>JAIOJX010000029.1:72958455-74278455 GCA_022376925.1 Tragulus kanchil | reverse complement strand
TTATATGGTGTCACATTGATTGATTCATGTATATTGAAGAAGTGATTTGAAAGTCAAAGAAAAAAAAAAAAGCTTTCAAAATTTTAGTTCTTCTTAGTTGTATTCTGCTCCCTTAGTTGATTTGTTTCAGTGTCCTCTGGTCCTTTCCTATTTGGGGGCACTTGTATTCATGTTCTGGTTGGTGGAGCTGGGTCTCATCTCTCTATAGGACATCTTATTGTCCAGATTTGGGGATATTTAGGGGTCCAGTATGACTTTGGAAAGTCCTCTCAGCTTCGGCAGTGATAGACATACCTATTTCCACAACTGAAGTGGCCCAGCACGTCTTCACAGACACCAGTATTCTACTTGTCCCTGAAATCTTTGCTGGAGCATCTGCTCCTTGTTCCTGCCCTGAGTTGCAGGCCAAATCTTATCAGGCAGGGCTTGTGTGGCTCTTTTCTTGTCTCCATGACCCTGTTCTCTTCTCCAGAGGCTTGTGTTTGCCTCTAGAGGTTTCCTGGGCCCACTCTATGAGCCACAAGGTTTGGCATCCTGGCCAGGGCTCTGGTTGGCTTTTTTTTTTCCCTCAGTCTCCTTATTGGCATCTAGATATTTTATTATTTGTTGCAATTGTGAATTGAACTGATGGCTTTATTTCTGTTTCTGATTTTTCATTGATAGTATATAGGAATGCAAGTGATTCTGTGTATTGACTTTGAATCCTATTGCTTTGCTAAATTCTCTGATTTGCTCTCGTAATTTTCTCACAATACAGTTGGGGGTTTCTAAGCACTGTATCATGGCATCTGCAAACAGTAAGATTTTACTTCTTCTTTTCCAATCTGGATTTATTTTGTTTCTTTTTCTTCTCTAATTGCTGTAGCTAGATTATGTTGAATGACAAAGATGAGGGTGGGCACCATTGTCTTGTTTCTCATCTTAGAGGGTAAGTTTTCAATTTTTCACCATTGAGAATGATGTTTGTTGTTGACTTATCATACATGGCCTTTATTATGTTGAGATAAGTTCCTTCCATGCCCACTTTTTGAACAGTCTTATTTTCTCTTAATCATAAATGGGTCCTAAATTTTATTACAGTTTTTTTCTCCATCTACTGAGATTATCATATGGGTTTTAACTTTCTATTTATTTATATGGTGTCACATTGATTGATTCATGTATATTGAAGAAGTGATTTGAAAGTCAAAGAAAAAAAAAAAAGCTTTCAAAATTTTAGTTCTTCTTAGTTGTATTCTGCTCCCTTAGTTGATTTGTTTCAGTGTCCTCTGGTCCTTTCCTATTTGGGGGCACTTGTATTCATGTTCTGGTTGGTGGAGCTGGGTCTCATCTCTCTATAGGACATCTTATTGTCCAGATTTGGGGATATTTAGGGGTCCAGTATGACTTTGGAAAGTCCTCTCAGCTTCGGCAGTGATAGACATACCTATTTCCACAACTGAAGTGGCCCAGCACGTCTTCACAGACACCAGTATTCTACTTGTCCCTGAAATCTTTGCTGGAGCATCTGCTCCTTGTTCCTGCCCTGAGTTGCAGGCCAAATCTTATCAGGCAGGGCTTGTGTGGCTCTTTTCTTGTCTCCATGACCCTGTTCTCTTCTCCAGAGGCTTGTGTTTGCCTCTAGAGGTTTCCTGGGCCCACCCTCTATGAGCCACAAGGTTTGGCATCCTGGCCAGCCCTCTGTGCCTCTGGGTTTGTGCAACTTTTTTTTTTTTTTCGACACCTCAGAAAAATGTGTTGGAACTCTGGTTATCCCAGGCCCTCCCTCTGTAGCATTAAACTTATACAGTTCACTCCTAGCACCCTGAGCCTGCTACTCTGGTCAGGACTGAGGTCCGTGAGTTTATTGGTTGAGAAGTGCAACTTTATCTGTATTCTGTCCTCTAGATTCCTGCTTTGCAGGACTCTTTGAGACTCTGCAGCTCCCTCTTGATCCCACCTGTGAAGGAGTTTCCCAGGGCAGGGAGTCTTCCTCCTTCAGGACTCCTTTCCTCTCTTGGGGTACATGCTTCTGTCCAGTCATTTTCTGTCTCTTTGTTTCCCTTTTTATGTCTCTGTCCTTTCCCTACCTCATTTCAGGCAGCTTGGCTTACTCCCCTGGAGCCATGGAGGGCTTCCTTTGTTGCCTCAGGGCTGGCTTGTAGGAATTGTTCCATATCTTGAAGAGTTTTTGGTGTATTTGTTGAGAAGCTGGCAATCTCCCTATTTTATTCCTCCTCCATCTTCCTAGAATTTTCTGACTATAATTTTGATAGAGGTTTCATGATTCTGGATTTAACCTACCCTGAAGTACAGAAAATGCTTAATGTTTGTATACTGCAATGGCATTGCCTTGATTGTAGACAAGATTTATCTCCTTTAAACATTGTATCAATGCCTTGCTATTTTACTCAAAATTAAATTGCATGAGTTCTCTGTTGTCGCTTAACAGATTATCTCAAAACTAGCATCTTAAAACAAACATTTATTGTCTCACCATTTCTGTGGGTCAGAAATGGCTTAGTTGGGTTCTCTTTTTAAGGGTCTCTCATAAGGCTTCAATGATGCTATTGGGGGTTTATCTAAAGATTTGACTGGGGAAAAATCTGCTCCTTGTTCCTGCCCTGAGTTGCAGGCCAAATCTTATCAGGCAGGGCTTGTGTGGCTCTTTTCTTGTCTCCATGACCCTGTTCTCTTCTCCAGAGGCTTGTGTTTGCCTCTAGAGGCTTCCTGGGCCCACCTCTATGAGCCACAAGGTTTGGCATCCTGGCCAGCCCTCTGTGCCTCTGGGTTTGTGCAACTTTTTTTTTTTTTTCGACACCTCAGAAAAATGTGTTGGAACTCTGGTTATCCCAGGCCCTCCCTCTGTAGCATTAAACTTATACAGTTCACTCCTAGCACCCTGAGCCTGCTACTCTGGTCAGGACTGAGGTCCGTGAGTTTATTGGTTGAGAAGTGCAACTTTATCTGTATTCTGTCCTCTAGATTCCTGCTTTGCAGGACTCTTTGAGACTCTGCAGCTCCCTCTTGATCCCACCTGTGAAGGAGTTTCCCAGGGCAGGGAGTCTTCCTCCTTCAGGACTCCTTTCCTCTCTTGGGGTACATGCTTCTGTCCAGTCATTTTCTGTCTCTTTCTTTCCCTTTTTATGTCTCTGTCCTTTCCCTACCTCATTTCAGGCAGCTTGGCTTACTCCCCTGGAGCCATGGAGGGCTTCCTTTGTTGCCTCAGGGCTGGCTTGTAGGAATTGTTCCATATCTTGAAGAGTTTTTGGTGTATTTGTTGAGAAGCTGGCAATCTCCCTATTTTATTCCTCCTCCATCTTCCTAGAATTTTCTGACTATAATTTTGATAGAGGTTTCATGATTCTGGATTTAACCTACCCTGAAGTACAGAAAATGCTTAATGTTTGTATACTGCAATGGCATTGCCTTGATTGTAGACAAGATTTATCTCCTTTAAACATTGTATCAATGCCTTGCTATTTTACTCAAAATTAAATTGCATGAGTTCTCTGTTGTCGCTTAACAGATTATCTCAAAACTAGCATCTTAAAACAAACATTTATTGTCTCACCATTTCTGTGGGTCAGAAATGGCTTAGTTGGGTTCTCTTTTTAAGGGTCTCTCATAAGGCTTCAATGATGCTATTGGGGGTTTATCTAAAGATTTGACTGGGGAAAAATTTTCTCGAAAACGTACTAACATAGCTGCTGGTTTGATTAACTTCCTTGTGCACTGTGGGAATGTAGAATGAATTCCTTGTGGGATATCAGAAGTGGTGCTTTGTTCCTCACAACCCAGGTCTCTTCATAGCACAGTTTATAAAATGGCAATGGGCTTTCAGCTACCAAAGAAGAAGTTACAACCGTGTGTAATAGCCCAACAACTGCTGTATTCCATTAATTAGAAGCAAGACACAATTTCTGCCCATTCAATAGAAGGGGATGATAGAAGGAGAAAGAGATCATTATGGCAGAAACACAAAATGTTTAATTCAGTACCTTCAGTTCGTTGAGATATCCTTGACTAGATAATGCAGTAAGATTATTTAGATTGCTAAACTAGTTACTGGTTAAAAGTAGACTATAGTATAAACATTATATGCTCTACTAACTACTATACAATGTTATTCGGATACTCAACTCCAATTATGCCAGCCCATTATCTATACTACTGAGAAACTGGACTAGAAATCACTTTAATGTTAATATGTTATACCGAGCACCATATGAAGTAATTTGAATTTTTTCAGCAAATTTGTAAAAAGGGCTTTTTCAATGTTTATTTTAAGTGGGAGGTTATTCCTTCCACCTTTGCTACTCTACATACTATGAAAGTTGAAACCATATATTTTCTCTCCAATACAGAATATGTCATTTTAAAGTATGACTAACCAAACCATTATTTTGTACATTTTTTTTCAAAGATTTTGTCATCTACATTGTAGTGTGTTGCAACCTAATTGTGTAGTCTGTAAGATGGAGAAATCTGTACACATAATCAGGAGCTGTATCCCTGGATGTAGTCCAAGAACACAGATTAGTACAAAGGTAGGATGACTCCGTTATGTATTATTGGAGATCAGCTGAAATGCAACAATTCTTGAAGTTTGACATGTATGCAAATGCATTAAAACGAAAAACTAAAAGATCTAAAAAATATCGAAAAGGGATTGAACTGTATTATTTTTTTAAACATTTATTTTTTATTTATTTATCTTTTGGTAGGTGGGGTGGGAAGGGAGGGGGACAGGCGGGTCACTTCTATTGGTCTTTCATTTCTCTATTTTCATCCGTCTTTGTTCTTTGGCTCCTGTGGGCCTCCCATCGTGGGGGCCTCTGTCGTCACAGAGCGCCGGCTCTGGGCGCATGTGCCCCAGAGCTCCAGCTCGGTAATTGGACCCATCAGTCCAGCCGCACCACGGCACGTGGGATCTTCCCAGGCCAGGGATCGAACCGGCGTTCCTTGCACTGCAAGGCATGTCCTTACCCACTGGACCACCAGGGGAAGCCCTGAACTGTATTCTGTTTAGCACTAGATTGAAAGATACTGGACAAAGGTCACTCACCTTCTGTATGGCTACATTTGCTCTCTAATGTCTCCATTATCATTTTTTTTTCTTCCCAAAGAAAATATTTTATCCAAAATACTTCAGTTTTGATTTTGAGAATTGCTAAGGATGGAGCTTGAAGAGTTCTGATTATACTTGTGTGATCATTATTTAACAATGCACTGTCCTGCAGAAATCAGCAAGAGGTGACAGAGAAGGTTACAATATATCTTATTGCAAGACACAGCACACAACCCTTTTGAAAAGACCTTATCAGATAACTCAGCAATTCTGCAGATCCAAATATAAACTATGTATTCTTCTTGGAGAAGGCAGTAGAAGTCATCAGTATACTAAAATGCTGAGCAAACAGTAAACGTTGGAGGACTTCAGTAGGATAAGCATCATACGTCTTTCTGGTGAGAAATAAAATGTATAGTAGCTAGTGGTAAGTGTTAAAGATCCCAGGATACTTCTCTTGGAAGGGAACTGTTAATTTATGTGTTCTGGTAATTTTCCAGTTCGGGCAATTGTCTGTGTCTCCCATTATCTCTTTTTCCTTTGACACTTATATCAAAAATGTCCCAAATGGTTTACATAACCAACCACTTAGAAAGGCATTTTATAAAAAGGCAAATATAAATGTATTGTAAAATCCCAAAGAATGGGCACATTTGTAATGTTACTGCCTTCATTAGTACTATTATTAATTGATAGCTTGTTATACGCTAGACTATTTTATTATCCTTAGGTATTGTTTTAGTTTGTAGCTTTCTTTCAGATTATCTTATAATCACATAATATAAAACTCAATAAAAGTTCCTAGGCTAAATAAATTCATTTTTCTTTCATTATATTTTGATTTTAATAGTATAAGTTTACTTATATCATACATAATATCAGCCATGTCCATAAGTATATCTTTAGCTGGCAGACGTTTTTTAAGCTACCGCCAAATATCTGACTTAAAACAAAAAGATCAATCATTTTTTCCTTTTCCATCTCCTATTTATTTTTCAAATCAGCCTCAGAATAAGCCCAACCGTATCCTGTGAGATTTCAGAGCTTTGTCAGTCTGCATTTAAAAGACAGGTTAGGCCTATCTTTTAAAATATATCATTTAAAAGATATTATTTAAAAAGATATCATTTAAAAGATAGATAAACACACACACACACATATACAGAAATGAAACTGCTGACTATTCTGTTATACAATCTGAAAGGCAAAGAAAAGGCTGTTTCTTCAACTTGCTACCTGACACTGTCTTCCTTGCTTTAAAGTTTTGTTATCTTTAAAAATACAAAACCCCAGAGGAGTCAAATAAAATTGTAAACAATTACACATATATAAGGTTAAGCAAATTCCCTGTCCTTTCCTGAAAGCAATTTTAATAGGGTGGTCAGGGAAAATATGAGTATTGAGATAGTTGGCAATAGGAAGAGGCAAAGGATGATTAAATGGGGGCAAAATATATATATATATTCCTAGAAAAGATCAGAGGTCTACTTCATCCTCTTACTTCTGGATCTGAGTCCACTTAATTTTTAAGCTTCCCTTTATTTAAGTGACTAGTCTCCCTCCTACATACTGCCTATTGCAAATTCATTGGATATTTTTGTTATATTCTTAAAGATATTTTTGCATAAAACACAACAACATAAAAATAGCTTGAACTGGGCTTCCGGGGGTGGTCCCCAGTGGATTTTGGAACGAGCCAAAATGTCCCAAATGGTTTACATAACCAACCACTTAGAAAGGCATTTTATAAAAGGCAAATATAAATGTATTGTAAAATCCCAAAGAATGGGCACATTTGTAATGTTACTGCCTTCATTAGTACTATTATTAATTGATAGCTTGTTATACGCTAGACTATTTTATTATCCTTAGGTATTGTTTTAGTTTGTAGCTTTCTTTCAGATTATCTTATAATCACATAATATAAAACTCAATAAAAGTTCCTAGGCTAAATAAATTCATTTTTCTTTCATTATATTTTGATTTTAATAGTATAAGTTTACTTATATCATACATAATATCAGCTATGTCCATAAGTATATCTTTAGCTGGCAGACGCTTTTTTAGCTACCGCCAAATATCTGACTTAAAAAAAAAAGATCAATCATTTTTTCCTTTTCCATCTCCTATTTATTTTTCAAATCAGCCTCAGAATAAGCCCAACCGTATCCTGTGAGATTTCAGAGCTTTGTCAGTCTGCATTTAAAAGACAGGTTAGGCCTATCTTTTAAAATATATCATTTAAAAGATATTATTTAAAAAGATATCATTTAAAAGATAGATAAACACACACACACACATATACAGAAATGAAACTGCTGACTATTCTGTTATACAATCTGAAAGGCAAAGAAAAGGCTGTTTCTTCAACTTGCTACCTGACACTGTCTTCCTTGCTTTAAAGTTTTGTTATCTTTAAAAATACAAAACCCCAGAGGAGTCAAATAAAATTGTAAACAATTACACATATATAAGGTTAAGCAAATTCCCTGTCCTTTCCTGAAAGCAATTTTAATAGGGTGGTCAGGGAAAATATGAGTATTGAGATAGTTGGCAATAGGAAGAGGCAAAGGATGATTAAATGGGGGCAAAATATATATATATATTCCTAGAAAAGATCAGAGGTCTACTTCATCCTCTTACTTCTGGATCTGAGTCCACTTAATTTTTAAGCTTCCCTTTATTTAAGTGACTAGTCTCCCTCCTACATACTGCCTATTGCAAATTCATTGGATATTTTTGTTATATTCTTAAAGATATTTTTGCATAAAACACAACAACATAAAAATAGCTTGAACTGGGCTTCCGTGGTGGTCTAGTGGATAAGGACGCCACCTTGCAGTGGTTCGATCCCTGGCCTGGGAAGATCCCACGTGCCGCGGAGCGGCTGGACTGATGTGTCCAATTACCGAGCCGGTGCTCTGGAGCGCATGCGCCCAGAGCCAGTTCTCTGCGGCAACAGATGCCACTGCGATGAGAGGCCCACGCGGGCCAAAGAACAAAGATGGATGAAAGACAAATGAAAGACCAGTGGAAGTGGCCCACCCACTCCCCTCCCTCTCCATCCCCGCCAAAATAAATAAATAAATAAATAAATAAATGTTAAAAAAAAATAGCTTGAACTTCCTTAAGTTGAGTGAAGGCTATATCAGTCTCTTTTTTTATTCTGCTAAAGACTTTCCCTAACATAATTCTAACATAGCCCCTTGAAATTGCTGATAGATAAGTGGGAGTTTAATGCTTGTATTTGAGAGGAAAAATTAACTATGTAGAGTGTACAAAGAACATTCTGATTGAAAAGTGCTGTATAAATAAGAGGTATTTTTCTTATTCTGTTCACACCATAAATAATTTTTTGAAATCTGACCATGGTATGTCTATAGATAGAAAATACTGAAATTTTAATAAATGTGATTCAGATTCACGTAGGAGTACAGGCTGGATCTTAAATCTGACCCCTCCACGAGCTATTAATTTAATCAATCAAACAAAATATAATAATATGAGAAAAATATCTAGCTTTGTTTTGACATTTTTAGATGAGAATCTGCTTCTAAAAACTATCTGCTTCTAAAAACTTACCAGATAGTGACAGAATTCAGTTGAAAAACCTACTTAGTGCCGTCAGATAACTTTATATTTTTTTCCCCGATGTCTTTTCTAATACTCACATTAAACCAATGTAAGACAGAACATCTACATCAATCACGAAATGTCTCCATATTTGAAACTGATTCAATAGGGCATTTTTTGTTAATCTGGCAGTGAGTATTAGTAAGAAGCTCTCATGTATAATCTCTATAAAATTCCTACGGCTCTGTAAGCAAATAAAACCTCAATTCTATGTCTTTTGGAGTTCTGGTGGAATTTCTATTGCTAATTAGAATGAGAAGAAACATACATGTATGTGTGTGCATGTGTGTTTTTTGAAAGGAATGTGTCTGATAGAAAATGTATTCTATCCTAGACAACATATGCCTCATAGTGCCAAATATTATTGACAAGAGCAAACTATTTTAAAATGTTGTCACTGATTACATGTTAAACTGGTCTTATCATGGGAAAATTTATGAACAGTGATGGAAGTATATTATTTGTGGTTTTAGAATCACTGTAGTCTACGGCCATACCACCCTGAACGCGCCCGATCTCGTCTGATCTCGGAAGCTAAGCAGGGTCGGGCCTGGTTAGTACTTGGATGGGAGAATCACTGTAACATAATTTGCATACTAAGCTAGTGGCAAATATCTCCTAAACTGAAAAAAAAAGAAAGAAAACTAATGGATTTATAATAGTAGGTAACTCGTAACATTCATAAAAGGAAAGAAACAACAACAAAAAAATTAACATAAGCACATTTATCATCTACACCAAAGATACAAGAAATCAACATCAAAGATTTTTTTACTAGGACATTCTTTAAAACCTTATTCTGTTCACACCATAAATAATTTTTTGAAATCTGACCATGGTATGTCTATAGATAGAAAATACTGAAATTTTAATAAATGTGATTCAGATTCACGTAGGAGTACAGGCTGGATCTTAAATCTGACCCCTCCACGAGCTATTAATTTAATCAATCAAACAAAATATAATAATATGAGAAAAATATCTAGCTTTGTTTTGACATTTTTAGATGAGAATCTGCTTCTAAAAACTATCTGCTTCTAAAAACTTACCAGATAGTGACAGAATTCAGTTGCAAAACCTACCTAGTGCCGTCAGATAACTTTATATTTTTTTCCCCGATGTCTTTTCTAATACTCACATTAAACCAATGTAAGACAGAACATCTACATCAATCACGAAATGTCTCCATATTTGAAACTGATTCAATAGGGCATTTTTTGTTAATCTGGCAGTGAGTATTAGTAAGAAGCTCTCATGTATAATCTCTATAAAATTCCTACGGCTCTGTAAGCAAATAAAACCTCAATTCTATGTCTTTTGGAGTTCTGGTGGAATTTCTATTGCTAATTAGAATGAGAAGAAACATACATGTATGTGTGTGCATGTGTGTTTTTTGAAAGGAATGTGTCTGATAGAAAATGTATTCTATCCTAGACAACATATGCCTCATAGTGCCAAATATTATTGACAAGAGCAAACTATTTTAAAATGTTGTCACTGATTACATGTTAAACTGGTCTTATCATGGGAAAATTTATGAACAGTGATGGAAGTATATTATTTGTGGTTTTAGAATCACTGTAGTCTACGGCCATACCACCCTGAACGCGCCCGATCTCGTCTGATCTCGGAAGCTAAGCAGGGTCGGGCCTGGTTAGTACTTGGATGGGAGAATCACTGTAACATAATTTGCATACTAAGCTAGTGGCAAATATCTCCTAAACTGAAAAAAAAAGAAAGAAAACTAATGGATTTATAATAGTAGGTAACTCGTAACATTCATAAAAGGAAAGAAACAACAACAAAAAAATTAACATAAGCACATTTATCATCTACACCAAAGATACCCAGAAGAAATCAACATCAAAGATGTTCTAGCATTTTGCCTACACTCCAGGTATCTTTAATTTTTTTATACTGGATTTATTTGCATCCAATTTGGTTTGCAAACATGATCTAAGGTCTTTCATATTTGTCTCTATTGGCAGAATTTGTTGCAAATCCTCAAAGAAACTTGTCCAACAAGCATCACATTGCATTCTAATGTTTTCTTGTTCAGTTCAGTCCATCATTCTCACCTGTTCATTGATCTGTATAATACAAGAATTCAGGAGTTACCTAAAGTGATGTGACACAACATGACACATCAATCAAAGACTGCTTGAAAAAGACACAGTTCAGAGTTTTTAAAGTTTTTCCTTTTGGAAGATAAAGGTTTTAAATTTGTCTTAGGGAAAGAAAAAAATGTATATATGAATTGCCAATTCAAAGCTGAAAGAGGGAAAAATACAGTATTGATCTAATGCTGCTTGTTGAGTCATAGGGAAATTGAAATTGCTTTAAGGAAACAAAGGTAACCAGCAGAGCTGATGAAAACCCTGAGGAAAATGTTCAAAATGAGATCATTGCATCGTAACTACTTCATGCTGGCGAGATTGTCAAGGCCTCAGAGAGAAGGATGGTGGGGACTGAGATTGTTCCTCAATTGAAGTGTGTACAAATAGGGTTAAATTAACTTCTGAAATGTTCAGTGGTCAGCTAAAGGATTTGACTCCTTAACTTTGGATAGATCCTGCAGGGAGGCAGGTAAATTGGATTCTTCTTAGCAAGAGCACTACATTGTTCTGGTAGAACAGCACAAAGCTCCTCTATTTTGTTTACACTCAAGCATAGGGCACAGAATAGTACCAAGACTCATTCCAACCTGTTTATTTCACACCAGCTACTTACTGAAGTCATGTGGAGTATTTTATCACCCTAAATGTTAACATGTGCCTTCTTCAAAACAATTTCAATGATTTGAACATGGTTGTATACACAGAATTTGCCATAATGTGTATTAGTATTCTGGACTCTAACCTGAACCTTCAAAGATCTAAAGATAAATTTCACTTAGTTTCTCTCTCTCTCTCTAGTAATATACATTGTGATTTTCCTGATACATCTTCCTTTTATATACTAAGCACCATCATTGCATGATAACCAGTCTGTCTCTTTTTCTCTCTCCTTTAAATATATAGTCTTTTCCCTTTATTTAGTCAAAATCTGGCCCCTAAATATGTATGTTTCTGCTTGTTTTATTCCTTAAGGTTGGATGCTAGTGATCCCCTTGAATCTAAAACATCATTTAAGCCTTGACTTTTAGCAGTTTTGGGAGGGTGTTCTAGATCATGAGTCCAGATGCTTAATGAGAAGTTGGGAGAAAAAAAAACTTAATAAGAGTTTTGTGAAAGGATAATAACTTATCTTATAAAGTAACAAAGATGAATGAAAACTGGGTACAAAAATGTAAAATGCTATTTTGTAAAAAAAACTTTACTTTTATGAACTGCATTCAAAATGACCATCAAGATAAATAGGAGATGCTAATCCCCTATATCCCACAGTATTGATCTAATGCTGCTTGTTGAAAGTGTGCTTTAAGGAAACAAAGGTAACCAGCAGAGCTGATGAAAACCCTGAGGAAAATGTTCAAAATGAGATCATTGCATCGTAACTACTTCATGCTGGCGAGATTGTCAAGGCCTCAGAGAGAAGGATGGTGGGGACTGAGATTGTTCCTCAATTGAAGTGTGTACAAATAGGGTTAAATTAACTTCTGAAATGTTCAGTGGTCAGCTAAAGGATTTGACTCCTTAACTTTGGATAGATCCTGCAGGGAGGCAGGTAAATTGGATTCTTCTTAGCAAGAGCACTACATTGTTCTGGTAGAACAGCACAAAGCTCCTCTATTTTGTTTACACTCAAGCATAGGGCACAGAATAGTACCAAGACTCATTCCAACCTGTTTATTTCACACCAGCTACTTACTGAAGTCATGTGGAGTATTTTATCACCCTAAATGTTAACATGTGCCTTCTTCAAAACAATTTCAATGATTTGAACATGGTTGTATACACAGAATTTGCCATAATGTGTATTAGTATTCTGGACTCTAACCTGAACCTTCAAAGATCTAAAGATAAATTTCACTTAGTTTCTCTCTCTCTCTCTAGTAATATACATTGTGATTTTCCTGATACATCTTCCTTTTATATACTAAGCACCATCATTGCATGATAACCAGTCTGTCTCTTTTTCTCTCTCCTTTAAATATATAGTCTTTTCCCTTTATTTAGTCAAAATCTGGCCCCTAAATATGTATGTTTCTGCTTGTTTTATTCCTTAAGGTTGGATGCTAGTGATCCCCTTGAATCTAAAACATCATTTAAGCCTTGACTTTTAGCAGTTTTGGGAGGGTGTTCTAGATCATGAGTCCAGATGCTTAATGAGAAGTTGGGAGAAAAAAAAACTTAATAAGAGTTTTGTGAAAGGATAATAACTTATCTTATAAAGTAACAAAGATGAATGAAAACTGGGTACAAAAATGTAAAATGCTATTTTGTAAAAAAAACTTTACTTTTATGAACTGCATTCAAAATGACCATCAAGATAAATAGGAGATGCTAATCCCCTATATCCCACAGTGGTGGTATATGCTGCCAATTCTCTATTGGTCTTTGACTTTTTTTTTTTTTTAACTACCAGAGAATATCCAGAAGTGGATCCTGAAAATGGAACTTTGGTATGTAATTAGTTAGTCATAAATATTTATTGATTTCTTCTTCCATGGTGGATAAGCCATGATTATGAAGATGAAAATGATCTTTACCCTAATGGCACATATAGTCCAAAAGGAAGAGAAAGGATTTGAACATACAGGCTAAATAACTTCTAAAAACAGAATGTGTGCAAAGTGCCACACAACAATTGCTTGTGCTGTGGGAGAGTGGGGTGGAGCAACCTAACCTAATCAGGAAGGAGGATAATGTTGTCAGACCCCTAGTTACATTTCTCTTCTATAAACATATAAAGAGCACAAATGAGTAATTATCAAGATTGATGAAATAATTTCTGCATAAAAAATTCAAAAGGTGGGTATTTCATTCTGTATCTGTCCACCTTGGTTATATATTGAGAAGAAATATTCCTTTGTCCTTTCATCTGAATTATATCACTTAAAAAAAAAACAAGAAGAAATAGTTTAATCTTTGCTCAACATGACAATATCAAAACACTGCAAGAAGACTATCATACTTTCCCCAAGATCTTTATTCTTTCAAGAAAAATTCCTTTGATGGTATATTTTCAATTTACTTAGTAACCCTGATCATCATCTTTAAAATGTGATATATATGTAGTTTCCCTTGCTAACATGTGGGGAACAAGTTTAGGCTGAACTATGCTGGTGGCACAGTGATAAAGAATTCATCTGCCAATACAGGAGACACAGGTTCAATTCCTGGGTGTGGAACAACTTCTGTAGAAGGGAATTGCAACACATAGATAAAGGAACCTGGTGGACCATGGGGTTGAAAAACAGTTGGACATGGCATAGCAATTAAAGGAGAAAAATAATAGTTTTAGGCTAGGATACCTAAATCACTTTATGTCTTACAGATTTTTTAAATTAGAATGTAGTATTTAACATTTATTCTTATCAAATTTCATCTTAATTAGATGACATATAATATTCCAAATAAGTAAGAAATTATAGCTCTCATTCAGCCACCCAGTGCTTTTCAAATGCCTGAGTGTTATAGCTTGTGAAATATGATTCTCTTATCTTTCAAATCATCAGGAAATTGTGAAAAATTAATTTGGTAATAAATATGTAGGAAGAATGCCTTTATCTTCCTCTACATTTTCCATTGATTTCTGGGCAGGGTTTTAGTTATTTGTGTATAAGTAGAATTATTTTAAAATGTTATTTGAACAACTGTGGATTTGACCTTATGTAATGAGAGGAGTAATCAAAGATATATAAATATGAAACAAGTTTACCTTTGAAGAATAGGAAAAACAAAGTAAATTTAGTGCCAAGAGGTTTAGGATTCATATACTATGTATTTAAGTTAGATCTAGAGTGGGGTGGAGCAACCTAACCTAATCAGGAAGGAGGATAATGTTGTCAGACCCCTAGTTACATTTCTCTTCTATAAACATATAAAGAGCACAAATGAGTAATTATCAAGATTGATGAAATAATTTCTGCATAAAAAATTCAAAAGGTGGGTATTTCATTCTGTATCTGTCCACCTTGGTTATATATTGAGAAGAAATATTCCTTTGTCCTTTCATCTGAATTATATCACTTAAAAAAAACAAGAAGAAATAGTTTAATCTTTGCTCAACATGACAATATCAAAACACTGCAAGAAGACTATCATACTTTCCCCAAGATCTTTATTCTTTCAAGAAAAATTCCTTTGATGGTATATTTTCAATTTACTTAGTAACCCTGATCATCATCTTTAAAATGTGATATATATGTAGTTTCCCTTGCTAACATGTGGGGAACAAGTTTAGGCTGAACTATGCTGGTGGCACAGTGATAAAGAATTCATCTGCCAATACAGGAGACACAGGTTCAATTCCTGGGTGTGGAACAACTTCTGTAGAAGGGAATTGCAACACATAGATAAAGGAACCTGGTGGACCATGGGGTTGAAAAACAGTTGGACATGGCATAGCAATTAAAGGAGAAAAATAATAGTTTTAGGCTAGGATACCTAAATCACTTTATGTCTTACAGATTTTTTAAATTAGAATGTAGTATTTAACATTTATTCTTATCAAATTTCATCTTAATTAGATGACATATAATATTCCAAATAAGTAAGAAATTATAGCTCTCATTCAGCCACCCAGTGCTTTTCAAATGCCTGAGTGTTATAGCTTGTGAAATATGATTCTCTTATCTTTCAAATCATCAGGAAATTGTGAAAAATTAATTTGGTAATAAATATGTAGGAAGAATGCCTTTATCTTCCTCTACATTTTCCATTGATTTCTGGGCAGGGTTTTAGTTATTTGTGTATAAGTAGAATTATTTTAAAATGTTATTTGAAAAACTGTGGATTTGACCTTATGTAATGAGAGGAGTAATCAAAGATATATAAATATGAAACAAGTTTACCTTTGAAGAATAGGAAAAACAAAGTAAATTTAGTGCCAAGAGGTTTAGGATTCATATACTATGTCTCCTATCTTAACTATGCGATCTAGAGGACATCAATAACCTCTACATCTTCATTTTCTGACATGAAAACACACACAAGCACACACACACACACATACACATGCACACATAAACAGACAGTTTTAATTATATCTGTCTTGCCAAATCAGTGTATGAACTGAATTACTACACACATTTCTTCACTTTTGGCAGTTAGGTTTTCTCCTTCCGGAAGTTTATAAAATCCTGGAGAAAATAGAAAAGTCCACAGATAATAAAACAATTTGAATAAAATTGTAGATAAGTGGGATGTAGAAGTGTTCAGAGGGGTTATATTTAAGTCACCAACTAAATGCTTCCAATGTTGTATCCTGGTGTGGTGGTGTATGACTTCACTTTGTCCCTGGCCAAAGTAGATAACTAGGGAGCATGAAAATAGTTTGGGTGTAAAATATGCTTTCAATTACACAAATTGATATACAGATGGTGTCATGCTTAATCACATCATTTTTTGCAAACAAAAAAATCAATATTATCCATGAAGTGTCTTCATTTATTAAACTTGCATTCTCTTTTTTAATTCCAATTTTGTCTCTCATTTTTTTAATTTTTTGACTGCAGAGCAGATTTTATTTCTGCTGGCAAGAATCAGAAAGACACAGGAAGGTTAATTTCCAAACCTAGTTCTCACTGGCAGTTATCTCTCAGGGTGGCAGGAAGAGGGCTGAGGTATTCTGCACATAGAGAGTTCAGGTTTAGGTCTAAGAAAGTGTATGTGCTGTAGTCATGATGCTGGATATTCTTGTAGATGTTGTCAAATGACTCGGCGTGGACAACAGCTGGCACAGGCTTTTTTTTGGTTTCTGTTGTTGGACTTTGCTTCTTTGGATTCAGTGCCAATCCATGTCCAGTCTTTCCTGATTCTGTAGAGAGAGAAATAGTAGAAGCAGATCTGCAAAATACTCCTGCTTCTACAAGCACACTCTTCAGCACGCCGACTCATCCTTGCAGCAGTAGAAACAAATCCACTATAGCAGAGACTCAGGCCTGGGCCAATTCTCCTTTAAAGTCAACAAACATATGTGTATAAGATCCTCATTTTCAGTTCTTATTTTGTTCAAGCCTAAGTCAGTAGAATTCAGTTTGAGAAATTGCATTTATAGAACATTCTCCAATGTTATTGTTGTTATATATTTGATATATATATATATATATATATATATAATATTGATAAACATATTAATATATATTATATGTATATATATTGAACATATATTGTTGCTCTGTTTGATATGAGAGAGAGAGAATATGTGCATACTTAGTCTCTTCTTTCAGTCAGGAAGGTCATGCTGCTACTCTCTGTTGTGTCTTGGTTCAAAGCAATGACCTTCAGCTTGATCTTTTCAGGACAATTGCATTTCTCCACATTTGTTTCTCACCTGAGATGTGGAAGCTGGCTTTGTCACCCTTTCCAAGCACTTCTCTGAATAAAGAGCAAAGTTAATAGAAGTTTTAAGTAGAAGCAACAAATAACAAGTGATTACAAGATCTCAAGAAAGCATTTTCTAAGTACTTCTGTGAATTACCATTTAATCTAAACTTCCTCACCTCCAAAGGACAAACTCACAATCTGTCAGAGGCTGTATTCCAAGAGTACAAATACTCACTATTATCAGCCACTTAAAGAGAGACACCACACAGCACCAAACATTTCCTGCTAACTTAATATGAGCTGATATTTTAAGTTCCCCAATTCTTGAGATACTAAACAATTTAAGTTTCTGGAATATCCAAACTGGTCAGTTCCCAAGAAAATGTCTTCACATATGTGTCATAGAATCCAGTTTACATCTCTTCTCTGGCAAGAAAAGAACTATGTTGTGTGGCTTCTTTAAACACAATATATAGAGGAGTGACTGCTATTGAATTTATATTTACAATAAGCTATTTATACTTTCAAAGCAGTTGTCTGTATTAAAATCTTAGAGCACATATCCTGCTTCTACAAAGTCACTTTCCTGATTCTGTAGAGAGAGAAATAGAAGCAGATCTGCAAAATACTCCTGCTTCTACAAGCACACTCAGCCGACTCATCCTTGCAGCAGTAGAAACAAATCCACTATAGCAGAGACTCAGGCCTGGGCCAATTCTCCTTTAAAGTCAACAAACATATGTGTATAAGATCCTCATTTTCAGTTCTTATTTTGTTCAAGCCTAAGTCAGTAGAATTCAGTTTGAGAAATTGCATTTATAGAACATTCTCCAATGTTATTGTTGTTATATATTTGATATATATATATATATATATATATATAATATTGATAAACATATTAATATATATTATATGTATATATATTGAACATATATTGTTGCTCTGTTTGATATGAGAGAGAGAGAATATGTGCATACTTAGTCTCTTCTTTCAGTCAGGAAGGTCATGCTGCTACTCTCTGTTGTGTCTTGGTTCAAAGCAATGACCTTCAGCTTGATCTTTTCAGGACAATTGCATTTCTCCACATTTGTTTCTCACCTGAGATGTGGAAGCTGGCTTTGTCACCCTTTCCAAGCACTTCTCTGAATAAAGAGCAAAGTTAATAGAAGTTTTAAGTAGAAGCAACAAATAACAAGTGATTACAAGATCTCAAGAAAGCATTTTCTAAGTACTTCTGTGAATTACCATTTAATCTAAACTTCCTCACCTCCAAAGGACAAACTCACAATCTGTCAGAGGCTGTATTCCAAGAGTACAAATACTCACTATTATCAGCCACTTAAAGAGAGACACCACACAGCACCAAACATTTCCTGCTAACTTAATATGAGCTGATATTTTAAGTTCCCCAATTCTTGAGATACTAAACAATTTAAGTTTCTGGAATATCCAAACTGGTCAGTTCCCAAGAAAATGTCTTCACATATGTGTCATAGAATCCAGTTTACATCTCTTCTCTGGCAAGAAAAGAACTATGTTGTGTGGCTTCTTTAAACACAATATATAGAGGAGTGACTGCTATTGAATTTATATTTACAATAAGCTATTTATACTTTCAAAGCAGTTGTCTGTATTAAAATCTTAAGTGCACTTCATTAAAAAACTATAAAACAGGAATGTCTAAAAGGTATTATATTTAAATTTAATAAGGAGGTGAAGGATATGGGTTGAGTGGAATTGTACTGGAATCAGAAAAAGCCTGAATCTCAGCTTTGTTATTTGTTCTTTCTTAAAGCTTTCTATTCTGGCTTCCCCAACTTCTATAGTTCTAAAATAGAAATTTGCAAGAGTTGTTTTAAGTAGAATACAGTACCTGCTAAACAAACGGCATATGCCCATTACATTTTAGATGCTCAATAAATGTTAAATGGTATTTATATTAATAGTATTGCTTTTTAATGGAAAAATGAGATACAAAGTTCAAATGATATACAAAAAGCCAAAATATATGATTGGTGACAAAGTGAGATTTACAAGTCACACTCTTTCAAGTCCTGAGTCAGTATCCTTAACATTTCCCTGATGAACTACAGCATAGGAGTAAGTACAAAATAGACAATAAAAAAAATTCAAATGGAAACACAGGATATAGACAATTTCAAATGCCAGGTTTTCTGACTTGGAAACCAATCATTTTAAACTTCTTCCTGGAGATTTTGAACTCCCAGAAATTGTCCATCAGATTTAAATATTTGTTATAAATGTAGTAACATTAATATATGAATAAATATTATATATTTATATGTAAAATGTATGATAACTTTGTAAATAAATGCGTTTCAAACAAAAGAAAAGAGTAATAGAAATATTTATATACCGGAACAGTAAGAGAAACATACTTTTGAAGACTTTGTGCTGTACATTATTCTTTTGTTTTAATGATTTTTTTAATAGTGAAAGACATATGGGTCTATTTGTCAAAATTTGGGAGGGGAAAGAGAAAAGCAAGAAAACAAAGAAAAAAAAGTCATGAGATGGCCAATTCTAAATTTGCTGTATCATTTGTACAAAATTTATTTCAGCAATATTTATGTCTATTTCGATATAGACATAAATATTTACAAAGCACTATGCAGGTTTAAAACACATTCAGCTTAATAATATACAGGGACATTTTCACAAATCATTTAGTATATATTTTTTAATGGGTAAATAAAATATTTTTATTGATAAATAAGCAGTACTTGATTAATTTATATTAAATATTTAAGTCATTTCTTATTTTTTCTATTAAAAGTACATGTGACTCAAAGTAATACTAATATTTTAATAGAAATTTCTGGAAATCAAATTTCTGAGATAGAGTTGAAATGTGTTGATAATATTTTGTTATAGGTGGCCTAAAATTTCTAATTCATAAATATTCCTATTTCAATTTTTACATTTAAAAATAAATGTAAAATAAAATAAAATCTCTTAACCTACATTTCAACTATTTTGGATATTATATCCAATTACATTTTTTCTTAATCTGTTTCTTTGACTATCAGAGTAAATGAGCGATTACCAGAATAATCAATTGTAGTTCTGTGAATTATTTCAATTATTCACTTTAATAAAGTTCAGAAGAATCTTTTTAAAATCTATTATTTATTCTTACCCTTCAACAACAAGAGTATTCACGCTTTCTCTTGAAGCTCTGCACACCAGTTAGGGCCTTATTATCAAGATCCCTTAACCCACACAGTACTGAAGTGTGGCAACAGTAGGATGATTTCTCTTCTTCCAAGTTAATGCCTGCAGATTCACTTTCTAGACTCTCACATATTATTTATTTTCAGAATTTTGGTTTTCATTTTGACATACTCATGTTACTATTTGCTGGTTTTAGTCTTACTATTGATTTAAAATGATCTGACTTCCTCTATGTGTGTGTGTGTGTGTGTGGTTTCATTAAACTGTGTGGAGAGCAAAAGACTAGCATAAATGAAATTTAGTTTCTCTACCATTAATTTATTACCAGAATGTGGTTTATGATTTTCTCTAGGTTTAAAAGAAACTTCACTTAAATATTTTAGATGATTTAACTGTTTTCAAGTAAGATACAATTTTAGAATATATGTTTGCTTTTATAAAAATTGGGAAAGTTATCAAATTTTAATAGCTTTAGTTCTAACCATAATTTAAGGAGAAAATGTTTCCTTGTAGTATATTGTAAATCCTAAGGCAAAATTGATCTTACAGAGCATGAATTAACATTTAAGGATTGTCAAAGAGCATGAGGTCAGGCATTCATAAACATCAATCTATGTCCTAGATATAGGTCAGTAATTTTCCTCAGTTATTTCAGCAGTAATGGTCAATGGTCTAACAACTAAGCACCTAAAAGCATTCCCTGATCTGTTACATTTTTCTTCCTCTTCGTCATCTTGCTTCTGGTGACTCTTCAATCAGGTTTCCCAGGCTTTTGACCAAAAATCTTTGCTCTAATAATTCTCTCTGTCTGAAATAATTTTATTCCAAATATCTACAGGGCTAAATCTTTCTTCTCCTTCAAATCTTTAGCCAAATGCCACTGTCTCAATGCACATTATCTGAGTCACCTAATTTCTTACTGCCATTTACCTCTTCTGGCTACTAATCTCTAATAATCTTCCGTACTCTGATCTGCTCTTTCTTTTTAAAATAATACTTATAAACTTCTAAAATATTATATAATTTGGTTATATATTATTTTTCATTGATTAACTTTATTAAAATAATAAAGATAATTATTTGACACTCTTTTCCTTTCTTCTAAAATCTCAGCTCTATGAGAGCAGAGATATTTTCTCTGTTTTACACACTGATGTGGTCCAAATGCCTTGAATAATTTTTGGTATATAGTAGGTGTTTAATACATATTTTTGAAATAAATACAGATACCTTACTGTAGATAGTCTAGAGCAGACTTAGGACTTCAATTTTTGTCATCAGGTACTCACGCAGTGGTGTGCTACATCTTCAGTGATTGGTAATTTCAATTCAGTCATGATAGGGAAATATCCATCCCAGGAGAAGGAAATGGCAACCCACTACTGTATTCTTGCCTGGAAATTTCCATGAACAGAGAAGTCTAGAGGGCTATAGTTCATAGAACCACACAGAATCAGACATGACTGAGCATGGAAATGTGTGTATATATATATACACACATTTGATATATATATAATGATATATATATATCATTAAAGCTAATAAACAAAACAAACCATGACTTTCTTTTGGTTCTCAAAAGGTGGGTTGTCAACACCTCTCTGGACCCAGATTATTCATTCCTTTATTTCTACCATGCTTATTGATTTGGAATGGATTATTGTGCTTGCTACTTCATGATTGGAAGATGACTGATATCATGACTCATTTTTAGATGTATGTGTTTATTGAGAGAAAGTGAAACCAATCTCAGCATGGCTTGTTCTTTTATTAAACAGTCAAAGCTCTTTCAGAAACTCCCTAGAAGATCAGTGTTAACTTTTCAGAGTGTAGGCGTTAAGTCACTTCAGTTGTGTTAGACTTTTTGCAACACTATGGACTGTATGCCACCAGGCTCATTTATCCATGGGATTCTCTAAGCAAGAATAATGGAGTAAATTGCCATTTGCTTCTCCAGGGGATCTTCCCAACCCAAGGATCAAACCCACATCTCTTCTGTCTACAGCACTGACAGGCAGGTTCTTTACCCCTGGTGCCATCTGTGGTAGTCAGAGGATCATCTTTTAGTTGCACAAAAGACTGTGATGATGGGGCTTCCCCTGGTGGTCCAGTGGGTAAGGGCACCGCCTTGCAATGCAAGGGGCACCAGTTCGATCCCTGGCCTGGGAAGATCCCACATGCTGTGGAGCGGCTGGACTGATGTGTCCAATTACCGAACTGGAGCTCTGGGGCGCATGCGACAGAGGCCACCACGATGGGAGGTCCACAGGAGCCAAAGAACAAAGACAGATGAAAATAGAGAAATGAAAAACCAATAGAAGTGACCCACCCACCCCCCTCCCTACCCACCCAACCCCCCAAAAAAAGATAAATAAATAAATTAAAAAAAAAAAAAGACTGTGATGGTGACTGTCTAGCAATGGGACATATTCCACTACTATTGTCTCAGAGCAATCATAGCTCACTTCCTGGAAATGTAATAGTATATCTGAACAAAATCAAGAACTATTTTCTAGAAAAGAAGTGTGGAATATGAAGACATTAAGATTGCCAACTCAGCGTGGTTACTAATAAAGGTAGACTATGATGGAAGATCTTCTTAAATACTGAATGGTTTAATGGTTTATTATTATAAACTTTAATACTGAAGAGATGCAGATACATACGAATGTTCAGTAATTTCTGTAACTGGGAGATAAGGGCACCTAAACCTTGCGTCATTGAGAAAACATATTCCTTTAGATATCACATATGACAGGTCAGTGTCATGTAGGACCAACTGTATTACTATTATTGCATTTATACTTGCGGAACAATAATCAATGTCATGTTTTTGGTTTACTTTGTCCTCTGGAAAATAACTTCATCTGGGACTTAAAACATATTTTGTTGTACTGTATGCCTGATATCCACTGTGGAGAAGAGTTAAAGTATTACTCTCAAGATCTTTTTTATTCAAAATTAACCCCCCTTTTTTTTTTCTGTGTATGCATATTTTCCACTTAACCTATTTTAAGTAATACTACAGGAAGCCACTTTTTTTTTTGCCACTTCTATTGGTATTTCATTTATTTATTTTCATCCATCTTTGTTCTTTGACCTGTGTGGGTCTCCCATCACTGTAGCCTCTCTTGTCACGGAGCACTTGCTCTGAGCGCATGGGCTCCAGAGCACTGGCGTGGTAGTTGGACACATTAGTCCAGCTGCTCCAAGGCATGTGGGATCTTCCCAGGCTAGGGATCAAACCAGCATCCCTTGCACTGCAAGGCAGTGTCCTTACCCACTGAACTACCAGGGAAGCCCAGGAAGCTACTTTTTAAGCATATGTTCCAGATAGTATTTCTCAGGTAATTTGTCCACAAATGTAGAGTGCTCCTATTCAAAGACAGCTTTAACATCCAAAGGTCAAAGGCAAGTATTTGGTTTGTCCTAGGGGAAAAAAAATCAGCAAGAAAACTGAGCTCTCCTTAGATGATGACCAGTGCTCTCAACAAGTTGGATGCTGTAGTAAGGCACACCTATATTAAGAAAGCACACACACACACACAATCTTGGGAGACTGACAGCTATCTCAATTCAGTCGATTCTGTTGATTATATTTCTTAACCATCTCTTGAATCAATTTTTTTTTTACTTCTTTTTTCACCACAATTAGTGACAACACTGCCCCCCATATCTAAGATAAAGACTAGATTTTTCATAATAGTGTAAAGCTTTCAACAAACAGATACCAACTTTTGAGTTTGGTGTCATCTCTTTTTATTCAGTTTGCTCTAGCATGCAGTTTGCCGTACTTTTCTGAGGATATACCATATCTGTGCTTGCACACATATTTTTCTCTAATACTATCTTCTCTTAACTGAAAGAAACTCATTTTTAAATCATTTCCAGTTTCCTCACTTATATTTTCTCAAACCTAAAGTACTCTTAACAAAGCACTATTTCCCATATCTATTTCTATACTAATATTAAGGAAAGTTTAGTCATGAATTGTATTGGAGCACTTTATTTGTTTGAGTGTTTTACTTTTTGAATTTCCAAAATACTAACAATACTTTATCTTATTCGCATGTTTCAGAGCAAATAAATTGAAAATTTTGTTGAATAAATGAAGAGATTTAGAATAATTATTATAAATCTTCTGTGTGACAACAAAAATATGTTTTTTTCCAAAAAGGAGCTTATAAGCAAATGCAAGTTTAATAAATAATAATATGAAAGAAGGCAAAATTGTATCCAAAAGTGATCCAAACAAAATTCCCTAAAAATATTTACAAAGCAAATCTGATACAATCATTAAAATGTTCTGCAAAGGACTGAGACATCATTTGAATCTTAACATAAGTATCAGGTTTACATAGTCTAGGACAGATGACAACAAACAATTCTAAGAAAAAAATGATTATGGAGATGAACATTATGATAGGAGTCTTTTAAGCATATTCCAGATAGTATTTCTCAGGTAATTTGTCCACAAATGTAGAGTGCTCCTATTCAAAGACAGCTTTAACATCCAAAGGTCAAAGGCAAGTATTTGGTTTGTCCTAGGGGAAAAAAAATCAGCAAGAAAACTGAGCTCTCCTTAGATGATGACCAGTGCTCTCAACAAGTTGGATGCTGTAGTAAGGCACACCTATATTAAGAAAGCACACACACACACACAATCTTGGGAGACTGACAGCTATCTCAATTCAGTCGATTCTGTTGATTATATTTCTTAACCATCTCTTGAATCAATTTTTTTTTTACTTCTTTTTTCACCACAATTAGTGACAACACTGCCCCCCATATCTAAGATAAAGACTAGATTTTTCATAATAGTGTAAAGCTTTCAACAAACAGATACCAACTTTTGAGTTTGGTGTCATCTCTTTTTATTCAGTTTGCTCTAGCATGCAGTTTGCCGTACTTTTCTGAGGATATACCATATCTGTGCTTGCACACATATTTTTCTCTAATACTATCTTCTCTTAACTGAAAGAAACTCATTTTTAAATCATTTCCAGTTTCCTCACTTATATTTTCTCAAACCTAAAGTACTCTTAACAAAGCACTATTTCCCATATCTATTTCTATACTAATATTAAGGAAAGTTTAGTCATGAATTGTATTGGAGCACTTTATTTGTTTGAGTGTTTTACTTTTTGAATTTCCAAAATACTAACAATACTTTATCTTATTCGCATGTTTCAGAGCAAATAAATTGAAAATTTTGTTGAATAAATGAAGAGATTTAGAATAATTATTATAAATCTTCTGTGTGACAACAAAAATATGTTTTTTTCCAAAAAGGAGCTTATAAGCAAATGCAAGTTTAATAAATAATAATATGAAAGAAGGCAAAATTGTATCCAAAAGTGATCCAAACAAAATTCCCTAAAAATATTTACAAAGCAAATCTGATACAATCATTAAAATGTTCTGCAAAGGACTGAGACATCATTTGAATCTTAACATAAGTATCAGGTTTACATAGTCTAGGACAGATGACAACAAACAATTCTAAGAAAAAAAAAATGATTATGAGGAAGTAATGAACCTGAGATTATGATAGGAGTCTAGGTGGAATGGTACTTCCAGGTTATGCTTAGTAGTAGTAAGAGGCATGATTTAATTGAATAGATATTATGAAAAACTTCTAAATTTGGATTTACAAGGTCAGAGTTGGAATGCAAGTACTGCTTACTCATTTCTGGTCTCCAATAAAACTGTTCTGATGATAACATTCAATAATGTAGGTAGTGTGTAAGAAATAGTAAGTGTTCAAATTTATTAACTAAAAAGTGAATAAGATTAGAAGAGATGAGCTTTCCTTGGGAATATAATTTATATACAGTATGATTCAACCTTCAGTAAAGCTACCTTATATTAAAATTCTACAGTCATAAAACTTGTACTTCCTCTTACTCCCTTTGCTTGTAAAAACAGAGGGACTATTTCTTAAGTAATCATAGGATGAAAAATTGTAATTTTTATGGTCATCAGAATTGTAACATAATTCAGAATAAAAAAAACTATGACTAATTTGTCATAGCCCACAAAAATAAGATTACTCTGGGGAAAGGCTCTTAGGAAAGCATGCAAGTTTCCTTAGAAGAGTATATCCCTGGACTTTGAATGAAACTGAAGGTTAAAAACTTCAACTCTGTTAATTTGTTAAGAAGATTAAAATCTGGGGAGATTAAGCAAACTATCTAAATCTACAGTTAGTCTTGTAGGATGTTTTTAGAAGATAACTTTATCTCCATGATCTCTAAACCAGTATTTCCTTCTAACTGGTTCTAGATGGGCATTGAGTGACAAAATATGTTTTGAATAAATTTTGTTGAATAAATGAAGAGATTTAGAATAATTATTATAAATCTTCTGTGTGACAACAAAATATGTTTTTTCCAAAAAGGAGCTTATAAGCAAATGCAAGTTTAATAAATAATAATATGAAAGAAGGCAAAATTGTATCCAAAAGTGATCCAAACAAAATTCCCTAAAAATATTTACAAAGCAAATCTGATACAATCATTAAAATGTTCTGCAAAGGACTGAGACATCATTTGAATCTTAACATAAGTATCAGGTTTACATAGTCTAGGACAGATGACAACAAACAATTCTAAGAAAAAAAAAATGATTATGAGGAAGTAATGAACCTGAGATTATGATAGGAGTCTAGGTGGAATGGTACTTCCAGGTTATGCTTAGTAGTAGTAAGAGGCATGATTTAATTGAATAGATATTATGAAAAACTTCTAAATTTGGATTTACAAGGTCAGAGTTGGAATGCAAGTACTGCTTACTCATTTCTGGTCTCCAATAAAACTGTTCTGATGATAACATTCAATAATGTAGGTAGTGTGTAAGAAATAGTAAGTGTTCAAATTTATTAACTAAAAAGTGAATAAGATTAGAAGAGATGAGCTTTCCTTGGGAATATAATTTATATACAGTATGATTCAACCTTCAGTAAAGCTACCTTATATTAAAATTCTACAGTCATAAAACTTGTACTTCCTCTTACTCCCTTTGCTTGTAAAAACAGAGGGACTATTTCTTAAGTAATCATAGGATGAAAAATTGTAATTTTTATGGTCATCAGAATTGTAACATAATTCAGAATAAAAAGAACTATGACTAATTTGTCATAGCCCACAAAAATAAGATTACTCTGGGGAAAGGCTCTTAGGAAAGCATGCAAGTTTCCTTAGAAGAGTATATCCCTGGACTTTGAATGAAACTGAAGGTTAAAAACTTCAACTCTGTTAATTTGTTAAGAAGATTAAAATCTGGGGAGATTAAGCAAACTATCTAAATCTACAGTTAGTCTTGTAGGATGTTTTTAGAAGATAACTTTATCTCCATGATCTCTAAACCAGTATTTCCTTCTAACTGGTTCTAGATGGGCATCTGTCAGCACAATAAGACCAGGTCATGCACCTTTATCTTTATATCTTTTAGATAAATCCCTAGTCCTAAATGCAAACCTATTTTAAGGCATAAATAGATGCCCAGACAAAACTCCAAATTACATTTGCAGCAAAACCCCTGCTATTTCAGTACATTAGCTACAGATTCAATAAAGGTAAAGTGGTTAAGTTTTTCAGCTTGAATGGCATCATTTTTTCTATTGCACTTGGAAGAAAAATGTGGTGGCACCCATCCAAAATCATAAAACCAGGCTATCTAGCAAAAAATTCTGTGAATATTGAGCTACATTATAATTTCAGATTTGGTGTGCTTCCCACTCTATAAATCACCTGAAATTTACAGCTGCACCTGCAAACTGAAGCGTGAGACTGAACTCTTTAGATAAATAGAATTGCTCACAGTGTTCCCTGAATGTTCACTGTTACAAAGCTGGGCCCTCAGCCCAAGGCGGGCTCTAGATTTACCCAAACTGGCTGCTTCTATTTTGTCAAAATCAACTGGAACTTTGAAAATTAAATACATTTAGAAATAGTCTCAATCTTTTAGATGTCTTAAAAGAGTCTACAAAAAATTATGTGGGAAAATAGATATTCCATTCCATGGGTCATAAATGATCCCATTTCTAGCATTATGTCATTTTTCCATTTCCTCCTTTCATTATTATGAATTGAAAAATTGTAATTTTATGGTCATCAGAATTGTAACATAATTCAGAATAAAAGAACTATGACTAATTTGTCATAGCCCACAAAAATAAGATTACTCTGGGGAAAGGCTCTTAGGAAAGCATGCAAGTTTCCTTAGAAGAGTATATCCCTGGACTTTGAATGAAACTGAAGGTTAAAAACTTCAACTCTGTTAATTTGTTAAGAAGATTAAAATCTGGGGAGATTAAGCAAACTATCTAAATCTACAGTTAGTCTTGTAGGATGTTTTTAGAAGATAACTTTATCTCCATGATCTCTAAACCAGTATTTCCTTCTAACTGGTTCTAGATGGGCATCTGTCAGCACAATAAGACCAGGTCATGCACCTTTATCTTTATATCTTTTAGATAAATCCCTAGTCCTAAATGCAAACCTATTTTAAGGCATAAATAGATGCCCAGACAAAACTCCAAATTACATTTGCAGCAAAACCCCTGCTATTTCAGTACATTAGCTACAGATTCAATAAAGGTAAAGTGGTTAAGTTTTTCAGCTTGAATGGCATCATTTTTTCTATTGCACTTGGAAGAAAAATGTGGTGGCACCCATCCAAAATCATAAAACCAGGCTATCTAGCAAAAAATTCTGTGAATATTGAGCTACATTATAATTTCAGATTTGGTGTGCTTCCCACTCTATAAATCACCTGAAATTTACAGCTGCACCTGCAAACTGAAGCGTGAGACTGAACTCTTTAGATAAATAGAATTGCTCACAGTGTTCCCTGAATGTTCACTGTTACAAAGCTGGGCCCTCAGCCCAAGGCGGGCTCTAGATTTACCCAAACTGGCTGCTTCTATTTTGTCAAAATCAACTGGAACTTTGAAAATTAAATACATTTAGAAATAGTCTCAATCTTTTAGATGTCTTAAAAGAGTCTACAAAAAATTATGTGGGAAAATAGATATTCCATTCCATGGGTCATAAATGATCCCATTTCTAGCATTATGTCATTTTTCCATTTCCTCCTTTCATTATTATGAATTGACAAATTTAATTTTTAGAATCTGTCAAGCATTAACAAAATGTTTATTGAGAAAATTATGCAAATAATACTGGGCTAAGCACTACAGAGTATGTGTGCAAACACACACATACACATCCAATGACATGGTGACATGGTTGCTGCTCTTCAGGAGAGGTGGGAAGAGAAGAGTCACATTTGTAAAGGATCTACCACATGCAGAATATTTAACATATAATGGATAAATATGCATTGCTTCCATTTCTTACTCTCATATTCCTAACTTAAATATGGCGCATAATTTTTGTGGCAAATTTGGATGCTGTCTATTTTTATTCTCAATGATCAAATTTAAAAAAAAAACTAAAGATTAAAACTATTAATTTCTTTAAGTCACTGAATCAATAATGCAACACATATTTGGATCTGCTTTTATTAATCCTAAATCTGTGGTCTTTCTATGCTATCATATTCTGATTTGTCTACAGCATAACTGCTTGCTTTTCACTACGTTTCGGGTAAATACATTACTTCATGGAACATGTTGAACTTTTGGTAGATCCTGAAAGATAAAAATGTGAATGATTGTAAAGAAGGTAAAAGATATGACAGGAAGTGGAGGTGAACACTAAGGGTTTGGGGAGCACAGGAAAACCTAGGTTTCTATAATAATACATTTAACTTGAAAACTTTTAAGACAGTGCGTTAGAAAATTGAAATGAGATTGAAAAGGGTCTGAAATGATGGAGAGTTCACAATTTAAGGGCCAATAGTTATCCACTAAAAATGTTTAATGGGCATGAAGACATATTTGTCTCAATTTTACCTGCACCTGCAACTGACTATTTTTTTTCTCACAGTGTTCTGAATGTTCACTGTTACAAAGCTGGGCCCTCAGCCCAAGGCTCTAGATTTACCCAAACTGGCTGCTTCTATTTTGTCAAAATCAACTGGAACTTTGAAAATTAAATACATTTAGAAATAGTCTCAATCTTTTAGATGTCTTAAAAGAGTCTACAAAAAATTATGTGGGAAAATAGATATTCCATTCCATGGGTCATAAATGATCCCATTTCTAGCATTATGTCATTTTTCCATTTCCTCCTTTCATTATTATGAATTGACAAATTTAATTTTTAGAATCTGTCAAGCATTAACAAAATGTTTATTGAGAAAATTATGCAAATAATACTGGGCTAAGCACTACAGAGTATGTGTGCAAACACACACATACACATCCAATGACATGGTGACATGGTTGCTGCTCTTCAGGAGAGGTGGGAAGAGAAGAGTCACATTTGTAAAGGATCTACCACATGCAGAATATTTAACATATAATGGATAAATATGCATTGCTTCCATTTCTTACTCTCATATTCCTAACTTAAATATGGCGCATAATTTTTGTGGCAAATTTGGATGCTGTCTATTTTTATTCTCAATGATCAAATTTAAAAAAAAAACTAAAGATTAAAACTATTAATTTCTTTAAGTCACTGAATCAATAATGCAACACATATTTGGATCTGCTTTTATTAATCCTAAATCTGTGGTCTTTCTATGCTATCATATTCTGATTTGTCTACAGCATAACTGCTTGCTTTTCACTACGTTTCGGGTAAATACATTACTTCATGGAACATGTTGAACTTTTGGTAGATCCTGAAAGATAAAAATGTGAATGATTGTAAAGAAGGTAAAAGATATGACAGGAAGTGGAGGTGAACACTAAGGGTTTGGGGAGCACAGGAAAACCTAGGTTTCTATAATAATACATTTAACTTGAAAACTTTTAAGACAGTGCGTTAGAAAATTGAAATGAGATTGAAAAGGGTCTGAAATGATGGAGAGTTCACAATTTAAGGGCCAATAGTTATCCACTAGTATCAAGTGATTTTCACCATGGGCATGAAGACATATTTGTCTCAATCACTTTACATGCCTGTGCTCAGAGAGTCTACTCCTTTTACAGCCCTCCCCCAATAAATATAGTTTTCATGTAAATGAGATGGGAAATAGTATTATGAATTAATTATTTGTGTGAAAAGAACACATCATTAACATTTACTTTTCAGAAAATTGTTTTGAACCTCTAAGGATCGCTGAACATTATTTTCAAATACTGTGAAAGAGTTTAAACTGCAATATAGACAAGCATAAGGAGATTACATTTTGAGACACTTGTTAATAAGATGTTCAGACTTGGTATAAAATTACAAAAATTCGCTTTTGGGAACTTAGTTTCTAAGGCAGAATTTGGTAGAGGTTACTGATCAGCATGATTTTTTATGCAAATATTTTTAAGTCATCTTCTATAGAAGTAAAGGAATACATTCATTTTATGAGGGCTTTCCCTACACCATTATTTTTTTTTAATTCTTTATTTTAAAGATTTTACGGAGTTTTGTTGTTCACTGACATGTATGTTCCCAGATCAGTAATATGCGTATTTCTGGTCCCCCCAAACCAGGTCCCCCATCCCACCCCTCTGGACCATCGCCCCAAACCATTGTAAGCACTCCTATTCCCTTAGCAAAACCACAATAGCTATGTTTTCCGCACATGACAGTATAGGTTTCCATGTTACTCCCTCCATGCCTCCCACCCACTGTTCCTTCCCCACAACGCCCATATGTCTATTCTCTGTCTGTTTTTCCATGAGTTCACTGCGTGTGTTATCATGACCATGCTACTAAATTCCATACATATATGGGTTAGTATACTGTACTTGTTTTTCTCTTTATGACTTACTTCACTTTTTATGATAAGTTCTGGATCCAGCCACCTCATTAGGGCTGAGTCTTCTGCATTTCTTTTAACAGCTGAGTAGTATTCCATTGTATATATGCACCAGAGCTTCTGTATTCATTCATTCATTGATGGACATCTAGGTTGCTTCCATGTTCTGGTTATTGTATAGAGAGCTGCAAAGAACATTGGGGTACAGGGTCCTTCTTTCAGCTTTCATTTCATCAGAGTACAAACCTAAGAGTGGGATTGCTGGGTCATAGGGTGCTTCTATTTTTAGTTTTGTAAGGAATCTCCATACTGTCTTCCATAGAGGCTGTATCAATTGACATTCCCACCAGCAATGCAAGAGGGTTCCCTTTTCTCCGCACTCTCTCCAGCATTTATTGTCTGTCGATTTATTGATGATGGCCATTCTGACGGGTGTGAGGTGGTATCTCATTGTAGTTTTAATTTGCATTTCTCTAATAATAAGCGAGGTTGAACATCGTTTCATGTGCTTTTGGGCCATCTGGATGTCCTCTGTTTAGGTCTTTTACCCATTTTTTGATTGAGTTGTTCATTTTTCTGGTGCTAAATTGTCTGAGTTGCTTGTAGATTTTGGAGATTAATTCTTTGTCTGTTGTTTCATTTGCTATGATTTTCTCCCACACTGTGGGGTGTCTGTTCAGCTTTTTTGTAATTTCTTTAGCTGTACAAAAGCTTTCAAGTTTCATTAGGTCCCATATGTTCATTTTTCTTTCCATTTCCACTATTTTAGTAGGTGGGTCAGAGAAGATCTTGCTTTGATTGATGTCCTTGAGGGTTTTGCCTATATTCTCCTCTAAGAGTTTGATGGTTTCTGGTCTTACATTTAGGTCTTTAATCCATTTCGAGTTGATTTTTGTGTATGGTGTCAGGGAATGTTCCAACTTCATTTTTCTGCATGGAGGCATGGAGCTGTCCAATTTTCCCAGCACCACTTGTTGAAGAGGCTGTCTTCGTCCCATTTTATAGTTTCGCCTCCTTTATCAAAAATAAGGTACCCATAGGTGCGTGAGTTTATCTCTGGGTTCTCTATCTTGTTCCACTGGTCTATAGCTCTGTTTTTGTGCCAGTACCATACTGTCTGGATGACTGTTGCTTTGTAGTATAGTCTGCAGTATAGTCTGATTCTTCCAGCTCCGTTTTTCTTTCTCAGGATTGCTTTGACTATTCGAGGTCTTTTGTGTTTCCATATGAACTATGTTCTTCTTTGGTCTAGTTCTGTGAAAAATGTCAATGGTAGTTGGATAGGTATTGCATTGAATCTGCAGATGATATTTGGTAGTATGATCATTTTCACAATATTGATTCTTCCGACCCAGGAACATGGAATATCTCTCCATCTGTTTAAGTCTTCTTTAATTTCTTTCATGAGTGTCTTGGAATTTTCTCTGTAGAGTTCTTTTGTTTCTTTGGGAAGTTTTATTCCTAGGTATTTGATTCGTTTGGTTGCAGTGGTGAAGGGGATTGCCTCTTTGATTTCGTTTTCTGATTTTTCACTGTTTGTGTATAGGAATGCCAGTGATTTCTGTATGTTGACTTTGTATCCCACGACTTTGGGGAATTCGTTGATTAGCTCTAGTAGCTTTCTAATAGTGTCTTTGGGATTTTCTGTGTATAGTATCATGTCGTCTGCAAAAAGAGAGCTTGACTTCTACCTTTGCAATCTGGATTCCTTTTATTTCTTTCTCTTCTCTTATTGCTGTTGCTAGAACTTCCAGGGCTATGTTGAATAAGAGTGGTGAAAGTGGACACCCTTGTCTTGTTCCTGATCTTCGAGGGAATGCTTTCAGTTTTTCACCATTGAGGATAATGTTTGCTGTGGGCTCCTCATATATGGCCTTTATTATGTTGAGATAGGTTCCTTCTATGCGCATTTTCTGAAGAGATTTTATCATAAATGGATGCTGTACTTTGTCAAAGGCTTTTTCTGCATCTATTGAGATGATCATGTGATTTTTGTCTCTCAATTTGTTGATATGGTGTATCACATTGATTGATTTGCGGATATTGAAGAATCCTTGCATGCCTGGGATGAACCCGACTTGACCATGATGTATGAGCTTTCTGATGTGTTGTTAAATTCTGTTTGCTAGGATTTTGTTGAGGATCTTGGCATCTAAGTTCATCAGTGAAATTGGCCTACAATTTTCTTTTTTTGTGTTGCCTTTGCCTGGTTTGGGTATCAGGGTGATGGTGGTCTCATAGAATGTGTTTGGAAGTATTCTTTCCTGTGCAATTTCTTGGAAGAGTTTTAGATGGACAGGCATTAACTCTTCTTTAAATGTTTGGTAGAATTCACCTGTGAAGCCATCTGGCCCTGGGCTTTTCTTTTTGGGTAGATTTTTCATCACAAATTCGATTTCTGAGCTTATGATTGGGTTGTTCAAAGTTTCTGCTTCTTCCTTGCTCAGTCTTGGGAGATTACTCTTCCCCAAGAATCTTTCCATTTCTTCCAGGTTGTCCAGTTTGTTGCCATAGAGTTGTTCATAATAGTCTCTTGGAATCCTTTGGATTTCTGCATTATCTGTTGTAACTTCGCCTTTTTCGTTTTTTGATTTTGTTGATCTGGTTCTTTTCTCTCCTTTTCTTGATGAGTCTAGCCAGTGCCTTGTCAATTTTGTTTACCTTTTTGAAGAACCAGATTTTTGTTTTATTTTTCTTTACTATTGTTTCATTTCTTTCTCATTTATTTCTTCTCTGATCTTTATGATTTCTCTTCTGCTGATTTTGGGGTGTTTTTGTTCTTAATCTTCAGATGTTCTAAGCATAGGGTTATGTCCTCTGCTTCATATTTTCCTAGTTTCTTGAGGTATGACTGTATTGTTAAAAATTTTCCTCTTAGAAGTGCTTTTGCAGTATCCCATAGGTTTTACACAGTCATGTGTTCATGGTCAATTTCTTCTTGGAATTTTTAAATTTCTCCTTTGATTTCCTTGGTAATCAGTTGGTCTTTCAGGTATGTGTTGTTTAATATCCATGTGTTTGAGTTTTTAGTGTTTTTTTGTTTTTCTGTAGTTGATTTCTAGTCTCATTGCATTAAGGTCAGAAAATATGGTTGATATAATTTCAGTTTTCTTGAATTGACTGAGGTTTGATTTGTGGCCCAAGATGTGGTCTATTCTGGAGAATGCTGCATGAGCACTTGAGAAGAAAGTGTATTCATCTGCTTTTGGATGGAACGTCCTGAAGATATCGATGAGGTCCATCTTTTCCAGTGTGGCATTTAAGGCTTGTGTTTCTTTATTAATTTGCTGTTTTGAAAATCTGTCCACTGGTGTAAGAGGAGTGTTAAAGTCTCCTATTATTACTGTGTTATTGTTGATTTCTTTTTTTATGTCTGAAAGTATCTGTCTTATGTATTGAGGTGCCCCTGTGTTGGGTGCATAGATACTCATGACTGTTATGTCTTCCTCTTGGATCAATCCCTTAATCATGATGTAGTGACCTGCCTTGTCTCTTGTAATCTTTATTTTATGGTCTGTTTTGTCTGATGTGAGGATCGTTACTCCGGCTTTCTTTTGGTTTCCATTTGTGTGGAATATCTGTTTCCATCCTCTCACTTTCAGTCTATGAGTGTCTCTAGATCTGAAGTGGGTCTCCTGTAAACAGCATATATATGGGTCTTGCTTCTGGATCCATTCAGCCAGCCTGTGTTGTTTGGTTGGAGCATTTAGTCCATTGACATTCAAAGTAATTATTGATACGAATGTTCCTATTGTCATCTTCTTAGACGTTTGAGGTTTGATTGTAGGACTTCTCCTACTCTTGTATTTGTTGGCTATATCAGGCCCTTTAACACTTGTTTTAGGGCTCATTTTGTGGCACAGAATTCTTTTAGCTGGTTTGCTATGGTTTGCTATGGTTTGTCTGGTTTGCTATGGTGTTCAGTGGTATTTGTGTAAATGCTAGCATATGAAGAGCAGGAGGTGCATCCCTGATGGACAGTCATAAAAGCATGCAAATATTTTTCAACATGGTGGAAAAATATACATATGCACACATCAATAACCACAATTGAACAGTCTTACAGGGATAAAGCACAGGAAATTTTTCTGGCAAACGGTGCAATCAAAGATGGTACCTGACCCTTAAACTCTAAATTAATTAAAATAGTGCCTGGAAAAGTAGATCCAGGGCAAGGTCCCGACTGGGAATTTTACAATGAAAGCAACTTTTAACTAAGGCATTTGTTGGGGGCGAGGAGGTGGAGAGCGTATAGGTAATGAGAAGGAATAGATTCATCTTGCAAGGATTTTGTAGGGTTAGGTAGCAAAGATCAGTGTGTTGTAGAGTTTGGTGCAGCTGGAAGAGAATAGTAGAGACCGGAAGATAGGAAATATTTATCTAGAGGATAGTGGTAGATTGGAAAAGGTTTTACATTTAGAACATAGTGGGAGGAAGCAGTGGCAAAGAGGAAAGAATATTAAAAGTTTCCAAAAATTAAAATTAAGTAAAAATTTTAAAAAAGAAAAAAATTAGCAAGAAGAGACAAAAAACAATGCAAATCAAACAGGCAAATAAACAAAACAAAACAAACAAACAAACAAAAGGGTAAATACTATCCATGGTTTTTATCTTATTACCTACATGTGGACTTTCCACTAATTTGCTCTCGATGATGTAGTCTTTCCCTTGCAGAGCCAGTTTCTGTTTTATTTTTCAGCAAAACGAAGGCTTTGCTGCGAAATCAGGTGCTTGCCAGGGCGGCGAGCTCTTCCCAGTCCTTTGGGTGGGAACCATCAAATGGTTCCGTGTTGAAGGGGGGGGCCCAGTTCTGCTGCGCACCCTCTGGTAGCTTCCAATCCTTGCTGTTCTCCCCGTTTCCTCTACCAAAGCGCTCTGCTGCTTTCAGGACAGAGGCTTCCCTGCTGCAACTCTGGGGCTGCATGGACTCTTCAGGCGGCTGGTGCGTGTGCACTGCCGGATACCGGACCAAGCCCCAAACGCGTGTGTGAGCCAAGTCCCTGGGCAGCAACTCAGAGGGGACTTCCCTGCTAGGTTCCGCAAGCCCCTGCTAGCAGTGTCTCAACTCACCTGGTGCCCTACTCAGCGGGATTTTTGCGCTGAGAGCTGCCTTCTGTCCTCCCGGCGCACTTTGCAGGCTCTTCCTGGAGCACTTCCCAGCGCCTCTGCCCAGTCTGGTGTGGGGTTGAGGTACAAGATTCTCAGATAAAGTGTACCTGACCCTTAAACTCTAAATTAATTAAAATAGTGCCTGGAAAAGTAGATCCAGGGCAAGGTCCCGACTGGGAATTTTACAATGAAAGCAACTTTTAACTAAGGCATTTGTTGGGGCGAGGAGGTGGAGAGCGTATAGGTAATGAGAAGGAATAGATTCATCTTGCAAGGATTTTGTAGGGTTAGGTAGCAAAGATCAGTGTGTTGTAGAGTTTGGTGCAGCTGGAAGAGAATAGTAGAGACCGGAAGATAGGAAATATTTATCTAGAGGATAGTGGTAGATTGGAAAAGGTTTTACATTTAGAACATAGTGGGAGGAAGCAGTGGCAAAGAGGAAAGAATATTAAAAGTTTCCAAAAATTAAAATTAAGTAAAAATTTTAAAAAAGAAAAAAATTAGCAAGAAGAGACAAAAAACAATGCAAATCAAACAGGCAAATAAACAAAACAAAACAAACAAACAAACAAAAGGGTAAATACTATCCATGGTTTTTATCTTATTACCTACATGTGGACTTTCCACTAATTTGCTCTCGATGATGTAGTCTTTCCCTTGCAGAGCCAGTTTCTGTTTTATTTTTCAGCAAAACGAAGGCTTTGCTGCGAAATCAGGTGCTTGCCAGGGCGGCGAGCTCTTCCCAGTCCTTTGGGTGGGAACCATCAAATGGTTCCGTGTTGAAGGGGGGGGCCCAGTTCTGCTGCGCACCCTCTGGTAGCTTCCAATCCTTGCTGTTCTCCCCGTTTCCTCTACCAAAGCGCTCTGCTGCTTTCAGGACAGAGGCTTCCCTGCTGCAACTCTGGGGCTGCATGGACTCTTCAGGCGGCTGGTGCGTGTGCACTGCCGGATACCGGACCAAGCCCCAAACGCGTGTGTGAGCCAAGTCCCTGGGCAGCAACTCAGAGGGGACTTCCCTGCTAGGTTCCGCAAGCCCCTGCTAGCAGTGTCTCAACTCACCTGGTGCCCTACTCAGCGGGATTTTTGCGCTGAGAGCTGCCTTCTGTCCTCCCGGCGCACTTTGCAGGCTCTTCCTGGAGCACTTCCCAGCGCTCTCTCTGCCCAGTCTGGTGTGGGGGTTGAGGTACAAGATTCTCAGAACTGGAGCTCTGCGAAAATTCTGGTTGTTCGCTCTCCGACCCTCCTAGACCTGAGGAGTTCTTTTGTCATCTAAGTGGCTGGTATGTTGGTGGTGTTTCATTTCTTGATTAGTTCTGGTGATTCTATTTGGGAGCTGGTGAAATCCTCCCCTCATTCCTCTGCCATCTTGGCCCCTCTCCTGGATGTTGGGTTTTAAGCCAGTTTTTCACTCTTATCTTTTACCTTCATCAAGAGGCTTCTTAGTTCCTCTTCAATTTGTGACAAAATACAGTCTACTGAAATAGGGAATGGCAAAGCACTTCAGCATTCTTGCTTTGAGAAATCCATGAACAATATGGAAAGGCCCAAAATAAGACACTGAAAGATAGATAAACTCCCAGGATGATAGGGGCCCAGTATGCTACTGGAAAAAAGTGGAGAAATAACTCTAGAAAGAATAAAAAGTCTGATCCAAAGCAGAAACAATGTCCATTTGTGGATATGGCTGGGGGTGAAAATAAAATCTGATGATGTAAATAACAATATTGTGCAGGAATCTGATATGTTAGATACATGAATCAAGGTAAATTGGAAGTGGTCGAACAGGAGATGGCAAGAATGAACATTGACATTTTAGGAATCATTGAAATAAAATGGACAGGAACGGAAAATTTAATTCAAATGACCATTATATCTACTACTGTAAGCATGAACTCCTTCAAAGAAATGAAATAGTCCTCATAGTTAACAAAACAGTTTGAAATGCAGTACTTAAGTATAATCTCAAAAGCAATAGAATTATCTCAGTTTGCTTCCAAGGAAAACCATTCAATGTGACAGTAATCTAAGTCTATACCCCATCCACTAATGCTGAAGAGACTTAAATTGAACAGTTCTTTGAAGACCTACAAGATCATCTAGATTTAATACATACACACAAAAAAATAGATGTCCGTTTCATCACTGGGGACTGAAATGCAAAACTGGAATGTCAACAAATACATGGAGTAACAAGCAAGGCGCACTTTGCAGGCTCTTCCTGGAGCACTTCCCAGCGCTCTCTCTGCCCAGTCTGGTGTGGGGGTTGAGGTACAAGATTCTCAGAACTGGAGCTCTGCGAAAATTCTGGTTGTTCGCTCTCCGACCCTCCTAGACCTGAGGAGTTCTTTTGTCATCTAAGTGGCTGGTATGTTGGTGGTGTTTCATTTCTTGATTAGTTCTGGTGATTCTATTTGGGAGCTGGTGAAATCCTCCCCTCATTCCTCTGCCATCTTGGCCCCTCTCCTGGATGTTGGGTTTTAAGCCAGTTTTTCACTCTTATCTTTTACCTTCATCAAGAGGCTTCTTAGTTCCTCTTCAATTTGTGACAAAATACAGTCTACTGAAATAGGGAATGGCAAAGCACTTCAGCATTCTTGCTTTGAGAAATCCATGAACAATATGGAAAGGCCCAAAATAAGACACTGAAAGATAGATAAACTCCCCAGGTTGATAGGTGCCCAGTATGCTACTGGAAAAAAGTGGAGAAATAACTCTAGAAAGAATAAAAAGTCTGATCCAAAGCAGAAACAATGTCCATTTGTGGATATGGCTGGGGGTGAAAATAAAATCTGATGATGTAAATAACAATATTGTGCAGGAATCTGATATGTTAGATACATGAATCAAGGTAAATTGGAAGTGGTCGAACAGGAGATGGCAAGAATGAACATTGACATTTTAGGAATCATTGAAATAAAATGGACAGGAACGGGAAAATTTAATTCAAATGACCATTATATCTACTACTGTAAGCATGAACTCCTTCAAAGAAATGAAATAGTCCTCATAGTTAACAAAACAGTTTGAAATGCAGTACTTAAGTATAATCTCAAAAGCAATAGAATTATCTCAGTTTGCTTCCAAGGAAAACCATTCAATGTGACAGTAATCTAAGTCTATACCCCATCCACTAATGCTGAAGAGACTTAAATTGAACAGTTCTTTGAAGACCTACAAGATCATCTAGATTTAATACATACACACAAAAAAATAGATGTCCGTTTCATCACTGGGGACTGAAATGCAAAACTGGAATGTCAACAAATACATGGAGTAACAAGCAAGTTTTGCCTTGGAGTACAAAATGAAGTTGGGCAACTGTGGGGCTCTGAATTGAAAGAGGACCGTTGCAAGCATAAAGAAGCTTAAGGACATTGTTTCAGCTTGCAGCTAAGATGGCCCCTACAGGAAGGGGTGTGGGAGTGAAAAGAAGCTTAAGCACATTGTTTCAGCTTGGAGCTAAGATGGCGCCTACAGGAAGGGGCATGGAAATGAAGGGAAGCTTAAGTGCATTGTTTAAAGAAGCTTAAGCACATGTTTGCAGCTAAGATGGCGCCTACAGGAAGAGGCAGGGCGTGATCTAAATTGTTAATTGACGGTCAAAATTTCTGATTGGTTCCCTTGGTTTCCGCGCTCGTGAATGATTGCTTGGTCTTTAGCTTGATTGGTGTAATCTATAGGCAGTCCCGTGCAAAACCCCCTTCACTTGCCTATAAAAGCTGTGGATCTTCATTAATAAAGCGGAACTACTTCGATGGAACCCCTGTCGCGTCTGATTGTCCCCTGCCTCAGCCAGGGGGCTGCGGGGCAGACAGTTCAAGATTTGCCTTTCTCGGAGATCTCCCGGTTCAGCTGGGGGTAATCCCTGCTGCCTTCCCTTTCTGCGGAAGGTCCCCGGAGGCAAAGGCTAACAGAGTTTTGCCTAGAGAATGCATTGACCATGTGTATCATCTATCTATCTATCTATCTATCATCTATTTGTGCATATGTCTTGACAAGAAAACCATTCAATAATGCTCTACTAATCTACACAAGGCAAAAAGAAATGTTTTTAATTACAAATATTTCTGGATATTTCCTCACGTATATGCTAAGAATACCTTTGTATATTGGAAATTAAGAGAAAGACAAATACAGTATACTAACACACATATATGGAATCTAGTAGGACGGTCTTGATATCACACACAGGGAACTCATGGAAAAAAAGACAGAGCATAGACATAGGGACATCGTGGCGAAGAAATAGGGAGGGGGAAGCATGGAGGAAGTAACAAGGAAACCTATAGTGTTATGTGTGGAAAAGATAGCTAGTGTCATAGTGCTAAGGGAATAGGAGTGCTTACAATGACTTGGGGCGAAGGTCTGGAGGGATGGGATGGGGGGATCTGGGCGGGTGGGGACCATGCATATGACTGATCTGGGAACATACATGTCTGTGAACAACAAAACTCTGTAAAACCTTTAAAATAAAGAATAAAAATTAATAAAATAAAATAAAATAAAATAAAAGAATTTAACAAAATGGAAAAAAAAAAGAAGAGACACCTATCTAGAAACATTTATGAATTTAACACACTGTCTTGTAGGTGGAAAATAAACTGTGCACAGTTAACTATAGATAAAGCTAAAAATAAAATATTATGCATTTTAAATACAAATAAAGTTATTGAAATTGAGATGAAAATTTTAAATTCCTTTAAATTGAGGATTCAGAAAAGATTTTATAAGAAAGTTAAATATGAGCTGCATTTTAAAGGACAGATCAGCTACTACTTATTACATTACTACTTTCCAGATAGGCCAACTATCAAGGACCAACTAAGTACATTCAGTCTTAAGAGGAGTACTTCAAATGATATAAATAAATAAAATATTGATTTTCATGGCAGAGGGATCAAAGCAAGATGGAAAGTTCTGTAAAATGCTGTGTTTTGATCCTGTACCCATCAATTACCTCCCTAAATTCCAAGATAACTGTGGTTCTTTCCCACAACAAAGAGGTTATATTGAAAATTCAACTGGACTTAATATGTTTTTTTCAGAATAAGCTGTTCAAACAGAAGATGCTTTCTGAACAATCTCCAGAAAATTAATATTAGAAAGATTTTTAGATACTATTTAAAATTCTAAAGTAGGTCCTGTTTCCATATTATAATTTCTGAATTAAAATAGCTTTCTTTTTCTTTACTTTATCTTCTATATCACCTGCCTCCATTTCCTTTTCATTGAAGTATGATTGATTTACAACTTTCTGCCAATCTTTGCTGTACAACAAAGTACCTCAGTTTTTTTTTTTAATATTCTTTTCCATTATAGTTTATCACTGGATAGTCAACATATTCTTTGTGCTATACATTAGGACCTTATTGTTTATCTATTCTAAAAGTAATGGCTTTTATGTACCAATTCGTAATCCATACCTCACTGTTCCCCCTCCCTTGACAATCACGTTTGTGCTGTATGTCTATGAATCTGTTTCTGTTTTATAGATAGGCTCATTTGTACCATATTTTAGATTCCACATATAATCATATTCATCTTATTCTAACTTACTTCAGTTAGTATTATAATTTCTTAATATGATTATCTTCATGTTGTTGTAAATGGCATTATTTTGTTCTTTTTTTGTGACTGTGTAGTTCTCCATTGTATGTATGCACCACATCTTCTTGCTTCTTTGTTGATATACACTTAGGTTGTTTTCATGCTTCAACTATTGTGAAGAATCGTGTGTATCTTTTGAATTATAGTTTTCCCCAAGTATATTCCAAGTATTGGAATTACTGGGTCATGTGGGAATTCTCTAGCTTCACAGTATGTGAACAAAAACTTCCAGATGTAAACGCTTGGCAAATAGATGGGGGAAAAGTGGAATCATTGCCAAATATTATTTTCTTGGATTTCAAAACCACTGCAGACAGTGACTGCAGCCACAAAATTAAGACACTTGCTTCATTGTAATGAATGCTGTGACAAAGTCAGACAGTGTATTAAGAAAATAATCAGAAGCATGGCTTTGCTCACAAAGACTTGAATAGACAAAACTATGTTTTTTCCAGTAGTCATATGTGTGTGAGAGCGTTGGACTATAAAGAAAGTTGAACAGTAAAGAATAAATCCTTTTGAATTGTGGTGCTGAAGAAGACTCTCGAGAGTGGATATGAGATTGAGCAAACTATAGGAGATATTAGAGGAGAGGCGAGCCTGGCATGCTGCAGTTTATGGGGTTGCAAGGTGTCAGACATGACTTACTGACTGCATATGGACATATCAACATTGACTTTTTCTTTTTGATAATGAAAAACTTTATCATTTATTCATAAACTTTTCTAAACCAATTGCTTTTTGTAGAGACTATATTATAAAGATCTCATTTGTTGAATGTTCAAATTTTAAATTTAATCTGAAATCAAGTTGATTATTTTATTTCTTTTTATTGATGTATAATTGACTAATACTATTTTTCAGGTGTATAATATAGTCATACAATTACAATACCATGGTTTACTTATTTTGTAACAGAAGGTTGATACATCTTAATCCTTTTCATTTCTTTAGCTCACCCTTCCATCTCTTCCATTCTGGCAGCTACCAGTTTGTTCTCTGTTTCTATGAGTCTGTTTCTATTTGTTATACTTTTTCATTTATTTTGTTTTTCAGATTTCACAGATAAATTAAATATTAGATTATTTGTTTTTTCTATCTGACTTATTTCACCTAGCATAATGACTCTAGTATTATTTGTGCTGTCAAAAATGAAAAGATTTTTCTTTTTTAAATTAATATCTCATTTTTTTATTTTTATTTTGGGTGGGGGTTGGGTTGGGGAGGGAGGGGAGCGGGCGGGTCACTTCTATTGGTCTTTCATTTCTCTATTTTCATCTGTCTTTGTTCTTTGGCTCCTGTGGGCCTCCCATCACTGTGGCATCTGTCGTCACAGAGCGCTGGCTCTGGGCACACGCGCTCCAAAGCTCTGGCTCATAATTGGACACATCGGTCCAGCAGCTCCGCGGCACGTGGGATCTTCCCAGGCCAGGGATCGAACCGGCGCCCCTTGCACTGCAAGGCGGTGTCCTTACCCACTGTACCACCGGGGGAAGCCCAATATCTCATTCTTTAAGTAAACTGCATCTTCTTTACCCATTCACTTTGCTCCCATATCATGGGTATTGTTAATAGTGTTTCAGTAAACATTGGGATGCATACATCTTTTAGAATTGCATTCATTATTTTTAAAGTAAATATCTAGAAGTGGAATTGTTGGAATGTATAGATAATTTGTGTTCTGGTAGGTATGAAGTGATATCTCAGTGTGGTTTTTATATGCATTTTCCTTGATACTTAGTGATTCTGGATATCTTCTCAAATGCATATTGACCACCTGTATGTCTTCTTTACAAAAATACCTTTCAGGTTTCTGCATATATATTTTTTTTTTCTCACGTCATGCCTCTTTTATTTTTATATTTATTTTCATCCATCTTTTATTCCTTGACATGTTTGGGCCTCCCATTGCAGTGGCCTCTCTCATTGCAGGGCACCAGCTCTGGTAACATGTGCTCCAGAGCTCTGGCTCATAATTGGACACACTAATCTAGCCTCTCTGTGGACGTGGGATCTTTCTGGGCCAGGGATTGAATCGGTGCCTCTTTCACTTCAAGATGGATTCTCTACCCACTGGACCACTAGGGAAGCCCAGTTTTTTGCCTATTTATTTATTTATTTATTTAAAAAGATTTATTTTTATTTATTTATTTGAGGGGGGTGGGGTGGGGAGGGAGGGGAGCAGGCGGGCCACTTCTATCGGTCTTTCATTCGTTCATTTTCATCCATCTTTGTTCTTTGGCCCGTGTGGGCCTCCCATCGTGGCGACCTCTGTTGTTGCAGAGCACTGGCTCTGGGCGCATGCGCCCCAGAGCTCCGGCTTGGTAATTGGACACATCGGTCCAGCCGCTCCGCGGCACGTGGGATCTCCCCAGGCCAGGGATCGAACCGGCGCCCCTTGCCCTGCAAGGTGGTGTCTTTATCCATTGGACCACCAGGAAAGCCCTTGCCTATTTATTTTAATCAGTGCTTTTGTTGTTGAATTGTATGAATTATTGATTTATTTTGAATATTTATCCCCTAGAAAATATATCATTTGTAAACATCTCCTCCCATTTACTGGGTTGCCTTTTCATTTTGTTATTGATTTCTTTTGTTATGAAAATCTTTTTAGTCTGATGTAGTTCATTTAATTTTACTTTTGTTACTCTTGTATGATGAGACATATGCCCCCCAAGTATTGTTATCCCATATGCCAAAGAGTTTACTACTATTTTTTTTCTAAGATTCTTACAGTTTTATGTGCTTTAACTTTATTTCTTCAAATGGTTTAAGAAAATGTTCTATTGTACTTTCATTCTTTTGCATGTAGCTTTACAATTTATTTGTCATAGATTAATTAATTTTAAAGGGTGGGTCTGTTTATTGGATCTTTATTCTGTTCAGATTATCTGTGCGTCTGTTTTTGTGCCATAAACATAATGTTTTAATTGTTATTGCTTTGTAGTATAGTTTGAAATTTATGTGCATGGTACCTCCAGCACTGTTGTTCATTCTTAAGGTAGCTTTGGCTTTTCAAGGTCTTTTGTGTTCTGCAAACATTTTAGGATTATATGTTCCAGTGCTGTGAAAAACACTGTTGGTATATAGCTAGGAATTGCATTAAATCAGTAGATCCCTGAGTATTATGGATATTTAAACAGTACCATATTTTTTCCAATCCATGAGTACAATATATCTTTCTGTTTATTCATGTCATCTTCAATTTCTTTCAAGGTCTTATAGTTTTAGCACACAGGTCTTTTACCTATTTTATTACATTTATTTCTCTGCACTTTATTCTTTTTTATGGATGCATAAATGGGGTTTTCTTAATTTCTCTTTCACATAGTCAATTGTTACTATAAAAAAAAGACCAATGGATTTCTGTATATTTATCTGTAAATAGTGACAATTTTGCTTCTTCCCTTCAAATTTGCATGCATTTGATTTCTGATTTATGTCTGGTTGTTGTGGCTAGCAGTTTCAATATAATGTTAAATAAAAGTGGCAAGATGGAGACCCTTGTCTTTTACCTGATTTAAAAAAGAAAGCTTTCACTGTTGACTTTGATGTTAGCTGTGTGTCTATTTCATGTCTCACTTATTATGCTGAGATATATTTCCTTTACACCAAGATGATTGAGTTCTAAATACAAATGGATATTGGATTTGATCAAAGGATTTTTATGCATCTACTAAGATGATTATGTGATTTTAAATTACCCTTCATTTCTTTAAAGTGGTGGTTTGCATATACATTCTTGTGCAGTTATTAAATCATTCTTGCAACCCTGTAATTAATTCCAGTTAACCATGATGTACAAGTCTTTAGAAGTGAATTATTAGTTGCTCAGTCATGTTAAACTCTGAAACCTCATGGATGTAGTGAATCAGGCTCCTCTGTCATGGAATTATCTGGGCAAGAATACTGGAGTGGGTTTCCATTTTCTTCTCCAGGGAATCTTCCTGACCCAGTAATTGAATCATGGCATCTGGTCCCATCACATCAATACAAATAGAAGAGGAAAATGTATTAGTAGTGAGAGATTTTATTTTCTTGAGCTCCAAAATCACTGCAGATGGTGATTATAGCCATGAATTTAAAAGACACTTTCTCCTTGGAAGGAAAGCAATTGTCTAGACAAACCTAGAGAGTGTATTAAAAAGCAAAGGCATCACTTTGCTGACAAAAGTCTGTATAATCAAAGGTGAGTTTTTTCCATTGGTCATGTATGAATTTGAAAGTTGAACCATAAAAAAGACTGAGTGCCAAAGAATTAATGCTTTAAAACTGTGGTGCTTGAGAAGACTCTTGAGAGTTTCCTGAAAAGAAAGGATGTCAAACTAGTCAATCCTAAGGAAATCAACCTTGAATATTCATCAGAAGGACTGATGCTGAAGCTAAATCTCCAATACTGTGGCCATTTTAGGCAAACAGGCAGCTCACTGGATAAGACCCTGATGCTGCTAACCATTTAAAGAAAAAGAAGATGGCATCAGACAATGAGATGTTTAGTATGTGGAAGATAGTGAAGGACAGGGAAACCTGGCAGGCTACAGTTCATCAGGGTAATAAAGAGTTGGAAATGACTTAGAGACTGAACAATAACAACAAACTACTGCATTACTTTATTGTCTACTTTTATATCTATTAATATTTGCTTTATATATTTTGGCACTTTTATATTGGATACTTAAATATTTTGACTATTATATCTTCTTCTTGTATAATGACATTTACCATTATGTCCTCCCCTTCTTTGTCTTTTGTGACAGAATATAAAGTATATTTGGTCTGATATAAGTATTGCTACTCTAGCCTTGTTTTTCATTTTTATGTGTATGGAATATCTTTTTCCATCATTTCACTTTTAATTCATATGTGTCTTTGGTCCCCAAATAAGTTTTTTTTTTAATCAATCGTTCTATTTATCCACTCATCCAGTCTATGTCTTTTGATTGAAGTATTTTTTTTTTTAAGATTTATTTATTTATTTACTTTGGGCGGGGGTCGGGTTGGGGAGGGCGGGGAGTGGGCGGGCCACTTCTATTGGTCTTTCATTTCTCTATTTTCAATCGTCTTCGTTCTTTGGCTTCTATGGGCCTCCCATCGCGGTGGCGTCTGTTGTCGCAGAGCACCGGCTCTGGGCGCATGCGCTCCAGAGCTCCGGCTTGGTGATTGGACACATCAGTCCAGCCGCTCCGCGGCATGTGGGATCTTCCCAGGCCAGGGCTCGAACCAGCGCCCCTTGCACTGCAAGGCGGTGTCCTTACTCACTGGACCACCAGGGGAAGCCCTTGATTGAAGTATTGAGTCAATTTACACATATAATGATTATTGATAGATATGTATTTACTGTCATTTGTATTCTTTCCTGTTTGCTTTTGTAGCTGTTCTCTGTTCTCATCCCCTTCTTCTGTTTCTTCCTTGGAAGTTTGATTTTCTTTATTGTTCAATTTGGTTTCCTTTATCTTTATTTTTTGTATATCTGTTGCAGTTTTTGGGTTTCATGTATATATGAAAAGTGAAAGAGTTACTCTTTTAAATAATATATATATGCATATATAGTCCCCCCAACTCCATATACATAGTCTTTCCAGTGAATACTCAGGGTTGATTTTCTTTAAAATGACTAATTTGATCTCCTTGTAGTACAAGGGACTCTCAAACAGCTTCTCATATTAAGTTAATCTTAAGATGAAATTTGCTTAAGTTTGAATGCAAATTAAGTCAATTTTGTTAGGAATGTTTTTATTGAAATCTCCAGCTCCTTGTTATTGTAAAGCTGATTTTCTTTGCTATTTTTTATTTGAAATGCATGAAAATATCTTTGTGTAATTTATTCAGAAGATTTCTAAACTATTTTAAAATTTGTGACTATTAACCACAAAAATTTTTTCAAAAGGAAAATAAGACTGCTTGATGGACAAATGTTGGGGAAAATGCACTTGTAGTAAGTGCAAAAACTTATATACAGTAAAATATTTGAAATGATAGAACATGTATGTGTTAATAGATCTTATTTTTATCACAAGGACAGTAAAGTATATGCAAGATTTTAAAACATTATTTCATGACAGCATCCATCCTTACTGGGCATGATTTATACTGAACATTTTGAAGATTCCTAGTTATCTAATACCTACCAGTAAAAAACTCTAGAAAACCAGATCTATATTCTCTGCTATGGCAGTTTTTATTTTTTCCCAAGATACTGCACTTACATTACAGAAGAAATTGTCCCAAATAAATTCTGTGCATTAAAAAAATAATGGTGGCTGGAGGAGGTCAAGATGGCAGAGGAATGAGGGGAAAATTCACCAGCTCCCCAACAGAATCACCAGAACTAATCAAGAAATGAAACACCACCAACAAACCAGCCGCTAGACGACAGAAGAACTCCTTAGGTTTGCGAAGGTCAAAGAGTGAACAGCCACAACTTTTCCGGAGCTCTTGTTCTGAGAAACCTGTATCCCAAACCCCATACCGGACTGGCGAAGAGAGCACTAGGAAGTGCCCTAGAAGGGAGACCGAGAAAAGCGTCAGGGGGAGAGAAGGCAGCGCTCAGCGCGAAAATTCCAAAAATCCGGCCAGATCGGCGGTAGAATTAAGACACTGTGAAGATAAGATACTGAGAGCGGGGGTGTGCAGAACGCAGTTGAGAATTCCCCTGTGGAGTGCTGCCTAGAGACCTGGATAGAGTCGGACAGGGAGTGCCCAGTGCGAAAAGCATGCCGCTTTGCTGGGCGAAAATTGCGACTCTCTGCCGGGAAAAAGTCACTCTGTGCAACCTGGTGCCGGGTAAGTTCAAACACTCCTAGTGGAGGGCTTGCTGAACAAGGAGGCGAAGTCAACCACGGGTTGCTGACCAGTGACCAGGCTCGAGCTGCACAGGAAAGCTCGTGCCCGCCTTTGGGACCTGGTCCTGTAACCTGAGGAGCCCGTGAACCCCCAGAGCTGCAGCTGCAGTGGAGGAAGCTGGGAGAAGAGCAGGGTTTGGAGGCTACTGGAAGTTGTGCAGTGAAGTCCGGGCACTCCCCTCTAACAAGGGACTGGGCCCGCAGCAGCCTCCGCCCGATGGACTGGGATCAGCCCACCACCCAAGCCAGCACCTGACCTCACAGCAAAACCTTTGTTTGGCTGAAAACAAAAACAAAAACAGAAACAAAAGCAACTGGCATTGGAAGGGAAAGACTACGTCTTCAAGACAACACCATCAAGACCAGATTGGTTTCACAAGGCAGATGAGAAGATAAAAGCCAGGGAAACTATTTAGCTTTTTTTCTTTGTTTATTTGTTATGGACTGTTTTGTTTATTCGATCAATTGGTCTGGTTTGGTTTTTTTTTTTTTTTTTTTTTTTAGTCTCTTCTTGTTACTTTTTCTCCCTTTTTAATTTTTAATTTGTTTTTAATTTTTAATTTAAGTTTTTGGAAACTTTTAATATTCTTTCCTCTTTGCCACTGCTTCCTCCCACTATGTTCTAAATGTAAAACCTTTTCCAATCTACCACTATCCTCTAGATAAATATTTCCTATCTTCCGGTCTCTACTATTCTCTTCCAGCTGCACCAAACTCTACAACACACTGATCTTTGCTACCTAACCCTACAAAATCCTTGCAAGATGAATCTATTCCTTCTCATTACCTATACGCTCTCCACCTCCTCGCCCCCAACAAATGCCTTAGTTAAAAGTTGCTTTCATTGTAAAATTCCCAGTCGGGACCTTGCCCTGGATCTACTTTTCCAGGCACTATTTTAATTAATTTAGAGTTTAAGGGTCAGGTACCATCTTTGATTGCACCGTTTGCCAGAAAAATTTCCTGTGCTTTATCCCTGTAAGACTGTTCAATTGTGGTTATTGATGTGTGCATATGTATATTTTTCCACCATGTTGAAAAATATTTGCATGCTTTTATGACTGTCCATCAGGGATGCACCTCCTGCTCTTCATATGCTAGCATTTACACAAATACCACTGAACACCATAGCAAACCAGACATAGAGCCTGCACTCCCTGACCAGACATCACACCAAAGATCCTCGGAGTGGAAGCCCTGATTCCAAATCCCTATACTATCAAAGAACATCTGACACTAGAGATTATTAACCTGCAAACAAGACCTAACACTGCCCAAAACACAAACCACTGAAGCCTTATACAAGGACAGAAACACAAAGGAAGGGAGAATTCAACCATGAAGCCTGGTGGGAAAAACAACTCCAACACACAGACACACACAAAGAAACAAATATTAACCTAATAATGAAACGACAGAGAAACACTGCACAAGTGAAGGACCAAGCTAGAGAAACACAGCTTCAAATGACAGAGGAGGAGATAGACAAATTATCTGAAAGAGAATTCAGAAAAACTATACTAATGGGGATTCAAAACACCGAAAAGATAATATTAGAAGAAATTAGTGCACGGAGAAGAGACACGCAAGAAATGAAAAATAAGCAAATACAGACAACCAACTCAATTGCTGAACTCAAAAATACTACAGAAGAACTCAACAGTAGAGTATCAGAGGCAGAAGAATGGCTAAGTGAGCTGGAAGACAGAATACTGGAAATAAGTGCTGAAGAAGAGAACAAAGCAAAAAGAATGAAAAGAACTGAGTATAGCCTCAGAGACCCATGGGACAATATCAAACACATCAACATTAGAATTATAGGAGTCCCAGAGAAGAAGAGAAAAAGAAAGGCGACGAAAAGCTTCTTGAAGAGGTCATAGTTGAAAACTTCCCCAGCACGGGAAAGGAAATAGTCAACCAAGTCCAAGAAGCACGAAGAGTTCCATATAGGACAAATCCCCAGAAGAAACACACCAAGGCACATTCTAAACAAACTCATGCAGACTAAATATAAAGACAGATTTCTAAAAGCAGCTAGGAGCAAACAGCAAATAACATATAAAGGAAACCCAATACGTTGAACTGCGTGTCTTTCCACAGAAACCCTGCAGGCCAGAAGAGAATGGCAAGACACATTTAAATGGCTAAAAGAGAATAACCTCCAACCAAGAATTCTCTACCCATCAAGGATCTCATTCAGAATTGATGGCGAGGTCAAAAGCTTCACAGACAAGCAAAGCTAAAAGAATTCTGTGCCACAAAATGAGCCCTAAAACAAGTGTTAAAGGGCCTGATATAGCCAACAAACACAAAGGAAGGGAGAATTCAACCATGAAGCCTGGTGGGAAAAACAACTCCAACACACAGACACACACAAAGAAACAAATATTAACCTAATAATGAAACGACAGAGAAACACTGCACAAGTGAAGGACCAAGCTAGAGAAACACAGCTTCAAATGACAGAGGAGGAGATAGACAAATTATCTGAAAGAGAATTCAGAAAAACTATACTAATGGGGATTCAAAACACCGAAAAGATAATATTAGAAGAAATTAGTGCACGGAGAAGAGACACGCAAGAAATGAAAAATAAGCAAATACAGACAACCAACTCAATTGCTGAACTCAAAAATACTACAGAAGAACTCAACAGTAGAGTATCAGAGGCAGAAGAATGGCTAAGTGAGCTGGAAGACAGAATACTGGAAATAAGTGCTGAAGAAGAGAACAAAGCAAAAAGAATGAAAAGAACTGAGTATAGCCTCAGAGACCCATGGGACAATATCAAACACATCAACATTAGAATTATAGGAGTCCCAGAGAAGAAGAGAAAAAGAAAGGCGACGAAAAGCTTCTTGAAGAGGTCATAGTTGAAAACTTCCCCAGCACGGGAAAGGAAATAGTCAACCAAGTCCAAGAAGCACGAAGAGTTCCATATAGGACAAATCCCCAGAAGAAACACACCAAGGCACATTCTAAACAAACTCATGCAGACTAAATATAAAGACAGATTTCTAAAAGCAGCTAGGAGCAAACAGCAAATAACATATAAAGGAAACCCAATACGTTGAACTGCGTGTCTTTCCACAGAAACCCTGCAGGCCAGAAGAGAATGGCAAGACACATTTAAATGGCTAAAAGAGAATAACCTCCAACCAAGAATTCTCTACCCATCAAGGATCTCATTCAGAATTGATGGCGAGGTCAAAAGCTTCACAGACAAGCAAAAGCTAAAAGAATTCTGTGCCACAAAATGAGCCCTAAAACAAGTGTTAAAGGGCCTGATATAGCCAACAAATACAAGAGTAGGAGAAGTCCTACAATCAAACCTCAAACGTCTAAGAAGATGACAATAGGAACATTCGTATCAATAATTACTTTGAATGTCAATGGACTAAATGCTCCAACCAAACAACACAGGCTGGCTGAATGGATCCAGAAGCAAGACCCATATATATGCTGTTTACAGGAGACCCACTTCAGATCTAGAGACACTCATAGACTGAAAGTGAGAGGATGGAAACAGATATTCCACACAAATGGAAACCAAAAGAAAGCCGGAGTAACGATCCTCACATCAGACAAAACAGACCATAAAATAAAGATTACAAGAGACAAGGCAGGTCACTACATCATGATTAAGGGATTGATCCAAGAGGAAGACATAACAGTCATGAGTATCTATGCACCCAACACAGGGGCACCTCAATAGATAAGGCGAACATTTTCAGACTTAAACTAAGTAATCAGGGCTTCCCTGGTGGTCCAATGGGTAAGGACACCGCCTTGCAGTGCAAAGGGCGCCAGTTCAATCCCTGGCCTGGGAAGATCCCCTGTGCCTTGGAGCAGTTGGACCAATGTGTTCAATTACCGAGCCAGAGCTCTGGAGTGTATTCGCCCAGAGCAGGTGCTCTGCGACAACAGATGTTACTGCGATGGGAGGCCCACGCATGACAAAGTACAAAGATGGATGAGAATGGATTAATGAAAGACCAATAAGAGTGGTCCATCCGTTTTCTCCCTCCCAAATGCTCCCCCCCCCCAAAACAGAGAAGAAATCAGCAATAACACAGTAATAGTAGGAGACTTTAACACTCCTCTTACACCAATGGACAGATCTTCAAAACAGAAAATTAATAAAGAAACACAAGCCTTAAATGCCACACTAGAAGAGATAGACCTCATGGATATCTTTAGGACGTTCCATCCAAAAGCAGAAGAATACACTTTCTTCTCAAGTGCTCATGCAGCATTCTCCAGGATAGACCACATCTTGGGCCACAAATCAAACCTCAGTCAATTCAAGAAAACTGAAATCATTCAACCATCTTCTCTGACCACAATGCAATGAGGCTAGAGATCAACTGCAGGAAAAACCTCTAAAAACAAACACATGGAGATTAAACAACACATCCTTAAAAAACAAAGTGATTACCTCGCAAATCAAAGGAGAAATAAAAAAAATTCCTAGAATAAGTCGACAATAAACACACGACAGTTCAAAACCTATGGGATATGGCAAAAGCAGTTCTAAGAGTGAAATTTATAGCAAAAAAATCCTATCTCAAGAAACTAGGAAAATATGAAGCAGAGGGCATAGCCCTATGCTTAAAACATCTGGAGAAAGAAGAACAAAAACACCCCAAAGCCAGCAGAAGAAGAGAAATTGTAAAGATCAGAGCAGAAAGAAATGAAAAAGAAATGAAAGAAAATGTAGTAAAGATAAACAAAATGAGGAGTTTGTTCTTCAAAAGGGTAAACAAAATTGACAAGCCACTGGCCAGACTCATCAAGGAAAAGAGAGAGAAGAATCAGATTAACAAAATCAAAAATGAAAAAGGAGAGATTACAACTGATACTGCAGAAATCCAACGGATTCTAAGAAACTATTATGAACAACTCTATAGCAACAATCTGGACAATCTGGAAGAAATGGATAGTTTATTGGGGAAGATCAATCTCCCAAGACTGAACCAGGATAAATAGAAACTATGAACAATCCAATCACAAGCTTAGAAATCGAATTTGTGATTAAAAACCTACCCCAAAATAATAGCCCAGGGACAGATGGCTTCACAGGCGAATTCTACCACACATTTAAAGAAGAGCTAATGTCTGTCCTTCTAAAACTCTTTCAAAAATTGCACAGGAAGGAACACTTCTAAACACAGTCTACAAGGCCACCTTCAGCCTCATACCAAAGTCAGGCAAAACAATACACAAAAGGAAAATTATAGACCAATTTCACTAATGAATTTAGATATCAAAATTCTCAAGAAAATCCTAGGAAACAGAATTCTATGACACATCAAAAAACTCATACATCATGATCAAGTCGAGATCATCCCAGGCATGCAAAGATATCCACAAATCAATCAATGTGATACACCATATCAACAAACTGAGAGGCAAAAATCACATGATCATCTCAATAGATGCAGAAAAAGCCTTCGACAAAGTACAACACCCATTTATGAGAAAAACTTCAAAAAAATGGGCATAGAAAGAACCTATCTCAACATAATAAAAGCCATATATGAGAAGCCCACAGCGAACATTATCCTCAATGGTGAAAAACTATTAGCATTTCCTCTAAGATCAGGAACAAGACAAGGATGTCCACTTTCACCACTATTATTCAACATAGTCCTGGAAGTTCTAGCAACAGCAATAAGAGAAGAGAAAGAAATAAAAGCAATCCAAATTGGAAATGAAGAAGTAAACGTCTTTCTTTTTGCAGACGACATGATATTATACATAGAAAACCCCAAAGACACTATTACAAAGGTACTAGAACTAATCAACGAATTCCACAAAGTCACGGGATACAAAATCAATATACAGAAATCACTGGCATTCCTATATACAAACAAGGAAAATCCAGAAAAGGAAATCAAGGAGGCATTCCCATTCACCATTGCTACCTAAAGAATAAAATATCTAGGAATAAAGCTACCCAAAGAAACAAAAGAACTCTACAGAGAAAATTCCAAGACACTCATGAAAGAAATTAAAGAAGACTTAAACAGATGGAGAGATATGCCATGTTCCTGGGTCCGAAAAGAATCAATTAAAGAAGACTTAAACAGATTCTTAGAAATCGAATTTGTGATTAAAACTTACCCCAAAATAATAGCCCAGGGACAGATGGCTTCACAGGCGAATTCTACCACACATTTAAAGAAGAGCTAATGTCTGTCCTTCTAAAACTCTTTCAAAAATTGCACAGGAAGGAACACTTCTAAACACAGTCTACAAGGCCACCTTCAGCCTCATACCAAAGTCAGGCAAAACAATACACAAAAGGAAAATTATAGACCAATTTCACTAATGAATTTAGATATCAAAATTCTCAAGAAAATCCTAGGAAACAGAATTCTATGACACATCAAAAAACTCATACATCATGATCAAGTCGAGATCATCCCAGGCATGCAAAGATATCCACAAATCAATCAATGTGATACACCATATCAACAAACTGAGAGGCAAAAATCACATGATCATCTCAATAGATGCAGAAAAAGCCTTCGACAAAGTACAACACCCATTTATGAGAAAAACTTCAAAAAAATGGGCATAGAAAGAACCTATCTCAACATAATAAAAGCCATATATGAGAAGCCCACAGCGAACATTATCCTCAATGGTGAAAAACTATTAGCATTTCCTCTAAGATCAGGAACAAGACAAGGATGTCCACTTTCACCACTATTATTCAACATAGTCCTGGAAGTTCTAGCAACAGCAATAAGAGAAGAGAAAGAAATAAAAGCAATCCAAATTGGAAATGAAGAAGTAAACGTCTTTCTTTTTGCAGACGACATGATATTATACATAGAAAACCCCAAAGACACTATTACAAAGGTACTAGAACTAATCAACGAATTCCACAAAGTCACGGGATACAAAATCAATATACAGAAATCACTGGCATTCCTATATACAAACAAGGAAAATCCAGAAAAGGAAATCAAGGAGGCATTCCCATTCACCATTGCTACCTAAAGAATAAAATATCTAGGAATAAAGCTACCCAAAGAAACAAAAGAACTCTACAGAGAAAATTCCAAGACACTCATGAAAGAAATTAAAGAAGACTTAAACAGATGGAGAGATATGCCATGTTCCTGGGTCCGAAGAATCAATATTGTGAAAATGGTCATACTACAAAATATCATCCATGGTTTCAATGTGATCCCTGTAACACTACCAATGACATTCTTCACAGAACTAGACCAAAGAAGAACACCTTTCATGTGGAAACAGAAAAGACCCCGAATAGCCAAGGCAATCCTGAGAAAGAAAAATGGAGTTGGAGGGATCAGTCTCCCTAACTTCAGACTCTACTACAAAGCAACTGTCATCAAGACAGTATGGCATTGGCATAAAAACAGAAATATAGACCAATTGAACAAGATTGAGGACCCAGATATAGGCCCACACACCTATGTGTACCTCATTTTTGACAAAGGAGGTGAAAATATAAAATGGGACAAATACAGCCTCTTCAACAAGTGGTGCTGGGAAAACTGGACAGCTCCATGCAAAAAAAATGAAGTTGGAACAGTCCCTGACACCATCCACAAAGATCAACTCAAAATGGATTAAAGACCTAAATGTAAGACCAGAAACCATCAAACTCTTAGAGGAGAATATAGCCAAAACCCTCAAGGATATAAATGAAAGCAAGATCTTCTCTGACCCACCTACTAAAATAGCAGAACTGAAAAGATAAAGGAACATGTGGGACCTCATGAAACTTGAAAGCTTTTCTCCAGCAAAAGAAATTACAAAACAGCTCAACAGACATCCCACAGAGTGGGAGAAAATCATAGCAAATGAAATCAAGGAAAATCCAGAAAAGGAAATCAAGGAGGCATTCCCATTCACCATTGCTACCTAAAGAATAAAATATCTAGGAATAAAGCTACCCAAAGAAACAAAAGAACTCTACAGAGAAAATTCCAAGACACTCATGAAAGAAATTAAAGAAGACTTAAACAGATGGAGAGATATGCCATGTTCCTGGGTCCGAAGAATCAATATTGTGAAAATGGTCATACTACAAAATATCATCCATGGTTTCAATGTGATCCCTGTAACACTACCAATGACATTCTTCACAGAACTAGACCAAAGAAGAACACCTTTCATGTGGAAACAGAAAAGACCCCGAATAGCCAAGGCAATCCTGAGAAAGAAAAATGGAGTTGGAGGGATCAGTCTCCCTAACTTCAGACTCTACTACAAAGCAACTGTCATCAAGACAGTATGGCATTGGCATAAAAACAGAAATATAGACCAATTGAACAAGATTGAGGACCCAGATATAGGCCCACACACCTATGTGTACCTCATTTTTGACAAAGGAGGTGAAAATATAAAATGGGACAAATACAGCCTCTTCAACAAGTGGTGCTGGGAAAACTGGACAGCTCCATGCAAAAAAAATGAAGTTGGAACAGTCCCTGACACCATCCACAAAGATCAACTCAAAATGGATTAAAGACCTAAATGTAAGACCAGAAACCATCAAACTCTTAGAGGAGAATATAGCCAAAACCCTCAAGGATATAAATGAAAGCAAGATCTTCTCTGACCCACCTACTAAAATAGCAGAACTGAAAAGATAAAGGAACATGTGGGACCTCATGAAACTTGAAAGCTTTTCTCCAGCAAAAGAAATTACAAAACAGCTCAACAGACATCCCACAGAGTGGGAGAAAATCATAGCAAATGAAATAACAGGCAAAGAATTAATCTCCAAAATCTACAGGCAACTCAGATGACTCAGCACCAGAAAAATGGACAGTTCATTCAAAATATGGGAAAAAGATCTAAAGAGACGCCTCTCCAAAGAGGACACACAGATGGCCAAAAAACACATGAAACAATGCTCAACCTCATTTATTATTAGAGAAATGCTAATCAAAACTTCAATGCGATATTACCTCACCAGTCAGAATGGCCATCATCAGCAAATTGACAGACAATAAATGCTGGAGAGGGTGCGGGGAAAAGGGAACCCTCTTGCATTGTTGGTGGGAATGTAATTTGATATAGCTCCCATTGAAGACATTATGGAGATTTCTTTAAAAACTAAAAATAGAAGCACCATATGACCCAGTAATCCCACTATTAGGCTTGTACCCTGATGAAATCAAAACTGAAAGAAACACCTGTACCCCAATGCTTTTTTAGCACTCTATAGAATAGCTAGAACATGGAAGCAACCTAGGTGTCCATTGATGAATGAATAGATAAAGAAGCTCTGGCGCATATATACAATGGGATACTGCTCAGTTGTTAAAAGAAATGCACAAGAATCAGTCCTATAGGTGGCTGGAGCTAGAACCTATCATGAAAAGTGAAGTAAGTCAAAAAGAGAAAGACTAGAATACTAACACATATATACGGAATCTAGTAAAAGGGTAGTGATAACATACACAGGGAGCTCATGGACAAAAGTGAAAGACAAGTACAGTATACTAACACATATGTATGGAATCTAGTAGGATGGTCATGATAATACACGCAGTGAACTCACGGAAAAATAGACAGAGAATAGACATATGGGCATTGTGGGGAATGAACAGTGTGTGGGAGGCATAGAAGACATGGAAACCAGCTCCTCAGCTGACTCACCAGATAATAATCAGGGTATGGAACAACCCCTGTAATCCAGGCCCTAGACCACAAGACTGCAGACCTCCAGAGGGTAAACTGAGCTTGCCAGAATGAAGTAGGAGACAGATAGAGACATAAAAGGAGAAAAGAGAAGTCACAGAAATGCTTCTGAACTCCAAGGGAGGGTGGGTGAGAAGAAACAGAAAGAGGTTTCCACTCATGAATTACCATAACAAGGATGACTAAGGAGAATGACAGATCCTTAGGGAGAATAAAAGAAAACTTTCAAGCCATAAACTCTCCTCAGAGTGAGAGTCAATCACTAGAGCATTCCCACAAATCCCACTCCACAGCTCCCACAAAAACTTGAACAGAGGGCTCTGGAAGCACTAACCAGGTGCAACAGGGTGGCCCAGCAGACCGCGGAGAGATGGTGAACCACCAGGGCACTCCCGGAACACCTGTTCCCCAGATCTCACAGAGACTGTGGGGGAGGGCCCTGGAATGATGAATCAGGAGGAACAGAGTGATCCAGCTGTGACTGGCAGCCTGGCATGGAACACCAGTTTCCCAGTCCCCACTCTGGCCTCAATTGAGGAGTCAGGAAGCATGAACCTGTAGGAAAGGGGACAGAGGTGGCTAGGGTGGGAGAGCTGGGGTGGATCTAGTGGTGAGGAACACCCAGTATGAGAAGGTGCTGAAGGCGGAAGACACCACCAGAGAGATCCATCAGCTATTCAGAGACCCAGGGAGCTGCTTGAGTGCAAGGCAAAGTATTGGACCTTCTTGGCGGATGCTCCATGGGCTGGCCAATACCAGTTGTCCTGACTGCCAAACCAGAGGAGCCAGATATTCAGGGTCCTCCTCTACTGACCCACAACCACACCCAGCCCCCACTAAGACAGCCTCAGGAGCAAATTGACAGAAGATCTACACATAGATGAGAAGATAAACACACAGCTGAGAACGAGAGACAGAGTTTTTTGTTTATTTGTTTGTTTTTACCAGTTTTCTCTCTCTTCGCTGTGATAAATCTTATGTCTACTATTATCCTCTTTATAACTATTCCCTTGCTTGATATCTCCTCTGTCCTCCTCCTTTGTTATCTACCTCTACACAACCCTGCAACACAATTGCATTTCTTCTCATTACCTATCCCTTCTCCTCTTTCTCTTCCCCAATACAGGTATCAGTTAAGAACTGCCTTAATTGTTATATCCTGAGCTGCGACCTTACTCTTGATTTCTTTTCCAGGCCTTGTTTTAATTAGCTTAGATCTTAACGGTTGGGTACTAACTTACTAGAACCATCAACTGTATTTTATCCCTTTTAGACCGTTCAAGTTTGGATTTAGATGTGTATATATGTATGTGTTTCCATTGTGTTGGACAATATTTCCATGATTTTATAACTACCATTTATCAGGGATGCAACTTTTGACCCTCATATGTTTATATTTGACTTAATACCACTGAATGCCACAACAATTCAGATGTGGAAACTCTACTCCATGTTCAGAGATCAAACCTAGGAACATCAGAATAGAAGCACAGACTCCAAGACACTACATTACCAGTGAACACATGTCACTAGGGAATATTCACCTGCAAGCAAGACCCAGCATTACCTAACTGTGAATCACAAACCATTGAATCTTTCCACAAAAACAGATACCCTAAAGAAGCAAAAACTTATCACAAAGTCTGGAAAAAGATCCCAAGCACAAAAAAATTTAAAAAATTAAAAATAATAATGAAAAGGCAGAGAAACACTGCACGAATGAAAGAACGAAAGACAGACACACAAATCCAAATGACCAAAGAGGAGCTAGGCAAACAGTCTGAAAGAGATTCAGAAGAGCAACACTAGTGAGGATCGAGAATTCTGAAAATTGAATACTGGATGAAATTAACAGACTGAGAAAATGACATACAAGAAATTAAAAATAAACAGAGACAAACAACTCAATCACTGAACTTGAAAATTCTACTGAAGGACTCATTAGTAGGGTAACTGAGTCAAAAGAACAGATAAGTAAGCTGGAAGACAGAATGGTGGAAATAAATGTTGAAGAACAGAACAAAGCAAAAAGAATGAAAATAACTGAGGAAAGCTTCATAGACCTCCTGGATAATATTAAACACATCAACATAAGAATTATAAGGGTCCCACAATAAGAGAAAATGAAAGGTTATGACAAAATTTTTGAAGAGATTATAGTTGAAAACTTCCCCAACATGGGACAGGAAATAGTCAACCAAGTCCAAGAAGCACAAATACTTCCACACAGGATAAACCCCAGGAGAAACATTCCAAGACACATACAAATCAAGGAAACACAGACTAAACGCAAAGACAGATTACTTGAAGAATCGAGGGCAAACAAGTAACATAAAAGGAAATCCCAAATGTTCCATTAATGATCTTTCAGCAGAAAGCCTGCAGGCCAGAAAAGAAAGGCAATACACATTTAAACGGCTAAAAGAGAATAACCTACAACCAAGAATACTATACCCTGCAAGGATTTCATTCAAAATTGATGGAGAAATCAAAAGCTTTACAGACAAAGAAAAAGCTAAAAGAAATTTGTACCATGAATCCAGGCTTATAACAAGTGCTAAAGGGTCTGATATAGCCAATAAATACAAGAGTAGGAAAAGTCCTACAAAACAAAATCCAAACATTTAAGGAGATGACAATAGGAACATTTATAATTACTTTGAATGTAAATGGACTAAATGCTTTAACCAAAGGATTCAGGCTGACTGAATGGATACAAAAGCAGGAACCATATATATGCTGTTTACAAGAAACCCACATCAGACCTAAAGACACACATAGACTGAAAGTGAGAGGATGGAAAAATATATTCCATGTGAACAGAAATCAAAAGAAAATCAAGGTAGCAATGCTCATATGAGAAAAAACAATTAAAATACAGAAGTTTATAAGAGACAAGGCAGGTCACTACATAATGATCAAGGGATTGATCCAAGAGGAAGACATAAAAGTCATAAATATCTATGTACCTAACAAAGGAGTTCCCCAATATAAAAGGCAAACACTTTCAGACATAAAAGAAGGAATTGGCAGTAACACAATAATAGTAGGAGATTTTTAATATCCCTCTAACACCAATGGACAGATCATTAAAACAGAAAATCAATAAGGAAATACAAGTCTTAACTGACACATTAAAAGAGTTGGATCTCATTGATATTTTTAAGACCTTTGATCAAAAATTAGAAGAATACACTTTCTACTCAAGTGCACATGTAGCATTCTACAGGATAGGCCACATCTTAGGCCACAAATCAAACCTCAGTAACTTCCAGACAGTTGAAATTATATCAGCCATCTTCTCTGACCACAATCCTATGAGACTATATATCAATTAGAAGAAAAACAATTGATAAAAAACAAACATATGGAGATTAAACAATACATACAAAAAAACAAACAGATTACTGAATAAATCAGATGGCAAATAAAAAAAATTTTCCTAGAAGAAAATGACAATGAAACCATGACAGCTCAAAATCTATGGGACACATTCAAAGTAGAGATAAATAGAGAGTTTATAGCAATACAATTCAACCTCAAAAACAAGAAAAACATCAAAAAGACAACCTAACTTTATACTTAAAACAACTGGAAAAAGAAGGACAAAGAAACCCTTAGGTTAGCTGAAGAGGAGAAATCATAAAGATCAGAGCAGAAATAAATGAAAAAGAAAAAAAAATAATAGTAAACAAACATAAAATGAAAACTTGGCTGTTTGAAAAGATAAACAAACACTGTGGGTACTATGGGGCTTGTGTACACTTCTCTTGGCACCCTAGGTCCACTTTTTGCAATATTGTATTGGAACATTTGTCTTTTTTATATTGAATTTCTTTATCATATGTACAGAGTACAGCTTTCATTTCCTTGTATTTCAAACTACTAAACTGGCTATGGACTTTCTACAATTTTGACTGGCATTGTGTGTCTTGAATACTAATAAGCACTGGAGTTGCATGGTATTTAAATGTCGAAGATTTCAAAGTACTTCATTGCAATAAATTCCCATCACAACTCAGTGTTACAAAGGTGTTTAAAAGATAAAGATTGAAAGTGAAATTTTCCTGGATGTATAGGCAGAGAGATGGAAAGCTTATGATCAAAATAAGAGTCCATATATCAGTACTAGCTCCCTTGTCTGTCTGTCTGCCTGTCTCTCTCTCTCACTCTCTTTTATCTGTTACAATAGAAAATAGAAAAGTACACCTAGGCAAGGAGTCTTTGATAACCAAATCAATTTTTTTTGTCTTATGATCATGTCTTCTATATGTGAGGAGCATTAGATAAAATTTTGGCAAAAATTAGAAGAATACACTTTCTACTCAAGTGCACATGTAGCATTCTACAGGATAGGCCACATCTTAGGCCACAAATCAAACCTCAGTAACTTCCAGACAGTTGAAATTATATCAGCCATCTTCTCTGACCACAATCCTATGAGACTATATATCAATTAGAAGAAAAACAATTGATAAAAAACAAACATATGGAGATTAAACAATACATACAAAAAAACAAACAGATTACTGAATAAATCAGATGGCAAATAAAAAAAATTTTCCTAGAAGAAAATGACAATGAAACCATGACAGCTCAAAATCTATGGGACACATTCAAAGTAGAGATAAATAGAGAGTTTATAGCAATACAATTCAACCTCAAAAACAAGAAAAACATCAAAAAGACAACCTAACTTTATACTTAAAACAACTGGAAAAAGAAGGACAAAGAAACCCTTAGGTTAGCTGAAGAGGAGAAATCATAAAGATCAGAGCAGAAATAAATGAAAAAGAAAAAAAAATAATAGTAAACAAACATAAAATGAAAACTTGGCTGTTTGAAAAGATAAACAAACACTGTGGGTACTATGGGGCTTGTGTACACTTCTCTTGGCACCCTAGGTCCATTTTTTGCAATATTGTATTGGAACATTTGTCTTTTTTATATTGAATTTCTTTATCATATGTACAGAGTACAGCTTTCATTTCCTTGTATTTCAAACTACTAAACTGGCTATGGACTTTCTACAATTTTGACTGGCATTGTGTGTCTTGAATACTAATAAGCACTGGAGTTGCATGGTATTTAAATGTCGAAGATTTCAAAGTACTTCATTGCAATAAATTCCCATCACAACTCAGTGTTACAAAGGTGTTTAAAAGATAAAGATTGAAAGTGAAATTTTCCTGGATGTATAGGCAGAGAGATGGAAAGCTTATGATCAAAATAAGAGTCCATATATCAGTACTAGCTCCCTTGTCTGTCTGTCTGCCTGTCTCTCTCTCTCACTCTCTCTCTTTTATCTGTTACAATAGAAAATAGAAAAGTACACCTAGGCAAGGAGTCTTTGATAACCAAATCAATTTTTTTTGTCTTATGATCATGTCTTCTATATGTGAGGAGCATTAGATAAAATTTTGGCATTCACCAATATCTCTGAATGAAATTGTCAGGTGATTGTGTTCACAATTTTACCATCAAGTACACTTAAGCATCTGCTGGATGCTGAGAAGGCTTTTGAGAGATCCAAGAAAAGAAAAAGAAAGATATTTTACTGGCAGCCAAAACCTGAATTTGTGGAAGATTGCTACTAGAAGATACCTTTGCTCAAACAATTTTTGGGTTATTTTTAAATTTCACTCAAAACCTCTTTTGCTCTCACTGTGCTTTATTTAAAGTATGATTTTGAAAAAAAAAAAAAAAAAAGAAAGACACTGACAGTTTGAGCATTGTGCATTTTGCTAATATTAATTTAAAATAACAAATGTCTGTTAACCTACTTTGTGTTTGTCCCATAACCCTCCTTAGTAAGAAGTTCATTTTCACAAGAGAAACAATTTTTTGTCATTATTGATGATATTAAGTAGAACCCTATTGTCAGAACACAAAAATCAAGGTAAAAGGAGGGCTTTTCAGGAATAGAAGCAATATTTGTCCTCTCTCATTTACTATGATGTTCTCACGGCCAGGTTCAGTGCCTGCCATACCGTAAACAGTAATTCTTACTAAGGGAATTAAAGAAAAATTCAGAATCCCAGAAACATTTTTTTTTTTTAAAGATCTATTTATTTATTTTGGGCGGGGGTCAGGTTGGGGAAGGAGGGGAGCAGGTGGGCCACTTCTATTGGTCTTTCATTTCTCTATTTTTCATCCGTCTTTGTTCTTTGGCCCGTGTGGGCCTCCCATCACGGTGACGTCTGTCGTCGCAGAGCTCCGGCTCTGGGCGCATGCGCCCCAGATCTCCGGCTAGGTGATTGGACACATCGGTCCAGCTGTTCCGCGGCACGTGGGATCTTCCCAGGCCAGGGATCGAACCGGAGCCCCTTGCACTGCAAGTGTTACACCTAGGCAGAGATGGAAAGTTTACTTTGACTAGCTCCCTTGTCTGTCTGTCTGCCTGTCTCTCTCTCACTCTCTTTTATCTGTTACAATAGAAAATAGAAAAGTACACCTAGGCAAGGAGTCTTTGATAACCAAATCAATTTTTTTTGTCTTATGATCATGTCTTCTATATGTGAGGAGCATTAGATAAAATTTTGGCATTCACCAATATCTCTGAATGAAATTGTCAGGTGATTGTGTTCACAATTTTACCATCAAGTACACTTAAGCATCTGCTGGATGCTGAGAAGGCTTTTGAGAGATCCAAGAAAAGAAAAAGAAAGATATTTTACTGGCAGCCAAAACCTGAATTTGTGGAAGATTGCTACTAGAAGATACCTTTGCTCAAACAATTTTTGGGTTATTTTTAAATTTCACTCAAAACCTCTTTTGCTCTCACTGTGCTTTATTTAAAGTATGATTTTGAAAAAAAAAAAAAAAAAAGAAAGACACTGACAGTTTGAGCATTGTGCATTTTGCTAATATTAATTTAAAATAACAAATGTCTGTTAACCTACTTTGTGTTTGTCCCATAACCCTCCTTAGTAAGAAGTTCATTTTCACAAGAGAAACAATTTTTTGTCATTATTGATGATATTAAGTAGAACCCTATTGTCAGAACACAAAAATCAAGGTAAAAGGAGGGCTTTTCAGGAATAGAAGCAATATTTGTCCTCTCTCATTTACTATGATGTTCTCACGGCCAGGTTCAGTGCCTGCCATACCGTAAACAGTAATTCTTACTAAGGGAATTAAAGAAAAATTCAGAATCCCAGAAACATTTTTTTTTTTTAAAGATCTATTTATTTATTTTGGGCGGGGGTCAGGTTGGGGAAGGAGGGGAGCAGGTGGGCCACTTCTATTGGTCTTTCATTTCTCTATTTTTCATCCGTCTTTGTTCTTTGGCCCGTGTGGGCCTCCCATCACGGTGACGTCTGTCGTCGCAGAGCTCCGGCTCTGGGCGCATGCGCCCCAGATCTCCGGCTAGGTGATTGGACACATCGGTCCAGCTGTTCCGCGGCACGTGGGATCTTCCCAGGCCAGGGATCGAACCGGAGCCCCTTGCACTGCAAGGCGGTGTCCTTACCCACTGGACCACCAGGGGAAGCCCTCCCAGAAACATTTGATTAAGCAAGAACTTCCTAGTATGATACTGACATTGAATTTACTTCTCATACCCATGAAACAGACTCCATTGTGCAGTTTCTTTTTGGTATGTTTGTTTGTTTTTCTCTTTTCTTTTCTTTTTTTTGGGGGGGGGGGGGGGGCCACTGTGTTGATCTTTCATTCATTTATCTTTGTTACTTGGCCAGTGTGAACCTCCCATCGCAGTGGCCTCTCTCGTTGCAGAGCACCGGCTCTGGGCACATGTGCTCCAGAGCTCCAGCTCGGTAGTTGGACACATCAGTACAGCTGCCCCACAGCACATGGGATCCTCCCAGGCCAGGGATCGAAGCGGCGCCCCTTGCACTGCAAGGCGGTGTCCTTACCCACTGGACCACCAGGGGAAGCCCTCCCAGAAACATTTGATTAAGCAAGAACTTCCTAGTATGATACTGACATTGAATTTACTTCTCATACCCATGAAACAGACTCCATTGTGCAGTTTCTTTTTGGTATGTTTGTTTGTTTTTCTCTTTTCTTTTCTTTTTTTTGGGGGGGGGAGGGGGGCCACTGTGTTGATCTTTCATTCATTTATCTTTGTTACTTGGCCAGTGTGAACCTCCCATCGCAGTGGCCTCTCTCGTTGCAGAGCACCGGCTCTGGGCACATGTGCTCCAGAGCTCCAGCTCGGTAGTTGGACACATCAGTACAGCTGCCCCACAGCACATGGGATCCTCCCAGGCCAGGGATCGAAGCTGTGCCCCTTTCACAGCAAGGCAGTGTCTTTACACACTGGACCACCAGGGAAGCCCCTATTTTGTGCAGTTTTACAAAATTATGCTTTTAAAATAATTAAAATTTACCTCAGTAATCAACTAACTTACAAGCATAAAAATAATTATTTAATAACAAAATTAGTTATCTTACTCTAGTTCATGATGTGGGAAATACTGAAACTGAATATTAATTGAAATACAGGACTGACTAATTGAAAATAATAGGATCAAAACACTGTATTAGACTGACTTGGTATACAATTGAGGCTTACTATATTAAAAAATATAATTAATTAATTCTAAGGAATGAATATTGTTTATAAATTGTCAAGTAATTGTACAGTAAAAGTAGTTAACTATGTATTATTTTAAGAATACTTTAGCGTATGGTGTTAGGAAGTGTTCCAACTTCATTGTTTGACATGTAGTTGTGCAGTTTTCCCAGCACCACTTATTGAAGAGGCTGTATTTGCCCTATTGTATATTCTTGCCTCCTTTGTCAAATATAAGGTACCCATAGGTGCATGGGTTTATCTTTGGGTTATCTTGTTCCGTTGGTCTGTATTTCTGTTTTTATGCCAGTACCATACTCTCTTGATGACTGTTGCTTTGTAGTATAGTCTGAATTATAGTGTAGTCTGTAGTAAGGTTGATCCTTCCAGCAGCATTTTTCTTTCTCAAGACTGCTTTGGATATCCGGGGTATTTTGTGTTTTCATATGAATTATAATATTTTTTTGTTCTACTTCTGTGAAAAATGTCAGTGCTGTTGGTGATTTCAGAGGGATTCACATTGAATCCTTATAGTATATTTGGTGGCCTGGTCATTTTCATGATATTGATTCTTGCATCCCAGGAACATGGAATATCTCTCCATATGTTTATGTCTTCTTTGATTTCTTTCATCAATGTCTTATAATTTTCTGTGTACAGTATTTTGTCTCCTTCAGTAGGTTTATTCCTAGATATTTTATTGTTCTTGTTGCAGTGGTGAGTGGGATTGCTACCTTGATTTCTATTTCTGTTTTTTCATTGTTTGCATATAGGAATGAGAGTGATTTCTGTGCATTAATTATGTATCCTGCAACTTTATTAAAGTTGCTGATTAGTTCTAGTAATTTTATGATAGTATCTTTAGGGTTTTCTATGTATAGTATCATGTCATCTGCAAAGAATAAGAGTTTGATTGTTTTTTCAATCAATCCTTTCATTTCTTTTTCTACTCTAACTGTTGTAGCTAGAACTTCCAAGACTATGCTGGAAGAACTTCCAAGAATATATTTGAAGATTATGTCTTGGAAGAGGTTCCCACTCTCACCAGAGAGTGGGCACCCCTGTCTTGTTCCTGATCTTAAAGTAAATGCTTTCAGATTTTCACCATTAAGAATGATGTTTGTAGTGGGTTTATCATATATGGCTTTCACTATGTTGAGGAAGGCTCCTTCTATGCCCATCTTTTGAAGAGTTTTTAGCAAAAATATGTGCTGGATTTTTCTCTAAGATTGTTCTTCATCTATCAGATAATCATACTTTTTTATATTGCAATGTGTTGATATGGTGTATCACATTGGTTGACCTGTGAATACTGAAGAATCCTTGTATGCCTCCCCTAAGAGTAATTGAAATAAAAACAAAAATAAATAAGTGGAACATAATTAAACATAAAAGCTTTTGCACAGTAAAAGAAACTATAAACAAGGTGAAAATACAACCCTCAGAATGGAGAAAATAATAATAGCAAATTAAGCAACTGACAAATAATTAATTTCCAAAATATGAAAGCAGCTCATATCAAAAAAAAATCAAAACATGGAGAAAAGATCTTAACAGAAATATCTCCAAAGAAGACATACAGATGTCCATCAAACACATGAATGTCACTCGTTATTAGACAAATGTAAATCAAAATCACAAGATAGCACCTCACACCAGTCAGAATGGCCATCATCAGAAAATCTACAGACAATAAATGCTGGAAAGGGTGCAAAGAAAAGGGAACCCTCTTGCACTGTTGGTGGGAATGTAAGTAAATACAACCACTGTCGAGGACAGTATGGAGATTCCTTAACAAACTAGAAATTGAAGTATCGTATGACCCAGCAATCCCACTACTAGGCATATATACTGAAGAAATCAAATTTGAAAGAGGAACATGTACTCAAATGCTCATTGCAGTGCTTTTTACAATAGCTAGAACATGGAAACACCTTAGATTTCCACCCACAGATAGTTAATAAAGAAGCTAACATATATACAATGGAATATTTATTACTCAGTCATAAAAAGAAATGCTTTTGAGTCAGTCTTAATGAGGTCAATGAACCTAGAACCTATTGTACAGAGTGAAGAATGTCAAATAGAGAAAGATAAGTAATGTATACTAACACATATATATGAAATCTAGAAAGATGGTATGAATAAATATATATGCAGAGCAGCAATGGGGTAACAGACATAGAGAACAGACTTAACAGAAATTGGAGGGAGAGAGGAATGGACGAGATGAATGGAAAGAGTAACATGGAAACTTATATTAGCATATATAAAATAGGCAACCAATGTGAATATGCTGTAAGACTAAGGAAACTTACACGGGGCTATGTAACAACCTTCAGGGGTGGAATGGGGAGGGAAATGGGAGGAAAGATCAAGTGGGAGGGGACATGTGTATACCTATGTCTGATTCGGGTTTGCATATGGCAGTAAACAACCAAACTCTGGAAAAGAAAAAAAAAAACGATTTGAGATTGAAATTAATACAATAAAGGAAATAATGAGTTTTTACATTAAAAAAAGAATACAATGTGAGGAGAGAAAGTAAAATGTTTTTATTTTTAAAAGGTTACTTAAAGATCTTTTTTTCTTACTTCTGTGAGTTTTATATTCTTTGAGATCTTTTTAGAATCATTAATAAAAATTCCATACTTGTGCTTTGAGAACTTCCTTTCTGAAATTTTCACTTGAGGATAAAACATTTGTATCTCTCTATTTTATTAACTCTTTACCAGTTGTCAACAATTATTTGAGAGATGGCTTCTGGTTTTATTCACACTGTTTCAATTTCTTTTTATCTTTTAACAATTTCTAAATTAACTCTATACTATGTTAAATTTCCTGGGAAAAACACTATAAATGTATTTTAGTCCACAGTATTTGCATTACAGAAGACATGAAGTGATTTGGCTCCCATAATGGGTATCCAAATGTCCTTTCATTTTTTATTGAGAAACAGATGTTACACATTTTTTTTTTTGCTAACAATGTTCTTGGTAAAAACAACATAATTATGTACGCTAACATAAATTTGATAAATGTATGTATTTGTTTTCAGAACAAAAATAGGTATCCTGAAGTAATTGATAAGTAAGTCCAGTATACATTGCTGAAATCTTCCTAGATTAAATTCAAATGTGATATTTGGTTTATTTAGCCTTTTAAGTCTATCAATGAACTCTTGTTAACACCTTCCATGTCACTGTAAATTCAAGAATATAATTTTATTAAAGTACCATCTATATTAATTGTCATAATTTCTGGATGTTTTTGGAGGTGTGATTCACAGACGAAAGTGTAACGTGTCAGAATTTCGTAGGGGTTAATAGCAGTTTCAAATAGAATGAGAAACAAAATGCCACTCTGCTTCAGTAGTTGTTGGATGGGGGAGAGAAAATTGGATTCTAAAACGAATTTTGAAAAGCACTGGAGGTAACTAAATTAAAAATAGTTTCCACAGGCTCATACTGTGTTAAGTAGTCATGAACAATAGTTGGATAGATTCTGAAATTACTATATCATTTGTTCCTATCCAATAAATTATTGTTTATTTGCTGTTGTTGTTTGGTCACTCGGTCATGTCTGACACTTGGTTGTACCTCACTGACTGCAGCATGCCAGGACTCCCATTTCTTTACCAACTGCTAGAGTTTGCCAAAATTCATGTCCATTGCCCTGGTGATGCCACCCATCCATCTCATCCTCTGGTGTCCTCTTTTCCTTATGCCCTAAATCTTTCCCAGTGTCAGGGCCTTTTTCAATGAATCATCTGTTCACACTAGGTGACCAAAATACTGGAGCTTCAGCTTTAACATCAGTCCTTCTAATGAATATTCAGGGTTGATTTCCCTTAGATTGACTGGCTTGATCCCCTTGTTGTCTAAGGAACTTTCAGGAGTCCTCTCCAGCACCACAGTTGGAAGACATCAATTCTTTGGCACTCTGCCTTCTTTGTGGTCCAGCTCTCACAACTTTACATGACCACTGAGAAGGCCATAGTCTTGACTATATGGACTTTTGTCAGCAGAGTAACGTCTCTGCCAAACTTGCTTGTTACTCCAGGTATCTCTTGATTTCCTATTTTTACTTTGCAATCCCTAATGATGAGTAGAACATCTTTTTTAGATGTTAGTTCTAGAAGGTCTTCTAGGTCTTCACAGAATTGATCACCCCTGCTTTGGCATGGGTGATAGAAGTGTAGACTTGAATTACTGGGATGTTGAATACCTTGCCTTGAAAATGAACCAAGATCACTCGGTCATCTTTCAGGTTGCATTGAAGTACCTCATTTTGGACTTTTTGTTCATTATCAGGGAAAGTTCTTTTCTTCTATGGGATTCTTGTCCACAGAAATAGATATAATGGTCATCTGAACTAAATTCACCAATTCTCATATACTTTAGTTTACTGATTCCTAAGATATTGATGTTTATTCTTTTTTCTTTTTTTGGCCTTTTTTTTATTCTGCTTCTTTACTTTTACAGAGTTTTGTTGTTTACAGATATGTATAATCCCAGATTAGTCATATGTATATGCCATCCTTCCCCCATTCCACCCTTCCAGGCCATCACATAGCCCCCATGTAAGATCCCTTAACACACAGTGCATTGACTATAATTATCTTTTTTGCATATGATAGTATAGTGCTCCATGTTACTCTTTCCATATCTCACACCCATTCTTCCCTTTCCCCAATGCCCATAAGCCTGTTCTCTGTGAATGTTTTCCATCGATGTTCTGTGTGGGTATTTATCACTATCATCTCACGAGATTCCATGTGTATTTGTTAGTATACTATACTTGTATTTTCCTATTTGACTTACTTCACTATGTATAATAGGTTCTAGATTAATCCATCTCATTATGACTGAATCTTCTGCATTTCTTTTTGTGGCTGAGAAGTACTCCCTTGTATATATGTACCAGAGCTTCTTTATCCATTCATTCGTAGATGGACATCTAGGTTGCTTCCATATTCTACCTATTGTGTAGAGTGCTGCAGTGAACATTGGGCTACAAGTGTCTCTTTCAATTTGGATTTCATCAGTGTATAAGCCTAAGAGTGGGACTGCTGGAACATACGGTTCTTCTATTAGCTTTTTGAGGAATCACCATACTGTCTTCCATAGTGGTTGTATCAGTTCACGTTCCCACCAACAATGCCAGAGTGCTCCCTTTTCAACACACCCTCTCCAGCATTTATTATATGCAGATATATTGATGATGGCCATTCTGATTGGTGTGAGGTGATATCTCATTGCATTTCTCTAATAAAAAGTGATGTTGAGATTCTATTCATCTGTTTTTTAGCCATCTGCAAGTCTTCTTTGGAGAAGTATCTGCTTAGGTCTTTTTCCCATTTTGATTGGGTCGTTAGTTTCTTTCGGTGTTGACTTATCAGGTTGCATTGAAGTACCTCATTTTGGACTTTTGTTCATTATCAGGGAAAGTTCTTTTCTTCTATGGGATTCTTGTCCACAGAAATAGATATAATGGTCATCTGAACTAAATTCACCAATTCTCATATACTTTAGTTTACTGATTCCTAAGATATTGATGTTTATTCTTTTTTCTTTTTTTGGCCTTTTTTTTATTCTGCTTCTTTACTTTTACAGAGTTTTGTTGTTTACAGATATGTATAATCCCAGATTAGTCATATGTATATGCCATCCTTCCCCCATTCCACCCTTCCAGGCCATCACATAGCCCCCATGTAAGATCCCTTAACACACAGTGCATTGACTATAATTATCTTTTTTGCATATGATAGTATAGTGCTCCATGTTACTCTTTCCATATCTCACACCCATTCTTCCCTTTCCCCAATGCCCATAAGCCTGTTCTCTGTGAATGTTTTCCATCGATGTTCTGTGTGGGTATTTATCACTATCATCTCACGAGATTCCATGTGTATTTGTTAGTATACTATACTTGTATTTTCCTATTTGACTTACTTCACTATGTATAATAGGTTCTAGATTAATCCATCTCATTATGACTGAATCTTCTGCATTTCTTTTTGTGGCTGAGAAGTACTCCCTTGTATATATGTACCAGAGCTTCTTTATCCATTCATTCGTAGATGGACATCTAGGTTGCTTCCATATTCTACCTATTGTGTAGAGTGCTGCAGTGAACATTGGGCTACAAGTGTCTCTTTCAATTTGGATTTCATCAGTGTATAAGCCTAAGAGTGGGACTGCTGGAACATACGGTTCTTCTATTAGCTTTTTGAGGAATCACCATACTGTCTTCCATAGTGGTTGTATCAGTTCACGTTCCCACCAACAATGCCAGAGTGCTCCCTTTTCAACACACCCTCTCCAGCATTTATTATATGCAGATATATTGATGATGGCCATTCTGATTGGTGTGAGGTGATATCTCATTGCATTTCTCTAATAAAAAGTGATGTTGAGATTCTATTCATCTGTTTTTTAGCCATCTGCAAGTCTTCTTTGGAGAAGTATCTGCTTAGGTCTTTTTCCCATTTTGATTGGGTCGTTAGTTTCTTTCGGTGTTGAGTTGTCCGAGCTGCTTCTATATTTTAAAAATTAGTTATTTGTCAGCTGTTTTATTTGCTATTATTTTCTTCAATTCTGTGCGTTGTCTATTCACCTTGTTTGTGGTTTCTTTAACTGTGCAAAAACATTTTAAGTTTCATTAGGTCTCACATATTTATTTAAGTTTTCACTTCCTTTGTTCTAATGGGCAGGTCATAGAAGATCTTGCTTTGATTGATGTGATGGAGTGTTTTTCCTATATTCTCCTCTAAGAATTTTATGGTTTCTGGTCTTAACATGCAGAACTTTAATCCATTTTGAGTTTATCTTTGTGTATGGTGTCAGGGAATGTTCCAACTTCATTTTGTTTTTTTGGTTTTTTGCATGTAGATGTAAAATTGTCCCAGCATTATTTGTTGAAGAGGTTACCTTTGTCCCATTTTATATTTTCGCCACCTTTGTCAAAAATAAGGCACCCATATGTGCATAGGTTTAACTCTAGATTCTCTATCCTGTTCCATAGGTCGATATTTCTGTTTTTGTTCCAGTACCATACTCTCTTGATGACCATTGCTTTGTAGTATAGTTTGAAGTCAAGGAGGCCATCAAGCTCCATTCTTCTTTCTCAGGATTGTTTTGGCTATCCAGGGTCTTTTGTGTCTGCATATAAACTGTGTTATTCTTTGATCAAGTTCTATGAAGAATGTCCTTGGTAATTTGATAGGGATCATATTGAATCTGTAGATAATATTTGGTAGTATAGTTAGTTTCACAATATTGATTCTTCTGACCCAGAAACATTTACTATCTCTCCACATGTTTAAGTCATCTTTGTTTTCTTTTATTAGTGTCTTGTAATTATCTGTGTACAGTTCTTTTGTTTCTTTAGGCAGGTTTATCCCTAGTATCTAAAAACCTTTTCAACACACGCTCTCCAGCATTTATTATATGCAGATATATTGATGATGGCCATTCTGATTGGTGTGAGGTGATATCTCATTGCATTTCTCTAATAAAAAGTGATGTTGAGATTCTATTCATCTGTTTTTTAGCCATCTGCAAGTCTTCTTTGGAGAAGTATCTGCTTAGGTCTTTTTCCCATTTTGATTGGGTCGTTAGTTTCTTTCGGTGTTGAGTTGTCCGAGCTGCTTCTATATTTTAAAAATTAGTTATTTGTCAGCTGTTTTATTTGCTATTATTTTCTTCAATTCTGTGCGTTGTCTATTCACCTTGTTTGTGGTTTCTTTAACTGTGCAAAAACATTTTAAGTTTCATTAGGTCTCACATATTTATTTAAGTTTTCACTTCCTTTGTTCTAATGGGCAGGTCATAGAAGATCTTGCTTTGATTGATGTGATGGAGTGTTTTTCCTATATTCTCCTCTAAGAATTTTATGGTTTCTGGTCTTAACATGCAGAACTTTAATCCATTTTGAGTTTATCTTTGTGTATGGTGTCAGGGAATGTTCCAACTTCATTTTGTTTTTTTGGTTTTTTGCATGTAGATGTAAAATTGTCCCAGCATTATTTGTTGAAGAGGTTACCTTTGTCCCATTTTATATTTTCGCCACCTTTGTCAAAAATAAGGCACCCATATGTGCATAGGTTTAACTCTAGATTCTCTATCCTGTTCCATAGGTCGATATTTCTGTTTTTGTTCCAGTACCATACTCTCTTGATGACCATTGCTTTGTAGTATAGTTTGAAGTCAAGGAGGCCATCAAGCTCCATTCTTCTTTCTCAGGATTGTTTTGGCTATCCAGGGTCTTTTGTGTCTGCATATAAACTGTGTTATTCTTTGATCAAGTTCTATGAAGAATGTCCTTGGTAATTTGATAGGGATCATATTGAATCTGTAGATAATATTTGGTAGTATAGTTAGTTTCACAATATTGATTCTTCTGACCCAGAAACATTTACTATCTCTCCACATGTTTAAGTCATCTTTGTTTTCTTTTATTAGTGTCTTGTAATTATCTGTGTACAGTTCTTTTGTTTCTTTAGGCAGGTTTATCCCTAGATATTTTATTCTTTTGCTTGCGATGGTGAATGGGATTGCATCCTTGATTTCTCTTTCTGATTTTTCATTATTTCTGTATAGGAATGCAAGTGATTTCTGTGCATTGATTTTGTATGCAGTTACTCTACTGAATTCATTGATTAGCTCTAGTAGTTTTCTAATAGTGTCTTTGGGGGTTTCTCTGTATAGTACCATGTCCTCTGCAAAAAGAGAGAGTTTTACTTCTTATTTTCCAATCTGTATTCTTTTCATTTCTTTATCTTCTCTTATTGCTGTTGCTAGAACTTCCAGGACTATGTTGAATAATAGTGTTCAAAGTGGACACCCCTGTCTTATTCTTGATCTTAAAAGGCATGCTTCCAGTTTATCACCATTGAGAATAATGTTCACTGTGGTCTTCTCATATATTTTCATTTTGTTGCAGTAGATATCTTCTATTCTGTTTTTTCTCCCAAAGGCTTTTAATACATCTGTTGTGATTTTTATCTTTCTATTTGTTGATGTGGTGTATCACATTGATTGATTTGCAGATATTAAAGTATCCTTGCATGAATGGAATAAGTCCAAATTGGTCATGATGCGTGAGTTTTTTGATGTGGTGCTAAATTCTGTTTGCTAGAATTTTGTTGAGGATCTTTGAGTCAATTCATCAATGATATTGGCCTATAATTTTTTTTTTATGTCTTATCTTTGCCTGGTTTTGGTATCAGAGTGATAGTGACCTCGTAGAATGTGCTTGGAAGTGTTCCTTCTTGTGCAGATTTTCGAAAGGATTTGTTTTTGTATCCTATTTTACCCCATAGGTCGATATTTCTGTTTTTGTTCCAGTACCATACTCTCTTGATGACCATTGCTTTGTAGTATAGTTTGAAGTCAAGGAGGCCATCAAGCTCCATTCTTCTTTCTCAGGATTGTTTTGGCTATCCAGGGTCTTTTGTGTCTGCATATAAACTGTGTTATTCTTTGATCAAGTTCTATGAAGAATGTCCTTGGTAATTTGATAGGGATCATATTGAATCTGTAGATAATATTTGGTAGTATAGTTAGTTTCACAATATTGATTCTTCTGACCCAGAAACATTTACTATCTCTCCACATGTTTAAGTCATCTTTGTTTTCTTTTATTAGTGTCTTGTAATTATCTGTGTACAGTTCTTTTGTTTCTTTAGGCAGGTTTATCCCTAGATATTTTATTCTTTTGCTTGCGATGGTGAATGGGATTGCATCCTTGATTTCTCTTTCTGATTTTTCATTATTTCTGTATAGGAATGCAAGTGATTTCTGTGCATTGATTTTGTATGCAGTTACTCTACTGAATTCATTGATTAGCTCTAGTAGTTTTCTAATAGTGTCTTTGGGGGTTTCTCTGTATAGTACCATGTCCTCTGCAAAAAGAGAGAGTTTTACTTCTTATTTTCCAATCTGTATTCTTTTCATTTCTTTATCTTCTCTTATTGCTGTTGCTAGAACTTCCAGGACTATGTTGAATAATAGTGTTCAAAGTGGACACCCCTGTCTTATTCTTGATCTTAAAAGGCATGCTTCCAGTTTATCACCATTGAGAATAATGTTCACTGTGGTCTTCTCATATATTTTCATTTTGTTGCAGTAGATATCTTCTATTCTGTTTTTTCTCCCAAAGGCTTTTAATACATCTGTTGTGATTTTTATCTTTCTATTTGTTGATGTGGTGTATCACATTGATTGATTTGCAGATATTAAAGTATCCTTGCATGAATGGAATAAGTCCAAATTGGTCATGATGCGTGAGTTTTTTGATGTGGTGCTAAATTCTGTTTGCTAGAATTTTGTTGAGGATCTTTGAGTCAATTCATCAATGATATTGGCCTATAATTTTTTTTTTATGTCTTATCTTTGCCTGGTTTTGGTATCAGAGTGATAGTGACCTCGTAGAATGTGCTTGGAAGTGTTCCTTCTTGTGCAGATTTTCGAAAGGATTTTAGAAAGATACTCATTAGCTCTTCTTTAAATGTTTGGTAGAATTCACCTGTGAACCCATCTGGCTCTGGGCTTTTATTTTTGGGTTGATTTTTGTTCATGAATTTGATTTCTGTGCTTATAATTGGTTTGTTCATAATTCCTATATTCTCTTGCTTCAGTCTTAGAAGATTGAACTTCCCTAAGGATCTGTTGTTGTCCAGTTTGTTGCCATATAATTGTTCATAATAGTCTCTTAGAATCCTTTGTATTTCTGTACTGTCTGTTGTAACCTCTCCTTTTTCGTTTCTGATTTTCTTGATCTGATTCTTTCTTTTTTTTCTTAATGAGTCTGGCCAGTGGTTTTTCCACTTTGTTTATCTTTTCAAAGAACCAGCTTTTTCTTTTATTTATCTTTATTATTCTTTCTTGCATTTCTTTTTCATTTATTTTGCTTTAATGTTTATGATTTCTCCTCTTTGACTAACTTTAGGGTTTTTTTATTCTTCTTTTCCACTTTTTTTTAAGTGTAGAGTTAGTTTGTCTTTTTTTTGTTTTTCTTGTTTCTTCAGGTAAGATTGTATTGCTATAAAATTTTCTCTTAAAACTTCTTTTGCAGTGTCCCATAGGTTTTGTGCTGTCATGTTTTCATTGTCATTTTCTTCTAGGAACTATTTTATTTCTCTTTGATTTGTTCAGTGATCTCTTTAGTTTTTAGGTATGGGTTGTTTAGTCGCCACGTGTTTGTGTGTTTAGCGTTATTTTGTTTTGTTTTTCTTGTAATTGATATCTAGTCTCATAGCGTTGTGGTCAGAGAAGGTGGTTGATATAATTCCAATTTTCTTAAATTTACTGAGGATTGATTTGTGTCCCAAGATGTAGTCTATTGTGGAGAATGTTCCATGTGCGCTTGCAAAGAAAGTTAATTCCTCTGTTTTTGGGTGGATGTTCCTAAACATATCAATAAAACCAATCTCTTCTAGTGTGTCATTTAAGGCTTGTATTTCCTTATTAATTTTCTGTTTTGATGATCTGTCCATTGGTATAAGAGGGATAGCAAAAATCTCCTACTATTGTGTTACTGTCAATTTATTCTTTTACTTTCTGAAATTGTTTACACTTTCTGAAAGTATTTGCCTTATTATTGGGGTGCTCCTGTGTTGGGTGTGTAGGTATTCATGATTGTTATGTCTTCCTGTTGGATTGGTCCCTTAATCATTATGTAGTGTTCTGCCTTGTCTCTTGCAATCTTCTTTATTTTAAGATCTATATTGTCTGATATGAGGATTGCTGCTCCGTCTTTCTTTTGATTTCCATTTGCATGGAATATAGTTTTCCATCCTCTGGCTTTCAGTGTATGAATGTCTTTAGGTCTGAATTGAATTTCTTGTAGGCAGCATGTGTATGGGTCTCATGTTTGTATCCATTAAGTCACTCTGTCTTTTGGTTGGGGCATGTAGTCCATTTACATTCAAAGTAATTATTGATACAAATGATGCTGTTGTTATCATCTTAGATGTTATGATGGGTTTGTTTTGTAGATCTTTTTCTTCTTCTTTTGTACTTGTTGTCTATATAGGTCCCTTTACTGCTTGTTTTAAGGCTAGTTTGGTATTATTAATTCTCTTAATTTTTGCTTATCTGTAAAGCTTTTGATTTCTCCATCAATTCTGAATAAGATCCTTGAGGGGTAGAGTATTCTTTGTTGCACATTATTGTTTCAGTGCTTTCAATGTGTCTTGCTCTTCTGTTCTGGCCTGCAGAGTTTCTGCTGAAAGATCAGCTGTTAAATGTATGGAGTTTCCCTTGTATGTCACGAGCTGCTTTTCCCTTTCTCTTTTTAGTGTTCTGTCTTTGTGTTTAATTTGTGCTAGCTTAATTAATATGTGTTTTGGTAGGTTTCTTCTCAGGTTTATCCTGTATGGGACTCTGTGCACCTTGGTCTTTATTGACTATTTCCTTTCCCATGTTGGGGAAATTTTCAACTATAGTCTCTTGAAAAATTTTCTCATGTCCTTTCTTTTTTCTTCTTCTTCCGGAACCCCTGTAATTCAAATGTTGGTGTGTCCGATATATTCCCAGAGGTCTCTGAGACTGTCCTCTTCTCTTTTCATTCTTTGAGCTTTATTCTGTTCTTCAGCAGTTACTTTCACCATTCTGTCTTTCAGCTCACTTCTTCAGTCTTCTGCCTCAGATACTCTGCTCTTGATTCCTTCTAGACCATTTTTAAGTTTAGCAATTGAGTTGTTTGTCTCTATTTGTTGTTTTTTACGTTCAGCTATCCAGTGATTTGTCTCTGGTGTTTTTCAGGGTCTTGCATTTATTTATTCAGCATGTTAATTGATTCTTGCATTTTCTCTAATATTCTATTTTTGGAGTTTTGGATCATTATTACTATCATTCTTCTGAATTCTCTTTCAGAAACTTTGTCTAATTCCTCTTCGTTTATTTGGACTTGTGTGTTTGTAGATTTTTCCTTCATTTGTGCAGTATTTCTCTGCCTTTTCATTATTAATTTTTTAACTATGTTAGACGTTTTATTTTTCCAGACTTTGAGTTACATCTGTCCATGACTGTTTTTTTATTTTTTGTTTGTTTGTTTGCTGTTTGGATGAGGCATCTTATTCAGGGTGATGCTCATGATTGGGTGATGCCAGGATTTGTATACAAGTGCTTGCCTTTGTTGGAGTTCTGGCTGTTTATTGCTCTCTAGTGTTAGGCTGGTATGGTAGGCTGTTGGAGTCAGTGTTCCCTCTTCAAAACCCCCCAGGCTTTTTGCCTGGCAATGGAATGAAGATTTCATGGCAGGTTTTTTATGGCATTAAATGATATTAAAACATATATACACAAATGAGAAACAGAAGGTGTACCATTGGAAAATTACAATTATCATGCAAACACTATCTAGCGTACTGGATTATACACAAAAGATATACAGCCATAATATACACAAACAGTCCAAAAAATAAAAATAAAGTACCATATGCCAAAAAAAATATACACCAAAAAGCTAGCTAAAGCACATATTGGAGAACAAAGCTAGAGTGGGGTCCCAGTTGGGGATAAGGTAATGAAACCAAACAGTTTTATTTTCTTTGGGAAATTTTCAACTATAGTCTCTTGAAAAATTTTCTCATGTCCTTTCTTTTTTCTTCTTCTTCCGGAACCCCTGTAATTCAAATGTTGGTGTGTCCGATATATTCCCAGAGGTCTCTGAGACTGTCCTCTTCTCTTTTCATTCTTTGAGCTTTATTCTGTTCTTCAGCAGTTACTTTCACCATTCTGTCTTTCAGCTCACTTCTTCAGTCTTCTGCCTCAGATACTCTGCTCTTGATTCCTTCTAGACCATTTTTAAGTTTAGCAATTGAGTTGTTTGTCTCTATTTGTTGTTTTTTACGTTCAGCTATCCAGTGATTTGTCTCTGGTGTTTTTCAGGGTCTTGCATTTATTTATTCAGCATGTTAATTGATTCTTGCATTTTCTCTAATATTCTATTTTTGGAGTTTTGGATCATTATTACTATCATTCTTCTGAATTCTCTTTCAGAAACTTTGTCTAATTCCTCTTCGTTTATTTGGACTTGTGTGTTTGTAGATTTTTCCTTCATTTGTGCAGTATTTCTCTGCCTTTTCATTATTAATTTTTTAACTATGTTAGACGTTTTATTTTTCCAGACTTTGAGTTACATCTGTCCATGACTGTTTTTATATTTTTTGTTTGTTTGTTTGCTGTTTGGATGAGGCATCTTATTCAGGGTGATGCTCATGATTGGGTGATGCCAGGATTTGTATACAAGTGCTTGCCTTTGTTGGAGTTCTGGCTGTTTATTGCTCTCTAGTGTTAGGCTGGTATGGTAGGCTGTTGGAGTCAGTGTTCCCTCTTCAAAACCCCCCAGGCTTTTTGCCTGGCAATGGAATGAAGATTTCATGGCAGGTTTTTTATGGCATTAAATGATATTAAAACATATATACACAAATGAGAAACAGAAGGTGTACCATTGGAAAATTACAATTATCATGCAAACACTATCTAGCGTACTGGATTATACACAAAAGATATACAGCCATAATATACACAAACAGTCCAAAAAATAAAAATAAAGTACCATATGTTAACACAGCAAATAGAGAAAACCAAGAATGATATCTACCAGTTAAGAACCAAGCTAGCTAAAGCACATATTGGAGAACAAAGCTAGAGTGGGGTCCCAGTTGGGGATAAGGTAATGAAACCAAACAGACTAAGGCATATGGTGGGAAAGAGAAAAAGTGAAAGGAAGGATAGAAGAAACATATAGAATAGTAATGCAAAGTGAAATATAGGGAGATAAACATTTTATGTATTTGAGTTCAGTGTCATAGGAAAATAACTTCAGAGAAAGCAGATAAATAGTTGCAGAAAAAATTTTAAAAATTTAAAGAGAGAGGAAAATACAGAAAAACAAAGAAAAAAGAATAAAACCAAACAAAACCCCCACAGAACCACAAAAGCCAATGTAGAAGCAGAAGTATATATCCAAAATAAAATGTGTGGTTTAAAAGGAAAAAAGCAATGTGTAAACTTGAATATATTCAATCTTACTGATAAGATTGATAGCTGCAAAAGCAGAGTACAATGGAGGAAAGAAAAAGAAAAGAAAAAAAAAAAAAGAGAGTGAGGGGAGGAGAAAAAAAAATCCAAGGATAAATCAAGCTACAATCAAAATGTAAAAATAGTGAATGTTCTTGTGACGCTTCTGTCTCTTGCTTATGATTCAGGAATTATCAGTCTTTTTCTTGCCTCTGGCAGTGGTCTGATCTGAAGGCCTCTCTTACTGTTTTTGTGGAGTTCCGCCTATTCCAAAGCTAAAGTGCCCACCTTCGCTGGCCCTGGCAGTTTCTTAATCATTAATCCGGTTGCCTTTTTTGCTGGTTGGAGTTAAATTCCCTCCTGTAGTTTGACCTGCGGCCAAACTATGGTAGGGGTAAGGGTGGCTCTCTCAAAAAGGAACTATTCCCACATGCTCTATCAGGAGCACTGCCGCAGTGTCCCTGACCCCACTGCAGGTCCCTGTCAACTCCTGCCATGGCCCGCGACTTCAGAATACTCAGAGGTAAGTCTGGCTCAGTCTTGTGCAGGGTCACTGCTCCCCTCTCCCAGATCTTGGTGCACGCAGTCTCCCATCCTACTCGATGGCTCTATAGTCGACTTAATGATAACCTCCTTCAAGAGGAATTATGTCAACACCATCTTTCTGAGGACTGCTCAAAGGTACTTCTAACATAAGCAGGCACTTGGACCCTCTAAAGCTCAGTCACTTGTGGGGGCCACTGCTTCTTTCCCAGGTGTTGGTGTGTAACAGGCTTTGTGTACTTGGCCCATCCAGTCTCTTGGCGGGTTTGAGGCTTGATTTTCTTAAAAGTGTGATTGCACCCCTCTTACCGTCTTTTTACGACTTCTCCTTTGCTCTTGGATGTGTGGTATCTTTTTATGATTGGATCCAACCTCCTTCTGTCGATAGTTTTTCAGAAGCTAGTTGCAATTCGGGCATTTTCATAGGAACAGATGAGTGCATGTCCTTCTACGCCACCATCTTAACTCCAACACCTGATGTTTATTCTTAACATCTCATGCTTGACCACACCCACTTTTTTTGATTCATGGACCTAATAATTCCAGGTTCCTATACAATACTATTTGTTACAGTATCAATTTTTTCTTTCATCACCAGACACATCCACAAGTGAGCATCACATCTGCTTTGGCCAGCCACTTTGTTCCTTCTGGAGTGATTAGTAGTCCTCCTCTGCTCTTTCCTGGTAGTATAGTGGACACCCTTAGATCTGAGGGACTCATCTTTCAATGTCATATCTTTTGTCCCTTTTTACAGTTCATGAGTTTCTCACAAAAATTATACTGGGGTGGTTTGCTATTCCTTCTTCCAATGGATAAAGTTTTATCAGAAATCTTTGCTACGACCCATCCAACTCATGTGGCCCTTTATGGTATGGATCATAGCTTCATTGAGTTATACAAGTCCCTTCACCACAACATGGCAGTGATCTGTGAAGGGGCCTGAAGTAATTAATTACCCCCAAATCATCTGGTTTAATAACCATCTAAATAGTAAATTATTTGGTACCAATTGCAGGTCCCTGTCAACTCCTGCCATGGCCCGCGACTTCAGAATACTCAGAGGTAAGTCTGGCTCAGTCTTGTGCAGGGTCACTGCTCCCCTCTCCCAGATCTTGGTGCACGCAGTCTCCCATCCTACTCGATGGCTCTATAGTCGACTTAATGATAACCTCCTTCAAGAGGAATTATGTCAACACCATCTTTCTGAGGACTGCTCAAAGGTACTTCTAACATAAGCAGGCACTTGGACCCTCTAAAGCTCAGTCACTTGTGGGGGCCACTGCTTCTTTCCCAGGTGTTGGTGTGTAACAGGCTTTGTGTACTTGGCCCATCCAGTCTCTTGGCGGGTTTGAGGCTTGATTTTCTTAAAAGTGTGATTGCACCCCTCTTACCGTCTTTTTACGACTTCTCCTTTGCTCTTGGATGTGTGGTATCTTTTTATGATTGGATCCAACCTCCTTCTGTCGATAGTTTTTCAGAAGCTAGTTGCAATTCGGGCATTTTCATAGGAACAGATGAGTGCATGTCCTTCTACGCCACCATCTTAACTCCAACACCTGATGTTTATTCTTAACATCTCATGCTTGACCACACCCACTTTTTTTGATTCATGGACCTAATAATTCCAGGTTCCTATACAATACTATTTGTTACAGTATCAATTTTTTCTTTCATCACCAGACACATCCACAAGTGAGCATCACATCTGCTTTGGCCAGCCACTTTGTTCCTTCTGGAGTGATTAGTAGTCCTCCTCTGCTCTTTCCTGGTAGTATAGTGGACACCCTTAGATCTGAGGGACTCATCTTTCAATGTCATATCTTTTTGTCCCTTTTTACAGTTCATGAGTTTCTCACAAAAATTATACTGGGGTGGTTTGCTATTCCTTCTTCCAATGGATAAAGTTTTATCAGAAATCTTTGCTACGACCCATCCAACTCATGTGGCCCTTTATGGTATGGATCATAGCTTCATTGAGTTATACAAGTCCCTTCACCACAACATGGCAGTGATCTGTGAAGGGGCCTGAAGTAATTAATTACCCCCAAATCATCTGGTTTAATAACCATCTAAATAGTAAATTATTTGGTCACCAAATTCCAACGTGGAGGTGAAAGATACCCCCACATCAGTAAGCAATGCTAAGATAACAGCTAGTTTTCCTACATTTCATCTCAGTTCTGACACTATCTATCAAGAGATAATGGCATATTCCACAGATTAAGGATCAGTTCTGCACAATTACCAAATTACCTCCCCTCTCCACTTAAGACCCCAGTCACAAATCCAGGTTGTCACTTGACTGACATGCTATAGGCCCTCATTTTGAGTTTAATTAATTTTCTAAGGCAGCTCACAGAATTCAGAGAAACATTTTACTTTTAAAATTATTGTTTTATGAAAGAAAGATATAACTCGGGAATAGCTAGATGAAAAAAATGCATAGGACAAGGTATGGAGAAAGAGTTCAAAGCTTCCATGCCCTCTGAATGCTCCATCCTTCTTATATTTCCACTTGTTTATCAACCTGAAAACTCTCTGAATCTGTCCTTTTTCGGATTTGGAGTTTTCCTTCATTACACGACTGATTGGTTAACCTAATGACAATTGGTGATTGAACTAATCTTCACTCTCTCTCCCCTCCCAGATCATTAGGAATTGGTATTGAAAGGTCCATCCGTCTATTCATGGTTCCCTTGGCAACCAGTTCTCCATCTTTAGGTGACCTCCAAGAGTCTCCTTATCAAGATAAACCTAGTTGTTGTGTTATAAATAACATGGCATACATTTTATATTTATGGCTCTGAAGTGATTTCAGAAAGTGATAGCAAGAAACCAAATATTATGATAAAAAATGTCCCCATTGTTCTATCAGGAAAATACAAGGGCTAGGGGGGCTGTGATCCAGGAACTGTTGACAAAGATATATCTAATGACGAAATATTTATATCTTATACAACACAGTTTTATACTTAGTCATTGAACTGATATGTCTTCTTCCTATTATTAGCTTTTCCAAATATGAAGGGAAGATCAGATCTTTATGGTCTTCCAAAAAGCTTTTAATTGGTAGTGGTCTAATGGTGAGATTGGTCTTTTTTGAAATAACTCATGTTGACTGAAATAAAACTGTGTAATGGAAAGGCTGTGAATTTCAACTTTATTTGAGAGTTTACTTAGGACGATAGGCCCACTAGACAGCTTCTTAGACAGTGCTGAGGAAATTCTCCACAGAGGTAAGGGGAGACCCTAATAGGGGGAGAGAGAGAGAGAGAGAGAGATGTGTTTCACCGTGTTACCAAGAATATATCTTGTGAATAACTCAACTGAATAAGATATCTTAGTTAATGAATTTAGTGCTCATCTATGTATGAAAAGACTCAAGGGTCTGGTGTCATGGAAATTCTTTCATTTTAACTATCTAAGGGCCCATGTATCCAAAACAAAGGCTGTTTCATTCTAAATTCCTTTTTGGGTGTATTGTGGCCAGCAGCTTGATCTATGTATAACTGGAATATCCAGCAACATATTTTGTTTACACTCACTCGGCATTTATTCAAGTATTTTTGTGTAACACTGTGCAGAGTTCTTCTTCTATTTTTACTTCATGAATTTTATATATAAATTATTTTCCAAAGAGATCTATACATTTTACATATGCAGCAAGTAAAGTATAAACCAAAAAACTAAATATGTTTGCATTCTCACAAATCCTAGTTCAGAGCTGAAAAGTAGTCTTTGAATATAAATTTGAGAGACTGAAAGCATACTCAGGCCAAATGGCATATTATCTAATGAATATGATTAGAATGAAATTACATATTGTTCAGAATAAAAGCAAGCAGAATGAAAGTGAGTGAAAAGGCTATTAATTGTACTCTGATCTTAAATATACTTTGTACATCTTTTAAATAAGTCTGCTCTTTGAGGCTCTGGAAAAAGAAATCAATCACTTACAGTAATTTTACATGCATCCCTAGAACCTGGAATTATCTTTGATGATTGCAATAATATGAACCAGGAGCCTTAAGTTCACCTGCAAGTCTTGATTCACTCACAATTCTAATCTAGGAATATATTCAAAGAGCAAACTAGTCAACTTTTAAGCACAAATGCTCTCTCTCTTTTTTTTTTTTTCACAAATATTCTTATTGAAGAATCAGAGTCGTTGATATTTTGAAATTTCTTGAAGTACAGAAATAAGAGCTTGTTCAATATATTATGTTGATCTACTCAATGGAGTATCACATAGACTTTGAAAACTACTTATTTAAAGGATATTTAATTACATTGGGGAAACAAGAAGAAAGATAGAAAATGCAAAAATTATCTTTGTTACTCACAATTAAATAGAACAGTATATATTCAAAATATAGACATGTCAAATATCCTTTTATTTCATTTAAAAATAAATTATTTTTAGTTTTTATAATTTCAAATTGTCTTTATTTTTAAAATTTTAGTGATGAGCATGCTAAATATTTTATAATCACAATAAATTTAAACTAAAACAATTAAAGCATAATTTATTTGCTGATAACATTATTTTTATAGTTTATTATAAAATTATGCCTATAGATAATACATTTATTAATATGTTTGCAAGTAGATATTCCAATATATGGTTAATTAAACTTAGAATGTCAACAATAAACATTATTTAACTAGTTTTTATAATTATTAGACTATCTTATATTTGACAGGCACACTGTATACAAGGACAACTAAAGTATTTTAAAGATTTTTTTTAGTTTACTTTTTTCAATACTGAGATAAAATATGTCAGGTATAGATAAATTTATGGCACTCTGCCCCACTTGGAACTTCCATAGAAAGCTGAAGGACAAATGACATATTTATACTCAGAATTTGCTGCACGGATGTGGATGGGTAAGTCATAGCAAATTCGTTTAAAGGAAAATAAGTCCTTTGAAACAAAACTTCTCACCCTTTATGATCACTCCCTTGCAGAGTTCATTTACTTTTATGGTTTCAATCATTATTTCCATGTCATAGAATTCCCAAATCTGTATTTTTAAACTATGCTCACTCACCCAAATTCCAGATCCATATTTCATACACAGTTCCACTTAGATATCTAACAGTCACTACAAACTCAGAAAAAAATACATGATAACCCTCCCATCTCAATAAATATATTCTATTTTATAACATTCTAATGTTGCTAATAGCATCAAAATGTGTACTGTGCACATCTTCTCTCTTAGCTTCAACAACTCAATGTTTAAATTTCTCTGGGTACTACAGCTACTGAGTTAGATCAAGAAGCATTGTTCTATTGACTCTTCCCCTAATCCTCTGAACTTTCTATTGCAATATCTTATTGTTTAATCAAGACTTTACCATATAACCCCTAGAGATTTGCAGTCATCTTTGTATCAAAATTTAAACTAAAAAACAAAAAGAAAATTGCAAAATTATCTTTGTTACTCACAATTAAATAGAACAGTATATATTCAAAATATAGACATGTCAAATATCCTTTTATTTCATTTAAAAATAAATTATTTTTAGTTTTATAATTTCAAATTGTCTTTATTTTTAAAATTTTAGTGATGAGCATGCTAAATATTTTATAATCACAATAAATTTAAACTAAAACAATTAAAGCATAATTTATTTGCTGATAACATTATTTTTATAGTTTATTATAAAATTATGCCTATAGATAATACATTTATTAATATGTTTGCAAGTAGATATTCCAATATATGGTTAATTAAACTTAGAATGTCAACAATAAACATTATTTAACTAGTTTTTATAATTATTAGACTATCTTATATTTGACAGGCACACTGTATACAAGGACAACTAAAGTATTTTAAAGATTTTTTTTAGTTTACTTTTTTCAATACTGAGATAAAATATGTCAGGTATAGATAAATTTATGGCACTCTGCCCCACTTGGAACTTCCATAGAAAGCTGAAGGACAAATGACATATTTATACTCAGAATTTGCTGCACGGATGTGGATGGGTAAGTCATAGCAAATTCGTTTAAAGGAAAATAAGTCCTTTGAAACAAAACTTCTCACCCTTTATGATCACTCCCTTGCAGAGTTCATTTACTTTTATGGTTTCAATCATTATTTCCATGTCATAGAATTCCCAAATCTGTATTTTTAAACTATGCTCACTCACCCAAATTCCAGATCCATATTTCATACACAGTTCCACTTAGATATCTAACAGTCACTACAAACTCAGAAAAAAATACATGATAACCCTCCCATCTCAATAAATATATTCTATTTTATAACATTCTAATGTTGCTAATAGCATCAAAATGTGTACTGTGCACATCTTCTCTCTTAGCTTCAACAACTCAATGTTTAAATTTCTCTGGGTACTACAGCTACTGAGTTAGATCAAGAAGCATTGTTCTATTGACTCTTCCCCTAATCCTCTGAACTTTCTATTGCAATATCTTATTGTTTAATCAAGACTTTACCATATAACCCCTAGAGATTTGCAGTCATCTTTGTATTTGGCATGTTTAAATAGACTAGAAAAGTTATACCTAGTTTTACTCAATCTCACTTTCTCATCATGAGTTGAAATTAATTTAAAATGACAAGACTTAGTAACTTGAATGTTGCTATTTAAATTCTATTTGGTTAATATCAAAATACACTTATTCTATGATGTTTTTGTTATAATAAATTGGATCCAAATTGAGAAAATTCAAACATTATAGAAAAGGTAAAAATATGGCTCGAGGAGCCAAGATGGCACAGGAATGAGCAGAAGATTTCACCAGCTACCAAACAGAATCACCAGAACTAATCAATAAAAGAACCACCACCAACAAACCAGCCGCTAGAGGACAGAAGAATTCCATAGGTCCGCGAGAATAGAAGAGTGAATAGCCAGAAATTTCCCGGAGCTAGGGTTCTAAGAATCCTCTATCCTAACCCCCACATCGGATCGCACTGATGGAGAGCGCGCCAGCAAGTTCCCTAAAAGGGGGCCTAAGCAAAGCCTCCAGGGAGAGAGGGTAGCGCTCAGCATGAAAACTCCAAGAATCCGCCCGGATCACCGGCAGAAATTCAGACACCGCGAAGATAGGATACTGGAGCAGGGCCAAGCAGAGCGCACTTGCTGCCTAGCGACCTGAGGCCAGACTGAACGTGGGGAGTGGTGCCTAGAGACCGCCCGGAGACAGGAGGGAACGCCCAGTGTGAGGATTGCGCTGCTAGGCCGCCGGGCGAAAATCGCGACTTTCCGCCTGGCACCAGGTGAGTTCAAACACTCCTAGTGGGGGACTGGCTGAAGGGGAAGTCCCCCACAGATTGCTGACCAGGGACCGGACTCAAGCCAGATGGGGAACCTTGTGCCTGCCTTTGGGACTTGGAGGCGCAACCGGCAGTGCGTGCGCGCCAGTGGCGGAGGAGCCCCTGCACCCCCATAGCTACACCCCATAGCTACACCCGCATAGCTACACGCGCAGTGGAGGAAGTCGGCAGAAGGGCAGGTATCAGAGGCTACCTGCAGTTGCGCTGCAGAGCCAGGACGCCCCGCCTAACACGGGATTGAGCGCGCGCCACGGCCCCCCCGCCCGACGACTGAGATCAGCCCGCGCTCCCGCCCAACCCAGGATGGGGCTTGTCGTGCCCCCCGCCCGACACACTGGGATCAGCCCGAGCCCTCGCCCAACCCGGAACAGCGAGCGCACCGCTGTCCCCAGCCCTACGGACAGAGATCAGCCTGCTGTCCGGGTCAGCACCTGAGCTTGCAGACCGGTGCCATAAGGAAAAGGCTGCATCATCAAGACAACACCATCGAGAGCAGACTGGCTTCCAGACAGATGAGAGGGTAAAAACCAGCGACAGTATTTAGCTTTTTTGTTTATCTGTTGCGGATGGTTCTGTTTATTCATTTGATTGGTCAGGTTTGGGGCTTTTTTGTTTTTTTTCTCTTTCTCTTTTGTCTCTTCTTAAGTTTCTCTTCCCTTTTTTAATTTTTAATTTTTTTGATTATTAATTATTTTTTTATTATTAATTTTTTTAAATTTTAATTCTTGAACTTCTGATTTTCTTTCCTCTTTCCCACTCCTCCCTCGCTCTATGTTCTAAATCTAAAACTTTCTCCTATATACCACTACCCCCTAGATAAATATTTCCTACCTTCCTGTCTCCACTATTCTCTTCCAGCTGCATGAAACAATACAACACACTAATCTTGGCTACATAACCCTATAAAATCCTTCCAAGTCGAATCTATTCCTTCTCATTACCCATACACTCTCTACCTCCTCACCCCCAACACATGTCTTAGTTAAAAATTGCTTTCAATGACAAAATAGTCCAAGCCAGGACCTTACCTAAGATCTGTTTTTCCAGGCACTATTTTAATTAACTCAGAGCTTAATGGGCAAGTCCTATCTTTGATTGTATCGTTTGCCAGGAAAATTTCCTATGCTTTGTCACTGTAAGACTGGTTAGATGTGGTTATTGCTGTGTATGTATGTATATCTTATGACTAGGTTAGAAAACATTTGCATGCTTTTATGACTGTCACCCATTAGGGACACACCTCTCGCTCCTCAGATGCTAGTATTTGAGCTAATATCACAGAACACCATAGCAAACCAGGCATAGAGCCTACACCTCCTGACCAATCATCAAACCAAGGATCCTCGGACTAGAAGCCCTGATTCCAAGAACCCACACTATAAAAGAACATACAACACTAGATATGAAACGACAGAGAAACACTGCACAAATGAAGGACCGAGTTAGAGAATCACAGCCTCAAATGACAGAGGAGGAGATAGACAAATTATCTGAAAGAGAATTCAGAAAAACTATACTAATGAGGATGCAAAACACCGAAAACAAAATATTAGAGGAAATTAGTGCATTGAGAAAAGACATGCAGGAAATGAAAAATAAGCAAATAGAGACCACCAACTCAATTGCTGAACTCAAAAATACGATAGAAGGCCTCAACAGTAGACTATCTGAGGCTGAAGAACGGATAAGCGTGCTGGAAGATAGACTGGTGGAAATAACTGGTGAGGAACAAAACAAAACTGAAAGAATTAAAAGAACTGAGAATAGCCTCAGGACCTATGGGACAACATCAAACGCACCAACATTAGAATTATAGGAGTCCCAGAAGAAGAAGAAGGGAAGAAAGGTAACGAAAAAATTCTTGAAGAAGTTATTGTAGAAAACTTCCCCAGCATGGGAAAGGAAATAGTCAACCATGTCCAAGAAGCACGAAGAGTTCCATAGAGGAGAAACCCCAGAAGAAACACACCAAGGCACATTCTAAACAAACTAACGCATGCTAAATATAAAGACAGATTACTAAAAGCAGCTAGAAGCAAACAACAAATAACATATAAAGGAAACCCCATACATCGAACTGCGATCTCTCAACAGAAACCCTGCAGGCCAGAAGAGAATGGCAGGACACATTTAAACGGCTAAAAGAGAATAACCTCCAACCAAGAATTCTCTACCCAGCAAAAATCTCATTCAGAATCGATGGAGAAGTCAAAAGCTTCTCAAACAAGCAAAAACTAAAAGAATTCTGTACCACAAAACCAGTCCTACAACAAGTGCTAAAGGGCCTGATATAGCCAAGAAATACAAGAGTAGAAGAAGTCCTACAAACCAAACCCCAAACTTCTAAGATGACAATAGGAACATGCGTATCAATAATTACTTTGAACGTAAATGGATTAAATGCTCCAACCAAACGACACAGGTTGTCTGAATGAATCAAGAAACATGACCCATATATATGCTGTTTACAAGAGACCCACTTCAGACCTAGAGACACTCACAGACTGAAAGTGAGAGGCTGGAAAAAGATATTCCATGCAAATGGAAATCAAAAGAAAGCTGGAGTAGCAATCCTCATATCAGACAAAATAGATTTTAAAGTAAAGAAGATTCTAAGAGACAAGGCAGGTCACTACCATCATGATTAAGAGATCTATCCAAGAGGAAGACATAACAGTCATGAATATCTACGCACGCAACACAGGGGCACATCAGTACATAAGATAGATACTTTCAGACTTAAAAGAAGAAATCGACAATAACACAGTAATAGTAGGAGACTTTAACACTCCTCTCACTCCAATCGACAGATCATCCAAACAGAAAATTAATAAAGAAACACAAGCCTTAAATGCCACACTAGAAAAGATGGACCTCATCGATATCTTTAGGACGTTCCATCCAAAAGCAGAAGAATACACTTTCCTCTCAAGTGCTCGCGGAACATTCTCCAGGATAGACCACATCTTGGGCCACAAATCTAACCTCAGTCAATTCAAGAAAACGGAAATTATATCAACCGTCTTCTCGGACCACAATGCAATGAGACTAGAGATCAACTACAGGGAAAAAATCACTAAAAATACAAACACCTGGCGATTAAAGAACACATACCTAAAAAACCAGCTGATTACTGAGGAAATCAAAGGAGAAATTAAACAATTCCTAGAAGAAAATGACAATGAACATACGACCATGCAAAACTTATGGGATACCACAAAAGCTGTTCTAGGAGAGAAATTTATAGCAATACAATCCCACCTCAAGAAACTAGGAAAATATGAAGCAGATGACTTAACCCTCCACTTAAAACAATTGGAAAAAGAAGAACAGAAACATCACAAAGCCAGCAGAAGAAGAGAAATTATAAAGACTAGAGCAGAAATAAATCGGAAAGAAATGAAAGAAACTATAGTATGGATAAATAAAACAAAAAGCTGGTTCTTTGAAAAGGTAAACAAAATTGACAAGCCTCTGGCCAGACTCATCAAGAGAAAGAGGGAGAAGAACCAGATCAACAAAACCAAAAACAAAAAAGGGGGGATTACAACAGATAATGCAGAAATCCAAAGGATTCTAAGAGACTATTATGAGCAACTCTATGGCAACAATCTGGACAACCTGGAAGAAATGGACAGTTTCTTGGGGAAGATCAGTCTCCCAAGACTGAGCCAGGAAGAAACAGAAACTTTGAACAAGCCAATCACAAGCTCAGAAATCGAATCTGTGATTAAAAATCTACCCCAAAATAAAAGCCCAGAGCCAGGTGGCTTCACAGCTGAATTCTACCAAACATTTAAAGAAGAGTTAATGCCTGTCCTTCTAAAATTCTTTCAAAAAATTGCACAGGAAGGAAAACTTCCAAACACATTCTACGAGGCCACCATCACCCTGATACCCAAACCAGGCAAAGACAACACAAAAAAGGAAAGCCACAGGCCAGTTTCACTAAGGAACTTAGATGCCAAGATTCTCAACAAAATCCTAGCAAACAGAATTCAACGACAGATCAAAAAACTCATACACCATGATCAAGTCGGGTTCATCCCAGGCATGCAAGGATTCTTCAACATCTGCAAATCAATCAATGTGATACACCATATCAACAAACAGACAGACAAAAATCACATGATCATCTCAATAGATGCAGAAAAAGCCTTCGACAAAGTACAACAACCATTTATGATAAAAACTCTTCAGAAAATGGGCATGGAAGGAACCTATCTCAACATAGTGAAAGCATCTATGAGAAGCCCACAGCGAACATTATCCTCAACGGTGAAAAAATTAAAGCATTTCCTCTAAAATCAGGAACAAGACAAGGCTTTCCACTTCCACCACTCTTATTCAACATAGTCCTGGAAGTTCTAGCAACAGCAATAAGAGAAGAGAAAGAAATAAAAGGAATCCAGTTTGGAAAGGTAGAAGTCAATCTCTCTCTATTTGCAGATGATATGATATTATACATAAAAAATCCCAAAGACACTATTACAAAACTACTAGAGTTAATCTGCAATTTCAGCAAAGTTTCAGGATACAAAGTGAACACACAGAAATCACTGGCACTCCTATACACAAACAATGAAAAATCAGAAAATGAAATCAAAGAGGCAATCCCCTTCACCATTGCAACCAAACGAATCAAATATCTAGGAATAAACCTACCCAAAGAAACAAAAGAACTCTACAGAGAAAATTCCAAGACACTCATGAAAGAAATTAAAGAAGACTTAAACAGATGGAGAGATATTCCATGTTCCTGGGTCGGAAGAATCCATATTGTGAAAATGACCATACTACCAAATATCATCTACAGATTCAATGCAATACCTATTTAACTACCATTGACATTTTTCACAGAACTAGACCAAGGAATAATGCAGTTCATATGGAAACAGAAATGACCCTAAATAGCCAAAGCAATCCTGAGAAAGAAAAACGGAGCTGGAGGGATCAGCCTCCCTAACTTCAGACTCTACTACAAAGCAACAGTCCTCAAGACAGTATGGTACTGGCACAAAAGCAGAACTATAGACCAATGGAACAAGACTGAGAACCCAGAGATAAACCCACGCACCTCTGGGTATCTTATTTTTGACAAAGGAGGCGAAACTATAAAATGGGACAAAGACAGACTCTTCAACAAGTGGTGCTGAGAGAATTGGACAGCTCCATGCAAAAAAATGAAATTCGAACATTCCCTGACACCATACACTAAGATCAACTCAAAATGGATTAAAGACCTAAATGTAAGACCAGAAACCATCAAACTGTTAGAGGAGAATATAGGCAAAACCCTCAAGGACATCAATCAAAGCAAGATCTTCTCTGATCCACCAACTAAAATAGCAGAGAAAGAAAAACGAACATGTGGGACCTCATGAAACTTAAAAGCTTCTGTACAGCAAAATAAATTACAAAAAGGCTGAACAGACACCCCACAGAGTGGGAGAAAATCATAGCAAATGAAACAACAGACAAAGAATTAATCTCCAAAATCTACAAGCAACTCAGACAACTCAGCACAGGGAAAACGAACAACCCAATCAAAAAATGGGAAAAAGATCTAAAGAGATGCCTCTCCAAAGATGACATACAGATGGCCCAAAAGCACATGAAACGATGCTCAACCTCGCTTCTAATTAGAGAAATGCAAATTAAAACTACAATGAGATACCACCTCACACCCGTCAGAATGGCCATCTTCAAAAAATCTGCAGACAATAAATGCTGGAGAGGGTCCGGAGAAAAGGGAACCCTCTTGCATTGCTGGTGGGAATGTCAATTGATACAGCCTCTATGGAAGACAGTATGGAGATTCCTTAAAAAACTAAAAATAGAAGCACCCTATGACCCAGCAATCCCACTATTAGGCTTATATCCTGATGAAATCAAAACTGAAAGAAGCACCTGTACCCCAATGTTCATTGCAGCTCTCTACAATAGCCAGAACATGGAAGCAACCTAGATGTCCATCGATGAATGAATGGATCCAGAAGCTCTGGTACATATATACAATGGAATACTACTCAGCTGTTAAAAGAAAGGCAGAAGACTCAGTCCTAATGAAGTGGCTGGCTCTAGAACCTATCATAAGAAGTGAAGTAAGCCAAAAAGATAAAGACAAATACAGTATACTAACACACATATATGGAATCTAGTAGGACGGTCTTGATATCACACGCAGGGAACTCATGGAAAAACAGACAGAGCATAGACATAGGGACATCATGGCGAAGAAATAGGGAAGGGGAAGCATGGAGGAAGTAATAAGGAAACCTATAGTGTTATGTGTGGAAAAGATAGCTAGTGTTATAGTGCTAAGGGAATAGGAGTGCTTACAATGGTTTAGGGCGAAGGGCTGGAGGGGTGGGATGGGGGGATCTGGGCGGGTGGCGACCATGGATATGCATATGACTGATCTGGGAACATACATGTCTGTGAACAACAAAACTCTGTAAAACCTTTAAAATAAAGAATAAAAAAAAAAAAGGTAAAAATATTAGCTCATACTTTAACAAATTTTCATCCAGAATCTAAGTTTCTTAGTCTCCTCTACCCTATTAAGCAGGATAAAATAATAATCACTTTAAAGACTCACTAAAATGATGTATTAAAAAATAGACTATAAGATAGGGACTTCCCTGGTGGTCCAGTGGATAGAGAGCCCACCTTGCAGTGAAAAGAGTACTGGTTCAATCCCTGGCCCAGGAAGAATCCACGTGCCATGGAGTGGCTGGACAGGTATGTCCAATTATGAGCCAGCACTCTAGAGTACGTGCACGCAGAGCCAGTGCTCTGCAATGGGAGAGGCCACAGCAAAGTAGGGCCCACACAGGCCAAAGAATAAAGATGGATGACAATGGATAAATTAAAAGCCAATAAAAGAGGTCAAAATTAAAAAAAAATAATAGACCATGGGATAGACTATAAACTATCATAAGATTAGCAATCCAGATGGTGCTCAGGGAATTAATGTGTACATGTGTGTTTGAATGTGTCCGTGTGAAGTTAAATCAAACCAAATACAGTTGATTCAAATTTTGCAAAGTACCTGCTTCACATTCAACTTCTTTTACATTCAATACAGATGCAAAGGAGCCTAAGATAAACTTCCAAATGGTTTACAATTAAATTGGTGATAGGAAACACAGACATGCTAAACAAAAGGAATAACATGAAGCAGAACACAGATATCTCTAAGTATCAGAAACTAATTTGTGTCTGTCAATGCATTGGAAAGCAAATTTTCAGAAAGTGGGAACCTATATTACATTATTTGAAAGTGAAAGAAGAGAATGGGTTCCAAGTATAGCCAAACTCCGAAAACATCTTCCAGGAAATTGTTAAACTGTTTTTTAACCACCAGTATAATAATTCATAGATGACTTCTGCAGAAAGGAAGGTTTTTATTTTACCAATTCTAAGTTACTTAATATTTAATGAAGTCAAATGGATATATTCACATGTAGAATACAAAGATACAATACTGTGACAGTTATAGATTGCATTTATTTTCTGCACTGCAACAAACAGAAGAAGAAGAAAAATAGTAATGATACTAAAGCTAACATCTACATTCCATCCAGGTTGACAGTGGTCACAGGTGCTTGGTAGATGAAACATTAGGGAACATTGAAGGCCAAATTTTCAGGAAAGATGAAGGAGTGGTTAGAGAAAATAGGATACAATAAGAGCGGTTGAACAGAAATGGAGCATTCTGGGCTTCCCTAGTGGTCCAGTGGGTGAGAACACCGCCTTGCAGAACAAGGGGCACCAGTTCGATCCCTGGCCTGAGAAGATCCCACATGCCGCGGAGCGGCTGGACCAATGTGTCCAACTACCAAGTCGGAGCTCTGGAGCATGTGCACCCAGAGTTGGTGCTCTGCAGCGAAAGAGGCCACTGTGATGGGAGGCCCACACAGGCCAAAGAACAAAGATAAATAAATGAAAGATCAATAGAAGTGGCCAAAAAAAAAAAAAACCATTAAAAAAATTAAGAAATAAGAAATGTAGCATTCTAACATTTTCTTTCAGATGTCAACATTTTCACTGATGTATGACCATGTTTGTTAGAGCGTACACATGGTATGATGAATTTGAGGTGAACCATTTTGAAGGTATGACCTAAATCAAATCCCTTATGATTATAATGGAGTGAGAGACAGATTCAAAGAATTATATCTGGTAGACAGAGTGCCTGAAGAACCATGGACAGAGGTTCATAATATTGTGGAGGTGGTGGTGACCAAAACCATCCCCAAGAAAAAAGAGATTCAGGAAGGTAAGGTTGTTGACTGAGGAGGCCTTACAAATAGCTAGGAAAAGAAGAGAAATGAAAGGCAAAGGAAAAAGGAAAAACAAATATACTCAAGAGAATGCAGTGTTAGAGAATAGCAAGGAGAGATAAGAAAGCCTTTTTAAGTGAACAATGCAAAGGGATAGAGGAAAACAATAGGAGAGGCGAGACTAGAGAGCTCTTCAAGAAAATTAGAGATACTAACAGAAAACTCCATGCAAATACGGACACAATAAAGTATAGAAATGTCAAGGATCATACAGAAGCAGAAGAGATTGAGAAGAGCTAGCAAGAATACGCAGAAGAACTATCCAAAAAATATCTTCTAGACACAGATAATCACAATGGTGTGGTCACTTACTTAGAGCCAGATATTTTGGAGTATGTAGTCAAGTGGGTCTTAGGAAGCATTACTATTGATAAATCTAGAGGAGGTGATAGAGTTCCAGCTAAGATATTTCAAATCCTAAAAGATAGTACTGTTAAAAGTGCTGCACTCAGTATGTCAGCAAATTTGGAAAACTGAGCAGTGGCCACAGAATTGGAAAAAAATCAGTTTTTATTCCTATTCCAAAGAAAGGCAATACTGAAGAATGTTCAACCTACCATAAAATTGCACATATTAGCAAACTAACAGCCAAAATCCTTCAAGTTAGGCTTCAGCAGAGTGTTTGGAGTTATATATGCTATAGAAGGAATAAAATAGATGAGAATCAACAGCAAAATTAATAAGTTAAAATTTCTCTCATATTATTTTGTCCTTTCCCACTTTTTTCCAGAAAAAAAACACAAAGACTAAAATTAAAGTAGCATAAATAAATAAATAAAGTAGCATTAATAGAAATGTGAATACTTTGATGATGGTAAGGACAGTGTTCTGTATTGACACTGAGCATGGATGAATCTGGGGTTTCTCAGATTCTCACATAAAAGAATTGTATCCTTGTTAATCAAATTAGTGTTACTTTTGGAATGAGATTTGTTTCTACTCTGGGAACTTTTTATTATACATTGGTCAGATTAAAACTGCTTAGAGTCCTGCAATAAAGGCATCTGGTAATCTAATGTTAATTAAATGGATATTTATCTTTGGCTATCTCTCAAGAATGTTGTGAATTTCCCAACCGAAGAAAAAAAAGGGAGTAACTAACTTGCTAGGAAAAGAAGAGAAATGAAAGGCAAAGGAAAAAGGAAAAACAAATAGACTCAAGAGAATGCAGTGTTAGAGAAGAGCAACGAGAGATAAGAAAGCCTTTTTAAGTGAACAATGCAAAGGGATAGAGGAAAACAATAGGAGAGGCGAGACTAGAGAGCTCTTCAAGAAAATTAGAGATACTAACAGAAAACTCCATGCAAATACGGACACAATAAAGTATAGAAATGTCAAGGATCATACAGAAGCAGAAGAGATTGAGAAGAGCTAGCAAGAATACGCAGAAGAACTATCCAAAAAATATCTTCTAGACACAGATAATCACAATGGTGTGGTCACTTACTTAGAGCCAGATATTTTGGAGTATGTAGTCAAGTGGGTCTTAGGAAGCATTACTATTGATAAATCTAGAGGAGGTGATAGAGTTCCAGCTAAGATATTTCAAATCCTAAAAGATAGTACTGTTAAAAGTGCTGCACTCAGTATGTCAGCAAATTTGGAAAACTGAGCAGTGGCCACAGAATTGGAAAAACATCAGTTTTTATTCCTATTCCAAAGAAAGGCAATACTGAAGAATGTTCAACCTACCATAAAATTGCACATATTAGCAAACTAACAGCCAAAATCCTTCAAGTTAGGCTTCAGCAGAGTGTTTGGAGTTATATATGCTATAGAAGGAATAAAATAGATGAGAATCAACAGCAAAATTAATAAGTTAAAATTTCTCTCATATTATTTTGTCCTTTCCCACTTTTTTCCAGAAAAAAAACACAAAGACTAAAATTAAAGTAGCATAAATAAATAAATAAAGTAGCATTAATAGAAATGTGAATACTTTGATGATGGTAAGGACAGTGTTCTGTATTGACACTGAGCATGGATGAATCTGGGGTTTCTCAGATTCTCACATAAAAGAATTGTATCCTTGTTAATCAAATTAGTGTTACTTTTGGAATGAGATTTGTTTCTACTCTGGGAACTTTTTATTATACATTGGTCAGATTAAAACTGCTTAGAGTCCTGCAATAAAGGCATCTGGTAATCTAATGTTAATTAAATGGATATTTATCTTTGGCTATCTCTCAAGAATGTTGTGAATTTCCACCGAAGATAGGGAGTAAACTAAATGCTCATTCATGTTTCTTTATTCTCCACGATTCTAATTTTCTCAAAAAATATAAACGAAAGCTAGGATGTCTACAACCATAACTTAAAATGTAAGGCAGAGAGCTTCCCTGGTGGTACAGTGGGTGAGGACACCGCCTTGCAGTGCAAAGAGTGATGGTTTGATGCCTGGCCTGGGAGGATTCTATGTGCCGCGGAACGGCTGGACAGATGTGTCCAACTACCGAGCTGGAACTCTGGAGTGCATGCGCCCAGAGTCGGTGCTCCTCAGTGAGAGGCCACTGTGATGGAAGGCCCACACAGCCCAAAGAACAAAGATAAACAAATGAATGATCAATAGAAGTGGTCAAAAGAAAAAAATATGTAAGACAGAGGTCTAATACTCTAGGGGAGTCATGAACAAGAAGCTCCTAAAACATGTTATTTTTGCTTTTCCTGGGTGTATTAATAAAACCAACAATTTGAAGTAAAATGGAAGAGGAAATCAGATTAATTGAAATGTATGCCTTTTTTCCCACATTGTGTATAACAGAATGAACTTAGTGATTAATCTATACAAGATAGTGTACTAAGCAGTAAATGCAATGTGTATGTAATTACAGGGTGTAAGGAAATTTCCTAGCCAATTCAGAAGCAATCACATGACACTCTATGATCAAGGACCAGATTGTAGTGCAGATTCTATAAACTCAGATGTCATAGATGGGAGCTTCCCAATGAAATAAAATGACCAACTAAGTTAACCAATGTAAGAATTAAACTGAATACTTTAGGCAGGAACAACTCTAATATTTGTGGGATTGAAGAAAGAGTACAAATGGACACACGCAGTTTGAATATTGCTTCTCTTTTTTTCCTACTTCTAGGTTTTCCTGTGTTCAAGGAGCACCATACCCATGGTATGGACACCCTCAACCTATAACTATTTCAATTTCAGTCATCAGTTGCTTCTTGGCTTTTTATTAAGCCTGTGTGCCCAATCTGTAATGGAAGTAAGCTTCGGGCTTATTTGAAAAGAGAATTCAAGTTCTGGGTTCTAAGGATTTGGACATTTGAAGGACAGTACAGGTTTTAATGGACTTATTTCCTGCATTCCATAAATGTCAGTTACATGGGGAGGGTAATAGCTGGAATAAAGTCAGAGGAAGGCTCTTCAAAGCAGAGGATCTAGGGCAAAATATATTCTGTGATAATACATTACAGAAGCATTTCAAGGCCTAATTACTGACTAGATATTAGAGACCAAGAATCAAAGAGAAATTTACATCAAATTTGAAGTTTTAAAACAGAAAGTAGGACTGAAGGTGGAAAATACTAAGGAAGATCACAAAGGTGAATTGGAATACTTGATTGGTTTTGTACTAGATGCATTAAATTTTCTCCATTCTTCTATAGCAGCAAAGTGAAAACAGTCTGGGATTTCAAAGATGAATTTTCTTTTAGTTACTATGACGAGGCAGAAGGCACAGTTCATACAAGCTTAAATTAGTTAAAACGTCTCTTGCAAATAGGGACAATGTCTGTCTTTGAAAACACAAGAGAAACTTCAGTCATACATTCATGTTCCCCACAATGTCATAGCAATAGTAAGAAATTGTTAACCCCCTAAGGGATATGTACACTTTCCTCCAGTCATCTCTCAGAGGGCAAGATTACACTGAACACATGAGAAGAAATGTTTCAGATTCTTTATAAGTATCATCATTTCATTCTATGAACACTTCGAAAGATAGGAAGTCAAGAGAACTAGCACTGTCTCTGTGAAATGTTCATTACAATATCACTTCCACTTCATATTACTGCTCAATTTTATACATAGGCCATTTGGGCCCAAATAAGATGCAATTATGGAAGATCTGAAGCAGAGATGACCTTTGCCTCTTGAAGTTTTAAGAGCTTTCCTACTTAACTGCAAATTTGGGAGGGAGCACCATACTATGCATACCTATAACTATTTCAATTTCAGTCATCAGTTGCTTCTTGGCTTTTTATTAAGCCTGTGTGCCCAATCTGTAATGGAAGTAAGCTTGGGCTTATTTGAAAAGAGAATTCAAGTTCTGGGTTCTAAGGATTTGGACATTTGAAGGACAGTACAGGTTTTAATGGACTTATTTCCTGCATTCCATAAATGTCAGTTACATGGGGAGGGTAATAGCTGGAATAAAGTCAGAGGAAGGCTCTTCAAAGCAGAGGATCTAGGGCAAAATATATTCTGTGATAATACATTACAGAAGCATTTCAAGGCCTAATTACTGACTAGATATTAGAGACCAAGAATCAAAGAGAAATTTACATCAAATTTGAAGTTTTAAAACAGAAAGTAGGACTGAAGGTGGAAAATACTAAGGAAGATCACAAAGGTGAATTGGAATACTTGATTGGTTTTGTACTAGATGCATTAAATTTTCTCCATTCTTCTATAGCAGCAAAGTGAAAACAGTCTGGGATTTCAAAGATGAATTTTCTTTTAGTTACTATGACGAGGCAGAAGGCACAGTTCATACAAGCTTAAATTAGTTAAAACGTCTCTTGCAAATAGGGACAATGTCTGTCTTTGAAAACACAAGAGAAACTTCAGTCATACATTCATGTTCCCCACAATGTCATAGCAATAGTAAGAAATTGTTAACCCCCTAAGGGATATGTACACTTTCCTCCAGTCATCTCTCAGAGGGCAAGATTACACTGAACACATGAGAAGAAATGTTTCAGATTCTTTATAAGTATCATCATTTCATTCTATGAACACTTCGAAAGATAGGAAGTCAAGAGAACTAGCACTGTCTCTGTGAAATGTTCATTACAATATCACTTCCACTTCATATTACTGCTCAATTTTATACATAGGCCATTTGGGCCCAAATAAGATGCAATTATGGAAGATCTGAAGCAGAGATGACCTTTGCCTCTTGAAGTTTTAAGAGCTTTCCTACTTAACTGCAAATTTGGGAGGGAGCAGCAACTTTTTAGAGTGCTCAATAGTGTCCTAAATGGCATCCTTTTGCAATCAGGCAATCAATTACATCAGATCAGTCAAAGTTAAAGAGAAACTCACAAGCAATAATTCTATTCCCAAAAAATGGTAGTAATAAAGGAATTATAAAAGGAATGATTGTTCTTTTCATTAAATCTAAAATGTAAGCACTTAAGTCTAAGCAAGACTTTTCTAATATAAACAGTCAATCTTTTTTTCTCTCACTGTTTCCTAAGAGTAAAAGCAAATTAAATTTTCCTGTGTATTCTGAACATAACATTTCATTTGTTCTATTGTGTTCCCAAACTAGGATGCTATATTTAGAGTAAGTAACTATGGAAAATGGCAAGTCTGATTACTTAGAGAAAAACAACAATAACAGTAGTATTATTATAGCTATCTAGTTCCCATGAAGAGAGAGCTTTAAAATCAGGCACAAGGTATCTTAACAGATATTAATATTGGCTAAAACTAAAACTCTGCATTTTTAATTTTACTAGTACTCAATATGTTGACTTTACATATGCAATCTATGAAATAAAATTAGTTGATTGATTTCATTATCCTCATGTACAACTTTTTATATATGAATCTGAAATATGGTCAATTTAAATGACACATTTTCAGAAATCAGATGAGAAATTTCTCAGTAGCATGAAATGCATGCTAATCCATCACAACATCAAAATATTAGTGTGAAATACAGACTAATCCATCAGTACATGTTAATCCATCCAGTCATCACAGCATACAGTTTCTAGTATCACCATGATCCTTAGATTACATCTGAGCAGCATTTAGCAGAAAGAATAAGGCAGTATGTGATTTGTGTTAATGGAGACTCACAATCAGTAACCAGCAGGGCAGGTGAACTGTAACGTGAAACCTCTGGAATTTGATGATGCTCTTTTAAGACTCTAAAACTTTCTTTAAAATTACATGAAAACAATTAAGTCCTAAGATACAGGTGGTGCTAGTGGTAAAGACTCCACCTTACACCCACCATACAGGAAATGTAAGAAATGTGGGCTTGATCCCTGGGTCAGGAAGATCCACTGGAGAAGGAAATGGCAACCCACTTCAATATTTTTGTCTGGAGAATTCCATGGAAAGAGGAGCCTGGCATGCCACAGTCCATGGGGTCACAAAAGAGTTAGACATGACTGACTGAGCATGTCTAAAATTTGGTAAAGTTAAAGAGAAACTCACAAGCAATAATTCTATTCCCAAAATGGTAGTAATAAAGGAATTATAAAAGGAATGATTGTTCTTTTCATTAAATCTAAAATGTAAGCACTTAAGTCTAAGCAAGACTTTTCTAATATAAACAGTCAATCTTTTTTTCTCTCACTGTTTCCTAAGAGTAAAAGCAAATTAAATTTTCCTGTGTATTCTGAACATAACATTTCATTTGTTCTATTGTGTTCCCAAACTAGGATGCTATATTTAGAGTAAGTAACTATGGAAAATGGCAAGTCTGATTACTTAGAGAAAAACAACAATAACAGTAGTATTATTATAGCTATCTAGTTCCCATGAAGAGAGAGCTTTAAAATCAGGCACAAGGTATCTTAACAGATATTAATATTGGCTAAAACTAAAACTCTGCATTTTTAATTTTACTAGTACTCAATATGTTGACTTTACATATGCAATCTATGAAATAAAATTAGTTGATTGATTTCATTATCCTCATGTACAACTTTTTATATATGAATCTGAAATATGGTCAATTTAAATGACACATTTTCAGAAATCAGATGAGAAATTTCTCAGTAGCATGAAATGCATGCTAATCCATCACAACATCAAAATATTAGTGTGAAATACAGACTAATCCATCAGTACATGTTAATCCATCCAGTCATCACAGCATACAGTTTCTAGTATCACCATGATCCTTAGATTACATCTGAGCAGCATTTAGCAGAAAGAATAAGGCAGTATGTGATTTGTGTTAATGGAGACTCACAATCAGTAACCAGCAGGGCAGGTGAACTGTAACGTGAAACCTCTGGAATTTGATGATGCTCTTTTAAGACTCTAAAACTTTCTTTAAAATTACATGAAAACAATTAAGTCCTAAGATACAGGTGGTGCTAGTGGTAAAGACTCCACCTTACACCCACCATACAGGAAATGTAAGAAATGTGGGCTTGATCCCTGGGTCAGGAAGATCCACTGGAGAAGGAAATGGCAACCCACTTCAATATTTTTGTCTGGAGAATTCCATGGAAAGAGGAGCCTGGCATGCCACAGTCCATGGGGTCACAAAAGAGTTAGACATGACTGACTGAGCATGTACAGATTTGAAACATACACCAAATTCCCAGTAATGTCATAGGACATGGAAATACTTAAATTCAGCTTGATCAGCATATTTACTCCTCTGCCTTCAATGCTATCAGAAGCCAAATCAAAACAAAAACTCAGATTATTGATTTACCACTAGAAATAATTATCTCAAGAGGGAGAAGTACTCAAAGGTCAGTCACATAAGCCCATTGTCTTCATGAGCTAGAAGTGTACATGAGCATGAAGGTAGCTTCATGTACATGGAAACTAAACAAGAAAATGAGATCAATCAAGCTTAATAAAAGCTAGATGCCATACTTGAGATTATGATGAATTTTCTTTAAAGAATATTAGTACATATTCTCTTGGATACGTAACTGTATAGTTATTTCTATCCTAGATATGGGCTTTCTATTGGAGACAGAGATGTTTGGGGGTGATAATCAATGTACATTTATTTCCATGTCATACTTGAATCATTGTGATTAACACCTTTCCCAGTGACTTTTCTTTTATTTATACTTCAATGGCTAATCAAGCCTTTCTTCTGGATAGTAAAAGATTTTTTTTTTAAAGTTTAAGGCAATTCATTGAAGGTACTATTAAATCCTAGCTTTTAACTATTGCATTTCTTACAGGTGAATTTCAAAATGCATCATATATTATATATTTCATGTAGTATACATTGCATATTGTATGTATACAATATATATTATATACACACTATTTTATATATGTTACACATGCATTATTTATGTGGTATATACATTTTATATATACACATAGACAAATTTATTTCTTTATATGAAGAAGTTTATGCTTCAAAAACAACCCATTGTTTAACTTAGCAAATTCTTAAGTAAGATATCAGTGCAGTTCTTAATATTGTCAACCTTTTTTTTCCCTTTATGAATTATTGGATAATGCTGAAAGTATTTACATTACTTTTTTAAGATGCAGGGTGCAGATACTTGGATTCAAAATCAGCTGTTCCTTATCCTCAATTATTTGCCACTATATTAAACCATTTCATGTTTTCTTCTGTAATATTCTCCTATTAGTTTTGTTAAATTATTTGTCATAAACAATTTCATTTGATAATGATCTCCATTTTCAATATTAAGGAAAAATGTTTCTGTTGAGTTTTACCAAGACATTTCTTTGGTCCTTTTCATAGCAAAACTTGGATAGCATCTGCTGGTATGTAATCACCTCTTTCTTATTTCTCATTGTCTTCTTAAGAATCTAAGTGGGCTTGCATTCATTCAAATACAGTAAAACAATTTTATCAGAGGTATCAGTTACTCTAGATTAGCAAATTCACTGTTCATTTCTCTGATTTGTTTTAATATATTCAGGTAAATTAAATACTAACTTTCTTAAATGATTTCCTCAGAAGACTACAACTCCATAGTCTCTTGGTCTCCTATTTTAATACCTGTGTTTTCTCACTTTCTTTTTATAGTATTCCCCCTTCCACTTAGCTTCTTAATGTTGTAATGCTCCTGGCTCAGTCCTAGGCCTTCTTCATCTCACCTCTTGCATTTTCTCCCTGGGTAATTTCATTCATTTATCTAACGCTACTTCTTCCCAAAAAGTGTATTCAGTAGCCAGAAGTCTACCCAACATCTTATACTTGATATATACAAAATGGACTTTTAAACTTGTTTCCATGGCCATCAACCTGAAATCCTCATTCCTGCATCTCTCTTAGTCATTTTCCTTTCACTAAATGGCATCATCATCCACACAATTGCTAAATTCAAATAAAGTCATCAGTGACATAATTCTCTCCACACTCTAGCCAATCCAGAACTTTATCAATTAATTTATTGTTCACAATATATTCTGAACCAGAACATTTCCTTTTATTCTACTATTCCCCACTTACTTCTCTATATGCCTAGTAAAATGGTCCAATCAGCTATTTCTAGTTTAGATTGTTGCAGTAGCCTCTTAATTGTCCTCTTTGCTTGAGCCTTTGCCCTGTCAATACAATTATACACCCAGCATCTAGAATGTCTTATAAATGTGTGATGTAGAGGTCTTTTGTTTTCTCTGTAATCTTCTCTGCTTCCCTCCATTCTCCCTTTTATCACATTTGGTATTAAATATAAATGTTTTGTCATCTAAAATAGTCTGAAAACATCAAATTTTATCTAACTCTTACCTACCTCTTATAAGAACACTTGTGGACATTGTTTCCACTCATATAATTCAGGATAATCTCCATATGTCATGATTGTCCATTTAATCATAGCACAGGTTCTGAGGGCTGAGGCATGAACATATTTGAGGGGCCATTGTTAATCTTACCACAAATCACTATCCTCTTCTCTGAGAAAGGGACTTCTCCACTCAATATTGCATCTGTATACTTTTCAATTTTCAGTTACTCTTTGTTACTTCTCATGATCCAGGTCTCAGATAAAATGCTCCTTCTTGAGGAAACATCCTTGACCATCTAAAATTTCCTGAACATCTTTAAAAGCCATTGTTCTAGTCATTCTCTATGGCTCTATTTTGCTTGCTATATAAGATATACATTGTAAAACTTTTTCTGATTTGTACTTCTTTATAGAAGACTACAACTCCATAGTCTCTTGGTCTCCTATTTTAATACCTGTGTTTCTCACTTTCTTTTTATAGTATTCCCCCTTCCACTTAGCTTCTTAATGTTGTAATGCTCCTGGCTCAGTCCTAGGCCTTCTTCATCTCACCTCTTGCATTTTCTCCCTGGGTAATTTCATTCATTTATCTAACGCTACTTCTTCCCAAAAAGTGTATTCAGTAGCCAGAAGTCTACCCAACATCTTATACTTGATATATACAAAATGGACTTTTAAACTTGTTTCCATGGCCATCAACCTGAAATCCTCATTCCTGCATCTCTCTTAGTCATTTTCCTTTCACTAAATGGCATCATCATCCACACAATTGCTAAATTCAAATAAAGTCATCAGTGACATAATTCTCTCCACACTCTAGCCAATCCAGAACTTTATCAATTAATTTATTGTTCACAATATATTCTGAACCAGAACATTTCCTTTTATTCTACTATTCCCCACTTACTTCTCTATATGCCTAGTAAAATGGTCCAATCAGCTATTTCTAGTTTAGATTGTTGCAGTAGCCTCTTAATTGTCCTCTTTGCTTGAGCCTTTGCCCTGTCAATACAATTATACACCCAGCATCTAGAATGTCTTATAAATGTGTGATGTAGAGGTCTTTTGTTTTCTCTGTAATCTTCTCTGCTTCCCTCCATTCTCCCTTTTATCACATTTGGTATTAAATATAAATGTTTTGTCATCTAAAATAGTCTGAAAACATCAAATTTTATCTAACTCTTACCTACCTCTTATAAGAACACTTGTGGACATTGTTTCCACTCATATAATTCAGGATAATCTCCATATGTCATGATTGTCCATTTAATCATAGCACAGGTTCTGAGGGCTGAGGCATGAACATATTTGAGGGGCCATTGTTAATCTTACCACAAATCACTATCCTCTTCTCTGAGAAAGGGACTTCTCCACTCAATATTGCATCTGTATACTTTTCAATTTTCAGTTACTCTTTGTTACTTCTCATGATCCAGGTCTCAGATAAAATGCTCCTTCTTGAGGAAACATCCTTGACCATCTAAAATTTCCTGAACATCTTTAAAAGCCATTGTTCTAGTCATTCTCTATGGCTCTATTTTGCTTGCTATATAAGATATACATTGTAAAACTATCTGATGTATTCATTTCCAATGTTTACTTTCATCTGCCTTAAAAAAGACCTAGGACTTTTTAATCTATCTCACATCACTATGGCTGCAATTCCTGGAAAAGTTTCCTTTAAACACTGGAAATGTTTAGTATGTACACAAATAAAGTAAATAAATAAATAACCAGTAACCTAAAATGAAGGCATTGGTTATTTGAAGTGTCATTTCATGTCTACCAGGAACATTATGTGAAATCTATCTTGATCCCTTTGTTCATACTGTTTCCCTATTTGAAAGCAAGCCATAATCCTGCACAACTATTTAAACCCTACCCATTCTTGATAATCCAATAAACTCCATCCCAAATACATTTCCTTCCATTAGACACTTCTGTGACCAATCACATTTATCGCCTTTGAAATTCCAGGAAACAATGTTAAAATATTCCTTTAACATTTTTGTTACTAACTGGATACATTATTAACTGACTAGTCACTTAGCAAGTATTGATATATGATTTAATATGAACAGATAATAATTAATAACTAGGCCCCTCACTAGATTCTAAATTCCCCTATGGAAAGGATTATGTCTTGTATTGACTGTCTACTTCAGCATTAGTGATAAAAATATAAGTAATACTTAAAGCAATCTAATGGTTAATATAATTAACTAAGTTTATTGGTATAACTCAGAATGAAAACTTATTAATTGGTTTTAATTTATTGGTTGAACATGAAGACACACCAAGGAGAGCATGAAAACATTCTATTTATAAGAATCTATACATATCAGTTGAAGGAAAATAGCTATTTTTCCCCCCTGAAGTAAACACGCCATTGTTAATTTTTAAAAAATAAAATAAAATTATGATAAAAATGCAGATATAAAATATCACTCAATTGTGTCTGGCTGTTTTTGATGCCATGGACTGCAGCATGCTACGTTTTTCTGTCCTTCACCATCTCCTGGAGCTTGCTTAAACTCATGTCCATTGATTTGATGATGCCATCCAAACATCTCATCCTCTGTCATTTCCTTCTTCTGCCTTCTATTTTTCCCAGAACTAGGGTCTTTTCAAGTTAGCTGTCTCTTTGCATCATGTAGTCAAAGTATTGGAGTTTTATACACATTCTAAATTTTCTCTACTCATTAATTTATGATAAAATCAGGCAGATATTATAATTGGTCAAAAGAATGAAAAAGACAGTCCATTAATATATATAAATATTGTAAGATTCTGTAAATAGAAGTTATAACTGGAAAGGGGTCTTGAGAAGAGTCGACTGAATCTCAATGACACAAGAATGAATTTGCATGTCGATGGATAACAATTATGTTTGCATTGCTATACATTATCTCCTAAAGGAGGAAAAGGCAGCCCACTTCAGTGTTCTCGTCTGAAAAATCCCAAGGACAGAGGAGTCTACTGGGCTAAAGGTGATGCAGGGGGTCAGACATGACTCAGTGACTGAGCATGCACATTACCTCCAACTCACGGAGTTGTGAAATAGCTAAAGACAATTTAAGATAACCCAAAGGAATGTCCTATAGACAATACACAGTTTCTCATTAGACCATATATTTTTCTAAGTCATTGAACATAGGCATTTCTGCAAAAGTCTTATATCTGATAGTATTACATATGAAAAACAGATAATAATTAATAACTAGGCCCCTCACTAGATTCTAAATTCCCCTATGGAAAGGATTATGTCTTGTATTGACTGTCTACTTCAGCATTAGTGATAAAAATATAAGTAATACTTAAAGCAATCTAATGGTTAATATAATTAACTAAGTTTATTGGTATAACTCAGAATGAAAACTTATTAATTGGTTTTAATTTATTGGTTGAACATGAAGACACACCAAGGAGAGCATGAAAACATTCTATTTATAAGAATCTATACATATCAGTTGAAGGAAAATAGCTATTTTTCCCCCCTGAAGTAAACACGCCATTGTTAATTTTTAAAAAATAAAATAAAATTATGATAAAAATGCAGATATAAAATATCACTCAATTGTGTCTGGCTGTTTTTGATGCCATGGACTGCAGCATGCTACGTTTTTCTGTCCTTCACCATCTCCTGGAGCTTGCTTAAACTCATGTCCATTGATTTGATGATGCCATCCAAACATCTCATCCTCTGTCATTTCCTTCTTCTGCCTTCTATTTTTCCCAGAACTAGGGTCTTTTCAAGTTAGCTGTCTCTTTGCATCATGTAGTCAAAGTATTGGAGTTTTATACACATTCTAAATTTTCTCTACTCATTAATTTATGATAAAATCAGGCAGATATTATAATTGGTCAAAAGAATGAAAAAGACAGTCCATTAATATATATAAATATTGTAAGATTCTGTAAATAGAAGTTATAACTGGAAAGGGGTCTTGAGAAGAGTCGACTGAATCTCAATGACACAAGAATGAATTTGCATGTCGATGGATAACAATTATTTTTGCATTGCTATACATTATCTCCTAAAGGAGGAAAAGGCAGCCCACTTCAGTGTTCTCGTCTGAAAAATCCCAAGGACAGAGGAGTCTACTGGGCTAAAGGTGATGCAGGGGGTCAGACATGACTCAGTGACTGAGCATGCACATTACCTCCAACTCACGGAGTTGTGAAATAGCTAAAGACAATTTAAGATAACCCAAAGGAATGTCCTATAGACAATACACAGTTTCTCATTAGACCATATATTTTTCTAAGTCATTGAACATAGGCATTTCTGCAAAAGTTAAGTGGATTGAAAGTGATTCATTCATAACATACTAATTAAAGCAATAAGAAATGCATAATGTATTGCATGATAATTAGGAAGTAAGACATGCATGTTAATATGGCTTTGTGTATTTTTCTAAGTATTCCTTTCATTTTAGCATTTTTAAACTATGTTGCAAATATTCTCCAATATTATCTTTGTTATTTAATTTGTTATTAATATCCAAAGCTTTATTTTATAAAATTAATCTCTCTCCTTATCATTTTATTTTATATATTAGATTTTTGAAGTGGTTAATTATCATTCTTAAGGAATGGAAAAACATTTGCAAATATTTTATCTTTGTTTGTTGTTTATTCATTTAATTACCTATAATGCCATGGTCCACTGGAACTTATTTTGATATAAAAATGATACAGATATTTAGCTATATATATTCTTGATAGTTAATCACATACATCCTGCATATTGCTTAGTTCATCCTTGCTATATTAGTAAAAATACAACATTGCTTATATACTTATAAAGCTCACCATTTTAGTGTGTTTGTGTTTGTCTGTATGTATCCTAGTTATGAAGAAAGAGAAGCAAATATTTTCCTCATTGTTGCATACTTTCAAAATTTCTATTTTTTTATATGTTTATAGATGTGCACCTTGAAAATTCATTTTTAAGAATTATTTAAAATGATACATGCATATAACATAAATGTTTCTGATTTTATTCTTTGCTATAGTGACAGTGTTGAAGCCTGGGAAATTAGACTTCAAATGCTGCAGTTGGGGGGAATAAAAGAAAGAAAGAAAGAAAAAGAGAGTGATATAAGGGGAGCCTGTTCGATCTCTGGCCTGGGAAGATCCCACGTGCCGCAGAGTGTCTGGACTGGTGTGTCCAATTACCAGCCAGTGCTCTGGAGCGCATGTGTCCAGGGCTGGTGCTCTGCAACCAGATAGGCCACTGCGATGGGAGACCCACAGAAGCCAAAGAATTAAGATGGATGAAAATAAATAAATGAAAGACCAATAAAAGAGGTCAAAATTTTTTTAAATAAAGTAATTATTTGTATATGTATATATGTATGCATGTATGTACATATATATTCCTTTCATTTTAGCATTTTTAAACTATGTTGCAAATATTCTCCAATATTATCTTTGTTATTTAATTTGTTATTAATATCCAAAGCTTTATTTTATAAAATTAATCTCTCTCCTTATCATTTTATTTTATATATTAGATTTTTGAAGTGGTTAATTATCATTCTTAAGGAATGGAAAAACATTTGCAAATATTTTATCTTTGTTTGTTGTTTATTCATTTAATTACCTATAATGCCATGGTCCACTGGAACTTATTTTGATATAAAAATGATACAGATATTTAGCTATATATATTCTTGATAGTTAATCACATACATCCTGCATATTGCTTAGTTCATCCTTGCTATATTAGTAAAAATACAACATTGCTTATATACTTATAAAGCTCACCATTTTAGTGTGTTTGTGTTTGTCTGTATGTATCCTAGTTATGAAGAAAGAGAAGCAAATATTTTCCTCATTGTTGCATACTTTCAAAATTTCTATTTTTTTATATGTTTATAGATGTGCACCTTGAAAATTCATTTTTAAGAATTATTTAAAATGATACATGCATATAACATAAATGTTTCTGATTTTATTCTTTGCTATAGTGACAGTGTTGAAGCCTGGGAAATTAGACTTCAAATGCTGCAGTTGGGGGGAATAAAAGAAAGAAAGAAAGAAAAAGAGAGTGATATAAGGGGAGCCTGTTCGATCTCTGGCCTGGGAAGATCCCACGTGCCGCAGAGTGTCTGGACTGGTGTGTCCAATTACCAGCCAGTGCTCTGGAGCGCATGTGTCCAGGGCTGGTGCTCTGCAACCAGATAGGCCACTGCGATGGGAGACCCACAGAAGCCAAAGAATTAAGATGGATGAAAATAAATAAATGAAAGACCAATAAAAGAGGTCAAAATTTTTTTAAATAAAGTAATTATTTGTATATGTATATATGTATGCATGTATGTACATATATATTCCTATTGGCATTTTCTTAATTGTTTTTAGTTTGTTTTTGTAGGTATTTCCTTTCTCTTGTATTTACTGCCTATATAACTTGCCTTAGTGTTTATTGTAAAGCTGAGGTTTTTGGTGCTAAATTCTATTAACTTTTGCTCGTCTGTGAAACTTTTGATTTCTACATCAGTTTTGAATGAGACTCTTGCCAGGTAATCTTGGATGTAGATTTTTTTTCTTTCAGTACTTAAAATACATCCTGCCTTTCACTTCTGGCCTGCTGAAAGATCCACTGTTACTTGTATGTATTTCCCCTTGTATGTTATTTTCTGCTTTTCTCTTGCTGCTTTTAGTACTCTTTCTTTGTGGTTAATCTCTGTTAACTTGATTCATATGTGTCTTGTGTTTCTTCTTGAAGTCATCCTGTATGTGTCTCCCTATGCTTCTTAGTCTTGACTGATTATTTCCTTTCTCATGTCAGGGATGTTCTCAACTATAATCTTGTCACAAATTTTCTCTGTGCCTTTCTAGTTCTCTTCCTCCTTTGGGACTCCAGTAATTTGAATGTTGGTATGTTTAATATTGTCCCACAGGTTTCTGAGGCCATCCTCAATACTTTTCATTCTTTTTCCTTTATTCTGCTCTTCTCTTCAGCGGTTATTTCCACCATTCTGTATTCCAGCACACTTATACTATCTTTGCCTCAGTGATTCTCCTCTTAGTTCCTTCTAGAGTATTTTTAATTTCAGTAATTGTGATATTCATCTCTTTTTGCTTATTTTTAATTCTTCTAAGTCCTTGTTAATTGTTTCTTCCATTTTCTCCATTCTATTTTTAAGACTTTAGGAGGTCTTTACTATCATTATTCTGAATTCTTTTTAGGTAGTTTACATATTTCTTCTTTATTTGGTCTTTTCTGCTATGCCAGGGCTGGTGCTCTGCAACCAGATAGGCCACTGCGATGGGAGACCCACAGAAGCCAAAGAATTAAGATGGATGAAAATAAATAAATGAAAGACCAATAAAAGAGGTCAAAATTTTTTTAAATAAAGTAATTATTTGTATATGTATATATGTATGCATGTATGTACATATATATTCCTATTGGCATTTTCTTAATTGTTTTTAGTTTGTTTTTGTAGGTATTTCCTTTCTCTTGTATTTACTGCCTATATAACTTGCCTTAGTGTTTATTGTAAAGCTGAGGTTTTTGGTGCTAAATTCTATTAACTTTTGCTCGTCTGTGAAACTTTTGATTTCTACATCAGTTTTGAATGAGACTCTTGCCAGGTAATCTTGGATGTAGATTTTTTTTCTTTCAGTACTTAAAATACATCCTGCCTTTCACTTCTGGCCTGCTGAAAGATCCACTGTTACTTGTATGTATTTCCCCTTGTATGTTATTTTCTGCTTTTCTCTTGCTGCTTTTAGTACTCTTTCTTTGTGGTTAATCTCTGTTAACTTGATTCATATGTGTCTTGTGTTTCTTCTTGAAGTCATCCTGTATGTGTCTCCCTATGCTTCTTAGTCTTGACTGATTATTTCCTTTCTCATGTCAGGGATGTTCTCAACTATAATCTTGTCACAAATTTTCTCTGTGCCTTTCTAGTTCTCTTCCTCCTTTGGGACTCCAGTAATTTGAATGTTGGTATGTTTAATATTGTCCCACAGGTTTCTGAGGCCATCCTCAATACTTTTCATTCTTTTTCCTTTATTCTGCTCTTCTCTTCAGCGGTTATTTCCACCATTCTGTATTCCAGCACACTTATACTATCTTTGCCTCAGTGATTCTCCTCTTAGTTCCTTCTAGAGTATTTTTAATTTCAGTAATTGTGATATTCATCTCTTTTTGCTTATTTTTAATTCTTCTAAGTCCTTGTTAATTGTTTCTTCCATTTTCTCCATTCTATTTTTAAGACTTTAGGAGGTCTTTACTATCATTATTCTGAATTCTTTTTAGGTAGTTTACATATTTCTTCTTTATTTGGTCTTGTGACTTTCCACGTTGTTCCATCATTTGTGCTTTATATCTCTCTCTTTTTCTTTCTTTCTTTCTTTTTTCCCCCCTAGCTACTGCATTTGAAGTCTAATTTTCCAGGGTTCAATATTCTTTCTTCCTTTTGGCTTTTGTCCTTGGAGGGAAAGGTCGATTCGGTTCTTTGCAATGACTTCTTTTTTTTTTTTTCCACATTATGCCTATTTTATTTTTGTATTTATTTTCATCCAACTTTTGAGCCTCCCTTTCCAGTGGCCTCTCTCATTGCAGAGCACTGGCTCTAGGTGCATGCACTCCAGAGTACTGGCTCATAACTGAACACACCAGACTAGCTGCTCTGCAACACAAGGGATCTTCCAAGGCCAGGGATGTAACTGGCGCCCCTTGCACTGCAAGGTTGACTCTCTACCCACTAAGTCACCAAGGAAGCCCTGTGTTAACTTCTTGTTAGGGGTGACTTTTGCCTTCACTCTAGTGGGAGGAGGTTAATTTGTTTGTTTTTCTTTTTATGAGAAAAACTTTGTGAGATGGTATATTTTGGAGTGTCTGTGGGAATCCTATTTGATGATGATTGTTTTTTGTGTTTTTGTCTTGCTTGTTGTTTGTATAAAGTGTCCTGCAATGAATGTTGCTGGCAACTGGATGATAACAAGCTTTGTGTACAGGTGTTGACCTTTGTGAAGTTCTCATTAATAACCCCTGGTAATAGGAATTCTCTGACATTCTAGGATCTTGGACTCAATGCTTCCACCTCAATAAATTAAGTCTGATCCTTGCATGGCAGTGTGCAACTCCATAGATCATTTACTTTAAAGGAGGTTAAAGCAAACACACAAAGACAAAAAGCAAAACATAATGTGAAATAAAGAGTGAACCCAAATAGTTCATAAATACATGATTTGGCAGGTAGTTATACACGTAATGGGACATATACACACACTTAAACATACACAGATACAGCCAATGTATTCCAAAGAAAAGACAGTATGGGAGATTGACTTGGTGAGCAAAGGGAACCAAAAGTGATATTGGCCAATCAAAAGTAGAGTGAATTGGTATTCAGTCTAGAAAACTGTGCCTGGGCAGAATGCCACTGGAGAATATAGCAAACAAAACACAACAACTAAACTTACATGGTGAAAAAAGAGATCGATGGGAGAAAAAGAGGGGAAAGAAAAGAGGAGATGTGTGGGAAAAAAGAAGAGGCAGGGATAGAAGAAGAGAAGGCAGAAGAAAAACAGATGAGCCATAATAAATACATGTATGTGAAAAGGATTTATATATCTGGAATAACTATAGGAAGGAAAGAAAGGTAGGTGAAACAAATCAAACAAAACAAAACAAACAAACAAAAACAACAAGGAAAGAGAAAAAAATCTGCCCCTGTGCTTTGGTTTGAATTAGTGTTCTCTGATGGTTTCCTAGATTCGGGGATTAGTGCCTGTGTTCCGGTTGGTGGGGCTGGGTGTTTCTCTTTAGAGCAGCCACATTGTTCAATAGTAGGTTTGAGGGTATGAATCTATGGATTCAATATCACTTTGGGCAGTCCTCTTGGCTTTGACAGTTAAGACACATTTATTTCCACAGCAGTGTCAAAGTGGCCCTTTCAAGTACATCTTAACTGCCATCAGACTTGTACTTGTGCCTGGTATCTTTGTGAAGTTTCAGCTCCTTAGGCCCCAACTGTGCTGTAGGCCAAAATTTGATAGGTGGGGATTTGTGTGGCTCTTTTTTCTTTTTTTAATTTAACTTTTTTGCAGAGTTTTGTTGTTTACTGCCACACATCGAAGCTTACCTACCCTGTCCTCTGCTTCAGCTCTTGTGTTTACCTCTCATGGCTTCCTGGGGCTTCCCTCAGCATCACGTGACTAGTGCACAACTCTCTTGATTCCACTGGTCCAACCTCTGCAACGCATGGTTTGTGCAAGCCACTCACAGTACTCTGAACCCACTGACTTGTCAGGACAAAAGTCTGCGAGCTGCTTATGGGCTAATTGCAGTCTTTTCTGTTTGCTCTTCTATAGGTCCTCACTTTGCTTGACTTTTAAGATTGTGCAGTTCCCACTTGGTCCCACCTGTGAAGGAACATCCCAGGGCAGGGAATCTCTTCTTCCTTCATAACTCTCTGCCTCCCCTGGGGGCACAAGTTCCCATTCCAAAATTCTCCATCTCTACTTCTCCCTTTTTATGTCTCTATCATTTTCCTCCTTCATTCCAGGGAGCTTAGTTTCCCCCATAGAGGCTTGGGATTTTCTGCTGTCACCTAGAGGTTGCTTTGCAGTTGTTCCATATCTTGATGAGTTTTTGATGCATTTGTGGGGGAGCTGATGATCTCTCCATCTCACTCCTCCACCATCTTCTCAGGATCTATTGACTATTTTTATGGACCAATTTTTTTTTATATCCTCACTCATTAAATTGAGTTATTTGGTTATTTATTTAGTTACTTAGTTTTACTGTTTTCCAAATTCAGGATAGATTAATTTATTAGACACATTGGACAGTATACTATAAGGATAGGCAATAAGTAAATGCACTGATCCTATATTTGCCCTTATGTTTGGTAACTTTTTTGTATTTTATTTATACTCCCCTTTGTAATGTCAAAATGAAGCTATTTCAGGAAGAAACCCACCTCTCCAGTTTCCCTACTGTGATGGATATTTGCTAGATATACTACCACATTATCTTTTTAGTATACTTCTTTTCAAATTAATTAAAACCCAGGAAACTGAGGAGTCAATGGAAATGATCCATGCCAGGCACTTCAAAACTATGTTAGTATCTTTTTGTTTTTATTTCACTGGATTCCTGGTTTTCCATTGAAATGAATTTGCTCTCTGAGAACTTCTTTCAATGTAGTCATGTTAGCTTTATACCTAAAAGAATAATTCTATGTTTCAAAAATTATGAAGACCAAACAAATAATAGCAGCAGTTACATTAGAACTCAGGGCAGAATGTCTATTCTTAATTGTACATTACACCCAAGGATATACTCTATCTTTCTTCCATTTTAATTTAATTATATCTGGAGAAGAGGGAATAAGAATCTGAATTATCCTCCTCACTTCTTATGATTTTCCTCAAATAGTTGAAACTTTGATTCAAGATGCATTTAAACAAAGCAAAAAGTATGCTTGTATCCCTTCTTAAATGTGTAACTCCATAAATTTTAACCTTATTTTGCTACACAATTGTATGACACATAATGTTGTAGGAACAACTCATTTTTTCTTATCCTGGTCACAGACTGCTGAAAATCAGTCTTTGTTTGCTTCTTATATTCATTGACATCTTTTATTTATTTTTATATGCATTTTTTTCTGTTCTATATTCAGCATGCTGACATAATTATAATTTTACCTATATTTAATCACCACATTTTAGTTCAAAAAAATAAATGTCAATACATTAGGTGATACCCTTTCAGTTTGCATTTATTTTCAGTCTTCAGAGAATGAATATAATGCAGAATTAAGATATTGCTGCTGCTTCCAGCTCCTCCACCATCTTCTCAGGATCTATTGACTATTTTATGGACCAATTTTTTATATCCTCACTCATTAAATTGAGTTATTTGGTTATTTATTTAGTTACTTAGTTTTACTGTTTTCCAAATTCAGGATAGATTAATTTATTAGACACATTGGACAGTATACTATAAGGATAGGCAATAAGTAAATGCACTGATCCTATATTTGCCCTTATGTTTGGTAACTTTTTTGTATTTTATTTATACTCCCCTTTGTAATGTCAAAATGAAGCTATTTCAGGAAGAAACCCACCTCTCCAGTTTCCCTACTGTGATGGATATTTGCTAGATATACTACCACATTATCTTTTTAGTATACTTCTTTTCAAATTAATTAAAACCCAGGAAACTGAGGAGTCAATGGAAATGATCCATGCCAGGCACTTCAAAACTATGTTAGTATCTTTTTGTTTTATTTCACTGGATTCCTGGTTTTCCATTGAAATGAATTTGCTCTCTGAGAACTTCTTTCAATGTAGTCATGTTAGCTTTATACCTAAAAGAATAATTCTATGTTTCAAAAATTATGAAGACCAAACAAATAATAGCAGCAGTTACATTAGAACTCAGGGCAGAATGTCTATTCTTAATTGTACATTACACCCAAGGATATACTCTATCTTTCTTCCATTTTAATTTAATTATATCTGGAGAAGAGGGAATAAGAATCTGAATTATCCTCCTCACTTCTTATGATTTTCCTCAAATAGTTGAAACTTTGATTCAAGATGCATTTAAACAAAGCAAAAAGTATGCTTGTATCCCTTCTTAAATGTGTAACTCCATAAATTTTAACCTTATTTTGCTACACAATTGTATGACACATAATGTTGTAGGAACAACTCATTTTTTCTTATCCTGGTCACAGACTGCTGAAAATCAGTCTTTGTTTGCTTCTTATATTCATTGACATCTTTTATTTATTTTTATATGCATTTTTTTCTGTTCTATATTCAGCATGCTGACATAATTATAATTTTACCTATATTTAATCACCACATTTTAGTTCAAAAAAATAAATGTCAATACATTAGGTGATACCCTTTCAGTTTGCATTTATTTTCAGTCTTCAGAGAATGAATATAATGCAGAATTAAGATATTGCTGCTGCTTCCAGCTCCTTTTTCACCTCAATTATTTTTTCTTTATTTTATGAGTGCAATAATAGCATTTAGTTTTAGGTAGTATTAAATTATAAATGCACATCATCAGTATTGCCAATTTAATACTTAAGCTTACTTTTCCCATTATTCTAACAGAAAGTTTCAGTATCTTAACATTTTTGATAACTGGCTATTATAAGTAGTTATTTATAAGTAAAAAATACTAAAGATAGTCATGTAGACTTGGGTAGGTATATCTAATTTCTTAAATATTAGCATATCTAAAACACAGTCCATTATATTTATGACAAATTTCTTCAAGTGATTCTGTCTCCCAGTAACTAAGGCTAAAATTGAAGCCATAATTTTTGCAAGATTTCTGTTTTTCTTTTACTCTCATTCCCACTGTAGCCTGGAGAAAACTTTAAACTCTCCATTCCCTACCAATTCCATTGAGTTAGCTGTAGTCCTGGCCCTGATCTGCCCTTCAGTCTTGTCTTTTCTAATTTGATGCATCAGGAAGTTAGAGAGAGAGAATGTTAAATGAAAAGAAAGTGAGTCCCAAGTTGGATACCTGTGGAATTCCAACTTTGAGATGTCAGATAGGAAGGTTGACTACCCAATAGAGTTTGAAAAAGAGGCCCTGTGAGATGAGAACACAAATTTGATTCCTGGGGTTGGGAAGATACCGTGGAGGAAGGAATGGCTAGAGAACTATGAGATGGATACCTGAAAAGACATGTGGGATTCATAAGTTTTGTTGTAGCTGCCATTGTCGGACATTGATGGGTAGTATTAAAACATGTCAGCATGTCAAGGATACACAGAAGTTGAACATTCAGATCACAGAATGGGCAAAAAACTTGACCTTTCAACAGGAAGGCTACAAAAATTGGAATGAGGAAAGATGGATGGTTGCACATGAAAGCTGAATTTAAACGTGATAACTCTAATCTGAACAAGTTTCAGTATCTGTTTTCTCAGTGGAAAATTTAATGGCAGTGGTAGGCTGAGAATAACAATCTAAAAATTGAATCACAGTTTTGGCAATAGAAAAATTATGAACATATTACTGTTGGGTGGCAAAGACAGATTTTAAATTTTACCCAGATTTTCTTGAAATAGCAATATTTTTATTGCTACAAAGTGATATCCATCAATGTTTAAGTATCTCATCTATTACTAGAATGTTAAGATACAGTTTGCTTGTTGCTTTGCTTTCCAGGCCAAATTTGATCAGGTTTTATTTTAATTATAAAATTTTTCGTTGTTCTTTCTTGAGTTCTATGACTCTGTTTTGCTATGTTCGTGATGATAGTTGATTGGTATTTACAATTTTCTTTTAATTTGGGAAATATGCATGCTATTTTTTATAACTTTGAGCTAATAATTAACTTCCCTGTGGAAGTTTGTACAGTAAGAAAAAAACTTTCTCATTCATATAGTAAGAAAAAAAAAAGAATTTATATTTACCTCAGCTAGTATTTTTGAACAAAGATTAAATTATATATGTATATATATATATATGAATATGATATGAGACAGAAATAAATACTATCATTATTGTTGTTTGCTTTTGTTAATTGCTAAGTTGTGTCCAACTCTTTGTGATCACATAGACTGCAGAATTCCAGACTCTTCTGTCCATAGGATTCCACAGGCAAGAACACTGGAGTGGGTTGACATTTCCTTCTCCATGGAATTTTCCCAACCCAGGGACTGAACTTCTTGTGTTGGCCAGCATATTCTTTACTGCTGAGCTACCAGGCAAGCCCATTATTATTGTTTACTTTTACTTTATTCCCAAAGTATAGAGTAATATGTTTAGCTTTATTTTAGTCCATAGCAATAGACTAATAATTTCATCAAGTCTTGATACAGTAATATCTTTATAAACACAGAATATTACTTCCTTTTTTATATTTCAAAATGTTTACTGATATTTGCTATGTTTCATAATCATGTGAACAATTGCTTAGGACAACATTATTTTTATTGTCTTCACTAATATTTAATATACATGATTTCTCATCTTTTAATTTTAAGTATTATATATGATTTTTGACTCATTTTTATTTAGGATAAACCATTTTAAAAATTATATTCTCAGGAAATAAATGTGGACAGTAATATGCCTGGATACAGAACTGTCTGCATGTGTAAGTGTGGTGATACAAGAATGAACTTTCGGGCTTCCCTGGTGGTCCAGTGGGTAAAGACACCACCTTGCAGTACGTGATATCCATCAATGTTTAAGTATCTCATCTATTACTAGAATGTTAAGATACAGTTTGCTTGTTGCTTTGCTTTCCAGGCCAAATTTGATCAGGTTTTATTTTAATTATAAAATTTTTCGTTGTTCTTTCTTGAGTTCTATGACTCTGTTTTGCTATGTTCGTGATGATAGTTGATTGGTATTTACAATTTTCTTTTAATTTGGGAAATATGCATGCTATTTTTTATAACTTTGAGCTAATAATTAACTTCCCTGTGGAAGTTTGTACAGTAAGAAAAAAACTTTCTCATTCATATAGTAAGAAAAAAAAAAGAATTTATATTTACCTCAGCTAGTATTTTTGAACAAAGATTAAATTATATATGTATATATATATATATGAATATGATATGAGACAGAAATAAATACTATCATTATTGTTGTTTGCTTTTGTTAATTGCTAAGTTGTGTCCAACTCTTTGTGATCACATAGACTGCAGAATTCCAGACTCTTCTGTCCATAGGATTCCACAGGCAAGAACACTGGAGTGGGTTGACATTTCCTTCTCCATGGAATTTTCCCAACCCAGGGACTGAACTTCTTGTGTTGGCCAGCATATTCTTTACTGCTGAGCTACCAGGCAAGCCCATTATTATTGTTTACTTTTACTTTATTCCCAAAGTATAGAGTAATATGTTTAGCTTTATTTTAGTCCATAGCAATAGACTAATAATTTCATCAAGTCTTGATACAGTAATATCTTTATAAACACAGAATATTACTTCCTTTTTTATATTTCAAAATGTTTACTGATATTTGCTATGTTTCATAATCATGTGAACAATTGCTTAGGACAACATTATTTTTATTGTCTTCACTAATATTTAATATACATGATTTCTCATCTTTTAATTTTAAGTATTATATATGATTTTTGACTCATTTTTATTTAGGATAAACCATTTTAAAAATTATATTCTCAGGAAATAAATGTGGACAGTAATATGCCTGGATACAGAACTGTCTGCATGTGTAAGTGTGGTGATACAAGAATGAACTTTCGGGCTTCCCTGGTGGTCCAGTGGGTAAAGACACCACCTTGCAGTACAAGGGGCGTCAGTTTGATCCCTGGCCTGGGAAGATCCCACATGCCACGTAGCAGCTGAACTGATGAGTCCCAACTATCCAACAGCGCTCTGGAGTGCATGTGCCCAGATCCGGTGTTCTGCAATCAGAGAGACCACTTCAATGTGAGGTCCACACAGGCCAAAAGAACAAAGATGGAAATAAATGAAGCACCAATAGAAGTGGCCACAAAAAAAAATGAAAAATAAAGAATAAACTTTCATATTCAAGGTCATTTTCTTAATTACCTTAAATGTTAATTGGATTGGGCACATTTGAAATGCATATGTGTCTTATTTGTGAAGAACTGAGAAAGGGAAGACTGGTTAACATTTTCCTTTCATTTTATGGTACACTTTAATCTTAGCATTTGCTTATTCTACCTGAGGAATCAGACTGGTTTAGTTCATACTTCGTGTTCAATAATGCAATGAGTCATAGTGGTGAGATCATAGTTTGCATATATTTTTTCCTAAATTTTTGAAGTATAAATTTGAAATAATAAGAGATTATTCCTAGTAAGTAAATTCTACCAGATTTTTCACTCACTAAAGGAACACAGCAAATCAATAAAACTGTGTTTTAGTATAACTTTATAGAAAATATTCAAGTAAAAATATTAATTTATTTTTGTCTTAGTTTTAAAATTAAAAAGTATCTTTAGAGATCATGAAATGTTTCATCAATTTAAATGCATATTACAAAGGATAACACACTGTAACTTTTAATGTCTTTTTTTTTTCCTTTTCTTGACCAAAGAGTATGAAACACAATGTCCATGATTCTATTGCTATCTGTATCCTTACAACTTTAACAACTTTAACAACAAAGTTAAAGTTCTTTAACTTTGTAAAGAACTTGCTCTAAATTGTTATCTATTCAGAGTTTAACATACCGTAAAACCCTGTAGTGTTATGTCCAACATGGTTACACTTTATGAATGATGATAGGTTCTATTATAAGTACCCACAGCCTTTTTTCCCTGTAGAGGAAAACCAATCCTTTCACATAAAAGGTATAAAGCTGTCATATCTGAAGCAAGAGGATGTCACTCTGAAACTCAGATTCATTAATACAAATTTGATCAGATTATTAAAAGTGAGTTTTATTCAAAGAATATTTAAGCATACAGTAGTATTTTAAAATACTTTATATTTTAAAATGTTAGTAAAGGAGGTTTTCCAAGGAAGTTGCTGTGTGCTCTATTATTTGGTTTATGAAATGTTTTTCTCCATGATAAGTAGGGTCAAATTGGTAGCCAGTAATCACTAAGTGGTCTAGAGTGAGAAAGCTTCTGCTAAAACGGGAGAAAAATGAAGTAGGAAAAATGAAGTAGGAAAGTAGGAAGAGTTGCATTCAAAGACACATATGACCGACTTATAATTTCATCTGCCACCAACTGATGGAATAAAAACCACTTGGTGTTGAGCATCAATTCATGTGCCAATGGGCCATCTGTGTGTCTTTGGAGAAAGTCTTCTGAATCACTTTGCTGCACACCTAAAACTAACACAACATTGTTAATCAACTATGCTTCAATATAAAGTAATTTTTTTTTTTTAAATTGGTGATGCTAACATCAGAGGTTTTCTACCTCTGACTTGGAAACAGTATACGTTATCAGTTCAGTTCAGTTCAGTGACTCAGTCATATTTGACTCTTTGCGACCCCATGGACTGCAGCCTGTCAAACTCCCCTGATCTTTACAATTTCCTGGAACTTGCTCCAACTCATATCCATTGACTCAGTGACATCATCCAACCATCTCATCCTCTGTCATTCCCTTATCCTTTTGCCTTCTATTTTTCCCAAAATCAGGGTCTTTTTCAATGAGTTGTCTCTACAGATCAGGTCGCCCAAGTATTGGAGCTTCAGCTTCAGCATCAGTCCTTCCAATGTATATTCAGGGTTGATTTCCTTTAGGATTGACTGGTTTGATCTTCTTCAGTCCAAAGAACTTTCAAGAGTCTCCTTCAATACTATAGTTTAAAGACATCAATTTTTTCGTGCTCAGTCTTATTTGTGGTCCAGTTCTTATATCCATATATGACTACTGGGAAAACCAAAGATTCAACTATATGGACTTTTGTCAGGAAAGTGATATCTCTGCTTTTGAATATTCTGCCTCAATTCATCATAGTTTTTCTTCCAAGGAGCAAGTGTCTTTTAATTTCATATCTGCAGTCACCATTTGCAGTGATTTTGGAGCCTATGAAAGCAAAGTTTGTCACTCTTTCCGTTGTTTGCCCATCTATACATTATAGAGATAGCTTATATCTCATTTTTTTAATTTACATAGTAAATATGTTATTTTTCCACCAAGGATCTATGGATAGGTCCTGGAATTTGTTAATATACACTTTTTTGATGAGACAATATTATTTTTCAATATTCTCATTATTTGTGAAGAAACATATATGAAATAATTGGAGAGTAGTGGTGTTGTCTCCTTTTTATTACCACTTGGAGATCACTTTAATACCAGTAGGAGTTGATATAAAGAGTGTACTTTCACCAAAGCCTCCACTTGACTTTTACTCAGAGGGATGATACATTTACATTTTTAAGCCCTTTCACTATTTTTATGATTATTATGTGATTACAAAACATTTACCCATATCAAGGTGATACTAAAAGCCAGCTGGAGGGCTTCTCTGGTGGTCCAGTGGGTAAGGACACCGCCTTGCAGTGTAAGGGCTCCGGTTCGATTCCTGGCCTGGGAAGACCCCACGTGCCGTGGAGTGCCTGGACCGATGTGCCCAATTACCGAGCCAGAGCTCTGGAGCGCATGCACCCAGAGCTGGAGCTCTGCAACAACAGAGACCACTGCGATGGGAGGCCTACATGGGCCAAAGAGCAAAGATGGATGAAAATAGGTAAAGACCAATAGAAGTGGCCCGCCCACCCCCCTCCTTCCCCAACCCCACCCACCAAAATAAATAAATAAATAAAAATAAATAAATAAAAGCCAGCTGGAGCACTCCCAATGATCAAGGCTGGAACAATTTGAATAAACATCATAGACTGCAAAATAAAATGTAAAATAAATATCCATAAGTCATATCAATATTAATGCATGATTAGATAAAGAAATGAGAGGTAACAGAAAAATATAGAGTACATAATTCCAAATAATTTATATAGAAAGTCCTACAGCCTAGAGGAGGCTAAGGAGACATGAAGACTAAGTATAATGCAGGGACCTGGAACATGAAAATGACATTAGGAAAAAATTAAGGAAATTTTAATAGGCCTTACTGAATAATAGTATACTGTGAATAAGTAATACCAGTGTTTCCCTAATATAAAATGCTTCTAACAGGGGAAACAGGGTTTGCAGAAAATCAGAACCTTCTATACTATGGTAAAAAATCTTCTGAGTTTTTCTGTTTTGTTTTGTTTGTAAGTACAAAACTATTGTTTAAAAATGGAGAAGGAAATGGCAACCCACTTCAGTGTTCTTGCCTGAATTTTAAAATTAGTAAATATGTTATTTTTCCACCAAGGATCTATGGATAGGTCCTGGAATTTGTTAATATACACTTTTTTGATGAGACAATATTATTTTTCAATATTCTCATTATTTGTGAAGAAACATATATGAAATAATTGGAGAGTAGTGGTGTTGTCTCCTTTTTATTACCACTTGGAGATCACTTTAATACCAGTAGGAGTTGATATAAAGAGTGTACTTTCACCAAAGCCTCCACTTGACTTTTACTCAGAGGGATGATACATTTACATTTTTAAGCCCTTTCACTATTTTTATGATTATTATGTGATTACAAAACATTTACCCATATCAAGGTGATACTAAAAGCCAGCTGGAGGGCTTCTCTGGTGGTCCAGTGGGTAAGGACACCGCCTTGCAGTGTAAGGGGCTCCGGTTCGATTCCTGGCCTGGGAAGACCCCACGTGCCGTGGAGTGCCTGGACCGATGTGCCCAATTACCGAGCCAGAGCTCTGGAGCGCATGCACCCAGAGCTGGAGCTCTGCAACAACAGAGACCACTGCGATGGGAGGCCTACATGGGCCAAAGAGCAAAGATGGATGAAAATAGGTAAAGACCAATAGAAGTGGCCCGCCCACCCCCCTCCTTCCCCAACCCCACCCACCAAAATAAATAAATAAATAAAAATAAATAAATAAAAGCCAGCTGGAGCACTCCCAATGATCAAGGCTGGAACAATTTGAATAAACATCATAGACTGCAAAATAAAATGTAAAATAAATATCCATAAGTCATATCAATATTAATGCATGATTAGATAAAGAAATGAGAGGTAACAGAAAAATATAGAGTACATAATTCCAAATAATTTATATAGAAAGTCCTACAGCCTAGAGGAGGCTAAGGAGACATGAAGACTAAGTATAATGCAGGGACCTGGAACATGAAAATGACATTAGGAAAAAATTAAGGAAATTTTAATAGGCCTTACTGAATAATAGTATACTGTGAATAAGTAATACCAGTGTTTCCCTAATATAAAATGCTTCTAACAGGGGAAACAGGGTTTGCAGAAAATCAGAACCTTCTATACTATGGTAAAAAATCTTCTGAGTTTTTCTGTTTTGTTTTGTTTGTAAGTACAAAACTATTGTTTAAAAATGGAGAAGGAAATGGCAACCCACTTCAGTGTTCTTGCCTGGAGAATCCTATGAACAGAAAAACCTGGCAGGCTATGATCTATAGTGTCCCAAAGAGTTGGACATGATTAAAATGACTTAACAAGCATTCTTAAAATTTTTATTTAAAAACATAACTCCCCTTCTCTCCTCTTTATCTACCTCATGCTATTGCTGCAGCACTAATAAAATTTAAAGCTTGTTAATCAACTCTAATCTGAAATTCCAAAAGAAAGAAATGTGCCAAAAGCTGAATTGAACTACTTTTCTTTTTTTTTTTTGGTCACTTCTATTGATCTTTCATTTATTTCCATCTTCGTTCTTTGGCCTGCGTGGGCCTCCCATCATAGCAGCCTCTCTCACTGCTGAGCACTGGCTCCAGAGTGCTGGCTTGGTAGTTGGACGCATCAGTTCAATCACTCCACAGCACATGGGATCTTCCCAGACCAGGGTTGGAACCAGTGCCCCTTGTACTGCAAGGCAGTGTCCTTACCCACTGGACCACCAGGGAAGCCCTACTTTTCTTTTTTTTTTTCTGCTGTATTTTTGTCTTTGAATGCAACTCTTCTGGAATTATGTATTCTACTGTTCAAATAAATGAACAGTTTATGCCTGAGACACATGAATTACATATTTCAATGGAAAAATATGATAAATTATAAAGAATAAAGTATTGATAGATATTTTCATATTTTATGTCTTGTGGGTTTCATGTCTTGAGACAGAACCAGGGCTTTCATATTCCCCTGACATGAGGGAAAATCAAGCAAGCCCAGGTCTGATGAAAGACCTCTGATGAAATGGTTGATGAGAGATTGTCGTTGTCTGACAGAAGTAAGATTATACCATTCATGGTTAAGTAAAAAGAAATCATTCCTATAAACAAGTTCCCCGTGAAGTGATTTCCTGTGCACACCTTTCCAGATGAAATATGTACACATATTTGTCCCTTAATGGATCTGAATATATTTTCTGTTTTGGTTATTTTTTTTCCACTTCTATTAATCTCTCATTTATTTACCTTTGTTCTTTGGCCTGTATGGGCCTCCCATCACAGTGACCTCTCTCGTTGCAGAGCACTGGCTTTGGGTGCATGCGCTCCAGAGCTCCAGCTTGGTAGTTGGACACATCGGTCCAGCTGCTCCATGGTACATGGGAACTTCCCAGGCCAGGGATCGAACTGACACCCTTGCACTGTAAGGCAGTGTCCTTACCCACTGGACCACCAGGGAAGCCCTACTTTTCTTTTTTTTTTTCTGCTGTATTTTTGTCTTTGAATGCAACTCTTCTGGAATTATGTATTCTACTGTTCAAATAAATGAACAGTTTATGCCTGAGACACATGAATTACATATTTCAATGGAAAAATATGATAAATTATAAAGAATAAAGTATTGATAGATATTTTCATATTTTATGTCTTGTGGGTTTCATGTCTTGAGACAGAACCAGGGCTTTCATATTCCCCTGACATGAGGGAAAATCAAGCAAGCCCAGGTCTGATGAAAGACCTCTGATGAAATGGTTGATGAGAGATTGTCGTTGTCTGACAGAAGTAAGATTATACCATTCATGGTTAAGTAAAAAGAAATCATTCCTATAAACAAGTTCCCCGTGAAGTGATTTCCTGTGCACACCTTTCCAGATGAAATATGTACACATATTTGTCCCTTAATGGATCTGAATATATTTTCTGTTTTGGTTATTTTTTTTCCACTTCTATTAATCTCTCATTTATTTACCTTTGTTCTTTGGCCTGTATGGGCCTCCCATCACAGTGACCTCTCTCGTTGCAGAGCACTGGCTTTGGGTGCATGCGCTCCAGAGCTCCAGCTTGGTAGTTGGACACATCGGTCCAGCTGCTCCATGGTACATGGGAACTTCCCAGGCCAGGGATCGAACTGACACCCCTTGCACTGCAAGGCAGCGTCCTTACCTACTGAATCACCAGGGAAGCCCTGTATGTGCTTTTTTTTAGCAAGCACATATGCAAACTTTCTCTAAATCTTACATTGTAAAAAATCTATTTTAATGCTGAACTGCAGTAAAGAATTTCAGATTAAATATGTATCACATCTTCAACTTAGGCACAAAAAGGCTACCTTATTACAAAACACTTTCATGTCTCCTTCATAGAAAAACACTGGGGCTGGAGGCAACTCGACTATAGTTGAAAGTCAATAATTACTCTTGAGTTAATGTCTTTTTGTGATACAGGCTTTTAACAAGCTTGTGTAGAGCCAATTAGATTTCATTTCAATCCTAACAAGCATTCCCAGTCAATTTAAACCACAGTTTAGCAAGCTGCCATACTTAGTCTTTTCCCAAAGTCTCTGAAGACTTTAGAATTTGCTGCCAGGTCAGGAATTTGTTAACCATGGTCCCTTTTTACAGAACATTTCGTTCATTGGCAGCCAGGAAAACACTCAATGAAGTTTTTATTCTGTTGGTAATGCTATGGTACCAAAGCATACACATAATATAATTAAATGTCAAAGAAGTTTATGTGGTGTTTAAGTGACTAAAATGGATCCTAGATCTGAAAATTGGATTAGATATACAAGATGCGATAAAACATACATTGTTTCTTCCCTCCTTCCGGATCTCAAAGACTTCCACTAACTGTGTTTATTATTCAGTTGCACTATAAATTTTTTGTTAGTGCTTCATGAAGTTCAAATAACTCAATTTATCAAAAGGAGTATAAGTTATTTTTGTGTTTTATTCCTAAAGAAAAAAAGCTCAGTGTTCCAAATATAATTCTTAGGAAATATATTTAGTATAATGGGAGTAAGGAAAATGGGAAATTAACATAATAAAAGTAAAGGAATAAACTTATTATATAATACAAAAAATGAATAGGATCAAAGAAGAACAACATACAGCTTTCTGTGTGTATGAGATTATTTTTACATTTTTTAGCCCTGCAAACCTTTATTTTTCAAATCAAATGAAGACTGGTAGGGGGGCACTTCTATTGATCTTTCATTTATTTCCATCTTTATTCTTTCAGCCTGTGTGGGCCTCCCATCACAGTGGCCTCTCTCATTGCAGAGCACTGGCTGTGGGCACATGCACCCCAGAGCTCCCAGGCCTCAGTAGGTTTGGACACATCAGTTTCCCCCAGCCCCATCTGCCTCTTCAGGGTTTAGGATCTGTGGCAATCACATCTTCAACTTAGGCACAAAAAGGCTACCTTATTACAAAACACTTTCATGTCTCCTTCATAGAAAAACACTGGGGCTGGAGGCAACTCGACTATAGTTGAAAGTCAATTTACTCTTGAGTTAATGTCTTTTGATACAGGCTTTTAACAAGCTTGTGTAGAGCCAATTAGATTTCATTTCAATCCTAACAAGCATTCCCAGTCAATTTAAACCACAGTTTAGCAAGCTGCCATACTTAGTCTTTTCCCAAAGTCTCTGAAGACTTTAGAATTTGCTGCCAGGTCAGGAATTTGTTAACCATGGTCCCTTTTTACAGAACATTTCGTTCATTGGCAGCCAGGAAAACACTCAATGAAGTTTTTATTCTGTTGGTAATGCTATGGTACCAAAGCATACACATAATATAATTAAATGTCAAAGAAGTTTATGTGGTGTTTAAGTGACTAAAATGGATCCTAGATCTGAAAATTGGATTAGATATACAAGATGCGATAAAACATACATTGTTTCTTCCCTCCTTCCGGATCTCAAAGACTTCCACTAACTGTGTTTATTATTCAGTTGCACTATAAATTTTTTGTTAGTGCTTCATGAAGTTCAAATAACTCAATTTATCAAAAGGAGTATAAGTTATTTTTGTGTTTTATTCCTAAAGAAAAAAAAGCTCAGTGTTCCAAATATAATTCTTAGGAAATATATTTAGTATAATGGGAGTAAGGAAAATGGGAAATTAACATAATAAAAGTAAAGGAATAAACTTATTATATAATACAAAAAATGAATAGGATCAAAGAAGAACAACATACAGCTTTCTGTGTGTATGAGATTATTTTTACATTTTTTAGCCCTGCAAACCTTTATTTTTCAAATCAAATGAAGACTGGTAGGGGGGCACTTCTATTGATCTTTCATTTATTTCCATCTTTATTCTTTCAGCCTGTGTGGGCCTCCCATCACAGTGGCCTCTCTCATTGCAGAGCACTGGCTGTGGGCACATGCACCCCAGAGCTCCAGCTCAGTAGTTGGACACATCAGTCCAGCCACTCTGTGGCACATGGGATCTTCCCAGGCCAGGGATGGAACCAACACCCCTTGCACTGCAAAGCAGTGTCCTTACCCACTGGACCACCAGGGCAGCCCTGAAGACTCACTTTCAACTAATAAGAATTTGGATTCTAATTATCTGCCTCTTCAGGGTTTAGGATCAAGAAAATGAAAGTGTGGGGCCTTTGTTCAAAAATTAATTAACAGAGGAAGCATGAGGCCCTTCAAAGTGTGAGGCATAGACACACATGAAGTTGGTTCTGTTGGTATTCAGTTTTCTGAAGTTGATTCTTGCATAAAGAGGTCCATCTACAATATAAGCACACTGGAGAAGCAAAGGCAGACAAATCTAGCTAAAATGATAAACACAAAGATTTTCTTTTGAGCCTTAAATACATTCACAGTGTAGGAGAGATGATGGTTTGGTTGCTCCCTTTGGCTTTCACAGGTAAGTGACATCTGACCCTCTTTCAAGTAGTGTTCATTTGCTGATTTTTGGGTGTGCAAGAGGCCCCAACCATGTTGTTCTATCCTCATTTATTTTTCATGCTTCAAAACGTCTATTCATCTGTCTTCAGTCCTTCAAGGTTCCACAAGCTGCTTTATGAAGGCTATGAAATTAGATAAAATATATAGGCTAAGAGTAATGGAGTGCTAATGTTTATTTTTCTTTAATAGCATAGATTCATGAATATTAAAGAAAATTTGAAGGTGCCTACAAGGTATCAGGTGCCTACAAGGTATCAGAAAGTCTATATTCAAGGATGCTGATAATAGCTTTTTGGATCAAAGGCATAAAAAAAAGGAATGCTTCTAGATGTGGAACTTTCAAACTCTGTGGCTAGCACATTAAGGAAAGGATGGCACTAAGGTAGGGATGGTGTTGTTAGGGAACTTTTTTCTAAGAAGATGATGATTTTTCTTTTCCATATTTCTTTCAAAAGAGTTAAGTCCAAATATCTCCTGTTTTATTTTCAGTGGATCTACTTACTAGTATTTTAAACAATGATTACAACAACACATAAAATAATGCAAATTATTCATAAATGCTAAGAAGGCTTTTGTAATATTGAATAATAACTAGAACTAAATCTTTGGGATTTTAGTTCCTGGAGAAAACATATTTATGTCTAATCAGCATGCTTTTGTAATATGGTTTATTCATTGATCTCAAGGCACAGCTTTCATTAAAAAACTAATAATCTTATGGAAACAGTGAATTTAGTATTTTAGTGATAATAATGAGAAGCTCAGGCAAGTTGTTGCAACAGGGTAAAAAGTATTGTTTTATGTTTGGAACATAGTTTCTTTACATTTTAAGACTTTTTAGGAAAAGAACATGGTGTTGTTTAAAGTTACTAACCTGCACTAGGTTACTAGCTAGTAACTAGCTCACCATATAGTTACTAGCTCACCATATAGCAAGCTGCTTACAAAAGTGATCTAAAAAGTTTCATTAATAATAGCTAAAATGTGGGGCTTCCTTGGCAGGTAGGGATACTGCCATGCAGTGCAAGGGTCGCCAGTTCGATCTCTGGCCTGGGAAGATCCCATGTGTCATGGAGGTGCTGAGCTGATGTCTCCAACTGCTGAGCTGGAGCTCTGGAGTGCATGTGCCCAGAGCCAGTGCTCTGCAGCGATGGGAGCCACTGCTATGGGAGGCCCACATGGGCCTGAGAACAAAGGTGAATGAAAATAGATAAATGAAAGACCAATGAAGTGCCCCCCCATATATATATATAAATAGCTAAAATGTGAAAACAGCACCTTACCTTATAAGTAAATCGAAAATATAAGAGAAAAAAATGATAAAACTCAGTGTTAATTGATTATAGGAATATTAAGTATTTTCATTCTCTATTAGTGGAAACATAAATTAAGGCAAATTGTTATTAAGAGTCATTCTTCAAAATATCACATATTAAATGAAGCAAATTACTTCTTAGGATTTACTATTAAGTTATGACTAAGGGTGGAAACCATTGTCTATAACAGAAAATTAAAATTGTGAAATTAAAGGAAAATGGTTTATTCAATTTATAATTGACTATTGTGCATCACTCACTTTGAAAGTTGTGTGTATAGCAATGAACAAAAATTAGCAATCTTCCTGTCTTTATTCAGCTTATGTTCTAATGAATAATATAGAAAATAAGTAAAACAGGTACACAAACGCTTAGCAGATCAGCAGGTAATGAATGCCTGCTGATCAGTGATTTTGGAGTCCAAGAGAATAAAATCTGTCACTGTTTTCAGTATTTCCAATTTTATTTGCAGTGAACAGATGGGATTGGATACCATGATTTTAGTTTTGTGAATGTTGAGATTTAGTCAGCTTTTTCTCCATCTATAATAATGAGAAGCTCAGGCAAGTTGTTGCAACAGGGTAAAAAGTATTGTTTTATGTTTGGAACATAGTTTCTTTACATTTTAAGACTTTTTAGGAAAAGAACATGGTGTTGTTTAAAGTTACTAACCTGCACTAGGTTACTAGCTAGTAACTAGCTCACCATATAGTTACTAGCTCACCATATAGCAAGCTGCTTACAAAAGTGATCTAAAAAGTTTCATTAATAATAGCTAAAATGTGGGGCTTCCTTGGCAGGTAGGGATACTGCCATGCAGTGCAAGGGTCGCCAGTTCGATCTCTGGCCTGGGAAGATCCCATGTGTCATGGAGGTGCTGAGCTGATGTCTCCAACTGCTGAGCTGGAGCTCTGGAGTGCATGTGCCCAGAGCCAGTGCTCTGCAGCGATGGGAGCCACTGCTATGGGAGGCCCACATGGGCCTGAGAACAAAGGTGAATGAAAATAGATAAATGAAAGACCAATGAAGTGCCCCCCCATATATATATATAAATAGCTAAAATGTGAAAACAGCACCTTACCTTATAAGTAAATCGAAAATATAAGAGAAAAAAATGATAAAACTCAGTGTTAATTGATTATAGGAATATTAAGTATTTTCATTCTCTATTAGTGGAAACATAAATTAAGGCAAATTGTTATTAAGAGTCATTCTTCAAAATATCACATATTAAATGAAGCAAATTACTTCTTAGGATTTACTATTAAGTTATGACTAAGGGTGGAAACCATTGTCTATAACAGAAAATTAAAATTGTGAAATTAAAGGAAAATGGTTTATTCAATTTATAATTGACTATTGTGCATCACTCACTTTGAAAGTTGTGTGTATAGCAATGAACAAAAATTAGCAATCTTCCTGTCTTTATTCAGCTTATGTTCTAATGAATAATATAGAAAATAAGTAAAACAGGTACACAAACGCTTAGCAGATCAGCAGGTAATGAATGCCTGCTGATCAGTGATTTTGGAGTCCAAGAGAATAAAATCTGTCACTGTTTTCAGTATTTCCAATTTTATTTGCAGTGAACAGATGGGATTGGATACCATGATTTTAGTTTTGTGAATGTTGAGATTTAAGTCAGCTTTTTCATCCTTATCTTTCAAAAGGCTTTTTCCTTCCTCTTCACTTTCTGCCATTAGAGTGGTATCCATCTGCGTATATGATATTACTGACATTTTTTCCAGAAATCTTGATTCCAGCTTCTGATTCACCCAGCCTGGCATTTCACATGATGTACTAAGGCTTCTCTGGTGGCTCATATGGTAAAGAATCTGCCTGAAATTCAGGAAACCTGGGTTGGAACTCTGGGTCAGGAAGATCCCATGGAGAAGGGAGTTACAACCCACTCCAGTATTCTTGCCTGGAGAATTTTATGGACAGAAGAGCTTGGCAGGATACAGTCCATAGGGTCACAAAGAGTCAGACATGGCTGAGCAACTAACACTTTCACTTTTTTACTCTGAATATAAATTAAATGAACAGAGTGACAATATACAACCTTGCTGTGTTCTTTTCTGGATTTTTAACCAGTCTATTGTTCCTTCTGTGTTGCTTCTTGACCTGCATACATGTTTCTCACGAGAAAGGTAAGGTAGTCTGGCACTTTCATCATTTTAAGAATTTTCCACAGTTTGTTGTGACCCACACAATCAAAGACTTTGTGTAGTCAATGAAGCAGAAGTAGATGTTTTTCTAAAATTCCCTTGCTTTCTCCTTTATCCAACAAATTTTGGCAATTTGATCTCTGGTTGCTCTGCTTGGGAAAGTATGAAGTTGGCCTAACTAAAGGGGGAGACCTGGGAAAGGAAGATGGTTGTAGGGGAGTAGCAACAAACAGCACATATTAATGTTCATACTTTAGAAGAATACGTAACACAATTGGAAACAATAAATGCTTTAGCATGTGGTGTTAATAGCATGAAACAATACCTATAATAGAATTCTACTTGTATAAGTATAGAAAAATTAGCAATCTTCCTGTCTTTATTCAGCTTATGTTCTAATGAATAATATAGAAAATAAGTAAAACAGGTACACAAACGCTTAGCAGATCAGCAGGTAATGAATGCCTGCTGATCAGTGATTTTGAGTCCAAGAGAATAAAATCTGTCACTGTTTTCAGTATTTCCAATTTTATTTGCAGTGAACAGATGGGATTGGATACCATGATTTTAGTTTTGTGAATGTTGAGATTTAAGTCAGCTTTTTCATCCTTATCTTTCAAAAGGCTTTTTCCTTCCTCTTCACTTTCTGCCATTAGAGTGGTATCCATCTGCGTATATGATATTACTGACATTTTTTCCAGAAATCTTGATTCCAGCTTCTGATTCACCCAGCCTGGCATTTCACATGATGTACTAAGGCTTCTCTGGTGGCTCATATGGTAAAGAATCTGCCTGAAATTCAGGAAACCTGGGTTGGAACTCTGGGTCAGGAAGATCCCATGGAGAAGGGAGTTACAACCCACTCCAGTATTCTTGCCTGGAGAATTTTATGGACAGAAGAGCTTGGCAGGATACAGTCCATAGGGTCACAAAGAGTCAGACATGGCTGAGCAACTAACACTTTCACTTTTTTACTCTGAATATAAATTAAATGAACAGAGTGACAATATACAACCTTGCTGTGTTCTTTTCTGGATTTTTAACCAGTCTATTGTTCCTTCTGTGTTGCTTCTTGACCTGCATACATGTTTCTCACGAGAAAGGTAAGGTAGTCTGGCACTTTCATCATTTTAAGAATTTTCCACAGTTTGTTGTGACCCACACAATCAAAGACTTTGTGTAGTCAATGAAGCAGAAGTAGATGTTTTTCTAAAATTCCCTTGCTTTCTCCTTTATCCAACAAATTTTGGCAATTTGATCTCTGGTTGCTCTGCTTGGGAAAGTATGAAGTTGGCCTAACTAAAGGGGGAGACCTGGGAAAGGAAGATGGTTGTAGGGGAGTAGCAACAAACAGCACATATTAATGTTCATACTTTAGAAGAATACGTAACACAATTGGAAACAATAAATGCTTTAGCATGTGGTGTTAATAGCATGAAACAATACCTATAATAGAATTCTACTTGTATAAGTATAGAAAAATTACTAGTGATACAAAGAGGATAAAACCATTCTTTTTCACTGGTTAGTGTGATGAAAACTGACTCGTTTTCTTCACCACTTTGTTCTCCATTTTCCAATTTTTTATTATAAACATGTGTTTGAATCAGGTGGAAATCATTTCAAATAGCTTTGCGATCAAGGAGAAATATAATCAGGGTAAAACGTGGCTGAGAAATCCAGCTGTTTGAAAATCACTTGAAACATTTAAGAAACACAAAATACAGCTGGTCTAGAGGACAGAGATATTATGTGATTTGAAATCTTTACTGTCTCTGCTAAAATGGGAAAGAAATGTAAGAAAACATTCTTTAAAATAAGACAATTACCATCTATTTTCTGAGTTGAACTTTACAAAAATTCCCTGCAATTTATTACAATTTTGAGTTTCTTGACTAAATATGTTACAGGAAAATTCACTGGCCATGCCACATTCCACATCATTGATTCACATAATATTATACTCCAAGGTCATTCTGCAGTTCTGGAAGCTTGGTAGTGGCCTTCAAAATACTGGTTTCTAATTTTAAGGAAAATAAAAAGGGATGTCAAATAATGTCAACAGTAAATTTGGAAGTTTTAAAACTGTGATTTTTAATAGTTACTAGAAGATTTAGCAAAGCAACTTGGTGCCATCACCTTTCCCTTGCCACACACACACACATCTTTCTTAGTATACTGTAATTTCTTAAGAAATGGAGATAAGTCTTTCTACTTTTGAATAAGGAATGCCTCCTCAAGAATGCTTTGTGCAGTTCAGTTCAGTTTCTCAGTCATGCTTGATTCTCTGTGACTCCACAGACTGCAGCAGACCAGGATGTTTTCTAAAATTCCCTTGCTTTCTCCTTTATCCAACAAATTTTGGCAATTTGATCTCTGGTTGCTCTGCTTGGGAAAGTATGAAGTTGGCCTAACTAAAGGGAGACCTGGGAAAGGAAGATGGTTGTAGGGTAGTAGCAACAAACAGCACATATTAATGTTCATACTTTAGAAGAATACGTAACACAATTGGAAACAATAAATGCTTTAGCATGTGGTGTTAATAGCATGAAACAATACCTATAATAGAATTCTACTTGTATAAGTATAGAAAAATTACTAGTGATACAAAGAGGATAAAACCATTCTTTTTCACTGGTTAGTGTGATGAAAACTGACTCGTTTTCTTCACCACTTTGTTCTCCATTTTCCAATTTTTTATTATAAACATGTGTTTGAATCAGGTGGAAATCATTTCAAATAGCTTTGCGATCAAGGAGAAATATAATCAGGGTAAAACGTGGCTGAGAAATCCAGCTGTTTGAAAATCACTTGAAACATTTAAGAAACACAAAATACAGCTGGTCTAGAGGACAGAGATATTATGTGATTTGAAATCTTTACTGTCTCTGCTAAAATGGGAAAGAAATGTAAGAAAACATTCTTTAAAATAAGACAATTACCATCTATTTTCTGAGTTGAACTTTACAAAAATTCCCTGCAATTTATTACAATTTTGAGTTTCTTGACTAAATATGTTACAGGAAAATTCACTGGCCATGCCACATTCCACATCATTGATTCACATAATATTATACTCCAAGGTCATTCTGCGCAGTTCTGGAAGCTTGGTAGTGGCCTTCAAAATACTGGTTTCTAATTTTAAGGAAAATAAAAAGGGATGTCAAATAATGTCAACAGTAAATTTGGAAGTTTTAAAACTGTGATTTTTAATAGTTACTAGAAGATTTAGCAAAGCAACTTGGTGCCATCACCTTTCCCTTGCCACACACACACACACATCTTTCTTAGTATACTGTAATTTCTTAAGAAATGGAGATAAGTCTTTCTACTTTTGAATAAGGAATGCCTCCTCAAGAATGCTTTGTGCAGTTCAGTTCAGTTTCTCAGTCATGCTTGATTCTCTGTGACTCCACAGACTGCAGCAGACCAGGCTGTTCTTCATCTCCTAGAGCTCTACTTCTCAAACTCATGTCCATTTACTCACTGATGCTATCCAACCTACTCATCCTGTCTTCCCCTTATCCTTTTCCTTCTAATTTTTCCAGCATCAGCGTCTTTTCTAATGAGCTGTCTCTTCATAGCAGGTGACCAAAGGACTGGAGCTTCAATTTCAACATTAGTCCCTCCAATGAATATTCAAGATTTATTTCCTTTAGGATACACTGGTTTGATCTTCTTACTGTCCAAGGGACTGTCAAGAGTCTTTTCAAACACCATAGTTCAAAGACATCAGTTCTTTGGCACTCAACCCTCTTATGGTCCAACTCTCACATCCATACATGCCTAATGGGAAAACCATAGCTTTGAGTATACAGATTTTGTTGGCAAAATGATGTCTCTGCTTTTTAATAACCTGTCTAGATTCATAATAGCTTTTCTTCCAAGAAGCTAGCATCCTTTAATTCCACGGCTGCAATCACCATCTGCAAGGATTTTGGAGCCCGAGAACGTAAAGTCTATCGCTGTTTCCATTTTTTGTCCAGCTATTTGCTGTGAAATTATGGGGCTGGATACCATGATCTTCAATTTTTGAATGTTGAGTTTTAGGCTGGTTTTTCTTCTCTCCTTTTTCAACTTCATCAAGAACCTCTTTAGTTCCTCTTCACTTTCTGTGACGTGGATGGTGTCATCTGCATAACTGAGGTTATTAATATTTCTCCCAAGAGTCTTGATTCTAGCTTGTGCTTCACCTACAATGGAATTTTGTATGATATACTCTAAGTTATATAATCAGGGTGACAATATACAGCCTTGACATACACTTTTCCCAATGCTGACCAATCTATTGTTCCATTATCATTTCTCATTGTTCCTTCTTGTCCTGAATACAGCTTTCTCAGGAGACAGGTGATGTTGTCTGGCATTTCCATCTTTTTAAAAATTTTCCAGTTTGGGGCTTTCCTGGTGGTCCAGTGGGTGAGGACACCACCTGGCAGTGCAAAGGGTGCCGGTTCAATCCCTGGCCTAGAAAGATCCCATGCGCCATGGAGCAGTTGGGCCGATGTGTCCAATCACAGAGCCAGAGCTCTGGGGTGCCTACATCCAGGGCCAGTGCTCTCCAGAGAGAGGGGCCAATGCAATGGGGGGCCCACACAAGCGAAAGAACAAAGATGGATGAAAATAAATAAATGAAAGACCAATACAAGTGGCTAAAAACAAAAAAAAATTTTTGCAGTTTGTTGTGATTGACATAGCCAAAGGCTTTAGCATAGTCAATAAAATAGCAGTAGATATTTTTTCTGGAATTTCATTGCTCTTTCAATGATCCATGCCAATGTTTATGCAAAATAAATGTTTCCTGAAATTGAACGTTAAAATTCTATTAATATATCACTTGACTAAATTTCTATATATTCCTGATCTCTTGGGAATGTATTTAAGTAGCATTTGGTCCAATGTATGAAGTAACTTCCTTCTTACATAGAAAGACAGTGCTGTTATTATGGTTGTTTCTTTCTGAGATGATCAAATATATATATTTTAAAGTGTCAGGACAAACTAATGCTACATATAGGTGTAAAATTTTTTAAACATCAAAAGCATTTTTATTACGGTATAGCCAGTTAACAATTTTGTGGCAGTTTCAGGTGAACAGTGAAGAGGCTCAGCCATACATACACATATATCCATTCTCACCTGAACCTCTCTCCCATCCAATGTTATCTAGTACCTAACACTGAGCAGAGTTCCATGTGCTATAAAATAGATTTTTGTTGGTTATCCATTTCAAACATAATAGTGTGTGCATGATTACCACCCCTTCCCCCTACAACCATAAGTTCATTTTCTAAGTCTGTGAGTCACTTTCTGTTTGGTAAATAAGTTCGTGTGTGTCATTTATTTTTAGAATCCAGTTAAAAGATATGTCATATGGTATTTATTCTTCTGGACTTACTTCACTCAGTATGACACTCTCTAGGTTCATCCAAAATTGTTCCTTCTTGTCCTGAATACAGCTTTCTCAGGAGACAGGTGATGTTGTCTGGCATTTCCATCTTTTTAAAAATTTTCCAGTTTGGGGCTTTCCTGGTGGTCCAGTGGGTGAGGACACCACCTGGCAGTGCAAAGGGTGCCGGTTCAATCCCTGGCCTAGAAAGATCCCATGCGCCATGGAGCAGTTGGGCCGATGTGTCCAATCACAGAGCCAGAGCTCTGGGGTGCCTACATCCAGGGCCAGTGCTCTCCAGAGAGAGGGGCCAATGCAATGGGGGGCCCACACAAGCGAAAGAACAAAGATGGATGAAAATAAATAAATGAAAGACCAATACAAGTGGCAAAAAAAAAAAAAAAATTTTTGCAGTTTGTTGTGATTGACATAGCCAAAGGCTTTAGCATAGTCAATAAAATAGCAGTAGATATTTTTTCTGGAATTTCATTGCTCTTTCAATGATCCATGCCAATGTTTATGCAAAATAAATGTTTCCTGAAATTGAACGTTAAAATTCTATTAATATATCACTTGACTAAATTTCTATATATTCCTGATCTCTTGGGAATGTATTTAAGTAGCATTTGGTCCAATGTATGAAGTAACTTCCTTCTTACATAGAAAGACAGTGCTGTTATTATGGTTGTTTCTTTCTGAGATGATCAAATATATATATTTTAAAGTGTCAGGACAAACTAATGCTACATATAGGTGTAAAATTTTTTAAACATCAAAAGCATTTTTATTACGGTATAGCCAGTTAACAATTTTGTGGCAGTTTCAGGTGAACAGTGAAGAGGCTCAGCCATACATACACATATATCCATTCTCACCTGAACCTCTCTCCCATCCAATGTTATCTAGTACCTAACACTGAGCAGAGTTCCATGTGCTATAAAATAGATTTTTGTTGGTTATCCATTTCAAACATAATAGTGTGTGCATGATTACCACCCCTTCCCCCTACAACCATAAGTTCATTTTCTAAGTCTGTGAGTCACTTTCTGTTTGGTAAATAAGTTCGTGTGTGTCATTTATTTTTAGAATCCAGTTAAAAGATATGTCATATGGTATTTATTCTTCTCTGTCTGACTTACTTCACTCAGTATGACACTCTCTAGGTTCATCCATATTGATGCAAATGTGGCCCTATTTCATTATTTTTATGCCAAAGTAATATTCCATTGCATATATATATATATATATAGAGAGAGAGAGAGAGAGATACATATACCATGGCTTCTTTATCCATTCCTCTGTCAATGGACATTTATTTCCATGTCCTGGCTATTGTAAACAGTGCTGCAATGAACATTGGGGGGGCATGTTTCTCTTTGGCACTGTTTTCCTCTGAATATATGCCCAGGAGTGGGATTACAAGGTCATATGGTATTTCTATATTTAGTTTTTCAAGGAACCTTCACACAGTTCTCCATAGTAGCTGTACCCATTTACATTCCCATCAACAGTGCAGGAGGGTTCTCTTTTCACTGCACCCTCTCCAGCATTAGTTGCTTTTGAATTTTTTTGATGATTGACATTCTGATGGGTGTGAGGTGATATCTCATTGTAGTTTCAATTTGCATTTTTCTAATAACTAACAATTTTGAACATCTTTTCATGGGTCTGTTGGCCATATCTATGTCCTCTTTAGAGAAATGTCTATTCTGCTCACTTTTTTGAGTGGGTTGTTTGTTTTTTGATTGTCATAAACTGTTTGTAAATTTTAGAGACTAATCCCTTGTCAGTCACATCATTTACAAATATTTTCTCCCAGTCAGTGGTTGTCTTTTTGTTTTGTTTATTGTTTCCTTTGCTGTGCAAAAGCTTTTGAGCTTAAGTAGGTGCTATTTGTTTATTTTTGCTTTTATTTTTGTTATTCTGTGAGACAGATTAAAAATATTTTACTGGGATCTATGTCAGTGAATGTTCTGCCTATGTTTTCCTCTAAACAAAACTCTTGTTTTGTCATGTCCAATCTAACATTTAGGTCTGTAATCTATTTTGTGCTTATTGTTGTGTATGGAGTTAAGGAATGACCTAATGTCATTCTTTTACATGTGACTGTCCAGTTTTCCCAGGAACATTTGTTAAAGAGACTATCTTTTGAAAAGATGCTCAACCTCACCTATAATCAGAGAAATGCAAATCAAAACAACAATGAGATACCACCTCACACCCGTCAGAATGGCCATCATCAACAAATCGACAGATATTAAGTGCTGGAGAGGGTGCGGAGAAAAGGGAACACTCTTGCATTGCTGGTGGGAATGTAAATTGATGCAGCTTCTATGGAAGACGGTATGGAGATTCCTTCAAAAACTAAAAATAGAAGCCCCATCTGACGTATCAATCCCACTCTTAGGCTTACACCCTGATGAAATCAAACCTGAAAGAAACACCTGTGCCTCAATGTTCGTTGCAACTCTCTATACAATAGCTGGAACATGGAAGCAACCTAGATGCCCATCGATAAATGACAAAAAATCTGGAATATATATACAATGAAATACTACACAGCTGTAAAAAGAAATGCAGAAGAATCAGTCCTAATGAGGTGGCTGGATCTAGAACCTATCATAAAAAGTGAAGTAAGTCAAAAAGAAAAGGGCAAGTACAATATACTAACACACATATATGGAATCTAGTAGGATGCTAATGATAACACATGCAGTGAAGTGATGGGAAAACAGACATGGACGGTAGACATATGGACATTGTGGGAAATGAACAGTGGGTGGGAGGCATAAAGGAAGTAGCATGAAAACCTGTACTATCATATGTGAAGAAAATAGTTATAGTCATTGATCTGTGAGAAAAGGAGATCCTGCAGGGGTGCTGTGTGATGGTCTGGAGGGGCAGGATGGGGACGATATACATATGACTAATATGAGAACATACATATCTGTAAACAACAAAACTCTGTAAAAGTTAAAAGTAAAATAAAAGTTAAAAAAAGAAAAGAGACTATCTTTCCAACATTGCCTGCTTTGCCTCCTTTTAATTGACTATAGGTGCAGGGACCTATCTCTGTTTTTTTAATCCTGTTCAACTGATTGGTGTTTCTATTTTTGTGTCAGTATCCCAGGGTCTTGATGACTGTGGCTTTGTAGTTTAGTCTGAAGTCAGATAGCCTGCTTCCTACAGCTCTGTTTTTCTTTTACCAAGACTCCTTGGCTATTTTATTCAGGGTCTTTTGTGTCTCCATTCAAATTCTGAGAATTTGTGTTCTAGATCTGTGAAAAGTGCCATTGGTAATTTGATTGCATTGAATCTATAGATTGCCTTGGCTTATACAGACATTTAAACAATGTTGATTTTTCCAATCCATGAACATGGTACATCTTTCCATCTACTTCAGTTTCTTTCATCAACATCTTATAGTTTTTAGAAGAGGTCTTTTGCCATCCTAGGTAGATTTATTCCTAGGTACTTTTTTCCTTTTTGATGCAGTGGTAATTGGAATTGCTTCTTGAAATTCTCTTTCTGATCTTTCATTATTAGTGTACAGAAATGCAACAGACTTCTATACAATGGAAATAGCTACCATCGATAAATGACAAAAATCTGGAATATATATACAATGAAATACTACACAGCTGTAAAAAGAAATGCAGAAGAATCAGTCCTAATGAGGTGGCTGGATCTAGAACCTATCATAAAAAGTGAAGTAAGTCAAAAAGAAAAGGGCAAGTACAATATACTAACACACATATATGGAATCTAGTAGGATGCTAATGATAACACATGCAGTGAAGTGATGGGAAAACAGACATGGACGGTAGACATATGGACATTGTGGGAAATGAACAGTGGGTGGGAGGCATAAAGGAAGTAGCATGAAAACCTGTACTATCATATGTGAAGAAAATAGTTATAGTCATTGATCTGTGAGAAAAAGGGATGCTGCAGGGGTGCTGTGTGATGGTCTGGAGGGGCAGGATGGGGACGATATACATATGACTAATATGAGAACATACATATCTGTAAACAACAAAACTCTGTAAAAGTTAAAAGTAAAATAAAAGTTAAAAAAAGAAAAGAGACTATCTTTCCAACATTGCCTGCTTTGCCTCCTTTTAATTGACTATAGGTGCAGGGACCTATCTCTGTTTTTTTAATCCTGTTCAACTGATTGGTGTTTCTATTTTTGTGTCAGTATCCCAGGGTCTTGATGACTGTGGCTTTGTAGTTTAGTCTGAAGTCAGATAGCCTGCTTCCTACAGCTCTGTTTTTCTTTTACCAAGACTCCTTGGCTATTTTATTCAGGGTCTTTTGTGTCTCCATTCAAATTCTGAGAATTTGTGTTCTAGATCTGTGAAAAGTGCCATTGGTAATTTGATTGCATTGAATCTATAGATTGCCTTGGCTTATACAGACATTTAAACAATGTTGATTTTTCCAATCCATGAACATGGTACATCTTTCCATCTACTTCAGTTTCTTTCATCAACATCTTATAGTTTTTAGAAGAGGTCTTTTGCCATCCTAGGTAGATTTATTCCTAGGTACTTTTTTCTTTTTGATGCAGTGGTAATTGGAATTGCTTCTTGAAATTCTCTTTCTGATCTTTCATTATTAGTGTACAGAAATGCAACAGACTTCTGTGTATTGTAACCTGAAAACTTACTAAATTTATTGATGAATCTTAGTTCTCTGGTAGAATCTTTGGGATCTTCTGTACATACCATCATGTTATCTATAAACAATGACCATTTACCTTCTTTTTTGATTTGAATTCCTTTTCCTTCTTTTTCTTGTCTGACTGATATAGCTAGGACTTCCAGAATGATGTTCAATAAAAGTGTTGTGAGTAGATATCCTTGTCTAGTTCCTTATCTTAGAAGGAATGTTTTCTGTGTTTATTATATAGCTGTCATATATGGCCTTTGTCCTGTTGAGGTACATGCCCTCTATGCCCACTTTCTGGAGAGTTTTTAAACATAAACAGGTGCTGGATTTGGCAAAAAGTCTTTTATGAATCTATTGAGATGATCATGTGATTTTTATTCTTCAGTTTTTTCATGTGGTATATCACATTGATTGATTTATGGATGTTGAACAAAACTTGCAGCCCTTGGATGAATCCCACTTGATCATGTTGTATGATCTTTTTAATGTATTGTTGAATACAGATTGCTAATATTTTTTGAGGATTTTTTGCATGTTCATTAATTATATTGGGCTATTATTTTCCTTTTTCTCATATCTTTGTCTGGTTTTGGTATCAAGGTAATGGTGGCTTCATAAAAGAGTTGGGAAGTTTGCCTTCCTCTGTGACCTGTTGGAACAGTTTCAGGATACATGTTAACTCTTCTCTAAATGTTTGATAAAATTCACCTGTGAAGCCATCAGGTCCTGGACTCTTTTGTTGGGAGGTTTTATTCAGGGTCTTTTGTGTCTCCATTCAAATTCTGAGAATTTGTGTTCTAGATCTGTGAAAAGTGCCATTGGTAATTTGATTGCATTGAATCTATAGATTGCCTTGGCTTATACAGACATTTAAACAATGTTGATTTTTCCAATCCATGAACATGGTACATCTTTCCATCTACTTCAGTTTCTTTCATCAACATCTTATAGTTTTTAGAAGAGGTCTTTTGCCATCCTAGGTAGATTTATTCCTAGGTACTTTTTTCTTTTTGATGCAGTGGTAATTGGAATTGCTTCTTGAAATTCTCTTTCTGATCTTTCATTATTAGTGTACAGAAATGCAACAGACTTCTGTGTATTGTAACCTGAAAACTTACTAAATTTATTGATGAATCTTAGTTCTCTGGTAGAATCTTTGGGATCTTCTGTACATACCATCATGTTATCTATAAACAATGACCATTTACCTTCTTTTTTGATTTGAATTCCTTTTCCTTCTTTTTCTTGTCTGACTGATATAGCTAGGACTTCCAGAATGATGTTCAATAAAAGTGTTGTGAGTAGATATCCTTGTCTAGTTCCTTATCTTAGAAGGAATGTTTTCTGTGTTTATTATATAGCTGTCATATATGGCCTTTGTCCTGTTGAGGTACATGCCCTCTATGCCCACTTTCTGGAGAGTTTTTAAACATAAACAGGTGCTGGATTTGGCAAAAAGTCTTTTATGAATCTATTGAGATGATCATGTGATTTTTATTCTTCAGTTTTTTCATGTGGTATATCACATTGATTGATTTATGGATGTTGAAAAAATCTTGCAGCCCTTGGATGAATCCCACTTGATCATGTTGTATGATCTTTTTAATGTATTGTTGAATACAGATTGCTAATATTTTTTGAGGATTTTTTGCATGTTCATTAATTATATTGGGCTATTATTTTCCTTTTTCTCATATCTTTGTCTGGTTTTGGTATCAAGGTAATGGTGGCTTCATAAAAGAGTTGGGAAGTTTGCCTTCCTCTGTGACCTGTTGGAACAGTTTCAGGATACATGTTAACTCTTCTCTAAATGTTTGATAAAATTCACCTGTGAAGCCATCAGGTCCTGGACTCTTTTTGTTGGGAGGTTTTTACTCATAGTTTCTGTTTCAGTGCTTTTGATTCATCAATTCATATTTTTTTTTCTATATTCTGTCTTGCAACATTAATTTCGACCATTCTGTCTTCCAGACCACTTATCTGTTATTCTGCCTCAGTTATTCTGCTATTGTTTATTGTTTATTTCATTTGTTTGTTCTTTAGTTCTTCTAGGTCCTTAGAAAATGTTTCCTGCATCTTTTCCATTTTGTTTGTAATATCCTGCATCATCTTCACTATTGTTATTTTGAATTCTTTTTCTGGGACATTGCTTATTTCTACTTCATTTAGTTGCTTTTCTTGGGATTTATGTCCTTTGAGTGGGACATAATCCTATTTCTTTTCATGTTGTGTATCTTTCTATGGTTGTGGTATTCTTTCTGAAGTCTGATGGGATTGTAGCTCTTGTTTCTTTAGTGAAGTGAAGCCTTCTGGTGAAGATTAGAGGATTATGCCAATTTCCTGATGGGAAGGGCTGACTGTGGGGGAAACTAGATCTTGCTGTTGGTCATGGCTGCGCTCAGTAAAACTCTAATCCAATTATCTGCTGTTGGGTGGGTCTGTGCTCCCTCTCTGTTAGTTGTTTGTCCTGAGGCAACTCAGACCAGAAGTCTATAGGCTTCTTTAATTGGGTGGCCTCCAAGAGGGTCCATGCCATGAGGGTTTCTAGTACTGCTGCTGTCAATTCCTCTGTCCCTGTGACAGACCACTTCTGACTCATTCCTCCCCCAGAGGTCATCAAACACTCAGGTAGGTCTTTTTTTCCTTTTTTTTTTTAATTTTGACCTCTTTTATTGGTTTTTTATTTATTTATTTTCATCCATCTTTATTCTTTGGTCTCTGAGGGCCTCCCTATCTTAGTGGCCTCTCTCATCACAGAGCACTGGCTCTGGGTGCATGCGCTCCAGAGTGCTGGCTTATAATTGCACACAGCAGTTCAGCTGCTGTGTGGCACATGGGATCTTGCTAGGCCAGGGATCAAACCCGTGCCCCTTGCACTGCAAGGCTGAGTCTTGACCCACTAGACCACTGCGGAAACCCTGGCTCAGTCTTTTGTGGAACTACTGCTCCTTTCCCCTGGGTCCTGGGGCAAAAACTTTTCTGTTTGTGGCCTCCAGAAGACTGTTTTTCCCCTGTCTTATGGAAGCTCTGGAATCAAATCCAGCTAACATTTAAAGCTAGATTGGTAGGGATTCCAAGTCATTTGGCTTAATCTCCTTGCTGGGAGCCTGACGTGGGGCATAGAACATTCACTACCATGGGAAAGTTTCTTTGAGATTGTTCTCTAGCTTATGAGTCACCAACCCAGCAGGCATAGGATTTGATTTTTAATTCAATTACTCCCCTCCTACCATTCTGTTGTGACTTCTTTATCTTTGTATTTGTTGTGTATCTTTCTATGGTTGTGGTATTCTTTCTGAAGTCTGATGGGATTGTAGCTCTTGTTTCTTTAGTGAAGTGAAGCCTTCTGGTGAAGATTAGAGGATTATGCCAATTTCCTGATGGGAAGGGCTGACTGTGGGGGAAACTAGATCTTGCTGTTGGTCATGGCTGCGCTCAGTAAAACTCTAATCCAATTATCTGCTGTTGGGTGGGTCTGTGCTCCCTCTCTGTTAGTTGTTTGTCCTGAGGCAACTCAGACCAGAAGTCTATAGGCTTCTTTAATTGGGTGGCCTCCAAGAGGGTCCATGCCATGAGGGTTTCTAGTACTGCTGCTGTCAATTCCTCTGTCCCTGTGACAGACCACTTCTGACTCATTCCTCCCCCAGAGGTCATCAAACACTCAGGTAGGTCTTTTTTTCCTTTTTTTTTTTAATTTTGACCTCTTTTATTGGTTTTTTATTTATTTATTTTCATCCATCTTTATTCTTTGGTCTCTGAGGGCCTCCCTATCTTAGTGGCCTCTCTCATCACAGAGCACTGGCTCTGGGTGCATGCGCTCCAGAGTGCTGGCTTATAATTGCACACAGCAGTTCAGCTGCTGTGTGGCACATGGGATCTTGCTAGGCCAGGGATCAAACCCGTGCCCCTTGCACTGCAAGGCTGAGTCTTGACCCACTAGACCACTGCGGAAACCCTGGCTCAGTCTTTTGTGGAACTACTGCTCCTTTCCCCTGGGTCCTGGGGCAAAAACTTTTCTGTTTGTGGCCTCCAGAAGACTGTTTTTCCCCTGTCTTATGGAAGCTCTGGAATCAAATCCAGCTAACATTTAAAGCTAGATTGGTAGGGATTCCAAGTCATTTGGCTTAATCTCCTTGCTGGGGAGCCTGACGTGGGGGCATAGAACATTCACTACCATGGGAAAGTTTCTTTGAGATTGTTCTCTAGCTTATGAGTCACCAACCCAGCAGGCATAGGATTTGATTTTTAATTCAATTACTCCCCTCCTACCATTCTGTTGTGACTTCTTTATCTTTGGATGTGGATCTTCTTTTGGTGAGTTTCAGTGTTTATCATTGATATTTTTTCAGCTGCTAGTTTGGTGCTCTGGCAAGAGAAGATGAAAGCACAACCTTCTTCTCTGCCATCTTAATCTAGTCTCCCATATAGGTGCAATACTGTAACAAGAAACCACATGTCTGATCTTATATTCTTAGTCTGCAAGTTATTTGTTTTCTGAGTAGGAAAAAATATTTTATTAATTATGGACATTTATATTTTAAGTATTCTGCCTGCCTCCAGTTTTAAGTGCTTAGATAAACAAAAGATGGTTTTCTTTGTAAAACAGAACACTGTAATAAAGACAAATGAAAAGTAATAAATTTTATGACCCAGACCTGATACAGAAATGTGATTGGGTGACAGGCTAAACTAGTGAATAATTTTTGTTTCTTAGTTTTTGCTTTCCCCAAAATTCACTGGCATTTGAAAATCAATTTCATATTGGAAACTAGTTTACTACAATGTTTTGACTTGCTTTCCTATGACAAATGTTGTTTGCAAAATAGATGAATACAATCCTGAATCCTCAAATGCCTTTCTGTTGTATATCCATAGAATGTGTAGCTTTGTTGTAGCTGATTCTGTCACCAATTTGCATTCTGTCATTTTTCCATATGACAGCATAATAGGCAATGGAATTGTGCATTTAACTGATCGTCACAGCTTAAGAAAATCTTGTATACAAATCAGAAGTATCCACTGTGTCCTATTTTCCTATATGTCTGGTAGGATTGGATTTATTTCACTATGAATATTAATGCTGAAATTGAAGCCCTGGGGCAAAACTTTTCTGTTTGTGGCCTCCAGAAGACTGTTTTTCCCTGTCTTATGGAAGCTCTGGAATCAAATCCAGCTAACATTTAAAGCTAGATTGGTAGGGATTCCAAGTCATTTGGCTTAATCTCCTTGCGGGGGAGCCTGACGTGGGGCATAGAACATTCACTACCATGGGAAAGTTTCTTTGAGATTGTTCTCTAGCTTATGAGTCACCAACCCAGCAGGCATAGGATTTGATTTTTAATTCAATTACTCCCCTCCTACCATTCTGTTGTGACTTCTTTATCTTTGGATGTGGATCTTCTTTTGGTGAGTTTCAGTGTTTATCATTGATATTTTTTCAGCTGCTAGTTTGGTGCTCTGGCAAGAGAAGATGAAAGCACAACCTTCTTCTCTGCCATCTTAATCTAGTCTCCCATATAGGTGCAATACTGTAACAAGAAACCACATGTCTGATCTTATATTCTTAGTCTGCAAGTTATTTGTTTTCTGAGTAGGAAAAAATATTTTATTAATTATGGACATTTATATTTTAAGTATTCTGCCTGCCTCCAGTTTTAAGTGCTTAGATAAACAAAAGATGGTTTTCTTTGTAAAACAGAACACTGTAATAAAGACAAATGAAAAGTAATAAATTTTATGACCCAGACCTGATACAGAAATGTGATTGGGTGACAGGCTAAACTAGTGAATAATTTTTGTTTCTTAGTTTTTGCTTTCCCCAAAATTCACTGGCATTTGAAAATCAATTTCATATTGGAAACTAGTTTACTACAATGTTTTGACTTGCTTTCCTATGACAAATGTTGTTTGCAAAATAGATGAATACAATCCTGAATCCTCAAATGCCTTTCTGTTGTATATCCATAGAATGTGTAGCTTTGTTGTAGCTGATTCTGTCACCAATTTGCATTCTGTCATTTTTCCATATGACAGCATAATAGGCAATGGAATTGTGCATTTAACTGATCGTCACAGCTTAAGAAAATCTTGTATACAAATCAGAAGTATCCACTGTGTCCTATTTTCCTATATGTCTGGTAGGATTGGATTTATTTCACTATGAATATTAATGCTGAAATTGAAGCCCTAGGTTCCTGAGTCCTTTGTCTCCTATGGTAGTTTGGTGTCTATATGATATTCTCATTTAATTCTTTTATCAATTTTCTGATAAATAATTTAATAGTCATCTAAGAATCTTATATTCCAATTTTTTAATAAAAAGGATTTCTCTTGATTTTTCAAAACTACTAAAGAGCATGGATAGATTGGAACAAGAAACTTTGTTTTCCCAAATAGATAATGCCTCCTAACATTGGCTTATAGAAATGTTGAAATGATCACCATAGAGTTTTAGAAGGTGTTTTGTGAAGCCTTCTACACATATCTTAACTGATGCTTCCTATGATCACTTTCAGGTCTAAAAAATGGTGATTTATTATTCTGATTTCAATTTTGACTTGAGAAGAGGTAGTCATGTATTATATCAAGAGAACATGGGAGATGCAAGGGAATATTTATTCTGGGCCCTCTGAGGCCATCCATCTAAGTAACAGCCAATAAATTTTATCTCTGATAAATTATCTCTTTGGTATTGTAACATCAAACTGACTTACCACGTAGTTGAGAAAAGTATTGTGGAGTGTGTTATTATTTTCATATTTGCAGTGAGATACAGAAACATGTCCTGCCATTGTAGCATCATGATATTTATCGATTAACATGATCTTCCTGGGACCCAATAAGAAAATGTTCCCTACCTAAATTAGGTTTCTAAGAAGAAAACCACATTACGTCTAACACTGAACTGTATCTACAAAACATAAAATTATGCCAATGAGAAGATACTGACATCTCATCTATTAGATATCCCTTGTGGGTTATTCAATCAAATAATAGTCCAACATACCAATAAAATTATGTTCACAAGAAGTGGTAATGTGAGTTGTTAATAGCAATGTGTAGCTTTGTTGTAGCTGATTCTGTCACCAATTTGCATTCTGTCATTTTTCCATATGACAGCATAATAGGCAATGGAATTGTGCATTTAACTGATCGTCACAGCTTAAGAAAATCTTGTATACAAATCAGAAGTATCCACTGTGTCCTATTTTCCTATATGTCTGGTAGGATTGGATTTATTTCACTATGAATATTAATGCTGAAATTGAAGCCCTAGGTTCCTGAGTCCTTTGTCTCCTATGGTAGTTTGGTGTCTATATGATATTCTCATTTAATTCTTTTATCAATTTTCTGATAAATAATTTAATAGTCATCTAAGAATCTTATATTCCAATTTTTTAATAAAAAGGATTTCTCTTGATTTTTCAAAACTACTAAAGAGCATGGATAGATTGGAACAAGAAACTTTGTTTTCCCAAATAGATAATGCCTCCTAACATTGGCTTATAGAAATGTTGAAATGATCACCATAGAGTTTTAGAAGGTGTTTTGTGAAGCCTTCTACACATATCTTAACTGATGCTTCCTATGATCACTTTCAGGTCTAAAAAATGGTGATTTATTATTCTGATTTCAATTTTGACTTGAGAAGAGGTAGTCATGTATTATATCAAGAGAACATGGGAGATGCAAGGGAATATTTATTCTGGGCCCTCTGAGGCCATCCATCTAAGTAACAGCCAATAAATTTTATCTCTGATAAATTATCTCTTTGGTATTGTAACATCAAACTGACTTACCACGTAGTTGAGAAAAGTATTGTGGAGTGTGTTATTATTTTCATATTTGCAGTGAGATACAGAAACATGTCCTGCCATTGTAGCATCATGATATTTATCGATTAACATGATCTTCCCTGGGACCCAATAAGAAAATGTTCCCTACCTAAATTAGGTTTCTAAGAAGAAAACCACATTACGTCTAACACTGAACTGTATCTACAAAAAAAAACATAAAATTATGCCAATGAGAAGATACTGACATCTCATCTATTAGATATCCCTTGTGGGTTATTCAATCAAATAATAGTCCAACATATTTTTCCCAAATTCAAAAGATCTAATTATGTTCACAAGAAGTGGTAATGTGAGTTGTTAATAGCTAATGCTTATCGGGTGCTATTTTTTATTAGACTTTATATATATTTTCTTGTTTAAACTCCAAAGCACTCTATAAAATGCCTCAATTTTCCTTGTTTTAGAGGGAAAAGAATGGAGGCCAGCTCAAGATAATATATCTAGAAAGATGTGAGAATGAGATTTGAACCCAAGCAATAGGAGCCCAGAAAATTAACACCTAATCAACATTTAATCCACTGGAGAAGAAGTAGCTTCTAAATATGTTTCTTTCTTTGTTAAGGGGCAAAAAATATGCCTCAAAAATAGAGGCAAATCCAAGAAGGCCTTGCATAATTCTATTCTTAAAGAGTAAACACCATGCAGTTACTGTCAAAGTGAGGTCAATCGTTACCTTATGATTAGTTTGGACTTTATTTTTTCCAGTTTTATTGAGATATAATTGATCTATAACATTCTATAAGTTTAAAGAGTACAACACAATTTGATACATATATATTGTAGAAAAATTACTAAAGTCTAGTTAGCATCCATTACGACACATGACTACACTTTTTCCTGTGATAATAGCTTTAAATATTCTCTTACCAACTTATAACTATACAACACTGTGTTTTAACAATAGTCATCAAACTACTCTAAATTAAATCCCTAGGACTTATTTATTTTATAACTGGAGATTTGTACTTTTAGACTAACTTTATCATTCCACTTTGCCTCTGACAACAAATTTTATCTTTCTCTATATTTTTCTTTATGTCTTGATTCTACATATAAATAAGATAATGCAGTATTTTCTTTCTATTTGACTTATTTCACTTAGTATAATGCCTTCAAAATCTGCCCATCTTATCACAAAAGGAAGAATATTTTTTCTCTTTTCTTTCTAAATAGTATATTCTAATGTATACGTGCATATACAACATCTTCTTTATCCATTCATCCACTGATAGATACTTAGGATATTTCCATGTCTTGACTATTGTTAATAGTGATTCAATGAAAATGTGGGTATAAATCTCTCTTTGGCATAATGATAATATTTTTGGATGTCATATCTAAATCACAAACAACAAAACAGAAAATTTACAAACAAGATTACTTAAAATTAAAGGCTTTGGTAAATGATCAACAAAATAAAGAAGAAAACAACCTAGGAATAAGAGAAAATATTTACAAACCTCATATTTGATAATATACAAAATATATAAGAAACTCATACAGCTCAGTAGCAATGAAACAAATAATTATACTTTAAAATGGGTAAAGGAGGACTCCACTGGTGGTCCAATGGGTAAAGAGTCCTCCTTGCAGTTCAAGGGGCACCAGTTCGATCCCTGGCCCCGGAAGATCTCATATGCTGAGGAGCAGATGGGCTGGTATTTCCAGTTATGAGCCAGTGCTCTGGAGCGCATGAGCCCAGAGCCAGTGTTCTGCAATGAGAGAGGCCACTGCAATGGGAGGCCCACACAGGTCAAAGAATTAAGATGGATGAAAAATAAATGATGACTTAGAGGCCAAAAAAAAAAAAAAAAATTGGGCAAAGGACATTATTAGACACTTTTCCAAAGATGTTCAAGTTGTCAGCAGGTACATAAATAGGTGCTTAGAATTCTTTATGAATTAGGAAAATGCAAATCAAAGCCAAAATAAGATAAGATCTCATATTTGTCAAACTGTCTGTTGTAAAAAAGACAAGATAAACAAGTGTTAATTGAGAATGTCAATAAAAAGAAACCTGTGCACTATTGGTGGGAATTTAAGTTGGCACAAGTAAGTAAGATGCAAAAAAAAAAAAGCAATATGGAGGTTCCTCGAAAACTAGAATAGAGCTATCATATGATTCAGCAATTCCACTTCTAGTTGTATATCTGAAGGAAATAAAATCACTGTCAGTTTGACTCTAACCCATCTCCAAAGAACAGGAGTCTGGTGAACTATTCTTACCTTTATGGGTTTCCTTCACTAAGTCTGGAATAACTGCTTCTGTACTTCTAAAGGTAAGTCAGAGTCTCTGATGCAAGGAAAGGTCTCCAGATAAGATGAAATCTAGAAGTATGAACAAGCAACAGAAACCATGCCCAACTCTACCCAGCAAAGCTGTCCTAGGTCATTTGTCTCAGAAAAAATTTTGATCATATCTAAATCACAAACAACAAAACAGAAAATTTACAAACAAGATTACTTAAAATTAAAGGCTTTGGTAAATGATCAACAAAATAAAGAAGAAAACAACCTAGGAATAAGAGAAAATATTTACAAACCTCATATTTGATAATATACAAAATATATAAGAAACTCATACAGCTCAGTAGCAATGAAACAAATAATTATACTTTAAAATGGGTAAAGGAGGACTCCACTGGTGGTCCAATGGGTAAAGAGTCCTCCTTGCAGTTCAAGGGGCACCAGTTCGATCCCTGGCCCCGGAAGATCTCATATGCTGAGGAGCAGATGGGCTGGTATTTCCAGTTATGAGCCAGTGCTCTGGAGCGCATGAGCCCAGAGCCAGTGTTCTGCAATGAGAGAGGCCACTGCAATGGGAGGCCCACACAGGTCAAAGAATTAAGATGGATGAAAAATAAATGATGACTTAGAGGCCAAAAAAAAAAAAAAAAATTGGGCAAAGGACATTATTAGACACTTTTCCAAAGATGTTCAAGTTGTCAGCAGGTACATAAATAGGTGCTTAGAATTCTTTATGAATTAGGAAAATGCAAATCAAAGCCAAAATAAGATAAGATCTCATATTTGTCAAACTGTCTGTTGTAAAAAAGACAAGATAAACAAGTGTTAATTGAGAATGTCAATAAAAAGAAACCTGTGCACTATTGGTGGGAATTTAAGTTGGCACAAGTAAGTAAGATGCAAAAAAAAAAAAAAGCAATATGGAGGTTCCTCGAAAACTAGAATAGAGCTATCATATGATTCAGCAATTCCACTTCTAGTTGTATATCTGAAGGAAATAAAATCACTGTCAGTTTGACTCTAACCCATCTCCAAAGAACAGGAGTCTGGTGAACTATTCTTACCTTTATGGGTTTCCTTCACTAAGTCTGGAATAACTGCTTCTGTACTTCTAAAGGTAAGTCAGAGTCTCTGATGCAAGGAAAGGTCTCCAGATAAGATGAAATCTAGAAGTATGAACAAGCAACAGAAACCATGCCCAACTCTACCCAGCAAAGCTGTCCTAGGTCATTTGTCTCAGACCAATGAACTTGTCCTTGGTCCTGGTAACTTCAAGAGTCAAATGACCTATAAGTGAAATACCAGAAAAGCTGGGGCTCAAAAGAAGACAGTTTGGGCTTTAAAGCAAATGAATCCACATCATCACTCAACCAAGAAACATGGAAAAAGAGAAAATGGAAAGAAATCATTTCCTTGTATACCATGACTTTGAAACTTTTATCTAAAGACATAAGAACCTAAAATTTAGCTATTCCAGATCCACACATTTTCTTCATGAATACAGGTAATACTCGAGCACAAATGGACATGGAGACCATAAAGGAGGTATTATCAATTCTTTCTGAAATTTAAGTTCTCAGTAAACTAAGAAAAATATAAAAAATAATAAAATAATTGTATAAAATTAAAATGTCACTAACATCTAGGAGTACATCAAGGCTGTATATTGTTTCCCTGCTTATTTAAATTCTGTGTAAAGTACATGATGAGAAATGCCAGGCTGGATTAATCAGAAGGTGAAATCAAGATTCCTGGGACAATAATCAACTGCAGATATGCAGATGATATCACTCTAATGGCAGAAAGTGAAAAGGAAAGAACTTCTTGATAAGGGTGAAAGAGGAGGATGGAAAAGCTACCTTAAAATTCAACATTCAAAAAACTAAGATCATGGCATCTGCTTCCATCACTTCATGGCAAATAGATGGGGAAAAGATAATAAAGATGACATAATTTATTTTCCTGGACTCCAAAATCACTGACGATGGTGACTGTAGCCAGGAAATAAAACAAACAAACAAAAAAAGATACTTACTCCTTGGAAGAAAAACTTACAAATCTAGGCAGTGCATTAAAAAGCAGAAACATCACTTTGCCAACAAAGATGTGTCTAGTCAAAGCTAGACATGTTTGGTAGCAATGTACAGATGATAAAGTTGGATCATAATAAAGCTGAGCGCTGAATAATTTATGCTTTCAAACTGGCTGGTTTTAGAGTTCACTAAGTCTGGAATAACTGCTTCTGTACTTCTAAAGGTAAGTCAGAGTCTCTGATGCAAGGAAAGGTCTCCAGATAAGATGAAATCTAGAAGTATGAACAAGCAACAGAAACCATGCCCAACTCTACCCAGCAAAGCTGTCCTAGGTCATTTGTCTCAGACCAATGAACTTGTCCTTGGTCCTGGTAACTTCAAGAGTCAAATGACCTATAAGTGAAATACCAGAAAAGCTGGGGCTCAAAAGAAGACAGTTTGGGCTTTAAAGCAAATGAATCCACATCATCACTCAACCAAGAAACATGGAAAAAGAGAAAATGGAAAGAAATCATTTCCTTGTATACCATGACTTTGAAACTTTTATCTAAAGACATAAGAACCTAAAATTTAGCTATTCCAGATCCACACATTTTCTTCATGAATACAGGTAATACTCGAGCACAAATGGACATGGAGACCATAAAGGAGGTATTATCAATTCTTTCTGAAATTTAAGTTCTCAGTAAACTAAGAAAAATATAAAAAATAATAAAATAATTGTATAAAATTAAAATGTCACTAACATCTAGGAGTACATCAAGGCTGTATATTGTTTCCCTGCTTATTTAAATTCTGTGTAAAGTACATGATGAGAAATGCCAGGCTGGATTAATCAGAAGGTGAAATCAAGATTCCTGGGACAATAATCAACTGCAGATATGCAGATGATATCACTCTAATGGCAGAAAGTGAAAAGGAAAGAACTTCTTGATAAGGGTGAAAGAGGAGGATGGAAAAGCTACCTTAAAATTCAACATTCAAAAAACTAAGATCATGGCATCTGCTTCCATCACTTCATGGCAAATAGATGGGGAAAAGATAATAAAGATGACATAATTTATTTTCCTGGACTCCAAAATCACTGACGATGGTGACTGTAGCCAGGAAATAAAAACAAACAAACAAAAAAAGATACTTACTCCTTGGAAGAAAAACTTACAAATCTAGGCAGTGCATTAAAAAGCAGAAACATCACTTTGCCAACAAAGATGTGTCTAGTCAAAGCTAGACATGTTTGGTAGCAATGTACAGATGATAAAGTTGGATCATAATAAAGCTGAGCGCTGAATAATTTATGCTTTCAAACTGTGGTGCTGGAGAAGACTTTTAAGAGTCCTTTTGACTGCAAGCAGATCAAACCAATAAATCCTAAAGGAAGTCAAGCCTGAATATTCATTGGAAGGGTGGGTACTGAAGCCAAAGCATCACTATCCTGGTCACCTGATGTGAAGAGCCGACTCATTGGAAAAAGACCCTGATGCTAGGAAAGATTGAGGGTAGCAGAATAAAAGAGCGACAGAGGATGCAATGGTTGGATGGCATTACAGAGTCAAGGGAAATGGCTTTGAGTAAGCTCTGGGAGATAGTGGACAGGTAAACCTCATGTACTGCATGGGTCACAAAGACTTCGACACCACTTCTCAACAACAGAATGTCACAGGAGCTTAAAAAAACTAAATCTCATCACCTTTTTGGAATGTCCCTCTTCAGTGATGTATCTAGTAATGTATACTTCCAAATAAGGATGTGAAGAATGCTGTTTGAGCTGCCATTTGAAGGATTTCTGGAAGAGGTAGAGAGTATTAGAATGGAGGTAAGTGAGGAAAACAAGAGGCTGCTACAGAGACTGAAAGTGTTAGTCACTCAGTTTTGTCAAATTTTTTGTCACACTATGAGTTCTAGCCTACCAGGCTACTCTGTGCATGGAATTCTCCAAGCAAAAATACTGAAGTGGGTAGCCATTCCCTTTTTCAGAAAATCTTCTCCATCCAGGGATCAAACCCAGGTCTCTTGCATTGTAGGTAGATTCTTTACTGTATGAACCACCGGGGAAATCATAGAACTACAGAAGGAGTTTGGGAAACATAAGAACAGATTTCTAAAGGCATACCTCATCTCCTTTACCACTTGGTTCCAGTTTCTTTCCTGCTTTTTGTGTCCCCTTTCATCATTACCTTGTTAGCACATATGGTATCTAACTGTGAAAAAAATGAGCGAGTATCTTCTCTAAACCATTACTGCCCAACTCAAGAAAGATATTCCCCATGGAGAAGAAAGTGTAGGTGGAGTGTGGGCTAGAATTGAGCTCCCTCATTTGCTTGGCTGGGCAATTTCTGAAGGGTACAGCCTGAGAAATCCTAGCTGGTATTTCTGCAAGTTGATAAATTAATCCTCACACCAGGCATGCAGCATCAAACAATGGCCCAAGTTGAATTTTGAAAAGAAAAGTTGGAATTCTGGATCCTATACAAAGAAAATAAGACAGCTATACATGATGGAATAAGCCATAAAATATAATAAGCCATAAAAATAAATACATGTGAATCAGTTCTAATGAGGTGGATGTATTTAGAACCTATTATACAGAGTGAAGTATGTCAGAGAGAGAAAAATAAATATTCTATACTGACACATATATATGGAATCTAGACTAGTGCTGATAAATGAATATGTATAGTGGGAATGGAGTTGTGGACATGAAGAACAGTCTTATGGACATTGGGTTGATAGAGGGGAATATGCTGTTGGACTAGGGGATCTCGAACAGGGGCTCTGTGTCAACCTGGAAGGGTGGGATGAAGAGGGAGATGGCAGAAGGTTCGGGAGGTTGGGGACATATATATATAACTATGGCAGATTCAGGTCGATGTGTGGTAGTGAACCACAAAACCCTGTAAAAATAAAATAAAATTAAATAAAAAATAAATTTCAAAAAAGAAAGCTATACGCTATACTACACAATTTTCCTTGATAAATATTAATCTTATTGAAATTAATATGGTCATGCAGGGGTTGTTAGGATCTTCCTTGATCTTTTTATGTTTTCTGTGATCTTGTGTTATTTTTTTAAGTAAAAATGCATTTATTCTAGAAGGCAAAAAGTAAGCTAAATATAATAGTATTGAGATAAACTATTATAATATGCAGTTCTTTTTTATTACCTCCAGGCATCATGCTCTGAGGATAAGGCAAGACAGAAGCATGTCCTAATTGGTTCCTCTGCATCTCTGTCCCACCCACTTTTTTGACATTTAAAGAAGTTAGAAATTAAGGACAAAGGTCTAGAACCAGTTTCTAATATTAAACAATATCCTTATGCCTAATGTGTCTTCTGCCCTGAACTCTATGATCCCAAAGCAGCTCCAGAGCATAAGGTTCCATTTTTACCGAGATGCAACTTGTAGCAGAAAAAGCACAGAATGCAGTAACAGAAAACCAGGATGCAAGTAGTTTCTGCTTAGCTTGGGATAAGAAAATGTATGTCTCTAAGATTCCACTTTCTCATCTTTAAGATATTTTTAAAAACTTCCTTGTCATTAGTGGTTAGGGAATTAAAGGAAATATTGTATAGAGAGAATATTTTGAGATCATAAACTCCATATATATAAAAGCATATATGATTATTATCACAGATCTTAGTATAAAAATATCTCTGAGTTTAAGAGTCCTCCTATATAAAACTTAATTTTCTCTTACTCAAATTAATCCACAGGATCTGCTTTCTAAGTTTATAGTGATATGGTAGATATAAGATAACATGGAACAGAGATACAGTGCTTCAAATTTGTATTACTCCATTTTTTTCTTATGTGACTTTCTCCTTACATAATTTCCTTCTTATGTGATTATCCTTCAGAAAAGTTGACCTTAAATATTTATCTAAAGTGAACCTTGCTTTATAAGTTTCCTTGCTCTTATCTTTTAATTTTCTCTTTTAGATTTCTTCGCTGGGACAAATCTCAGCTACTGCTAAATCTACACAGTTTAAATAGAGAACACTTTGTATTTTGCTGACCTCCTAGTACTAGTGAATGTGACCTTGTGTTCAAGCTCATATTAGTTCTAATTGAGTAGAAAAGCTTATTCATTCATTGACTTTGTCCTGATTCTCTGTTTTAATATTGGATAGTTTGATTATAGTTTTTATCAAATATAGCTGGAGATAATAAAATGATTAGCTAACTTATTTTCTAACCTAATTCTCAAATGTTGCTCTACCCAAAACTTATTTTTCTATTGACCTCAAGGCAGAGTCAATTTCTGTTCTATTCACATTTCTATAGTACCTTGCATTTACCTCAATGACCTTTTTTAACCCATTGTACTGGAACTATTATTCAATTGACTCTCAATATACTCTGACATTCAGCTGTTTTTTTTATTGTTTTGCTTTTACACAGTTTTGTTGTTTAGGACTACACATAAACCTGAATCAGACGGAGGTATACCCTTGACCCCTCCCACTTGAACCTTCCTTCCACCTCCCTCCCCATCCCATGCCTCCAGGTTGTTGCATAGCCTCCACGTAAGTTCCTTTAGACTTACAACATACCCACATTAGTTGTCTCTTTTACATATACATGGTAGTGCAGGTTTCCACATTACTCTTTTCATACCTTTCACCCCACTCCTCACTCCCCACAATGTCCATAAGTCTGTTTTCTATGTCTGTTTCTCTGTTGCTGCTCTGCATATACCTTTATCAGTACCAGCTTTCTAGTTTCCATATATATGTGTTAGTATAGTATATTTATCCTTCTCTTTCTTACTTTACTTTGTATAATAGGTTCTAGATTCATCCACCTCATTAGTACTGACTCAAATACATTATTTTAGGGCTGAGAAATATTTTATTGTATTTATGTACCACAGCTGTTTTATCCATTCATTTTTTGATGGACATCTAGGTTGTTTCCATGTTCTAGCTATTGTAAAAAGTGCTGCAATGAACATTGATGTAAATGTGTCCCTTCCAATTTTGATTTCCTTAGGGTATAGGCCTAATAGTGGGATTGCTAGATTAAATGGTGGTTTTATTCCTAGTTTCTTAAGGGATCTCCATGCTGTCTTCCATAGTGGCTGTATCAATTTACATTCCCAATAACAGTGCAAGTGTGGCACTCTCTTTTCTTCCCACTCCCTCCAGCATTCATTGTCTGTAGATTTTTTGATGATGGCCATTCTGACTGGTGTGAGGTGATATCTCATGGTGTGAGTGGCTGTGTCCAGCATTTAGAATTAAGAACACTGGCTCATAAAAAATAATAGCAGGGACTTCCTCGGTGGTCCAGTGGGTAAGAACACTACCTTGCAGTGCAAGGGGTGCCGGTTCAATCCCTGGCCTAGGAAGATCTTGCGTGCCTTGGACCAGCTGGACCGATGTGTCCAACTACTGAGCCAGAGCTCTGGAGTGCATGTGCCCAGAGCCGGTACTCTGCAATGAGAGAGGCTACTGCAATGGGAAGACCACACAGGCCCAAAGAACAAAAGATGGATGGAAATAAATAAAAATGAAAGATCAATAGAAGTGGCCAAAATAAAATAAAATAAAAGTAATAGCAAAACTGTAGCATTTATTCATCTATCCTTATATCAGATAAGGGTCTTATTGTTTTCACACATATTAAAACTGCTAAAAAAATTTAGTGGTAACATCATGAACTTCATATAGACAAAATGAACATGTGCTAAGGATTTTATTTAACTCATAATGATGATTTCAGTCGTATGTTACAACTTGTTCAAAGAAGTTAAACAAGCACAAATTTATGTAAACAACTGATGAAATGAATTACAGAGAGAAACTGGCTTTTTCCATGGAGAAGAAGCAACAAAATCTCCTTCTGAAAGAATATCTTCCTTGTCTATAGATAAGAATTATTTTGCATAGTTGCAGATTACCTATGGGATCAGGATCAGATAATCTGGAAAAGTATACTGTGGAAAAGTCATTATTTTCCACCAAACACACTTTTTTTCCTTGTAATTATTTCAATCTTCACAAAATATCAATTTTGTTAAATTTAATCAAAGCATTATATTTTCCGTTTTGCTCCAAAGAGTCTTTTTATTTTCCTTTTTGGTGTTTTTAACCCCCACTCTCTATTTTCACTCATTACCTGATCATTAGATATTTGTATTGAATTCAAGAGACAATGTGCTTTCTATCTGTTAATCTTGAATTCTGAAATTGTAGACATTGAGGAGAGTATTCAGAGTGTTTGCATATGTCAATAAAGGAAAGAAAAAAGGCAAAATCAGCATGGGTTGAAAATTGCTAATGATGGCACATTATATATTCTTAAAAGTCGTCAAGTTGCTCAGTCATGTCCAACTCTGCAACCCCTTAGACGAGTCATGGAATTATGCAGGCAAGAATATTGGAGTGGGTAGCCTATTCCTTCTCTAGCATACTTTCCCAACCAAAATTGAACCCATGTTTCCCACATTGTAGGCAAATTCCTCTCCTTTTGAGCCAATAGAGAAGCCTTGTATTATCTTAGTGCATGTGCAGTCTCCTTATAACAGTTGTGCACTCTTTATATCTGGAATAATCTTTCTCCATCCAGCCATCATGTTTCCCAAATAACTTTCATATTCCACATCTCTTCTCTCTTTTCTATTAGAAATATCATAGGACACATAACTGCTTCCTTTATAACATGGATGCTGCCTTTCCTTTTCCTTGTCACTGTTGTCTTTCTGCAACTGTGGATAAAGAGGTGGGGATTTCCCAAGATCACTCATACATTTTTTCTTCAATATGCCTTTGTTTCCCCAAGTCACCTGGCCTTGGAAGGAAATAGAATTTACAGTCATATTTGCTCTCCAACAAGTTGTCACTATGTTCAACCAGTCAAGATGTCAGGAACTTGTTAACTAGAATGGCTTCCCTTTGATGTTTGACGCTATCAGAATGAGGAAAACAACAATGACAACAACAACAAAAAAAACACAGCCAGGGAAGCAATATGAAAATCCTGTTTCCTCTGCATTCTTTAAACAAACAAATATATATATTTTTGTGGAAATCTTATAGCCTGTTGACACAAGATACAGAAATTGAAAGCGGTACACTTAGAGCAGGAATCAAAGCCATAGAAACTGTTCGACGACATCTTCACCTCTCCTAGATATTTATAAAACTAAAGTATCTCTCTGCTCCTAGGTGTCATGTTATTTTGCTCCTCTGTAGGATAAAGTGGAGAAAAGGTAAAGGAAAATTGAGTCAGACAACTTCCTTAAGTATTAAAAGAGCTAGATGACAAATTTTCAAAGTTTTCATTAAAACCAATTTTATATATATATATATACACACACACACATTAACTTTCAGAATATTAAACAATGAAACATACATTACAATTGAAAATATGATACAAATACTGCTAAACAAGAATTAAAGATGTTGGGAAATCAGACAATTTCTTCAATTATAATTTATGTTTGCTTGATTTTTTCCTACGCGTAATAAATATTCACAAGCAATATGCTCTCTGACATTTTCAAACTTATAATCTACAGAAAATTGATCATTTGGAAAAGATTGTTTTAAGTATGGCTTGTTTTTAATGGTTTAACTTTCATTTGCGATTAGAAGTTTTATTTATATTTATAACAGTTGTGCACTCTTTATATCTGGAATAATCTTTCTCCATCCAGCCATCATGTTTCCCAAATAACTTTCATATTCCACATCTCTTCTCTCTTTTCTATTAGAAATATCATAGGACACATAACTGCTTCCTTTATAACATGGATGCTGCCTTTCCTTTTCCTTGTCACTGTTGTCTTTCTGCAACTGTGGATAAAGAGGTGGGGATTTCCCAAGATCACTCATACATTTTTTCTTCAATATGCCTTTGTTTCCCCAAGTCACCTGGCCTTGGAAGGAAATAGAATTTACAGTCATATTTGCTCTCCAACAAGTTGTCACTATGTTCAACCAGTCAAGATGTCAGGAACTTGTTAACTAGAATGGCTTCCCTTTGATGTTTGACGCTATCAGAATGAGGAAAACAACAATGACAACAACAACAAAAAAAACACAGCCAGGGAAGCAATATGAAAATCCTGTTTCCTCTGCATTCTTTAAACAAACAAATATATATATTTTTGTGGAAATCTTATAGCCTGTTGACACAAGATACAGAAATTGAAAGCGGTACACTTAGAGCAGGAATCAAAGCCATAGAAACTGTTCGACGACATCTTCACCTCTCCTAGATATTTATAAAACTAAAGTATCTCTCTGCTCCTAGGTGTCATGTTATTTTGCTCCTCTGTAGGATAAAGTGGAGAAAAGGTAAAGGAAAATTGAGTCAGACAACTTCCTTAAGTATTAAAAGAGCTAGATGACAAATTTTCAAAGTTTTCATTAAAACCAATTTTATATATATATATATACACACACACACATTAACTTTCAGAATATTAAACAATGAAACATACATTACAATTGAAAATATGATACAAATACTGCTAAACAAGAATTAAAGATGTTGGGAAATCAGACAATTTCTTCAATTATAATTTATGTTTGCTTGATTTTTTCCTACGCGTAATAAATATTCACAAGCAATATGCTCTCTGACATTTTCAAACTTATAATCTACAGAAAATTGATCATTTGGAAAAGATTGTTTTAAGTATGGCTTGTTTTTAATGGTTTAACTTTCATTTGCGATGATAGAAGTTTTATTTATATTTATACATATATATATATAATTTTATTTTTTCAGTTTTGTTGCTTATACATATACAAAAATTCAAACTAGTTACAAATGTACACTTGACCACTCCCTCCGGAACTCCCCCTCCCAAGCCCTCCTTAGCCCACCCCTCCAAGTTATTGCAAAGACCTCGTCTAAGTTCCCTTAGACTTACAGCATATTCCCAATGGTTGTCTCTTTTACATATTGTAGTGTAGGTTTCCATGTTACTTTTAACATACTTCTCGTCTACTCCTTCCTCCCCACAATGATCATAAGTCTATTCGCTGTGCCTGTTTCTTCATTGCTGCTCTGCATATGCATTTATCAGTACCATCTTTCTAAATTCCATATATATGTTAGTATACTATATTTGTCCTTTTCTTTTGGACTAACCTCACTTTGTATAATAGGTTCTATATTCACCCATCTCATTAGGACTGATTCAAATGCATTTTTTATAGCTGAGAAATATTCCATTCATATATGTACAACAGCTTCTTTATCCGTTGATTTGTTGATGGACATCTAAGTTGTTTCCATGTTCCAGCTATTGTAAAAAGTACTGCAATGAAGTTTTCTTTATCGCTCTGTGAATAGAAAAAATTTTCTACCTCTATTCAAATCAATTATGGCAGTTTTCCCAGATGAAGTTGAATTTGAGGTGAGTGTTGAAATACAGCTTGCTAAGATACTGATGTAGCTTATGTTTTCTAGACTCACAGACTATTAAAAAGATAAGAATGGCTGGATATCACTTGATTAAAATAGATACTGCTCAGAAATCAGTCAAGTTCACTGTCACTGACTAACTTTTGTTGAAGATATTTCTAGTCATGGTTAATTTTGTCTCTGCTTGACAAGTAGGCAGTAAATTTTCTTCTTCCTCGAACTTTGTAGACTTTATATGTTTGGTCTTTGTCTTTCAATAACCTTCACTATAAATAAACTCAAAACATGATTCATTCATCCATATTATCAGTTTAAATATAGATTTGTTAAACTTCTTATACATCAAAGTAAAGTTTATTTTCTATAAAGTATCTGCAGCGTTTTAATTATATAAATATGAGAAGAGTAAAAAGTAATTTTAATTTCATATATATATATATATATATATATATATATATATATATACCATATAAGCATTTGCTCTTGTTCTATTTTTATGAAGATTATTGATTATATATATTATATAAATTGAATTCTTGGTAGAAAACATAAACACTTATAACACTTATTTCTAAATTAAATAAAATGTGATCTTTCCAGGATTACCATACAAAGAGTGATTAGTGATGACCTGATATGAACTATTTGGTTTCCCAAACAAAACGCACTCTCATGAAATTTGATTTTATTAGAAGTTTTCCCAAGTCATTTAAAAAATACAGTTGATACTATAAAATACATCATTAAAAAATAATGTTCTATTTTGCTTAGCCCTTCAAATTATTAATTTTATTAGTCCACTTGTTCCACATGGTTAACTTCAGAAAGGCTGTAGCATAGTCAGTGAAGCAGAGGTATATTTTTCTGGCAGTCCTTTTCTCTTTTTATGATCCAATGGATGTTGGCCATTTGATCTCCAATTCCTTTACCTTTTCTAAATCCAGCTTGCATGTCTGGAATTTCTTGGTTCATATACTGCTGAAGCCTAGTTTGGAGGACTTTGAGCATTATTTTGCTAGCATGTGAAATGAGCGTATGATGCAGTAGTTTGAACATTTTTTGCATTGCTCTTCTTTGAGACTGGAATGAAAACTGACCTTTTCCAGTCCTGAGGCCACTGCTGAGTGTTCCAAATTTGCTGGCATATTGATTGCAGCAATATAACAGCATCATTTTTTAATATTTGAAATAGCTCAGCTGGAATTCCATTACCTCCACTTTCTTTGTAGTATTGCATCCTATGGCCCATATGACTTCACACTCTAAGTTGTCTGACTCAAGGTGAGCGATCACACCATCATGGTCATCCAACTCATTAAGATTTTTTTTTTTTTTTTTTGGCATAGGTCTTCTGTGTATTCTTTCCATCTCTTCTTAATATTGTCTGCTTCTATTAGGTCTATACTGCTCCTGTCCTTTACCGCACCTTGATATCTCTAATTTTCTTGTAGAGATCTCTAGTCTTTCCCATTCTGTTGTTTTCCTCTATTTCTTTGCACTGTTCATTAAGAATACTTTCTTTTCTCTCTTTGTTACTCTTTCGAACTTTCAATTCAGACGGATATCTTTCCTTTTCTTCTTTGTCTTTCACATCTCTTCTTTTCCCAGGTATTTGTAAGGCATCATCAGACAACCATTTTGCCTTTTTGCATTTCTTTTTCTTGGGGATTGTTTTGATCACTGCCTCCTGTACAATGTCATGAACCTCCACTCATAATTCTTCAAGCACTCTGTCCTTGAATCTATTTGTCACTTGTATTGTATAATCATAAGGGATTTAATTTAGGTCATACATGAATGGCCTAGTAGTTTTCCCTGCTTTTTCCAATTTAAATCTGAATTTTGCAATAAGGAGTTCATGATCTGAACCACAGTCAGCTTCTAGTCTTGTCTTTGCTGACTGTATTGAGCTTCTCCATTTTAGCTGCAAAGAATATAATCAATCTGATTTGAGTATTGATCATCTGGTGGTGTGCATGTGTAGAGTCATCTGTTGGGTTGTTGGAAGAGGTTATTTGCTATGACCAATGAGTTCTCTTGGCAAAACTCTGTTAACCTTTGTGCTCCTTCATTTTGTACTCCAAGGCCAAACTTGTCTGTTACTCCAGGTGCCTCTTGACTTCCTACTTTTTCATTCCAGTTCCCAGTGATGAAAGTAACATTATTTTTTTCTTTTTGGTGTTAATTCTAGAAGATCATGTAGATCTCCATAAAACTGTTGAACTTCAGTTTTTTCATCATTCGTAGTTGAGATATAGAATGGAATGCTCTGATATTGAATGGTTTGCCATGGAAATGAACCGGGATCATCCTGTTATTTTTCAGATTGCACCACCTTAGCTGCCTCCTGCAAAATCTGTATGTAGGACAAGAAGCAACAGTTAGAACAGAATATAGAGTGTTGGAGAAGGCTCTTGAAGAGTTCCCTGAGCTGCAATAAGATCAAACCAATCAATCTTAAAGGAAATCAATCCTGAATATTCATTGGATGGAATGATGCCAAAGCTGAAGCTCCAATACTTTGGCCACCTGATGGCAATTAAATATTTTTCAAATAATACATTTTAAAATATGCTGTATAAAAAAGAAAATATGTAGATTAACAAAAAGAAATCATATTTGGCATTATTTCATAGGAATTTTCAGAAAAAATAAATTATTAATAATATTTAATTGCTTTATATCATTCAATAATTTGTTAAAACCCTTAAGACATACTTTTCTCTCACCAATTTATTTCATTGTCTTTTAAAATTTGTTTTACTTTCTTGAAGTGAATGCTTAATTTGCTTTCTATCAGTGCTTTCATATTAAATGAATTAAGGGTCTGTGTTAACATATTTTCCTCTAAATGAAAATAATGCATTCCATGTTGGTGGAATTTGAATTGTTTTCAATAGTAACTAACATAGGTCATTTTGTAATCAATGTTCACCTTCACCTAAGCATACATATCTCTAAGATATACATTAATACATATTTAGAGAATAAAAATAAATATTAAAATACATTTATAATTATTTTATAAATTTTGAATAAAACCTTAAAGCTATTGCTATGCATTTGATAAACCCTCAATTCTAAAATATGCTCCTTTCACAATTTAAATTGTTTCCGTGGTAACTATTTAAAATTTCAGAAATCATTAGTTAATTTAAAATGAATGTAAATATGTTACCGTTACTGTTAAATGTTAATGTTAACATTCATGTTAATAATTTTCATTTCAGTTCAGTCGCTCGGTTGTGTCCTAATCTTTGTGACTACATGGACTGCAGCACACCAGGTTTCCTGACTTTCACCATCTCCCAAAGCCTGCTTACAGTCATGTCCATTGACTCACCGGTGATATCATCCACACATCTTGTCCTCTGTCATTCCATTCTTTATTACCTTCTATTTTTCCCAACATCAGGTTCTTTTCCAATGAGTGTGTTCTTTGCATCAGGTGGCCAAAGTATTTGAGCTTCAGCTTCATCATCATTCCTTTCAATGAATATTTAGGGCTGATTTCCTTTAGGATTGACTGGTTTGATCTTCTTGCTATCCAAGGGACTCTAAACATCCTCCTCCAATGCCACAATTCTTCTGTACTCAGTCTTCTTTATGGTCCAACTCTTTATATGTCTACTGAGAAAACCGTAAAATTGAGTATGTGGATTTTTGTTGGCAAAATTATAGCTATGTTTTTAATGTGCTGTCTCTGTTAGTCATAGGAGCAAACGTCTTTTAATTTCATGGCTGCAGTCACCATCCACAGTGATTTTGGAGCCCAAGAAAACAAAGCCTGCATTGTTTGCCCATTTATTTCCCGTGAAATGATGGGAGCAGATGCCATATTGTTCAATTTTTGAATGTTGAATTTTTGGCCAGGTTTTTCACTCTCCTCTTTAACCTTCATCAAGAAACACTTTAATTCCTTTTTGCTTTTCGTCATAAGAGTGGAGTCATCTGCATACCTGAGGTTGTTATTATTTCTCCAGGCAGTCTTGATTCAAGCTTGTGCTTCATCCAACCCACCATTTTGCATGATGTACTCCATGTAAATAAAATTATCAGGCAATAATTTTAATGTTAATATAATAGTTTATTATATTTTTATTATTTATTCTCAATAACTATAATTATGTTAAATTTATGACATGTTTGACTACAATTTAAGAATTCTGAAAATGTATTATACCTAGTAAATAAAACTTATTGACTCCAAGGTTAAACTTTTTATAGCTTTTACTATTTTTTCCACATGGCATTTGAAAAACTGAAAGGAACTATTCAATGTCTCTTTGGATTTCTAGGACATTTTCCCTAATATATATGATTTTATATATTTTGTTGATGTATTATTCTGTGTAAATATCACATCTTTGAGAATCAAATTTAATACAATATAACTGCATACAGTCATATTCATTGACTCACTAGTGATGCCATCCAGACATCTTGTCCCCTCTCATTCCATTCTTCATCACCTTCTATTTTTCCCAACATCAGTTTCCTTTCCAATGAGTCTGTTCTTTGCATCACGTGGCCAAAGTATTTGAGCTTCAGCATCATTCTTTCCAATGAATATTCAGGGCAGGTTTCCTTTAGGATTGACTGATTTGATCTTCTTGCTATCCAAGGGACTCTAAACATCCTCCTCCAATGCCACAATTCTTCTGTACTCAGTCTTCTTTATGGTCCAACTCTTTATATGTCTACTGAGAAAACCGTAAAATTGAGTATGTGGATTTTTGTTGGCAAAATTATAGCTATGTTTTTAATGTGCTGTCTCTGTTAGTCATAGGAGCAAACGTCTTTTAATTTCATGGCTGCAGTCACCATCCACAGTGATTTTGGAGCCCAAGAAAACAAAGCCTGCATTGTTTGCCCATTTATTTCCCGTGAAATGATGGGAGCAGATGCCATATTGTTCAATTTTTGAATGTTGAATTTTTGGCCAGGTTTTTCACTCTCCTCTTTAACCTTCATCAAGAAACACTTTAATTCCTTTTTGCTTTTCGTCATAAGAGTGGAGTCATCTGCATACCTGAGGTTGTTATTATTTCTCCAGGCAGTCTTGATTCAAGCTTGTGCTTCATCCAACCCACCATTTTGCATGATGTACTCCGCATGTAAATAAAATTATCAGGCAATAATTTTAATGTTAATATAATAGTTTATTATATTTTTATTATTTATTCTCAATAACTATAATTATGTTAAATTTATGACATGTTTGACTACAATTTAAGAATTCTGAAAATGTATTATACCTAGTAAATAAAACTTATTGACTCCAAGGTTAAACTTTTTATAGCTTTTACTATTTTTTCCACATGGCATTTGAAAAACTGAAAGGAACTATTCAATGTCTCTTTGGATTTCTAGGACATTTTTCCCTAATATATATGATTTTATATATTTTGTTGATGTATTATTCTGTGTAAATATCACATCTTTGAGAATCAAATTTAATACAATATAACTGGTTTATCTTTTATTTGTTTTTAGTTGCTTATTTCTCTTAAGTCTACTTTGGAATTAATATTCTTCCTTTTCAACTTCTATAGTGAGATTGCATATAAAATTATTATGATTAATGATGAAACCTTTATCATTTGACTCACCCATATATATTGTATGTGGCCTATATTATACATAGCTATTATTGGAACTGTATAGGTCTTTTTAAGTAAAATTCCACTAGTCACACTGAAATAGACAAGAAAGAGTGTATTAAGGACAATTGTGATAAATAAATGATTGAAGTGAACTACTCTGAAACCAAGGTTAGATAGTGAGCAAGCCCCTTTTGAGCCAGTAGAAAGTCACTGGAGGCCATTGAGGGAAGTTGATCAATATGAATAGGCCATTTATGCTGCTAATTACTGTTTCTTGACCATCCAACAGAGATTTAGAGATAAGGATGCTTTTTTTTTTTTAATGATTACTTTTCAAAGGTCCTTGAATAGGAGATCCTTAGGTTGTAAAACTGCCAAGAGGCTCTGATAAAACTTACATCTTACAGTTGGCAGAGAAAGTAGAACTGCAAGTTTTCTAAAATAACTGTTTTAAAAGAAGGTGGAACAGAGATCTATGGTCAGAAGTTTTAAAGTTTAGTCTAGCTTAGGGAAAGGCAAAGATTGTCTTGGTCAGGTTATTTCTCTTACATATTTGTCACTTTCAGTAATTCTCCTTTATTTTGTTTTATTTATTTATTTGTTTTACACAGTACACCAACAAAGGGGTTTCCTGGTGTCTCAGTGGTAAAGAATCCATCTGCCAATGCAGGATGGATTGGAAACAGAAGACATGGGTTCAACCACTGGGTCAGGATGATCCATTGGGAACTGGAAATTCCAAAGTTCCAACCCTTTCAATCACTGAAAATGTATTATACCTAGTAAATAAAACTTATTGACTCCAAGGTTAAACTTATTTTACTATTTTTTCCACATGGCATTTGAAAACTGAAAGGAACTATTCAATGTCTCTTTGGATTTCTAGGACATTTTCCCTAATATATATGATTTTATATATTTTGTTGATGTATTATTCTGTGTAAATATCACATCTTTGAGAATCAAATTTAATACAATATAACTGGTTTATCTTTTATTTGTTTTTAGTTGCTTATTTCTCTTAAGTCTACTTTGGAATTAATATTCTTCCTTTTCAACTTCTATAGTGAGATTGCATATAAAATTATTATGATTAATGATGAAACCTTTATCATTTGACTCACCCATATATATTGTATGTGGCCTATATTATACATAGCTATTATTGGAACTGTATAGGTCTTTTTAAGTAAAATTCCACTAGTCACACTGAAATAGACAAGAAAGAGTGTATTAAGGACAATTGTGATAAATAAATGATTGAAGTGAACTACTCTGAAACCAAGGTTAGATAGTGAGCAAGCCCCTTTTGAGCCAGTAGAAAGTCACTGGAGGCCATTGAGGGAAGTTGATCAATATGAATAGGCCATTTATGCTGCTAATTACTGTTTCTTGACCATCCAACAGAGATTTAGAGATAAGGATGCTTTTTTTTTTTTAATGATTACTTTTCAAAGGTCCTTGAATAGGAGATCCTTAGGTTGTAAAACTGCCAAGAGGCTCTGATAAAACTTACATCTTACAGTTGGCAGAGAAAGTAGAACTGCAAGTTTTCTAAAATAACTGTTTTAAAAGAAGGTGGAACAGAGATCTATGGTCAGAAGTTTTAAAGTTTAGTCTAGCTTAGGGAAAGGCAAAGATTGTCTTGGTCAGGTTATTTCTCTTACATATTTGTCACTTTCAGTAATTCTCCTTTATTTTGTTTTATTTATTTATTTGTTTTACACAGTACACCAACAAAGGGGTTTCCTGGTGTCTCAGTGGTAAAGAATCCATCTGCCAATGCAGGATGGATTGGAAACAGAAGACATGGGTTCAACCACTGGGTCAGGATGATCCATTGGGAACTGGAAATTCCAGTCCATTCCAATATTCTTGCCTATAAAATTACATGGACAGAGGCACCTGGTGAGCTACAGTATGTGAGGTCACAAAAAGTAAGACAGGTCTGAATGACTGAGAACTCACACACATCATCATCCGTTATTTCAGTTTGGTATAGTTTCTCAGTCGTGTCCAACTCTTTGCGACCCCATAGACTGCAGCACATCAGGCTTCCCTATCCTTCACCATCTTCCGGAACTTGCTCAATACCGTCCATTGAGTCATTGAGGCCATTCAACCATCTTTCCCTCTGTCGTCCCCTTCTCCTCCTGCCTCCTATTTTCCCCATCAGGTTCTTTTCCAGTGAATCCTCTATTCATATCAGTTGGCCAATGGATTGGAGCTTCAGCTTCAGAATCATTCCTTCCAATGAATATTCAGGGTTGATTTCCTTTAGGATTGATTGGTTTGATCTCCTTGCAGTCCCAGTGACGCTCAAGTCTTCTCCAACACCATAGTTCAAAACATTCATTTAGACACTGCTAATTTTCTAGTTATCTTTACCCATAACATTTTCCCCATTCTTTAGTAATTTCCTATAATTTTTTACATTTGTCTTATGTGTGTTGTCATGTTTTGATGTTTATTTTGTTTATTTTTCTCTTTCAGACATGAATAATAACTCTGGGCTTCAATTTTCATCAAAATCACCTGGGTGGATTTCCCTTAGATCCCTCATTGCTCCTATTCACAATAAAAGTGTCATTCTGGATATTAAGTGGAAGGGGCTCTAAATTTAGGATCCTATAGCTTTAGAGGCAAGGAAAGAGTTCAGTCCCCGGGGTCTGTCAAGAGAAACATGCTCTCTGCACTTGTTTGAACTCACCTCTGTACTGCATTTGTCATGAGGTATATTCCAGGTTAGTCTTAAACCAAACTGTGTTTCAGTTCATCTGGCAAGGATTTGAGGTACTCCTCAGACCCTTCTTGATGCCCTATGGAAGTGGTCTAGGCAAAGCTATTTGAAGTGACAGTGTCAGACCTCAGATCTCCCTTAGTATTCCTAATACTGAGGAAGCATAGTGGTCAAAAGCATTCCGCTGAACTGCTGTCCCAGTTAACTTCCATTTCTCATTCTTATAAATAAGGCCATTTTAGTGATCATTTGGTTCAATCTCATTTAAATCAGACTGAGTAGTTCTGAGTCAGCCATTGTTTCCCTTCTTGTAGCTCATTCTTGCTACATTAGATTGCCCCTCAAATCTTCTAAAGTGATAGCAAAAGGGTAATACATTATACTGTATCCAAATAACTGGTACAACATTTCCAGCCCCTGGCTGCAAGTGCACACAAACACATCTTTTTCATCCGTTAGTCTTTTTTTTTTTTTTGAGTTGAAGACAAGACAAGGTGAAGGTTAGACATTTGTGATTATATCACTTTATTTTCAATAATTCTTTGTCACATTTTTATTGTTGTTTCTCATTTTGTTTGTTTATCAGGATCGAATCTGAGAAAAAATGTTATTACGGATTGTCAACTAAAAAAGAGTAAACGACTTGAGGGTTAAGTTTTATTTGGGACATAATTAGGAATGCAGCCCAGGAGCTAGCACCTCAGATGGCTCTGAGAGACTGCGCCAAAGAGACAGCAGGAAGAAAATCAATATATAAGGTTTTGAGGAAGGGGGAATTCAATACCATTAAACACTCATTTTATAAAGGGGAGTTTTGGTTAGTCATGAGGAACTGATGTCATCATGAAGGGATTTAGTGCTTTTCTAGATATGAAGAGACGCAAGGATTGAGATCATTAAAATCTGTTCCTAAAAACATATGCTTGTCTAAGGAAGGACCTGTTCTACCAGATCCTCTGGAGCAGAGTGCCTCCCTCCACCCTGAACTCCCACAGAGGGTGTTGAGAGTCAGCAGCTGTCTCAGCACAGGGGTCAATCTCCTCAGAGGTAGGCGACAAATACCTTTGTTCAGCCATTGGCAATGTAATTGCTAAGTGCCAATTTGTAGTTGACAGGATCTAGGAACAACATTGTTAATAAGAAATATAACTGCAAGGTCTTGTATTTGACCAAGAGTCAAATTTTTACTTGGATATTTTCACACTATTGTATAAATAAGGAACATTTGCTAGCAACCTATTTTCTGAGCATTAGAGAGATGAAGGTAACTTGGATTCTTGGAACATGTAATGCAGTGTGAGTACTTAGTTGACCTAGAAAAGCTCTCCAAGGGACAGGGAAACAATTAGAAATTTAAATAGATTAAATGGAGGCACACTTTATGTATGTAAAATGTTTCAGTTATACTACCAGGGGGTAAAAGACCTTCTATGACTTTGTTGGTGGATTTTTTTCATGTTTAATCAATAAAAGGAGAATTTCTTAGCGTAGCTTACTTTTCATCAGAGTACTTCAATGCATTTTAAAGGTAGTCATTCATCTTTAAAGAAAACAGTATGGCTTCTAAACCAGGAAAATAAATAGGCCTTTTCATCCCTAAGCAAAACATTAACAAATAAATGGAAACGCATATTAGACATCCAACTGTACCTCTGGTAGGGTGCTAGATGCCTGGGGGTTCTATAGATATGACCCCAAATATCTACCCTCTGGAATTTTTATATTTGAAGCAATCTCCTAGGGTCCCTTGTACAAAAAAATGGGAATGGGAGTTCAGAGCAGTAAAACAATACTGTTTAGAAGAAATGGGTTCTATGAAGGAGTTAGTATTTTATGAGTTTTGAAAGATAACAATTTTTACAATTGAACAAAATATAGAAATCATTGTCCATTCCATTACATTATGTTACAAATCCTTTAAAACATGCCACTTTTTATGTAAGCATGTCCTTTCCCTCTAAGCCTTTTTTAGGAAGTTTTGTTTTATTATTTGGTAACTCCAGTTAACTCTTTTTCAGTTCAGTTTTCTACATCCGATGATTCTTCAACTCCCATTCCCAAAGTTACATTATTCATCAGAACCACCTGTAGTGTCTATTCAAACACAGATTCTTGGGCCCTGAACCCAGAAGTTTAATTCAGTAGGTCTGGGGAGGGGTAAAATCATTTGCATTTCTAATGGGTTAACAGGTTATGATGTTGCTAGTCCATTCAACCATTCTAAAAAAATTTCTTTTCCCTTCTGATTTATTTTTGGATCTAGGAACAATGGAAATATTGGGTTCATCCAATACAAATACCATCACTATTTTGGTAGATGTTTATCATGAAAAAACATCTGCAGTGTACCATAAACATAGGCATATGAAATATGCAGAGCCCTTCTTGAAATGCTGACTTAGCTTCATGAAGTCTGGGATGAGACCTGAGATTTTGCTTTTCTAAGAAGCTCCTAGGTAGGGTGCACTACACTACTATGAGTGAGATAATAAAGACATTGTGCACAGCACCTTAATAACAATATTTTTTCAGGAACAAATGACAATCTTCTAACGGACATCTCAAATCCCAAATTCATCTCATTAATTTTACCATTTATTTTATTATCACTGTCCACTACTCTCAACAGAGAAACAAAATTGTATTCATATAAACAACAAAATAAGTCAAAATTGACCTTAGATATCTTCCAAATTAATCCTTTATTTTTATTTATATGGAGACTTTTCTAGATCTACATGTGATTGGGAATAAGAAAATCACAGTGAAATCATTTGAGAAAATTATTTTTGCTTTTTCAAGGTAGATTTGGTAATTTGAATAAAGAGAAGTTCTTAGCTAGCAATGACAGTATATAAAACAAAGGTAGCAGAATGATGTTTCAAGTCCTAGGGAGATGTTAATGATCTTCCCCTGCATCTTTATATTGCTATTTTATGAAATACTTGCTTTATAACCCTACTGTGCTTGAAAATAGTTGGTGATTATGAGCGATTCTTCAAGAAACATGAGTCATTTCTCAAGCAGTGCCTCAAGAAGCTTCATTTGATATCTTTGCTCAAACCTCTTTATAACACTAATTAGACTGACGTACACATCAAAAGAAGGCATTTCTCTGTGTCAGGTTCATGTGAATTTCAGTATCATCTAGCACATTCTGTTCCCTGCAAAGAATGAACAAGTCAATTTATCTCTCCTAGATCTCCAGTTATCCTGGATAGTTTTAGGCAGATGGAATTGCAAACCTAATGCCTAGTTGTAAAATCATTTGCATTTCTAATGGGTTAACAGGTTATGATGTTGCTAGTCCATTCAACCATTCTAAAAAAATTTCTTTTCCCTTCTGATTTATTTTTGGATCTAGGAACAATGGAAATATTGGGTTCATCCAATACAAATACCATCACTATTTTGGTAGATGTTTATCATGAAAAAACATCTGCAGTGTACCATAAACATAGGCATATGAAATATGCAGAGCCCTTCTTGAAATGCTGACTTAGCTTCATGAAGTCTGGGATGAGACCTGAGATTTTGCTTTTCTAAGAAGCTCCTAGGTAGGGTGCACTACACTACTATGAGTGAGATAATAAAGACATTGTGCACAGCACCTTAATAACAATATTTTTTCAGGAACAAATGACAATCTTCTAACGGACATCTCAAATCCCAAATTCATCTCATTAATTTTACCATTTATTTTATTATCACTGTCCACTACTCTCAACAGAGAAACAAAATTGTATTCATATAAACAACAAAATAAGTCAAAATTGACCTTAGATATCTTCCAAATTAATCCTTTATTTTTATTTATATGGAGACTTTTCTAGATCTACATGTGATTGGGAATAAGAAAATCACAGTGAAATCATTTGAGAAAATTATTTTTGCTTTTTCAAGGTAGATTTGGTAATTTGAATAAAGAGAAGTTCTTAGCTAGCAATGACAGTATATAAAACAAAGGTAGCAGAATGATGTTTCAAGTCCTAGGGAGATGTTAATGATCTTCCCCTGCATCTTTATATTGCTATTTTATGAAATACTTGCTTTATAACCCTACTGTGCTTGAAAATAGTTGGTGATTATGAGCGATTCTTCAAGAAACATGAGTCATTTCTCAAGCAGTGCCTCAAGAAGCTTCATTTGATATCTTTGCTCAAACCTCTTTATAACACTAATTAGACTGACGTACACATCAAAAGAAGGCATTTCTCTGTGTCAGGTTCATGTGAATTTCAGTATCATCTAGCACATTCTGTTCCCTGCAAAGAATGAACAAGTCAATTTATCTCTCCTAGATCTCCAGTTATCCTGGATAGTTTTAGGCAGATGGAATTGCATCCTAATGCCAGTTAAATCTTGAGTTGTGAGAGGGTTACTTACAGAGAAAATTGCCCTGAGAAACTGTGTGCTTTGTTTTCTTATTTCTGAAGATTTGCTTTTGTCCATAAGAGAACAGAGTAGAAGAGCACTTTCACTTTACAAGCATAAAATTCCAGTCTGAACTTTTTCTATATGTAATTGTAAGACAAGCATGTTGGACATTGCTCTCAATTAGTCATAGAAATTGGAAATAATTATTTCCATATTGAAATATAACTTGTATCATTAGAAACAATATTGAAATCTTTTTTTTTAAAAAAAAGAAAGCACTGATTATTTTCATGCTATAAATTCTCAGTTAACCTAATCAAAATCCAATATTTCCTCTAAGACAAAATCTTTTTTCACTTATCCAACAATGTATCTATTTTCATAATGTCAGGTCAACTCAGCTTTTGATATAAAGTACTGTACTTTTTGTTTGTGAGAAATGGATGAAATGGGTTCCCATATCTAGGATAGTTGCATGTAAAATGTCAGATGTGCTCTTTCCCGTACTCTCAAGTTCCTTAGAGAATGAATAAATTTGACCACTTTTAAAAGGTATTTTTAGAGAAACTATTATTTTAACAATTAGCACTTCATATTCTCAAGTCAAATCCCTTATGAAAATCACTTATAAAAAAACTATGCCTTTTAGAAAACTTCATATTTCTATATTATATATACATATATATATATATAAAGCTGTTTTTTCTGGATTTTCAAAGTATAGCTTTTAAGATTCAATTGATTATATAGCAAAAATATCTTATTGCTTCGAGATACTTGCACTTAGAAAACTAAAGTTTGATTTTATACTTAACATTGTATCAAATTTTGCAAATGGCCCTAATTAATACTTCATATATTATTTCTGTTCCTAATGGATTGAATACCATTCTGACTAAAACATGAACCTAGTTTAATATTTAGGTATCAGAGGCAGACCTAAGATTTGTTTAAATTGGCAAGGGAGAGAACACTGGAAGTGAAGAGACATGAAATAAAGGGAAAAGAAGAACAAAAAAGAAATAGAGGCAAGGAGAAGGTAGGGACAGAGAAGCAAAGAAAAAAGAAAAGATGTGCAGAGTGGGAGTATAGAATGCCACCAAGAGTTACCTTGGATACTACTCTGAACATTTTGTTGTGATTATTTAAATGATTCACTATCACCAACTATGGCTTTTTATAGATATTATAGTTATTTTCTGAAGACAGAGTATACTGCTTGAGGTAAACACCCAGGTTGAGAACCATTTTCAGTATGTGATTTTGGGGGAGTTATTTTGTCTATGTGCCTCAGTTATACTATTTTTTAAACGAAAATCATATTAGAACCCAAATAATAGAAATTTTATGAAAACTGAGTTAACTTCATCAAAGATGAGTGGACCAGAGAAAACACTCAGTAACAGTTAGTAATTAGTACTGGTGAAGTTTGCCATTGTGCTTCTTATTTAAGCAAAAACATGATACTAAAAGTTCATATCAATTCCTACCTGCAAAATTAAAATTCTGTATCTCTTAAGAGTCCCACAAAGAAACATTGCACACTCAAAAGTTTTAACCAAAGAGAATTTAAAGAAAAATTATATAGGCTGAAGATCAGCATTAAGGAGAGATCTACAAAGCATGGGAAATAAACAGAAACACCTGGAAGTTGTTCCTGACCCTCCACCCCCAGAGCCCGAAGGGGTAGGGGGAAGATACAGTGTGATCAGATATAAGTAGGCACTATAGTTGTGAAAAAGAGCCCACCTAAAAGAAGCTGTAACTACAGCACAGGTCACAGTGGAACATTGACATTAAATTAGATGATTCTCTGATGGCTGTTAGGGATGTCTTGTGCATTGTAGAAAGTTTGGTAGCTTCACTGGCCTCTACCAACTAGACGACAATGATACTTCAGGCCTGACAATCTCTTCTCTTGACAACCTCAGTCTTGATGATAGAAATGTCTCCAATATTAACCACTACATGTTCCCTGGTAGGGAGAGAGGTGTGTGCAAAATTGTTTCTGGGTTGAAAATCACTTCTGCAGAACTATAGTGAGGCCAGAATGTGTGGCAAGTAATAAACACTCTGGCCTACCACCATCATCATTGGGTGCCTCTCATTACTGAAACCACCCAAAACTGGAAAGAGAGTTTGGTGAGGCAATCTAGCTATAAATTGAGATTAGCAGGGCACAGTAGAGAGGAGTCTGAGAAGACAGAAGTACAATAATCAATATGTAATTGAAAGATTTGTATTAAATTGAGTTACCTGGGCTGTAGACTGCCAGGCTCCTTTGACCATGGAATTTTATAGACAAGAATATTGGATTGGGTTACTATTTCCTTCTCAGGAGGATCTTCCTAACCCAGGGATCAAACTTGTATCTCCTATGTTTCCTGCACTGGCGGGAGGATTCTTTATTGACTGCACCACCTGGAAAGCCCCAGCTATACACACACACACAGGTGCACACACACACACACACACACACACACACACACATTTGAGACCCCATGGACTGTAACTCACCAGGCTTCTCCATCCATGGAATTTTCCAGGCAAGAATACTAGAGTCAGTTGCCATTTCCTTCTCCAAGAATTAACAATACTCTCAATCAAAATAATTCATCAACCATAGCCATATTTCTTCCATCACTGTGAGAGCATCCATTTCCTTCCTGTAAAACCTCACCACTCCATGACAATGGTGCCTATACTTGACAGTTTTGGCTGCCACAAAAAATACCACGGATTGGGTGACAGACAATTGTTCTGGAAGCTAGTAAGTCAAATATGCTAGGAAAGTAGGTTCCATTCTGACACTTCCCTTGACTTGTAAGTGGTCATCGTCTCATTGTGTATTTGTATGACTTCTTCATGTGCACATGGAGTGAGAGAGAGCAAACTTTATGGCGTCTCTTTTTACAAGGACACTAATTTTTGAAATAGGTACCCCAATATTTATAACTTCTTTGACCTTAATTAATCTTAACATAAACTCCCTACCAATCAAGGTGATAGATTTAAGAACATGTATTACCTACATATATTAGTAGATTAAACACAAATTTTCTGTTTCACTCAAATGAAGTTTACATTTTTTAAAATGCTACATAATTTATTATTCTCATTACATGATCATCTCTTAGCCTGAATCAATGAGGTTTTACTACATGCTTAGATAAAGATAATGGGCTCTTTTTATGTTTTTAATTACAGAATGTGTGGCAAGTAATAAACACTCTGGCCTACCACCATCATCATTGGGTGCCTCTCATTACTGAAACCACCCAAAACTGGAAAGAGAGTTTGGTGAGGCAATCTAGCTATAAATTGAGATTAGCAGGGCACAGTAGAGAGGAGTCTGAGAAGACAGAAGTACAATAATCAATATGTAATTGAAAGATTTGTATTAAATTGAGTTACCTGGGCTGTAGACTGCCAGGCTCCTTTGACCATGGAATTTTATAGACAAGAATATTGGATTGGGTTACTATTTCCTTCTCAGGAGGATCTTCCTAACCCAGGGATCAAACTTGTATCTCCTATGTTTCCTGCACTGGCGGGAGGATTCTTTATTGACTGCACCACCTGGAAAGCCCCAGCTATACACACACACACAGGTGCACACACACACACACACACACACACACACACACATTTGAGACCCCATGGACTGTAACTCACCAGGCTTCTCCATCCATGGAATTTTCCAGGCAAGAATACTAGAGTCAGTTGCCATTTCCTTCTCCAAGAATTAACAATACTCTCAATCAAAATAATTCATCAACCATAGCCATATTTCTTCCATCACTGTGAGAGCATCCATTTCCTTCCTGTAAAACCTCACCACTCCATGACAATGGTGCCTATACTTGACAGTTTTGGCTGCCACAAAAAATACCACGGATTGGGTGACAGACAATTGTTCTGGAAGCTAGTAAGTCAAATATGCTAGGAAAGTAGGTTCCATTCTGACACTTCCCTTGACTTGTAAGTGGTCATCGTCTCATTGTGTATTTGTATGACTTCTTCATGTGCACATGGAGTGAGAGAGAGCAAACTTTATGGCGTCTCTTTTTACAAGGACACTAATTTTTGAAATAGGTACCCCAATATTTATAACTTCTTTGACCTTAATTAATCTTAACATAAACTCCCTACCAATCAAGGTGATAGATTTAAGAACATGTATTACCTACATATATTAGTAGATTAAACACAAATTTTCTGTTTCACTCAAATGAAGTTTACATTTTTTAAAATGCTACATAATTTATTATTCTCATTACATGATCATCTCTTAGCCTGAATCAATGAGGTTTTACTACATGCTTAGATAAAAAGATAATGGGCTCTTTTTATGTTTTTTAATTACTTAAAAACAAATTACCTATTATCATGGAAAATGACACCAGGTTTTCATATAGAAGCTATTTAAAACTAAATACATTCAAGAATATTTTAGTACTTTTCCTACCAATCTTTCAATGTTAGACTCCATTCCAAGCATCTAGGACTTATCTGAGGTTCTAAATTCAAGATAAAAATAGTAAAATAATTTATAACATATCACTATGTTATAAATAACCTTATTTATAACACATAAATCAAAAGTATGATTAACATTATGGACAATAATAAATCAGCACTCTACAATTAAGTTGGCACTGAAAAAAACTGTCATTCCATTGACCATTCTTAATAATACTCAATGATTGCCAGCCTTCTTGCTAAATGCTATGATTTATTTACATTAAGATATAGTTCAGAAATAGGAATTTATAAAATAAATTATTAAGAACACTGGGAAATTAGGAATATAGGCTAAATACCTTGGCTATGTGTCTTGCTATGTGGTGTTAGTGACAGAAATCCACTTGCCAATGCAGGAGACGTAAGAGACATGGAACTGATCCCTGGGTTGAAAATATCCCCTGGAGAAGGCCATGGAAACCCACTCCAAGATTTTCCCCGGGAGAATTCCATTGACAAAGGAGCCCAGGGACTTAGGGTCACAAAGAGCTGGAGATGACTGAAGTGACTTAACCCAGCACAGCACACAACACTTTTACTAGTGTAAAGCACCCGAAGATCAGGATCTAGGAGAAACAGATAAAACTAGAACACAATAGCAGTGACCCACTGAGATAGTCAAAAGTAAAATGTATCTGAATCACAGTAAACAAACCAATTTTTGAAATAGGTACCCCAATATTTATAACTTCTTTGACCTTAATTAATCTTAACATAAACTCCCTACCAATCAAGGTGATAGATTTAAGAACATGTATTACCTACATATATTAGTAGATTAAACACAAATTTTCTGTTTCACTCAAATGAAGTTTACATTTTTTAAAATGCTACATAATTTATTATTCTCATTACATGATCATCTCTTAGCCTGAATCAATGAGGTTTTACTACATGCTTAGATAAAAAGATAATGGGCTCTTTTTATGTTTTTTAATTACTTAAAAACAAATTACCTATTATCATGGAAAATGACACCAGGTTTTCATATAGAAGCTATTTAAAACTAAATACATTCAAGAATATTTTAGTACTTTTCCTACCAATCTTTCAATGTTAGACTCCATTCCAAGCATCTAGGACTTATCTGAGGTTCTAAATTCAAGATAAAAATAGTAAAATAATTTATAACATATCACTATGTTATAAATAACCTTATTTATAACACATAAATCAAAAGTATGATTAACATTATGGACAATAATAAATCAGCACTCTACAATTAAGTTGGCACTGAAAAAAACTGTCATTCCATTGACCATTCTTAATAATACTCAATGATTGCCAGCCTTCTTGCTAAATGCTATGATTTATTTACATTAAGATATAGTTCAGAAATAGGAATTTATAAAATAAATTATTAAGAACACTGGGAAATTAGGAATATAGGCTAAATACCTTGGCTATGTGTCTTGCTATGTGGTGTTAGTGACAGAAATCCACTTGCCAATGCAGGAGACGTAAGAGACATGGAACTGATCCCTGGGTTGAAAATATCCCCTGGAGAAGGCCATGGAAACCCACTCCAAGATTTTCCCCGGGAGAATTCCATTGACAAAGGAGCCCAGGGACTTAGGGTCACAAAGAGCTGGAGATGACTGAAGTGACTTAACCCAGCACAGCACACAACACTTTTACTAGTGTAAAGCACCCGAAGATCAGGATCTAGGAGAAACAGATAAAACTAGAACACAATAGCAGTGACCCACTGAGATAGTCAAAAGTAAAATGTATCTGAATCACAGTAAACAGCTGAGGAAGCTACATACAATTCATTGAAGTGGTTTAAGGTAAAGGGTAGTTAATAATAGAATCATGGGGCTTCCCTGGTGGTCCAGTGGGTAAAGAGTCTGCCTTGCATTGCAAAGGGCACCGGTTCAATCCCTGGCATAGGAAAATCCCATATGCCGCGGAGCAACTGGACTGGTGTGTCCAATTATGAACCAGCGTTCTGGAGCACATATGCCCAGAGCCAGTGCTCTGCTACAGGAGAGGCCACTGCAATGGTAGGTGCACACAGGCCAAAGAACAAAGATGGATGAAAATAAATAAATAAAAGAGCAATAAAAGTAACTAAACAGGGTCTTCTCTGGTAGGTCAGTGGTGAAGAGTTCACCTGCCAATGTAGGAGACACAAGTTCGATCCCTGATCTGGGAAGATCCCACATGCTGTGGAGTAACTGAGCCTGTGAGTCACAACTATTGAGCCTGTGCTCTAGAGTCTAGGAGCCGCAACTATCGAAGCCCATGAGCCCTAGAGCCCGAGTTCCACAACAAGAAAGTCACTGCAACAAGAAGCCTGCTCACCTCATTGAGAGAGTAGCCCCTACTCCCTGCAACTAAAGAAGAGCCTGTAGCAGCAGTGAAGACCCAAAATAGCCAAAAATAAATAAATAAATAAACAAAAAGTAACCAAACATTTTAAAAATAATAATAATGGAATCAGAATTATTTTAGGAAATGTAGAAAATAAATCTGAGTTAGGGGGAAAAAAAGACTAGGCATTTGCAAAGGAATGGAAAGCATAAAATAATAGCAACCAATGAAATGGGAGAAAATATTTACAAATGACATGACAGACAAGGACTTGATATCTAAAATACACAAACAGCTCATACAACAACAAAAAACAATTGAAAAATGGGAAGAAGACCTTAGCAGATATTTCTCTAGAGAAGACAAGGATGGCCATTAGGCACATGCAAGGGTGCTCAGCATCACTAATTATTAGAGAAATGTGAATCAAAACTATAATGAGGTACCAACTCACACAGTTCAGAATGACCAACACTATAACATCTACAAATAACAAAATGCTAAGAGGATGTAGAGAAAAGGGAACTCTCCTGCACTGTTGATGGGAATGCAATTTGGTTCAACTGCTATGGAAAACAATGTGGAGGTTCCTCAGAAAACTAAAAATAAAATTATCATATGATCCAGCAATACCACTCCTGAGCATACACCCAGACAAAATTATTACTCAGAAAGATACAGGCACCCATATGTTCACTATTCACAATATTCAAGTCATGAAAACAACCTAAATGTTCATTGACAGATGAATGGATTACAATGTGGTACATATGTACATGGACTACTCAGCCATGAAAAATATAATGAAATAATATCAATTGCAACTAGAGATTACCACACTAAGTGAGTTCAGTTAGAAAGAGAAAGACTAGTATCATATGATATTACTTATATGTGGAATCTAAAATATGTAACAAATGAACCTATCTATGAAGCAGAAACAGAATCAAAGACATAAATAACAGACGTGATTAACAAGAAGGAGGAATTTAGGGGAGGGAAGGACTAAGAGTTTGGGATTAGGAGATATAAACTATTATGCACAGGATGGATAGTCAAATCCTGTGATAAATGGTAATGGAAAACAAAATTTCAGTAAAGTGTGTTTATATGTATATAACTGCATTACTTTGCTATGCAGCAGAGATTTGTACAAAATTGTAAATCAACTATATTTCAATTAAATATTAAATTAAAAAAATAAGCAAGTAAAATAGTAAACCACGGGAATAGTCTATAGAAGTAGTGTTAGGTAACTATAAGCATAGTAGAACATGGTAGTAAGAGGCAAGGAAATACATCGTGTGGTCTTTGGGATGGATGTCACCTAGTGTTGGAATTGGTGGTTGGAGGAGGGAACAGCTTCTTCAAGCTGGTGTCTGTAGTCTCACGCCTGCAGATCATTTTCTCCTCTGATTTAGTACAACAGATAGTAAATTTCATTAATTATAAGCCAGATCTTAATTAATGTCAGTGGCAGAGAATACCCTTTTATAACTTGCTGTCCATTTGAGTGTCAGGTTTCTTTAAAGCAAAGATGAATTTAATGATCCTTCCCAAAGTTTTCCCCTAGTCATTATTACTTACTTGCTAACACTTTGGAGTTTTAATTCTTTTTCTTTTCTTTTAAATTTATCATCAGATGGAAATAATTGGGAGGTGTGGATATTTTTCAACAGTGGGAGCTTTTATTAGTTTTTAAATAGATAAAAATATCCTTTCTTCCCCACAGTGTAAAGTGGCATGGGTTATTGCTACCATCTCAGTAAATTAAATTACATTTAGAACATAAAGGAAAAGGATTGTGAAAATGTTTAGCCAAAGGAGTTCTCCAGCTCACTGAACATTTATGGGCACTTCGCCAACCTAAATGTTCATTGACAGATGAATGGATTACAATGTGGTACATATGTACATGGACTACTCAGCCATGAAAAATATAATGAAATAATATCAATTGCAACTAGAGATTACCACACTAAGTGAGTTCAGTTAGAAAGAGAAAGACTAGTATCATATGATATTACTTATATGTGGAATCTAAAATATGTAACAAATGAACCTATCTATGAAGCAGAAACAGAATCAAAGACATAAATAACAGACGTGATTAACAAGAAGGAGGAATTTAGGGGAGGGAAGGACTAAGAGTTTGGGATTAGGAGATATAAACTATTATGCACAGGATGGATAGTCAAATCCTGTGATAAATGGTAATGGAAAACAAAATTTCAGTAAAGTGTGTTTATATGTATATAACTGCATTACTTTGCTATGCAGCAGAGATTTGTACAAAATTGTAAATCAACTATATTTCAATTAAATATTAAATTAAAAAAATAAGCAAGTAAAATAGTAAACCACGGGAATAGTCTATAGAAGTAGTGTTAGGTAACTATAAGCATAGTAGAACATGGTAGTAAGAGGCAAGGAAATACATCGTGTGGTCTTTGGGATGGATGTCACCTAGTGTTGGAAGTGCTGGTTGGAGGAGGGAACAGCTTTTTCAAGCTGGTGCCTATAGGCTCACACCTGCAGATAATTTCTGATTGAGTACAACAGATAGTAAATTTTATTAATTGTAAGCCAGCTCTTAATTAACGTCAGTGGCAGAGAATACCCTTTTATAATCTGCTGTCTATTTGAGTATCAGGTCTCTTTAAAGCAAAGATGAATTTAATGATCCTTCCCAAAGTTTTTCCCTAGTCATGTTACTTACTTTCTAACACTTTGTAGTTTCAATTCTTTTTCTATTCTTTTAAATCTACTATTTGATGGAAATAATTGGGAGATATGGACATTTTTCAACAGTGGGAGATTTTATTAGCTTTTAAGTAGATAAAAATATCCTTTCTTCCCCACAGTGTAAAGTGGCATGGGTTATTGCTACCATCTCAGTAAATTAAATTACTTTTAGAAAAAATAAAGGAAAAGGATTGTGAAAATGTTTAGCCAAAGGAGTTCTCCAGCTCACTGAACATTTATGGGCACTTCGCCATCAAGGCAAGGTAAATTCACCTATAAGTAGCTATTTAAAAAACATGTGTAAAATAGCTGTTAAACTTACCCAGCTGAATTACACCTAACTTTAGACAAAAGAGTAGAATGTGTACATAATTGAATTGATAGCTAAAATGATGGCAAAATAATCACCTGCAAAATAAATAGAGCCAGCTGAAAAAGTCTAAATTTTTGAGACAGAATAATTAGCAGTAATATATTGAACTGAAGAAAAATTTAATTGGAAACAAACACACACAAACATATGTGCACATGTTTGGCAACTTCTGACTGGGAAATAACTGGCTTTGTTTTGACTCAGGTGGTCTCTAGGCAGGTGTGGGAAATTAAGTAAATCATACTGTGTACTCCCTGATGGGCCTAATTATTTAAAGTCAGATCTTCTAAATTAATAAAAAGCAGTATTCTCAAATGTAGTTGTACATTTGAAACATCTGAGTTATTTTCTTAAAAAAATAGGTCAAGGGCTTCCCCTGGTGGTCCAGTGGATAAGGACACCGCCTTGCAGTGCAAAGGGCGCCAGTTCAATCCCTGGCCTGGAAAGATCCCACATGCCGCGGAGCGGCTGGACTGATGTGTCCAATCACCGAGCCAGAGCTCTGGAGCGCATGTGCCCAGAGTTGGCGCTCTTCGACAACAGACGCCACCGCGATGGGAGGCCCGCAGGAGGCCCGCAGGAGCCAAAGAACAAAGACGGATGAAAAATAGAGAAATGAAAGACCAATAGAAGTGGCCCGCCCGCTCCCCTCCCTCCCCAACCTGACCCCCACCCAAAATAAATAAATAAATAAATAAAAAATAATAAATAAATAAATAAAAAATAATAAATAAATGAATAAAAAATAGGCCAAAAGCCAGCAGTTTTGATTTAGTTGATTTAGGATACAGATGAAACATAAGTATTTAGAAATCACCACAAATGTCAAAGTTACAGCCAAGCCTCAGAACCACTTTTTTTTAATTTATGTATTTTCGTACATCTTTGTTTCTTTGGCCTGTGTTTTGGCCTCCCGCTTGCCCGTTTGGCCTCCCCCTCATTAAATTACTTTTAGAAAAATAAAGGAAAAGGATTGTGAAAATGTTTAGCCAAAGGAGTTCTCCAGCTCACTGAACATTTATGGGCACTTCGCCATCAAGGCAAGGTAAATTCACCTATAAGTAGCTATTTAAAAAACATGTGTAAAATAGCTGTTAAACTTACCCAGCTGAATTACACCTAACTTTAGACAAAAGAGTAGAATGTGTACATAATTGAATTGATAGCTAAAATGATGGCAAAATAATCACCTGCAAAATAAATAGAGCCAGCTGAAAAAGTCTAAATTTTTGAGACAGAATAATTAGCAGTAATATATTGAACTGAAGAAAAATTTAATTGGAAACAAACACACACAAACATATGTGCACATGTTTGGCAACTTCTGACTGGGAAATAACTGGCTTTGTTTTGACTCAGGTGGTCTCTAGGCAGGTGTGGGAAATTAAGTAAATCATACTGTGTACTCCCTGATGGGCCTAATTATTTAAAGTCAGATCTTCTAAATTAATAAAAAGCAGTATTCTCAAATGTAGTTGTACATTTGAAACATCTGAGTTATTTTCTTAAAAAAATAGGTCAAGGGCTTCCCCTGGTGGTCCAGTGGATAAGGACACCGCCTTGCAGTGCAAAGGGCGCCAGTTCAATCCCTGGCCTGGAAAGATCCCACATGCCGCGGAGCGGCTGGACTGATGTGTCCAATCACCGAGCCAGAGCTCTGGAGCGCATGTGCCCAGAGTTGGCGCTCTTCGACAACAGACGCCACCGCGATGGGAGGCCCGCAGGAGGCCCGCAGGAGCCAAAGAACAAAGACGGATGAAAAATAGAGAAATGAAAGACCAATAGAAGTGGCCCGCCCCTCCTCCCTCCCCAACCTGACCCCCACCCAAAATAAATAAATAAATAAATAAAAAATAATAAATAAATAAATAAAAAATAATAAATAAATGAATAAAAAATAGGCCAAAAGCCAGCAGTTTTGATTTAGTTGATTTAGGATACAGATGAAACATAAGTATTTAGAAATCACCACAAATGTCAAAGTTACAGCCAAGCCTCAGAACCACTTTTTTTTAATTTATGTATTTTCGTACATCTTTGTTCTTTGGCCTGTGTGGGCCTCCCGTTGCAGTGGCCTCTCTCATTGCAGAGCACTGGCTCTGGGTGCATGTGCTTCAGAGCACCAGCACATAATTGGACACACTTGTCCAGCCACTCCATGGCATGTGGGATCTTCCTGGGCCAGGGATTGAACTGGTGCCCCCTGCATTGCAAGGCAGACTCTTTACCCACCAGGTCACCAGGGAAGCCCAAGAACCACTTTTAAGTGCAGTTTTGTGACTGATGAAATCCCAAATGAAAATGAAAACAAGGAATTCTATTTTTTGGCTTCCATTAAGGGTAGCATGGGTGGATTGTTTTGTTTCTCAGCAACAGTTGAAAAAGCACCTGTAGCAATGTCCTGCCTCCTCCATATCCCAGAAGCATGATAAATCTCTACAGCTTACCATAAGTTTAAGATGCTGCATTTTCAATACTTCATTTTCAGCAATGGCCTGAGAGGTATGAATGATGACCAAAGAGACTGAGGGTGTGGAATCCATTCTGTAAAATGGCAAGTTGTGGGTAAGTTGAGTAGGTTGTTAGTTTTTTGTAAGGAGTAGCTTTATGATATATACTACCTGAGCAGTAGCTTCTCAATGACTGTTAGGAAACCATGTGCCATGGCAACACTAAAAGATGAACTGACTGTACATTGAAGCTACCTGGGTACCAGAATCTCTCTTGGTCACTTTATCAACATTTATTTTTGAATGATAAACCACCTAAAAGTGTCTTATTTCCTCTTCTTTCTTTACTTCTTTTTCATAAACCTCTAGTATTGGATTTTACCGCAAGAGGTGCTATGATATAAATCTGCTCATATTTATTTTCCAAATTGAATTATAGATTCCTTAAAATCATGGTCAGTTATAGTCATTCTCATACCTTCAGCTATCAGCACAGTGGAAGGGATGCAAATTTTTGTAGATAGAAATGTTTGTGTGCTATCCTAGATCCCCTTTGGATTTGAAGCCATATATGGATGAAATACAGTAGAAACTAAGCAAGGAAAGGCAGACTTTACAGTTTCTGAGGCAAACCTCTTCCAAATAAAACCCAATTATATAACAAATACCTCTCATAACTTATATTATTTCAGAATATATTAATTAAAATATTCTAGCCATACAAACACAAAATGATCAGAAAAACTCTCTTGACAGCATGGGACTTAACATTGGGGGAAAAGAGTACAAAAACAAAGGTACAGAAAGTCACTGATATTTAACATTTTGGCAATGCTGTGAAGGAAAATGGCAGGGAATTGAAACAAAACATTGCTTGGAACTCTCTCAGACTTGCAGAGAACAGAAAGGAGAGATAAGAATGCCTTCTTCAATGAAAAGTACAAAGAAATACAGGAAAATATTAGAGTAAGAAAGAGTAGAGATCTCTTAAAACTGGAAATATAAAAGGAACATTTCATGCAAGGATGGGCATGATAAAGGACAGAAAAGGTAAGGGTATAATAGAGATTAATAAGAGGTGGTGAGAATAAACCAAACTGAATAAAAGCCTTAAAGACCAAGATAACCATGATGGGTGTGGTGACTCACCAAGGGCAGGACATTCTGGAGTATGAAGTCAAGTGGGCCTTGAAAAGCATTACTAAACTAATGGAGATTAAGGAATTCCAACTTAGTTATTTAAAATCCATTCTGTAAAATGGCAAGTTGTGGGTAAGTTGAGTAGGTTGTTAGTTTTTTGTAAGGAGTAGCTTTATGATATATACTACCTGAGCAGTAGCTTCTCAATGACTGTTAGGAAACCATGTGCCATGGCAACACTAAAAGATGAACTGACTGTACATTGAAGCTACCTGGGTACCAGAATCTCTCTTGGTCACTTTATCAACATTTATTTTGAATGATAAACCACCTAAAAGTGTCTTATTTCCTCTTCTTTCTTTACTTCTTTTTCATAAACCTCTAGTATTGGATTTTACCGCAAGAGGTGCTATGATATAAATCTGCTCATATTTATTTTCCAAATTGAATTATAGATTCCTTAAAATCATGGTCAGTTATAGTCATTCTCATACCTTCAGCTATCAGCACAGTGGAAGGGATGCAAATTTTGTAGATAGAAATGTTTGTGTGCTATCCTAGATCCCCTTTGGATTTGAAGCCATATATGGATGAAATACAGTAGAAACTAAGCAAGGAAAGGCAGACTTTACAGTTTCTGAGGCAAACCTCTTCCAAATAAAACCCAATTATATAACAAATACCTCTCATAACTTATATTATTTCAGAATATATTAATTAAAATATTCTAGCCATACAAACACAAAATGATCAGAAAAACTCTCTTGACAGCATGGGACTTAACATTGGGGGAAAAGAGTACAAAAACAAAGGTACAGAAAGTCACTGATATTTAACATTTTGGCAATGCTGTGAAGGAAAATGGCAGGGAATTGAAACAAAACATTGCTTGGAACTCTCTCCAGACTTGCAGAGAACAGAAAGGAGAGATAAGAATGCCTTCTTCAATGAAAAGTACAAAGAAATACAGGAAAATATTAGAGTAAGAAAGAGTAGAGATCTCTTAAAACTGGAAATATAAAAGGAACATTTCATGCAAGGATGGGCATGATAAAGGACAGAAAAGGTAAGGGTATAATAGAGATTAATAAGAGGTGGTGAGAATAAACCAAACTGAATAAAAGCCTTAAAGACCAAGATAACCATGATGGGTGTGGTGACTCACCAAGGGCAGGACATTCTGGAGTATGAAGTCAAGTGGGCCTTGAAAAGCATTACTAAACTAATGGAGATTAAGGAATTCCAACTTAGTTATTTAAAATCCTGAAAGGCGATGATGTTATATTTTGCACTCAATATGTAAGAAAATTTTGGAAGCCCTGCAGTGACCATAGGACTGGAAAAAGTCAGTTTCCATTCAAATTCCAAAAGAGGGAAGTGCTAAAAAGCATTTAAGCTACCCAACAATTGCACTCATTTTGCATGCTAGTCAGGTTATGCACAAAATCCTTCAAAATAGGCTTTGACAGTACTTGAATCAAGAACTTCCAGATGTACAAACTGGTTTTAGGAAAGGCAGAGGACACAAAGATCAAATTGCCAACAGTCATTGTATCATAGATAAAGTGAGGGAATTCCAGAAAAGTATTTTCTGTTTCATTGTATACACGACAGCCTTTGACTCTGTGGATCACAAGAACCTATGAAAATTTCTCAAAAAATATGGGAATACCAGACAGATTTCTTCTGTCTCCTGAGAAATCTGTATGAGGGTAAAGAAGCAACAGTTAAAACCTTATATGAAGCAACTGACTGGTTCAAAATTGGGAAAGGAGTGTGACAAGACTGTATACTGTCACTCTGTTTATTTAGCTTATATGCAGAGTAGATCATGTGAAATGCTGGGCTAGATGAGATACAAGTTGGAATCAAGACTACCAGGAGAAATATCAACAACATTTGGTATGCAGAGGTAGCACTCTAATGGCAGAAAGCAAAAAGGGACTAAAGAGCTTCTTTTTTTTTTTTTTAAACCTTTATTTTACTTTTAACTTTTACAGAGTTTTGTTGTTTACAGATATGTATGTTCTCAAAGATGCTCTATCTTTTTTTCTGACTGCAAGACAGAAAGGAGAGAAAAATGCCTTCTTCAATAAAATACGTGGAATTTAAGTGAAGGGTAGAGATCTCTTAAAACTGGAAATATAAAAGGAACATTTCATGCAAGGATGGGCATGATAAAGGACAGAAAAGGTAAGGGTATAATAGAGATTAATAAGAGGTGGTGAGAATAAACCAAACTGAATAAAAGCCTTAAAGACCAAGATAACCATGATGGGTGTGGTGACTCACCAAGGGCAGGACATTCTGGAGTATGAAGTCAAGTGGGCCTTGAAAAGCATTACTAAACTAATGGAGATTAAGGAATTCCAACTTAGTTATTTAAAATCCTGAAAGGCGATGATGTTATATTTTGCACTCAATATGTAAGAAAATTTTGGAAGCCCTGCAGTGACCATAGGACTGGAAAAAGTCAGTTTCCATTCAAATTCCAAAAGAGGGAAGTGCTAAAAAGCATTTAAGCTACCCAACAATTGCACTCATTTTGCATGCTAGTCAGGTTATGCACAAAATCCTTCAAAATAGGCTTTGACAGTACTTGAATCAAGAACTTCCAGATGTACAAACTGGTTTTAGGAAAGGCAGAGGACACAAAGATCAAATTGCCAACAGTCATTGTATCATAGATAAAGTGAGGGAATTCCAGAAAAGTATTTTCTGTTTCATTGTATACACGACAGCCTTTGACTCTGTGGATCACAAGAACCTATGAAAATTTCTCAAAAAATATGGGAATACCAGACAGATTTCTTCTGTCTCCTGAGAAATCTGTATGAGGGTAAAGAAGCAACAGTTAAAACCTTATATGAAGCAACTGACTGGTTCAAAATTGGGAAAGGAGTGTGACAAGACTGTATACTGTCACTCTGTTTATTTAGCTTATATGCAGAGTAGATCATGTGAAATGCTGGGCTAGATGAGATACAAGTTGGAATCAAGACTACCAGGAGAAATATCAACAACATTTGGTATGCAGAGGTAGCACTCTAATGGCAGAAAGCAAAAAGGGACTAAAGAGCTTCTTTTTTTTTTTTTTAAACCTTTATTTTACTTTTAACTTTTACAGAGTTTTGTTGTTTACAGATATGTATGTTCTCAGATTAGTCATATGTATATCCCCTCCTTCCCTCCCCTCCCGACCATCATACAGCACCCCTGAAGGATCCCCTTTTCTCACAGAGCAATGCCTATAGCTATTTTCTTCACTTATGATAGTACAGGCCTTCATGCTACTTCCTTTACGCCTCCCACCCACTGTTCCTTCCCCACAATGTCCATATGTCCACTGTCCATGTCTGTCTTTCTGTCGCTTCACTGCATGTGCCATCATCACCATCCTACTAGATTCCATATATATGTGTTAATATGCTGTATTTGTCCTTCTCTTTCTGACTGACTTCACTTTTGATGATACGTTCTAGATCCAGCCACCTCATTAGGGTTGATTCTTCTGCATTTCTCTTTACAGCTGTGTAGTATTCCATTGTATATATGTACCAGAGCTTTTGGATCCATTCGTTCGTCGATGGGCATCTAGGTTCCTTCCATGTTCTAGCTATTGTATAGAGAGCTGCAATGAACATTGGGGTACAGGTGCTTCTTTCAGTTTTGATTTCATCAGGGTATAAGCCTAAGAGTGGGATTGCTGGGTCATAGGGTGCTTCTATTTTTAGTTTTTTAAGAAATCTGCAGACAGTCTTCCATAGAGGCTGTATCAATTTACATTCCCACCAGCAATGCAGGAGTGTTCCCTTTTCTCCACACCCTCTCCAGCATTTATTGTCTGTCGATTTGTGGATGGCCATTCTGACGGGTGTGAGGTGATATCTCATTGTAGTTTTGATTTGCATTTCTCTAATTATTAGTGAAGTTGAGCATCGTTTCATGTGTTTTTGGGCCATCTGTATGTCATCATTGGAGAGGTGTCTGTTTAGGTCCTTTCCCCATTTTTTCATTGGGTTGTTCGTTTTTCCAGTGCTGAGTTGTCTGAGTTGCTTGTAGATTTTGGAGATTAATTCTTTGTCTGTTGTTTCATTTGCTATGATTTTCTCCCACTCTGTGGGGTGTCTGTTCAGCTTTTTTGTAATTTCTTTAGCTGTACAAAAGCTTTTAAAGAGCTTCTTGATGAAGGTGAAAGCAGAGAGTGAAAAAGTGGGCTTCATGCTTCCCTGGTGGTCCAGTGGGTAAGGACACCGCCTTGCAGTGCAAGGGGCGCCGGTTCGATCCCTGGCCTGGGAAGATCCCACGTGCTGTGGAGCAGCTGGACCGATGTGTCCAATTACCAAGCTGGAGCTCTGGAGCACATGCGCCCAGAGCCGGTGCTCTGTGACAACAGAGGCCACTGCGATGGGAGGCCCACATGGGCCAAGGAACAAAGATGGATGAAAATAGATAAATGAAAGACCAATAGAAGTAGCCCAACTGATCCCCTCCGTCCACACCCCACACCCCCCAAAATAAAAGAAAAAGAAAAAGTAGGCTTAAAATTCAACATTTAAAAAACTAATATAATGACATTTCGTACCATCACTTCATAGCAAATAGAAGGAAAAAAGGTGGAAGCAGTGAAAGATTTTCTCTTGGTGGGCTCTAAAATCACTGCAGATGGTGATTACAGCCATGAAATTAAATGTTTTCTTCTTGGAAGAAAAGCTATGAGAAACCTAGGCAGTGCATTAAAAAGCTGAGACCTTACTTTCCAGACAAAGTCTATATAGTCAAAACTATGTTCTTTCCAGTAGTTGTGTATGAATGTAAGAGTTGAACCAGAAAGAAGTCTGAGCGCTGAAGGATTGATGCTTTTTTATTTTATTTTATATTATTTTTTTACTTTTACAGAGTTTGATTGTTCACATACATGTATGTTCCAAGATCAGTTATATGCATCTCCCTGGCCCCCTCCTGCCTCCACCCACTCCCAGTCCGCCCTCCATCCCACCCCTCCAGGCCATTGCACTGCATCCCTGCAGGATCCTCTATTCCCACAACACCATGACAATAGCTATCTTTTTCTAGTATGATAGTATAGGTTACCATGTTACTCCCTCTATGCCTCCCACCCACTGTTCATTCCCCTCAATGTCCACATGATGCCTGTTCTCTTTCTCTGTTTATTCCACCAATTCACTGCGTGTGTTATCATTACCATCTTACTAGATTCCATATATGTGTGTTAGCATACTGTATTTATCTTTCTCTTTTTGGCTTACTTCACTTTTTATGATAGGTTCTAGAGTCAGCCACTTCATTAGGACTGAGTCTTCTGCATTTCTTTTAACAGCTGAGTAGTATTCCATTGTATATATGCACCAGAATTTCTGTATCCATTCATTCGTCGATGGACATCTAGGTTGCTTCCATGTTCTGGCTATTGTATAGAGAGCTGCAATGAACATTGGGGTACAGGTGCTTCTTTCAGTTTTGATTTCATCAGGGCATAAGCCTAAGAGTGGGATTGATACGTCAGATGGGGCTTCTATTTTTAGTTTTTTAAGGAATCTCCATACTGTCTTCCATAGTGGCTGTATCAACTTACATTCCCACCAGCAATGCAAGAGGGTTCGCTTTTCTCCGCACCCTCTCAAGCATTTATTGTCTGTCGATTTGTGGATGATGGCCATTCTGACGGGTGTGAGGTGATATCTCATTGTAGTTTTGATTTGCATTTCTCTAATTAGAAGCCAGGTGGCGCATTGTTTCATGTGGTTTTTGGCCATCTGTATGTCCTCTTTGGTGAGACGTCTCTTTAGATCTTTTTCCCATTTTTGAATTGGGTTGTCCATTTTTCCGGTGCTGAGTTGTCTAAGCTGCTTACAGATTTTGTAGATTAATTCTTTGCCTGTTATATCATTTTCTATTATATTCTCCCATTCTGTGTGTTATCTGTTCACCTTTTTTGTCATTTCTTTTGCTGTATGAAAGCTTTTAAGTTTCATTAGGTCCCACATGTTCATTTTTGTTTTTAGTTCCACTATTCTAGTAAGCAGATCATGGAAGATCTTGTTTTGATTTATGTCCTTGAGTGTTTTGCCTATATTCTCCTTTAAGAGTTATATAGTTACTGGTCTTATATTTAGATCTTTAATCCATTTTGAGTTTATCTTTGTGCATGGTGTCAGGAAATGTTCCAACTTCATTTTTAGCATGTAGCTGTCCAATTTTCCCAGCACCATTTGTTGAAGAGGCTGTCTTTGTCCCATTTTATAGTTTCGCCTCCTTTGTCAAAAATAAGGTACCCATAGGTATGTGGGCCTATTTCTGGGTTCTCTATGTTGTTCCATTGGTCTATATTTCTGTTTTTGTGCCAGTACCATACTGTCTTGATGACTGTTGCTTTGTAGTATAGTCTGAAGTTGGGGAGACTGATCCCTCCAACTCCATTCTTCTTTCTCAGGATTGCTTTGGCTATTCAGGGTCATTTCTGTTTCCATATGAACTGCATTATTCTTTGGTCTAGTTCTGTGAAGAATGTCATTGGCAGTTTGATAGGGATCACATTGAATCTGTAGATATTTGGTAGTCATTTTCACAATATTGATTCTTCCAACCCAGGAACATGGAATATCTCTCCATCTGTTTAAGTGTTCTTTAATTTCATTCATGAGAGTCTTGTAACTTTCTGTGTATAGTTGTTTTGTTTCTTTGGGTAGGTTTATTCCCAGATATTTTATTCTTTTTTTGTTGCAATGGTGAATGGGATTGCATCCTTCATTTCTCTTTCTCATTTTTCATAGTTTGTATATAGGAGTGCCAGTGATTTCTGTATATTGATTTTGCATCCCATGACTTTGCTGAATTCATTGATTAGCTCTAGCAGTTTTCTAATTGTGCCTTCAGAATTATCTATGTATAATATCATGTCGTCTGTAAAAAGAGAGAGCTTGACTTCTTCTATTCCAATCTGGATTCCTTTTATTTCTTTCTCTTCTCTTATAGCTGTTGCTAGAACTTCCAGGACTATGTTGAATAATAGTGGTGAAAGTGGACACCCTTGTCTTGTTCCTGATCTTAGAGTGAATGCTTTCAGTTTTTCACCATTGAGGATAATGTTCTCTGTGGGCTTCTCATATATAGTTACTGGTCTTATATATAGATCTTTAATCCATTTTGAGTTTATCTGTCTTTGTTCAACTTCATTTTTAGCATGTAGCTGTCCAATTTTCCCAGCACCATTTGTTGAAGAGGCTGTCTTTGTCCCATTTTATAGTTTCGCCTCCTTTGTCAAAAATAAGGTACCCATAGGTATGTGGGCCTATTTCTGGGTTCTCTATGTTGTTCCATTGGTCTATATTTCTGTTTTTGTGCCAGTACCATACTGTCTTGATGACTGTTGCTTTGTAGTATAGTCTGAAGTTGGGGAGACTGATCCCTCCAACTCCATTCTTCTTTCTCAGGATTGCTTTGGCTATTCAGGGTCATTTCTGTTTCCATATGAACTGCATTATTCTTTGGTCTAGTTCTGTGAAGAATGTCATTGGCAGTTTGATAGGGATCACATTGAATCTGTAGATATTTGGTAGTCATTTTCACAATATTGATTCTTCCAACCCAGGAACATGGAATATCTCTCCATCTGTTTAAGTGTTCTTTAATTTCATTCATGAGAGTCTTGTAACTTTCTGTGTATAGTTGTTTTGTTTCTTTGGGTAGGTTTATTCCCAGATATTTTATTCTTTTTTTGTTGCAATGGTGAATGGGATTGCATCCTTCATTTCTCTTTCTCATTTTTCATAGTTTGTATATAGGAGTGCCAGTGATTTCTGTATATTGATTTTGCATCCCATGACTTTGCTGAATTCATTGATTAGCTCTAGCAGTTTTCTAATTGTGCCTTCAGAATTATCTATGTATAATATCATGTCGTCTGTAAAAAGAGAGAGCTTGACTTCTTCTATTCCAATCTGGATTCCTTTTATTTCTTTCTCTTCTCTTATAGCTGTTGCTAGAACTTCCAGGACTATGTTGAATAATAGTGGTGAAAGTGGACACCCTTGTCTTGTTCCTGATCTTAGAGTGAATGCTTTCAGTTTTTCACCATTGAGGATAATGTTCTCTGTGGGCTTCTCATATATAGCTTTCACTATGTTGAGGTAGGTTCCTTCTATGCCCATTTTCTGAAGAGTTTTGATCATAAATGGATGTTGTACTTTGTCGAAGGCTTTTTCTGCATCTATTGAGATGATCATGTGATTTTTGTCTCTCAGTTTGTTGATATGGTGTATCACATTGATTGATTTGTGAATATTGAAGAATCCTTGCATGCCTGTGATGAACCCAACTTGATCGTGATGAATGAGCTTTTTGATGTGTTGTTGAATTCTTTTTGCTCGGATTTTGTTGAGGATCCTAGCATCTACGTTCATCAGGGGAATTGGCCTACAATTTTCTTTTTTTGTGTTGTCCTTCCCTGGTTTTTGTATCAGGGTGATGGTGGCCTCATAGAATGTATTTGGAAGTTTCCCTTCCTGTGCAATTTTTTGGAAGCGTTTTAAAAGGACAGGCATGAGCTCTTCTTTAAATGTTTGGTAGAATTCACCTGTGAAGTCATCTGGCCTTGGACTTTTATTTTGGGGTAAATTTTTTTTTATCACAAATTTGATTTCTGAGCTTATGATTGGGTTGTTCATAGTTTTTACTTCTTCCTGGTTCAATCTTGGAAGATTAATCTTTTCCAAGAAACTGTCCATTTCTTCCAGGTTATCCAGTTTGTTGCCATGTAGCTATTCATAACAGTCTCTTATAAGCCTTTGTATATCTGCATTACGTGTTGTAATCTCTCCTCTTTTATTTTTGATTTTGTCAATCTGGTTCTTCTCTCCTTTTTTCTTGATGAGTCTGGCCAGTGGTTTGTCGATTTTATTTATCTTTTCAAAAAACAAGCTTCTCGTTTTATTTGCCTTTACTATTGTTTCTTTCCTTTCTTTTTCATTTATTTCTGCTCTGATCTTTATGATTTCTCACCTTCTGCTAACTTTGTTCTTCTTTCTCCCGCTGTTTTTTTTTTTTTTTTTTTTTTTTTTTTTTTTTTTAATTTTGGCCTCTTTTTGTTGATTCTTTTTTTATTTATTTATTTCCATCTGTCTTTATTCTTTGGCCTGTTTGGGCCTCCCATTGCAGTGGCCTCTCTTGTTGCAGAGCACCTGCTCTGCGTGCATGTGCTCCAGAGTGCCAGCTCCTAATTGGACAGATGTTGCGGGCAATGTATATTTACTTATTTCTGATTAATAGAAGCGAGGATACACTTAATTGCCTCTGTACTGTTTTCAGAAAACTTCAACCTATACACTGTAGCTCCCTCTAATTTAAGAGAATAGAACTTTAACAGTAAAAGGGCATGGAGTTCAAGCCAAGATTAGATTTATTAACATAAAGAACATCAAGTCAGTAATAGTAAATCTTAGTAATTAGCATCAGTAAGTTACATCAAAGTTGAAGTTCAGGACTTAAACAGCAACAATTCAAGGCTTTAAGATTATTTCAGAAATAATACAGAATTTAAACTTATTTCAGACCTCAGTCAGCAACAATATAAATCCTTAAAATATTTCAGAACTCTAAAGTTATTTCAGAACTTTAACATTATTTCAGAACTCAATCAACAAGATAACAATTGTTCTTACCCCAAAACTGGAGAGCTTCCCACCTCAGTCACAGCTGAGTTCAGTGAGCAAGCTATCACACAATCTAATCACCCTCCTTTTATAATTGAATTTCCATGTTTTGCTGCTTATAAAGAATCTGAAAGTCTGGAATTTCTGTATTTTACCTCCCATCAGGAATTTTCCGTGTTTTACCGACCATCAGGAATTTCTAGGCCATTGCCATCTTATCTGTGGATTAGCACTTAAAAGAAATTGGAAGGCTTTTATGACATAACTTTTCTACATGCACTAGAGCAGAGTAGGTTACCTAATTACCTCTTTTAGCCTCTCTATTTGATAACCAAAGTAAACACAAACTGCAAGGTTTTGTTTTCCTTCTAACTTCTGAACCTTAGGAAGTGATTGTGACCCAGGCGCAGTACGGTAAGTCACACATTCTTCGTCACTGGAAGAATCTTGACTCACTTGATTGTGATTACTTTTAGATACAATTTTCCTTCCTCTCGGATTAGCGTATGCTCCCCCCTTAGGTATCATCATGTTTACCCAGTTTTCTTCTCCCTCAGTGCTAATATCGCTCTCTAGAGGACAAACCAAGGGTCTCAGAAGCTTATCTGGGGTTGGAGGATCACTGTCTGAATCATAATCATCTAGTTTCCTTATATCCAGGGGTCCAATATATCCCTAGGAATTCTCTCGTGGCTGCCCACGACACAGACTGTTCTCGCCTCTCAACAGCTCGTGGGATCTTCCTGGGCCAGGAATTAAACCAGTGTGCCTTGCACTGCAAGGCAGACTCTTTACCCATTGAACCACCAGTGAAGCCCTCCAGCTGTTTAACTGTAGCGTTAGGTTGTCTGTTTGATATCTTTCTTGTTTCTTGAGGTAAGACTGTATTGCTATAAATTTCCCTCTTAGAACTGTTTTTGTGGTATCCCATAGGTTTTGCACCGTCCTGTGTTCATTGTCATTCTCTTCTAGTAATTTTTTTATTTCTCCTTTGATTTGCTCAGTAATCAGTTGGTTTTTTACATATGTGTTTTTTAATCTCCATGTGCTTGTGATTTCAGCAGTTTTTTTCCTGCAGTTGACCTCTAGTCTCATTGCATTGTGGTCAGAGAAGATGGTTGATATGATTTCGGTTTTCTTGAATTGACTGAGGTTTGATTTGTGGCCCAAGATGCGGTCTATCCTGGAGAAGGTTGCATGAGCACTTGAGAAGAAAGTGTACTTTTCTACTTTTGGATGGAATGTCCTAAAGATATCCATGAGGTCCATCTCTTCTAGTGTGGTGTTTTAGGCTTGTGTTTCTTTCTTAATTTTCTGTTTTGATGATCTGTCCATTGGTGTGAGAGGAGTGTTAAAGTCTCTATTATTGTGTTATTGCTGATTTCTACTTTTATGTCTGACAGTGTTTGTCTTATGTATTGGGGTGCTTCTGTGTTGGATGCATAGATATTTTGGATTGTTATGTCTTCCTCTTGGATACATCCCTCGATCATTATGTGGTGACCTGCCTGTCTCTTGTAATCGTCTTTATTTTAAGGTCTACTTTGTCTGATATGAGGATTGCTACTCCAGCTTTCTTTTGATTTCCATTTGCATGGAATATCTTTTTCCATCCTCTCACTTTTCAGTCTATGTGTGTCCTTAGGTCTGAAGTGGGTTTCCTGTAAACAACATATGTATGGGTCTTGCTTATGTATCTGTCCGGGACCGCGGGGCAGACCGGCCATTCTCTGTAGCCTCCCGCGCATGAATGCTGCGGTGCCCCGCTTGGGATGACGCCTAGCGGAGCCTTTCACGCATGAGCCCTGGCCGCACTTTACAGCTTCCAGTTTAGGAGCATTGTCATGTTTGCACAAAAATGGCGCTTGGTGGATGTAGCGGGGTGTGGTTTAAGGCATGTGCATATTGCTCTGATAGGTGGTTCCTAGTTTCCGTGCTCGTGATCAGTGCATGCTTCCCTTGCATTCCTATGGGGTCGGAAGCGCGTGTGCATCTGACCTTTTACACGATTGGTTTATGAGTAGCTCCTTCCTGTTTCTGTGTAGCATAAATACCCCCTTGTTTTTGCAATAAAACGAGACTTGATCAGACGCCTGTCTTGTCTTCATTTCTCGTGTCTCTTGTCCTCTCAATTCCCACTCCCCCCCTTTAGGGCCTGCGTTGACGAATCCTAGGTCTGCGCTGACGAAGCCCGCGGGTCGGGACATGTATCCATTCAGCCTGTCTCTGTCTTTTGGTTGGAGCACTTAGTCCGTTTGCATTCAAAGTAATTAATGATACAAATGTTTCTATTGTCATTTTCTTACATGTTTTGGGATTTATCTGTAGGACTTCTCCTTCTCATGTATTTATTGGCTATATCACGTCCTTTAACACTTGTTGTAGGGATGGTTTCATGGTACAAAATTCTTTTACCTTTTGCTTGTCTGTGAAGCTTTTGACTTCTCCAGAAATTCTGAATGAGATCCTTGGCAGGTAGAGTATTTTGTTGTAGATTTCTCTCTTTCAGTGCTTTAAATGTGTCTTGCCATTTCCTTCTAGCCTACAAGACTTCTGTTGAGAGATCAGCTGTTAAATGTATAGGATTTCCCTTGTATGTTGTCTGTTGTTTTTCTCTTGCTGCTTTAAGCAATCTGTCTTTGTGTTTAGTCTGTGTTAGCTTGATTAGTACGTGTCTTGGAGTGTATCTCCTAAGATTTATCTTGTATGGGATTCTGTGTGCTTCTTGGACATGATTGACTCTTTTTTACCCCTTTTTTCCCCCCGTCTATGTGTGTCCTTAGGTCTGAAGTGGGTTTCCTGTAAACAACATATGTATGGGTCTTGCTTATGTATCTGTCCGGGACCGCGGGGCAGACCGGCCATTCTCTGTAGCCTCCCGCGCATGAATGCTGCGGTGCCCCGCTTGGGATGACGCCTAGCGGAGCCTTTCACGCATGAGCCCTGGCCGCACTTTACAGCTTCCAGTTTAGGAGCATTGTCATGTTTGCACAAAAATGGCGCTTGGTGGATGTAGCGGGGTGTGGTTTAAGGCATGTGCATATTGCTCTGATAGGTGGTTCCTAGTTTCCGTGCTCGTGATCAGTGCATGTTTCCCCTTGCATTCCTATGGGGTCGGAAGCGTGTGCATCTGACCTTTTACACGATTGGTTTATGAGTAGCTCCTTCCTGTTTCTGTGTAGCATAAATACCCCCTTGTTTTTGCAATAAAACGAGACTTGATCAGACGCCTGTCTTGTCTTCATTTCTCGTGTCTCTTGTCCTCTCAATTCCCACTCCCCCCCTTTAGGGCCTGCGTTGACGAATCCTAGGTCTGCGCTGACGAAGCCCGCGGGTCGGGACATGTATCCATTCAGCCTGTCTCTGTCTTTTGGTTGGAGCACTTAGTCCGTTTGCATTCAAAGTAATTAATGATACAAATGTTTCTATTGTCATTTTCTTACATGTTTTGGGATTTATCTGTAGGACTTCTCCTTCTCATGTATTTATTGGCTATATCACGTCCTTTAACACTTGTTGTAGGGATGGTTTCATGGTACAAAATTCTTTTACCTTTTGCTTGTCTGTGAAGCTTTTGACTTCTCCAGAAATTCTGAATGAGATCCTTGGCAGGTAGAGTATTTTGTTGTAGATTTCTCTCTTTCAGTGCTTTAAATGTGTCTTGCCATTTCCTTCTAGCCTACAAGACTTCTGTTGAGAGATCAGCTGTTAAATGTATAGGATTTCCCTTGTATGTTGTCTGTTGTTTTTCTCTTGCTGCTTTAAGCAATCTGTCTTTGTGTTTAGTCTGTGTTAGCTTGATTAGTACGTGTCTTGGAGTGTATCTCCTAAGATTTATCTTGTATGGGATTCTGTGTGCTTCTTGGACATGATTGACTATTTCCTTTCCCATGTTGGGGACATTTTCTGCTATAATCTCTCCAAAATTTTTTTCATATCCTTTCTTTCCCTCTTCTTCTTCTGGGACAACTATAATTCTAATGTTGGTGTGTTTGATATTGTCCCAGAGGTCTCTGAGACTGTCCTCAGATCTTTTCATTCTTTGGTCTTTTTTCTGTTCTTCAGCCATTATTTCCACCATTCTGTCTTCCAGCTCACTTATCTGTTCTTCTGCCTTGGATACTCTACTATTGAGCCCATCCATACTATCTTCAAGTTGAGCAATTGAGTTGTTTGGCTCTATTTGTTATTTTTTAAGGTCATCAATTGAGCTGTTTGTCTCTTTTAGTTTTTTCTTAATTCCCTTCATGTCTTTCTCCATTGTGTCCATTCTCTCTATTATTCTGTTTTCGGAGTTTTGAATCATCCTTACTATGACTCTTCCGAATTCTTTTTCTGATAGTCTATTTTTCTTCGGTCATTTGGGTCTGTATGTTTATAGTTTGTCCCTTCATTTGTGTGGTGTGTCTCTGTCTTTTCATTATTATGTGTTTTGGGATGTTTTATGTTTGAGTCTGGTGAGTGGTGTTTTCTCTCAGGATTCCTAGGATTGGTCTTTGGCCAGTGTGTGGAGATTCCGCCTGGTGTTGCGCCTCTCTGGGCAGGTGTTGGCTCTGCCTCTCTGGGCCAGGCCTGACTCCACCTACCCGCTGTGCAGTCCACTGACTGGCTATATCACGTCCTTTAACACTTGTTGTAGGGATGGTTTCATGGTACAAAATTCTTTTACCTTTTGCTTGTCTGTGAAGCTTTTGACTTCTCCAGAAATTCTGAATGAGATCCTTGGCAGGTAGAGTATTTTGTTGTAGATTTCTCTCTTTCAGTGCTTTAAATGTGTCTTGCCATTTCCTTCTAGCCTACAAGACTTCTGTTGAGAGATCAGCTGTTAAATGTATAGGATTTCCCTTGTATGTTGTCTGTTGTTTTTCTCTTGCTGCTTTAAGCAATCTGTCTTTGTGTTTAGTCTGTGTTAGCTTGATTAGTACGTGTCTTGGAGTGTATCTCCTAAGATTTATCTTGTATGGGATTCTGTGTGCTTCTTGGACATGATTGACTATTTCCTTTCCCATGTTGGGGACATTTTCTGCTATAATCTCTCCAAAATTTTTTTCATATCCTTTCTTTCCCTCTTCTTCTTCTGGGACAACTATAATTCTAATGTTGGTGTGTTTGATATTGTCCCAGAGGTCTCTGAGACTGTCCTCAGATCTTTTCATTCTTTGGTCTTTTTTCTGTTCTTCAGCCATTATTTCCACCATTCTGTCTTCCAGCTCACTTATCTGTTCTTCTGCCTTGGATACTCTACTATTGAGCCCATCCATACTATCTTCAAGTTGAGCAATTGAGTTGTTTGGCTCTATTTGTTATTTTTTAAGGTCATCAATTGAGCTGTTTGTCTCTTTTAGTTTTTTCTTAATTCCCTTCATGTCTTTCTCCATTGTGTCCATTCTCTCTATTATTCTGTTTTCGGAGTTTTGAATCATCCTTACTATGACTCTTCCGAATTCTTTTTCTGATAGTCTATTTTTCTTCGGTCATTTGGGTCTGTATGTTTATAGTTTGTCCCTTCATTTGTGTGGTGTGTCTCTGTCTTTTCATTATTATGTGTTTTGGGATGTTTTATGTTTGAGTCTGGTGAGTGGTGTTTTCTCTCAGGATTCCTAGGATTGGTCTTTGGCCAGTGTGTGGAGATTCCGCCTGGTGTTGCGCCTCTCTGGGCAGGTGTTGGCTCTGCCTCTCTGGGCCAGGCCTGACTCCACCTACCCGCTGTGCAGTCCACTGACTGCCAGGATTGATGCTTTTACCGTGGTGATAGAGAAGACTCTTCTGAGTTCCTTGAACAGCAAGGAAATTAAACCTATCAACCCTAAAGGAAATTAACCTTGAATACTAATGGGAAGGACTCATGCTGAAGCTGAAGCTGAAATACTTTGGTCACTTAATGTGAAGAGTCAACTCATTGGAAAAGAGCCTCATGACAGGAAAGATTGAAGGAAAAAGGAGAAGAGGGCACTAGAGGATGAGATGGTTGAATAGCGTCGCAGGCTCAACGGACATGAACTTGAGCAAATTCTGGGAGATAGTGAGAGACAAGAAGGCCTGCAGTCCATAGCGTTTCAAATAGTGGGACACAACTTAGTGACTGAGCAACAATAATAATGACTTAGATGTGTGAATGGGAAGATATTACATTTTAAACAACATGATTGAAGTAGGTCCCTCTAGAAAAATGGCAATTAAACTGTTTCAAGAGATTAACATAATTTAAATGCAAATAATTGAGAAAAAATATTCCAGGAAAAGTGTATAGTGAATACAAAGATTCAGATATGAAAAAAAGCTTGATGAGATTGAGAAATTAGGAGGTTTTTTTTAACTTTTTCACAAAACAAAACAGAAATCTACTTCTAATTAAATGGCCTGTGAAACCAACCTATTTTACAAAATCAAAAACATTCTTTTCGACTTTGCATTATAAATCATCATGCATCTAGGGACAGTTGCATTGGCTTAAAATTGCTGCTTTAGGCCTTCACTAAGGGGCCACTGGGAATTTATTCTAAAAGATCATATTTGATCTAAGCAATCTAAATTACCACTTCAGAATTTCCACCTGGAGGTTAAAGTCTGATTTCTAAGTACCAAGGCTGTGTGAATCTAGCTTCTTGTCTTGGATCTGCTGAGACCTTTGCTTTCAAGTGAAAGAAAAACCTGGATCTTCACAAAGAAACCTGCAATTCCCAATGGCTAGGGCACTTTTCTCCCTCTGCTTTCTTGGTGTATGTTATGCAGTGTCAGATACAGGGAATTGGAACTGGGTTTCCCTCATTATATCATCTGAATAAAAACCTTGAGTAAAATATTTTTGTTTTATTTTTCTTCAGATATGAATCACCTACTACAATGTTTAGTTTACATCAAATTGACTGCTACCTGAATAGTTTTTACTTTTTAATGATTGAAAAAGAACAAAGAATATAAATGTTTTGTGACATCTGAAAATTATATCAAATTTTGTTTCAATATTCATAAATTAATTTCATTGAAACAGAGCCACATCATTTACATTTTGTCAAAACCTATGTACTTTCATAACATCAAAGTTGAATATGGCAGAAATTATGTGGGTTGCAACTATGACATAGATTGTGCGGGCTACTACCTATTAGTTACTTACTATTGGCTCTTCACAGAAAAAAGTTTGCCAACTTCTGTGATATATAATTTATATAAATGAATGAATATATAAACAAATTAACTGTAATAGAAAATGTTATTTTTAAGTAATTATTCCTAAAAAAGTGCTCCATCACAGAGATCCAGGCACTGATCTAGATTTTAACACATTGTATTAAATATGACACTAGTATGTGTCATTCTGCTGTGCTAATCTGAAATACATTCAAACAGAATAAAAACTTTGTGTTTTCTAAATGAGTTTCTCCTAATTCTGTAATTAAGCACACATCAATATGCTTCTTTTCATGAGGATCAGACAATCCCCAAAGAAGTTCTATTTAAACTCTCTTCCTCATCTCAGGTTACTTATCCCATTCTATTAAGTATGTGTATGTCCTTCTGGGGTTGTCTTCCTTTTGCATTTGTCATTCATTTCTTAACTTTTACCATGTGATATGCATTTCTTCTTTAAAAAGATAAATGGCCTTACTTATATGTTAATTTCATTTCATTTTATCCTTATAATTTTAAGCAAATTCTAGCTTTTACTGAATACACATTGTACTTTTTGAAGTATTTATTTGTAAGGATCACGGAGTGACTATATCTTCAAAAGCAGAACCAGTCACATTTGGATAAGATTTGTGCTCTTATATAAAGAAAGTTTATGGCTAGGGCACTTTTCTCCCTCTGCTTTCTTGGTGTATGTTATGCAGTGTCAATACAGGGAATTGGAACTGGGTTTCCCTCATTATATCATCTGAATAAAAACCTTGAGTAAAATATTTTTGTTTTATTTTTCTTCAGATATGAATCACCTACTACAATGTTTAGTTTACATCAAATTGACTGCTACCTGAATAGTTTTTACTTTTTAATGATTGAAAAAGAACAAAGAATATAAATGTTTTGTGACATCTGAAAATTATATCAAATTTTGTTTCAATATTCATAAATTAATTTCATTGAAACAGAGCCACATCATTTACATTTTGTCAAAACCTATGTACTTTCATAACATCAAAGTTGAATATGGCAGAAATTATGTGGGTTGCAACTATGACATAGATTGTGCGGGCTACTACCTATTAGTTACTTACTATTGGCTCTTCACAGAAAAAAGTTTGCCAACTTCTGTGATATATAATTTATATAAATGAATGAATATATAAACAAATTAACTGTAATAGAAAATGTTATTTTTAAGTAATTATTCCTAAAAAAGTGCTCCATCACAGAGATCCAGGCACTGATCTAGATTTTAACACATTGTATTAAATATGACACTAGTATGTGTCATTCTGCTGTGCTAATCTGAAATACATTCAAACAGAATAAAAACTTTGTGTTTTCTAAATGAGTTTCTCCTAATTCTGTAATTAAGCACACATCAATATGCTTCTTTTCATGAGGATCAGACAATCCCCAAAGAAGTTCTATTTAAACTCTCTTCCTCATCTCAGGTTACTTATCCCATTCTATTAAGTATGTGTATGTCCTTCTGGGGTTGTCTTCCTTTTGCATTTGTCATTCATTTCTTAACTTTTACCATGTGATATGCATTTCTTCTTTAAAAAGATAAATGGCCTTACTTATATGTTAATTTCATTTCATTTTATCCTTATAATTTTAAGCAAATTCTAGCTTTTACTGAATACACATTGTACTTTTTGAAGTATTTATTTGTAAGGATCACGGAGTGACTATATCTTCAAAAGCAGAACCAGTCACATTTGGATAAGATTTGTGCTCTTATATAAAGAAAGTTTATGGAGGTGAAAGAGAAGAGAGAAATGCTCACTTAAATCTCAACATTACAAAAAAAACCACTAAGATCATGGTGTCTGGTCCCATAAGTTAATGGCAAGTAGGAGGGGAAAACATATAAGCACTGACAGTTTTGTATTTCCTGGGCTCCAAAATTATTTTAGATACTGACTTGAGCCATGAAATTAGAAGACACTTGCTTCCTGGAAGGAAAGTTATGACAAATCTAGACAGTATATCAAAAAGCAAAGACATAACTTTGCTGATAAAAATATGTATAATCAAAGCTATGATTTTATGTATGGATGTATGGATATGAGAGCTGGACCATAAAACAAGGCTGAGTGCTAAAAAATTGATGCTTCAAATTGTAGTGCTGGAGATGACCCTTGAGAGTTCCTTGAACTATAAGGACATCAAATCTGTCAATCCTAAAGGAAATCAACCCTGATATTCATTGTATCATTGACGGATGCTAAAGCTGAAGTGCCAGTATTTTGATCACCTGATGCAAAGAGCCAACTCATTGGAAAAGACCTGGATGCTAGAAAAGATTGAATGCAAATGGAGAAGAGCAGCCAAGGATGAGATGGTTAGATAGCATCACGGACTCAGTGGACATGAACTTGAGCAAACTCTGGGAGATAATGGAGGACAGGGAAGCCTGGCATGCTGTAGTCTATGAGGTCACAAAGAGTTGGACACAGCTTAGCAACTGAACAACAGCAACATAAAGCAAGTTGCAGACACTGTTGATGATTTAACAAAAAATATAAAAATTCATACTACAAAATTATAAATGAGCTACTCTGAACAGTGTGAAGAAACGGCAAGTGAACCAGAAAGAAAATGTCTCTAGTGCTATTGCTTGCACCTTTGTAGTATTAGAATTCCTGCTGCTTCTTATTTATTTCCTTATGCAAATTTCTGAGAAAAGATTACAAAGTAAATCTTAAATTGAATCTAAGGCCTAAAGTGATGTTTGTGTGTATAGTTTTGTTTTTAAATGTGGGGAAGTAGATACAGTCTCATTGATTGAAGTATTAGAAGGATCACGGAGTGACTATATCTTCAAAAGCAGAACCAGTCACATTTGGATAAGATTTGTGCTCTTATATAAAGAAAGTTTATGGAGGTGAAGAGAAGAGAGAAATGCTCACTTAAATCTCAACATTACAAAAAAAACCACTAAGATCATGGTGTCTGGTCCCATAAGTTAATGGCAAGTAGGAGGGGAAAACATATAAGCACTGACAGTTTTGTATTTCCTGGGCTCCAAAATTATTTTAGATACTGACTTGAGCCATGAAATTAGAAGACACTTGCTTCCTGGAAGGAAAGTTATGACAAATCTAGACAGTATATCAAAAAGCAAAGACATAACTTTGCTGATAAAAATATGTATAATCAAAGCTATGATTTTATGTATGGATGTATGGATATGAGAGCTGGACCATAAAACAAGGCTGAGTGCTAAAAAATTGATGCTTCAAATTGTAGTGCTGGAGATGACCCTTGAGAGTTCCTTGAACTATAAGGACATCAAATCTGTCAATCCTAAAGGAAATCAACCCTGATATTCATTGTATCATTGACGGATGCTAAAGCTGAAGTGCCAGTATTTTGATCACCTGATGCAAAGAGCCAACTCATTGGAAAAGACCTGGATGCTAGAAAAGATTGAATGCAAATGGAGAAGAGCAGCCAAGGATGAGATGGTTAGATAGCATCACGGACTCAGTGGACATGAACTTGAGCAAACTCTGGGAGATAATGGAGGACAGGGAAGCCTGGCATGCTGTAGTCTATGAGGTCACAAAGAGTTGGACACAGCTTAGCAACTGAACAACAGCAACATAAAGCAAGTTGCAGACACTGTTGATGATTTAACAAAAAATATAAAAATTCATACTACAAAATTATAAATGAGCTACTCTGAACAGTGTGAAGAAACGGCAAGTGAACCAGAAAGAAAATGTCTCTAGTGCTATTGCTTGCACCTTTGTAGTATTAGAATTCCTGCTGCTTCTTATTTATTTCCTTATGCAAATTTCTGAGAAAAGATTACAAAGTAAATCTTAAATTGAATCTAAGGCCTAAAGTGATGTTTGTGTGTATAGTTTTGTTTTTAAATGTGGGGAAGTAGATACAGTCTCAGGTTCTGTTAAGGAGAGACTTGTCTTTTGCACATCATTTTATATCACTGAAACCTCCATAAATCTCAGAGGGGAAAAACGTGTGTTTGAAATTTTATTGTCTTCATTGTTTATTTATGTGTTTTGAAGTAAAGTTATATAGGTTGCACTTAAATAGTATGTTCATTTGCAATGCACTAATAGGGGAGATTTTACTCTTTCAAATTCAGGAGCCAGAACTACAGAATGAACGCCTTAAGAAATTAATATTACTTAATTAATCCAACTCATTAGCCCAAACCCTCACTGAATATTGAGAGTGCCGCTAATGTAATACTTTCCCCAGTTAATGGAGTCAAAGTGAACTTCAAAGAATGGTTAGTACTCACATTCATTAACTTAATCAGATCTCTGGACACCTCACAAACAAGGCATCCTGGTAGGAGGGCAATAGAGATGTAAGTAGATTTTTCGTTCCGTTTTCCCTTCACTAATTTTTTTTTTTTGGGGGCGGGGTCGGGTTGGGGAGGGAGGGGAGCGGGTGGGCCACTTCTATTGGTCTTTCATTTCTCCATTTTCATCCGTCTTTGTTCTTTGGCTCCTGTGGGCCTCCCATCGCGGTGGCGTCTGTCGTTGCAGAGCGCCGGCTCTGGGCGCTTGCGCTCCAGATCTCCGGCTCAGTGATTGGACACATCGGTCCAGCCGCTCCGCGGTACGTGGGATCTTCCCAGGCCAGAGATGGAACCGGTGCCCCTTGCATTGCAAGGCGGTGTCCTTACCCACTGGACCACCAGGGGAAGCCCTCCCTTCACTAATTTAAAAGTTAAAATTTACACATCCATGAGTGCACAAGTAGTACACATTCCTGGCTTCCCTGGTGGCTCAAATGATAAGGAATCTGCCTGCAATGCAGGAGATCCAGATTTGATCCTTGGGTCAGGAAGATCTCCCTGAAAGAGGAAATACAGTATTCTTCCTGGAAAATTCCATGGACAGAAGACCCTTGAGGGCTACGGTTCTTGGAAGGCTATGGTTCTTGCTGTGGCAAACAGTCAGACATGACTCAGCACACATAAATCTTAAATTGAATCTAAGGCCTAAAGTGATGTTTGTGTGTATAGTTTTGTTTTTAAATGTGGGGAAGTAGATACAGTCTCAGGTTCTGTTAAGGAGAGACTTGTCTTTTGCACATCATTTTATATCACTGAAACCTCCATAAATCTCAGAGGGGAAAAACGTGTGTTTGAAATTTTATTGTCTTCATTGTTTATTTATGTGTTTTGAAGTAAAGTTATATAGGTTGCACTTAAATAGTATGTTCATTTGCAATGCACTAATAGGGGAGATTTTACTCTTTCAAATTCAGGAGCCAGAACTACAGAATGAACGCCTTAAGAAATTAATATTACTTAATTAATCCAACTCATTAGCCCAAACCCTCACTGAATATTGAGAGTGCCGCTAATGTAATACTTTCCCCAGTTAATGGAGTCAAAGTGAACTTCAAAGAATGGTTAGTACTCACATTCATTAACTTAATCAGATCTCTGGACACCTCACAAACAAGGCATCCTGGTAGGAGGGCAATAGAGATGTAAGTAGATTTTTCGTTCCGTTTTCCCTTCACTAATTTTTTTTTTGGGGGGGGGGCGGGGTGGGGGGGGGAGGGGAGCGGGTGGGCCACTTCTATTGGTCTTTCATTTCTCTATTTTCATCCGTCTTTGTTCTTTGGCTCCTGTGGGCCTCCCATCGCGGTGGCGTCTGTCGTTGCAGAGCGCCGGCTCTGGGCGCTTGCGCTCCAGATCTCCGGCTCAGTGATTGGACACATCGGTCCAGCCGCTCCGCGGTACGTGGGATCTTCCCAGGCCAGAGATGGAACCGGTGCCCCTTGCATTGCAAGGCGGTGTCCTTACCCACTGGACCACCAGGGGAAGCCCTCCCTTCACTAATTTAAAAGTTAAAATTTACACATCCATGAGTGCACAAGTAGTACACATTCCTGGCTTCCCTGGTGGCTCAAATGATAAGGAATCTGCCTGCAATGCAGGAGATCCAGATTTGATCCTTGGGTCAGGAAGATCTCCCTGAAAGAGGAAATACAGTATTCTTCCCTGGAAAATTCCATGGACAGAAGACCCTTGAGGGCTACGGTTCTTGGAAGGCTATGGTTCTTGCTGTGGCAAACAGTCAGACATGACTCAGCACACATGCAGTCACCACTTTTAGATGAGACAAGAATAAGAAAAACAAATCCTACTGTTTAACTTTTGTCAGAACTTAAGTATGAAATGATTTACATACAGAACAGTCAATATAAAAAGTCAAAAGCTACTGTCCATAGTATTGTGCATTTTATATGCTAAAATGCCATACAGACTTCAGACTGTAAACAAAATGGATATCGAGTGGTTATTTATTTTGTTTTCATTTAAAGATTTTCTAAAACAAAGGTCAATGCATTTAATGAATGTATTTAACAAATACTATTTTTTCACATTTAATGAATCTTTAAAACAAAATTGGAGAAAGGTGAAATCATTACTGCTCTTTCATTGAATCAATATGTGAATACTTTCCACATACCTGAGCAGTGTCTAAACATTGTTGTTGCTATTGTTGTTATTTATTAGCTAAACTGTTTCCAGCAGTTTTGCAATGCCATAGATTGTAGCCTACCAGGCTCCTCTGCCCATGGGATTTCCCTGGCAATAATCCTGGAGAGAGTTTCCATTTCTTTCTTCAGGGGAACTTCCTGATCCAGGGATCAAACTTGTGTCTCCTGCATTGGCAGGTGAATTCTTTACTACCAGTTACCAGGAAAGCCTAGTGTCTAGATGGTAAAATTTTTGTAAGAATGCATTTTAAAGTACTTTTATTAATTTTTAGTAAATCTTCTCATGAGTTCTTATATCTTTTTATTTCTGTAATTCTTCATTTTTACTTAGGGAGGAAGGTCCTTGGGCATGTATGATGTGTTAAGATGTCAGACATTGCTTGGGGCTGTTTTTTTTTAATGAAATAGGTTTTGTTTAATTAACAAACTAGTGAAATTTTGGGGTGGAAGAGAGACAGAAATTATTGATGAAAACAGCTGATCAAGAAATAAAACAGCAGGAAAAGTTTTGTTTCCCTTTTGCCATTTGAAGAACTCACCATTTTCTAAAACAGAAAGTAACTTTTCTGATTCAGGAACAGCCATGATTGACTTCAAGAACCACAGTGTGAATCTTGAGAATCATTGCTTATTCTCTTCCTGCACCTTTCCCTGGTTTCACTCCTAGACAAGGAACTATCAAAATCCAGTCTTTTCTTTCCTCTTTAACTGCCTGGACACTCAAAGCTAGTGAGTGTTGCTTAGTTCTACAAAGGTCTTTTCCCCAACCCAAACTAGCTTTTCTTCCTGTTGCACTGAACTTTATGCTAGCCAAGCTTTCTTTTGTTCTATTCTCCTCTCTATCTTGTAGGAATTTCTAAATTTATTTCTAAATATGGTTAAAGAAAAACACATAAGCAACTCTATATTTTAAAAATAACAATGTGATATTGGAAGTTTTACTTTTTTAAATTTAAAAGAAACTAAATGCTTAGATAATCTATTCTCTAATGAAGAAGCAAACCTGTATTTTTTTAAGGAACAGTTCATATGGAAACACAAAAGACCTCGAATAGCCAAAGCAATCCTGAGAAAGAAAAACGGAGCTGGAGGAATCAGCCTCCCTAACTTCAGACTCTACTACAAAGCAACAGCCCTCAGGACAGTATGGTACTGGCACAAAAGCAGAACTATAGACCAATGGAACAACATAGAGAACCCAGAGATAAACCCACGCACCTCTGGGTACCTTATTTTTGACAAAGGAGGCGAAACTATAAAATGGGACAAAGACAGCCTCTTCAACAAGTGGTGCTGGGAAAATTGGACAGCTCCATGCAAAAAAATGAAGTTGGAACATTCCCTGACACCATACACTAAGATCAACTCAAAATGGATTAAAGATTGCTTGGGCTGTTTTTTTAATGAATTTTCCAGGTTCTTATGTTTTAACTTAGGAGGAAGGTCCTTGGGCATGTATGATGTGTTAAGATGTCAGACATTGCTTGGGGCTGTTTTTTTTTAATGAAATAGGTTTTGTTTAATTAACAAACTAGTGAAATTTTGGGGTGGAAGAGAGACAGAAATTATTGATGAAAACAGCTGATCAAGAAATAAAACAGCAGGAAAAGTTTTGTTTCCCTTTTGCCATTTGAAGAACTCACCATTTTCTAAAACAGAAAGTAACTTTTCTGATTCAGGAACAGCCATGATTGACTTCAAGAACCACAGTGTGAATCTTGAGAATCATTGCTTATTCTCTTCCTGCACCTTTCCCTGGTTTCACTCCTAGACAAGGAACTATCAAAATCCAGTCTTTTCTTTCCTCTTTAACTGCCTGGACACTCAAAGCTAGTGAGTGTTGCTTAGTTCTACAAAGGTCTTTTCCCCAACCCAAACTAGCTTTTCTTCCTGTTGCACTGAACTTTATGCTAGCCAAGCTTTCTTTTGTTCTATTCTCCTCTCTATCTTGTAGGAATTTCTAAATTTATTTCTAAATATGGTTAAAGAAAAACACATAAGCAACTCTATATTTTAAAAATAACAATGTGATATTGGAAGTTTTACTTTTTAATTAATAGAAACTAAATGCTTAGATAATCTATTCTCTAATGAAGAAGCAAACCTGTATTTTTTTAAGGAACAGTTCATATGGAAACACAAAAGACCTCGAATAGCCAAAGCAATCCTGAGAAAGAAAAACGGAGCTGGAGGAATCAGCCTCCCTAACTTCAGACTCTACTACAAAGCAACAGCCCTCAGGACAGTATGGTACTGGCACAAAAGCAGAACTATAGACCAATGGAACAACATAGAGAACCCAGAGATAAACCCACGCACCTCTGGGTACCTTATTTTTGACAAAGGAGGCGAAACTATAAAATGGGACAAAGACAGACTCTTCAACAAGTGGTGCTGGGAAAATTGGACAGCTCCATGCAAAAAAATGAAGTTGGAACATTCCCTGACACCATACACTAAGATCAACTCAAAATGAATTAAAGACCTAAATATAAGACCAGAAACCATCAAACTCTTAGAGGAGAATATAGGCAAAACCCTCAAGGACATCAATCAAAGCAAGATCTTCTCTGACCCACCTACTAAAATAGCGGAACTGAAAAGACAAATGAACATGTGGGACCTCATGAAACTTGAAAGCTTTTCTACAGCAGAAGAAATTACCAAAAAGCTGAACAGACACCCCACAGAGTGGGAGAAAATCACAGCAAATGAAACAACAGACAAAGAATTAATCTCCAAAATCTACAAGCCACTCAGACAGCTCGGCACAGGAAAAACGAACAACCCAATCAAAAAATGGGAAAAAGATCTAAAGAGACGCCTCTCCAAAGAGGACATACAGATGGCCCAAAAGCATATGAAACAGTGCTCAACCTCACTTATTATTAGAGAAATGCTAATCAAAACTACAATGAGATATCACCTCACACCTGTCAGAATGGCCATCATCCACAAATCGACAGACAATAAATGCTGGAGAGGGTGCGGAGAAAAGGGAACCCCCTTGCATTGCTGGTGGGAATGTCAATTGATACAGTCTCTATGGAAGACATTATGGAGATTCCTTAAAAAACTAAAAATAGAAGCACCATATGACCCAGCAGTCCCACTATTAGGCTTATATCCTGATGAAACCAAAACTGAAAGAAGCACCTCTACCCCAATGTTCATTGCAGCTCTCTATACAATAGCCAGAACATGGAAGCAACCTAGATGTCCATCGACAAGTAAATGGATCCAGAAGCTCTGGTACATATATACAATGGAATACTACTCAGCTGTTAAAAGAAATGCAGAAGACTCAGTCCTAATGAAGTGGCTGGCTCTAGAACCTATCATAAAAAGTGAAGTAAGCCAAAAAGAGAAAGATAAATACAGTATGCTAACACACATATATGGAATCTAGTAGGATGGTCTTGCTATCACACGCAGGGAACTCATGGAAAAACAGACAGAGCATAGACATATGGACATTGTGGGGAAGAAATAGGGAGGAGGAGGCATGGAGGGAGTAACATGGAAATCTATACTGTCATGTGTGGAAAATATAGCTATTGTCATTGTGCTAAGGGAATAGGAATGCTCACAATGGCATGGGGCGATGGTCTGGAGGGGTGGGATGGGGGGAACTCGGGGAGTGGGGACCAGGGATATGCATATGACTGATCTGGGAGCATACATGTCTGTGAACAACAAAACTCTGTAAAACCTTTAAAATAAAGAATTGAAACGAATAAGAATGTTGCATTGATGGAAAAAAGACACCCCACAGAGTGGGAGAAAATCACAGCAAATGAAACAACAGACAAAGAATTAATCTCCAAAATCTACAAGCCACTCAGACAGCTCGGCACAGGAAAAACGAACAACCCAATCAAAAAATGGGAAAAAGATCTAAAGAGACGCCTCTCCAAAGAGGACATACAGATGGCCCAAAAGCATATGAAACAGTGCTCAACCTCACTTATTATTAGAGAAATGCTAATCAAAACTACAATGAGATATCACCTCACACCTGTCAGAATGGCCATCATCCACAAATCGACAGACAATAAATGCTGGAGAGGGTGCGGAGAAAAGGGAACCCCCTTGCATTGCTGGTGGGAATGTCAATTGATACAGTCTCTATGGAAGACATTATGGAGATTCCTTAAAAAACTAAAAATAGAAGCACCATATGACCCAGCAGTCCCACTATTAGGCTTATATCCTGATGAAACCAAAACTGAAAGAAGCACCTCTACCCCAATGTTCATTGCAGCTCTCTATACAATAGCCAGAACATGGAAGCAACCTAGATGTCCATCGACAAGTAAATGGATCCAGAAGCTCTGGTACATATATACAATGGAATACTACTCAGCTGTTAAAAGAAATGCAGAAGACTCAGTCCTAATGAAGTGGCTGGCTCTAGAACCTATCATAAAAAGTGAAGTAAGCCAAAAAGAGAAAGATAAATACAGTATGCTAACACACATATATGGAATCTAGTAGGATGGTCTTGCTATCACACGCAGGGAACTCATGGAAAAACAGACAGAGCATAGACATATGGACATTGTGGGGAAGAAATAGGGAGGAGGAGGCATGGAGGGAGTAACATGGAAATCTATACTGTCATGTGTGGAAAATATAGCTATTGTCATTGTGCTAAGGGAATAGGAATGCTCACAATGGCATGGGGCGATGGTCTGGAGGGGTGGGATGGGGGGAACTCGGGGAGTGGGGACCAGGGATATGCATATGACTGATCTGGGAGCATACATGTCTGTGAACAACAAAACTCTGTAAAACCTTTAAAATAAAGAATTAAAAAAAAAAAGAAACGAATAAGAATGTTGCATTGTGGAATGGGATTTAAAATGTAATTCGATACATTGATTTTGGTTCATTATTTATACTGTATCTCTTTTACACTAATTTTAGATATCCAAAATCTAAGAACATAATTTTTAAAAGATAATTGTTATTTCTCTCAATTGAGACATGAAGGATAGAATCAGATTCATAGGCACTATTAATTTTACAGCTCAGTCTAATGCTCATCATGTCCTCTGGGGTTTTTTTCTCTTGGGCTTATGTGCCTGTGACAAAGTTCCATGGGCTATATGGGGTGCTGTCTAGTCTAAGAGGCCCTTTTTGCTCCACTGAAACAAAGGTGTTCTTTTCTTCAATAGTCTGGCCCAGAACTGTTCACATAGTAGTAGCTAGCCTAGCCAGGATTCTAGGAGCCTTGCCGCCCAAATAGTGTTCCTGTCACCTCATTCTTTTAGCCAGAGAATATTACAAAGCCAGCTTATTAAAGGCAAAGTGAAACAGGCTCTAATATCTGGATATTAGGAGCTAAGACTTGTGGTCATCTATGCAATCTACTATGTCTGGAACATCCACAACTTTGGAGCCCTAGCAGTCAGGTGTACAATATAGCAGGAACTGACACTCAGGACATGAAGATGACTTGCAAAGACAATAGGCATGACTAACTGAGATATCCTGGTAACATTTGTGTTCCTAGTTTTAGAAGTTCCTGGGACTGTAATAGTAACATTTTATTTCCCTCAGTGTTGCTGTTAAATCATTTATTGTGTCTATGAGCCAATTAAATCTCCCTTTTACCTAGCTATCTTAAATGAGTTTTGTCAGCTTTAATCAAAAGTCTAAAAAAAAAAAAAATGCTCCCAAACTTGGTTACATTTTCTTATTCCCTGTCCATTCTTGTCTTATACTAGTATAATGAGTATGATAAAGGCTAAGTTATATATTCTCTTAGCTATTGCCCTTCAATTTTCAATCAGTTTTAGCTCCAATAAACCAAATGTCCATCTTCATTAGGCAGCTCAAATATATTTAATTCCTCATCTGGATTTGTAGGATGGTACTTTTTAAATGGTCTAAGTTGTAAAACCTTTAAAATAAAGAATTAAAAAAAAGAAACGAATAAGAATGTTGCATTGTGGAATGGGATTTAAAATGTAATTCGATACATTGATTTTGGTTCATTATTTATACTGTATCTCTTTTACACTAATTTTAGATATCCAAAATCTAAGAACATAATTTTTAAAAGATAATTGTTATTTCTCTCAATTGAGACATGAAGGATAGAATCAGATTCATAGGCACTATTAATTTTACAGCTCAGTCTAATGCTCATCATGTCCTCTGGGGTTTTTTTCTCTTGGGCTTATGTGCCTGTGACAAAGTTCCATGGGCTATATGGGGTGCTGTCTAGTCTAAGAGGCCCTTTTTGCTCCACTGAAACAAAGGTGTTCTTTTCTTCAATAGTCTGGCCCAGAACTGTTCACATAGTAGTAGCTAGCCTAGCCAGGATTCTAGGAGCCTTGCCGCCCAAATAGTGTTCCTGTCACCTCATTCTTTTAGCCAGAGAATATTACAAAGCCAGCTTATTAAAGGCAAAGTGAAACAGGCTCTAATATCTGGATATTAGGAGCTAAGACTTGTGGTCATCTATGCAATCTACTATGTCTGGAACATCCACAACTTTGGAGCCCTAGCAGTCAGGTGTACAATATAGCAGGAACTGACACTCAGGACATGAAGATGACTTGCAAAGACAATAGGCATGACTAACTGAGATATCCTGGTAACATTTGTGTTCCTAGTTTTAGAAGTTCCTGGGACTGTAATAGTAACATTTTATTTCCCTCAGTGTTGCTGTTAAATCATTTATTGTGTCTATGAGCCAATTAAATCTCCCTTTTACCTAGCTATCTTAAATGAGTTTTGTCAGCTTTAATCAAAAGTCTAAAAAAAAAATGCTCCCAAACTTGGTTACATTTTCTTATTCCCTGTCCATTCTTGTCTTATACTAGTATAATGAGTATGATAAAGGCTAAGTTATATATTCTCTTAGCTATTGCCCTTCAATTTTCAATCAGTTTTAGCTCCAATAAACCAAATGTCCATCTTCATTAGGCAGCTCAAATATATTTAATTCCTCATCTGGATTTGTAGGATGGTACTTTTTAAATGGTCTAAGTTGTGAGACACTATCCCTTAATTCTAAAAGTTAGAGACCAAATACCATTTAGGAAATTGAAAATCAACTTTTTATGACTTCAATTGAAAGAACTCATACTTAAATGTGAACAATGTTCATGAAAAATTAATGAATAAGATTAATGATAATATGTAGTAATTTTGGAATAATCAGGCTATTAAACTACTTATAACTAATGCTAATATCTTTGAGAAATGAGGTTAATGGTATTGGTATTCCATGTTCATAACAAAACTGAACCTCAAAAGCCTTTCATGATCACATATATTGAGTCCATTTTATATTAGTCTCACATTCACTATCTATACACTTTCATTTCTCATTTTAAATATAATTATTATGGATATAAAATTCAGGGATCTCAAGTAATTTTCTGACTTTTGAAACACAAAATATCCCTCTATAATTTTGCCCTTCCTCATAAGATTTTAACATATCCCTTTTCCTGTTCCCTTTCTGGGCCACTGTAATTGACAGGACTGTAATTTTTAAAGTCCCTTCAGCATGTTGGAAGAAAAACATATTCTAGGAAAAAGCAAACAATATTTTTAGAAAATCAGCACAGACAGTAAGGATACTTAACTACTGAATGCACAGAGTAGGAATAAGAGCCTGATTAATAAATCATTCTGTGACCCTTTACATCCTTGCCTATCTCTGAATGGAAACAAAAGAGAGTACACAGTTTCCAAGAAGGACACTATTAATGTTGAGCAAAATTTGTGTAGGAATACGAATTTTCAGTATATTCTTCTTTCTTGAGAACCAAGAGTACTTTCAGAGTTATCTGATATTTACAGAGGTAAAAGGGTGTCATTATTGTCTTCAGGATCAGTAGATTCACAGAAAATGTGGGAGAATTAAAGAAACTTGTGATTAGTGATAATGATGTTTCTTCCCCTCGGCAACCTACTTCAAAATGTCTCTACAGAAGTTTATATGCCTCTATAAAAGTTTAAATTCAGTTGAGTTGAAATGTTCATATTCTTGAGAGAAACAAATTATTTAAAGCTCCAATAAACCAAATGTCCATCTTCATTAGGCAGCTCAAATATATTTAATTCCTCATCTGGATTTGTAGGATGGTACTTTTTAAATGGTCTAAGTTGTGAGACACTATCCCTTAATTCTAAAAGTTAGAGACCAAATACCATTTAGGAAATTGAAAATCAACTTTTTATGACTTCAATTGAAAGAACTCATACTTAAATGTGAACAATGTTCATGAAAAATTAATGAATAAGATTAATGATAATATGTAGTAATTTTGGAATAATCAGGCTATTAAACTACTTATAACTAATGCTAATATCTTTGAGAAATGAGGTTAATGGTATTGGTATTCCATGTTCATAACAAAACTGAACCTCAAAAGCCTTTCATGATCACATATATTGAGTCCATTTTATATTAGTCTCACATTCACTATCTATACACTTTCATTTCTCATTTTAAATATAATTATTATGGATATAAAATTCAGGGATCTCAAGTAATTTTCTGACTTTTGAAACACAAAATATCCCTCTATAATTTTGCCCTTCCTCATAAGATTTTAAAATATCCCCTTTTCCTGTTCCCTTTCTGGGCCACTGTAATTGACAGGACTGTAATTTTTAAAGTCCCTTCAGCATGTTGGAAGAAAAACATATTCTAGGAAAAAGCAAACAATATTTTTAGAAAATCAGCACAGACAGTAAGGATACTTAACTACTGAATGCACAGAGTAGGAATAAGAGCCTGATTAATAAATCATTCTGTGACCCTTTACATCCTTGCCTATCTCTGAATGGAAACAAAAGAGAGTACACAGTTTCCAAGAAGGACACTATTAATGTTGAGCAAAATTTGTGTAGGAATACGAATTTTCAGTATATTCTTCTTTCTTGAGAACCAAGAGTACTTTCAGAGTTATCTGATATTTACAGAGGTAAAAGGGGTGTCATTATTGTCTTCAGGATCAGTAGATTCACAGAAAATGTGGGAGAATTAAAGAAACTTGTGATTAGTGATAATGATGTTTCTTCCCCTCGGCAACCTACTTCAAAATGTCTCTACAGAAGTTTATATGCCTCTATAAAAGTTTAAATTCAGTTGAGTTGAAATGTTCATATTCTTGAGAGAAACAAACGATAGAATTTTAGTATAGTATATTTCCTCCAACGAGCTTTATTCCATGTACCACACTGGTTACCTGTAAATAAAGTGCACCTTCCTCAGGCAGTCAATGAGCAGTCAAGCATGTGAATGAGGCCGTATGTCAGCAGTACTGTGCTGTGTTAAAGAGTGAAATCCTTCAGAAAGCTGAGGCAACATGGGAGCCATTTGGAAAAGCTCCAAAAATACTTTTACAAAAATACCAAATACAAATTAAAGGGAATATAAGGATACTTTGTTTTGACTACTGGAAAAGAACCAATGACACACACAGGGACAAACATGGTTAATGTACTGTGTACATTATTACTATGAAGTACAAAACCTCAGTCTCTCAGACTCCATCCACAAAGCCAATTGATTACATAGTGACCTGCAGAATTTAAACCTAAATGAGCAATTATCCCAGATATGCTTTCCCCTTTGAAGTCTTGCTATAAGACTGTTGTGCTATAAAATGTTATAGTGTTTTAACCCTACTAGAGATTCTAGTTCAGTCATACAGGCCTATCCAACTCTCTATGACCCCATGGACTGCAGCATGCCAAACTTCCCTCACCTTCCCGATCACCCAGAGCTTACTCAAACTCATGTTCATTGAGCTAGTGATGCCATTCAACCATCTTGTCCTCTGTCAATCCCCTTCTCCTCCTACCATCTATTTTTCCAATTGAAAAATTTTCCATCATGGTCTTTTCCAATGAGTCATTCTTTCCATCTCTTTGAAGCTTCAACTTCAGCTTCAGCATTATCACTTCCAATAAATATTCAGTTTTGATTTCCTTTAGGATTGACTGATTTGCTATCATTGCAGTCCAAAGGATTCTCAAGAGTCTTCTCCAACATCACAGTTCAAAGACATCAATTCTTTGGTGCTCAGCCTTCTTTATGGTCCTACTCTCACAGTCACGCATGACGACTGGAAGAATCATACCTTTGATTTTTACCTATATGAAATTTTGCTGGCAAAGTGTTGTCTCTGCTTCTTCATATGCTATCTAGGTTCGTCATAGCTTTTTTTTCAAAGAGCAAGTAACTTAATTTCATGGCTATATTCATTGTCTGCAGTGATTTGGAGCCCAATAAAATAAAGTCTGCCACTGTTTCCATTGTTTTTCCATCTATTTGCCATAAAATGATGGGTTCCAATGCCATGATCTTAATTTTCTGAATGTTGAGTTCTAGGACAGCTTTTTTACTCTCCTCTTTCACCTTCATTAAGAGGTTCTTTAGTTCATCTTTGCTTTCTGCTATAAAGGTGGTATTGTATGCATACTTGAGGTTATTAATGTTTCTCCTGGAAAGCTTGATTCCAGCTTATGCTTCATTCAGGCCAGCATTTTCCATGATGTACTCTGCATATGAATTAAATAAGCACTAAGACAATATACAGCTTTGGCCTACTCCTTTCCCAATTTGGAACCAGTATATTGTTCCATACTGATTCTAACTGTTGCTTCCTGACCTGCATACAGATTTCTCAGAAAGCAGGTAAGGTGTTCTTGTATGCCAATCTCTTTCAGAATTTTCCACAATTGGTTGTGATGCACACAGTCAACGTCTTTCGTGTAGTCAATGGAAAAATAGATTTTTTTCTTTCTCCCTAGAGATTCTAGTTCAGTCATACAGGCCTATCCAACTCTCTATGACCCCATGGACTGCAGCATGCCAAACTTCCCTCACCTTCCCGATCACCCAGAGCTTACTCAAACTCATGTTCATTGAGCTAGTGATGCCATTCAACCATCTTGTCCTCTGTCAATCCCCTTCTCCTCCTACCATCTATTTTTCCAATTGAAAAATTTTCCATCATGGTCTTTTCCAATGAGTCATTCTTTCCATCTCTTTGAAGCTTCAACTTCAGCTTCAGCATTATCACTTCCAATAAATATTCAGTTTTGATTTCCTTTAGGATTGACTGATTTGCTATCATTGCAGTCCAAAGGATTCTCAAGAGTCTTCTCCAACATCACAGTTCAAAGACATCAATTCTTTGGTGCTCAGCCTTCTTTATGGTCCTACTCTCACAGTCACGCATGACGACTGGAAGAATCATACCTTTGATTTTTACCTATATGAAATTTTGCTGGCAAAGTGTTGTCTCTGCTTCTTCATATGCTATCTAGGTTCGTCATAGCTTTTTTTTCAAAGAGCAAGTAACTTAATTTCATGGCTATATTCATTGTCTGCAGTGATTTGGAGCCCAATAAAATAAAGTCTGCCACTGTTTCCATTGTTTTTCCATCTATTTGCCATAAAATGATGGGTTCCAATGCCATGATCTTAATTTTCTGAATGTTGAGTTCTAGGACAGCTTTTTTACTCTCCTCTTTCACCTTCATTAAGAGGTTCTTTAGTTCATCTTTGCTTTCTGCTATAAAGGTGGTATTGTATGCATACTTGAGGTTATTAATGTTTCTCCTGGAAAGCTTGATTCCAGCTTATGCTTCATTCAGGCCAGCATTTTCCATGATGTACTCTGCATATGAATTAAATAAGCACTAAGACAATATACAGCTTTGGCCTACTCCTTTCCCAATTTGGAACCAGTATATTGTTCCATACTGATTCTAACTGTTGCTTCCTGACCTGCATACAGATTTCTCAGAAAGCAGGTAAGGTGTTCTTGTATGCCAATCTCTTTCAGAATTTTCCACAATTGGTTGTGATGCACACAGTCAAAGTCTTTAGTGTAGTCAATGAAGCAGAAGTAGATTTTTTTTTCTTTCTGGAATTCTCTTGCTTTTTTAATGATCCAACAGGTCATTTGCAATTCAGTTTCTGGTTCCTCTGCCTCTTCTAAATCCAGCTTGTGAATCTGGAAGTTCTCAGTTCATGTACTGTTGAAGCCTAGCCTGGAGAATTTTGAACATTTCTTTGTTAGCATGTGAAATGAGTACAAATGAGTGCAATTGTGAGGTACTTTGAAAATTCTTTGGCATTGCCCATCTTTGGGACTGGAATGAAAACTGACCTTTTCCATTCCTGTGGTTACTGTTGAGTTTCCCAAACTTGCTGTGATATTGAAGGTAGCACTTTAAAAGCTTCATCTTTTCCTATTTTAAATAGTTCGGTTTGTATTTCATTACATCCACTGGTGTTGTTCATACAGATGCTTCCTAATGCCCACTGACTTCTAGGATGTCTGACTCTAGGTGAGTGATCACACCATCATGGTTATCCTGATCATTAAGATCTAAGCATATCTCAAAAATAATAGAGAAAGAGTCAGGAGCCCTTGGTTCATTGAAGTAAAAATAAACAGATACGATTGCAATAGCAAAACAAATTTTCTGAGTTCAGAGACGACTCAATATGCAAACCTAATGATCTGAAATTAATGTACATCTGTGGACATGTCAATCAACTTAATTAGAAGGCAAATGTAATGGTATTGCTCTTTCCCTTTATTTAAAGGTTTGTTCATCTTTGCTTTCTGCTATAAAGGTGTTATTGTATGCATACTTGAGGTTATTAATGTTTCTCCTGGAAAGCTTGATTCCAGCTTATGCTTCATTCAGGCCAGCATTTTCCATGATGTACTCTGCATATGAATTAAATAAGCACTAAGACAATATACAGCTTTGGCCTACTCCTTTCCCAATTTGGAACCAGTATATTGTTCCATACTGATTCTAACTGTTGCTTCCTGACCTGCATACAGATTTCTCAGAAAGCAGGTAAGGTGTTCTTGTATGCCAATCTCTTTCAGAATTTTCCACAATTGGTTGTGATGCACACAGTCAAAGTCTTTAGTGTAGTCAATGAAGCAGAAGTAGATTTTTTTTTCTTTCTGGAATTCTCTTGCTTTTTTAATGATCCAACAGGTCATTTGCAATTCAGTTTCTGGTTCCTCTGCCTCTTCTAAATCCAGCTTGTGAATCTGGAAGTTCTCAGTTCATGTACTGTTGAAGCCTAGCCTGGAGAATTTTGAACATTTCTTTGTTAGCATGTGAAATGAGTACAAATGAGTGCAATTGTGAGGTACTTTGAAAATTCTTTGGCATTGCCCATCTTTGGGACTGGAATGAAAACTGACCTTTTCCATTCCTGTGGTTACTGTTGAGTTTCCCAAACTTGCTGTGATATTGAAGGTAGCACTTTAAAAGCTTCATCTTTTCCTATTTTAAATAGTTCGGTTTGTATTTCATTACATCCACTGGTGTTGTTCATACAGATGCTTCCTAATGCCCACTGACTTCTAGGATGTCTGACTCTAGGTGAGTGATCACACCATCATGGTTATCCTGATCATTAAGATCTAAGCATATCTCAAAAATAATAGAGAAAGAGTCAGGAGCCCTTGGTTCATTGAAGTAAAAATAAACAGATACGATTGCAATAGCAAAACAAATTTTCTGAGTTCAGAGACGACTCAATATGCAAACCTAATGATCTGAAATTAATGTACATCTGTGGACATGTCAATCAACTTAATTAGAAGGCAAATGTAATGGTATTGCTCTTTCCCATTATAGTTCAACAGTAGTGATTTTATTTTATATTGGAAATTTAACTATGTTCACATATGAGGTAATGGTTTCCATCTGTATATTTACTTGGTTGTTTCCTGAGAAACCCTTATGAAAATCAAGAAGTAGCAGTTATAGCAGGATACGCAACAATGCCTTGTTAAAATTAGAGAATTGAGTACAACAAGGCTATAGATTTTCACCCTGCTTATCTTTTATGCAGAGTGCATCATATCAAATATTGGGCTTGATGAATAACAAACTGAAATCAAAATTGCAAGGAAAAATATAAACAACAGATATGCAGATGATACTACCCTAATGATAGAAATTGAAGAGTAACTAAAGAGTCTTTTTATGAGGGTGAAAAAGGAGAGAAAAAAAGTTGTCTTGAAATCCAATGTTAAAAAATACTAAGATTAGGGGCTTCCCTGGTAGCTCAGTGGTAAAGAGTTCACCTGCCAATGTAGGAGACACGAGTTTGATCCCTGATCCAGGAAGATCCCACATGGTGCGGAGAAACTAAGCCTGTGAGTCACAATAATTGAGCCTGTGCTCTAGAGCCTCGGAGCTGCAACTACTGAACCTATGTGCTGCAACTACTGAAGTTCGTGTGCCCTAAAGCCCGAGTTCCACAACAAGTGAAGTCACCTAACAAGAAACCTGCTCACCTCAACTAGAGAGTAACCCCCACTCCCTGCAGCTAGAGAAGAGCCTGCAGCAGCAGTGAAAAACCAAAATAACCAAAAATAGATAAATGAAATGCATTGTTTAAAAATAAAAGAAAACAAATAAGGTCATGACATCCAATCCCAATTTTTAATAAAATTATACTGGGAAAAAGTGGAAATAATGACATGTTTTCTTTTCTTAGGTTTCAAAATCACTCCAGACAGTGACTGAAGCCATGCAAGTAAAACACTCCATGGAATGAAAGCTAAGATCAACCTAGATAGCAAACATCACTTTGCTGACAAAGGCTCGAATAATCAAAGCTATGGTTTTTCCAGTAGTCATGTACAGATATGAGATACCATAAACAAAGCTGAGCAGTAAGAATTGATGCTTTTGAATTGTGGTACTGGAGAAGACTCTCAAGAGTCTTTTGGATTGCAAGGAATTCAAACCAATACATCCTAAAAGTAACAAAATCTAAATATTCATTGGATGGATGCTTAAGTTGAAGCTGCAATACCTTGGCCACCTGATGAGAAGTGCCTACTCATGGGAAAAGACCCATGATGCTCGGGAAGGTTGTAAGGAAAAAGAGAAGAGATTGGAAGAGGATCATTGGGATGATTAGATAGCATCACTAACTCATTGCACATGAAAATGAGCAAAATCCACAAGATAGTTAAGTACAGGGAAGCCTGGTATGCTGCAGTCCCTGGTGCCTCAAAGAGTCACATGTGACTTTGTTACTGAAAAATGACAACAGAATGGTCTTTAAAATCCTATCTCATTCTCACATCCTCTGCTCCTGCATGCTTGCAGATTAGAGTGTCTTCTCACTGCAATGACTAGAAATTCTAAAATAGGTCTTTGGTAATTTGATTTGATAGTTTGGAGATGAGTTCTTCCTCTAAATGAAAGTGTATGGAAAATGGTCTATTACCAGTGAATGTTGTTATCACTGGAAATAATTCAGTGAATGGTTTTGGTTTTGAGTACTACTATTTTATATATCAGCAACAACAACAAAAATTACTAGCGGACCATGTAACTCATAGGAAGATCTTCATAAAATCCTTCCTGTTGAAACGTCATAACAGTATGCTTTGATCTGTATACTTTCTCAGCGTTTTGAAGACCCATGACACAAAACACAGATGTCCTTATCTATCCAATACCCTTTGAAATCCAACGAGGTTTCCTAAAATAGAACTTGCTGACAAATACTTCCTGTGTGGATCTTTGTGACTTACACATGAGTACATTAGAGCTGAAAGTCACTAGAGGTAAGGCCCACATCAGTAAGAAGAAGAGAAAAAGAAGGTACTGTCAATTTGGGGAAAACCAAATATATATAATGTATATTTAGTTTTTAGTAATTCATTCATGTTGTCTTCTAATTTTTTCCTTGCTTTCAGTATCAGAACAGAATTTAATGTCTAATGTCTAAAATATCTCTATATAAATCCCATTTTTGGCCTCATGTGTATTTTTTCAGAGTTTTTTAGAAACAGAATTGTATATTCATCTTATATCAACATGTAAAGAATTTACTTCCTCTTAACTGTTAGAGTTTGCTTTCCATTAGGAGTTGTTATGCCTCGTCCAACAAGTAAAACAATATATGTTAGTTTAATTTTCTCATTCATTGAGAAAAGTAGTGAATTATGAGTTAGGAAGAAAAGAATTGTTAAAAGCAAGATGAAAATTTATTCAGGTTATTGATAATCACATTAAAATAAACTGTTCATTTTTGGAGAATCATAGTCAAGCAAAAATCAGGAAGCCTGGTATGCTGCAGTCCCTGGTGCCTCAAAGAGTCACATGTGACTTTGTTACTGAAAAATGACAACAGAATGGTCTTTAAAATCCTATCTCATTCTCACATCCTCTGCTCCTGCATGCTTGCAGATTAGAGTGTCTTCTCACTGCAATGACTAGAAATTCTAAAATAGGTCTTTGGTAATTTGATTTGATAGTTTGGAGATGAGTTCTTCCTCTAAATGAAAGTGTATGGAAAATGGTCTATTACCAGTGAATGTTGTTATCACTGGAAATAATTCAGTGAATGGTTTTGGTTTTGAGTACTACTATTTTATATATCAGCAACAACAACAAAAATTACTAGCGGACCATGTAACTCATAGGAAGATCTTCATAAAATCCTTCCTGTTGAAACGTCATAACAGTATGCTTTGATCTGTATACTTTCTCAGCGTTTTGAAGACCCATGACACAAAACACAGATGTCCTTATCTATCCAATACCCTTTGAAATCCAACGAGGTTTCCTAAAATAGAACTTGCTGACAAATACTTCCTGTGTGGATCTTTGTGACTTACACATGAGTACATTAGAGCTGAAAGTCACTAGAGGTAAGGCCCACATCAGTAAGAAGAAGAGAAAAAGAAGGTACTGTCAATTTGGGGAAAACCAAATATATATAATGTATATTTAGTTTTTAGTAATTCATTCATGTTGTCTTCTAATTTTTTCCTTGCTTTCAGTATCAGAACAGAATTTAATGTCTAATGTCTAAAATATCTCTATATAAATCCCATTTTTGGCCTCATGTGTATTTTTTCAGAGTTTTTTAGAAACAGAATTGTATATTCATCTTATATCAACATGTAAAGAATTTACTTCCTCTTAACTGTTAGAGTTTGCTTTCCATTAGGAGTTGTTATGCCTCGTCCAACAAGTAAAACAATATATGTTAGTTTAATTTTCTCATTCATTGAGAAAAGTAGTGAATTATGAGTTAGGAAGAAAAGAATTGTTAAAAGCAAGATGAAAATTTATTCAGGTTATTGATAATCACATTAAAATAAACTGTAATCTGAGTATGTTTTTTGACTGTTTTGGTGGGGGGCGGGCTGGGGAGGGAAGGAGGCAGGTGGGCCACTTCTGTTGGTCTTTCATTTATCTATTTTCATCCGTCTTTGTTCTTTGGCCCATGTGGGCCTCCCATCGCAGTGACCTCTGTTGTTGCAGAGCACCGGCTCTGGGCGCATGCACTCCAGAGCTCCAGCTCAGTAATTGGACACATCGGTCCATCCGCTCTGCGGCACCTGGGACCTTCCCAGGCCAGGAATCAAACCGGCTCCCCTTGCACTGCAAGGCGGTGTCCTTACCCACAGGACCACCAGGGAAGCCCTTGACTGTTTTTTAAAAACATATTTTATTGTGATTCCCAGTTTGTAAAAAAAATCATAGCATGATTCAATAGATACACACTAATATGTACATAAATTTTGAAACAAAAATTTCATAAAACAACCTACGTTTGCTCATATGATATACTTGACTCTCTATTCTAGTTAATTCCATGTTTAAAATGTTTATCTGGATTCAATGAATTGATTTTGTAATCCCTTAATGTGTTTTACCTGTCATAGAAAACATTGCTTTGACCTGTATCTTTTAAAATGTGAGCAGGAATTTTATCTTAATAAGTCTAAAAGTGTTAAAAACATAATTCTGGGCTTCCCCTGGTGGTCCAGTGGGTAAGGCCACCACGCCACCACGATGGGAGGCCCACAGGAGTCAAGGAACGAAGACGAATGAAAATAGAGAAGTGAAAGACCAATAGAAGTGGCCCGCCCACTCCCCTCCCTCCCCAACCCGACCTCCACCCAAAGTAAATAAATAAATAAATCTTTTTTAAAAAAATAACATAATTCTCATACAAACAGAAAGTAAATTTGTGTCAAAATTTTATTTAACCTGTTAATGGACATATCAGGAAAAAAAACTAAAGACCATTTGAGGAATTTGTGATAGTAATTAGAGGAATGGATTCTGAAAATAAGGCTGCTAGGTGAGATATAAGACTGGTTAACTTCTTACAGAACAATTAAGCCACAGACATTTGAGGGTGGACTTCTCTGCCAAATTACAAAATTAGAACAACTTATCAATTTCTGCAGTTTAACCTATAGAAAGAGCCAGATATAGTCCAGTCAGGAGACAGACAACTCATCAATGATTTTAAAAAATACTTTTATAAAGAAGTGCTAAGCAAATACAAATTGTTAATTAAATTCATGCAAAGGCTGAACGTGTTATAGTATAACATAGCAACGTGAGGAAATAAATGACACTTCTACCACCTGTAGGATTAAGGAACTAAGACATTGGAATCATTAAGATGAAACACTTGGAGGAGGAGCTTTGTGGAGATGAACCTCAGACTTCCTAGGTACTGGAGTCTTTGAGGATGACATGATGAGATTAAATTCTGGAAATGCAAATATTGGAAAGGCTACAAACCAGAATCACCTGCTGTTACAGATAGGAACTGCTGCAGCCAGAATGAAGTATTGCTGAGGTAACTACCTGGAGAAGGAAAAATAAGAGAGGAAGTCCATCATATAAGCAATCCCTCTATCACCTCTAGTCTATCTCCTTCCATTAGTCTCAAGCAGCAGGTCAAGAAAGAAGTGTGGTTTGCAAAGCCCCTGTTCAACATCATAAACCCAACTACTGAAGTGAGTCTTGAGCCAAGGGACAATGGTTCAAACTACCACAACCTTTAATCTTATAAGACAGTGAAGGGATTTCAATTTTATCATTGGTGGACTCATCTCAAGAATGTCAGACTGAATGTAGTGAATTATGAGAAATGCCCTAGCATAAAGGCAAGAATAAAGTAATCATTCCTCATTTTTCTAGTTTTGAGACACATTTTTCTTTATCAGAGAGTTATGGTTTAATAAAAACCTGTATAAAGAATCAAAAATACTATAGTTTTAACATTTCTACTGTTTCTTATTAAAGAGATTTCTATAGGCCATTAGTCAGGTTTATTATTTAGCTTATTAGCTTAAAATTGGTAGCATTAAGTATTACAAATGGAAGGATGTACCCACTTTCAGGATTCTAGACTGCTTTTGGCCAGAGATTATAGAATTGTTGGAAAAATCTATGAGAAACTGTAATTTTTGACTAAACTTATGTAAAATTTACATATTCACATAATAAAGATTTAAATTATTTATAAGAAAACTAAAGTAAAAACCTATATGTTTACAGATTTAGTCACACAAAATGGATCTTACCTCAATTTTTTTTAGTTAATATTGTCTCTTGCAATATTACACAGATTGATATTCCTCAGACTTTGCTATTTGATGATTTAAAGCATCATGCAAAGAGAACAAATACAGTATTTTGAGTATTGTGTCATCTTCTTATCCAAAGCACTTTTATAATCAGTATTTTTTTCTTTCTCATAACCAGATCCTACACCATGTGAAGCCCTTGCCATATTACAGCTATGACCAGCCAGTGATAAGGTACTGCCAGGCTCACCAGCCACTCCATATCAACAAGGACTATGAAGCAGTGTCTCCAGAGCAGGATGAATCTCCCAGCCTAGAACTTGGGCACGACCACAGCTTCATCGCCACCATCACCAGGTCTGCAGCCCCAGCCATCTACCTTGAGAGAATAACAAACTAATGCAAAAGACAACCCTTCATTAGAGAATTCAATATGGAGAGGAAGGACCTTCATCTTAAAGGAGAATTGGTGTTCAAATCACGCAATCTAGGTGGCTCAACGTTCCTGAGATATTTAAAAAATAGACAAAAGGAGACAAACAAAACTGCTTAAAGAGAGCAGTGGATGTGCCTGCAGCATAACCAGAAGAACTACAGAAATCTGCTTTAAAACACACAAGCAAAAATTCTCCTAGATGTAAATAGTAGAAGTGTTAAGTTCTTGTAAAAATAGATTTCACATTAGCATTAATTATGAAATTTTTGCCCTAGCATAAAGGCAAGAATAAAGTAATCATTCCTCATTTTTCTAGTTTTGAGACACATTTTCTTTATCAGAGAGTTATGGTTTAATAAAAACCTGTATAAAGAATCAAAAATACTATAGTTTTAACATTTCTACTGTTTCTTATTAAAGAGATTTCTATAGGCCATTAGTCAGGTTTATTATTTAGCTTATTAGCTTAAAATTGGTAGCATTAAGTATTACAAATGGAAGGATGTACCCACTTTCAGGATTCTAGACTGCTTTTGGCCAGAGATTATAGAATTGTTGGAAAAATCTATGAGAAACTGTAATTTTTGACTAAACTTATGTAAAATTTACATATTCACATAATAAAGATTTAAATTATTTATAAGAAAACTAAAGTAAAAACCTATATGTTTACAGATTTAGTCACACAAAATGGATCTTACCTCAATTTTTTTTAGTTAATATTGTCTCTTGCAATATTACACAGATTGATATTCCTCAGACTTTGCTATTTGATGATTTAAAGCATCATGCAAAGAGAACAAATACAGTATTTTGAGTATTGTGTCATCTTCTTATCCAAAGCACTTTTATAATCAGTATTTTTTTCTTTCTCATAACCAGATCCTACACCATGTGAAGCCCTTGCCATATTACAGCTATGACCAGCCAGTGATAAGGTACTGCCAGGCTCACCAGCCACTCCATATCAACAAGGACTATGAAGCAGTGTCTCCAGAGCAGGATGAATCTCCCAGCCTAGAACTTGGGCACGACCACAGCTTCATCGCCACCATCACCAGGTCTGCAGCCCCAGCCATCTACCTTGAGAGAATAACAAACTAATGCAAAAGACAACCCTTCATTAGAGAATTCAATATGGAGAGGAAGGACCTTCATCTTAAAGGAGAATTGGTGTTCAAATCACGCAATCTAGGTGGCTCAACGTTCCTGAGATATTTAAAAAATAGACAAAAGGAGACAAACAAAACTGCTTAAAGAGAGCAGTGGATGTGCCTGCAGCATAACCAGAAGAACTACAGAAATCTGCTTTAAAACACACAAGCAAAAATTCTCCTAGATGTAAATAGTAGAAGTGTTAAGTTCTTGTAAAAATAGATTTCACCTTAGCTACTTACAGATTTGTTTGTATATTTTTCTTTTTTTCTACACTGCATGGTTCCTGGACTGGAGCACACAGGGATTGGGGTTTGGGGTGGGGGGAGCATCAAACCAGGTATGGGTGGAAAATTGGGGAAACAATGCATATTTATTTGTTAAATGTGCATAACAGATTATTCCAATTGTTGTTTCATTTTTTCTTTTAAAATGTCATTTGTTGTTCATTTTATATAATTTTTTTGGTCAAGTGATTCTGTTTCCAATTCTAAACAATGGCACTGAAATTTATGTTGTTCCAAAAGAATATTTTCTTTACCACAGACCACAAAGAAAGTTGACTACAGAGTTTGACAAAGCTACTGGAATGAAAATCCAAAAAAAGGGGGGAGGGGGGAAAATGATCCTTTAAGGCACATTGTAAGCAATGTGAAGAGTACTGACCCTTTGTCCAACTGGAAGCTTTTGTCCTATTATGAGCATTCAGCCTGTGAGAGGTGAAGTGAAAGACCTGTGAAGACCTCCAAATGAAAGGGCCATTAGAAACATTGTCACCTTCATATACCTAGGAATATATAAAGAACAAAGGTAGTGTGGTCAGTGAATGAAACTACCAAGCTGACAAATTTCTGAACACAAGATGAGTCACATTGCTTTTTAAATTATCAATTGCTTTTGTGTAGTTTTTATCAATAAAACAAAAAAATTGGAAAAATAAAAGTGTTGTTTTGTGGTTGATACATCACAAGCCATCTAATGTTGAGTGCTTTGTCTCTATATTATGGAATTTTCTAGTGTGTATCAGGACAATTCAAGAAGGGTATATTGATATCAAGTACCTTCTGTATATTCTATCCTCATGTAAGGAAGTCCTACAAGATTAGAAGAGAACAATAAGATAGATATCTTATGTGCTAATTGGTTTTATAATTACGAAAATTAGAAAAGGAGACAAACAAAACTGCTTAAAGAGAGCAGTGGATGTGCCTGCAGCATAACCAGAAGAACTACAGAAATCTGCTTTAAAACACACAAGCAAAAATTCTCCTAGATGTAAATAGTAGAAGTGTTAAGTTCTTGTAAAAATAGATTTCACCTTAGCTACTTACAGATTTGTTTGTATATTTTTCTTTTTTTCTACACTGCATGGTTCCTGGACTGGAGCACACAGGGGTTTGGGGTTTGGGGTGGGGGGAGCATCAAACCAGGTATGGGTGGAAAATTGGGGAAACAATGCATATTTATTTGTTAAATGTGCATAACAGATTATTCCAATTGTTGTTTCATTTTTTCTTTTAAAATGTCATTTGTTGTTCATTTTATATAATTTTTTTGGTCAAGTGATTCTGTTTCCAATTCTAAACAATGGCACTGAAATTTATGTTGTTCCAAAAGAATATTTTCTTTACCACAGACCACAAAGAAAGTTGACTACAGAGTTTGACAAAGCTACTGGAATGAAAATCCAAAAAAAGGGGGGAGGGGGGAAAATGATCCTTTAAGGCACATTGTAAGCAATGTGAAGAGTACTGACCCTTTGTCCAACTGGAAGCTTTTGTCCTATTATGAGCATTCAGCCTGTGAGAGGTGAAGTGAAAGACCTGTGAAGACCTCCAAATGAAAGGGCCATTAGAAACATTGTCACCTTCATATACCTAGGAATATATAAAGAACAAAGGTAGTGTGGTCAGTGAATGAAACTACCAAGCTGACAAATTTCTGAACACAAGATGAGTCACATTGCTTTTTAAATTATCAATTGCTTTTGTGTAGTTTTTATCAATAAAACAAAAAAATTGGAAAAATAAAAGTGTTGTTTTGTGGTTGATACATCACAAGCCATCTAATGTTGAGTGCTTTGTCTCTATATTATGGAATTTTCTAGTGTGTATCAGGACAATTCAAGAAGGGTATATTGATATCAAGTACCTTCTGTATATTCTATCCTCATGTAAGGAAGTCCTACAAGATTAGAAGAGAACAATAAGATAGATATCTTATGTGCTAATTGGTTTTATAATTACATTTAGAGATATAATGTAACTCAATCTGAATTGTATAAAAACAAGTAACATAATAAATATTTATGAAACTGTTAGAGGTTGAATTATCTTCTAGGAGATAGAGAAAACTGTGTGTATTATTTGGTCACTATCTCAAAAAAGCATAGCTATTACCTATTTTTTTAACAAAGGAGATACCTAGGCACACATCATTTGAACCATTTTCACTTGACTTCCTTGGTGCTGTGATGCTATATCTCGTCAGTTCTCTGATTCACTATAAACACTATCCTGATCTAGCCACTGCTCTTATTTGCTATTTTTGAAACCAATTGAAAGTGAAATCTATATTATCCTTCAGTAGGTGAGGTTTTGCATTCTGACAGGTGCTAATGCATGGTAATACTAATGGGTTTTCTGAAGAACTGAGTTGGTTGCCACCATCCATTTAATTCCAAATTCTCCTAAAATAATAACAAAATTAATTGCCAGTTACTTTCACATCAAAGTAACTAGCATGGTATACTACGATTTCTTTTTCAAAGTCATTTTGTATTACTACCTTTTGAAAATATATTTGAAGTTAAAAACTGACCTTAATTGATACAAACTTTATCATTTTAAAGGAAGCTTTTCACATTGAAACACAGTCTGATGCTCTTAGATTCTGATAATTTTCCTTTTAACCTTTATGAATTTGGATTATGTTATATCTTGATATGTTTCTTACCTATCTAGTATAGTTATATATCACCAAGTCAAAGGACATAAATTTGAGCAAGCTCCGAGAGATAGTGCAGGGCAGGGAAGTCTGGTGTGCTATAATCCATAGAATTGCAAAGAGTCAAACATGACTAAGTGACTGAATAACAACAGCATTCAGATATAGAGTAAATTGATTATGAATTTAAAAGTAAAAAATAATTATTTAGCAATTTGATTTTTCATATAAGAATTATTTAACAGATTTGTGGAAGCTTATCAGGTGGCATTAGTGGTAAAGAAACCACCTGCCAATGCCAGAGACATAACAGATCAGGGTTTGAGCTCTGGGTCAGGAAGATGACCTGGAGAGGAAATGGAAACCCACTTCAGCATTCTCACTTAGGAAATCCCATGAACAGAGAAGCCTGATAAGTTATAATCCAAAGGGTCTCAAAGAATCAGGTATGACTGACATCACTTAGCATAGCACACAATGTATTTGTAGCAGAACATTTTGGAGTGTCTGCCTAAATTACAAGGATTCTCTTAACCATTCCCATCTTCTCCATTTATCCAACATCACTATATCTCTCATCTGCTAAGGAGATACCTATTTTTCACTTGACTTCCTTGGTGCTGTGATGCTATATCTCGTCAGTTCTCTGATTCACTATAAACACTATCCTGATCTAGCCACTGCTCTTATTTGCTATTTTTGAAACCAATTGAAAGTGAAATCTATATTATCCTTCAGTAGGTGAGGTTTTGCATTCTGACAGGTGCTAATGCATGGTAATACTAATGGGTTTTCTGAAGAACTGAGTTGGTTGCCACCATCCATTTAATTCCAAATTCTCCTAAAATAATAACAAAATTAATTGCCAGTTACTTTCACATCAAAGTAACTAGCATGGTATACTACGGATTTCTTTTTCAAAGTCATTTTGTATTACTACCTTTTGAAAATATATTTGAAGTTAAAAACTGACCTTAATTGATACAAACTTTATCATTTTAAAGGAAGCTTTTCACATTGAAACACAGTCTGATGCTCTTAGATTCTGATAATTTTCCTTTTAACCTTTATGAATTTGGATTATGTTATATCTTGATATGTTTCTTACCTATCTAGTATAGTTATATATCACCAAGTCAAAGGACATAAATTTGAGCAAGCTCCGAGAGATAGTGCAGGGCAGGGAAGTCTGGTGTGCTATAATCCATAGAATTGCAAAGAGTCAAACATGACTAAGTGACTGAATAACAACAGCATTCAGATATAGAGTAAATTGATTATGAATTTAAAAGTAAAAAATAATTATTTAGCAATTTGATTTTTCATATAAGAATTATTTAACAGATTTGTGGAAGCTTATCAGGTGGCATTAGTGGTAAAGAAACCACCTGCCAATGCCAGAGACATAACAGATCAGGGTTTGAGCTCTGGGTCAGGAAGATGACCTGGAGAGGAAATGGAAACCCACTTCAGCATTCTCACTTAGGAAATCCCATGAACAGAGAAGCCTGATAAGTTATAATCCAAAGGGTCTCAAAGAATCAGGTATGACTGACATCACTTAGCATAGCACACAATGTATTTGTAGCAGAACATTTTGGAGTGTCTGCCTAAATTACAAGGATTCTCTTAACCATTCCCATCTTCTCCATTTATCCAACATCACTTATATCTCTCATCTGCTACCCCAGCACTTCCTGAGATGATTTACTAGAGCTCATACTGAAAAATTGTAATCAAATATGGCTTAACTCAACAATTTATTATTTATGTCTCTTGTAAGCCAAAAGTGTCATAAGACTAATGATATTGTTCAGGTTATATAAAGATGACATATTTGGCCAGCCAATGCCTCAAATCTAACATGAAATACTGAACTGTTAGCAAGACAATCAATGTTATGAAAGTGCTATACCCTCTGAATGTGAAAACTTTCAAAGAATTCTTTTAAACAATATCATTTACATATACCATAACATGTCTTACTGAGTTCTGGAACTCTATTGATGATCAAACAAAAAACCAAACCAGCCAACCAACCCCAAAACCAAAAAATCTAAAACAGCAAATTCACCTAAGTAGGCTTACAAAAGGTCTTAATTAAAAAATTCAGTCTTGAAATTATGTGAGAGATCAAATAGATTTTTAGAGAAATCAGCCTCTTGAAAGAATCAGTGATATTTCAAGAGAGAATTTAATAATCAGATAATGAACTGTTCATCCTTTAAGTCACAATGTCAATCATGTCTATGTTGAAAGCCTGGTATATCCAAAGAGGATGCAAGGATTCTGTTAGTCACAATCCAGACAAAATTGTTGTCAGAACCCCTCAATGATACAGAGCAAACTGGTCCCATCAGATCACTTTCATCACCATTTCTGGTTCAGTCAAGTGCTGTGCTATGCAAAAGGATTGCCTTAAATTCCCGCTTCTTAAACATGAAAGAGAATTTGTAATTTGGAATCGTGGCCCCATTATAAGATGCCATTCAATAAGTCAAACAACATGCTCAGTATTTTCACAGTGTACAGGGGAAGAAATATATATTACCTCTAGAGAAATTTTGCATTATTTTTCTCTAGGTCTAGCTAACACAAGTTCTGTGGGTTTTTTTTTTTTTTCTGTCTTCTAAAAGTCAGGAATTATTTTGATTCTATTTATTTCTCAGGCTAAAATTTAAAGATTCGTAAAATAAGTTATGCTTTATTTCAAGATCAGCTTAATTAGTAATTTGATTTTATACTGTAGTATTTATTGAACCTCTGAAAACTATGTGGTTTGAGGAATATCATGGATTATTTATAGAACAATAACATGAAAATCATCCCTAAACAAAACTATGAATGTGACACCTACAGACTGAAATGGTCAACCATTCAAACATTATGATTACATTTTTCATAAATATTTTTAGTAATATCAAATTAGCTTTTACTTGCTATATAATAAAATAAACATTAAATATATATGCATGCTTAAATTTTTATTCTATTGTAGCTCTACTCACTATATTACATATATGACCTTCTGAGACTAAAGTTATAAATGGTGGTGCATCATTTGCAGAATGTCAGAAACCCAAGTATTTTGAAAATTAAAGGTAGACTAAGCTATATTATTTCAAACAATTTTACTCCAGGGTGAAAGGAAGGAGGCCTCTAGTAGGATGTCCCTGGCATCTACTGTTAGCTTTCATGATGCTACACTTTTGTCAGTAGCTTGAATGAAGATATGGTAGATCTATACTACATAGTGATATCATGAAACTGAGAAAAGGGAGAAAATGTAGTAGTCCAATCTGTACACCTTGTATTTTATGAATAATCAATACATGTAAATTATATTTGTAAATTTTGGTTAACCAGCAGCTTATTATCACTTCACAGTTTAACAATACCACCAGAAAAAACATAGAGATATACAAGAGAGAATGTTAGTGTTTGCACCTAACCTTCACTAGCCAAACCACACCTGGAATTCAGTATCAGCATTATGTCAGCAAGAGGACATCTACAAGAATATTGAAGATTGTATGGAAATTTGTGTAATCCATAGATTAATGAAGCTTTAATATGTCCCTGCTTAATGAAGATTGTCAACAGGGGCTCCCATTATAAGATGCCATTCAATAAGTCAAACAACATGCTCAGTATTTTCACAGTGTACAGGGGAAGAAATATATATTACCTCTAGAGAAATTTTGCATTATTTTTCTCTAGGTCTAGCTAACACAAGTTCTGTGGGTTTTTTTTTTTTTTCTGTCTTCTAAAAGTCAGGAATTATTTTGATTCTATTTATTTCTCAGGCTAAAATTTAAAGATTCGTAAAATAAGTTATGCTTTATTTCAAGATCAGCTTAATTAGTAATTTGATTTTATACTGTAGTATTTATTGAACCTCTGAAAACTATGTGGTTTGAGGAATATCATGGATTATTTATAGAACAATAACATGAAAATCATCCCTAAACAAAACTATGAATGTGACACCTACAGACTGAAATGGTCAACCATTCAAACATTATGATTACATTTTTCATAAATATTTTTAGTAATATCAAATTAGCTTTTACTTGCTATATAATAAAATAAACATTAAATATATATGCATGCTTAAATTTTTATTCTATTGTAGCTCTACTCACTATATTACATATATGACCTTCTGAGACTAAAGTTATAAATGGTGGTGCATCATTTGCAGAATGTCAGAAACCCAAGTATTTTGAAAATTAAAGGTAGACTAAGCTATATTATTTCAAACAATTTTACTCCAGGGTGAAAGGAAGGAGGCCTCTAGTAGGATGTCCCTGGCATCTACTGTTAGCTTTCATGATGCTACACTTTTGTCAGTAGCTTGAATGAAGATATGGTAGATCTATACTACATAGTGATATCATGAAACTGAGAAAAGGGAGAAAATGTAGTAGTCCAATCTGTACACCTTGTATTTTATGAATAATCAATACATGTAAATTATATTTGTAAATTTTGGTTAACCAGCAGCTTATTATCACTTCACAGTTTAACAATACCACCAGAAAAAACATAGAGATATACAAGAGAGAATGTTAGTGTTTGCACCTAACCTTCACTAGCCAAACCACACCTGGAATTCAGTATCAGCATTATGTCAGCAAGAGGACATCTACAAGAATATTGAAGATTGTATGGAAATTTGTGTAATCCATAGATTAATGAAGCTTTAATATGTCCCTGCTTAATGAAGAATTGACAGCAAGTCATTCACTGGTTTATATAATTATAATGTATTATAGAATTACAAATAATCAAAGAGTGAGGAGAAACAAAGAGTAGCAAATTCTTTCTTCTCTACAAGCCCATGACAGTCACATAGCATTAGTAATTGATAATTTAGCTAATTCCAAGGTTCTCATGAAATAACTGGTATAGGTACATGTCAAGCTCCTCATTGTGTGTCTAATACAATAAATGTGGGATACAGTCTGATAATATTAATTTCTGGTAGGTGGTGGTGCTGCTGCTGCTGGTATGAGGATCATACTTTGAGAACAACTTTGCTAAAGCACAGAGATATTTTTTATATTTCTGTAGGTTGGTGACTCTATGAGGACTCAAATTTTGTATTTCTTATTCAATTAGAATTTGATATTAAATGAATCTTTAAAATAAGAATTTACTTATGTGGAAACATTATGCAATCATGCAATATGAGAGGCCTATGCCTCTTAGTACAGAGTGCTTTCTCTAATTACTGTGTAACATTAACAGAAGATGCTTTCTGTAAAAGCTAAGAAATCACACAGATACACACAAATAAATAAATAAACAGTGGCAGCAAGCACAACAACAAAAGAGACTCATATGTTCAAATTAAACTAATAAAATATAGCATATGACAAGCTCCCTTTGAAAATTTACAAAACACTGTAACATTTAAAGTATGTCAGCAATATTGTGGAAAATAAACCAGTTTAATTTAACTTAACCCTGAGTTTTCTAGGTGTGTCCCAATACAATACCCTTCCTTAACTTGCTATCTAACAAAACCCTTCAGAACTAATTTTCTGTAGAACTCATTTAGGAAATGTTGATTTAAAGAATGCTTTTCCATTGCCCATCAAGGAAAGTGTATATCTTTCCAAATAATGATTTCAACATTTACAAATGGTGTGTTATTCTCTTCATTTATTTATTAAGCACCTAACTCACCCAAACAACACCTGGAATTCAGTATCAGCATTATGTCAGCAAGAGGACATCTACAAGAATATTGAAGATTGTATGGAAATTTGTGTAATCCATAGATTAATGAAGCTTTAATATGTCCCTGCTTAATGAAGAATTGACAGCAAGTCATTCACTGGTTTATATAATTATAATGTATTATAGAATTACAAATAATCAAAGAGTGAGGAGAAACAAAGAGTAGCAAATTCTTTCTTCTCTACAAGCCCATGACAGTCACATAGCATTAGTAATTGATAATTTAGCTAATTCCAAGGTTCTCATGAAATAACTGGTATAGGTACATGTCAAGCTCCTCATTGTGTGTCTAATACAATAAATGTGGGATACAGTCTGATAATATTAATTTCTGGTAGGTGGTGGTGCTGCTGCTGCTGGTATGAGGATCATACTTTGAGAACAACTTTGCTAAAGCACAGAGATATTTTTTATATTTCTGTAGGTTGGTGACTCTATGAGGACTCAAATTTTGTATTTCTTATTCAATTAGAATTTGATATTAAATGAATCTTTAAAATAAGAATTTACTTATGTGGAAACATTATGCAATCATGCAATATGAGAGGCCTATGCCTCTTAGTACAGAGTGCTTTCTCTAATTACTGTGTAACATTAACAGAAGATGCTTTCTGTAAAAGCTAAGAAATCACACAGATACACACAAATAAATAAATAAACAGTGGCAGCAAGCACAACAACAAAAGAGACTCATATGTTCAAATTAAACTAATAAAATATAGCATATGACAAGCTCCCTTTGAAAATTTACAAAACACTGTAACATTTAAAGTATGTCAGCAATATTGTGGAAAATAAACCAGTTTAATTTAACTTAACCCTGAGTTTTCTAGGTGTGTCCCAATACAATACCCTTCCTTAACTTGCTATCTAACAAAACCCTTCAGAACTAATTTTCTGTAGAACTCATTTAGGAAATGTTGATTTAAAGAATGCTTTTCCATTGCCCATCAAGGAAAGTGTATATCTTTCCAAATAATGATTTCAACATTTACAAATGGTGTGTTATTCTCTTCATTTATTTATTAAGAAGACAATATATTTTAATCTCTCTAATAATAGAGCATGTCAAATTCATCTAGATTAAATGAGAATAAATAATCAAAATGAAAAAAATTTAGTATCATGAATAGAAAATAGATCTTTCCATACACCACATTCCTTTCTCTTAAGCCCATTATTTCTCCTATGTAAGGCATTGCAAAACCATAATAAATCAAAAAATACAGTGATGTGAAAAGGCTTCATTATCTGAGTTAACAACTTCTTGATCACTCACTAGCCTCAGGTGATGTCATTAATGTATTTCTTAGCAGATCCAAGGAAACAATTACAGTGTTAAAAAATTTTAGATTTCTTACAGGCATTATTGAATACTTTCCAAAATTATATAAGAATATAATCCATAAGAATGAAATCAGACATGAGCTTAGATTTTTAAGCATTCTGAAAGCTACCCTAAGGAAAACAGGGTAATTTTTGCTGTACAGAATAGTGAATCAGCTACACATATACATATATTCCCACTTTTTAAAATTTTGCCCATTTATAATTACAGTATTTAGAGCATTAAGTAGAATTCCCATTGCTATACAGTATTTTCTCATTAGTTATCTATTTTATACATAGTAGTGTATATATATTAATCCCAACCTGTCAATTCATCCCAGCTCCCCTTTCTCCACTTGGTACATGTATGTCTGTTCTCTACATCTATGTCTTTATTTCAGCTTTACAAATAAATTCATCTATAACATTTTTCTAGATCATATGTATAAACAATATTGTACAATATTTGTATTTTTATTTATGGCTTCACTATGCATGACAGTCCCTACATCTATCTACATCTCTGCAAATTATTTAATTCCATTCCTTCTCATGACTGAGTAATAGTCCATTATATATGTGTATCACATCTTTATTAATTCCTTTGTTGGAATTTTGGGGTGCTTTCATGTACTGGCAATTGTAAACACTACTGCAATTAACATTGGAGTGCACGTACCTTTTTGAATTACTGTTTTTTCGTTTGGGTGTGATATTTTTAGATTTTTAAGGAATTCTGTACTGTTCTCTATAATGACTGTATCAATTTACATTCCCACAAACAGTGTAAAAGGATTCCCATTTCTCAATACCCCGTCCAGAATTTGTTTTTAGATTTTTTTTATGATTGCAATTCTGACTGATATATGGTGATATTTTAATGTGGTGTTCATTTGCATTTCTCTAGTAATTAGTGATTCTGAGTATCTTTTCATATGTTTATTAGATATCTGTATATGTGCTTTGGAGAAATATATATATATAGATCTTCTATCCATTTTTTGATTGGGTTGATTTTTTTTCTTGATGTTGAGTTGCGTGAGCTGTTTGTATATTTTGGATATTAATCACTTGTCAGTTGTTTCATCTGCAAATATTCTTTCCCATTTTGAGGTCTGACTTCTTTACTTATTTATGGTTTACTTTGGTGTGTAGAAGCCTTTAAGCTTAATTAGGTCCCATTTGTTTATTTTTATTTCTATTTTATTTGCTCTAGGAGGTGGGTCAAAACAGATCCTGCGATTTGTGTCAGAGAGCATGCTGCATATGTTTTCCTCTAAGAGTTTCACTGTGTCCAGGAGCCTTACATTTAGGTCTTTAATCCATTTTGAGTTTATTTTTCTGTATGATATTAAGGAGTATTCTAATTATATTATTTTACATGTAGCTGTCTAATATTCTCAGTACTACTTATATAAGAGGCTTTTTGTTATTGTACACTGTTGTGTCTTTTGTATGTGTGCGGGTTTGCCTCAGGCCTTTCTATTCTTCTCTATCACTGATCTATATTTATTTCCGTTTTTTTTTTTTTATTTCAGTCAGTAGCATGCTGACTTGGTTACTGTAGTTTTGATGTTAGTACTGCTACTCTAGTTATTTATTATTTTTTTATTAAATTATTTTTATTTTACATTTATAATCCAGTTGTTTTTCTTTCCATTTGAATCAGAGAACCTAAATGCTCCAGCTCCATTTTTGTTTCTTACAATTACATTGGCTTTGGGGGTCATTTTGTTTCCATACAAATACTAAAACATTTTGTTCTAACTCTGTGAAAAATGTCTTTGTATTTTGATAGGGATTGTATTGCATCAGTAGATCACCTTAAGTAATATAATAATTTTTACAATATTGCTTCTTATAATCCAAGCGCATAGTAGATCTATCATTTTGTGTTGATTTTTATTGCTTTCATCAACATGTTATAGTTTTATGAGTACAGGAATTTTGCCTGCTTAGAAAGATATATTCCTATTTATTTCATTCTTTCTGACAATGTGGTAAATGGGATTGTCTTATGCATTTATCTTTCTGGCCTTTCATTTTTTAGTTAATAGGAATCCAAAAGATATCTCTATATTTATTTTGTATCTTGCAACTTTACAAAATTTATTGATTGACTGTAGTACTTTCCTGGTGGCATCTTTAGCATTTTAAATGTATGGTATTATATCATCTGTAAAAAGTAAGTTTCATTTCTTTTCCAATTTGGACTCCTTTTATTTCTTTTTCTTCTCTGATTGCTCCAAAATTCTGTTGAATAAAAGTACTGAGACTAGATATCCTTATCTTATTACTGATCTCAGAGTAAATGCTTTCAGTTTTTTCACTATAAATTTATATTTGCTGTAGTATTTTGTATATGGCCTTTATTATGTTGAGATAGATGACCTCTATAACCAATTCTCAGGGTTGTTTTTGTCTTTTTATCATAAATGAATGTTGAATTTTTGTCACTATCTTTTTCTGCATTTATTGAGATACTCATATGTTTTCTATTTTTCTATTTGCTACTATTGTGCATTGTATTAATTTATTTTCATATATTAGAGAATCCTTGTATCCCTGGGATAAATCCCACTAGATCATGGTGTATGGTCCTTGTAATATGCTGTTTGATTCTGTTTGTCACTATTTTTTGAGGTATTTTTGGGGTGTATGTTCATCAGTAACACTGGCCTATATACATATTTTTTCTTTTGTGATACCTTTATGTGATTTTTGGAATCAGAATGATGATGACCTTTTAGAATTAGGTTGGAAGGATTCCTTCCACTGCAATATTTAGGAAAAGTTTGAGAAGGATAGGTGTTAACCTTTCTCAAAACATTTGATAGAATTTGCCCATAAAGCCAGCTGATCCTGGATTTTTGTTTGCTGGAAGCTCTTAATCACTATTTCAATTTCATTATTTGTAATTAGTCTGTTCATATTTTCTATTTCTTCTGAGTTCAGTCTTTGAAGGCTGTACTTTTCTTGTATTCTTTTATTTCATTCAGGTTGTTCATTTTATTTTCATATAATTGCTTTGTATTTCTGTGGTATCAGTAATAATTTCTGCTTTTTCATTCTTCGTTTTACTAATTTTAGTCCTCTTCTTTTTTTCTGATGAGTCTGGCTAGTTTTATCAATTTTATTTATCTTTTCAAAGAATCAGCTTTTTGTTTTATTGATCTTTGCTATTATATCTTCATTTCTGTTCTGATCATTATGATTTCTTCTACTAATTTGGGGTTTTATTTATTTCTGTTTCTCTAATTGTATTAAGTATAAGATTAGCTTGTTTATTTGAGATTTTTCTTGTTTCTTGAGTTAAGATTGTAATACTATGAACTTTCCTCTTAGAACAGCTTTTGTTCTATCCTATAGATTTTGGATAATAGTATTTTCATTGTCATCCACTTCTAAGTAATTTTTTAAATTTTCCTTCTGATTTTTTCAGTGATCCATGTTTATACAGTAGAATTTGTTTAAGTTCCATGTGTTTGTGATTTTTAAAGTTATGTTTTTCCTGAAATTGGCTTCTGATATTACCTCATTGTGGGTGGAAAATATATGTGATAAAAACTCAGTTTTCTTAAGTTACTGAGGCTTAATTTGTTGCCCAAGGAGAATGTTATGTGTGTGCTTGAGAAGAAAACATATTCTGCTGTTTTTAGATAGAATGTCCTGTAAATATAAATTACTCCTATCTGATCTAATGTGTCATTTAAGGCTTGTGTTTCCTTATTAATTTTCTGTCTGCATGATCTGTCTGTTGGCCTAAGTGGTATTTTAAAGTCCCTCACTATTATTCTCTTACTGAAAATTTCCACTCATATGGTTCTTAGCATTTACCTTATGTATTGAGGTACTCCTATCTTGGATGCATACATATTGACAATTGATATATTGTCCTTGTGGTTTGATCCCTTCATCATTATGTAGTGTACTTTATTGTTACTTAAAATAGTCTTTATTATAAAGTCTGTTCTGTCTAATGCTAGTAATGCTACTCCAGCTATGTTTTTATTTCCATTTACATGGAACACCTTTTTCCATTCTCTCACTTTCAGCCTTTACGTGTCTCTAGGTTTGAAGTGGGTCTCTTATAGAGAGAATATATGTGTGTCATACGTGTATCCATTTGACCAGTCTTTGTCTTTTGGTTTGAACATTTAATCCATTTACATTTAAGGCAATTTCCAGTATGTATATTTCTATTACCATTTTCTTAATTGTTTGAGAGTTGTTTTTGAAGTTCTTTTTCTTCCTTTGTGTTTCCCATCTAGAGAAGTCCCTTTAGCACTTTTTGGTAAAGCTGATTTCCATGTGTGCTAAGTCACTTCAGTTATGTCTGACTCTTTATGACCTTATAGACTGCAGCTTCTCAGGCTTCTCTGTCTATGGGAATCTCTAGGCAAGGATATTGGAGTGGCTTGCTATCACCTCTTCCTAGGAAACTTCTCAATTCAGTCCTATAACTCACATCTGCTATATCTCCTGCATTTGGTGCTGCTGGATTCTCATAACTTTTGCTTGTCTATAAAGCTTTTGATTTCTTCATTGAATCTGAATGTGATCCTTTCTGAGAGGCATAATGCTGGTTGTAGGAATTTCCTTTTCATAACGTAAAATATATCATAACACTCCCTTCCGACTTGCAGCATTTCTGCTGACAAGTGTGCTGATAACTTTACAGGGATTCTGTTGTATGTTACTTGTTTTTTTATGCTGCCTTTAATATTTTTCTTTGTATTTAATTTTTATTAAATTTGATTGATATGTGTCTCAAAATGTTTCTCCTTGTATTTATCCTATATGAGACTCTGTGATTCCTGGACCTGGATGACTCCTTTCCCATGTTAGTAAAGTTTTTGACTATAATCTCTTCAAATATTTCCTGACTTTTTCTCTTTTTCTTCTTCTGAGAACCACATAATCCAAATGTTACTGTGATCAATGTCACAGAGGTATCTGATATGGTCTTCATTTCTTTTCTTATTTTTCTTTGCTTTTTTCCATGGCACTTAGTTCTACTAATCTATCATCTAGTTCATTTATTTGTTCTTCTACTTCAGTTATTATGCTTTTGATTCATTCTATTTTATTTTTCATATGAGTTATTATTTTTATCACTGTTTTTTAATTATTCAAATTCATTTTTGGTGAGTTCTTGTATCTTTTCAAAATGTGCCTCCATTCTATATCTGAGATCTTAAATCATCTTCTATCATTACTCTTAATTATTTTTAAAGTGGATTACCAGTTTAGGCAGCCTCTCTGCTTGTAGGTGTGACTGTTTTTCTCTCCTGCTGATTATGTGGTATAAGGTTTCAATCACTGCAGCCTGTACGCAGTTGGGTGGGAGATGGGTCTTGGTGTGAAGATGGGTACATGCCAATTAATATTCCCTGGATGGAGGAACTGATAACCACACTATTGAGCAGGCTGCTTCATGGTGCTGGTGCCATTTGCCCAGACCTAAACCACCACCACCAAGAGAACCAAGAGCCTGTAGCTTCCTTTGCTACCCTCGAAGCCATCCGTGGCTTTCAACATCTGCAGGAACGCTGTGGTCAACACCTGTTGCATGAGAGAGCAGCAGTGAGTCTCAGAGAGTGGCAGCCTGGTCCAGAAAGCATTGCAGGGGAATGAGGACAAGGACAATACCTGGAGTGCTAAGAGCAACCTGGTTCATGGACTGACACACTGTGGAGAAACCAGAGCAAATGATTTTGCAAAGACCTCCCCCTAAAATTTGAAATCTGGCTCTCACTGAAACCTGAGCTATAACGAGTTGCTACAGCCCCACAACTGGCCCCTGCTAAGACAAATTCAAAGCTTCTAGGATGGCCTCAGAAATAAACTCTAGCAGATGATCCACGCACGGATGAGAAGATAAGCTCACAACTGAGAACCAGTAGCAAGTCTTGTTTCTTTGTTTGTTGCCTTAGTCCTGTTTTCTACTTAATTTTTTTTTATTAACCACTGTTTTCTCTCTCTTTTCTCATTAACAGTTATAAGCCATAATATCTACTATTATTCTCTTTATAACTATTCCGTCCCTTGCTTTCTCTAGTGTTTTCTCCCTGATATGCTAAATCTTAACATATGCAAATCTTCACTATCTATCTTTACATAATTCTGCAACATGATTGCATTTCTCCTCATTACCTATCCATTCTCCTCTTATTCTTTGCCATTATATTTGCTAGTGAATAACTGCTTTTATTACCATATCTCCAGCTGGGATCTTGTTCTACTTCTGTTATCCAGGATGTGTTTTAATTACCTTTGATCCTACCAGCTGAGAATCAGCTTTAGTTGTGTCATTTGCAATTTGGTTTTGTCCTTTTTAAATTGTGCCGATTTGGTTATGGACATGTATGTATGCACGACTTTCCATTATATTTCATAATAGTTGTACGATTGTATAATGGCCATTTATCAGGGATGTGCCTTTTGTCCCCTCATATGTTTATATTTGACCCAATACCACTGAATGCCATAACAAACTACACATAGTATCTCCATTCCCTTGCCAAAGAGCAAACCCAGGAAACTTGCAGAGAAAACGCTGACCCCAAAGGTCAAACATTAAAAAAAAAGTAACAATAATAATGAAAATAGAGAGAAACACTTCACAAATGGAGAAACAAACCAGAAATATACAAACTCAAATGACCAAAGAAGAAATAGACAAACTATCAGAAAGAGAATTCAGTAGAACAATGCTAACAATGATCCAAAACTCAGAAAATAAAATAGTAGAGAGAATTGGCACGCTGGAGAAAAACTTGCAAGAAATTAAAGTAATAATTTCAAAAAGAGACGAATAACTCAATTGCTGAATGTAAAAATATTAGTAGAGTATCTGAGGCAGAAGAATGAATAAATGAGCTGGAAGACTGAATGGTGGAAATGACTGCTGAACGATGGAAAAAAGAACAAAGCACAAAAATAACTGAGGATAGTCTCAGAGACCTCTGGAATAGTATCAAACACACCAACATTCTAATAAGGGTCCCAAATAGACGTAAGTCTTGTTTCTTTGTTTGTTGCCTTAGTCCTGTTTTCTACTTAATTTTTTTTTATTAACCACTGTTTTCTCTCTCTTTTCTCATTAACAGTTATAAGCCATAATATCTACTATTATTCTCTTTATAACTATTCCGTCCCTTGCTTTCTCTAGTGTTTTCTCCCTGATATGCTAAATCTTAACATATGCAAATCTTCACTATCTATCTTTACATAATTCTGCAACATGATTGCATTTCTCCTCATTACCTATCCATTCTCCTCTTATTCTTTGCCATTATATTTGCTAGTGAATAACTGCTTTTATTACCATATCTCCAGCTGGGATCTTGTTCTACTTCTGTTATCCAGGATGTGTTTTAATTACCTTTGATCCTACCAGCTGAGAATCAGCTTTAGTTGTGTCATTTGCAATTTGGTTTTGTCCTTTTTAAATTGTGCCGATTTGGTTATGGACATGTATGTATGCACGACTTTCCATTATATTTCATAATAGTTGTACGATTGTATAATGGCCATTTATCAGGGATGTGCCTTTTGTCCCCTCATATGTTTATATTTGACCCAATACCACTGAATGCCATAACAAACTACACATAGTATCTCCATTCCCTTGCCAAAGAGCAAACCCAGGAAACTTGCAGAGAAAACGCTGACCCCAAAGGTCAAACATTAAAAAAAAAGTAACAATAATAATGAAAATAGAGAGAAACACTTCACAAATGGAGAAACAAACCAGAAATATACAAACTCAAATGACCAAAGAAGAAATAGACAAACTATCAGAAAGAGAATTCAGTAGAACAATGCTAACAATGATCCAAAACTCAGAAAATAAAATAGTAGAGAGAATTGGCACGCTGGAGAAAAACTTGCAAGAAATTAAAGTAATAATTTCAAAAAGAGACGAATAACTCAATTGCTGAATGTAAAAATATTAGTAGAGTATCTGAGGCAGAAGAATGAATAAATGAGCTGGAAGACTGAATGGTGGAAATGACTGCTGAACGATGGAAAAAAGAACAAAGCACAAAAATAACTGAGGATAGTCTCAGAGACCTCTGGAATAGTATCAAACACACCAACATTCTAATAATAAGGGTCCCAGAAGAAGAAGAGAAAAAGAAAGGATATGAAAAAATTAGCGAAGGGATTATAGTTGAAAATTTCCCCAACATGGGAAAGGAAATAACCAATCAAATCCAAGAAGAACAAAGAGTCCCATACAGGATAAATTCTAGGAGAAATACACCAAAGCACGTACTTATCAAGCTAACTCAGACTAAACACAAAGACAGAATACTTAAAGCATCAAGGGACAAACAACAAGTAATATACAAGGGAAATCCTATATATTTAACTGCTGACCTCTCAGCAGAAACTCTGCAGAAAAGAATAGAATGGCAAGACATATTTAAAGTGTTGAAAGAGAAAAATCTACAACAAAGAAAGCTCTACCCATCAAGGATTTTGTGCATAATTGATGGAGAAATCAAAAGCTTTACAAATAAGAAAAAACTAACAGAATGCAGTAGCACCAAGCCAGCTTTACAACAAGTGTTAAAGGGACTTATATAGACAACACATACAAGAGAGTAAAAAGATCTAAAAAACAAACCCATCATACCATTTAATAAGATGACAATAGGGTCATTTGCATCAATAGTTACCTTAAATGTAAATGGAACAAATGCCCCAAACAAAAGACACAGATTGGTTGAATGGACACAAAACAAGAACCATATATATGCTGCTTTAAAAACAACAACAATGAAAAAAAAACTTCAAATCTAAAGACACTTACAGACTGAAAGTGAGAGGATCTAAAAGTATATTCTATGCAAGTGGAAATCAAACAAAAGCTAGAGTAGTAATCCTCATTTCAGACAAAATGACCTTAAAATATAGAAGATCATGAAAGACAAGACAGGACACTACATGTTGATCAAGGGATCAATCCTAGAGAAAGACCTAATAACTATAAATATCTATGTACCTAACACAGGATCATCCCAATACATAAGGCAAACACATTCAGACATAAAAGAAGAAATTGATAGTAACACAATAATAGTAGGAGAATTTAACATCCCTCTTACATCAAAAGACATATCATCAAAACAGAAAATTCATAAGGAAACACAAGCCTTAAACATTGAAAGAGATAGACCTCACTGACATCTTCAGAACCTTCCACTTAAAAGAGGAGGAATGCAATTTCTTCTCAAGTGCTCATGGAACATTCTCCAGGATAGACCACATCTTGGGCCACAAATCAAACCTCAGTATGCTCAAGAAAATTAATATTATATCATCCGTCTTCTCTGACCACCATGCTATGAGACGATATATCAACTACAAGGGAAAAAAAATCGCCAAAAACACAAACACATTGAGATTGAACAACACATAACTAAAAAACAAACCCTACCAAACACATCAAAATAGAAGTAAAAGAACACCTAGAAGTAAATGACAATGAACAAAGGATAGCACAAAACCTAAGGGATACCGCCAAAGCATTACTAAAAGGGAAGTTTATATAGCAATACAATTCTACCTCAAGAAACAAAGAAAACATCAACAATACATCCTAATTCTACACTTAAAACAGCTGGAGAAAGAAAAACAAAAAAAATGTAAAGTAAGCAGAAGATAAATCATGAAGATCAGAGAGGAAATAAATGAAGAAGAAATGAAAGAAACAATAGAAAAGGTAAATAAAATGAAAAGTTGGTTCTTCAAAAAGATTAACAAAATTGGCAAACCATTAGCCAGAACCATCATGGAAAAAAGAGAGAAGAACCAGATCAAAAAAATCAGAAATGAAAAAGGAGAGGTTACAACAGACAATATAGAAATACAAAGGACTGTAAGAGACTGTTATTAGCAACTATATGGCAAGAATCTAGACAACCTGGAAGAAATGGACAGTTTCTTAGAGAAGTTCAATCTTGCAAGACTGAACCAGGAAGAAATAGAAAGTATGACCAACCCTATCACAAGCTAAAAAATTGAATATGTGATCAAAAATTCACCCAAAAATAAAGCTAAGGACCAGATGGCTTCACAGGTTAATTATGCCAAATATTTAATGAAGAATTCATGCCTATCCTTCCTAACTCTTTCATAAAAATCACACATGAACGAGCACTTCCAGACATATTCTGTGAGGCCACCATCAGCCTGATACCAAAACCAGGAAAGACAGCACAAAAAAAGAAAATTACAGGCCAATATCACTGATGGTTTTAGACGCCAAAATCCTCAACAAATTCTAGCAAACAAAATTCATCACATCAAAAAGCTCATATATCATGATCAAGTAATGTTTATCCCAGGCATGCAAGGATTCTTCAATATCCACAAATCAATCAATGTGATACAGCATATCAACAAATTGAAAGACCAAAATCACACGATAATCTCAGTAGATGCAGAAAAAGCCTTTGACAAAATCCATCACACTTTCTTGATAGAAACTCTTCAAAAAATGGGCATAGGGCTTCCCTGGTGGTCCAGTGGGTAAAGAATTTGCATTACAGTGCTAGTGGAACCAGTTAGATCCCTTACCAGGAAAATCCCACGTGCTGTGGAGCAGCTGGATTGGTGTGTCCAATTATGAGGCAGTGCTCTGGAGTGCATGTACCCATAGCCAGAGCTCTGCAACGAGAGAGGCCACTGAGATGGGAGGCCCATGCAGGCCAATGAATAAAGATGGATGAAAATAAATGGATAAAGAATCAATTAAAGGGGCCAAAATGAAAAAAAAAAAATGGGCCTAGAAGGAACCTACCTCAATATAGGAAAAGCTATATTAAGAAGCCCACAGCAAACTGTCTTGGGCAGACTCTGGAAATTCTTAAGAATATACTGGGTCTTAGGGTATAGAGCAATCCTCAAACCCCAGATAAGCTCTTGAGACCTAGAATCCGTCCTCTAGAAAGTGATGTTAGCTCAGATAGGGCCAAAGAGTGGGTGAATATGATGAAACCTAAAGGGGACGTATATACTAAAGGAAAAAAGTTAGTCTCTAAGAGAAATTACAGCCAGGAGAGCCAAAGCTCATCCTCCAGCGATTAGGAATTTGTAACTCACTGCCAGCCGCTTTGGCGGAGTTCTACTCACAAGTGAAGCTTGAAAGCTGCTAGTAAATAAGAAAAGCCCTAATGGCAACATTCCAAACTTATCTGCTGACTTTTCTAAGAACAAGTTAGCTTAATTCTTGACCTGAGTAACCTGCTCCGGTCTAGCTCAAGTTGTGAGCTCACATAGAAGTCAGGAGCAGCGTTTTTCCTTTAATTTCTTAGGATTGTAAGTAGAAGAAGTAAAGTATATGCAGCTGTGTCTGAGGTTTTTCCTTTAAAAGGGGGAGAGTAAATTGGGTGGAAGCTCACTTACAGAATTTAGTTGCATCTGAAATGATGTTGAAGCTCTCCAGCTCTGGGGTAAGATCTTTCTCTTCGCATTTTGACTGAGTTCTGATTAATTCTGATTATTTGTGCTTGCCTTATAAACCCACTCTTGGTTTAACAATACTTGAGACCACAATACTTTATTGTGGAGATCTGAGGCTCACACCCTGAGGGGACCATGCCGTTTTCGCGAAAACGTCTCTGAGCTATTCAATATAGTTTTTCTTAGTGAGAGCTAGTGAGAATAGTAATCAGAGTAAGCTCCGATGCGGCACCCATGACAAAACATTATTCTCAATGGTGAAAAACTGAAAGCATTCCCTCTAAAATCAGAAACAAGACAGGGGGGCCCACTTTCACCACTATTATTCAACATGGTCCTGTAAGTTCTAGCTACAGCAATTACAAGAGAAAAAGAAATAAAAAGAAAAAGAATCTATATTTGAAAAGAAGAAATAAAACTCCCACTATTTGCAAATGACGTGATATTATACATAGAAAACCCCAAAGACACTATTAGAAAACTACTAGAGCTACTCAAGGAATTCAACAAACTCACATGATACAAAATCAATACAGATAAATCACGCACATTCCTATATACAAACTACGTAAAATCAGAAAGAGAAATCAAGGAGGCAATCCCATTCACCATTGCAACCAAAAGAAGAAAATATCTAGGAATAAACCTCCCTAAAGAGACAAAAGAACTGTACACAGAAAATTACAAGGCACTAATGAAAGAAATCAAAGACAACAAAAACAGACTGTGAGATATTCTATGTTCCTGGGTTGGAAGAATTTGAAGACAAAAAAAACACGAGTTTTCTAAAAGAACCCAAGCAATTCCAAACTTATCTGCTGACTTTTCTAAGAACAAGTTAGCTTAATTCTTGACCTGAGTAACCTGCTCCGGTCTAGCTCAAGTTGTGAGCTCACATAGAAGTCAGGAGCAGCGTTTTTCCTTTAATTTCTTAGGATTGTAAGTAGAAGAAGTAAAGTATATGCAGCTGTGTCTGAGAATTTTCCTTTAAAAGGGGGAGAGTAAATTGGGTGGAAGCTCGCTTACAGAATTTAGTTGCATCTGAAATGATGTTGAAGCTCTCCAGCTCTGGGGTAAGATCTTTCTCTTCGCATTTTGACTGAGTTCTGATTAATTCTGATTATTTGTGCTTGCCTTATAAACCCACTCTTGGTTTAACAATACTTGAGACCACAATACTTTATTGTGGAGATCTGAGGCTCACACCCTGAGGGGACCATGCCGTTTTCGCGAAAACGTCTCTGAGCTATTCAATATAGTTTTTCTTAGTGAGAGCTAGTGAGAATAGTAATCAGAGTAAGCTCCGATGCGGCACCCATGACAAAACATTATTCTCAATGGTGAAAAACTGAAAGCATTCCCTCTAAAATCAGAAACAAGACAGGGGTGCCCACTTTCACCACTATTATTCAACATGGTCCTGTAAGTTCTAGCTACAGCAATTACAAGAGAAAAAGAAATAAAAAGAAAAAGAATCTATATTTGAAAAGAAGAAATAAAACTCCCACTATTTGCAAATGACGTGATATTATACATAGAAAACCCCAAAGACACTATTAGAAAACTACTAGAGCTACTCAAGGAATTCAACAAACTCACATGATACAAAATCAATACAGATAAATCACGCACATTCCTATATACAAACTACGTAAAATCAGAAAGAGAAATCAAGGAGGCAATCCCATTCACCATTGCAACCAAAAGAAGAAAATATCTAGGAATAAACCTCCCTAAAGAGACAAAAGAACTGTACACAGAAAATTACAAGGCACTAATGAAAGAAATCAAAGACAACAAAAACAGACTGTGAGATATTCTATGTTCCTGGGTTGGAAGAATCAATATCATGAAATTGACCATACTACCAAATATAACCTACAGATTCAATGTGATCTCTATCAAATTACTAATGACATTCTTCACAGAACTAGACCAAAAAATAACACAGTTCCTACGGAAACACAAAAGACCCCAGATAGCCAAAGCAATCCTGAGAAAGGAGAATGGAGCTGGAGGGATTAGCCTCCCTAACTTCAGACTATATTATAAAGCAACAGTTTCCAAGACAGTATGGTACTGGCACAAAAATAGAAATATGGACCAATGTAACAAGATACAGAACCCAGAGATAAATCCATACACATGTGGGTACTTTATTTTTGACAAAAGAAGCGAAAATATAAAATGGGACAAAGACAGCCTCTTCAATAAATGGTGCTAGGAAATATGGACATCTATGCGCAAAAGAAAAAAAAAATTGAGGCTAGAACAGTCTCTAACACCATACACAAACACAAACTCAAAATGTATTATAGACCTAAATGCAATAACTCTTGGAGGAGAATGTAGGTAAAACCCTCAATGACATAAATCAAAACACGATCTTCTATGACCCACCCTCTAGAAGGTCAGAAATAAAAACAAAGATAAACATGTGGAACTTAATGAAACTTAAAAGTTTTGGCATAGCAAAAGTAACTAAAAACCAGGTAAACAGACAACCCATAGAATGGGAGAAAATTATGGCAAATGAAACAACCAGCAAAGAACTAATTTCTGAAATACACTTGCAGCTTAGACAACTCAGCACTGTAAAAACAAACAATCCAATCAAATATATTGGCAAAAAACCTAAAGAGACATCTCTCCAAAGGAGACATACAGGTGGCCAAAAAAAAAGCATACACACATGAAAAGATGTTCATCATTGCTTATTGTCAGAGAAATGCAAATCAAAACTACACTGAGATATCACATCACACCAGTGAGAATGGCCATCATCAAGAAATCCACAGATAATAAATGCTGGAGAGGGTTGCAGAGAAATAGGAACACTCTTGCACTGTTGGTGGAATAGCAACTGAAAAAATCCACCAGGATCACATAAGTGCTGGACATGTCATGGCAAAGACAAACAAAACAGACTGTGACGATATTCTATGTTCCTGGGTTGGAAGAATCAATATCATGAAATTGACCATACTACCAAATATAACCTACAGATTCAATGTGATCTCTATCAAATTACTAATGACATTCTTCACAGAACTAGACCAAAAAATAACACAGTTCCTACGGAAACACAAAAGACCCCAGATAGCCAAAGCAATCCTGAGAAAGGAGAATGGAGCTGGAGGGATTAGCCTCCCTAACTTCAGACTATATTATAAAGCAACAGTTTCCAAGACAGTATGGTACTGGCACAAAAATAGAAATATGGACCAATGTAACAAGATACAGAACCCAGAGATAAATCCATACACATGTGGGTACTTTATTTTGACAAAAGAAGCGAAAATATAAAATGGGACAAAGACAGCCTCTTCAATAAATGGTGCTAGGAAATATGGACATCTATGCGCAAAAGAAAAAAAAAATTGAGGCTAGAACAGTCTCTAACACCATACACAAACACAAACTCAAAATGTATTATAGACCTAAATGCAATAACTCTTGGAGGAGAATGTAGGTAAAACCCTCAATGACATAAATCAAAACACGATCTTCTATGACCCACCCTCTAGAAGGTCAGAAATAAAAACAAAGATAAACATGTGGAACTTAATGAAACTTAAAAGTTTTGGCATAGCAAAAGTAACTAAAAACCAGGTAAACAGACAACCCATAGAATGGGAGAAAATTATGGCAAATGAAACAACCAGCAAAGAACTAATTTCTGAAATACACTTGCAGCTTAGACAACTCAGCACTGTAAAAACAAACAATCCAATCAAATATATTGGCAAAAAACCTAAAGAGACATCTCTCCAAAGGAGACATACAGGTGGCCAAAAAAAAAGCATACACACATGAAAAGATGTTCATCATTGCTTATTGTCAGAGAAATGCAAATCAAAACTACACTGAGATATCACATCACACCAGTGAGAATGGCCATCATCAAGAAATCCACAGATAATAAATGCTGGAGAGGGTTGCAGAGAAATAGGAACACTCTTGCACTGTTGGTGGGAATAGCAACTGATACAGCCAGTGTGGAAGATGGTATGGAGATTCCTTAAAAAACTAAGAACAGAAGCGCCATATGACCTGGAAATCCCACTATTAGGCTTATACCTGATGAAATCAAAACTGAAAGAAGCACCTATATCCCAATCTTCACTGCAGCACTCTATATAGTAACTAGAACATGGAAGCAACCTAGATTTCCTTAGACAAATGAATGGACAAAGAATGTGTAGTACATATATACAATGGAGCATTTATCAGCTGCAAACAGAAATGGGAAAGAACCAGTCCTAATGAGGTAGATGAATCTAGGACCTATTATACAAAGTGAAGTAACTCAAAAAGAAAAGGACAAATACAGTATACTAACACATATACCTGGAATCTAGTAATATGGAATCAATAAATACACACACAGAACAGTGATGAAAAAACAGGCATAGAGAACAGACCTATGGATATTCTGGGGAGGGAAGAATGAGTGAGAGGATTGGAAAGAGCAACATGAAAACCTGCATTATCATATGTCAAAGAGATAACCATTGTGAATGCACTATGGTACTAAGAGTCTTACATGGGGTTAGGTAACAATCTGGAGGGATGGCATGGGGGGGGGAAGTATGAGGGGGCGTGGTTGGGAGGGGTCAAACATACGCCTCTGACAGATTTGGGATTATATATAGCTGTAAACAACAAAACTCTGTAAAGACAAATAATAATAAATAATGATGATAATGGCCTGAATAAAAGGACTTGAATGAAAACATCTGAAAAAAAAAAAAAAGGAAAGACAAGAAAATTCCCGCATCGTGGACTTGCTCTTCCAACCCTGTAGGCTCAGGTCCAATACCTGACCAAGCAAACAAGACCCTTCAAACTGCATGGTATGGCCCAAAAAAGAAAAAGAAAACTGACAAAGAAAACCTTAGACAAATGGTAAAATCAAAGTGGGGATGGAGGTGGGGGAAGAAGCACACAATTCAAAATAAGAAACCAACAAAACAAAAACAAGAGAACTAAACAAATAAAAGGACCCCAAAATGGAAGCAAATAATTGAAACAAAATTAAAGGAATCAAAAAAAAAAAAAAAAAAAACTGAAAGCACACTTGAAAAACCTAAGATAATATAAAACACAAAAAAAGGATTTTAAAAATTTAAAAATAAAGCTAAACAAAGAACAAAAACAAGAAAATAAATGCAAAAAATAAGTAAATAAAAAATACCAAGATGAAAACATAAAAGAAAGACAGAAACAAAAAAAATAAGAAATAATAATCAATAACCAATAAAAGTACAAAATGAAATAAAAAAACAACAGTAGTAACATTTCTTGGAGTCTCAGCTGTTAGTGTTTTTGTCCCCACTTGTATGTCAGCTAACCCCCACCTCCCAAGGAAACCCTGCTATACCTTTTGATAGGTGCTCTGGACCAACTCTGAACACTCCAAGTGTATTTCAGACTCATCTGGTGCAATGTCCTCCTATACTTGCCTCGCAAAACCACAGTGGTTAAAGGCAGATGAATCTCATTTGTGGGAGGATTTGGTGTCCATCCAGATATTCCATGCCCCAATGCTTACCAAACTGATCATGGGGAATTAATTTGAGTCTTGTACAGATGCACAGATTCCCCTTTCTCTCACTGAGTCTTGTACAGATGCACAGATTCCCCTTTCTCTCACTGAGTCACAAAACCCCTGGGGCTCAGTTTTGATTTTGGCCCCATTTCTATGTAGAGGTAACCCTGAGGCATTTGTTCCCTGCTCAGGCAGTTCAGTTCAGTTCAGTCGTTTGCTCATGTATGACTCTTTGCAATCCCATGGGCTGTGATATACCAGGTTTGCTTGTCCTTCACCATCTCCTACAGCTTGCTCAAACTCAAGTCCATTAAGTCAGTGATGCCATACAATCATCTCCTCCTCTGTCATCCATTTCTCAATCTTCGTTCTATTTTTCCCAGTACCAGGATCTTTTCCAATGAGTCCTCTCTTTGCCTCAGGTGCCAAAGTATCGGAACTTCCACTTCAGCATCAGTCCTTCCAATGAATATTTAGGACTGATTACATTTAGGATTGATTACCTTTAGGATTGTTTGGTTTAACCTACTTGCAGTCCAAGGGACTCCCAAGAGTCTTCTCCAACACCACAGTTCAAAGGCATCAATTCTTCGATGTTCAGCCTCCTTTATAGTCCAACTCTCACATTCATACATGACTAACGGAACACGCATAGATTTGACTACGAGGAAATTTTTCAGCAAAATGATGCCTCTGCTTTTTAATATTCTGTCAAGTTTTATCATAGCTTTTCTTCCAAGAAGCAAGTGTCTTTTAATTTCATGGCAGCAGTCACCATCTGCAGTGATTTTGGAATCCAAGAAAATGAAGTCTGTTACTGTTTCCATTGTTTCCTCATCTCTTTGCCATAAAGTGATGGGTCCAGATGCAATGATCTTAGTTTTCTGAATGTTGAGTTTTAGGCCAGCTTTTTTCACTCTCCTCTTTCACCTTCATCAGGAGACTTTTTAGTTCCTCTTTGCTTTAGTTCCTCTTTGCTTTTTAGTTCCTTTTGCCTTAAGGGTGGTATCTTCTGCATTGCCTGGCAATCTTGATTCTAGCATGTGCTTCATCCAGACCAGTATTTTGCATGATGTACTCTGCATATAAGTTAAAGAAGAAGCCTGGACTGCCTAAGAAGCAAGAAACCATTCTTTGGGAACACACAAGAAGAAAGGGTGATCATAGGCAGAAAGGGACTGCCAACTGGGGCTCCAGGGGTGATCATAAGCCTCACCTTGAATCTCAGACTGTAGAGGTAAGCATGGACTGCTACTACTGCCAAGGCTTACAGTATACAGCCTTGATGGACTCCTTTTCCAATTTGGAACCAGTCCATTTTCCATGTCCAGTTCTCACTGTTGCTTCTTATTCTGCATACAGATTTCACAGAAGGCAGGTAAGATGGACTTATATTCCCATTTCCTTAATAATTTTCCATAGTTTGTTGTGATCTACACAGTCACAGTCTTTAGCATATTCAACGAACAGAAGTGAATTCTTTTCTGAGATGTGCTTGCTCTTTCTATGATTCAACAGATATTGGCAATTTGATCTCTAGTTCTTCTGCCTTTTCTAAATCCAACTTGTAAATCTTGAAGTTCTTAGTGCATGTATTGTTGAAGCCTAGCTTAAAGGATTTTAATCATTAATTTGCTAACATGTAAAATGAGTGCAATGGTGTACTAGGTTAAAACATTATTTGGCATTTTGGTCTTTTTTCATTTAATAATTGGCAATGACTAACAAAATGGAAATTTTTCAGCAAAATGATGCCTCTGCTTTTAATATTCTGTCAAGTTTTATCATAGCTTTTCTTCCAAGAAGCAAGTGTCTTTTAATTTCATGGCAGCAGTCACCATCTGCAGTGATTTTGGAATCCAAGAAAATGAAGTCTGTTACTGTTTCCATTGTTTCCTCATCTCTTTGCCATAAAGTGATGGGTCCAGATGCAATGATCTTAGTTTTCTGAATGTTGAGTTTTAGGCCAGCTTTTTTCACTCTCCTCTTTCACCTTCATCAGGAGACTTTTTAGTTCCTCTTTGCTTTAGTTCCTCTTTGCTTTTTAGTTCCTTTTGCCTTAAGGGTGGTATCTTCTGCATTGCCTGGCAATCTTGATTCTAGCATGTGCTTCATCCAGACCAGTATTTTGCATGATGTACTCTGCATATAAGTTAAAGAAGAAGCCTGGACTGCCTAAGAAGCAAGAAACCATTCTTTGGGAACACACAAGAAGAAAGGGTGATCATAGGCAGAAAGGGACTGCCAACTGGGGCTCCAGGGGTGATCATAAGCCTCACCTTGAATCTCAGACTGTAGAGGTAAGCATGGACTGCTACTACTGCCAAGGCTTACAGTATACAGCCTTGATGGACTCCTTTTCCAATTTGGAACCAGTCCATTTTCCATGTCCAGTTCTCACTGTTGCTTCTTATTCTGCATACAGATTTCACAGAAGGCAGGTAAGATGGACTTATATTCCCATTTCCTTAATAATTTTCCATAGTTTGTTGTGATCTACACAGTCACAGTCTTTAGCATATTCAACGAACAGAAGTGAATTCTTTTCTGAGATGTGCTTGCTCTTTCTATGATTCAACAGATATTGGCAATTTGATCTCTAGTTCTTCTGCCTTTTCTAAATCCAACTTGTAAATCTTGAAGTTCTTAGTGCATGTATTGTTGAAGCCTAGCTTAAAGGATTTTAATCATTAATTTGCTAACATGTAAAATGAGTGCAATGGTGTAGTAGGTTAAACATTATTTGGCATTGTCTTTCATTAATATTGGAATGAAAACATTTTTTCCAGTACAGAGGCCACTGCTGGTTTTTCCAAATTTGCTGGCACTGTTGAGTTTTCCAAACTTGCTGGCATAGTGAGTGTAGCAATTTAACAACATCATCTTTTAGGATTTGAAATAGCTTAGCTGGAATTCCATCACCTCCATTAGCTTTGTTCATAGTAACGCTTCCTAGTGGCCACTTGACTTTGCACTCTAAGATGTCTGTCTCTAGGTGTGTGATCACACCATTGTGGTCATCCAGTTGATTAAGATTTTTTTCTATAGTTCTTGTGTGTATTCTTTTCCCCTCTTCTTAATATCTCCTACTTCTGTTAGGTCCATTTTTATTCTTTATTGTGCCCATCTTTGCATGAAATGTAAATTTTCTTGTAGAGATCTCTAGTCTTTCCCATTCTATTGTTTTCCTCAATTTCTTTGCATTGTTTACTTAAGAATTTCTTATTTACCCTTGCTGTTCTCTGGAACTCTGCATTCAAATGGGTATATCTTTCCTTTTTTTTCTCTGCTTTTCACATCTTTTCTTGCCTTGGGCAAGAGGAGCCAAACCAGTGGCTGATTGAGGCACAGTTACTCAGTTTGAGTATAATGTGACGCAACTACGGATAATGTGGACACAACTAGCTCATCTATGATGTGCCTGTGGGGGCAGAGATCAGCAGGAAGTTGCAACTAACTGGGATGCACCGTGCATTCTCCTGAGAAAGTCGACCATGAACTGCATGGCCCTCAACATTGCTGGACTGACCAGATTCCTGAGCATGTGGGCAATGTGATCTGCACTCACTCAGAGGATCCTCAGTGTCAGAAGTGGCAGCAGTAGCAGTCCATGCCAACCTCTGCAGTCTGAGATGTCAGCTGTAACTTGTGCCCACACCAGGAGCTCCAGTTGTCAGCCCCTTGTTGCCCATGATTCTCCTTTCTCTTTGTGTGTCCCCAACGAATGGTCCCTTGCCTCCTTGGCAGTCCTAGACTTCTTACCAGATTCCCTGCACTGTGGCACTCTACACTTCATGTCCTCAGGCTGTGTTCCTGCAGCCAAGTCACAGTACTCTTCCTGGAGTCTGAACTCTTAAGCCCATGCCTCAGTACCTAGGCCACTCCTACTCTGTGGACAAGCAACCAAGCATTCCCATCTCAGACTAGGGAGTGTGGGTCAGCACTGACCCTGTTTGTACATCTCTCTGCTTTGTCCTCTGCTTGCCTGTTGTTGCCATCTCTTCCAAGCTTCTAAAGTGCCCTCTCTGTTCTCACCAGTAATGGGACTTTCCAATATGTGGAAAACTTTCCACCTTGCAGCTCCCTCCCAGAAGCTCTGGTATTGTCCTTAGTCCTTTATCTCTCTCTCTTTTGTTCATTTTTATTTTCCTCTATATAATTACGTGGAGATATTCTTACCCTTTTGGAAGTCTGAGGTCTTATGCCAGCAGTCAGTAGATGTTCTGTTAGAGTCATTCCACAAGCATTTGCATTTTTGGTGTATCTGTGGGATGAAGGTGAGCTCAATGTCCTACTTCTCTGTCATATTGATCAAATCACCTAAATATATCTATAAGGAGAGTATAGGTTTATTTTGTTTTGGCCACATAGAGTATTAATGTAGATCTTAATAAGGTAAGCTGAAAAGGTAATTACCAAAGTTTTATTCAGCATCTTAGAGTGCTTAAAGAAATCTATTACGAAGAGAAAATATTTTCCCAAATTGGTTATACTTTAGTCCCATGATGTGCTTTGTTTATATCCATTCCCTCCACCACACAGACATTGTAGTGCTGAGAAAGAGTAGGATTAGCAGTAGTTTATTTATGACTGAAAGATACTCTTTGAGGTCCATAAAAATTGTCATAAAATTTGACTCCTCTTTTATTATTAGAGATGATAACTTTGAATTCTCACCACTCCCCCTTTCCCTTCCCCCTATACCTGGGTTAGCAAGGAAGAAAGCTTGTTCATTTGTTTGTTTGTTTTCCTTGTCTAGGAGCTGGTGGGAACTTTAAGCCTTACAAGCACTACCTTGTATACCAGGGCCTACCACCAGCCACATTCTATAACTACCAGAAGTCCCAAGCCACTCTTCTTTTCCTGTTCTCACAAGACCTTTTCAACCCAGAAAATCTCATTATGTGAATGATAAACCTTTCATATCCTTTTGGTGCATGTGAGGTATCATCAGTCTCAACATTCAAACCAGAGCAAAAACTGAAATAGTATGAGCATTTTCCATAGGTTACTAAGATTCCTGGGTTCCCACTCATGCCCATAAATTATATGACTATTTTTTCACACAAATTTCTATGATAACATTGCTTAGCAATATACTTTTTTATAGTATGTTACACAATTTTTTTTATCCTTTTAGAAGAATGATTCTCATGTTCCCTTTATCCCTTATCGGTTAATTTGTATACCTACATCTATATCTATATTCTATTTCTCCTGGTAGGTAAAACAAGTTAATGAACATATATATTGCCCAGGGAAACCCACTTTTGCAAATTTGTAATGCTACAGCACCTAATCAGGCAAAATATTGTAATCTCTGTGTAGAAATATTTGAAATGTTAACTAGCTGCTTCATGAATGAAGCAGTTTTCTATTTCAAGGATCTGTTCTTTTTTTTTTTTTTTGGTCACTTCTTTTGATCTTTCATTTTATTTATTTCCATCTATCTCTGTTGTATGTGGGCCTCCCATCAGTGGCCTCTCTCATTGCAGAGCACCTGCTCTGGGTTCATGCGATCCAGAGTTCCAGCTCAGTAATTGGTCACATCGGTCTAGCCACTCCGCAGCACGTGGAATCTTCCCAGGTCAGGGATCGAACAAGTGCCCCTTGCATTGCAAGGTGGTGTCCTTAACCACCGGACTACCAGGGAAGCCTGTCTATTTCTTAAAGCCTTTGGCAACTCACCTAGTTCCGTCTATATTCCCCAGAGTACTGTGGTAGGGACTAACACATGATTTTCCTTTACAATGGAACACTAGAAAGCTGCAGTTCTCAATATCTGTAATGGTTATAATTGAACCATATGTTTGGGTTCTCCACATTATAAAAGTAAGTGAAAGTCATCAGTGGCCTGAGACACTTAAAAATATGTAGGAACTACCTTGTATACCAGGGCCTACCACCAGCCACATTCTATAACTACCAGAAGTCCCAAGCCACTCTTCTTTTCCTGTTCTCACAAGACCTTTTCAACCCAGAAAATCTCATTATGTGAATGATAAACCTTTCATATCCTTTTGGTGCATGTGAGGTATCATCAGTCTCAACATTCAAACCAGAGCAAAAACTGAAATAGTATGAGCATTTTCCATAGGTTACTAAGATTCCTGGGTTCCCACTCATGCCCATAAATTATATGACTATTTTTTCACACAAATTTCTATGATAACATTGCTTAGCAATATACTTTTTTATAGTATGTTACACAATTTTTTTTATCCTTTTAGAAGAATGATTCTCATGTTCCCTTTATCCCTTATCGGTTAATTTGTATACCTACATCTATATCTATATTCTATTTCTCCTGGTAGGTAAAACAAGTTAATGAACATATATATTGCCCAGGGAAACCCACTTTTGCAAATTTGTAATGCTACAGCACCTAATCAGGCAAAATATTGTAATCTCTGTGTAGAAATATTTGAAATGTTAACTAGCTGCTTCATGAATGAAGCAGTTTTCTATTTCAAGGATCTGTTCTTTTTTTTTTTTTTTGGTCACTTCTTTTGATCTTTCATTTTATTTATTTCCATCTATCTCTGTTGTATGTGGGCCTCCCATCAGTGGCCTCTCTCATTGCAGAGCACCTGCTCTGGGTTCATGCGATCCAGAGTTCCAGCTCAGTAATTGGTCACATCGGTCTAGCCACTCCGCAGCACGTGGAATCTTCCCAGGTCAGGGATCGAACAAGTGCCCCTTGCATTGCAAGGTGGTGTCCTTAACCACCGGACTACCAGGGAAGCCTGTCTATTTCTTAAAGCCTTTGGCAACTCACCTAGTTCCGTCTATATTCCCCAGAGTACTGTGGTAGGGACTAACACATGATTTTCCTTTACAATGGAACACTAGAAAGCTGCAGTTCTCAATATCTGTAATGGTTATAATTGAACCATATGTTTGGGTTCTCCACATTATAAAAGTAAGTGAAAGTCATCAGTGGCCTGAGACACTTAAAAATATGTAGGAATTCTTCTTTCTCTCTCTTTACTATTCATGGAAATGAAAATATCCTCACTTCCTGAATTACCACTTAGGAAGGAACAGGTTTTACATACAACCACCTGAACATACTGCAGAACTCTGGTAGTTGGGACCTTGTGCAAAGCCAGTAAAGATTAGAGGATTTTGTTACTATTGTAAAGTTCAGCTTATTATGACTAATGCTGATACAGAAATATTCATGGACAGTGCTTATTTGCTTAGTTAAATGCAAGGAGGCCTGTAAGACCTTAAAATATCTTTGCTGTCATTGTGCAGTCACCAAGTCATGTTCAACTCTTCACAACTCCATGGATTGCAGCATGCCAGGTTTCCCTGTCCCTCACCATTTTCTGGAGTTTAATCAAATTCACATCCACTGCAACTGTATCATCCTCTGTCACACTCTTCTCCTTCTGCCTTCAATATTTCAATATATATCAGGGTCTTTTCCAAAAGATCGGCTATTCACATCAGGTGACCAAAGTACTGTAGCTTCAGCTTCAGTATAAGTCCTTCCAATGAATACACAGGATTGATTTCCTTTAGAATTGACTGGTTTGATCTCCTTGCTGTCCAAGGGACTCTTAAGACTTTTCTCCTGTGCAACAGTTTGAAAGCATCAATTCTTCAACACTCTGCCTCCTTTATAGTGCAACACTCACAACAGTATGTGACTACTAGAAATATCATATTCTTGACTATACAGGCCTTTGTTGGGAAAGTGATGTCTTCGCTTCTTGACTGTCTAGATTTTCCATAGCTTTTCTGCCAAGAAGCAATCATCTTCTAATTTAATAGCTACAGTTACCAGCCATAATTCGGAGCCCAAAAGAGGAAATCTGTCACTTCTTCCATCCTTTCCTCTTCTATTTGCCATGGAATGATAAAACCAGATTCCACAATCCTAAATTTTCTTTATGCATTTAATTTTAAACCAGGCTTTTCACTTTCCTCCTTTACCCTCATCAAGATATTTTAGTTCCTCTTCACTTTCTACCATTAGAGTGGTTACATCTGTATATCTGAGGTTGATGATATTTCTCCCAGCAATCTTAATTCCAGTTTGTAACTCATCCAGCCTGGCAACTGTCATGATGCACTCTGCATATAAGTTCAATAATCAGGGTAACAATATATACCCTTGTCAAACTTTTCAATCTTCAAAAATGGTAGAATGACCTGTTCATTTCTGAGGCAAAGCATTCAACATCATAGTAATTCAAGTTTATGCCTCACCACGAATGCCAAAAAGCTGAAGTTGATCACTTCTATGAAGACCTAGAGGACCTCCTAGAACTAACACCAAAGAAAGATGTCCTATTCAACATAGTGGATTAGAAAGCAAAAGTAGGAAGTCAGGAGATACCTGGAGCAAATGTCTTCGATTGTGCAGTCACCAAGTCATGAACTCTTCACAACTCCATGGATTGCAGCATGCCAGGTTTCCCTGTCCCTCACCATTTTCTGGAGTTTAATCAAATTCACATCCACTGCAACTGTATCATCCTCTGTCACACTCTTCTCCTTCTGCCTTCAATATTTCAATATATATCAGGGTCTTTTCCAAAAGATCGGCTATTCACATCAGGTGACCAAAGTACTGTAGCTTCAGCTTCAGTATAAGTCCTTCCAATGAATACACAGGATTGATTTCCTTTAGAATTGACTGGTTTGATCTCCTTGCTGTCCAAGGGACTCTTAAGACTTTTCTCCTGTGCAACAGTTTGAAAGCATCAATTCTTCAACACTCTGCCTCCTTTATAGTGCAACACTCACAACAGTATGTGACTACTAGAAATATCATATTCTTGACTATACAGGCCTTTGTTGGGAAAGTGATGTCTTCGCTTCTTGACTGTCTAGATTTTCCATAGCTTTTCTGCCAAGAAGCAATCATCTTCTAATTTAATAGCTACAGTTACCAGCCATAATTCGGAGCCCAAAAGAGGAAATCTGTCACTTCTTCCATCCTTTCCTCTTCTATTTGCCATGGAATGATAAAACCAGATTCCACAATCCTAAATTTTCTTTATGCATTTAATTTTAAACCAGGCTTTTCACTTTCCTCCTTTACCCTCATCAAGATATTTTAGTTCCTCTTCACTTTCTACCATTAGAGTGGTTACATCTGTATATCTGAGGTTGATGATATTTCTCCCAGCAATCTTAATTCCAGTTTGTAACTCATCCAGCCTGGCAACTGTCATGATGCACTCTGCATATAAGTTCAATAATCAGGGTAACAATATATACCCTTGTCAAACTTTTTCAATCTTCAAAAATGGTAGAATGACCTGTTCATTTCTGAGGCAAAGCATTCAACATCATAGTAATTCAAGTTTATGCCTCACCACGAATGCCAAAAAGCTGAAGTTGATCACTTCTATGAAGACCTAGAGGACCTCCTAGAACTAACACCAAAGAAAGATGTCCTATTCAACATAGTGGATTAGAAAGCAAAAGTAGGAAGTCAGGAGATACCTGGAGATGCAATCAAAATTGTCTTCGGAGAACAAAATGAATCAGAGCAAAGGCTAACAGAATTTTGCCAAGAGAATGCACTGGTCATAGCAAGCACATTTTTTTTTTCAACAACACAAGGGACAACTATACCTGAACATTACAAAATGGTCAAAACTGAAATCAGATTAATTATATTCTTTTTTCCAATGATGGAGGCACTGTATAGAGTCAACAAAAATCTTGGAGCTAACTGTGGCTCAGATCATCAACTTCTCATGGGAAAATTCAGGCCTCACCTAAAGAAAGTGGGAGAAACCAATAGGCCAGCAAGTATGACTTAAATAAAATCCCCTATGAATATACGGTGGGGGTGATTAATACATTTGAGAGATTAGAACTAATAGAAAGAGTGCCTGAATAACTATGGACATAGGTCCATAATATTGTACAAAATAGTTACCAAAGCCATCTCACAGTAAATTAAAAGCAAGAAGACAAAGTGGTTGATCAAACAGGCTATTTGTAAAGTAGCTGAAGAAAGAAAGGAACCAAAAAACAAAGGAGAAAGGAAAAGGTATAGCCAACTCAATGCAGAGTTCAAGAGAAGAGCAAGGAGAGACAAGAAAGACTTTTTCAAAAAAAAAATTAATAAGGCAAAGAAATAGAGGAAAAAATGGAATGCGGAGGATTACATATCTCTTCAAGAAAACTAGAAATATCAAAAGAAAATTTCATCCAAAGATGAGCACAATAAAGAAAAAAAAACATTGCATTACCTCTGTAGTAGCTAGGCTATAGTTCAATAACAAATAATATTTTAATTTCAATGGATTAAAATAGCATTGGTTTATTTCCTGTCTATGTTATATGTCCCTGTGGGCTGTCAGGGGGCTTTGCTACTCATTAGATACTATGAGAGCCAGAATGATAGGGCAGCCAACACCCCTGGTATTGTTGGTTGTCTTATAAGGGCAAAAACTAAAAGTTCCAGTTATCTCTGTAAAACTGGAGATCAAAATAGTCACAAGTAAGAAGTAGCAAGTCTTCATTTGGGTAGATTGCTCAGAGCAAATATTGTGGTGGCCTTTCTATTTGGAGTACAGCTCAAGAAAACCTTCTGTTCAGCAAGTATGAGTGTCTACAGCATATCATAATGCCAAGTATTTTTGATTTTAAGTTTTTCAAGGTTTCATCAGTGTCCAATAATGATTCTCCAAAAGAAGTGCTAGGGAATATTTATTTATTTTGGCCCTGAAGTTCACATTTAGACAGATTTTCGATTTTGCAGCGTTCACATTTGCAGACATGCTACAACAGAAGAATAACTTAGGGGTTGGCTTTAGATCATCTCTTCTAACAAAGATAAAGTGTTCAAGATTTGACTGTCTATTGAATATTTGACAACTTCAGGTTAATTTGTCATCAAATTCTAGTATGATATAGGAGAAATAAGATGGCAAAGGAGTAGGTGGACATGGAGTGCATCTCTGTTCATGGACACATCAGGGATATAACCTCAGACACAGTGCTTGGAGAACACCAGCTGAGAATGGGCAGAAGTACTTGACCATTGGAAAAGAATATAAAGAGCCATGCAAAAGCCGGTAGGGTGGTGGAGGTAGGGGGAAAAAGAGGATAGTTAGTATGACTGGACCTGCTCTTGTCGGGTGGGGGAACTGAAGCAGGAGTCTTATCCCCACGTCAGGGCAATTGTTTAGGACAGAGCGGAATCATTTTAGACTGAGAATGAGACAGCTAATCTGTGAAAGTCTGAATGGAATGAGAATCACACAGATAATCCTTGTTGAAACCAGTCATACCCAGACCCACAGGGATGTGGGTCCCCTGGAAGGCGTGGCAGCTGGGTGCTGGCGCATGGGGATTGTGGAACAATCCAAGGGCAAAGTCTGCTGTTGACTCTTTTTTTTTTTTTAATCTTTTTTTTAAACTTTTATTTTACTTATAACTTTTACAGAGTTTTGTTGTTTACAGATATGTATGATCTCAGATTAGTCATATGTATTTCCCCACCATCCCACCCCTCCAGACCACCATACAGCACCCGTGAAGGATCTGCTTTTCTCACAGAGCAGTGACTATAGCTATTTCCTTCACATATGATAGTACAGGCCTTCATGCTACTTCCTTTACGCTTCTCATCAACTGTTCCTTCCCCACAATGTCCATATGTCCACTGTCCATGTCTGTCTTTCTGTTGCTTCACTGCATGTGCCATCATCATCATCCTACTAGATTCCATATATATGTGTTAGTATATTGTACCTTTCCTTCTCTTTCTGACTGACTTTGCTTTTTATGATAGGTTCTAGAGCCAGCCACCTCATTAGGACTGATTCTTCTGCATTTCTTTTTACAGCTGTGTAGTATTCCATTGTATATATGCACCAGAGCTTTTGGGTCCATTCGTTCATCTATGGGCATCTAGGTTGCTTCCATGTTCCAGCTATTGTATAGAGAGCTGCAAAGAGAATTGGGGTACAGGTGCTTCTTTCGGATTTAATTTCATCAGGGTATAAGCCTAAGAGTGGGGTTGATGCATCAGATGGGGCTTCTATTTTTAGGTTTTTAAGAAATCTCCATACTGTCTTCCATAGAGGCTGTATCAATCTACATTCCCACCAACAATGCAGGAGTGTTCTCTTTTCTCCGCAGCCTCTCCAGCCTTTATTGTCTGTCGATTTGTGGATGATGGCCATTCTGACGGGTGTGAGGTGATATCTCATTGTAGTTTTGATTTGCATTTCTCTAATTATTAGTGAAGTTGAGCATCGTTTCATGTGTTTTTGGGCCATCTGTATGTCCTTTTCCCGTTTTTTGATTGGGTTGTTAGTTTTTCCTGTGCCGAGCTGTCTGAGTGGCTTGTAGATTTTGGAGATAAATTCTTTGTCTGTTATGCTATGATTTCTCCCACTCTATGGGGTGTCTGTTCGGCTTTTTGGTAATTTCTTTTGCTGTACAAAAGCTTCTGGGTGCTGGCGCATGGGGATTGTGGAACAATCCAAGGGCAAAGTCTGCTGTTGACTCTTTTTTTTTTTTTAATCTTTTTTTTAAACTTTTATTTTACTTATAACTTTTACAGAGTTTTGTTGTTTACAGATATGTATGATCTCAGATTAGTCATATGTATTTCCCCACCATCCCACCCCTCCAGACCACCATACAGCACCCGTGAAGGATCTGCTTTTCTCACAGAGCAGTGACTATAGCTATTTCCTTCACATATGATAGTACAGGCCTTCATGCTACTTCCTTTACGCTTCTCATCAACTGTTCCTTCCCCACAATGTCCATATGTCCACTGTCCATGTCTGTCTTTCTGTTGCTTCACTGCATGTGCCATCATCATCATCCTACTAGATTCCATATATATGTGTTAGTATATTGTACCTTTCCTTCTCTTTCTGACTGACTTTGCTTTTTATGATAGGTTCTAGAGCCAGCCACCTCATTAGGACTGATTCTTCTGCATTTCTTTTTACAGCTGTGTAGTATTCCATTGTATATATGCACCAGAGCTTTTGGGTCCATTCGTTCATCTATGGGCATCTAGGTTGCTTCCATGTTCCAGCTATTGTATAGAGAGCTGCAAAGAGAATTGGGGTACAGGTGCTTCTTTCGGATTTAATTTCATCAGGGTATAAGCCTAAGAGTGGGGTTGATGCATCAGATGGGGCTTCTATTTTTAGGTTTTTAAGAAATCTCCATACTGTCTTCCATAGAGGCTGTATCAATCTACATTCCCACCAACAATGCAGGAGTGTTCTCTTTTCTCCGCAGCCTCTCCAGCCTTTATTGTCTGTCGATTTGTGGATGATGGCCATTCTGACGGGTGTGAGGTGATATCTCATTGTAGTTTTGATTTGCATTTCTCTAATTATTAGTGAAGTTGAGCATCGTTTCATGTGTTTTTGGGCCATCTGTATGTCCTTTTCCCGTTTTTTGATTGGGTTGTTAGTTTTTCCTGTGCCGAGCTGTCTGAGTGGCTTGTAGATTTTGGAGGTTAATTCTTTGTCTGTTATGCTATGATTTTTCTCCCACTCTATGGGGTGTCTGTTCGGCTTTTTGGTAATTTCTTTTGCTGTACAAAAGCTTCGAAGTTTCATGAGGTCCCACATGTTCCTTTGTCTTTTCAGTTCCGCTATTTTAGTAGGTGGGTCAGAGAAGAACTTGCTTTGACTGATGTCCTTGAGGGTTTTGCCTATATTCTCCTCTAAGAGTTTGATGGTTTCTGGTCTTACATTTAGGTCTTTAATCCATTTTGAGTTGATCTTAGTGTATGGTGTCAGGGAATGTTCCAACTTCATTCTTTTGCATGGAGCTCTCCAATTTTCCCAGCACCACTAGTTGAAGAGGCTGTCTTTGTTCCATTTTATAGTTTCGCCTCCTTTGTCAAAAATAAGGTACCCAGAGATATGTGGGCCTATTTCTGGGTTCTCAGTCTTGTTCCATTGGTCTATAGTTCTGCTTTTGTGCCAGTACCATACTGTCTTGAGGACTGTTACTTTGTAGTAGAATCTGAAGTTGGAGAGACTGATCCCTCCAGCCCCATTCTTCTTCCTCAGGACTGCTTTGACTATTCGAGGTCTTTTGTGTTTCCATATGAGCTATGTTATTCTTTGGTCTAGTTTTGTGAAGAATGTCATTGGTAGTTTGATATGGATCACATTGAATCTATAGATGACATTTGGTAGTATGGTCCTTTTCACAATATTGATTCTTCCAAACCAGGAACATGGAATACCTCTCCATCTGTTTAAGTCTTCTTTAATGTGTCTCATGAGTGTCTTGTAATTTTCAGTGTACTGTTCTTTTGTTTCTTTGGGTAGTTTTATTCCTAGGTATTTGATTCGTTTGGTTGTAATGGTGAAGGGGATTGCCTCTTTGATTTCGTTTCCTGATTTTTCATTGTTTGTGTATAGGAATGCCAGTGATATTCCTAGAAGAAAATGACAATGAACACACAACAATGCTAAACCTATGGGATGTTGCAAAAAGCAGTCCTAAGAAGGAAGTTTATAGCAATTCAGTCCCACCTCAAGAAACTAGGAAAATCTCAAACAGACCACTTAACCCTATACTTAAAACAATTGGAGAAAGAAGAGCACAAATACCCCAAAGTCAGCAGAAGAAGGGAAATCATAAAGATCAGAGCAGAAATAAATGAAAAAGAAACAAAAGGAACAATAGTAAAGATAAATAAAACAAAAAGCTGGGTCTCCGAAAAAGTCAATAAAATCGACACACCACTGGCCAGACTTATCAAGAAAAAGAGAGAGAAGAACCAGATCAACAAAATCAAAAATGAAAAGAGAGAGATTACAACAGAGAATGCAGAAATCCAAAGGATTATAAGAGACTATTATGAACAACTCTATGGCAACAAACTGGACAACCTGGAAGAAATGGACAGTTTCTTAGAGAAGATTAATCTCCCAAGACTCAACCAGGAAGAAATAGAAACTATGAACAACCCAATCACAACCTCAGAAATTGACTGTGTGATGAAAACTCTACCCAAAAATAAAAGCCCAGGGCCAGATAGCTTCACAGGCGAATTCTACCAAATATTTAAAGAAGAGCTAATGCCTGTCCTTCTAAAACTCTTCCAAACAATTGCTCAGGAAAGAAAACTTCCAAACACATTCTATGAGGCCACCATCACCCTGATACCAAAGCAAGGCAAAGACAACACAAAAAAAGAAAATTATAGGCCAATTTCACTGATGAACTTAGATGCCAAGATCCTCAACAAAATCCTAGCAAACAGAATTCAATAACACATCAAAAAGCTGATACATTATGATCAAGTCGGGTTCATCCCAGGCATGCAAGGGTTCTTCAATATTCACAAATCAATCAATGTGATACACCATATCAACAAACTGAGAGACAAAAATCACATGATCATCTCAATAGATGCAGAAAAAGGCTTCAACAAAGTATAACACCCATTTGTGATTAAAAAAAAAAAAAAAAAACCTCTTCAAAAAATGGACATAGAAGGAACCTATCTGAACATAGTGAAAGCCATATATGAGAAACCCACAGCGAACATTATCCTCAATGGTGAAAAACTGAAAACATTTCCTCTAAGATCAGGAACAAGACAAGGGTGTCTACTTTCATCACTATTGTTCAACATAGTCCTGGAAATTCTAGCAACAGCAATAAGAGAAGAAAAAGGAATAAAAGGAATCCAGATTGGAAAAGAGGAAGTCAAACTCTCTCTATTCACAGACGGCATGATATTATACATAGAAAATCTCAAAGACACTATTAGAGCTAGTAGAGCTAATCAGCGAATTCAGCAAAGTCGCAGAATACAAAATCAAAGCTGTTGACCCTTGAGAGATGGCCCTAGGGGATATGAGGGAGGAAATTGTGAGAAGAAAACCAGGCAGCCACTGGGGCAAGGCAACAGTGCTGAGTCATGAGTGGGTGGTGAAGCCATCACTTGTAGCCTATTCTCCTAACACTCCAGCACCAGGAAGCTGAACAACAGAGAGGTTGACCCTTCAAGAGCCTGATCCTAGGAAAAACAGAGAAGGACCCCAGTCAAGACAGACCTTTTTAGACCTGATGCTCCAAACAACAAAGTAAAACCCCAGTCATCAGGGGTGCCCTTTTATGTGCCTGGCATACTGAGAAACATTGAAGGACTCCAAATGCGGGGCAGTGGTGGGGTGTTGAACAGGTGGCGCTACAGAAAAGGACCAAAGAGGCCTTCAGATCTCCAACTGCAAGAGGCTAGAAAAAGACACTGATAAGGTCATAGCTCCAGTGACTGAGGCAGTCTGTGTAACTGCACACATGGTGCCACCAGGGTCCTTGCGGCCCAAGCTGCTTCTTCTCTTTCACACTCAGTCTTCATTGGGGAAGAGCTACTGCAGGCTAGGAAAAGCCCTAATAATGCCATATCCCCTGTGACAATAACCAATGGTGGTCCTGCATAGACAACACTGCCAGGGTCCAAGAAACCATGTCACCTCCATTCATGATTCCCACTGTGACAGAGCTGCCAGAGACTAGAAAAAGTCCTGCACTTATTCACAAGGAGGCACCTCGATCCTGTCAGACTTTGTGATCCTTGGAACTGCAAGGCTTCTTTGTCTTGGGGACTCTCTGGGCAGGAAAGCTGGAGTGGTTTCCCATTCCCTTATAGAGCACCATATTTCCAGTTATCCTAGCCAATGGCTATCCTGAACACATGGTTCTTTCACGGCCCCTGCAACTTAAGCAGCTGTGCCACCTCCATAACTGACTCTCACCAAGGGAGACCCAGGTGCTCTAGGGCAGCCTCAGAAGCAAATCTTGGTGGATGACCCACATGCCACCTGGGGCCCGGAAGAGAGTCCTTTATCAATTTCTCAAGACACTATTAGAGCTAGTAGAGCTAATCAGCGAATTCAGCAAAGTCGCAGAATACAAAATCAAAGCTGTTGACCCTTGAGAGATGGCCCTAGGGGATATGAGGGAGGAAATTGTGAGAAGAAAACCAGGCAGCCACTGGGGCAAGGCAACAGTGCTGAGTCATGAGTGGGTGGTGAAGCCATCACTTGTAGCCTATTCTCCTAACACTCCAGCACCAGGAAGCTGAACAACAGAGAGGTTGACCCTTCAAGAGCCTGATCCTAGGAAAAACAGAGAAGGACCCCAGTCAAGACAGACCTTTTTAGACCTGATGCTCCAAACAACAAAGTAAAACCCCAGTCATCAGGGGTGCCCTTTTATGTGCCTGGCATACTGAGAAACATTGAAGGACTCCAAATGCGGGGCAGTGGTGGGGTGTTGAACAGGTGGCGCTACAGAAAAGGACCAAAGAGGCCTTCAGATCTCCAACTGCAAGAGGCTAGAAAAAGACACTGATAAGGTCATAGCTCCAGTGACTGAGGCAGTCTGTGTAACTGCACACATGGTGCCACCAGGGTCCTTGCGGCCCAAGCTGCTTCTTCTCTTTCACACTCAGTCTTCATTGGGGAAGAGCTACTGCAGGCTAGGAAAAGCCCTAATAATGCCATATCCCTGTGACAATAACCAATGGTGGTCCTGCATAGACAACACTGCCAGGGTCCAAGAAACCATGTCACCTCCATTCATGATTCCCACTGTGACAGAGCTGCCAGAGACTAGAAAAAGTCCTGCACTTATTCACAAGGAGGCACCTCGATCCTGTCAGACTTTGTGATCCTTGGAACTGCAAGGCTTCTTTGTCTTGGGGACTCTCTGGGCAGGAAAGCTGGAGTGGTTTCCCATTCCCTTATAGAGCACCATATTTCCAGTTATCCTAGCCAATGGCTATCCTGAACACATGGTTCTTTCACGGCCCCTGCAACTTAAGCAGCTGTGCCACCTCCATAACTGACTCTCACCAAGGGAGACCCAGGTGCTCTAGGGCAGCCTCAGAAGCAAATCTTGGTGGATGACCCACATGCAGAGGTGAAGATAAAATCACAACTGAAATCCAGAGGGGGGGCTTCCCCTGGTGGTCCAGTGGGTAGGGCCTTGCAGTGCAAGGGGCGCCGGTTCGATCCCTGGCCTGGGAAGATCCCACGTGCCGCGGAATGGCTGGACCGATGTGTCCAGTTACCGAGCCAGAGCTATGGCGCACGTGCGCCCAGAGCCGGTGCTCTGCAGCGACAGACACCACCGTGATGGGAGGCCCACAGGAGCCAAGGAACAAAGACGGATGAAAATAGCGAAATGAAAGACCAATAGAAATGACCCGCCCGCTCCCCTCCCTCCCCAACCCGACCCCCGCCCAAAATAAATAAATAAATCTTTAAAAAAAAAAAAAGAAATCCAGAGGCCAGGTAGCTAAGGAAGAGGACACAAAACCTTCCCACCAGCTGTATAAGTTGTAGATTAAAATCAAAGGATCAGCTAGGCAGACTCTGTGCCTATGGAATATATAAAAGGACAATGACAGTACCTACAAGATAAAGCACACTAATTCTGACAGATATGGATATCAGAGGCAATAACAACATAGGAGGAGGGTCAGGTTAGAGTCTGATTTGCCTCAACAGTAGGTCCAGAGACCAGCCCAGTGGTGAAGGGGCATCCTAGTTAGGCAAAGTAGACTCACTCACAGCAAGGTAAAGGATGCTGAGAGCAGAGACTCAAATGAATACATATATTATTTTTACATTTTGACTTTGTTCTAGTATGATGTAAAATTCTGTGATCCAAGGTTAAAAAAAAAATCTGTGGTAAATATTATATACAGTGCTTTACCTGATACTTATTTCCATCTATCAATTAATACAAATACCACACATACACATTCACAAATACTCCATATATTCCATTTTGCAATTTGTTCCAAGTTCATCAAATACCCTGCTCACCTATTTTTTGTGTTTCTTGCTTGGACAAAATATTAAATAAAATAAGAGACTATGTTGAGATGGGGAAATAATGATGAGACAGGAAACACACTCAAAGACAAGTCTATGCTTAATGGAAAATATAAATTTCATGGAAGCATACTTATAAGTGCTATAAAGGGAAAATTAGAATGTAGTCATGGAAGGAAATCTAATTAGCTCTTTGATTCTGTATCTTGGAATTGAATCGTGAATTGTGTGAACTTTATTTCCAAAAGTTTAAATTTAATGGGATACTTCATGATAGAGAAGACTTTAATATTATACAGACATTATACAAGTACTGGAAATAAGATAGAAAAGGTAGACAATGCAATCTTTCTATATTACATACCAGAAAAAGCCACAAAGAATTGACAGGAGACATATATGCAGTTCATCACATTGTTTATTATTTATTAAAGCTTCCAGACTTAGCAAGTCTGTTAATTTGCAAGTTAATTGGATATTCCTTTGTCAAACTGACTATAAATAGTTTTCTCCTTATATGCTTTTTGAACTGGCCATAACAACTTACTGTTTTAATTTTTCAGTAATTAATGAATTAAGTAAAACTATTTTCATGTATTCATTTGATATTTAACTTGGAGTCACAATTTATCTTTTTAAAAAATATGCTATGACAATGTGCATGAGTCTAAAACAAATTAAATCTTTGAGAGTGGTCTTGCTTTTGGAAGTTCCATAAAACAGAAGATTCTAAAATAGCATTGCATACTTATTATACTCAGGAAAAAAAAAACCAATAACCAAAATACAAAAGTCTTTAGACTAGTAGGTAAGAGACACACCTGTGAACATGAAGGCAGATTGAACATGGCCTAGGGTAATGGCATGTGTTGTAACACGTTCAAGTGTGTTTCTTGACCTCTAGACAAAGTATGAGTATATTTCTTCTTTCTGTGATCCAAGGTTAAAAAAAAAATCTGTGGTAAATATTATATACAGTGCTTTACCTGATACTTATTTCCATCTATCAATTAATACAAATACCACACATACACATTCACAAATACTCCATATATTCCATTTTGCAATTTGTTCCAAGTTCATCAAATACCCTGCTCACCTATTTTTTGTGTTTCTTGCTTGGACAAAATATTAAATAAAATAAGAGACTATGTTGAGATGGGGAAATAATGATGAGACAGGAAACACACTCAAAGACAAGTCTATGCTTAATGGAAAATATAAATTTCATGGAAGCATACTTATAAGTGCTATAAAGGGAAAATTAGAATGTAGTCATGGAAGGAAATCTAATTAGCTCTTTGATTCTGTATCTTGGAATTGAATCGTGAATTGTGTGAACTTTATTTCCAAAAGTTTAAATTTAATGGGATACTTCATGATAGAGAAGACTTTAATATTATACAGACATTATACAAGTACTGGAAATAAGATAGAAAAGGTAGACAATGCAATCTTTCTATATTACATACCAGAAAAAGCCACAAAGAATTGACAGGAGACATATATGCAGTTCATCACATTGTTTATTATTTATTAAAGCTTCCAGACTTAGCAAGTCTGTTAATTTGCAAGTTAATTGGATATTCCTTTGTCAAACTGACTATAAATAGTTTTCTCCTTATATGCTTTTTGAACTGGCCATAACAACTTACTGTTTTAATTTTTCAGTAATTAATGAATTAAGTAAAACTATTTTCATGTATTCATTTGATATTTAACTTGGAGTCACAATTTATCTTTTTAAAAAATATGCTATGACAATGTGCATGAGTCTAAAACAAATTAAATCTTTGAGAGTGGTCTTGCTTTTGGAAGTTCCATAAAACAGAAGATTCTAAAATAGCATTGCATACTTATTATACTCAGGAAAAAAAAAACCAATAACCAAAATACAAAAGTCTTTAGACTAGTAGGTAAGAGACACACCTGTGAACATGAAGGCAGATTGAACATGGCCTAGGGTAATGGCATGTGTTGTAACACGTTCAAGTGTGTTTCTTGACCTCTAGACAAAGTATGAGTATATTTTTCTCTAATGCTATAAAATTTAGCTTATATCTAAGAGATTTAAACTTAATGTGATTCAGAAGAAAGCATGAGAAATACAGAATGGAGGAAAAGGGATGGATTTTTGAATTGCACATGACAATTTTCCAATCAAATAGAGTTATTTCAATATAACTTCCTTGTTCAGACACTGGAAGAGATGTATCATTTGAACTTTTTATATCAACCGATCCTCCACCCCAGGTTTAATTAGTAAAACATGAAATGCTGTTAATCAAGATCAACCAGTCCACTAATTAGCCAGGAATCCATCAGACATTTCTCTTAAGACCACATACACTGCTTTACATGTGAACTGTCAGATTACACATTATGGAGTGAAAGGGTGGGCTGAATGAGGCTGATAAGCAAAGTGGATTATACCATCCTGGGAGCTAACTGAATATTACACTCATTTTTAAAGAATGTGATTCATTGAGGCAAAGCCTTACGTAAAATATGGGTAGAGTGCACTGAATTAATTACTCTCTGCTGCCTTAGTTAAGAATTGTGCTAAAGGGACAATCTAATCTAACCAGATGATACTGAAAGAATAGTGTCTCTTTTTTGTAGTAGTCCTCTTCTGCAGATTGATATCTTGAGAGCACAAATGTCTAAAAAACCCGATTGTTAAAAATCAAGTTATAGGTGCAAAATTCTTATGATAATTATGTCAGGATGACTAAGTGGGTCAACTCTGAAGCCATTATGTCTGGGTTCAAATCTTGGTTCGATCTTTAAAAGACTTCTGTGGACATAATAAGCAGACATTCAAGTGCCCCCTGTCTTTCCAAATCATGAGTGGGAATATTATCTAAAGAATGAAGAGCAATGTCTGGTACATAATAAATGTAAATACATAAGAAATGTATTAATATTATTATTCTCTTCCACATCCAGAATTATATGATATGGTGAATGCATGGCCTAGGGTTTTTTAATGGGGGAAACACACCTGTGAACATGAAGGCAGATTGAACATGGCCTAGGGTAATGGCATGTGTTGTAACACGTTCAAGTGTGTTTCTTGACCTCTAGACAAAGTATGAGTATATTTTCTCTAATGCTATAAAATTTAGCTTATATCTAAGAGATTTAAACTTAATGTGATTCAGAAGAAAGCATGAGAAATACAGAATGGAGGAAAAGGGATGGATTTTGAATTGCACATGACAATTTTCCAATCAAATAGAGTTATTTCAATATAACTTCCTTGTTCAGACACTGGAAGAGATGTATCATTTGAACTTTTTATATCAACCGATCCTCCACCCCAGGTTTAATTAGTAAAACATGAAATGCTGTTAATCAAGATCAACCAGTCCACTAATTAGCCAGGAATCCATCAGACATTTCTCTTAAGACCACATACACTGCTTTACATGTGAACTGTCAGATTACACATTATGGAGTGAAAGGGTGGGCTGAATGAGGCTGATAAGCAAAGTGGATTATACCATCCTGGGAGCTAACTGAATATTACACTCATTTTTAAAGAATGTGATTCATTGAGGCAAAGCCTTACGTAAAATATGGGTAGAGTGCACTGAATTAATTACTCTCTGCTGCCTTAGTTAAGAATTGTGCTAAAGGGACAATCTAATCTAACCAGATGATACTGAAAGAATAGTGTCTCTTTTTTGTAGTAGTCCTCTTCTGCAGATTGATATCTTGAGAGCACAAATGTCTAAAAACCAGATTGTTAAAAAATCAAGTTATAGGTGCAAAATTCTTATGATAATTATGTCAGGATGACTAAGTGGGTAAACTCTGAAGCCATTATGTCTGGGTTCAAATCTTGGTTCGATCTTTAAAAGACTTCTGTGGACATAATAAGCAGACATTCAAGTGCCCCCTGTCTTTCCAAATCATGAGTGGGAATATTATCTAAAGAATGAAGAGCAATGTCTGGTACATAATAAATGTAAATACATAAGAAATGTATTAATATTATTATTCTCTTCCACATCCAGAATTATATGATATGGTGAATGCATTGTTTCCTAGCATTGGTAAGGACAGCAGTTACAGTAGGTAGTATGACAATGATTCACTTTGATTTCATTTTTTGTCTCCCTATAAGCCTTTCCTAATTAGATGCCTGACCATATAGAGCTATGGTTCTCAATTTGGAATATCTTTGCTCTCATCCCACCAGGAAAGATTTGATCAAGTCTGCACATATTTTTAAACTGTGATAAATGTCATATGTGGAGGATTATTATAGGTATATACTAGGCGAAGAACAATAATGTTGCTAAGAGAGAAGTCAACGTAGTTGAGGAGTACAAGGAAGTAAGTTCATCTCTCTTTGCAAATGCATCAAGAATACATCTACAAATGGAAAAATTCTCACAGAGAATCTGATGAACACTAGAAGAGCACCTCAGACAACTAAAAGAACAAGAAAGTTCACCATATAACTGTATATGACAAAAGAAAAAGAAAGGAAAAGGAAGTAGAGAAGAAGCACGATGGAACCTGCATCAGGACCTGTAGCAGGAAGCTCAAAGAGAGGAGAAGCTTCTGTATCTGGAGAAGCCTCTTACCAGCATGGAAAACAATTGAGACAGAAGAAGAGCTTCAGAGCTTATTGAAGGAAAGAAAAACACCTGTGGCATGCAGGACAGAGTGAGACCTACACAGATAGTCCTTCGCATAGCCCTTAATGCCCCATCCTAAGAGGTGTATCTCTTTGTGTAAACAGGGGCTGGGTGCTAGAACTTGGGGTTTTGAGAGCAGACCTAGGGAGAGAACTGTTGTTGACTTCAAGAAGACAGCTGAAAGGATGGAAAAGAGGAAATCTGAAATCTGTAATGCTTGTGAAGTAAAACTGGACTGCCATAAAAATGAAGTATTACTGTTGACTGACGTGCAGAAAGTGGGGCTTCTATTGAAACCTCTTTCCCCATATGTGGGCCCTTGGGAACAGCTCCCATCAGGGCAATACTGTGTGACTCCAGTGGCAGTCTCCTCTTCCTCTGAGCCTTGTCCCAGTCTGGTACATAATAAATGTAAATACATAAGAAATGTATTAATATTATTATTCTCTTCCACATCCAGAATTATATGATATGGTGAATGCATTGTTTCCTAGCATTGGTAAGGACAGCAGTTACAGTAGGTAGTATGACAATGATTCACTTTGATTTCATTTTTTGTCTCCCTATAAGCCTTTCCTAATTAGATGCCTGACCATATAGAGCTATGGTTCTCAATTTGGAATATCTTTGCTCTCATCCCACCAGGAAAGATTTGATCAAGTCTGCACATATTTTTAAACTGTGATAAATGTCATATGTGGAGGATTATTATAGGTATATACTAGGCGAAGAACAATAATGTTGCTAAGAGAGAAGTCAACGTAGTTGAGGAGTACAAGGAAGTAAGTTCATCTCTCTTTGCAAATGCATCAAGAATACATCTACAAATGGAAAAATTCTCACAGAGAATCTGATGAACACTAGAAGAGCACCTCAGACAACTAAAAGAACAAGAAAGTTCACCATATAACTGTATATGACAAAAGAAAAAGAAAGGAAAAGGAAGTAGAGAAGAAGCACGATGGAACCTGCATCAGGACCTGTAGCAGGAAGCTCAAAGAGAGGAGAAGCTTCTGTATCTGGAGAAGCCTCTTACCAGCATGGAAAACAATTGAGACAGAAGAAGAGCTTCAGAGCTTATTGAAGGAAAGAAAAACACCTGTGGCATGCAGGACAGAGTGAGACCTACACAGATAGTCCTTCGCATAGCCCTTAATGCCCCATCCTAAGAGGTGTATCTCTTTGTGTAAACAGGGGCTGGGTGCTAGAACTTGGGGTTTTGAGAGCAGACCTAGGGAGAGAACTGTTGTTGACTTCAAGAAGACAGCTGAAAGGATGGAAAAGAGGAAATCTGAAATCTGTAATGCTTGTGAAGTAAAACTGGACTGCCATAAAAATGAAGTATTACTGTTGACTGACGTGCAGAAAGTGGGGCTTCTATTGAAACCTCTTTCCCCATATGTGGGCCCTTGGGAACAGCTCCCATCAGGGCAATACTCGTGTGACTCCAGTGGCAGTCTCCTCTTCCTCTGAGCCTTGTCCCAGCCTCACTGGGTGCTCGTGTAACCCTGACCAGTGTCACCTCTTTCTCCACTCCCTATCCCCAACGGGGTAGGCTTTCATGCTCCCAGCTGCCTCTTTCTCCATGTCCCTTCCTCATCAGGGCTGACTTCTGTGTTCTGGGACAACCTTGGGTCAGATACCTGTGGGTGGCCCATGCACAGAGGTGGAACTGAAATCACAGCTGAACACCAGGAGCCACACAACTAAGGAAGAAATCTGAACTCTCTCCTTACAGTTGCACAAACTACAGATTGACACCCACACTGCTGGTTTTGTAAATTCAAGACCTGTAGAACATCTGAATGGACACCAAGTGCTCCTGTTGCCAAGACTGGTCTAGCTTTAGAAGTTGTAAACTTTGTGGGCACAAAAATGCAGGGTTAGGGCTAAGCCAGAGTCTGAAGTGCCTCCAAAGGGCCCACAGCAGTCCATATCCATGCTTACTGCAATCCTAGGACCTAACCAGTGAATTTACACTGATAATATGGGGAAAACAATGCCTGAAAGACATCAGACCCAACTGATGGTATACTTATGTTTAAGGTAGGGCAGAAAGTTGTGTAATCTGAATAAAAGGTGACAAACAGAGTGCACACACACACACACACACACACACACACACACACACACACGCACCCCGATGAACAATTTCAAAGATGGAATACTCAGTGACTTCTCTCAGAGTGTGATTGCTCTAATTTCACCTACCTCACAACATAGATCAAAAACAAATCTTAGAAACAGATCTGGGGGCCTCTACTCCAACAACAAGGGAGCAGATCTCACCCCTGACAAGGCAGTGACACCAGCAAAGGGGAAGCCCTGCTCAGTATTCAGTGCAGGCCCTCGTAATCACAATATCAATCACACCTCCTATCAAGGGGACACCTACACTAAAAACAGCACTTGACCCAAAAAACATCAAAACCATTTATGCTACACAGGGACATTCCCACATGAAATAGCCCTCCAAGACAGTCTTTGTGTCTGATATTGAGGGAAGAAGCACTGGGCAATTTAGCCTTGAAGGGCAGTGGGATTTAAATGCAGAAGCTCCACAGAGTTCTAGAAAACAGAAATTCCACTATTGGAGTTGGTACATAAGAAATCACATACAGTGAGACACAGCACAAAACAGTACCTCCATAAGAACCTGGGATAAATCTACCTAGAGGTCTGGAGGGATCTCCAGGGAGACAAACGTTGACTGTATTACCCTGAAACCAAAAAGAAAAAAAAAACACACACACACACACACATGCACAAGCACACACACACACAAACTATATGCCAATATCACTGATGAGCATAGAAGCAAAAATTCTCAACAAAATACTAACAAACAGGCTCCCAGAGCACAATAAAATAATTCTATACCATGATCCACTAGGATTTAACTCAGGACATAAGTGTTTTTCAATACATGTAAATCAATCATTGTGATATCCTATATTAACAAATTAAAGAAAACAAAGAAAACAAAACATCTCAGTAGGTGCAGAAAAGCTTTGGACAAAATTCAGCATCCATTTGTGATCAAAAGTAAAACAAAAAAATCTCTTGAAAGTGGGCCTGGGCTTTCCTGGTGGTCCAATGGGTAAGGACACCGCCTTGTAGTGCAAGGGGCGCTGGTTTGATCCCTGGCCTGGGAAGATCCCACGTGCCACGGAACAGCCGGACTGATGTGTCCAATTACTGAGCCAAAGCTCTGGAGTGCATGCGCCCAGAGCCAGTGCTCTGCAGCAAGAGGCCACTGTGATGGGAGGCCCACAGGGGCCAAGAACAAAGATGGATGAAACTGAATAAATGAAAGACCAATAGAAGTGGCTTGCCCGCCCCCCCTTGCTCCCCAACCTGCCTTCCCTCCCCCAAAAAAAAGAGAGAAAAAAAAAAGTTTATAAGAAAGTGGGCCTATAGGGAACCTACCTCAGCACAGTAAAGACTATATATGATAATATCATTTTCAATGGTAAAAAACTGGAAAGTGTATCCTCTAAATCCAGGAGCAAGGCAAGAATGATCACTCTCATCGCATATTCAGCATAGTTCTGGAAATCCTAGTCACAGCAATCAGAGAAGAAAAAGAAAAAAATGAATCCAAATTGCAGAAGTAAAACAGTCACTCTTTGCAAATGATATAATATTATACATACAGAATCCTAAAGTTGCTACCAGAAAGCTACTAGACTTCACCAATTAATTTGGTAATGTTGCATGATACAAAATTAATACATAGAAATCTCTTATATTACTATATGGTATCAACTAAGACCAGAGGAGAAATTAAGGGGACAATCCCATTTGACATCACATCAAAAAAAAACACAAAATAACTACTTAAGGAGGAAAAAACCTATAATCAGAAAACTATATGATACTGATGAAAGCAATCAAAGATGACAAAACAGATGAACAGATATACCATGTTCTTGGATTGGAAGAATCAATATTATGAAAATGACTATACTACATTAAGAATTGACAACCTACATATTCAATGCAATTTCTCTCAAATTGCTAATTGCATTTTTTTCACAGAATTAAAGCAAACAAATTTACAATTTGGACAGAAAACGAAAAGAAATTTAATAGCCAAAGTAATCCTGAGAAGGAAAAATGGAGCTGGAGGAATTAGGCTCCCACACCTCAGACTGTACAACAAAGTTACTGTCATCAGAAGAGTAGGGTACAGGTACAAGAACAGAAATATGGATTGATGGAGCAGCATATTAATTGAAGAGGCAAATTCATGCACCTATGTTCGCCTCATCTATGACAATGGAGGCAATGGAGAAAAAAGAGTCACTTCAGTAAGTGATATCAGTAAAACTGAAGAGCTAAAATAAAACAATGAAATTAGGGGCTTCTCTGGTGGTCCAGTGGGTAAGGACACCGCCTTGCAGTGCAAGGGACACTGGTTCAATCCCTGGCCTGGGAAGATCCCACATGCAGGGGAGTGGCTAGATCGATGTGTCCAATTACCAAGTGGGAGCTCTGGAGTGCAAGCGCCCAGAGCCGGTGCTCTGAGACAACAGAGGCCACCGTGATGGGAGGCCCACACGGGCCAAAGAGCAAAGACGGATGAAAATAGATAAATGAAGGACCAATAGAGGTGGCCAGCCCACTCCCCTCCCTCCCCAACCCTCTCCCCCGCCAAAAAATGAAATTAGAACAATTTTTATGGCATATACAAAAAATGAACTCAAAACAGATTAAAACCTAAATGTAAGGCCATATAAAATAAAACTCATAAAAGAAAACACAGGCAGATCACTCTTTAACATATTTTGTTTAAAATTTATTTTAAATAATCTGTTTAAAATGTTTAAAAACATAATTTTTTAAATCTGTCTCCTAGATTAATAGAAATAAAAAGAATAATAAACAAACGGGGTTTAAAAATTTTAAAAAAAAATAAAAACTGGGTTTAAAATGGGTTTTTTTTACAAAAACCTATAATCAGAAAACTATATGATACTGATGAAAGCAATCAAAGATGACAAAACAGATGAACAGATATACCATGTTCTTGGATTGGAAGAATCAATATTATGAAAATGACTATACTACATTAAGAATTGACAACCTACATATTCAATGCAATTTCTCTCAAATTGCTAATTGCATTTTTTTCACAGAATTAAAGCAAACAAATTTACAATTTGGACAGAAAACGAAAAGAAATTTAATAGCCAAAGTAATCCTGAGAAGGAAAAATGGAGCTGGAGGAATTAGGCTCCCACACCTCAGACTGTACAACAAAGTTACTGTCATCAGAAGAGTAGGGTACAGGTACAAGAACAGAAATATGGATTGATGGAGCAGCATATTAATTGAAGAGGCAAATTCATGCACCTATGTTCGCCTCATCTATGACAATGGAGGCAATGGAGAAAAAAGAGTCACTTCAGTAAGTGATATCAGTAAAACTGAAGAGCTAAAATAAAACAATGAAATTAGGGGCTTCTCTGGTGGTCCAGTGGGTAAGGACACCGCCTTGCAGTGCAAGGGACACTGGTTCAATCCCTGGCCTGGGAAGATCCCACATGCAGGGGAGTGGCTAGATCGATGTGTCCAATTACCAAGTGGGAGCTCTGGAGTGCAAGCGCCCAGAGCCGGTGCTCTGAGACAACAGAGGCCACCGTGATGGGAGGCCCACACGGGCCAAAGAGCAAAGACGGATGAAAATAGATAAATGAAGGACCAATAGAGGTGGCCAGCCCACTCCCCTCCCTCCCCAACCCTCTCCCCCGCCAAAAAATGAAATTAGAACAATTTTTATGGCATATACAAAAAATGAACTCAAAACAGATTAAAACCTAAATGTAAGGCCATATAAAATAAAACTCATAAAAGAAAACACAGGCAGATCACTCTTTAACATATTTTGTTTAAAATTTATTTTAAATAATCTGTTTAAAATGTTTAAAAACATAATTTTTTAAATCTGTCTCCTAGATTAATAGAAATAAAAAGAATAATAAACAAACGGGGTTTAATTTAACTCAAAAGTTTTGCACAACAAAGAAAACCATAACTGAAAAGACATCCCACAGAATGGGAGAAGATATTTGCAAATAATGTCACTGACTGGTTTTAATCTACTAAATTTACAAATAACTCATACAAGGCAATGTCAAAAAACAACCCAATCAAACAACTGATGGATGATCTAAATAGACATTTCCCCAAAGAAGACATACACATGGTCACGAGGCACATGAAAAGATGCTCAACATCACTAATTATCAGAGAAATGCAGATCAAAACTACAATGAGGTGCCACCTCAGACTGATCAGAATGGCCATCATCAAAAAATCTACAAACATAAATACTGGTTGAGGAATGGAGAAGAGGGAACCTTACACTGTTGATGGGAATGTAAATTGGTACAACCATGGTAGAGAACAGTATGAAGGTTCCTTAAATTCTACAAATAGTTCTACCATATAATCCACCAATCTAGGGTATATACGTGTAAGTATTTAAATATATATATATCCATCCATATAGCATCCATTATGCTATATATATATATATTCACTGCAGTACTATTACAGCAGCCAGGTCATGGAAACAGCCAAATTGTCCATAGAGACAAGAATGGATTAAGAAAATGGAGTAAATATATACAATGGAATATTAGTTAACCATAAAATAGAATGAAACCATGACATTTGCAGCAACATTGATGGACCTAGAGATTGTCATATATATTTTTTAATTTTATCTATTTATTAATTTTTGGTTATTTTGGGTTTTCACTGCTTGTATAGACTCTTCTCTAGTTGCAGGGAGTGGGGGCTACTCTCTGGTTGAGGTGAGCAGGTTTCTCATTGCAGTGACTTTTCTTATTGTGGAACTCGGGCTCTAGGGCACATGGGCTTCAGTAGTTGCGGCACATGGGCTCAATAGTTGCAGCTCAAAGGCTCTAGAGTACCGGCTAATAGTTGTGGCTCATGGGCTTAGTTGCTCTACAGTATATGAGATCTTCCTGGATCAGGGATCGAATTGTGTCTCCTGCATTGGCAGGTGAACTCTTTACCACTGAGCTACCAGGGAAGCATGAGATTGTCATCTTAATGAAGTAAGTCAGACAAAGAAACATGTATCTCACATAATACAACTTATATTTAGAATCTAGAAAGTTGGTGGTAATAAACTTACTTATAAAACATAAATAAATACACATTTTAAAGATTGACCAGGGGGGAAAGGGGACAGAGGGATAAATAGGGAAGTAGGAATTGACATGCAAAGAATATTATATACAAAATAGATAGGTAATAAGGTCCTACTGTGTAGCATAGGGAACTCTACTCAATACTTTGCAATTAACTATATGGGAGAAGAATCTATAAAGGGATGGATATAGGTATAATTATAACTTACTCACTTGGCAATGCAACAGAAATTGACAAAGCATTGTAAATTCATATAACTCCAAAAATAAAAAGTGTTGTCAAATATCCTATGTTGAAGACAGTTGTCCATTACAAAAATTATTAAACCTCAAATTTCAGTAGTACTACTGTCGACCAACCTTGATATACAGTGCTTTGGTTTGGAAAAATAAAAACATGGATTAGTAAGTACATAAATGGATTAAACTGAAACAAATACTGAAAAGTCATGCTCTGGAACAGAAAGAATCAGTGATAATTAATTCCAACTGGCTGCAGAGGTCTGGTAACTGCTATAACAGATAAGCTGAAAGAAGCCATGAGCAACCAGTGGTAACTGAATTAGTTCTTAGAGGTCTATTATCATATCTGGCAATAAAATCCATGACATTTAAAATGTGACCTAGAGATTGTCATATATATTTTTTAATTTTATCTATTTATTAATTTTTGGTTATTTTGGGTTTTCACTGCTTGTATAGACTCTTCTCTAGTTGCAGGGAGTGGGGGCTACTCTCTGGTTGAGGTGAGCAGGTTTCTCATTGCAGTGACTTTTCTTATTGTGGAACTCGGGCTCTAGGGCACATGGGCTTCAGTAGTTGCGGCACATGGGCTCAATAGTTGCAGCTCAAAGGCTCTAGAGTACCGGCTAATAGTTGTGGCTCATGGGCTTAGTTGCTCTACAGTATATGAGATCTTCCTGGATCAGGGATCGAATTGTGTCTCCTGCATTGGCAGGTGAACTCTTTACCACTGAGCTACCAGGGAAGCATGAGATTGTCATCTTAATGAAGTAAGTCAGACAAAGAAACATGTATCTCACATAATACAACTTATATTTAGAATCTAGAAAGTTGGTGGTAATAAACTTACTTATAAAACATAAATAAATACACATTTTAAAGATTGACCAGGGGGGAAAGGGGACAGAGGGATAAATAGGGAAGTAGGAATTGACATGCAAAGAATATTATATACAAAATAGATAGGTAATAAGGTCCTACTGTGTAGCATGGGGAACTCTACTCAATACTTTGCAATTAACTATATGGGAGAAGAATCTATAAAGGGATGGATATAGGTATAATTATAACTTACTCACTTGGCAATGCAACAGAAATTGACAAAGCATTGTAAATTCATATAACTCCAAAAATAAAAAGTGTTGTCAAATATCCTATGTTGAAGACAGTTGTCCATTACAAAAATTATTAAACCTCAAATTTCAGTAGTACTACTGTCGACCAACCTTGATATACAGTGCTTTGGTTTGGAAAAATAAAAACATGGATTAGTAAGTACATAAATGGATTAAACTGAAACAAATACTGAAAAGTCATGCTCTGGAACAGAAAGAATCAGTGATAATTAATTCCAACTGGCTGCAGAGGTCTGGTAACTGCTATAACAGATAAGCTGAAAGAAGCCATGAGCAACCAGTGGTAACTGAATTAGTTCTTAGAGGTCTATTATCATATCTGGCAATAAAATATATCATAGACTGTTATTCTCTAAACTATTGACAGTGACTCATTGTCTCTGAACCACTAATGAAACCACGTGCCACATTTAAAAAAAGAAAACAGAGTAGAAAAGTTATGTATTTATAATGGGAATTGTTTTATGACAATATATGTGTATCTGTTTGTTCTAATGGTAGGGAGGTTGTTTAAAAAACTAAGAATAGAGATACTGCATGACTCTGCAATCACACTCCTGGGCATATGGCCAGAGGAAAACATAATTTGAAAGCATGCATGCACCCCAATATTCACTAAGGTACTGTTCACAGTAGCAAAGACATTCAATTCAGTTCAGTACCTATGTCATGTGTGACTATTTGCAACCCCATGAACTTTAGCACTCCAGGCTTTCCTATCCTTCACAATTTCCTGGAGCTTGCTCAAACTCTTGTCCATTGACTCAGTGATGCCATCCAACCATCTCATCCTCTATCTTCCCTATATATTTTTGCCTTCTATTTTTCCTATCATCAGGCTCTTTTCCAATGAGTCATCTCTTTGAATCAGGTGACCAAAGTATAGGGGCTTCAGCTTCAGCATCATTCCTTCCAATGAATATTCAGGGTTAATTTTCTTTAGAATTGATGATAGTTTGATCTCTTTGCAGTCCAAGGGACTCTCAAGAACCTTCTCCAACACCACAATTTGAAGGTATCAATTCATTGCTCAGACTTCTTTACAGTCCAACATTAACATCCATACATGACTACTGGGAAAATCATCATAGCTTGGACTATATGGAATTTTGTTGACAAAGTGATGCCTTTGTTTTTGAATACATTGTCTAGGTTTGGGATAGCTTTTCTTCCAAGGAGCAAGGGTCTTTCAATTTCATGGCTGAAGTACCATCCAAAGTGATTTGGGAGCCCAAGAAAATAAAGTCTGTCATTGTTTTTATTGTTTCCCATCTATTTACTATGAAGTGATGGGACCGGATGCCATAACCTTTGTTTTGAATGCTGAATTTTAGATCAACTTTTTCACTCTCCTTTTTCACATTCATTAAGAGGCTCCTTAGTTCCTCTTTGCTTTCTGCCATAATGGTGGTGGTCTCTGCATACCTGAGGCTATTGGTGTTTCTTCCAGGAATCTTGACTCCAGCTTCTTCTTCATCCAGAATTTTGCATGACATACTCTGCATACAAATTAAATGAACATGGTGACATTATACAGCCTTGACATACTCCTTTCTCAATTTGGAACCATTCCGTTGTTCCATATCCAATTCTAACTGTTGTTTCTTGTCCTGCATACAGGTTTTGCTGGAGACAGGTAAAGTGGTCTGGTATTCCCATCTCTTTGAAAACTGTCCACAGTTTGCTATGCTCTACACAGTTATAGGCATTAGAGTAGTCAATGAAGCAGACATAGATGTTTTCTGGGATTCCCTTGCTTTTCCTATGATTCAATTGATGCTGACAATTTGATCCCTGGTTTCTCTGCCTTTTCTAAATTCAGCTTGTACATTTGGAATTTTCTGTTCATGTACTTTTGAAGCCTATCTTGGAGGATTTTAAGCATTACTTTGCTTGCATGTGTGAAACGAACGTAATGGTGTAGCAGGCTGAACTTTCTTTGGCATTCAGTTGCTGATATTGGAATGATATCTGACCTTTTCCAGTCCTGAGGCCACTGCTGAGTTTGCCAAATTTGATGGCATATTGAGTGTAGCACTTTATCAGCAAAATATTTTAATATTTGAAATAGCTTAGCTGGAATACTACTACCTACACTAGCTTTGTTCATACTAATGCTTCCTAAGGTGCACTTGACTTTGCACTCTAAGTTGTCTTGCTCTAGGTGAGTGATCACATCATCGTGGTAATCCAGCTCATTAAGAACTTTTGTATAGTTCTTCTGTGATTTTACTTCTTTATATTTTCTTCCAAGGAGCAAGGGTCTTTCAATTTCATGGCTGATTTGGGAGCCCAAGAAAATAAAGTCTGTCATTGTTTTTATTGTTTCCCATCTATTTACTATGAAGTGATGGGACCGGATGCCATAACCTTTGTTTTGAATGCTGAATTTTAGATCAACTTTTCACTCTCCTTTTTCACATTCATTAAGAGGCTCCTTAGTTCCTCTTTGCTTTCTGCCATAATGGTGGTGGTCTCTGCATACCTGAGGCTATTGGTGTTTCTTCCAGGAATCTTGACTCCAGCTTCTTCTTCATCCAGAATTTTGCATGACATACTCTGCATACAAATTAAATGAACATGGTGACATTATACAGCCTTGACATACTCCTTTCTCAATTTGGAACCATTCCGTTGTTCCATATCCAATTCTAACTGTTGTTTCTTGTCCTGCATACAGGTTTTGCTGGAGACAGGTAAAGTGGTCTGGTATTCCCATCTCTTTGAAAACTGTCCACAGTTTGCTATGCTCTACACAGTTATAGGCATTAGAGTAGTCAATGAAGCAGACATAGATGTTTTCTGGGATTCCCTTGCTTTTCCTATGATTCAATTGATGCTGACAATTTGATCCCTGGTTTCTCTGCCTTTTCTAAATTCAGCTTGTACATTTGGAATTTTCTGTTCATGTACTTTTGAAGCCTATCTTGGAGGATTTTAAGCATTACTTTGCTTGCATGTGTGAAACGAACGTAATGGTGTAGCAGGCTGAACTTTCTTTGGCATTCAGTTGCTGATATTGGAATGATATCTGACCTTTTCCAGTCCTGAGGCCACTGCTGAGTTTGCCAAATTTGATGGCATATTGAGTGTAGCACTTTATCAGCAAAATATTTTAATATTTGAAATAGCTTAGCTGGAATACTACTACCTACACTAGCTTTGTTCATACTAATGCTTCCTAAGGTGCACTTGACTTTGCACTCTAAGTTGTCTTGCTCTAGGTGAGTGATCACATCATCGTGGTAATCCAGCTCATTAAGAACTTTTTTGTATAGTTCTTCTGTGTATTCTTTCCACTTCTTTATATTTTCTGCTTCTGTTAGGTCCACAATGTTTTACAAAATTCCTAATTGTAATTTGATTGTTCTATTGGGCCAGATGGAGCCATGTCAATAAAGGTTGGACTTAAAATTTAGAAAAGCATGGGGGAAACAAGGAAGTAATGATTTGTGTAGAAAATACTCTGCGTGGAAACTCTGTCCATAATCTCACTGGCCCATCCCAGTTTAAGATCAACTTCAAAGCTAAATGGAGAGGGATGATAATATTGTGTTCAAGAATTATACAAAACCTGTAGATGATAAGAAGAAAGATAAAAGCTTTGTAAATGACACAGTACAATCAGAAGGACACAAAAACTTCACAGAGAAATATACTAAATAGTACAGTTTCATGTGATTAATTAATGGCTGTAAATTTGTGTAAAAATATACATTTGCACTTAGAAGAAACAGAAAGACTACTGAATGTACAATATTTATCAAAGTAACAATGGTATAAACTCCTCATAGCTTATTTGCCTTATTTTGATTTTTCTATACTATCAAAGAGTTCTAAAGTGAATCTGTGTGACTTTCCTAATAAGATAATATACATATATGCATACATATGTGAGAAATCCTGCTATCATTTAAAGAAACTATTTTTAATGAAAGGCTGATGGGAAACACAGGTCTTAATAGGTTCAAAAGCGAGTGTTGTAATAAGGAAATAAGTTACATGTAAGTGGAGAAGACAGAGAGAAAGCTAGAGAAATTTATTAGTTTTCTTTTGATATAAGCTTGGTAAATTACTAAACTAAACCGAGGGGAAAAGTTCAAGTTTATGAAGAAGAAACAGCCAAAAGAGGATTTTAGAAAAGAATTTTGAAACAGAATCATGTTTTGATAAAACACGTAGGTCTGCAAAAACACTATTTTGAAAACTGATATTTATTATCTTATAAATAATCTGTAATTGTTAATGTTTATCAATCTCACCATTAATAATCACATCCTCTAAATATTTAGAAATGTAACTATATATATATATATATAAAATTGCTAAAATTAAAGCAAACAAATACCTTCTCAAAGCTATTGCTAGTCTTCTCAGGCCCAGTGAGCTATAATAGATCATTTTGGAGCAGAGTAGCATTACATTTATTTCCAGCAATTCAAATATTTATTATAAACAGAAGATCATAAGAATGTGGTAATATATAAATGACAAATTATTTATGGACCATTGTATGTGACACATAGTTGGCAAATATTTGTAAATCATTCAAAGGCACACAAGTTCTTTGAAATGAATTATCATGTAACAGAATACATACAATTATGATGGATAGCAAATAAAACCTTTGTAAAATATTTATAATGCATAAATTGTTCATCTATTAATTAGTATACTCATTAATTCAAGTAATTTGTAAGTGATTTACAAGTTAGTTGTTATCCAGGCAGTTGATACTTTACAGCTTGACATAAATATGTATCAGGAGAGTGTCTAGGACCCTCTATGTAGATCTTCTTCCTTAATTTTTCTGTTGAAGACTAAGTACAACTATTATCCAGCATTATTTGTGAAATAACATTCACTGAAGAAACAGAAAGACTACTGAATGTACAATATTTATCAAAGTAACAATGGTATAAACTCCTCATAGCTTATTTGCCTTATTTTGATTTTTCTATACTATCAAAGAGTTCTAAAGTGAATCTGTGTGACTTTCCTAATAAGATAATATACATATATGCATACATATGTGAGAAATCCTGCTATCATTTAAAGAAACTATTTTTAATGAAAGGCTGATGGGAAACACAGGTCTTAATAGGTTCAAAAGCGAGTGTTGTAATAAGGAAATAAGTTACATGTAAGTGGAGAAGACAGAGAGAAAGCTAGAGAAATTTATTAGTTTTCTTTTGATATAAGCTTGGTAAATTACTAAACTAAACCGAGGGGAAAAGTTCAAGTTTATGAAGAAGAAACAGCCAAAAGAGGATTTTAGAAAAGAATTTTGAAACAGAATCATGTTTTGATAAAACACGTAGGTCTGCAAAAACACTATTTTGAAAACTGATATTTATTATCTTATAAATAATCTGTAATTGTTAATGTTTATCAATCTCACCATTAATAATCACATCCTCTAAATATTTAGAAATGTAACTATATATATATATATATAAAATTGCTAAAATTAAAGCAAACAAATACCTTCTCAAAGCTATTGCTAGTCTTCTCAGGCCCAGTGAGCTATAATAGATCATTTTGGAGCAGAGTAGCATTACATTTATTTCCAGCAATTCAAATATTTATTATAAACAGAAGATCATAAGAATGTGGTAATATATAAATGACAAATTATTTATGGACCATTGTATGTGACACATAGTTGGCAAATATTTGTAAATCATTCAAAGGCACACAAGTTCTTTGAAATGAATTATCATGTAACAGAATACATACAATTATGATGGATAGCAAATAAAACCTTTGTAAAATATTTATAATGCATAAATTGTTCATCTATTAATTAGTATACTCATTAATTCAAGTAATTTGTAAGTGATTTACAAGTTAGTTGTTATCCAGGCAGTTGATACTTTACAGCTTGACATAAATATGTATCAGGAGAGTGTCTAGGGACCCTCTATGTAGATCTTCTTCCTTAATTTTTCTGTTGAAGACTAAGTACAACTATTATGCTTTTTTTGTGGAGGGATCATTTATTTGTTGTAATTAGTTAACTGCTGACAATTTGTCAAATGAATCGACTAAGAAGTCATACAGTTTCCAGTAAGGGTAGTGAGTGTCTCAGATCACAGTAGCTTACCTTACAAGCCTGTTTCTCTGTCATGCTATGAGTTCACTGAAGCTCTGCTCTGTTCAGAAGAACCTTCAAGAGGTTCCTCTCCTTTAGGAAGACAATCCTCCATGATTCTCTCACAACATTGTCTTGTAAAGAGAGACTAAACCAAGAAATACAGACAAGCGTTTACTTAGTGTGAAAAACATATGTCTTGCATCAACAACTTCCACCTGGTGCTCCCATCCAGGTTGCACACATTGCAGGGAGGTCAAGATGGCAGAGGAAGAGGACACAGAGCTTATCACCTTCCAAAAATACATCTACATGCGGAACACATCACTAGAAGCAAACTAGAGATGGCAAAAATATTAATACAATATAAACTATAAGAAGATCCTCATAGAATTGAGTAGGAAGAGACGGTAAACAATCAGGTTAGAACCAGCACCTCCTAGGAGGGGACACAGAGGAAGAGGAGGATTACATGGATTTGAGATGCACTGTGGGATGTCAGAAGTACAAACCATATTTTGGGGATGTTGGGTGTACTGGCTCTAGGATATAACACCTGGAGAATGAGTCCTCTTTGACTGATTTGAAAATCCAGTAGGACTGAGAGCAGGGCTGTAAGAAACCTATATTCTGCTTATGAATAACACAAATATACTTGATTATTCCCAAAACAAGGTGGAGTAGACAGATTTGAACTTCCGGGGTCTCTGGCTGATTTCCTGAAATAGTTATGGCATGTACGCCAGCCTGAGCCAAGCACATGGTCCAGTGCCTCTTGCTCCAGGATGTAGCTTCAAAATAGGGGGAGGAGTGATGAACTGAGGGGAGTGCATATTTAAAAGAGCCAGAGTCAGTCAGGTTCCATAAAAGCATACAAAGTGGGCATGGACAGCCTTGCTTGTGTCAAAGTGTTATAGGCAAACTTCGAGAAACAATCTCAGACAGAGTAGATATTGGAGTTCAGTTTATTACGTCAGTGGGTCCATGGGGAATCACTTCCAACCAATGACCTCAAATGAAGTTTGTAACTCACATTTATACTTACAGTTTACATGGATAAACCCATATCTCAAAACACTTTGAAGTTATGTCTGAAAAAGTGTTAAAACTAGACAGTCCCACGTACATTTATATTGGGCCTATTCCCACTGAATGCGGTAAATCTCCAGTCCCTGGCCAAAGATTAAAACCAAGAACCTCAAAGAGAAAACACTGACTCTAAGAGTTAAACATAAAAAATCAAAAATAACAATCACAATGAAAAGACAGATAAATACTGCACAAATGAAGGAATTAACTAGAAACATACAACCCAAATGACTGGGGTCATTTGGGTTGTACCCCAAAGAAGAAATAGACAAATTATCAGAAAGAGAATTCAGAAGAGCAATACTAAGGATGATCCAAAACTTAGAAAATAGAAAAATAGAATTGATGCACTGGATAAAGACCTACAAGAAATTAAAAATCAACAGAAGAGACAACTCAATTGCTGAACTTAAAGATAGTATGGAAGGACTCAGTAGTAGAATATCTGAGGCAGAAGAACAGATAAGAGACCTGGAAGATTGAATGGTGGGAATGACTGCTGAACAATAGAAAAAATAATAAAGAATGAAAAAAAAAACTGAGGATAGTCTCAGAGACCTCTGGGATAATATCTAACACAGCAACATTTGAGTAATAGGGATCCCAGAAAAAGAGGAGAAAAAGAAAGGATATGAAATTTTTTTGAAGAGATTATAGTTGAAAACATCCCCAGCATTGGAAAGGAAATAGACAATCAAGTCCAAGAAGCTCACAGAGTCCCATAAAAGATGAACCCTAGGAGGAACACACCAAGACACATACTAATCACGCTAACACAGACCAAACACAAAGATAGAATACTTAAAGCAGCAAGGAACAAATGACAAGTAACATACAAGGGAAATCCTGTATGTTTAACTGCTAACCTCTCGACAGAAACCCTGCAGGCTAGCAGAGAATGGCAAGCCACTTTTAAAACACTGAAGGAGAAAAATCTACAACCCCGAATACTCTACTAGGGGATGATCTCATTCAAAATTGATGGAGAAATCAAAAGCTTTATAGACAAGCAAAAACTAAGAGAATTCAGTCACACAAAACCAGCCTTACAAGTGTTAAAGGGACTTATGTAGACAACAAATACAAGAGAATAAAAAGATTTATAAAATGAACTGCAAAATACCACTTATGAAGATGACAACATGATCATATGTATCAATAAATACCTTAAATGTAAATGGACTAAATGCCCCAACCAAAAGACACAGACTGGCTGAATGGATACAAAAACAAGATCCATATACTTGCTGCCTACAAGAAACCCACTTCAGATCTAAAAACACCTATATACTAAAAGTGAGAGGATGGAAAAATAGATTCCACACAAATGGAACTCAAAATGAAGCTGGAGTAGCAATCCTCATATCAGACAAAATAGACCTCAAAATAAAGAAGATCAGAAGAGACAAGGAAGGACACTACATAATGATCAAGGGATCCATCTAAGAGAAAGATATAACAATCATAAATATCTATGCACCCAACACAGGAGCACCCCAATAACATAAGGCAAACACTTTCAGACATGAAAGAAGAAATAGGCAGTAACACAATAATAGTAAGAAACTTTAACACCCATCTTACACCAATGGACACATCTTCAAAACAGAAAATCAATAAGTAAACACAGGCCTTAAATGACACATTAGAAGAGATGAATCTCGTTTAGGACCTTCCACCCAAAATAGGAAGAATACCCTTTCTTCTCAAGTGCACATGGAACATTCTCCAGGACAGACCACATCTTGGTCCACAAATCAAGCCTCAGGAAATTTAAGAAAATTGAAATTATATAAACCATCCTTTCTGATCACAATCCTGTAAGACTAGATATCAATTACAAGACTAAAAATGCAAACACATGAAGAGTAAACAACAAATATCTAAAAAAATAAACAGACTACTGAATAAATCAAAGGAGAAATTTAAAAATTCCTAGAAGAAAATGACAATGAACACACAACAGAGCAAAACCTATGGGTCACTGCAAAATCAGTTCTAAGAGGAAAGTTTATAGAAATACAATCCTACCTCAATTAAAAAGAAAAATGCCAAACAGACAACCTAACTCTACACTTAATACAGCTAGAAAAAGAACAACAACAACAACAGAAACATAAATTAGCCAAAGAAGAGAAATCATAAAGATCAGAGCAGAAATAAATGAAAAAGAAATGAAAGAAACCATAGAAAAGACAAATAACAAGAGAAGTTGGTTTTTTGAAAAATTAAACAAAATTGACAAACTGCTAGCCAGACTCATCAAGAAAAAAAGAGAGAAGAACCAGATCAACAAAATCAGAAAAGAAGGAGAGGCTACAACAGACAATACCTTAAATGTAAATGGACTAAGTGCCCCAACCAAAAGACACAGACTGGCTGAATGGATACAAAAACAAGATCCATATACTTGCTGCCTACAAGAAACCCACTTCAGATCTAAAAACACCTATATACTAAAAGTGAGAGGATGGAAAAATAGATTCCACACAAATGGAACTCAAAATGAAGCTGGAGTAGCAATCCTCATATCAGACAAAATAGACCTCAAAATAAAGAAGATCAGAAGAGACAAGGAAGGACACTACATAATGATCAAGGGATCCATCTAAGAGAAAGATATAACAATCATAAATATCTATGCACCCAACACAGGAGCACCCCAATAACATAAGGCAAACACTTTCAGACATGAAAGAAGAAATAGGCAGTAACACAATAATAGTAAGAAACTTTAACACCCATCTTACACCAATGGACACATCTTCAAAACAGAAAATCAATAAGTAAACACAGGCCTTAAATGACACATTAGAAGAGATGAATCTCGTTTAGGACCTTCCACCCAAAATAGGAAGAATACCCTTTCTTCTCAAGTGCACATGGAACATTCTCCAGGACAGACCACATCTTGGTCCACAAATCAAGCCTCAGGAAATTTAAGAAAATTGAAATTATATAAACCATCCTTTCTGATCACAATCCTGTAAGACTAGATATCAATTACAAGACTAAAAATGCAAACACATGAAGAGTAAACAACAAATATCTAAAAAAATAAACAGACTACTGAATAAATCAAAGGAGAAATTTAAAAATTCCTAGAAGAAAATGACAATGAACACACAACAGAGCAAAACCTATGGGTCACTGCAAAATCAGTTCTAAGAGGAAAGTTTATAGAAATACAATCCTACCTCAATTAAAAAGAAAAATGCCAAACAGACAACCTAACTCTACACTTAATACAGCTAGAAAAAGAACAACAACAACAACAGAAACATAAATTAGCCAAAGAAGAGAAATCATAAAGATCAGAGCAGAAATAAATGAAAAAGAAATGAAAGAAACCATAGAAAAGACAAATAACAAGAGAAGTTGGTTTTTTGAAAAATTAAACAAAATTGACAAACTGCTAGCCAGACTCATCAAGAAAAAAAGAGAGAAGAACCAGATCAACAAAATCAGAAAAGAAGGAGAGGCTACAACAGACAATATAGCAATACAAAGGATTATAAGAGACTATTATGAACAATTATATGGCAAAAAACTGGACAACCTGGAAGAAATTAACAGTTTTTTAGAAAAGTTCAGTCTTCCAAGACTCAATCAGGAAGAAATAGAAATTATGAACAACCCAGTCACAAGCTCAGAAATCGAATCTATTATCCTAAATCTACTCAAACATAAAAGGCCAAGACCAGATGGCTTCACAAGTGAATTGTACCAAACATTAAAAGAATAGCTAATGCCTACCCTTCTGAAACTCTTTATGGCAATTTCACAAGAAGGAACACTTCCAAACACATTCTATGAGGCCACCATTACCCTGATACCAAAACCAGGCAAAAACAACACAGAAGGCCGCCGGAACCCGCCCGCCGCGAGGAGCCGCCGGAACCCGCCCGCCGCGAGGAGCCGCCGGAACCCGCCCGCCGCGAGGAGCCGCCGGAACCCGCCCGCCGCGAGGAGCCGCGGACGCCGCGAGGAGCCGCGGACGCCGCGAGGAGCCGCGGACGCCGAGGGGCGGGTAAGTTCAGCCACTCCAACTGGAGGGCTTGCTGAACGGAGAGAGGAAGTGGTCCACGGGTTGCTGATCAGGGACTGGGCACGAGTTGGACGGGAAAGCTCGCGTCCGCCTTTGGTACTTAGACACATAACCGGCAGTGTCGGAGGAGCCCGCGCTCCCCTAGAGCAGCAGTAGCAGCGGAGGAAGCCGGGGAAAGAGCAGGGATTGGAGACGACAGGCGGGCGCGCGGTCGAGCCGGGGCGCCCCCCTCCAACACGGGACTGCGCGCGCCGCGGCCTCCGCCCGACTGACTGGGATCAGCCCACCGTCCCGGCCAGCACCCAGTATGGCAGCAAAGCCCTCATTTTGCTGAACACAAAAACAGAAACCACAGCAACCGGCACTGTAAGGGAAAGACCACGCCATCAAGACACCACCATCAAGAGCAGATTGGTTTCCAACAGGCAGATATGAAGATAAAACCAAGGACAGAATTTAACTTTTTTTTTTTTTTTCTTTTTTCATTTTTTTCTGCTTGTTTGTGGTGGACTATTTTGCTTATTCAATTGATTGGTTTGGGGTTTATTAGTTTCTTTGTTTATTGGGGGTTTTTTATGTTTGTTTTTTTTTTTTTATTTTGTAGTTTTCATTTGTTTGATTTATTCTATGTGTTTTTTCTTTGTTTTTCGGTCTCATTAATTTTTTTTTTTTTGCTCTTTTTAATTTTTAACCTTCTTTTGACTTTTATTATATTTTTTAACTTTAATTTTAATTCTTGAAAACCTCTAATTCTCTTTTCTCTTTCCCACTGCTTTCTTTCTCTATGTTCTAAATGTAAAACATCTTCCTAGCTATCAATATCCTCTAGACAAATTATTTCCTATCTTTCTGTCTGCACTATTCACTTCCAAATGCACTAAACAGTACACACACTAATCTTTGCTACCTAATCCTATAAAATACTTCCAAGACAAATCTTTTCCTTTTTATTACTTATAGACTCTCTTCCTTGTCACCCCGAGCACATGTCCTAATTTAAAATTGCTTTCATTGTAATTATCCAAGCCAGGACCTTGTGCTAGATCTATTATTCAGGCACTATTTTAATTAATTCAAAGCTTAACGGGCAAGTATCATCTGTGATTGCATGAGTTGCTAGAAAGATTTCCTGCGCCTTATCTCTGTAAAACTGGTCAGTTGTGGGATTGCTGTATATGTATGTGTATCTTATGATTATGTTAGAAAACATCTGCATGCTTTTATGACTGTCACCCATCAGGGATGCACCTCTTGTTCCTCAGATGCTAGTGTGTGAACTAGTATCACAGAACACCATAGCAAACCAGACATAGAGCCTACACTCCCTGACCAATCATCAAACCAAGGATCCTCGAAGCGGAAGCCCTGATTCCAAGACCCCACACTGATTATCAAAGAACATACAACACTACAGATTATTCACCTGTAAACAAGGTCTATCACCACCCAAGACACAAGCCACTGAACCCTTCTACAAGGACAAAAACCCACAGGAAGGGAGAATTCAACCAAGAAGCCTGGTGGGAATAAGAACTCCATACACACAGACACACACAAAGAAACAAAAATTAACCTAATAATGAAACGTCAGAGAAACACTGTACAAATGAAGGACCAAGCTAGAGAAACACCACTTCAAATGACAGAGGAGGAGATAGACAAGCTATCTGAAAGAGAATTCAGAAAAACTATACTAATGAGGATGCAAAACACCGAAAACAGAATATTAGAGGAAATTAGTGCATTGAGAAAAGACATGCAGGAAATGAAAAATAAGCAAATAGAGACCACCAACTCAATTGCTGAACTCAAAAATACTATAGAAGGTCTCAACAGTAGAGTATCAGAGGCTGAAGAACGGATAAGTGAGTTGGAAGACAGAATGGTGGAAATAAGTGCTGAAGAACAGAACAAAGCCCAAAGAATTAAAAGAACTGAGGAAAGCAGCAGAGACATATGGGACAATATTAAACGCACCAACATTAGAATTATAGGAGTTCCAGAAGAAGAAGAAGAGAAGAAAGACTATGAAAAAATTCTTGAAGAGGTTATAGTTGAAAACTTCCCCAGCATGGGAAAGGAAGTTGTCAACCAAGGCCAAGAAGCACAAAGATTTCCATACAGGAGAAACCCCAGAAGAAACACACCAAGGCACATTCTAATCAAACTAACGCAGACTAAATATAAAGACAGATTACTAAAAGCAGCTAGGAGCAAACAACAAATAACATATAAAGGAAAGCCCATACGTCTAACTGCGGATCTCTCAACAGAAACCCTACAGGCCAGAAGAGAATGGCAAGATACATTTAAACGGCTAAAAGAGAATAACCTCCAACCAAGAATTCTCTACCCAGCAAGAATCTCATTCAAAATCGATGGTGAAGTCAAAAGCTTCACAGACAATGCTAGTGTGTATCTTATGATTATGTTAGAAAACATCTGCATGCTTTTATGACTGTCACCCATCAGGGATGCACCTCTTGTTCCTCAGATGCTAGTGTGTGAACTAGTATCACAGAACACCATAGCAAACCAGACATAGAGCCTACACTCCCTGACCAATCATCAAACCAAGGATCCTCGAAGCGGAAGCCCTGATTCCAAGACCCCACACTGATTATCAAAGAACATACAACACTACAGATTATTCACCTGTAAACAAGGTCTATCACCACCCAAGACACAAGCCACTGAACCCTTCTACAAGGACAAAAAACCACAGGAAGGGAGAATTCAACCAAGAAGCCTGGTGGGAATAAGAACTCCATACACACAGACACACACAAAGAAACAAAAATTAACCTAATAATGAAACGTCAGAGAAACACTGTACAAATGAAGGACCAAGCTAGAGAAACACCACTTCAAATGACAGAGGAGGAGATAGACAAGCTATCTGAAAGAGAATTCAGAAAAACTATACTAATGAGGATGCAAAACACCGAAAACAGAATATTAGAGGAAATTAGTGCATTGAGAAAAGACATGCAGGAAATGAAAAATAAGCAAATAGAGACCACCAACTCAATTGCTGAACTCAAAAATACTATAGAAGGTCTCAACAGTAGAGTATCAGAGGCTGAAGAACGGATAAGTGAGTTGGAAGACAGAATGGTGGAAATAAGTGCTGAAGAACAGAACAAAGCCCAAAGAATTAAAAGAACTGAGGAAAGCAGCAGAGACATATGGGACAATATTAAACGCACCAACATTAGAATTATAGGAGTTCCAGAAGAAGAAGAAGAGAAGAAAGACTATGAAAAAATTCTTGAAGAGGTTATAGTTGAAAACTTCCCCAGCATGGGAAAGGAAGTTGTCAACCAAGGCCAAGAAGCACAAAGATTTCCATACAGGAGAAACCCCAGAAGAAACACACCAAGGCACATTCTAATCAAACTAACGCAGACTAAATATAAAGACAGATTACTAAAAGCAGCTAGGAGCAAACAACAAATAACATATAAAGGAAAGCCCATACGTCTAACTGCGGATCTCTCAACAGAAACCCTACAGGCCAGAAGAGAATGGCAAGATACATTTAAACGGCTAAAAGAGAATAACCTCCAACCAAGAATTCTCTACCCAGCAAGAATCTCATTCAAAATCGATGGTGAAGTCAAAAGCTTCACAGACAAGCAAAAACTAAAAGAATTCTGTACCACAAAACCAGCCCTACAACAAGTGTTAAAGGGCCTGATATAGCCAATAAATACAAGAGTAGGAGAAGCCTTACAAATCAAACCCCAAATTTCTAAGAAGATGACAATAGGAACATTCGTATCAATAATTACTTTGAACGTAAATGGACTAAATGCTCCAACCAAACGACACAGGCTGGCTGAATGGATCCAGAAGCAAGACCCATATATATGCTGTTTACAAGAGACCCACTTCAGACCTAGAGACACTCATAGACTGAAAGTGAAAGGCTGGAAAAAGATATTTCATGCAAATGGAAATCAAAAGAAAGCTGGAGTAGCAATCCTTATATCAGACAAAATAGACTTTAAAGAAAAGAAGATTCTAAGAGACAAGGCAGGTCACTCCATCATGATTAAGGGATCTATCCAAGAGGAAGACATAACAGTCATGAATATCTACGCACCCAACACAGGGGCACCTCAATACATAAGACAGGTACTTTCAGACATAAAAGAAGAAATCAACAATAACACAATAATAGTAGGAGACTTTAACACTCCTCTCACACCAATGGACAGATCAACAAAACTGAAAATTAATAAAGAAACACAAGCCTTAAATGCTACACTGGAAAAGATGGACCTCATTGATATCTTTAGGACGTTCCATCCAAAAGCAGAAGATTACACTTTCTTCTCAAGCGCTCACGGAACATTCTCCAGGATAGACCACATCTTGGGCCACAAATCTAACCTCAGTCAGTTCAAGAAAACCGAAATTATATCAACCATCTTCTCGGACCACAATGCAATGAGACTGGAGATCAACTACCAGAACCCACATGGGTCCAAGGCCAAGAAGCACAAAGATTTCCATACAGGAGAAACCCCAGAAGAAACACACCAAGGCACATTCTAATCAAACTAACGCAGACTAAATATAAAGACAGATTACTAAAAGCAGCTAGGAGCAAACAACAAATAACATATAAAGGAAAGCCCATACGTCTAACTGCGGATCTCTCAACAGAAACCCTACAGGCCAGAAGAGAATGGCAAGATACATTTAAACGGCTAAAAGAGAATAACCTCCAACCAAGAATTCTCTACCCAGCAAGAATCTCATTCAAAATCGATGGTGAAGTCAAAAGCTTCACAGACAAGCAAAACTAAAAGAATTCTGTACCACAAAACCAGCCCTACAACAAGTGTTAAAGGGCCTGATATAGCCAATAAATACAAGAGTAGGAGAAGCCTTACAAATCAAACCCCAAATTTCTAAGAAGATGACAATAGGAACATTCGTATCAATAATTACTTTGAACGTAAATGGACTAAATGCTCCAACCAAACGACACAGGCTGGCTGAATGGATCCAGAAGCAAGACCCATATATATGCTGTTTACAAGAGACCCACTTCAGACCTAGAGACACTCATAGACTGAAAGTGAAAGGCTGGAAAAAGATATTTCATGCAAATGGAAATCAAAAGAAAGCTGGAGTAGCAATCCTTATATCAGACAAAATAGACTTTAAAGAAAAGAAGATTCTAAGAGACAAGGCAGGTCACTCCATCATGATTAAGGGATCTATCCAAGAGGAAGACATAACAGTCATGAATATCTACGCACCCAACACAGGGGCACCTCAATACATAAGACAGGTACTTTCAGACATAAAAGAAGAAATCAACAATAACACAATAATAGTAGGAGACTTTAACACTCCTCTCACACCAATGGACAGATCAACAAAACTGAAAATTAATAAAGAAACACAAGCCTTAAATGCTACACTGGAAAAGATGGACCTCATTGATATCTTTAGGACGTTCCATCCAAAAGCAGAAGATTACACTTTCTTCTCAAGCGCTCACGGAACATTCTCCAGGATAGACCACATCTTGGGCCACAAATCTAACCTCAGTCAGTTCAAGAAAACCGAAATTATATCAACCATCTTCTCGGACCACAATGCAATGAGACTGGAGATCAACTACCAGAAAAAAAACCCTAAAAACAGAAACACATGGAGATTAAACAATACATACCTAAAAAACCAACTGATCGTTGAGGAAATCAAAGGAGAAATTAAACAATTCCAAGAAGAAAATGACAACGAACACACGACAGTGCAAAACCTATGGGATACAGCAAAAGCAGTTCTAAGAGGGAAATTTATAGCAATACAATCCCACCTCAAGAAACTAGGAAAATATGAAGCAGATGACCTAACCCTCCGCTTAAAACAGTTGGAGAAAGAAGAACAAAAACATCCCAGAGCCAGCAGAAGAAGAGAAATCATAAAGATCAGAGCAGAAATAAATGAGAAAGAAACAAAAGAAACAATAGTAAAGATAAATAAAACAAAAAGCTGGTTCTTTGAAAAGGTAAACAAAATTGACAAGCCACTGGACAGACTCATTAAGAAAAAGAGAGAGAAGAACCAGATCACCAAAATCAAAAACGAAAAAGGAGAGATTGCAACAGATAATGCAGAAATCCAAAGGATTCTAAGAGACTATTATGAGCAACTCTATGGCAACAAACTGGACAACTTGGAAGAAATGGACAGTTTCTTGGACAGGATTAATCTTCCAAGACTGAGCCAGGAAGAAACAGAAACTTTGAACAACCCAATCACAAGCTCAGAAATCAACTTTGTGATTAAAAATCTACCCAAAAATAAAAGCCCAGGACCAGATGGCTTCACAGCCGAATTCTACCAAACATTTAAAGAAGAGCTAATGCCTGTCCTTCTAAAACTCTTTCAAAAAATTGCACAGGAAGGAAAACTCCCAAACACATTCTACGAGGCCACCATCACCCTGATACCCAAACCAGGCAAAGACAACACAACAAAGGAAAACTATAGGCCAATTTCACTGATGAACTTAGATGCCAAGATCCTCAACAAAATCCTAGCAAACAGAATTCAACGACATGTCAAAAAACTCAAACATCACGATCAAGTTGGGTTCATCCCAGGCATGCAAGGCTTCTTCAACATCCGCAAATCAATCAACGTGATACACCATATCAACAAGTTGAAAGACAAAAATCACATGATCATCTCAATAGATGCAGAAAAACCCTTCGACAAAGTACAACATCCATTTATGATCAAAACTCTTCAGAAAATGGGCATAGAAGGAACCTATCTCAACATAATAAAAGCCATCTATGAGAAACCTACTGCGAACATTATTGTTAATGGTGAAAAACTGAAAGCATTCCCTCTAAGATCAGGAACAAGACAAGGGTGTCCACTTTCACCACTGCTATTCAACATAGTCCTGGAAGTCCTAGCAACAGCAATAAGACAAGAGAAAGAAATCAAAGGAATCCAGATTGGAAAGGAAGAAGTCAAGCTCTCTCTTTTTGCAGACGACATGATATTATACATAGAAAATCCCAAAGACACGGTTACAAAGCTACTAGAACTAATCAATGAATTCAGCAAAGTTGCAGGATATAAAGTCAACACACAGAAGTCACTGGCATTCCTATACACAAACAATGAAAAATCAGAAAATGAAATCAAAGAGGCAATCCCCTTCACCATTGCAACCAAAAGAATCAAATATCTAGGAATAAACCTACCCAAAGAAACAAAAGAATTGTACACAGAAAATTACAAGACACTCATGAGAGACATTAAAGAAGACTTAAACAGATGGAGAGATATTCCATGTTCCTGGATTGGAAGAATCAATATTGTGAAAATGACCATACTTCCAAATATCATCTACAGATTCAATGCAATACCTATTCAACTACCACTGACATTTTTCACAGAACTAGACCAAATAATAACACAGTTCATATGGAAACACAGAAGACCTCGAATAGCCAAAGCAATCCTGAGAAAGAAAAACGGAGCTGGAGGGATCAGCCTCCCTAACTTCAGACTCTACTACAAAGCAACAGTTATCAAGACAGTATGGTACTGGCACAAAAACAGAACTATAGATCAATGGAACAAAATTGAGAACCCAGAGATCAACCCACGCACCTATGGGTACCTTATTTTTGATAAAGGAGGAGAAACTATAAAATGGGACAAAGACAGCCTCTTTAACAAGTGGTGCTGGGAGAATTGGACAGCTACATGCAAAAAAATGAAATTGGAACATTCCCTGACTCCATACACTAAGATCAACTCAAAATGGATTAAAGACCTAAATGTAAGACCAGAAATCATCAAACTCTTAGAGGAGAATATAGGCAAAACCCTCAAGGACATCAATCAAAGCAAGATCTTCTCTGACCCACCAACTAAAATAGCAGAACTGAAAAGAAAAATGAACATATGGGACCTCATGAAACTTAAAAGCTTTTGTACAGCAAAAGAAATTACAAAAAAGTTCAACAGACACCCCACAGAGTGGGAGAAAATCATAGCAAATGAAACAACAGACAAAGAATTAATCTCCAAAATCTACAAGCAACTCCGACAACTCAGCACAGGGAAAATGAGCAGCCCAATCAAAAAATGGGAAAAAGATCTAAAGAGACGCCTCTCCAAAGAGGACATACAAATGGTCCAAAAGCACATGAAACGATGCTCAACCTCGCTTCTAATTAGAGAAATGCAAATTAAAACCACAATGAGATACCACCTCACACCCGTCAGAATGGCCATCATCAACAAATCGACAGACAACAAATGCTGGAGAGGGTGTGGAGAAAAGGGAACCCTCTTGCATTGCTGGTGGGAATGTAAATTAATACAACCTCTATGGAAGACAATATGGAGATTCCTTAAAAAACTAAAAATAGAAGCACCCTATGACCCAGCAATCCCACTATTAGGCCTATATCCTGATGAAATCAAAACTGAATGAGGCACCTGTACCCCAATGTTCATTGCAGCTCTCTATACAATAGCCAGAACATGGAAGCAACCTAGATGTCCATCGACAAATGAATGGATCCAGAAGCTCTGGTACATATATACAATGGAATACTACTCAGCTGTTAAAAGAAATGCAGAAGACTCAGTCCTAATGAGGTGGCTGGCTTTAGAACCTATCATAAAAAGTGAAGTAAGTCAAAAAGAGAAAGACAAGTATAGTATACTAACTCATATATATGGGATCTAGTAAGATGGTCATGATAACACACACAGTGAACTCATGAAAAAAAAGAGAATAGACATAAAGACATTGTGGAGACCGAACAATGGGAGGGAGTAACATGGGAACCTATACTGTCATGTGTAGAAAAGTTAGCTATTGTCATTGTGCTAGGGGAATAGGAGTACCTACAACCACTTGGAGCAATGGTCTGGAGGGATGGGGGGGAGGAACCTGGGTGGGGGGAGGGCCGAGGGATATGCATCTGATTGATCTGGGAACATACATGTACAAAAATAAATAAATAAATAAATAAATAAATAAATAAATAAATAAAACAACACAGAAAAAGAAAATTATAGGCCATATCACTGATTAAATGCAAAGACCCTCAACAGACTTCTAGCAAACAGAATTCAACAACACATCAAAAAACTCATACATCATGATCAAGTAGGGTTTATCCCAGGCATCAAAGGATTCTTCAGTATCTGCAAATCAATCAGTGAGACACTACATCAACAAATTGAAAGACAAAAATCATATGATCATCTCAATAGATGCAGAAAAAGCCTTCAACAAAATCTAACACCCATTTATGATTTAAAAAAACAAAAACAGAAAAATGGGTGTAGAAGAAGCCTACCTCAACATAGTGAAAGCCATATATGAGAAGACCACAGTGAGCATCATTCTCAATGTTAAAAATCTAAAAGCATTCCCTCTAAGATCAGGAACAAGACAAGGGTGTTCACTTTCACCACTCTTATGAACAATACTTCTGGAAGTTCTAGCTACAGAAATAAGAGAAGAATAAGAAGTAAAAATAATCCAGATTGGAAAAGAAGTAAAATGCTCTCTATTCACAGACAACTTGATATTATACATAGAAAACCCCAAAGTCACTATTAAAAAACTACTAGAGTTAATCAATAAATTCAGTAAAATCACAGCATACAAAATCAACACACAGAAATCACTCACATTCTTATATACAAATGATGAAAAATCAGAGGAGAAATCAAAGATACAATTCCATTCACCATTGCAACCAAAAGAATAAAATATCTAGGAATAAATTTACCTAGAGAGAAGAAAAAACTTTTCACAGAAAATTACAAGACACTGATGAAAGTTATCAAAGATGACATAAACAGATGGAGAGATATTCCATGTTTCTGGGTCAGAAGAGTGAATACCATGAAAATGACCTTGCTACCGAATATCATTTACAGATTCAATGCAATCCCTATCAAATTATCAATGACATTCTTCACAGAACTAGATCAAAAAACACCACAGTTCCCATAGAAACACAAAAACCCAGATAGTCAAAAGCAATCCTGAGAAAGAAGAATGGAGCTAGATGGATCAGCCTCCCGAACTTCAGACTATGCTACAAAGCAACAATCATCAAGACCGTATGGTACTGGCACAAAAACAGAAATGCAGACCAATGGAACAAGATAGCCCAGAGATAAACCCCTGCACATATGGTTACCTTATTTTGACAAAGGATGAGAAAATATAAAATGGGACAAAACAGCCTCTTCAACAAAGTGTTCTGTGATAATTGGATAGTTACATGCAGAAGAATAAAGTTGTAATATTTCCTGCAGAATTCAACAACACATCAAAAAACTCATACATCATGATCAAGTAGGGTTTATCCCAGGCATCAAAGGATTCTTCAGTATCTGCAAATCAATCAGTGAGACACTACATCAACAAATTGAAAGACAAAAATCATATGATCATCTCAATAGATGCAGAAAAAGCCTTCAACAAAATCTAACACCCATTTATGATTTAAAAAAACAAAAACAGAAAAATGGGTGTAGAAGAAGCCTACCTCAACATAGTGAAAGCCATATATGAGAAGACCACAGTGAGCATCATTCTCAATGTTAAAAATCTAAAAGCATTCCCTCTAAGATCAGGAACAAGACAAGGGTGTTCACTTTCACCACTCTTATGAACAATACTTCTGGAAGTTCTAGCTACAGAAATAAGAGAAGAATAAGAAGTAAAAATAATCCAGATTGGAAAAGAAGTAAAATGCTCTCTATTCACAGACAACTTGATATTATACATAGAAAACCCCAAAGTCACTATTAAAAAACTACTAGAGTTAATCAATAAATTCAGTAAAATCACAGCATACAAAATCAACACACAGAAATCACTCACATTCTTATATACAAATGATGAAAAATCAGAGGAGAAATCAAAGATACAATTCCATTCACCATTGCAACCAAAAGAATAAAATATCTAGGAATAAATTTACCTAGAGAGAAGAAAAAACTTTTCACAGAAAATTACAAGACACTGATGAAAGTTATCAAAGATGACATAAACAGATGGAGAGATATTCCATGTTTCTGGGTCAGAAGAGTGAATACCATGAAAATGACCTTGCTACCGAATATCATTTACAGATTCAATGCAATCCCTATCAAATTATCAATGACATTCTTCACAGAACTAGATCAAAAAACACCACAGTTCCCATAGAAACACAAAAACCCAGATAGTCAAAAGCAATCCTGAGAAAGAAGAATGGAGCTAGATGGATCAGCCTCCCTAACTTCAGACTATGCTACAAAGCAACAATCATCAAGACCGTATGGTACTGGCACAAAAACAGAAATGCAGACCAATGGAACAAGATAGCCCAGAGATAAACCCCTGCACATATGGTTACCTTATTTTGACAAAGGATGAGAAAATATAAAATGGGACAAAAACAGCCTCTTCAACAAAGTGTTCTGTGATAATTGGATAGTTACATGCAGAAGAATAAAGTTGTAATATTTCCTGACACCATACACAAAGATAAACTCAAAATTGATTAAAGACCTAAATGTAAGAACAGAGATCATAAAACTCTTAGAGGAGAATACAGGCAAAACACTCAGTGACAGAAATCAAAGGAAGATTTTCTATGACCTGCCCTCTAGAAAAATGGAATTGAAAGCAAAAATAAACATGTGAGACCTAATGAAACTTGCAACCTTCTGAGCAGCAAAAGAAACTACAAACAAGGTGAACAGACATCCACCAAATAGGAGGAAATAATAGCAAATGAAACAACTAACAAAAAACTAACCTTCAAAATATACAAGCAGCTCAGACAACTCAGTATTGAAAAAACAAACAACCCAATCAAATAATGGGAAAAACATCCAGACAGTGAAAAAACACATGAAGAGTTGCTCAACATCACTTTTTACTAGAGAAATGCAAATCAAAACTACAATGAGATATCACCTCACACCAGTCAGAATGACCATCATCAAAAAATCTACAGACAATAATGCTGGAGTGGGTGAAGAGAAAAGGGAACACTCCTGCATTGTTGGTGGGAATGTAAACTGATACAACCACTGTGGAGGACAGTATGGAGATTCCTCAAAAAGCTAAGAATAGAAGCACCATATGACCCTGTAATCCCACTCTTAGACTTACATCCTGATGAAATCAAATTTGAAAGAGGTACCTGTATCCCAGTGTTCATTGCAGCACTCTACAGAATAGCTAGATCATTGATGTCCATCAATAAATGAATGGATAAACAAGCTCTGGTACGTATATACAATGGAATGCTTCTCAACCACAAAACGAAATGAAGAAAATTCACATCTAATGAGAAGGATGAATTTAGAACCTATTATACAAAGTGAAGTCAAAAGAAGGACAGGGCTTCCACTGGTGGTCTAGTGGTAAAGACACCGCCTTGCAGTGCAAGGCGCCGGTTCAATCCCTGGCCTGGGAAGATCCCACGTGCCGCGGAGCGGCTGGACCCATGTGTCCAATTACCGAGCCGGAGCTCTGGAGCGCATGCGCCCAGAGCCGGTGCTCTGCGACAACAGAGGCCACCGTGATGGGAGGCAAGTAAACTCAAAATTGATAATTGGATATTAAAAAAAACCTGACCCCATACACAAAGATAAACTCAAAATTGATTAAAGACCTAAATGTAAGAACAGAGATCATAAAACTCTTAGAGGAGAATACAGGCAAAACACTCAGTGACAGAAATCAAAGGAAGATTTTCTATGACCTGCCCTCTAGAAAAATGGAATTGAAAGCAAAAATAAACATGTGAGACCTAATGAAACTTGCAACCTTCTGAGCAGCAAAAGAAACTACAAACAAGGTGAACAGACATCCACCAAATAGGAGGAAATAATAGCAAATGAAACAACTAACAAAAAACTAACCTTCAAAATATACAAGCAGCTCAGACAACTCAGTATTGAAAAAACAAACAACCCAATCAAATAATGGGAAAAACATCCAGACAGTGAAAAAACACATGAAGAGTTGCTCAACATCACTTTTTACTAGAGAAATGCAAATCAAAACTACAATGAGATATCACCTCACACCAGTCAGAATGACCATCATCAAAAAATCTACAGACAATAATGCTGGAGTGGGTGAAGAGAAAAGGGAACACTCCTGCATTGTTGGTGGGAATGTAAACTGATACAACCACTGTGGAGGACAGTATGGAGATTCCTCAAAAAGCTAAGAATAGAAGCACCATATGACCCTGTAATCCCACTCTTAGACTTACATCCTGATGAAATCAAATTTGAAAGAGGTACCTGTATCCCAGTGTTCATTGCAGCACTCTACAGAATAGCTAGATCATTGATGTCCATCAATAAATGAATGGATAAACAAGCTCTGGTACGTATATACAATGGAATGCTTCTCAACCACAAAACGAAATGAAGAAAATTCACATCTAATGAGAAGGATGAATTTAGAACCTATTATACAAAGTGAAGTCAAAAAAGAAGGACAGGGGCTTCCACTGGTGGTCTAGTGGGTAAAGACACCGCCTTGCAGTGCAAGGGGCGCCGGTTCGATTCCTGGCCTGGGAAGATCCCACGTGCCGCGGAGCAGCTGGACTGATGTGTCCAATTACTGAGCCGGAGCTCTGGCGCGCGTGCGCCCAGAGCCAGTGCTCTGCGACGACAGTGGCCACCATGATGGGAGGCCCACAGGAGCCAAAGAACAAAGACGGATGAAAATAGAGAAATGAAAGACCAATAGAAGTGGCCTGCCCGCTCCCTCCCTCCCCAACTCAACCCCCACCCAAAATAAATAAATAAATAAATCTTAAAAAAAAAAAAAAAAAAGAAGGACAGGCCGCCGGAACCCGCCACCGCGAGGAGCCGCGGGAACCCGCGAGGAGCCGCGCACGCCGCGAGGAGCCGCGCACGCCGCGAGGAGCCGCGCCGCAGGTAAGTTCAGCCACTCCAACTGGAGGGCTTGCTGAACGGAGAGGGGAAGTCGTCCACGGGTTGCTGACCAGGGACCGGGCACGAGTTGGATGGGAAAGCTCGCGTCCGCCTTCGGGACTTAGACACGTAACGGGCAGTGCTCGTGTGCCAGTGGCGGAGGAGCCCGCGCTTCCCTAGAGCTGCAGCAGCAGTGGAGGAAGTCGGGGAAAGAGCATGGATTGGAGACTACAGGCGGGTGCGCGGTTGAGCCGGGGCGCCGTCCTCCAACACGGGACTGCGCCCGCCGCGGCCTCCGCCCGACTGACTGGGATCAGCCCACCGTCCCGGCCAGCACCCAGTATGGCAGCAAAGCCCTCATTTTGCTGAACACAAAAACAGACACCACAGCAACCGGCACTATAAGGGAAAGACTACGCCATCAAGACACCACCATCAAGAGCAGATTAGTTTCCAACAGGCAGATGAGAAGATAAAAACCAAGGACAGTATTTACCTTTTTTTTTTTTTTTTTTTTCTTTTCTTTTCCTTTTCTTCTGCTTGTTTGTGGTGGACTGTTTTGCTTATTCAATTGACTGGTCTGGTTTGGGGTCTATTAGTTGCTTTGTTTATTGGGGTTTTTTTTATTTTTTTTTTGTAGTTGTTTTCATTTGTTTGATTTGTTTTATGTGTTTTTTCTTTGTTTTTCAGTCTCTTATTATTTTTTTTCTGCTCTTTTTAATTTTTAACCTTTTTTTGACTTTTATTGTATTTTTTTTAACTTTAATTTTAATTCTTGAAAACCTCTGGTGGTCTAGTGGGTAAAGACACCGCCTTGCAGTGCAAGGGGCGCCGGTTCGATTCCTGGCCTGGGAAGATCCCACGTGCCGCGGAGCAGCTGGACTGATGTGTCCAATTACTGAGCCGGAGCTCTGGCGCGCGTGCGCCCAGAGCCAGTGCTCTGCGACGACAGTGGCCACCATGATGGGAGGCCCACAGGAGCCAAAGAACAAAGACGGATGAAAATAGAGAAATGAAAGACCAATAGAAGTGGCCTGCCCGCTCCCTCCCTCCCCAACTCAACCCCCACCCAAAATAAATAAATAAATAAATCTTAAAAAAAAAAAAAACAAAAAAAAAGAAGGACAGGCCGCCGGAACCCGCCACCGCGAGGAGCCGCGGGAACCCGCGAGGAGCCGCGCACGCCGCGAGGAGCCGCGCACGCCGCGAGGAGCCGCGCCGCAGGTAAGTTCAGCCACTCCAACTGGAGGGCTTGCTGAACGGAGAGGGGAAGTCGTCCACGGGTTGCTGACCAGGGACCGGGCACGAGTTGGATGGGAAAGCTCGCGTCCGCCTTCGGGACTTAGACACGTAACGGGCAGTGCTCGTGTGCCAGTGGCGGAGGAGCCCGCGCTTCCCTAGAGCTGCAGCAGCAGTGGAGGAAGTCGGGGAAAGAGCATGGATTGGAGACTACAGGCGGGTGCGCGGTTGAGCCGGGGCGCCGTCCTCCAACACGGGACTGCGCCCGCCGCGGCCTCCGCCCGACTGACTGGGATCAGCCCACCGTCCCGGCCAGCACCCAGTATGGCAGCAAAGCCCTCATTTTGCTGAACACAAAAACAGACACCACAGCAACCGGCACTATAAGGGAAAGACTACGCCATCAAGACACCACCATCAAGAGCAGATTAGTTTCCAACAGGCAGATGAGAAGATAAAAACCAAGGACAGTATTTACCTTTTTTTTTTTTTTTTTTTTCTTTTCTTTTCCTTTTCTTCTGCTTGTTTGTGGTGGACTGTTTTGCTTATTCAATTGACTGGTCTGGTTTGGGGTCTATTAGTTGCTTTGTTTATTGGGGTTTTTTTTATTTTTTTTTTGTAGTTGTTTTCATTTGTTTGATTTGTTTTATGTGTTTTTTCTTTGTTTTTCAGTCTCTTATTATTTTTTTTCTGCTCTTTTTAATTTTTAACCTTTTTTTGACTTTTATTGTATTTTTTTTAACTTTAATTTTAATTCTTGAAAACCTCTAATTCTCTTTTCTCTTTCCTCTTTCCCACTGCTTTCTTCCTCTATGTTCTAAATGTAAAATATTTTCCTAGCTACCAATATCCTCTAGATAAATTATTTCCTATCTTCCTGTCTCCACTATTCATTTCCAAATACACTAAACAATACACACTAATCTTTGCTACCTAATCCTATAAAATACTTCCAAGATGAATCTTTTCCTTTTTATTACTTATAGACTCTCCTCCTTGTCACCCTGAACACATGTCCTAATTTAAAATTGCTTTCATTGTAATTATCCAAGCCAGGACCTTGTGCTAGATCTATTATTCAGGCACTATTTTAATTAATTCAAAGCTTAACGGGCAAGTATCATCTGTGATTGCATGAATTGCTAGAAGGATTTCCTGTGCCTTATCTCAAACTGTTCAGTTGTGGGGATTGCTGTATATGTATGTATATCTTACGATTATGTTAGAAAACATCTGCATGCTTTTATGACTGTCACCCATCAGGGATGCACCTCTTGTTCCTCAATGTTAGTATGTAAACTAGTATCACGGAACACCATAGCAAACCAGACATAGAGCCTACACCCCCTGACCAATCATCAAACCAAGGATCCTCGAAGCGGAAGCCCTGATTCCAAGACCCCACACTATCAAAGAACATACAATACTTGAGATTATTCACCTGTAAACAAGGTCTAACACCACCCAAGACACAAACCACTGAACCCTTCTAGAAGGACAGAAACCCAAAGGAAGGGAGAATTCAACCAAGAAGCCTGGTGGGAATAAGAACTCCATACATACAGACACACATAAAGAGACAAAAATTAACCTAATAATGATACGTCAGAGAAACACTGTACAAATGAAGGACCAAGTAAGAGAAAGACAGCTTCAAATGACAGAGGAGGAGATAGACAAACTATCTAAAAGAGAATTCAGAAAAGCTATACTAATGAGGATGCAAAACACCGAAAACAGAATATTAGAGGAAATTAGTGCATTGAGAAGAGACATGCAAGAAATGAAAAATAAGTAAATGGAGACAACTAACTCAATTGCTGAACTCAAAAATACTACAGAAGGTCTCAACAGTAGAGTATCGGCGGCTGAAGAACAGATAAGTGAGTTGGAAGACAGAATGGTGGAAATAAGTGCTGAAGAACAGAACAAAGTCCAAAGAATTAAAAGAACTGAGGAAAGCAGCAGAGACATATGGGACAATATCAAACGCACCAACATTAGAAGGATAGGAGTTCCAGAAGAAGAGGAAGAGAAGAAAGACTATGAAAAAATTCTTGAAGAGGTTATAGTTGAAAATTTTCCCAGCATGGGAAAGGAGATAGTCAACCAAGTCCAGGAAGCACAAAGCGTTCCATACAGGAGAAACCCCAGAAGAAACACACCAAGGCACATTCTAATCAAACTAACGCAGACTAAATATAAAGACAGATTACTAAAAGCAGCTAGGAGCAAACAACAAATAACATATAAAGGAAAGCCCATACGTCTAACTGCGGATCTCTCAACAGAAATCCTACAGGCCAGAAGAGAATGGCAAAATACACTTAAACGGCTAAAAGAGAACAACCTCCAACCAAGAATTCTCTACCCAGCAAGAATCTCATCAGAATCCATGGAGAAGTCAAAAGCTTCACAGACAAGCAAAAACTAAAAGAATTCTGTACCACAAAACCAGCCCTACAACAAGTGTTAAACGGCCTGAAATAGCCAGTAAATACAAGAGTAGAAGAAGCCTTACAAATCAAACCCCAAACTTCTAAGAAGATGACAATAGGAACATTCGTATCAATAATTACTTTGAACGTAAATGGACTAAATGCTCCAACCAAACGACACAGGCTGGCTGAATGGATCCAGAAGCAAGACCCATATATATGCTGTTTACAAGAGACCCACTTCAGACCTAGAGACACTCATAGACTGAAAGTGAAAGGCTGGAAAAAGATATTTCATGCAAATGGAAATCAAAAGAAAGCTGGAGTAGCAATCCTCATATCAGACAAAACAGATTTAGAGTAAAGAAGATTGTAAGAGACAAGGCAGGTCACTACATCATGATCAAGGGATCTATCCAAGAGGAAGACATAACAGTCATGAATATCTACGCACCCAACACAGGGGCACCTCAATACATAAGACAGGTACTTTCAGACATAAAAGAAGAAATCAACAATAGCACAATAATAGTAAGAGACTTTAACACTCCTCTCAAACCAATGGACAGATCAACAAAACAGAAAATTAATAAAGAAACACAAGCCTTAAATGCCACACTGGAAAAGATGGAACTCATCGATATCTTTAGGACGTTCCATCCAAAAGCAGAAGAATACACTTTCTTCTCAAGTGCTCACGGAACATTCTCCAGCATAGATCACATCTTGGGCCACAGATCTAACCTCAGTCAGTTCAAGAAAACCGAAATTATATCAACCATCTTCTCGGACCACAATGCAATGAGACTGGAGATCAACTACCAGAAAAAAAACCCTAAAAACAGGAACACATGGAGATTAAACAATACATACCTAAAAAACCAACTGATCACTGAGGAAATCAAAGGAGAAATTTAAAAATTCCTAGAAGAATATGACAATGAACACACGACCGTGCAAAACCTATGGGATACAGCAAAAGCAGTTCTAAGAGGGAAATTTGTAGCAATACAATCCTACCTCAAGAAACTAGGAAAATATGAAGCAGATGACCTAACCCTCCGCTTAAAACAATTGGAGAAAGAAGAACAAATGCATCCCAAAGCCAGCAGAAGAAGAGAAATCATAAAGATCAGAGCAGAAATAAATGAGAAAGAAACAAAAGAAACAATAGTAAAGATAAACAAAAAGAAAGCTGGAGTCCAGCAAATTTCCCCTTCAGACCTAGAGACACTCATAGACTGAAAGTGAAAGGCTGGAAAAAGATATTTCATGCAAATGGAAATCAAAAGAAAGCTGGAGTAGCAATCCTCATATCAGACAAAACAGATTTAGAGTAAAGAAGATTGTAAGAGACAAGGCAGGTCACTACATCATGATCAAGGGATCTATCCAAGAGGAAGACATAACAGTCATGAATATCTACGCACCCAACACAGGGGCACCTCAATACATAAGACAGGTACTTTCAGACATAAAAGAAGAAATCAACAATAGCACAATAATAGTAAGAGACTTTAACACTCCTCTCAAACCAATGGACAGATCAACAAAACAGAAAATTAATAAAGAAACACAAGCCTTAAATGCCACACTGGAAAAGATGGAACTCATCGATATCTTTAGGACGTTCCATCCAAAAGCAGAAGAATACACTTTCTTCTCAAGTGCTCACGGAACATTCTCCAGCATAGATCACATCTTGGGCCACAGATCTAACCTCAGTCAGTTCAAGAAAACCGAAATTATATCAACCATCTTCTCGGACCACAATGCAATGAGACTGGAGATCAACTACCAGAAAAAAAACCCTAAAAACAGGAACACATGGAGATTAAACAATACATACCTAAAAAACCAACTGATCACTGAGGAAATCAAAGGAGAAATTTAAAAATTCCTAGAAGAATATGACAATGAACACACGACCGTGCAAAACCTATGGGATACAGCAAAAGCAGTTCTAAGAGGGAAATTTGTAGCAATACAATCCTACCTCAAGAAACTAGGAAAATATGAAGCAGATGACCTAACCCTCCGCTTAAAACAATTGGAGAAAGAAGAACAAATGCATCCCAAAGCCAGCAGAAGAAGAGAAATCATAAAGATCAGAGCAGAAATAAATGAGAAAGAAACAAAAGAAACAATAGTAAAGATAAATAAAACAAAAAGCTGGTTCTTTGAAAAGGTAAACAAAATTGACAAGCCACTGGACAGACTCATTAAGAAAAAGAGAGAGAAGAACCAGATCACCAAAATCAAAAACGAAAAAGGAGAGATTGCAACAGATAATGCAGAAATCCAAAGGATTCTTAGAGACTATTAAGAGCAACTCTATGGCAACAAACTGGACAACCTGGAAGAAATGGACAGTTTCTTGGGGAAGATCAATCTCCCAAGACTGAGCCAGGAAGAAACAGAAACTTTGAACAAGCCAATCACAAGCTCAGAAATCGAATCTGTGATTAAAAATCTACCCCCAAATAAAAGCCCAGGGCCAGATGGCTTCACAGGCGAACTCTACCAAACATTTAAAGAAGAGCTAATGCCTGTCCTTCTAAAGCTCTTTCAAAAAATTTGCACAGGAAGGAAAACTTCCAAACACATTCCACGAGGCCACCATCACCCTGATACCCAAACCAGGCAAAGACAACACAAAAAAGGAAAGTTACAGGCCAATTTCTCTGATGAACTTAGATGCCAAGATCCTCAACAAAACCCTAGCAAACAGAATTCAACGACACATCAAAAAACTCATACATCATGATCAAGTCGGGGTCATCCCAGGCACGCAAGGCTTCTTCAATATCTGCAAATCAATCAATGTGACACACCATATCAACAAACAGAGAGACAAAAATCACATGAGCATCTCAATAGATGCAGAAAAACCCTTCAACAAAGTACAACATCCATTTATGATAAAAAGAAAACTCTTCAGAAAATGGGCATAGAAGGAACCTATCTCAACATAATAAAAGTCGATATGAGAAGCCCACAGCGAACATTATCCTTAACGGTGAAAAACTGAAAGCATTCCCTCGAAGATCAGGAACAAGACAGGGGTGCCTACTTTCACCACTACTTTTCAACATAGTCATGGAAGTGCTAGCAACGGCAATAAGAGACGAGAAAGAAATCAAAGGAATCCAGACTGGAAAGGAAGAAATAAATCGCTCTCGTTTTGCAGACGACATGATACTATACAGAGAAAACCCAAAAGACACGGTTACAAAGCTACTAGAAGTAATCAATGAATTCCGCAAAGTCGCGGGATACAAAGTCTACACACAGAAATCACTGGCACTCCTATACACAAACAGTGAAAAATCAGAAAACGAAATCAAAGAGGCAATCCCCTTCACCATTGCAAACAAACGAATCAAATACCTAGGAATAAACCTACCCAAAGAAACAAAAGAACTGTACACAGAGAATTACAAGACACTCATGAGAGACATTAAAGAAGACTTAAACAGATGGAGAGGTATTCCATGTTCCTGGGTCGGAACAATCAATATTGTGAAAATGACCATACTACCAAATATCATCTACAGATTCAATGCAATACCTATCCAACTTCCATTGACATTTTTCACAGAACTAGACCAAAGAATAAGACAGTTCAGATGGAAACACAGAAGACCTCGAATAGCCAAAGCAATCCTGAGAAAGAAAAACAGAGCTGGAGGAATCAGCCTCCCTAACTTCAGACTCTACTACAAAGCAACAGTCCTCAAGACAGTATGGTACTGGCACAAAAACAGAACTATAGATCAATGGAACAAGATTGAGAACCCAGAGATCAACCCACGCACCTATCGGTACCTTATTTTTGACAAAGGAGGCGAAACTATAAAATGGGAGAAAGACAGCCTCTTCAACAAATGGTGCTGGGAAAATTGGACAGCTACCTGCAAAAAAATGAAGTTGGAACATTTCCTGACCCCATACACAAAGATCAACTCAAAATGGATTAAAGACCTAAATGTAAGACCAGAAACCATCAAACTCTTAGAGGAGAATATAGGCAAAACTTTCAAGGTTATAATTAAAGCAAGATCTCTGACCCACCTACTAGAATAGCGGCAAAAAAAACCCCCGGTGAAAAACTGAAAGCATTCCCTCGAAGATCAGGAACAAGACAGGGGTGCCTACTTTCACCACTACTTTTCAACATAGTCATGGAAGTGCTAGCAACGGCAATAAGAGACGAGAAAGAAATCAAAGGAATCCAGACTGGAAAGGAAGAAATAAAGCTCTCTCGTTTTGCAGACGACATGATACTATACATAGAAAACCCAAAAGACACGGTTACAAAGCTACTAGAAGTAATCAATGAATTCCGCAAAGTCGCGGGATACAAAGTCTACACACAGAAATCACTGGCACTCCTATACACAAACAGTGAAAAATCAGAAAACGAAATCAAAGAGGCAATCCCCTTCACCATTGCAAACAAACGAATCAAATACCTAGGAATAAACCTACCCAAAGAAACAAAAGAACTGTCCACAGAGAATTACAAGACACTCATGAGAGACATTAAAGAAGACTTAAACAGATGGAGAGGTATTCCATGTTCCTGGGTCGGAACAATCAATATTGTGAAAATGACCATACTACCAAATATCATCTACAGATTCAATGCAATACCTATCCAACTTCCATTGACATTTTTCACAGAACTAGACCAAAGAATAAGACAGTTCAGATGGAAACACAGAAGACCTCGAATAGCCAAAGCAATCCTGAGAAAGAAAAACAGAGCTGGAGGAATCAGCCTCCCTAACTTCAGACTCTACTACAAAGCAACAGTCCTCAAGACAGTATGGTACTGGCACAAAAACAGAACTATAGATCAATGGAACAAGATTGAGAACCCAGAGATCAACCCACGCACCTATCGGTACCTTATTTTTGACAAAGGAGGCGAAACTATAAAATGGGAGAAAGACAGCCTCTTCAACAAATGGTGCTGGGAAAATTGGACAGCTACCTGCAAAAAAATGAAGTTGGAACATTTCCTGACCCCATACACAAAGATCAACTCAAAATGGATTAAAGACCTAAATGTAAGACCAGAAACCATCAAACTCTTAGAGGAGAATATAGGCAAAACTTTCAAGGTTATAATTAAAGCAAGATCTCTGACCCACCTACTAGAATAGCGGAACTGAAAAGAAAAGTGAACACTTGGGGCCTAATGAAATTAAAAGCTTTTGTACAGCAAAAGAAATTACCAAAAAGTTCATCAGACTCCCCACAGAATGGGAGAAAATCATAGCAAATGAAACAACAGACAAAGAATTAATCTCCAAAATCTACAAGCAACTCAGACAATTCAGCACAAGGAAAATGAGCAGCCCAATCAAAAAATGGGAAAAAGATCTAAAGAGACGCCTCTCCAAAGAGGACATACAGATGGCCCAAAAATACATGAAACGATGCTCAACCTCGCTTATTATCAGAGAAATGCAAATTAAAACCACAATGAGATACCACCTTACACCTGTCAGAATGGCCATCATCATCAAATCGACAGACAAATGCTGGAGAGGGTGCGGAGAAAAGGGAACCCTCTTGCATTGCTGGTGGGAATGTAAATTAATACAACCTCTATGGAAGACAATATGGAGATTCCTTAAAAAACTAAAAATAGAAGCAGCCTATGACCCAGCAATCCCACTATTAGGCCTATATCCTGATGAAATCAAAACTGAATGAGGCACCTTTACCCCAATGTTCATTGCAGCTCTCTATACAATAGCCAGAACATGGAAGCAACCTAGATGTCCATCGACAAATGAATGGATCCAGAAGCTCTGGTACATATATACAATGGAATACTACTCAGCTGTTAAAAGAAATGCAGAAAACTCAGTCCTAATGAGGTGGCTGGCTCTAGAACCTATCATAAAAAGTGAAGTAAGTCAAAAAGAACAGGACAAGTACAATATACTAACACACATATATGGAATCTAGTAGGATGGTCATGATAACATACGCAGTAAACTCATGAAAAAACAGAGAATAGACATAAAGACATTGTGGAGACCGAACAGTGGGAGGGAGGCATGGAGGGAGTAACATGGAAGCCTATACTGTCATGTGTGGAAAAGATAGCTATTGTCATTTTGCTAGGGGAATAGGAGTACCTACAACCACTTGGAGCGATGGTCTGGAGGGATGGGAGGGGGGAACTGGGTGGGGGGAGGGCCCAGGGATATGCATATGAATGATCTGGGAACATAAATGTAAAAAAATAAATAAATAAATAAATAAATTTAAAAAAAAAAAGAAGGACAAATACAGTATACTAACATATATATGGAAACCAGTAAGTTCGTACTGATAAATACGCACACAGAGCATTGATGGAAAAAACAGTCATAGAGAACAGACTTATGGGCATTGGGGAGAGGGATATGAAATGAGCAACTCAGAACCCTATACTATCTTATGTAAAAGAGATTGCTATTGTCCATTTGCTGTGGGACTAAGCAATTGTACTTGGGGGCTATGTGATGACTTAGAGGGGTGGGATCACGGGCATGGGATATACATATGACTAAACTGGAATTATATATACATGTAAACAACAAAACTCTGTAAAATCAAAAAAGCAAAATAAAAAACACTGCGATTGAGAAAAAAAAGAAAAGAAAAGACAGTATTGTGCATATCAACCATCAGGGTGAAGCTGCATTTCTCTCCTTCTCGGAGATCTGGGCCTTATGCAAGATCAACCCTGTTTTTCATTTCTTCATACCTCTGGTATCATTTTATCTTTAAAATTTCTCAGCACAGAGTCCAAGGCTCACTGAGAGTAAAGGATACAGTCTTTCTGTCTAAGACAGAGTCATTTTAACCAAATTAAAACATTTTTTATACTCTCACAAAACGAGGCAGTGAAAGAGTGAATAGGCTAACTTGTTAAGTCTAGCAGTTTCCAAGGAGAAGGAAGAGAAGGAGGAACAAACCTTTTCTAGCTTAAATGTTTTCATGTTAACAATCTACTCAACTGACAATTAACTCTCCTAAAGTCCAGAATTACCCTTACTGTCTTTTGGATGCAAACTACTTTTGCACTGAAATGTCTGTTACCCTTATTGCTTTATGGATGCAAATTATTATCCATTGGAATCTCTCATCTAGTCTTGACATCCAGAGACCATTCTCTGACTAATCTTATGTTAATGTTTTGGAAGTGGGTCTGGTAAGACTTTTACAACCTAGACATTCCTTTTAATAACCAACTGAAAAAGTACAAAATGTCCCACCCAAACTAGTTGCTTGGTGTATTCTCCTACCCTCATCCAGTGCCTTTTGCTGAAAGTTTTCTCTATCCATTTTCACTTTAATAAAACTTTTGCTTCACGAATCTCTGAGTGACTGGAGTTGCATCTTTTGATCCCAAAGTGAAATTTTCTCCTTCAGAGGTCATGAATCCTACACTGCTGTTTACCATCATCTATCAGCAGAGATTCAGCATTAGAATGAGACTCTGGTGCTGGAACCACAACAGCTTGTACCTTGAACCATACACAGTGTGTGCTCTCATCCTTTCACTCCAGTACAACTTTCCTTTATAGGAAACAGAGTTATAATGAACCTGATCCACTGGGCTTCTGCTCCAGCAGTTTGATATTTGACCCCACACCAACAGGGTGATAGTGGCCACTTAGCAGAAAAGAAGTCTCAGCTCACACCTGACTCTGGCTCAAGCTCCTCTAACTCCAGATACACTTTCTACAAAGGTGAAAGCTGATGTCATTTCCAGCTCTTCCATCTCAGCCACTAGGCATGCTAAGAAGGTACAGATAAGTTTCCATATAAGGAGACAATTTCAGGGCTAGAATAGTCAATAGTTTCACCTAATTTCATGAAGACAGAGAAACTTAAGCAAAATGAGAGAAAGGGGAAATTTATTTCAAATTAAAGATCAAGAAACTCATGTAAAAAACAGCTAATGAAAAAGGAAAATAACAACTTATCAGATAAAGAGTTCAAAGCAGCATTATTAATAACAATGCTAAGTGAATTAGGGAAAATAGTAAAAACAGTCAGGATTTTAACAGACAAAAAACAGAACCAGTCTGAAATGAGGAATACAGCTACTTAAATGAGAAATCCAGTAGAAGGAATTAACAACAGACAAAGTGATAAAGAACAAAACATAAATGATCAGAAAGCTAGAATAGTGGACAGCACACAATCAAAACAGCAAAAAGGGAAACAAAGGGGAAACCACTTAAGGAACCTCCAGGACAGCATCAAAAGTACCAACATTTGCATGATGAGATCACAAAAGAAGAGAGGCTTTTGAAAAATTATCGCTGAAAACTTACAAAACGTAAGCGAAGAAAACAAGTATTCAACTATAGGAAGCATACATAGTCTCAAACAAGATCAACTCAGAGAGAACTACACCAAAATGTATCTAATTAAAATAGCAAAAGTTTCCTTTTTCTTTTATATTGGAATACAGTTGATTATACTGTTAGTGTCAGGCATACAGAAGATTGACTCAGTAATACATACAAATGTAGCTCTTTTTTTTTTTCAAATTATTTCCTTATTTAGGTTATTACAGAATATTGAGCAGAGTTCCTTGTGCTATATTGAAAGTTGCCTATTTAAAACATAAGAATGTGTATATGTCAGTCAAGACCTCCCAATCTATTCCTCCCCAACCCTTCTACCCAGTTGAATCTGCTTCATTTTTATAAATATGTTTATTTGCATACTACTTTAGATTCCAAAAAGAGGTGATATCCTAGAATATTTGTCATTCGGTGCCTGACTTACTTCACTTAATATGATAATCTCCAAGTAAATGAGATTATTTTGTTCTTTTTATGGCTGTGTAATATTCCAATGAATATGCATACTGCCTCTCCTTAATCCATTCTTTTGTTGATCGACATCTAGGTTGCTTCCATGTTTTGGATATTTTATAAACAGTGTTTCAGTGAATATTAGGGTGTATGTATCCTTTCAAACCTTTTTCTCTGGACATATGTCCAGCAGTAGAATTGCTGGATCATATGGTTGCTTTCCTTTTTAATTTCCTAAGGAAACATGCTGTTCTTCATAGTGACTGTACCACTTTATATCCTCACAAACAATGTAGGAAGGTTCTCTTTTCCGCACAACTTCTCCAGCATTTATTGTTTGTAAACATTTTAATGGAGGCCATGCTGACTATTGTGAGGCATTAATAGCATCTGACTGTAGTTTTGATATATATTCTCTAATAATTAGTGATTCTGAGCATCATTTCATTTGCCTCTTGGTCATCTGTATGTCTTCTTTAAAGAAATGCTTATTTAAGTCTTCTGTCATTTGATTTGTTTATTTATTTTTTCTGATATTGACCTGTGTGAGCTGTTCATTTTCTGTGGGTTGACTTTTCATTTTATTTATGGATTCCTTTGCTGTACAAATGCTTTTGAGTTTAAGTAGGTCTTATTTATTTTTATTTTTATTACCATTGCCCTAGGAGACAGAACAAAAAAGATATTGCTGTAATTTACATTAAAGTGTGTTTTACCTATCTTTTTCTCTAATATTTTTGTAGTAATAGTATTCCATCTTACATTTGGGTCTTTAATAAAATTTGAGTTTATTTTTGTGTCTAGTGTTAAAGAATATTCTAGTTTCATTATTTTACATGTAACTGTTCCATTTTCCCAGTACCGTTTGTTAAAGAGACTATCTTTTCTTCATTGTATATTCTTTCATATTCTTTTATAGAATAGATAACTATATGTATGGGTTTCTCTCTTGACTTTCTATACTGTTCCATTGATTAATATTTTTGATTTTGTGCCAGTATCATGCTGCTTTTGTTACTGTAGTTTTGTAGCATAGTTTAAAATGAGAAAGCCTGACTCCTCCAACTCTGTTTTCTATCTCAACTTTGCTATTTTAGGTTATTTTTTGTTTCCATACAAATCTTAAGACTTTTTCTGTTCTAGTTTAAAAAAAAAAAAACTGCTGTTGGTAATTTGATTGGGATTACAATGAATCTTGTAGATTGCCTTGCATTACATAGTCATTTTGACAATATTAATTCCTTCAATCCAAGAACATAATGCATTTCTCCATCTGTTTGTCTCATCTTCAATTACTTTCATCAGTTTCTTATAGTTTTTGGAGTACGGGTCTTTCGCCTCCTTATTTTATTTCTTTTTGATGTACTCGGAATTGCTTCTTTAAATTCTCTTTCTAATCTTTGGTTGTTAGCACATAGAAATGCAACAGATTTTGTCATGGGCAAGCAAAGGCATCTTCACTGACAGATATTGGGACCCTAATTATAAGGAAAGCTGTTTTGATTGGGAAAGTGAGGAAGAGAAGTTAGGTTATTTGCAGGGAATGCCACTATGCAGGGAAGAAGACCCCTCTACTCTAACTTGGTAGGTATGTCTTCTTTAAAGAAATGCTTATTTAAGTCTTCTGTCATTTGATTTGTTTATTTATTTTTTCTGATATTGACCTGTGTGAGCTGTTCATTTTCTGTGGGTTGACTTTTCATTTTATTTATGGATTCCTTTGCTGTACAAATGCTTTTGAGTTTAAGTAGGTCTTATTTATTTTTATTTTTATTACCATTGCCCTAGGAGACAGAACAAAAAAGATATTGCTGTAATTTACATTAAAGTGTGTTTTACCTATCTTTTTCTCTAATATTTTTGTAGTAATAGTATTCCATCTTACATTTGGGTCTTTAATAAAATTTGAGTTTATTTTTGTGTCTAGTGTTAAAGAATATTCTAGTTTCATTATTTTACATGTAACTGTTCCATTTTCCCAGTACCGTTTGTTAAAGAGACTATCTTTTCTTCATTGTATATTCTTTCATATTCTTTTATAGAATAGATAACTATATGTATGGGTTTCTCTCTTGACTTTCTATACTGTTCCATTGATTAATATTTTTGATTTTGTGCCAGTATCATGCTGCTTTTGTTACTGTAGTTTTGTAGCATAGTTTAAAATGAGAAAGCCTGACTCCTCCAACTCTGTTTTCTATCTCAACTTTGCTATTTTAGGTTATTTTTTGTTTCCATACAAATCTTAAGACTTTTTCTGTTCTAGTTTAAAAAAAAAAAAACTGCTGTTGGTAATTTGATTGGGATTACAATGAATCTTGTAGATTGCCTTGCATTACATAGTCATTTTGACAATATTAATTCCTTCAATCCAAGAACATAATGCATTTCTCCATCTGTTTGTCTCATCTTCAATTACTTTCATCAGTTTCTTATAGTTTTTGGAGTACGGGTCTTTCGCCTCCTTATTTTATTTCTTTTTGATGTACTCGGAATTGCTTCTTTAAATTCTCTTTCTAATCTTTGGTTGTTAGCACATAGAAATGCAACAGATTTTGTCATGGGCAAGCAAAGGCATCTTCACTGACAGATATTGGGACCCTAATTATAAGGAAAGCTGTTTTGATTGGGAAAGTGAGGAAGAGAAGTTAGGTTATTTGCAGGGAATGCCACTATGCAGGGAAGAAGACCCCTCTACTCTAACTTGGTAGGTATGTCAAATGCTCCCACAAAGGTGGTCATTAGTACAAGAGGATGGTTCCATGTTCACTTTTCACAGGAAAGATCAAGAAAAGATACCCGGACCGAGCAGACAAATACCTTTTCACAATAGCGATAAGCACTGCCCACAGCCCCACCACTCCAAGAACTCTTCCGACGATGACTAAATAGCTAGTATTGTTACTGATAGGAAGCCTGCGTCTGAAATAGCCCCGCTCATAAAACTAGCAGTTTGTAGACTTAGACTATCACCTTTGACAAACACTGATAGAGATGTTTACCTAGGCGATAGTACAGAGCACAATAGCTCTTGTACTTCTGCTTTTAGTTATAGTGTAATATGTTTTTTACAACTCGTAGTTGCCTTTGTAAATTAAGAATTGCAAGAATGTTTCCTGTACAAACACGTTTCCCCCCGAGGACAAAGGTGTTTACCTAGGTGCTAGTAGAGGAGCAAAAAGCTCTTGTAATAACCACTTTTGTGATTACTAGTTAACTTGAGATTTCTAATTGAGAAAATATAAAAGGGTAAGGTAAAATTATGTGGGAGGTTCGCTCATGGGTATCGACTGTGCCTGATGTGACATCAAGACTCTCCAGCTCTGGAGCAAGAACTTGTGCTTGCTTTTGATTGAGTTCTGATTATTTGATTGAGTTCCAAGAATATGTGCTTGCCTTTGTTTGAATTCTGACTAATTGAATCTTGATTGTAATTATTATATGTACTATGATTAATAAAGCTACTCTTGGTTTGACGATACTTGAGACCATGACACTTTATTGTCTAAGTCCGAGACTCACAACTCTGAAGGGACTACACTGTGACTGTAAAAGGTCTCTGATCTATTTAAGATAGTATCTTGTAGTGCGAACTAATAAGAATCGGAGTAAGCTGCAGCACAGTGCCTGCGACAATTTCTACGTATTTAATTTGCATACTACAACTTTTCAGAATTAGCTGATGAGCTCTAATAGTTTTCTGGTGATATCGGTTTTAGAAGAATGCAACAGATTTTGTCATGGGCAAGCAAAGGCATCTTCACTGCTTGGACCCTAATAATAAGGAAAGCTGTTTTGATTGGGAAAGTGAGGAAGAGAAGTTAGGTTGTGTGCAGTGAATGCCACTATGCAGGGAAGAAGACCCCTCTACTCTAACTTGGTAGGTATGTCAAATGCTCCCACAAAGGTGGTCATTAGTACAAGAGGATGGTTCCATGTTCACTTTTCACAGGAAAGATCAAGAAAAGATACCCGGACCGAGCAGACAAATACCTTTTCACAATAGCGATAAGCACTGCCCACAGCCCCACCACTCCAAGAACTCTTCCGACGATGACTAAATAGCTAGTATTGTTACTGATAGGAAGCCTGCGTCTGAAATAGCCCCGCTCATAAAACTAGCAGTTTGTAGACTTAGACTATCACCTTTGACAAACACTGATAGAGATGTTTACCTAGGCGATAGTACAGAGCACAATAGCTCTTGTACTTCTGCTTTTTAGTTATAGTGTAATATGTTTTTTACAACTCGTAGTTGCCTTTGTAAATTAAGAATTGCAAGAATGTTTCCTGTACAAACACGTTTCCCCCCGAGGACAAAGGTGTTTACCTAGGTGCTAGTAGAGGAGCAAAAAGCTCTTGTAATAACCACTTTTGTGATTACTAGTTAACTTGAGATTTCTAATTGAGAAAATATAAAAGGGTAAGGTAAAATTATGTGGGAGGTTCGCTCATGGGTATCGACTGTGCCTGATGTGACATCAAGACTCTCCAGCTCTGGAGCAAGAACTTGTGCTTGCTTTTGATTGAGTTCTGATTATTTGATTGAGTTCCAAGAATATGTGCTTGCCTTTGTTTGAATTCTGACTAATTGAATCTTGATTGTAATTATTATATGTACTATGATTAATAAAGCTACTCTTGGTTTGACGATACTTGAGACCATGACACTTTATTGTCTAAGTCCGAGACTCACAACTCTGAAGGGACTACACTGTGACTGTAAAAGGTCTCTGATCTATTTAAGATAGTATCTTGTAGTGCGAACTAATAAGAATCGGAGTAAGCTGCAGCACAGTGCCTGCGACAATTTCTACGTATTTAATTTGCATACTACAACTTTTCAGAATTAGCTGATGAGCTCTAATAGTTTTCTGGTGATATCTTTAGTATATTATATGTATAGTAACATGCCATCTGCAAACAATGACAGAATCACTTCTTTTCCAATTTGAAAAAGGAATTTTGTTTCTTTTTCTTCTCTTATTAGTGTGGCTAGGCCCTCCAAAACTATGTTGAATAAAAGTGATGAGAGTGGACATTCCTGTCTTATTCCTGATCTTAGAAGAAACACTTTCAGCTTTTCACTATTGAATATGAAGCTAAGGAGACTTTAAGTAGCCTAATGGGTGCTAATGGATAGGACTGTGTTTCTACCCTCTTGATTGGCCTAAGACATGCCATCACTGGAGCCTACAGACTATTGGGTGAGACCAGGACTTTGTGAGAAAAAGGTGGCCTCCTAGAGGGCTCATGTCAAGGAGTATTCTCTGGAACTACTGCTACAGTGTCTTTGTTCCCACAGTGATGCACAGCTGTTTCACACCTCTGCAGTACCAGCAGATTCTGGCTAGGCTTTAAGGAGGTTACTGGTTTTTTCCGGTTTCTGGTACATCAAGACTCTGTGTGCCCAAAGGTGGAGTTTCCATTTCTGCCCATTCTATGCAGTTTCTGTTATCAAAATCCACTGCCCTTCAAAGTCAGATTCCTGGGGGCTCTTTCTCCCATTTCCAGACTCCCAAGCTAGGAGCTTGATGTGGTACTCAGAACTTTCATTCCCATGGTGGAATTTCTGTGGTATAATTAATTTTCATTTTCTGGGTCATCTTCCCATTGTGTATAGGGTTTCATTTTTATCTTTAGGGTTGTATCCCTCCTACAATCTTAAGTTTTGGCTTTATCTTTGGATATAAGATATCTTTGAGGATAGGCTCTAGCACTATAGAAAAAAAGAAAATTGCAGATCTTGCCTCAAATAAACATATATGAAAAAATCCTTAATAAAATGTTAGTCTGCTAAATTCCAGATGAGGACTGTTGCTGGATACAGGGAGACAACCTGAGGAAACTGGAGGGAGGAAATCCACAATAGTTTATACCTTTGGAGAAAAAACAGACTGCCATAACAGCATATTGCTGAGACACACACAGGGAATGGAACCATCATTGTATCCTTTCTCTCCCCACATATTGGCATGTGCCATCGCATAATAGAGAAAGCCCAGTGAGGACTGACTTTTGTGCACCAGAGGGGGCCCAGCCAGTTCTCAATAGGGCCATATCTCCTATGCTTGAGGCCAGTGGATTACTTGCACACCTGGTGCACCTAGGGTTCCAGTAATCCAAGCATCTGTGCCACCTCCACATCCTGTCCTTACAGAGGTAGACTCAAATTCTCCAAGGCAGCCTGGGGAGGAAACTTCTGTGTGTGGTCCACATGTAGGATAAAACTCACATGAACATAAAAACGCAACTGAGTCCTATGGGAAACTAAGGAAGACTATTGAAAATCTTTCTATCAGCTACATAAGCTGGTAATTGAGTACACATGATGAAGTTAGGTACACCATGTGTGTATGAAACATATAAAAGGATGATGAGTATTCCCAAAAGTGAACATTGCCTACCGCTGATAATCATAGATATTGGGAGAAAGCATGTGTGAGAGTAGGAAGAGATTAGAGCCTGAACTGTCCACACAGGGCATACACCAGTTCCTGAGACCAGTCTAGAGGCATTGCAGGGCCTTCTGGGGAGGTAGTGGTGGGCTGTGACTCACAGTGGAGGCGAGAACACTGAGAGCTGAAACCTTAGGAAAATATTTATTTTACTTTGGGATATTAACGGATCTTCCCATTGTGTATAGGGTTTCATTTTATCTTTAGGGTTGTATCCCTCCTACAATCTTAAGTTTTGGCTTTATCTTTGGATATAAGATATCTTTGAGGATAGGCTCTAGCACTATAGAAAAAAAGAAAATTGCAGATCTTGCCTCAAATAAACATATATGAAAAAATCCTTAATAAAATGTTAGTCTGCTAAATTCCAGATGAGGACTGTTGCTGGATACAGGGAGACAACCTGAGGAAACTGGAGGGAGGAAATCCACAATAGTTTATACCTTTGGAGAAAAAACAGACTGCCATAACAGCATATTGCTGAGACACACACAGGGAATGGAACCATCATTGTATCCTTTCTCTCCCCACATATTGGCATGTGCCATCGCATAATAGAGAAAGCCCAGTGAGGACTGACTTTTGTGCACCAGAGGGGGCCCAGCCAGTTCTCAATAGGGCCATATCTCCTATGCTTGAGGCCAGTGGATTACTTGCACACCTGGTGCACCTAGGGTTCCAGTAATCCAAGCATCTGTGCCACCTCCACATCCTGTCCTTACAGAGGTAGACTCAAATTCTCCAAGGCAGCCTGGGGAGGAAACTTCTGTGTGTGGTCCACATGTAGGATAAAACTCACATGAACATAAAAACGCAACTGAGTCCTATGGGAAACTAAGGAAGACTATTGAAAATCTTTCTATCAGCTACATAAGCTGGTAATTGAGTACACATGATGAAGTTAGGTACACCATGTGTGTATGAAACATATAAAAGGATGATGAGTATTCCCAAAAGTGAACATTGCCTACCGCTGATAATCATAGATATTGGGAGAAAGCATGTGTGAGAGTAGGAAGAGATTAGAGCCTGAACTGTCCACACAGGGCATACACCAGTTCCTGAGACCAGTCTAGAGGCATTGCAGGGCCTTCTGGGGAGGTAGTGGTGGGCTGTGACTCACAGTGGAGGCGAGAACACTGAGAGCTGAAACCTTAGGAAAATATTTATTTTACTTTTGTATTTGAAGTCATTCTGATGTTGGTACTGCTTTTATTTTGTTGTTGTTATTATTTTCATGTGGTCTTTTGTGATTTTTTTTCTGATGGTATTTTTGTGTGTGTGTGTATATGTGTGTGTGTGTGTGTGTGTGTGTGTGTGTGTGTGTGTGTATACATACATATAATTTTACTTTGGTTTTCGATTGTTATCTGTGAGTGCTTTAATTTTTAAAACTATTATTATTTTCATTTTTTCCTTTATTCTTCAGCTGGCACTCTGGGTTTGTTTTCTGTTTTGTGTTTTTATTAGTTTTATTTTTAAAGTATTTAATTTAATTTTTATTTCTTTTGTATTTCTGGTTTTTCTCTTGCTTTTTATTTTTCTTGGTTCTGTTTTTGCTTCTGTACATGTGTTTTCCTTTTTTTTTATTATTTCTCTTCATTTGAATTTCTTTTATCACTTTTTTTCTTTAATCCCCAAAACATCTTCCAGAATCTTATTTCCCCAACTGGAACACGGGCCTGAATATCTGGGATGAGAACACAGATTCCAAGACAATGAACCACCAGAAAATTCCTCATCCCAGAGAATATTAATTGGTAATAGTTCCCATAAAGGCCTCCATCAGAAGTCAAGACCCAGATACACCCAACTGGATGCACCCAGTACTGGATGCCTCATGTTATACAACAAAAAGACAGAAGCATAAATCCAACCAACAGCAGACATTCTGCCTAAAGTAATACAAAGACTACAAACTCACCCAAAGAGAGCACCTGATATGACCCAGCTTACCAGAGGGAAATAATCCACCTACACCCACCAAAATGCAGGCACTCATCACTCCTACATTGAACCCAACACAAGCAAATGGACAGCCTATCCCCTTGTAAGTGGAGACCAGAGACAAGAATATCTTTACCCATGAAGACTGGAAAAGACTTCAAACACAGTAAATCTGACAAAATAAAAAGAGAAATATTGTGATGATGGAGGAAGGTAAAAACCAACAAGATCAAATTATCAAAAAGACAATAGAAAATCTACATGAAAGATACTGATAGCAAAGATGGAAATCTCCAAAATATTAATAGAATGGAGAAAATGAAAGAAACACTTAAAAACACCTAGAAGAACTAAAACACAAATAGTATTGAAGTAAACAAATAAAAAGTACACTGGAAAGTCAATAGCAGAATAACTGAGACAGAAGAATAGATAAGTGAGCTGAAAAATAGAATGGTGTATTAGAATAAAGAAAAAATTAAAACAATTGAAGACAATCACAGAGATTTTTGTTGTTGTTTTTGTTTGTTCACTAAGTCATATCTGACTCTTTTGCAACTCCATGAACTATAGCCCTCCAGGCCCCTGTGTTGATAGGATTTTCCGGTCAAGACTACTGAAGCGGGTTGTCATTTCCTTCTCCAGGGGATCTTCCTAAACCAGGCATCAAACCTTTGGTTTCTGTTGTGTCTCCTGAAGTTCAGGCTGATTCCTCTGACCACCAGGGAAGTCTACAACACCATTAAGTGCACGTATATTCAAATTACAAGGGTCTCAGTAGAAATAGATACAGATAAGAAGTCTGAGAAAATATTTAAGAAGATTATAATTTAAAAATTCTGTAGTATGTGAAAGGAAATAGTCAATCAAGTCCATGAAGCACAGAGTCTAATACAGGAGAAACATACCATGAAATATATTTATCAAACTATCAAAATTAAAAACAATGAAAATATATTTAAAGCACCAAGGGGAGAGAAATTAACATGCAACAAAATCTCCATAAGGTTAACAGCTGATCTTTTAGCAGAAAATCTACAGACCAGAAGGAAATAGCAGGATATATTTTAAATTTTAAGAATGAAAGGGCAAAACCTACAAGAAAGGTTACTCTACCCATTAAGGATCTCATTAAGATTTGACATAAAGAAGGAGAGGAGCTAAGATGGCGGCATAGAAGGACGTGTACTCACCTCTCCTGCAAAATCGCCTGAATTGCGACGAGTTCCTGTGAAACTATCGACAAAAGGAGGTTGGATCTGATCAAAGAGAGGATACCCCACATCGAAGAACAAAGGAGAAGCCGCATCAAGACGGTAGGAGGGGCGCAATCGCACTTTTAAAAGTCAAACCTCATATCCGCCAGAGAGGAAACACTTAAAAAGAGAAATATTGTGATGATGGAGGAAGGTAAAACCAACAAGATCAAATTATCAAAAGACAATAAAAATCTACATGAAAGATACACAAAAAAAAAAGAATAGAGAAAATGAAAGAAACACTTAAAAACACCTAGAAGAACTAAAACACAAATAGTATTGAAGTAAACAAATAAAAAGTACACTGGAAAGTCAATAGCAGAATAACTGAGACAGAAGAATAGATAAGTGAGCTGAAAAATAGAATGGTGTATTAGAATAAACAAAAATTAAAACAATTGAAGACAATCACAGAGATTTTTGTTGTTGTTTTTGTTTGTTCACTAAGTCATATCTGACTCTTTTGCAACTCCATGAACTATAGCCCTCCAGGCCCCTGTGTTGATAGGATTTTCCGGTCAAGACTACTGAAGCGGGTTGTCATTTCCTTCTCCAGGGGATCTTCCTAAACCAGGCATCAAACCTTTGGTTTCTGTTGTGTCTCCTGAAGTTCAGGCTGATTCCTCTGACCACCAGGGAAGTCTACAACACCATTAAGTGCACGTATATTCAAATTACAAGGGTCTCAGTAGAAATAGATACAGATAAGAAGTCTGAGAAAATATTTAAGAAGATTATAATTTAAAAATTCTGTAGTATGTGAAAGGAAATAGTCAATCAAGTCCATGAAGCACAGAGTCTAATACAGGAGAAACATACCATGAAATATATTTATCAAACTATCAAAATTAAAAACAATGAAAATATATTTAAAGCACCAAGGGGAGAGAAATTAACATGCAACAAAATCTCCATAAGGTTAACAGCTGATCTTTTAGCAGAAAATCTACAGACCAGAAGGAAATAGCAGGATATATTTTAAATTTTAAGAATGAAAGGGCAAAACCTACAAGAAAGGTTACTCTACCCATTAAGGATCTCATTAAGATTTGACATAAAGAAGGGGTGGAGCTAAGATGGCGGCATAGAAGGACGTGTACTCACCTCTCCTGCAAAATCGCCTGAATTGCGACGAGTTCCTGTGAAACTATCGACAAAAGGAGGTTGGATCTGATCAAAGAGAGGATACCCCACATCGAAGAACAAAGGAGAAGCCGCATCAAGACGGTAGGAGGGGCGCAATCGCACTTTTAAAAGTCAAACCTCATATCCGCCAGAGAGGCTGGGCGGGCCAAAGGCGCAAAGCCTGTTGCAGATCAAAACCCGGGAGAGGAGCACTGGCACCCACAGGGACTGAGCCAGACCTGCTTTGGAGGGTCCAGGTGCCCCCTTGAGCTAGAATTGCCCTTGAGCAGGCCTCGGAAGGACGGCATTCAGTTCCCTTTGGAGGAGGTTACCATTAACACGATCACAGAGTCGCCAAGGAGGACTGGAAAGTCTCTGCACACTGTGATCCTGGAGAGAGGAATAGCGATCCTGCATGAGACTGAGCCAGACTCACCTCTGAGTAACCTGACGTCTCCCGCGGTGACGGGGGTCGACAGTGGCCTGCAGCAGGGTCAGAGTCACTGCGGAAGTACTTCCCATAGACCGGGTGGGAATAAATCCTCTGTGAGACAGACGCCATTTTCCCTACTGTAGTTTGGCTGCTGGTCAAACTGCAGGGCTGCTGGTCAAGCTACAGGGAGGGAATGTAGCTCCACCCAGCAAAAAAAGGGATTTGGATTAAGAAACTCCCAGGGCCAGCCTGGGTGGGCCTTTTAATTCTGGAATAGGCCGAAATAAAGAAGCAGTCAAAGAGGTCTTCAGATCCAACCACTGCCAGAGGCAAGAAAAAGACTGATAATTCCTGAACAGTCAGCAAGAGACAGAAGAACATAAACACTATTTTCACGTTTTATCTGAAGCTGGAGTTACTGCTGGACTTTAAAATTTCATTTTTTGTATTGTATTACTTTGTTTCAATTTTTTTCTCTCTCTCTTTTTTCCAAACCCACTCAGTGCACCCACCGTTTTTTTTTTTTTTTTTCTTTTCTTGGGGGTGCGTGTGAGAGAGAGAGTGGGTGTGTTCATTTCCTTCACTGAATTCTATTGAAGCTACTAATCTTATCAGTAAGACTGAATATATTCAAGTTTACAAAATTTTTTTTTTCTTCTCCTTTTTTCTTTTACACCACACATTTTATTTTGGTATAAACTTCTGGTTCCCCATTGGCCTTTTAAGGTTCTTCGGGGGTTTTGTTTGTTTTTATTATTTTTGCTTTGTTTTTCTATATTTTTCTATAAAATTTAGATCTTTTAATTTTTAATAATTTTTCATTTGTACTACCACTTCCTCTATAATTCTTTGCTTTCTCTGAAGCTCCTTTCCTATAGCACTAAATTCTAATACATACAAATCTTTATCTCCCTATATTTAACTTTGCAATATTATTCTATATTTCGCTTCTATCCTCCCTTTCTCTTTTTCCCTTTCCCCACCATATTTTTTAGTCTGTTCTGTCCTCATTGCCTTATCCCCAATGGGGATCCTGCTCTAGCATTATTCTCCAATTGGTGCTCTCCTTAGTTTGCTTATTAACTGGTGGATAGCATTCTTGGATTTCTCTATTCGCCGTGCTAACATATTGTACTGTATTTTTGATTGGAATGCTTGGGTCATATTATAGCTGTATATGTTTATGTGTATAATTCAATACACTAGATAGTACTTGCATAATTTTTAAATTACCATTTGTAAAAGGTATACCTTCTGTTACTCATTGGCATATATATGTTTTAATATCATTTAATGCCATAACAAACCAGCCGTGAAATCTTCATTCCCTGGTCAGGCAACAAGCCCCGGGGTTTTAATGAGGGTGCCCTGACTCCAAAACTCTACAATACTAGAGAACACCTAACACTAAAGAGCAGTATACAAGTGAGAATGCCAACAAAGGTAATCACTTGTATGCAAGTCCTGACATCACTCAATCACCAGCATCACCCAGAATAGAAGCCCCATCCAAACAACAAACACCAACAGACATAACTCAAAGTCTGGGAAAAGGAAATCCCAAACAGAGTCAGTTTTAAAAAATTAATAATAACAATGAAATGGCAGAGAAATACCACACAAGCGAAGGAACAATCCACAAACACACAAGATCAAATCGATGAAGAGAATTTGGACAAACTTTCTGAAAGTGATTTCAGAAAAATGATAGTAAAGATGATCAGAGACATTGAAAACAGAATTTCAGAAAAATTGCAAGATACAACTAACACACTGAATAAAGAAATACAAGAACTTACCAAAAAAGTAACAGAGACAAACAACTCAATTGCTGAACTGAAAAACACTGTAGAAGGAATCAAGAGCAGAGTATCTGAGACAGAAGACCAGATAAGTGAGCTGGAAGATAAAATGGTGGAAGTAACTGCTGAAAAACAGACTCTAGCTCAAAGAATGAAAAGAGCAGAGGACAGCCTCAGAGACCTCTGGGATAATATCAAACGCACCAATATTCGAATTATAGGGGTTCCAGAAGAAGAAGAAAAAAAGAAAGGCTATGAGAAAATTTTTGAAGAGATTCTAGTTGAAAATTTCCCCAAGATGGGAAAAGAAATAGTCAATCAAGTCCAAGAAGCACAAAGAGTACCATACAGAATCAATCCGAGAAGAAACACACCAAGACACATATTAATGAAGTTAACACAAATTAAACACAAAAATAGAATTCTCAAAGCAGCAAGGGAAAAGCAACTAGGGACATACAAGGGAAAGCCCATCCGTTTAACAGCTGATCTTTCAACAGAAACTCTGCAGGCCAGAAGGGAATGGCAGGACACATTAAAATGGCTAAAAGAGAATAGTCTGCAACCAAGAATCCTCTGCCCTGCAAGGATCCCAGGCAAAATCGATGGAGAAATCAAAAGCTTTACAGACAAGAAAAAATTAAAAGAATTTAGTCACACCAAACCAGCCTTACAACAAGTGTTAAAGGGACTTATATAGAAAACAAGTATAAAAGGAGAAGATCCACGAAACAAAGCCATCATAACATCTAAGAAGATGACAATAGGATCATTTATATCAATGATTACTTTGAATGTCAATGGACTAAATGCCCCAACCAAAAGACACAGAGTGGCTGAATGGATCCAAAAACACGACCCATACATATGCTGCCTCCAGGATACTCATTTCAGACCTAGAGACACTCATAGACTGAAAGTGAGAGGCTGGAAAAAGATATTCCATGCAAATGGAAATCAAAAGAAAGCTGGAGTAGCAATCCTCATATCAGACAAAATAGATTTTAAAGTGAAGAAGGTTCTAAGAGACAAGGCAGGTCACTACATCATGATTAAGGGATCGATCCAAGAAGAAGACATATCATAAATATCTATCCACCCAATGCAGGAGCACCCCAATACATAAGACAAACATTTTCAGACATAAAAGAAGACATTAACAGCAACACAATCATAGTAGGAGACTTTAACACTCCTCTCACACCAATGGCTAGATCATCCAAACAGAAAATTAATAAAGAAACACAAGCCTTAAATGCCACACTAGAAAAGATGGAACTCATCGATATCTTTAGGACTTTCCATCCAAAAGCAGAAGAATACACTTTCTTCTCAAGTGCTCATTCTGGAAATTTTTGAAGAGATTCTAGTTGAAAATTTCCCCAAGATGGGAAAAGAAATAGTCAATCAAGTCCAAGAAGCACAAAGAGTACCATACAGAATCAATCCGAGAAGAAACACACCAAGACACATATTAATGAAGTTAACACAAATTAAACACAAAAATAGAATTCTCAAAGCAGCAAGGGAAAAGCAACTAGGGACATACAAGGGAAAGCCCATCCGTTTAACAGCTGATCTTTCAACAGAAACTCTGCAGGCCAGAAGGGAATGGCAGGACACATTAAAATGGCTAAAAGAGAATAGTCTGCAACCAAGAATCCTCTGCCCTGCAAGGATCCCAGGCAAAATCGATGGAGAAATCAAAAGCTTTACAGACAAGAAAAAATTAAAAGAATTTAGTCACACCAAACCAGCCTTACAACAAGTGTTAAAGGGACTTATATAGAAAACAAGTATAAAAGGAGAAGATCCACGAAACAAAGCCATCATAACATCTAAGAAGATGACAATAGGATCATTTATATCAATGATTACTTTGAATGTCAATGGACTAAATGCCCCAACCAAAAGACACAGAGTGGCTGAATGGATCCAAAAACACGACCCATACATATGCTGCCTCCAGGATACTCATTTCAGACCTAGAGACACTCATAGACTGAAAGTGAGAGGCTGGAAAAAGATATTCCATGCAAATGGAAATCAAAAGAAAGCTGGAGTAGCAATCCTCATATCAGACAAAATAGATTTTAAAGTGAAGAAGGTTCTAAGAGACAAGGCAGGTCACTACATCATGATTAAGGGATCGATCCAAGAAGAAGACATATCATAAATATCTATCCACCCAATGCAGGAGCACCCCAATACATAAGACAAACATTTTCAGACATAAAAGAAGACATTAACAGCAACACAATCATAGTAGGAGACTTTAACACTCCTCTCACACCAATGGCTAGATCATCCAAACAGAAAATTAATAAAGAAACACAAGCCTTAAATGCCACACTAGAAAAGATGGAACTCATCGATATCTTTAGGACTTTCCATCCAAAAGCAGAAGAATACACTTTCTTCTCAAGTGCTCACGGAACATTCTCCAGCATAGATCACATCTTGGGCCACAAATCTAACCTCAGTCAATTCAAGAAAACTGAAATTATATCAACCATCTTCTCGGACCACAATGCAGTGAGACTAGAGATCAACTACAGGAACAAAACCGCTAAAAACACAAACACATGGAGATTAAACAACACGTACCTAAAAAACCCACTGATCAATGAGGAAATCAAAGGAGAAATTTAAAAATTCCTAGAAGAAAATGACAATGAACACACGACAGTGCAAAAACTATGGGATACTGAAAGAGCAGTTCTAAGAAGGAAGTTCATAGCAATTCAATCCCACCTCAAGAAACTAGGAAAATCTCAAACAGACGACCTTACCTTACGCTTAAAATAACTGGAGAAAGAAGAACAAAAACACCCCAAAGCCAGCAGAAGAAGGGAAATCATAAAGATCAGAGCAGAAATAAATGAAAAAGAAACAAAAGAAACAATAGTAAAGATAAATAAAACAAAAAGCTGGGTCTCCGAAAAAGTCAATAAAATCGACACACCACTGGCCAGACTCATCAAGAAAAAGAGAGAGAAGAACCAGATCACCAAAATCAAAAATGAAAAGAGAGAGATTACAACAGATAATGCAGAAATCCAAAGGATTATAAGAGACTATTATGAACAACTCTATGGCAACAAACTGGACAACCTGGAAGAAATGGACAGTTTCTTAGAGAAGATTAATCTCCCAAGACTTAACCAGGAAGAAATAGAAACTATGAACAAGCCAAACACAAGCTCAGAAATCGAACTTGTGATCAAAAATCTACCCAAAAATAAAAGTCCAGGGCCAGATGACTTCACAAGGGAATTCTACCAAACATTTAAAGAAGAGCTAATGCCTGTCCTTCTAAAACTCTTCCAAACAATTGCTCAGGAAGGAAAACTTCCAAACACATTCTACGAGGCTACCATCACCCTGATCAATACATAAGACAAACATTTTCAGACATAAAAGAAGACATTAACAGCAACACAATCATAGTAGGAGACTTTAACACTCCTCTCACACCAATGGCTAGATCATCCAAACAGAAAATTAATAAAGAAACACAAGCCTTAAATGCCACACTAGAAAAGATGGAACTCATCGATATCTTTAGGACTTTCCATCCAAAAGCAGAAGAATACACTTTCTTCTCAAGTGCTCACGGAACATTCTCCAGCATAGATCACATCTTGGGCCACAAATCTAACCTCAGTCAATTCAAGAAAACTGAAATTATATCAACCATCTTCTCGGACCACAATGCAGTGAGACTAGAGATCAACTACAGGAACAAAACCGCTAAAAACACAAACACATGGAGATTAAACAACACGTACCTAAAAAACCCACTGATCAATGAGGAAATCAAAGGAGAAATTTAAAAATTCCTAGAAGAAAATGACAATGAACACACGACAGTGCAAAAACTATGGGATACTGAAAGAGCAGTTCTAAGAAGGAAGTTCATAGCAATTCAATCCCACCTCAAGAAACTAGGAAAATCTCAAACAGACGACCTTACCTTACGCTTAAAATAACTGGAGAAAGAAGAACAAAAACACCCCAAAGCCAGCAGAAGAAGGGAAATCATAAAGATCAGAGCAGAAATAAATGAAAAAGAAACAAAAGAAACAATAGTAAAGATAAATAAAACAAAAAGCTGGGTCTCCGAAAAAGTCAATAAAATCGACACACCACTGGCCAGACTCATCAAGAAAAAGAGAGAGAAGAACCAGATCACCAAAATCAAAAATGAAAAGAGAGAGATTACAACAGATAATGCAGAAATCCAAAGGATTATAAGAGACTATTATGAACAACTCTATGGCAACAAACTGGACAACCTGGAAGAAATGGACAGTTTCTTAGAGAAGATTAATCTCCCAAGACTTAACCAGGAAGAAATAGAAACTATGAACAAGCCAAACACAAGCTCAGAAATCGAACTTGTGATCAAAAATCTACCCAAAAATAAAAGTCCAGGGCCAGATGACTTCACAAGGGAATTCTACCAAACATTTAAAGAAGAGCTAATGCCTGTCCTTCTAAAACTCTTCCAAACAATTGCTCAGGAAGGAAAACTTCCAAACACATTCTACGAGGCTACCATCACCCTGATACCAAAGCAAGGCAAAGACATCACAAAAAAAGAAAATTATAAGCTAATTTCACTGATGAATCTAAATGCCAAAATCCTCAACAAAATCCTAGCAAACAGAATTCAACAACACATCAAAAAGCTCATTCAACACGATCAAGTTGGGTTCATCCCAGGCATGCAAGGATTCTTCAACATCCGCAAATCAATCAATGTGATACACCAGATCAACAAATTGAGAGACAAAAATCATATGATCATCTCAATAGATGCAGAAAAAACCTTTGAGAAAGTACAGCATCCATTTATGATAAAAACTCTTCAGAAAATGGGCATAGAAGGAACTTATCTTAACATAGTGAAAGCCATATATGAGAAGCCCACAGCGAGCATTATCCTCAATGGTGAAAAACTGAAAGCATTCCCTCGAAGATCAGGAACAAGACAAGGGTGTCCACTTTCACCACTCTTATTCAACATAGTCCTGGTAGTTCTAGCAACAGCAATAAGAGAAGAGAAAGAAATCGAAGGAATCCAGATTGGAAAAGAAGAAGTTAAATTCTATGTATTTGCAGATGACATGATATTATACATAGAAAATCCCAAAGACACTATTACAAAACTACTAGAGTTAATCAGCGAATTCAGCAATGTCGCAGGATACAAAATCAATATACAGAAATCACTGGCATTCCTATACACAAACAATGAAAAATCAGAAAACGAAATCAAAGAGGCAATCCCCTTCACCATTGCAACCAAACGAATCAAATACCTAGGAATAAACCTACCCAAAGAAACAAAAGAACTGTACACAGAAAATTACAAGACACTCATGAGAGACATTAAAGAAGACTTAAACAGATGGAGAGGTATTCCATGTTCCTGGGTCGGAACAATCAATATTGTGAACATGACCAAACTACCTAATATCATCTACAGATTCAATGCAATACCTATCCAACTTCCATTGACATTTTTCACAGAACTAGACCAAAGAATAAGACAGTTCAGATGGAAACACAAAAGACCTCGAATAGCCAAAGCAATCCTGAGAAAGAAAAACAGAGCTGGAGGAATCAGCCTCCCTAACTTCAGACTCTACTACAAAACAACAGTCCTCAAGACAGTATGGTACTGGCACAAAAGCAGAACTATAGACCAATGGAACAAGACTGAGAACCCAGAGATAAACCCACGCACCTCTGGGTACCTTATTTTTGACAAAGGAGGCGAAACTATAAAATGGGACAAAGACAGCCTCTTCAACAATGGTGCTGGGAAAATTGGAGAGCTCCATGCAAAAAAATGAAGTTGGAACATTCCCTGACACCATACACAAAGATCAACTCAAAATGGATTAAAGACCTAAATGTAAGACCAGAAACCATCAAACTCTTAGAGGAGAATATAGGCAAAACCCTCAAGGACATCAATCAAAGCAAGATCTTCTCTGACCCACCTACTAAAATAGCGGAACTGAAAAGAAAAATGAACATGTGGGACCTCATGAAACTTAAGTTTTTGTACAAAAAACAAAAGACGATATATGAAAAGCATTCCTCAGGGAAAAGGAAATCAGGAACAAGACAGGGTGTCCACTTTCACCACTCTTATTCAACATAGTCCTGGTAGTTCTAGCAACAGCAATAAGAGAAGAGAAAGAAATCGAAGGAATCCAGATTGGAAAAGAAGAAGTTAAATTCTATGTATTTGCAGATGACATGATATTATACATAGAAAATCCCAAAGACACTATTACAAAACTACTAGAGTTAATCAGCGAATTCAGCAATGTCGCAGGATACAAAATCAATATACAGAAATCACTGGCATTCCTATACACAAACAATGAAAAATCAGAAAACGAAATCAAAGAGGCAATCCCCTTCACCATTGCAACCAAACGAATCAAATACCTAGGAATAAACCTACCCAAAGAAACAAAAGAACTGTACACAGAAAATTACAAGACACTCATGAGAGACATTAAAGAAGACTTAAACAGATGGAGAGGTATTCCATGTTCCTGGGTCGGAACAATCAATATTGTGAACATGACCAAACTACCTAATATCATCTACAGATTCAATGCAATACCTATCCAACTTCCATTGACATTTTTCACAGAACTAGACCAAAGAATAAGACAGTTCAGATGGAAACACAAAAGACCTCGAATAGCCAAAGCAATCCTGAGAAAGAAAAACAGAGCTGGAGGAATCAGCCTCCCTAACTTCAGACTCTACTACAAAACAACAGTCCTCAAGACAGTATGGTACTGGCACAAAAGCAGAACTATAGACCAATGGAACAAGACTGAGAACCCAGAGATAAACCCACGCACCTCTGGGTACCTTATTTTTGACAAAGGAGGCGAAACTATAAAATGGGACAAAGACAGCCTCTTCAACAATGGTGCTGGGAAAATTGGAGAGCTCCATGGAAAAAAATGAAGTTGGAACATTCCCTGACACCATACACAAAGATCAACTCAAAATGGATTAAAGACCTAAATGTAAGACCAGAAACCATCAAACTCTTAGAGGAGAATATAGGCAAAACCCTCAAGGACATCAATCAAAGCAAGATCTTCTCTGACCCACCTACTAAAATAGCGGAACTGAAAAGAAAAATGAACATGTGGGACCTCATGAAACTTCGAAGCTTTTGTACAGCAAAAGAAATTACCAAAAAGCCGAACAGACACCCCACAGAGTGGGAGAAAATCACAGCAAATGAAACAACAGACAAAGAATTAGCCTCCAAAATCTACAAGCCACTCAGACAGCTCGGCACAGGAAAAACGAACAACCCAATCAAAAAATGGGAAAAAGATCTAAAGAGACGCCTCTCCAAAGAGGACATACAGATGGCCCAAAAGCACATGAAACGATGCTCAACCTCGCTTATTATTAGAGAAATGCAAATTAAAACCACAATGAGATACCGCCTCACACCTGTCAGAATGGCCATCATCAACAAATCGACAGAAAACAAATGCTGGAGAGGGTGTGGAGAAAAGGGAACCCTCTTGCATTGCTGGTGGGAATGTCAATTGATACAGTCTCTATGGAAGACAATATGGAGATTCCTTACAAAACTAAAAGTAGAAGCACCCTATGACCCAGCAATCCCACTCTTAGGCTTATACCCTGATGAAATCAAAACTGAAAGAAGCACCTGTACCCCAATGTTCATTGCAGCTCTCTATACAATAGCTAGAACATGGAAGGAACCTAGATGCCCATCGACGAATGAATGGATCCAAAAGCTCTGGTACATATATACAATGGAATACTACACAGCTGTAAAGAGAAATGCAGAAGAGTCAACCCTGATGAAGTGGCTGGATCTAGAACGTATCATCAAAAGTGAAGTCAGTCAGAAAGAGAAGGACAAATACAGTATATTAACACATATATATGGAATCTAGTAGGATGGTTGGCACACACAGTGAAGCGACAGAAAGACAGACATGGACAGTGGACATATGGACATTGTGGGGAAGGAACAGTGGGTGAGAGGCGTAAAGGAAGTGGCATGAAGGCCTGTACTGTCATGGGTGAAGAAAATAGCTCTAGTCATTGCTCTGTGAGAAAAGGGGATCCTTCAGGGGTGCTGTGTGATGGTCGGGAGTGGAGGGAAGGGGGGATATACATATGACTAATCTGAGAACATGCATATCTGTAAAGAACAAAACTCTGTAAAAGTTAAAAGTAAAATAAAGGTTTAAAAAAATAAAAAAATTAAAAAAAATAAAAAATAAAAAATCTTTGATTTCTCAAGTTTTTTAAAAAAAAAAGATTTGACATAAAGAAGAAAAGCTTTGTAAATATGCAAAGGATAAGAGAATTTGGCACCATCAATCAAGTTTTACCACAAATGCTAGCTGAACTAGGCAGTAATAATGATAATTATTAAAAAATTAAATAAAATTTTTAAAGACAGAGAGTGAAGGAAAGGCTATACAAAAACAAGCCACAAACAATTAAGAAAATGGTAATAAGAGGCTACAAGTTGAAAATTAAACCACAATGAGATACCACCTCACACCCGTCAGAATGGCCATCATCAACAAATCGACAGAAAACAAATGCTGGAGAGGGTGTGGAGAAAAGGGAACCCTCTTGCATTGCTGGTGGGAATGTCAATTGATACAGTCTCTATGGAAGACAATATGGAGATTCCTTACAAAACTAAAAGTAGAAGCACCCTATGACCCAGCAATCCCACTCTTAGGCTTATACCCTGATGAAATCAAAACTGAAAGAAGCACCTGTACCCCAATGTTCATTGCAGCTCTCTATACAATAGCTAGAACATGGAAGGAACCTAGATGCCCATCGACGAATGAATGGATCCAAAAGCTCTGGTACATATATACAATGGAATACTACACAGCTGTAAAGAGAAATGCAGAAGAGTCAACCCTGATGAAGTGGCTGGATCTAGAACGTATCATCAAAAGTGAAGTCAGTCAGAAAGAGAAGGACAAATACAGTATATTAACACATATATATGGAATCTAGTAGGATGGTTGGCACACACAGTGAAGCGACAGAAAGACAGACATGGACAGTGGACATATGGACATTGTGGGGAAGGAACAGTGGGTGAGAGGCGTAAAGGAAGTGGCATGAAGGCCTGTACTGTCATGGGTGAAGAAAATAGCTCTAGTCATTGCTCTGTGAGAAAAGGGGATCCTTCAGGGGTGCTGTGTGATGGTCGGGAGTGGAGGGAAGGGGGGATATACATATGACTAATCTGAGAACATGCATATCTGTAAAGAACAAAACTCTGTAAAAGTTAAAAGTAAAATAAAGGTTTAAAAAAATAAAAAAATTAAAAAAAATAAAAAATAAAAAATCTTTGATTTCTCAAGTTTTTTAAAAAAAAAAGATTTGACATAAAGAAGAAAAGCTTTGTAAATATGCAAAGGATAAGAGAATTTGGCACCATCAATCAAGTTTTACCACAAATGCTAGCTGAACTAGGCAGTAATAATGATAATTATTAAAAAATTAAATAAAATTTTTAAAGACAGAGAGTGAAGGAAAGGCTATACAAAAACAAGCCACAAACAATTAAGAAAATGGTAATAAGAGGCTACAAGTTGAAAATTATCCTAAATGTAAACGGATTATATCTTGGATCATAAAACAAATTCTTTGGTAAATTTAAGAAATTTGAAATCTTACCAATTATCTTTTCCAACCACAACTCAATGAAATTAGATTTCAATGGGAGAACAACAACAACAACAACAAAACTGTAAAGAGCACAGACAAATGAAATATAAGCCTTATGAATCTAAATAACCAAGCTATCACTGAAAAAATCAAAGAGAAATAAACAATATCTACAAACAATGACAATTAAATAGGCTGACTCAATACTGATGGGACAAAATAAAATCTGTTCTAACAGGGAAGTTAATAGTAATCAATTCTTAAAGTAATAACTACTTAAAGGGAAAAGTCTCAAGTAACCTAACCTTATACCTAAAAAAATTAGAAAAGAAGAACAAATGAAAAGAGTTAGAAGGTAAGAAATCATAAAGATAATAGCAGAAATAAATGAAAAATAGAGAGTACAATAGCAAATTATCGTAGAATTAAAGGCTAATTCTCTGTAGAGATAAACAAAATACACAAGCCATTAACCAGGCTTATTAAGAAAAAAAGAGCAAAACATCAAATCAATAAAATTAGAAATGTAAAACAGAAGTTACAACTGACACTGCTGAAATGAAAGGATCATAAGAGAATACTATAGGCAACAATATCCCAATTAAATTTACAACCTTGAAGAAATGGACAAATTTTTAGAAAATTACAACTTTCCGAGACTGAACCAGGAATAAATATTAAATATGAGCCAACCAATCACTTACACTGACATCAAAACAGATGAAAAATCTTCCAAAAAAAGACAGGTGGCTTCACAGGCAAATTCTATCAAGTGTTTAAAGAAGAGTCAATACATGTCTTTCTCAAAGGCTTCTCAAAAAGCTGCAGAGGGAGGAACACTCCCAGGAACATTCTTAAGGCCATAATCACCTTGATTCCAAAAATAATGCAAATATATGACAAAAGAAAAATAATCTAGGCCAATATCACTGATGAACATGTCCCAAATATATCAGACAATTTGGCAATCAAATTTTGCTAGCTGAACTAGGCAGTAATAATGATAATTATTAAAAATAAAAAAAAATTTTTAAAGACAGAGAGTGAAGGAAAGGCTATACAAAAACAAGCCACAAACAATTAAGAAAATGGTAATAAGAGGCTACAAGTTGAAAATTATCCTAAATGTAAACGGATTATATCTTGGATCATAAAACAAATTCTTTGGTAAATTTAAGAAATTTGAAATCTTACCAATTATCTTTTCCAACCACAACTCAATGAAATTAGATTTCAATGGGAGAACAACAACAACAACAACAAAACTGTAAAGAGCACAGACAAATGAAATATAAGCCTTATGAATCTAAATAACCAAGCTATCACTGAAAAAATCAAAGAGAAATAAACAATATCTACAAACAATGACAATTAAATAGGCTGACTCAATACTGATGGGACAAAATAAAATCTGTTCTAACAGGGAAGTTAATAGTAATCAATTCTTAAAGTAATAACTACTTAAAGGGAAAAGTCTCAAGTAACCTAACCTTATACCTAAAAAAATTAGAAAAAGAAGAACAAATGAAAAGAGTTAGAAGGTAAGAAATCATAAAGATAATAGCAGAAATAAATGAAAAATAGAGAGTACAATAGCAAATTATCGTAGAATTAAAGGCTAATTCTCTGTAGAGATAAACAAAATACACAAGCCATTAACCAGGCTTATTAAGAAAAAAAGAGCAAAACATCAAATCAATAAAATTAGAAATGTAAAACAGAAGTTACAACTGACACTGCTGAAATGAAAGGATCATAAGAGAATACTATAGGCAACAATATCCCAATTAAATTTACAACCTTGAAGAAATGGACAAATTTTTAGAAAATTACAACTTTCCGAGACTGAACCAGGAATAAATATTAAATATGAGCCAACCAATCACTTACACTGACATCAAAACAGATGAAAAAATCTTCCAAAAAAAGACAGGTGGCTTCACAGGCAAATTCTATCAAGTGTTTAAAGAAGAGTCAATACATGTCTTTCTCAAAGGCTTCTCAAAAAGCTGCAGAGGGAGGAACACTCCCAGGAACATTCTTAAGGCCATAATCACCTTGATTCCAAAAATAATGCAAATATATGACAAAAGAAAAATAATCTAGGCCAATATCACTGATGAACATAGACCTCAAAATCCTCAACAAAACACTGATAGAGTCCAAGGACATATTAAAAAGGTCATGCATTATGATCAAAAGGGGTTTACGTCAGTGATACAAGTATTCTTCAGCATATGCATATCAATCAATGTGATATACCATATAAACAAATTGAAAGATAAAAGCTGTATGATCATCTCAATAGATGCATAGAAAGCTATTGACAAAATTCAGCTCCCATTTGTAATAAAATTCTCCAGAAAATGGATGTAGAGGGAATCTATCTCAACCTATACAATAAACTCAGAGAAAATACTATTCTCAAAGGTGAAACAACCGAATTTCCTCTAAGATCAGGAACGAGATAAAGATGCCCATTCTCACCACTATTATTCAACATATTTTTGGAGAGCACAACCATGACAATCAAAGAAGGAAAAGAAATGAAGCAAATTGAAATTGGAAAAGAAGAAAATTGTCACTGCTTACAAATTATATTATAGTACACTTAAAATTTTAATAAAGATGCAACAAAAAACTACTGGAGCTCTACAATGAATTTAGTAAATTCAGAGTACATAATTAATTCACAGACAGAAACCTCTTTCTTTTCTATGCATTAAGAGTGAAACATTAGAAAGTGATATTAAGGACACAATCTCATTTCCACTGCAACAGCAATGACACTAACAAAACAGAATAAAATATGTAGGGATAAACCTACCTAAAGTGACAAAAGACCTGTATGCAAAAGATCTTATAATGAGACATTATAAGACATTGATCAACAAAATATAAGATGACAAACAGATGGAGAGACCAAATAACTGAAAATGTCCCTAGCATGGGAAAAAGAATAGTCAACCATTAAAGAAGTGCAGAGTCCCAAACAGATAAACACAAGGACAAATAGTCCAAAACACATAGTAAGCAAATTGACAAGGATTAAAGACAAAGAGAAAAAAGTAAAAGCAACAAGGGAAAAATGAAAAATAACATACAGGGAGAATCCCATCAGGATATCAGCTGATTTTTCAACAGAAACTCTCTACAAGCCAGAAAGGAATGGCACAATATATTTAAATTGATCAAAGGAAAGACTCAACAACCAATACCTTACACAGAAAGACACTTGTTTAGATTTGATAAAGAAATAAAACTCTTTCCAGAGAAACAAAAGGTAAGATAATTCAGCACTGTAAGGGAAACTAAATAAATGGTCTTGTTTAGCCTTCAGAAACAATACAGAGCAGGCTTCTGACCTTGCGTCTGACCTGATGGGCACTGACTATGAGTGCCCTGACTGCTGGCTCTGAGTGCAAGACTTTTTGCACCATAGATAAGAACGATAGATAAGATAGGAAATCACTCCTGAAATTTCTGAGTCCCTGGAAGGATCCTGGTAAACCAATATAGATTAACATTCCAAGTTTTTCATCCCCAAACTCTCTCCAAGAAAAAGAAATAAAAAAGAGAGAGAATAGATGTCTGAAAAGGCCTTAGAAATAGCTGAGAAAAGACCACATGTGAAAGGCAAAGGAGAAAAGGAAATATATCCCTATGAATGCAGAGCTTCAAGGAACAGAAAGGAGAGACAAGAAAGTCTTCTTCAGGGAACAATGTAAAGAAATAGGGGGAAAATGATAAAGGGATTTCTCCAAGAGGAAGACATAACAGTCATGAATATCTACGCAACCAACACAGGGGCACCTCAATACATAAGACAGATATTTTCAGACATAAAAGAAGAAATAAACAATAACACAGTAAGAGTAGGCGATATTAACACTCCTCTCACACCAATGGATAGATCATCCAAACAGAAAATTAATAAAGAAACACAAGCCTTAAATGCCACACTAGAAAAGATGGAACTCATCGATATCTTTAGGACGTTCCATCCAAAAGCAGAAGAAGACATGTTCTTTTCAAGTGTTCATGGAACATTCTCCAGGATAGATCACATATTGGGTCACACATCAAACCTCAGTCAATTCAAGAAAACTGAAATTCTATCAACCATCTTCTCGGACCACAATGCAATGAGACTAGAGATCAACTACAGGAACAAAACCGCTAAAAACACAAACACATCGAGATTAAACAACACATACCTAAAAAACCAACTGATTACTGAGGAAATAAAAGGAGAAATTTTAAAATTCCTAGAAGAAAATGACAATGAACACACGACCGTGCAAAACCTATGGGATACCGCAGAGTTCTAAGAGGGAAATTTATAACAATACAGTCCCACCTCAAGAAACTAGGAAAATATGACGCAGATGACCTAACCCTCTGCTTAAAACAATTGGAGAAAGAAGAACAAAAACACCCCAAAGCCAGCAGAAGAAGAGAAATTATAAAGACTAGAGCAGAAATAAATGAGAAAGAAATGAAAGAAACTATAGTACGGATAAATAAAACAAAAAGCGGGTTCTTTGAAAAGGTAAACAAAATTGACAAGCCACTGGCCAGACTCATCAAGAGAAAGAGAGAGAAGAACCAGATCAACAAAATAAAAAACGAAAAAGTGGAGATTACAACAGATAATGCAGAAATCCAAAGGATTCTTAGAGACTATTAAGAGCAACTCTATGGCAACAAACTGGACAACCTGGAAGAAATGGACAGTTTCTTGGGGAAGATCAATCTCCCAAGACTGAGCCAGGAAGAAACAGAAACTTTGAACAAGCCAATCACAAGCTCAGAAATCGAATCTGTGATTAAAAATCTACCCCCAAATAAAAGCCCAGGGCCAGATGGCTTTCCAGCCGAATTCTACCAAACATTTAAAGAAGAGCTAATGCCTGTCCTTCTAAAACTCTTTCAAAAAATTTGCACAGGAAGGAAAACTTCCAAACACATTCCACGAGGCCACCATCACCCTGATACCCAAACCAGGCAAAGACAGCACAAAAAAGGAAAGTTGCAGGCCAATTTCTCTGATGAACTTAGATGCCAAGATCCTCAACAAAACCCTAGCAAACAGAATTCAATGACACATCAAAAAACTCATACATCATGATCAAGTCGGGGTCATCCCAGGCACGCAAGGCTTCTTCAATATCTGCAAATCAATCAATGTGATACACCATATAAAGGGCAAAATCACATGAGCATCTCAATAGATTTTGGAGCGTCAACATAAAAGAGAAATTTCTACAAATTCCGCCTAATGAGACTAGAGATCAACTACAGGAACAAAACCGCTAAAAACACAAACACATCGAGATTAAACAACACATACCTAAAAAACCAACTGATTACTGAGGAAATAAAAGGAGAAATTTTAAAATTCCTAGAAGAAAATGACAATGAACACACGACCGTGCAAAACCTATGGGATACCGCAGAGTTCTAAGAGGGAAATTTATAACAATACAGTCCCACCTCAAGAAACTAGGAAAATATGACGCAGATGACCTAACCCTCTGCTTAAAACAATTGGAGAAAGAAGAACAAAAACACCCCAAAGCCAGCAGAAGAAGAGAAATTATAAAGACTAGAGCAGAAATAAATGAGAAAGAAATGAAAGAAACTATAGTACGGATAAATAAAACAAAAAGCGGGTTCTTTGAAAAGGTAAACAAAATTGACAAGCCACTGGCCAGACTCATCAAGAGAAAGAGAGAGAAGAACCAGATCAACAAAATAAAAAACGAAAAAGTGGAGATTACAACAGATAATGCAGAAATCCAAAGGATTCTTAGAGACTATTAAGAGCAACTCTATGGCAACAAACTGGACAACCTGGAAGAAATGGACAGTTTCTTGGGGAAGATCAATCTCCCAAGACTGAGCCAGGAAGAAACAGAAACTTTGAACAAGCCAATCACAAGCTCAGAAATCGAATCTGTGATTAAAAATCTACCCCCAAATAAAAGCCCAGGGCCAGATGGCTTTCCAGCCGAATTCTACCAAACATTTAAAGAAGAGCTAATGCCTGTCCTTCTAAAACTCTTTCAAAAAATTTGCACAGGAAGGAAAACTTCCAAACACATTCCACGAGGCCACCATCACCCTGATACCCAAACCAGGCAAAGACAGCACAAAAAAGGAAAGTTGCAGGCCAATTTCTCTGATGAACTTAGATGCCAAGATCCTCAACAAAACCCTAGCAAACAGAATTCAATGACACATCAAAAAACTCATACATCATGATCAAGTCGGGGTCATCCCAGGCACGCAAGGCTTCTTCAATATCTGCAAATCAATCAATGTGATACACCATATCAACAGAGAGACAAAAATCACATGAGCATCTCAATAGATGCAGAAAAACCCTTCAACAAAGTACAACATCCATTTATGATAAAAAGAAAACTCTTCAGAAAATGGGCATAGAAGGAACCTATCTCAACATAATAAAAGTCGTATATGAGAAGCCCACAGCGAACATTATCCTTAACGGTGAAAAACTGAAAGCATTCCCTCGAAGATCAGGAACAAGACAGGGGTGCCTACTTTCACCACTACTTTTCAACATAGTCATGGAAGTGCTAGCAACGGCAATAAGAGACGAGAAAGAAATCAAAGGAATCCAGACTGGAAAGGAAGAAATAAAGCTCTCTCGTTTTGCAGACGACATGATACTATACATAGAAAACCCAAAAGACACGGTTACAAAGCTACTAGAAGTAATCAATGAATTTCGCAAAGTCGCGGGATACAAAGTCTACACACAGAAATCACTAGCACTCCTATACACAAACAGTGAAAAATCAGAAAACGAAATCAAAGAGGCAATCCCCTTCACCATTGCAACCAAACGAATCAAATACCTAGGAATAAACCTACCCAAAGAAACAAAAGAACTGTATACAGAAAATTACAAGACACTCATGAGAGACATTAAAGAAGACTTAAACAGATGGAGAGGTATTCCATGTTCCTGGGTCAGAACAATCAATATTGTGAAAATGACCATACTACCAAATATCATCTACAGATTCAATGCAATACCTATCCAACTTCCATTGACATTTTTCACAGAACTAGACCAAAGAATAAAACAGAAACACAAAAGACCTCGAATAGCCAAAGCAAAGTAACTAGGCACCCAAAACTCTTTCAAAAATTTGCACAGGAAGGAAAACTTCCAAACCCATTCCACGAGGCCACCATCACCCTGATACCCAAACCAGGCAAAGACAGCACAAAAAAGGAAAGTTGCAGGCCAATTTCTCTGATGAACTTAGATGCCAAGATCCTCAACAAAACCCTAGCAAACAGAATTCAATGACACATCAAAAAACTCATACATCATGATCAAGTCGGGGTCATCCCAGGCACGCAAGGCTTCTTCAATATCTGCAAATCAATCAATGTGATACACCATATCAACAGAGAGACAAAAATCACATGAGCATCTCAATAGATGCAGAAAAACCCTTCAACAAAGTACAACATCCATTTATGATAAAAAGAAAACTCTTCAGAAAATGGGCATAGAAGGAACCTATCTCAACATAATAAAAGTCGTATATGAGAAGCCCACAGCGAACATTATCCTTAACGGTGAAAAACTGAAAGCATTCCCTCGAAGATCAGGAACAAGACAGGGGTGCCTACTTTCACCACTACTTTTCAACATAGTCATGGAAGTGCTAGCAACGGCAATAAGAGACGAGAAAGAAATCAAAGGAATCCAGACTGGAAAGGAAGAAATAAAGCTCTCTCGTTTTGCAGACGACATGATACTATACATAGAAAACCCAAAAGACACGGTTACAAAGCTACTAGAAGTAATCAATGAATTTCGCAAAGTCGCGGGATACAAAGTCTACACACAGAAATCACTAGCACTCCTATACACAAACAGTGAAAAATCAGAAAACGAAATCAAAGAGGCAATCCCCTTCACCATTGCAACCAAACGAATCAAATACCTAGGAATAAACCTACCCAAAGAAACAAAAGAACTGTATACAGAAAATTACAAGACACTCATGAGAGACATTAAAGAAGACTTAAACAGATGGAGAGGTATTCCATGTTCCTGGGTCAGAACAATCAATATTGTGAAAATGACCATACTACCAAATATCATCTACAGATTCAATGCAATACCTATCCAACTTCCATTGACATTTTTCACAGAACTAGACCAAAGAATAAGACAGTTCAGATGGAAACACAAAAGACCTCGAATAGCCAAAGCAATCCTGAGAAAGAAAAACAGAGCTGGAGGAATCAGCCTCCCTAACTTCAGACTCTACTACAAAGCAACAGTCCTCAAGACAGTATGGTACTGGCACAAAAGCAGAACTATAGACCAATGGAACAAGACTGAGAACCCAGAGATAAACCCACGCACCTCTGGGTACCTTATTTTTGACAAAGGAGGCGAAACTATAAAATGGGACAAAGACAGCCTCTTCAACAATGGTGCTGGGAAAATTGGAGAGCTCCATGCAAAAAAATGAAGTTGGAACATTCCCTGACACCATACACAAAGATCAACTCAAAATGGATTAAAGACCTAAATGTAAGACCAGAAACCATCAAACTCTTAGAGGAGAATATAGGCAAAACCCTCAAGGACATCAATCAAAGCAAGATCTTCTCTGACCCACCTACTAAAATAGCGGAACTGAAAAGAAAAATGAACATGTGGGACCTCATGAAACTTCGAAGCTTTTGTACAGCAAAAGAAATTACCAAAAAGCCGAACAGACACCCCACAGAGTGGGAGAAAATCACAGCAAATGAAACAACAGACAAAGAATTAACCTCCAAAATCTACAAGCCACTCAGACAGCTCGGCACAGGAAAAACGAACAACCCAATCAAAAAATGGGAAAAAGATCTAAAGAGACGCCTCTCCAAAGAGGACATACAGATGGCCCAAAAGCACATGAAACGATGCTCAACCTCGCTTATTATTAGAGAAATGCAAATTAAAACTACAATGAGATATCACCTCACACCCGTCAGAATGGCCATCTTCAAAAAATCTGCAGACAATAAATGCTGGAGAGGGTGCGGAGAAAAGGGAACCCTCTTGCATTGCTGGTGGGAATGTCAATTGATACAGTCTCTATGGAAGACAGTATGGAGATTCCTTACAAAACTAAAAGTAGAAGCACCCTATGACCCAGCAATCCCACTATTAGGCTTATACCCTGATGAAACCAAAACTGAAAGAAGCACCTGTACCCCAATGTTCATTGCAGCTCTTCGGAACATGGAAGCAACCTAGATGTCCATCGACGAGTGAATGGATACAGAAGCTCTGGTGCATATACACAATGGAGTACTACTCAGCTGTTAAAAGAAATGCAGAAGGCTCAGTCCTAATGAAGTGGCCGGCTCTAGAACCTGTCATAAAAAGTGAAGTAAGTCAAAAAGAGAAAGACAAATACAGTATGCTAACACACATATATGGAATCTAGTAGGACGGTCGTGATAACACATGCAGTGAACTCATGGAAAAACAGACAGAGAATAGACATATGGACATTGTGGGGAAGAAATAGGGAGGGGGAGGCATGGAGGGAGTAACATGGAAACCTCTACTGTCATGTGTGGAAAAGACAGCTATTGTCATTGTGCTAAGTGAGTAGGAGTGCTCACAATGTCTTGGGACAATGATCCAGAGGTATGGGATGGTGGGAACTGGGCAGGGGGTAGGGGACGAGGGATATGCATATTACTGATCTGGGAACATGCATGTCAGTGAACAACAAAACTCTGTAAAACCTTTAAAATAAAGAAATAAAAAAAAAAAAAGGCTCCCCCTGTTGTCCAGTGGGTAAGAACACTGCCTTTCAGTGCAAGGGGCTTTGGTTCGATCCCTGGCCTGGGAAGATCCCACGTGCCGCGGAGCGGCTGGACTGATGTGTCCAATTTCTGAGCCAGAACTCTGGGGCGCTTGCGCCCAGAGCCGGCGCTCTGCGACGACAGAGGCCACCGCAATGGGAGGCCCACAGGAGCCAAAGAACAAAGATGGTTGAACATAGAGAAATGAAAGACTCTTAGAAGTGGCCCGCCCATCCCCCTCCCTCCCCACCCCACCACCCAAAAGATACATAAATAAAAAATAAATGTTTAGAAAAAAAAGAATTAAAAAAAAACTATACAAAAAATATTAATGACCTGGATGGTGTGATCACTCACCTAGAACAAGATAGTTCAGAGTGAAAAGTAAAGTGAACCCTAGGAAGTGTTACTAAAGACAAAGCTAAAGGAGGTGATGGAATTCCATCTGAACTATTTAAAATCCTGAAAGATGATGCTGTTAAAGTGCTCAATATGAAAGCACATTTGGATAATTCAGCAGTGACTTCAGGACTGTAAAAAAGTCAGTCTTCATTCCAATACCAAAGAAGGGCGATGCCAAAGAATGTTCAAACTACTGCACTATTTCACTCATTTCACACACTAGCAATACTCAAAATACACCAAGCTAGGTTTCAACAGTACATGGTCAAGAACTTCCTGATGTACACACTGGATTTAGAAAAGGCACAGGAACCAGAGGTCAAATTGCCAACATCCGTTGGATCATATAAATAAGAAAGGAATTTAGGACAAACGTCTACTTCTGCATCATTGACTATGTTAAAGTCTTTGACTGTTTTGGTCACAATAAACTGGACAATTCTGGAAGAGATGGGAATACCAGCCCACCCTACCTGCCTCCTGTGAAGCATGTATGCAGGACAAGAAACACCATTTTGGACCAGACACAGAAAGGACTGGTTCCAAATTGGGAATGAAATACATCAAGACTGTATTAGTCACCCTGCTTGTTTAATTTATATGCAGATTGTAAAATGAGAAATGCCAGTCTGGATGAAGCAGAAGTTGGAATCAAGACTGCAGGGAGAAATATCAATATACCAAGTATGTAGATGACACGACCCTTATGGCAGAAAGTGAAGAGAAACTAAAGAGATTCTTGATGAAGGTGAAAGAGATGAGTGAAAAAGCTGCCCTAAACTAAAGATCAAAAAAGCAAGATCACAGCATCTGGTTCTATCACCTCCTGCAAATACATGGGCAAACAATAGAAACAGTGACAGATTTTATCTTCTTGGGCTCCAAATTCACTGCAGATGGTGACTGGAGCCATGAAATTAAAAGATGCTTGCCCCTTGGAAGAAAAGCTATGACATACTTACACATTGTATTCACAAGCAGAAACATCGCTTTGCTGACAACATCCATATAGACACAGCTATGGTTTTCCCAGTAGTCATATATGGATATGAGAGTTGGGCCACAAAGAAGTTTGAGTGTTGAAGAATTAATGCGTTTGAACTGTGGTGTTAGAGAAGACTCTTGAGAGTCACTTGGACTGCAATAAAATCAAACCAGTCAATCCTAAAAGAAATCAACCCTGATTATTTATCAGAAGGAATGATGTTGAAGCTGAAACTCCAATATTTTGGCCACCTGATGAGAAGAGATGATTCATTGTAAAAGACCATAATATTGGGACAAATAAAAGGCAGAAGGAGAAGAGGATGACAGAGGACAATATGGTTGGATGACATCACTGAGTCAAAGGACATGAGTTTTAAGCAAGCTCTGGAGATAGTGACAGACAGGAAAACCTGGCATGCTGCAGTCCATGGGTTCACGAAGAGACAGACACCACTTGAAGAGAAGTTTTACATGACAAGACAAATAGCATTAGCATGAAACCAGACCTGCAATTTGTCCACAGATTGAGATGTTGGTTTGCATCCAGGGATTATAAGCAGGAGCCCCAATCTGTAATTTTTAAGTGTCACTATGGAGCAAACATTCTGCCTTGGATCTTTTCTGAATTGAGATTCTAGGCATGCTGTGACATGGGACCTCCCATATCTGGCTAAAGCTGAAATCCAAGGACAGACTGCAGGAGAATATCAATATACCCAAGTTAAAGGGTGGGATGAAGCAGAAGTTGGAATCAAGACTGCAGGGAGAAATATCAATATACCAAGTATGTAGATGACACGACCCTTATGGCAGAAAGTGAAGAGAAACTAAAGAGATTCTTGATGAAGGTGAAAGAGATGAGTAAAAAAGCTGCCCTAAACTAAAGATCAAAAAAGCAAGATCACAGCATCTGGTTCTATCACCTCCTGCAAATACATGGGCAAACAATAGAAACAGTGACAGATTTTATCTTCTTGGGCTCCAAATTCACTGCAGATGGTGACTGGAGCCATGAAATTAAAAGATGCTTGCCCCTTGGAAGAAAAGCTATGACATACTTACACATTGTATTCACAAGCAGAAACATCGCTTTGCTGACAACATCCATATAGACACAGCTATGGTTTTCCCAGTAGTCATATATGGATATGAGAGTTGGGCCACAAAGAAGTTTGAGTGTTGAAGAATTAATGCGTTTGAACTGTGGTGTTAGAGAAGACTCTTGAGAGTCACTTGGACTGCAATAAAATCAAACCAGTCAATCCTAAAAGAAATCAACCCTGATTATTTATCAGAAGGAATGATGTTGAAGCTGAAACTCCAATATTTTGGCCACCTGATGAGAAGAGATGATTCATTGTAAAAGACCATAATATTGGGACAAATAAAAGGCAGAAGGAGAAGAGGATGACAGAGGACAATATGGTTGGATGACATCACTGAGTCAAAGGACATGAGTTTTAAGCAAGCTCTGGAGATAGTGACAGACAGGAAAACCTGGCATGCTGCAGTCCATGGGTTCACGAAGAGACAGACACCACTTGAAGAGAAGTTTTACATGACAAGACAAATAGCATTAGCATGAAACCAGACCTGCAATTTGTCCACAGATTGAGATGTTGGTTTGCATCCAGGGATTATAAGCAGGAGCCCCAATCTGTAATTTTTAAGTGTCACTATGGAGCAAACATTCTGCCTTGGATCTTTTCTGAATTGAGATTCTAGGCATGCTGTGACATGGGACCTCCCATATCTGGCTAAAGCTGGATGTTGCTCAAAACGCAATTTGGTGATGTATTCTATTGTTTCTACTTATTTCAATGTTATTATATTGAAATTAAGCTAGATAATCCTGTAATAAATATTGTTATAATTTATTTGTATAAAATAAGTGGCTTATTCATTCAAAACTGAAAATTTTCAGCAAAACAAGCAGCATCAAATCAGCATTACAACAAATCTTAAAGAAACTTCAAACAGGAGAGAGCAAGAGTGAACACTGATATTATAGAAATCAGTAAACTAAAATAGGCAAGGATACATGAATTTAATTCAAATTGCCATTATAGCTAATACTGTGGGCGAGAATCCCCTTTAAAAGAAATGTAGTAGCCCTCATAGTTAACAAAATGGAATAGCACTCATTGTGAAAAATGACAGAATGGAATGTAGGTCGGGGAGCCAAGATGAAGGAGGAATGAGAGGAGGATTTCACCAGCTCCTCATCAGAATCACCAGGAACTAATCAAGAAATGGAACAACCTCTACAAACCAGCCTCCAAATGACAAAAGAAGTCCTCATGGGGTAAGCCAGTCTCGCTGGAATGAGGGAGGAAAAGCCCGGAGACAAGAAAGGCAGGAAAGTAAAGACAAAAGAGTGCTCAATCTCCATGGGAGAGAGAGAGAGAGAGAGAACCAGGAAGAGGCACCTTCCCGGTACCAGGCCACACAAGGGAGGCTAAAATGAACAGTAGAACCCTGAGGAGAGTTAGGGTAATCTCTGAGTCCGTAAACACCCCAAAGACGGAGAGCAAGCAGCCTGAGCTTTCCCCGAGCTCCCATGCCCCAACTCCCACATCATACCAGGCTGAGGCATTGAGAAGTGTGCCGGCATGGAAAGCTGTGCTTGGTGGAGAATTCCCAGGCACAGTGAGAAGCTGCGGCATGGAAACGATGCGAGATCTCCCACAGAACACAGTCCAGCAACCTGGCTTAACCCGGATGCAGTGCGCTGAAACCAGACCTGCAATTTGTCCACAGATTGAGATGTTGGTTTGCATCCAGGGATTATAAGCAGGAGCCCCAATCTGTAATTTTTAAGTGTCACTATGGAGCAAACATTCTGCCTTGGATCTTTTCTGAATTGAGATTCTAGGCATGCTGTGACATGGGACCTCCCATATCTGGCTAAAGCTGGATGTTGCTCAAAACGCAATTTGGTGATGTATTCTATTGTTTCTACTTATTTCAATGTTATTATATTGAAATTAAGCTAGATAATCCTGTAATAAATATTGTTATAATTTATTTGTATAAAATAAGTGGCTTATTCATTCAAAACTGAAAATTTTCAGCAAAACAAGCAGCATCAAATCAGCATTACAACAAATCTTAAAGAAACTTCAAACAGGAGAGAGCAAGAGTGAACACTGATATTATAGAAATCAGTAAACTAAAATAGGCAAGGATACATGAATTTAATTCAAATTGCCATTATAGCTAATACTGTGGGCGAGAATCCCTTAAGAGAAATGTAGTAGCCCTCATAGTTAACAAAATGGAATAGCACTCATTGTGAAAAATGACAGAATGGAATGTAGGTCGGGGAGCCAAGATGAAGGAGGAATGAGAGGAGGATTTCACCAGCTCCTCATCAGAATCACCAGGAACTAATCAAGAAATGGAACAACCTCTACAAACCAGCCTCCAAATGACAAAAGAAGTCCTCATGGGGTAAGCCAGTCTCGCTGGAATGAGGGAGGAAAAGCCCGGAGACAAGAAAGGCAGGAAAGTAAAGACAAAAGAGTGCTCAATCTCCATGGGAGAGAGAGAGAGAGAGAGAACCAGGAAGAGGCACCTTCCCGGTACCAGGCCACACAAGGGAGGCTAAAATGAACAGTAGAACCCTGAGGAGAGTTAGGGTAATCTCTGAGTCCGTAAACACCCCAAAGACGGAGAGCAAGCAGCCTGAGCTTTCCCCGAGCTCCCATGCCCCAACTCCCACATCATACCAGGCTGGAGAGCATTGAGAAGTGTGCCGGCATGGAAAGCTGTGCTTGGTGTGAGAATTCCCCAGGCAACAGTACTGTCACAGGGATGCCAGGTGGTCAGCTGAGACAGAACCCTAGCATGGCATAGGAAACAGAATTGCGAGATCTCCCACAGAACACAGTCCAGCAACCTGGCTTAAGCCCAGATGGGAATCCCCTGCCTGCAACCAGAGAAGCTTCCAGAGAAGTGACCGGGCATCTGGACTAAGCCCACCAGCAACAGTGCTGTGGCAGGGGAGTTGGTATCTGGGACTAGCCGCACACAGTCCTGCCAGTGTCAGAACTGTGGCAAGGGCCCCAGTATCTGGGACTAGCCAAGCACAGTCCCGCCAGTGGTAGCACTGAGGCAGGGACACAGGGAGGACAGCTGTGACAGAAGGCTATCAGGGTGTATGGAGTAGAACCTGGCAATCCCCTGTAGCACAGAGTCCAGTGGCCCAACCCGTGACCAGAAAATGGCACTCAGTCCCACCACGGAAAGTCTGTGCTTGTATGAAAGAACAGATTTTGATCAGAGACCTGCTAGGAGCAGAACACACACACTGTGGAGAAACCAGAGCAACTTGTTCTGCAAGGGCCCTGCTTACAAACTTGAAACCTGGCTGTCACTGAAACCTAAGGCATAAGCAGCCACCTCGCCTCCACACCCTGTCTCAGAACAGACCTGGGACCTCTGTCTAGAACAGAATCAAGAGAAAACTGGTGGAAGATTCACACACAGATAAGGAGATAGATTCAAAACTAAGAATCAGGGACAGCATTGTTTTTCTTTTCTTTTCTTTCTTTTTCCCTCTTTCTTTTCCCTTTTTCTTTCTTTTTACTTTGCCACAGCTTCCTCTCTCTATGCCCGAAGTGCAAAATCATTTTATATCTACTACTATCTTCTCTATAAATATCTCCTTCCTTGCTGTCTCTATTGTTCTCTTCCTGCTGTACTAAATTTTTAATATATACTAATCATTGTTATCTAGCCCCACATAATCATTGCAACATGATTCTATTACCTTTCATTACCAATCCATGCTCCTCCTTCTCATGCCCAACACATGTCCTAGTTAAAAAATGCTTTCATTGCAATATCCCCATCCAAAACCTGGCTCTAGATCTGTTTTTCCAGGCCATGTTTTAAATAGCTTAGATATTAATTGTCAGGTATCCACTTTGATTGTGTTGTTTGCCAGAACAATTTTCTGCACTTTATCCCTTTAGACTGTTCATGTTTGTTTATAGATGTGTATGTATGTACATTTTTCCATTATGTTAGACAATATTGACATGATTTTATAACTGCCACCTAACAGGGATATGTTTATATTTGAACTAATACCACTGAAAGCCATAGCAAACCAGACACAGAGCGTACACGCACTGGCCAGGGACCTCGAAGTGGAAGCATTGACTCCAGGATCCTACACTACCAAAGAACACCCAACATTAAAGAGTATTCACCTGCAAAGAAGACACCACACCAGTTAACTAAGCCACAAACTATTGAACCTTTCTGCAAGGACAGAAACCAAAAGGAAGGGAGAACTCAACCACAAAGCCTGGAAAAAGACATCAAACATACACAAAAAAAATGAACATAAAAATGAAAAAAAAAAAAAAAAAAAAACAGCAGCACTGCACATATGAAGAAACAAAGGAGAGACTCACAAATCCAAATGACCATTGAGGACATACACAAACTATCTGAAAGAAAGGATCCAAAACTCCAAAAATAGAATACTAGAGGAAATTAGTGCACTTAGAAAAGACATGCAATAAATGTAAAATAAAAATATTGGGACAAACAACTCAATTGCTGAACTTAAAAATACTATAAAGGACTCAACAGTAGAGGATCAGAGGCAGAAGAAAGGATAAGTGAGCTGAAAGACAGAATGATGGAAATAACTGCTGAAGAACAGAGCAAAGCACAAAGAATAAAAAGAACCAAGAATAGCCTCAGAGACCTCTGGGATAATATCAAATGCAATGTTATAATCATAGGGGGCCCAGAAGAAGAAGAGGAAAAGTAAGGTAAGAAAAAAATTTTGAAGATGTTATAACTGAAACTTTCCCAGCATGGGAAAGGAAGTAGTCAACCAAGTCCAACAAACACAAAGATTTCCATACAGTATAAAACCCTGGAGGAGAAACACACCAAGGAACATCATAATCAACCTAACACAGACTAAACACAAAGACAGATTGCTTAAAGCAGCAAGGGACAAATGACAAGAAGCATACAAAGGTGTCTTAGTTAAAACTGATCCCCATCCAAAACCTGGCTCTAGATCTGTTTTTCCAGGCAGTGTTTTATTTAGCTTAGATCTTAGTGCTCAGGTACCAACTTTGATTGTGTTCTTTGCCAGAACAATTTTCTGTACTTTATCTCTTTTAGCCTGTTCGGGTTTGTTCATAGATGTATATATAGGTACGTTTTTCCATTATGCTACACAATATTGACATGATTTTATAACTGCCACCTAACAGGGATATGTTTATATTTGAACTAATACCACTGAAAGCCATAGCAAACCAGACACAGAGCGTACACGCACTGGCCAGGGACCTCGAAGTGGAAGCATTGACTCCAGGATCCTACACTACCAAAGAACACCCAACATTAAAGAGTATTCACCTGCAAAGAAGACACCACACCAGTTAACTAAGCCACAAACTATTGAACCTTTCTGCAAGGACAGAAACCAAAAGGAAGGGAGAACTCAACCACAAAGCCTGGAAAAAGACATCAAACATACACAAAAAAAATGAACATAAAAATGAAAAAAAAAAAAAAAAAAAAACAGCAGCACTGCACATATGAAGAAACAAAGGAGAGACTCACAAATCCAAATGACCATTGAGGACATACACAAACTATCTGAAAGAAAGGATCCAAAACTCCAAAAATAGAATACTAGAGGAAATTAGTGCACTTAGAAAAGACATGCAATAAATGTAAAATAAAAATATTGGGACAAACAACTCAATTGCTGAACTTAAAAATACTATAAAGGACTCAACAGTAGAGGATCAGAGGCAGAAGAAAGGATAAGTGAGCTGAAAGACAGAATGATGGAAATAACTGCTGAAGAACAGAGCAAAGCACAAAGAATAAAAAGAACCAAGAATAGCCTCAGAGACCTCTGGGATAATATCAAATGCAATGTTATAATCATAGGGGTCCCAGAAGAAGAAGAGGAAAAGTAAGGTAAGAAAAAAATTTTGAAGATGTTATAACTGAAACTTTCCCAGCATGGGAAAGGAAGTAGTCAACCAAGTCCAACAAACACAAAGATTTCCATACAGTATAAAACCCTGGAGGAGAAACACACCAAGGAACATCATAATCAACCTAACACAGACTAAACACAAAGACAGATTGCTTAAAGCAGCAAGGGACAAATGACAAGAAGCATACAAAGGAAACCATATATGTTAAACTTCTTACCTATCAGCAGAAACCCTGCAGGCCAGAAGACAATGGCAAGACACATTTAAAAGGTTTAAACAGAATAACCTACAACCAAGAATTCGCAACCAGGCAAAGATCTCATTCAGAATAGATGGAGAAGTTGAAAGCTTCACAGACAAGCAAAACCTGAAAGAATTTTGTACTATGAAACCAGCCTTACAACCACTATTAAGGGGCCTGATATAACTAATAAATACAGGAGTAGGAAAAGTCCTACAGACCAACCCCAAACATCTAAGAAGATGACAATGGGAACATTCATATCAATAATTACTTTGAATGTAAATGGACTAAATGCTCCAACCAAAAGACACACACTGGCTGAATGGATACAAAAACAGGAATTTTATATATACTCTTTACAAGAAATCCACTTCAGACCTAAAGACACACATAGATTGAAATTGAGGGGATGAAAATATATAGTCCATGCAAACGGGAATCAAAAAAAAAGCTGGAGTAGCAATCCTCATATCAGACAAAATAGAACTCAAAATAAAGATCAGAAGAGACAAGGCAGGACACTACATAATGGTCAAGGGATCCACCCAAGAGAAAGACATAACAGTCATAAATATCTATGCATCCAACACAGGAGCACACTGATATATAAGTCAAACACTTTCAGACATAAAAGAAGAAATGGGCAGTAACACAAAAATTGTAGGATATTTTAATAACCCTCTTACACTAATGGACAGATCATTAAAACAGAAAATTAATAAGTAAACACAGGCCTTAAATGACACATTAGAAGAGATGGATCTCACTGATATCTTTAGGAAGTTCCACCCCAAAGCAGAAGAATGCACTTTCTTCTTAAGTGCACATGAAACCTTCTCCAGGATAGAACACATCTTGGGCCACAAATCAAATCTCAGGTAATTCAAGAAAATTGAAATTATATCAGCCGTCTTTTTTGACCACAAGGCTGTAAGACTAGGTATCAATTACAGGAAAGAAATCCCTAAAAAACACAAACACATGGAGACTAAACAATACATACCTAAAATCAAAGAGACTACCAAACAAATCAAAAGAGAAATAAAGGGGCTTCCCTGGTGGTCCAGTGGGTAAGGACACTGCCTTGCAGTGCAAGGGGCACCGGTTCGACCCTGGCCTGGGAAGATCCCACGTGCCACAGAGCAGCTGGACCTATGTGCCCAAGTACCAAACCAGAGCTCTGGCGCGCATACGCCCAGAGCTGGTGCTCTGCAGCAAGAGAGGCCACTGCAGTGGGAGGCCTACACAAGCCAAAGAACAAAGATGAATGAAAATGGATAAATGAAAGACCAATAAAAGTGGCCAAAAATTCCTAGAAGAAAATGACAACCGAAATATGATAGTGAAAAACCTGAGACACTGCAAAAGCAACGCTAAGAGGGAAGTTTATAGCAATATAATCTTACTTCAAGAAACAAGAAAAACAGCAAAAAGACAAACTAACTCTATGCTTAAAGCAACTAGAAAAAGAAGAACAAAAAACCCCTAAGGTTAGCAGGGAAAAAAATAGAAATTATAATGATCAGAACAGAAATAAATGAAAAAGAAATGAAATAAACAATAGTAAAGATAAACAAAACAAGAAGCTGCTTCTTCGAAAAAATAAACAAAATAGACAAACTGATAGCCAGGCTCATCAAGAAAAAAAGAGAGAAGAACCAGATCAACAAAATCAGAAAGGATAGAGAAGAGGTTACAACAGACCATACAGAAATGCAAAGGATTATAAGGGACTATGATGAACAACACATATGGCAACAAACTGGATAATCTGGAAGAAATGGGCAGTCTCTTAGAGAAGTTTAATCTTCCAAGACTTAACCAGGAAGAAATAGAAATTATAAACAACTGAATTACAAGCTCAGAAATCAAATCTGTTATCAAAAATCTACCCAGAAATAAAAGCCCAGGATCAGATGACTACACAGGAGAATTCTACCAAACATTTAAAGAAGAGCTAATGCCTATCCTTCTAAAACTCTTTCAAACAATTTCTCAAGAAGGGACACTTCCAAACACATTCTACAAGACCACAATCACCCTAATACCAAAGCCAGACAAAGACATCAAAAAAAGGGAAAATTACAGGCCAATATCTCTGATGAATTTAGACCCAAAGATCCTCAACAAAATCCTAGCAAACAGAATTCAACAACACATCAAAAACCTCATACATCATGACCAAGTTGGGTTCATCTCAGGCATGCAAGTATTCTTCAATATCCACAAAGTAATAAATGTGATATACCACACCAACAAATTGAAAGACAAAAATCACACGATAATATCAATAGATGCAGATAAAGCCTTTAAAAAAAATCCAGCACCCGTTTATGATAAAAAAAAAAAACTCTTCAAAAAATGGGCATAGAAGAAGCCTGCCTCAACATAGTGAAATCTATATATAAGAAGCACACAGCGAACATTATTATCAATGGTGAAAAGTTGAACATTCCCTCTAAGATCAGGAACAAGACAAGGGTGTCCACTTTCACCAACATTATTCAACGAAGTCCTAGAAGTCCTAGCTACAGTAATAAGAGAAGAAAAGAAATTAAACAATCTAGATTGGAAAAGAAGAATCAAAACTATCTCTAATTGCAGATGACATGATACTATACATAGAAAACCCCAAAGACACTATTAGAAAACTACTAAAGCTAATCAACAATTTCAGCAAGTCGTAGGATACCAAATCAATACACAGAAATAACTCACATTCCTAAATACAAACAATGAAAAATCAAAAAGAGAAATCAAGTATGAAATCCCATTCACCAATGCAACCAAAAAATAAACTATTTAGGGATAAACCTACCTATAGAGACAGAAGAACTGTACACAGAAAACTATAGGACACTAATGAAAGTAATCAAAGACAACAAAAACAGAAGGAGAGATATTCCATGTACCCGGGTCAGAAGAATCAATATCATGAAAATGACTATACTACAAAATATCATGTACAGATTCAAGGTGATCCCTGTCAAATTACCAATGACATTCTTCACAGAATTAGACCAATAAATGACACAGTTTATATGCAGACACAAAAGACCCTGGATAGCCATAGCAATCCTGAGAAAGAATGGAGCTGGAGGAATCAACCTTCCTAACTTCAGACTATACTACAAAGCAACAGTCATCAAGACAGTATGGTACTGGCACAAAAACAGAAATACAGACCACTGGAACAAGATAGAGAGCCCAGAGATAAACCCATGCACCAATGGATACCTTATTTTTAACAAAGGAGGCGAAATGACACAGTGGGAGAGAAACAGCCTCTTCAACAAGTGGTGCTGGGAAAATTGGACAACGATATGCAAAAAAATGAAATTGGAACATTCCCTGACACCATCCACAAAGATCAATTCAAAATGGATTAAAGACCTAAATGTAAGACCAGAAACTATGAAATTTTTAGAGGAGAATATAACGCAAAACACTCAATAACGTCAATCAATGCAAGATCTTCTCAGAACACATCTCTAGAAATTAGAAATAAAAACAAAAATAAACATGTGGGACCTAATGAAAATTAAAAGCTTCTGCACAGCAAAAGAAACTACAAATAAGGTGAACAGACAAACCACAGAATGGGAGAAAATAATAACAAATGAAACAATCGATAGAAAATTAATTTCCAAGATATACAAGCAATTCAGAAAACTTAACACCAAAGAAACAATCAACCCAATCAAAAAATGGGAAAAAGACCTCAAGAGAAATCTCTCCAAGACATACAGATGGCCAAAATATATGAAAAGGTGCTCTATGTTGCTCATTAGAGAAATGCAGATCAAAAGCACAATGAGATACCACCTCACACCAGTCAGAATGGCCACTGTAGGGCTTCCCTGGTGGTCCAGTGGGTAAGGACACCACCTTGCAGTGCAAGGGGCACCAATTTGATCCCTGGCCTGGGATGATCACACATGCTGAAGAGCAGCTGGACCGATGTGTCCAACTACTGTGTCAGTGCTCTGGTGTGCATGCACCCAGAGCTGTTGCTCTGCAATGAGAGAGGCCACTGCAGTGGGAGGACCACACAGGCCAAAGAACAAAGGTGGAAATAAATGAAAGACCAATAGAAATGGCAAAAAAAGAAAAGAAAAATGAAAAAAGAATGGCCACCATAAAAATATCTACAGATAATAAATGCTAGGAGGGTACAGAGGAAAAAGAATACTCCTGCATTGTTGGTGAGAATGTCAATTGACACAACCACTATGGAAGACAGTATAGAGCTACCTCAAAAAACTAAAACTAGAAGCATGTGATCCAGAAATCCCACTATTGGGCTTATACACTGATGAAATCAAAATTGAAAGAAGCACCTGCACCCCAGTGTTCATTGCAGCACTCTGCACAATAACCAGAACATCGAAGCAATCTAGATGAACATCGATGAATGAATGGATAAAGAAGCTATGGTACATATATACAATGGAATACTTTTGAGCCATTAAAAGAAATACAGAAGAATCAGTTCAAATGAGTTGGATGAATCTAGAACCTATTATACAAAGTGAAGTAAGTCATAAAGAAAAGGAAAAATACAGTATACTAACACATATATATGGAATCTAATAAGATGGTACCACCAAATGCACTCACAAAGCAGCGATGGAGAATCAGACTTAGAGAGCAGATCTATGGTCACCGGGGGGAGGGAAGATCAGATGAGCAGTATGAAAAGAGCAGAAAGGAATCCTACACTATCATATGCAATAGAGATAACCACTGTGATTAAGTTGTAAGACTTAAGGAACCTACATGGGGACTAAGCAGCAACCTGGGAGGGTGGGAATAGGAAAAATGTAGGGAGGGCTCAGGGGAGAGGGGTCAGGGATATACCTATGAGTATTCAGGGAATATGTATGCTTGTAAATAAGAAAACTCTGTAAAAATGTATAATAATAACTTTACTGTACACCTGAAGCTAATTCAACATTGTAAAACAAATATACTGCAATAAAAAATAAATAAATTTTTAAAAACTTACAGAATGATCTCAGTTTCCCCACCACCACCACCAGGCAACTATTCAGTATCTGAGTAATGCACATCTATGCCCCTACCACTAATATCAAAAAAGCTGAAGTTGAACATTCTGTGAAGACCTACAAGACCTTCTAGAACCTATATATATATGTGTATGTATGTATATATATATATACACATGCAGAGAGAGAGAGAGAGATCCTTTTCATCATTAGGGACTGGAATGCAAAGTAAGAAGTCAAGAGATACCTGGTACTCCAATATTGGCCAAATTGGTCTAGGTGTACATAATGAAGCAGAACAAAGACTAACAGACTTATGCCAAGAGAATACACTGGTCAAAGCAAACACCTTATTCCACCAACTCAACAGACAACTGTACTCATGGACATCACCAGATGGTCAATACCAAGATCATATTGCTATTTTCTTTGTAGCTGAAGACAATGAAACACTATACAAAACAAAAATGGGAGCTGTGACTCAGATCATGAACTCCTTACTGCCAAATTCACTTAAATTGAAGAATGTAGAGAAAACCTCTGAACCATTCAGGTGTGGCCTAAATTAAATCCTTTGTGATTAGACAGTGGAAATCACAAATGCATGCAAGGGATTACATCTAATAGACAAATTGCTTGAGGAACTATGAACAGAGGTTCATAGAATTGTAGATAAGGTGGTGATCAACACCATTCCCAAGAAAAAGAAATGCAAAAAAAAGGCAAAATGGTGATCTTGAGAGGCCTTACAAATAGCTGAGAAAAGAGAAACAAAAGGCAAAGGTGAAATGAAAAGTTATACCCAGGTGAACGCATAATTTCAGATAATAGCAAGGAGAGATAAGACAGCCTTTTTAAGTAAACTATGCAGAGAAATAGAGTAAAACAACAGAATGGGAAAGACTAGAGATATTTTCAAGAATATTAGAGACACCAAGGGATTTTCATGTAAAAATGGGCATAACAAAGAACAGAAATTCTATAGACCTAACAGAAGCAGAAGATATTAAGAAGACCTGGCAAGAGTAAATAAAACTATACAAAATTTTTTTTAAAAATCCAGATAAACACAATGGTGGATCACTAATATACAATCAGACAGACAGGTGTGTGAAGTCAAGTGGGCCTTAGGAAGCATCACTACAAAGCTAGTGGAGGTGATGGAATTCCAGCAGAGCTATTACAAATCCAAAAGATGATGATGTTAAAGTGTTGTATTCAATATGCCAGCAAGTTTTCAAAGTTCAGCAGTGGCCACAGGACAGGAAAAGGTCAGTTTTTATTCCTATCCAAAAGAAGAGTAATGCTGAAGAATTTTATAACTACCACACAATTGCACTGATTTCACATGCTAGCATAAAAAATGCTCAAAACCCTTCAAGCAAGGCTTCAACAGTACATGAACTGGGGCAATTCAGATGTACAAACTGAATTTAGAAAATGGAAAGAACCAGAGATGAAATCACCAACATTTGTTGGATCATAAAAGGAAATCTAGAAAATTCTAGAAAAAAATAAAAGACATCTATGCTAGAGCCATTGACTGTGTGGATCACAACAAATTGTGGAAAATTCTTAAAGAGATGGGAATACCAGATCACCTTACCTGCCTTCTGCGATACCTGTGTACACGTAAAAAAGCAACAGTCAGTACCAGACATGGAACAACAAACTGATTCAAAATTGAGAAAGGAATATGCCAATGTTGTATATTGTCACCCTGCTTATTTAACTTTCATACAAAGTACATCATGTGAACTGCTTGTCTGGAGGGAGCACAAGCTAGAATCAAGATTCTTGGGGGAAATACCAAAAACTTCAGGTATACAGATGACACCACCCTTACAGTAGAAAGCAAAGAGGAATTAAAGAACATATTGATGAAGGCTAAAGAATAGAGTGAAAAACCTGGCTTAAAACTCAACATTCAAGAAACTAAGATCACACCATCTGGTCCTATCACTTTGTTGGAAATAGATAGAAAATCAATGGAAACAGTGACAGAGTTTATTTTCTTGGGCTCCAGAATCACTGAGAATGGTGACTGCATCCATGAACTTAAAAGATGCTTGCTGGGGCCACTATCGCACACAGATGGCTGTGGGGTCTCGCTCCGCTGCACAGTCCTTAGGAGGCTAGCCACCCTTGGGCCCTGGGCAGTAGCGGATGCAACAGGGTAGGGAGGATGGTGCAGAAAGTGGGGCGCCGTGGTCCGCAGCGGACAGCCGGACCGTGAGGAAGAGCAGGCTGTGGCAACAACGCCTGCGTCCGTTGCATACCCCTTCTCTATGCAGCTGGTCCCCTCCTCCGCAGCGGTGTGGCCACCATCTTCCTCTTGCTGCCAGTGGTAGCATTCGTCGGCAGAGCTGGGCTGAAAGACACACAGAAGACTTCATGGATAGATTTGATACATTTAATCATTTAATTCCTACTGAACACTTAGATGATGCACTGATTTCACAGACATAAAAATGCTCAAAACCCTTCAAGCAAGGCTTCAACAGAAAAGGGGAAAGAACCAAGAAACAAAAATGAAAACACCAACATTAATGGGATCATATAAGGAAATCTAGAAAATTCTAGAAAAAAATAAAAGACATCTATGCTAGAGCCATTGACTGTGTGGATCACAACAAATTGTGGAAAATTCTTAAAGAGATGGGAATACCAGATCACCTTACCTGCCTTCTGCGATACCTGTGTACACGTAAAAAAGCAACAGTCAGTACCAGACATGGAACAACAAACTGATTCAAAATTGAGAAAGGAATATGCCAATGTTGTATATTGTCACCCTGCTTATTTAACTTTCATACAAAGTACATCATGTGAACTGCTTGTCTGGAGGGAGCACAAGCTAGAATCAAGATTCTTGGGGGAAATACCAAAAACTTCAGGTATACAGATGACACCACCCTTACAGTAGAAAGCAAAGAGGAATTAAAGAACATATTGATGAAGGCTAAAGAATAGAGTGAAAAACCTGGCTTAAAACTCAACATTCAAGAAACTAAGATCACACCATCTGGTCCTATCACTTTGTTGGAAATAGATAGAAAATCAATGGAAACAGTGACAGAGTTTATTTTCTTGGGCTCCAGAATCACTGAGAATGGTGACTGCATCCATGAACTTAAAAGATGCTTGCTGGGGCCACTATCGCACACAGATGGCTGTGGGGTCTCGCTCCGCTGCACAGTCCTTAGGAGGCTAGCCACCCTTGGGCCCTGGGCAGTAGCGGATGCAACAGGGTAGGGAGGATGGTGCAGAAAGTGGGGCGCCGTGGTCCGCAGCGGACAGCCGGACCGTGAGGAAGAGCAGGCTGTGGCAACAACGCCTGCGTCCAGTGCATACCCCTTCTCTATGCAGCTGGTCCCCTCCTCCGCAGCGGTGTGGCCACCATCTTCCTCTTGCTGCCAGTGGTAGCATTCGTCGGCAGAGCTGGGCTGAAAGACACACAGAAGACTTCATGGATATAGTTGATACATTTAATCATTTAATTCCTACTGAACACTTAGATGATGCCCTATTTCTAGGATCCAACCTGGAGAATGAAATCTGTGAGGATTTTAGTACAAGTCAAAATGTCTTAGAGGACTTGCTGAAGAACATGCTCAGCAATAAGGATCCTATGCTAGGATTTGCAAGTAACCAGTTCTGTTTGCCTGTTTTGGATAGCAATGATCCCAATTTCCAGATGCCTTGTTCAACAGGATAGACCACTTTCTTGTTGAGCTCTTAAATGAAGTTCTACTTGGATACAAGGATGAGGACTAGATAACTCCTTGAGCTTCCTTCTAACCCCTAGGATGAAGATAATAACTAACATTTGTATAGTGCTCTAAAGTTTACAAATTGTTGGTCTTGACGATATTATGGATGAAGGAGTTGTTAAAGAAAGTGGCAATGATACCATTGATGAAGAAGAACTGATTTTAACTAACAGGACTTTGAGCGACAAAGTAGAAGAAAATTCAGTGAGATCACCAGGAAAATCACCTCATTTAACGGCATAAGAACAAGTAAGAAATTTGCGACAAAGCTCTATTGTCAAGCGTTCAAATGCAGCACCTTTCAATAGCATGAAAAAGGCATCTGGGAAGACTGTATCTGCCCCTAAAGTAGGGATGAAGCAATCAGAAAGGTGTCATATTAAAGAAGAAGCTGGATCTTCACCAAAACCCGAACAACAGAGAGTAGACGGAGCAGCCAACACAGTGGACAGACTGAAGCAGCAGTTTCATCTTGTCTTGAGATGAAGGATGAAGCTGGATTAGATTCTGAGCAGAAGTGCAATGATCAGGGAGAAGCAAACGTGCCATCTCATGAGTTAAACTGTCCACTTCTTTCAGAGATTTGTATTAGTATTGAGGAAAAGAAAAGTGAAACTCTGGAATGTAAAACCACACCTGTTGCATTGTTTAAGTTTTCAGATAAAGAAGAAAATGAATGGAATAAATCCATTTCAGGTAAAATGGATGAGACTCTTGTTGAAGAAATGAAGTCAGAAGAAGTTGAACAAGACTCAAAGGAGACAATAAATTGAAAAAATAGTATAGGATACATTTAATCATTTAATTCCTACTGAACACTTAGATGATGCCCTATTTCTAGGATCCAACCTGGAGAATGAAATCTGTGAGGATTTTAGTACAAGTCAAAATGTCTTAGAGGACTTGCTGAAGAACATGCTCAGCAATAAGGATCCTATGCTAGGATTTGCAAGTAACCAGTTCTGTTTGCCTGTTTTGGATAGCAATGATCCCAATTTCCAGATGCCTTGTTCAACAGGATAGACCACTTTCTTGTTGAGCTCTTAAATGAAGTTCTACTTGGATACAAGGATGAGGACTAGATAACTCCTTGAGCTTCCTTCTAACCCCTAGGATGAAGATAATAACTAACATTTGTATAGTGCTCTAAAGTTTACAAATTGTTGGTCTTGACGATATTATGGATGAAGGAGTTGTTAAAGAAAGTGGCAATGATACCATTGATGAAGAAGAACTGATTTTAACTAACAGGACTTTGAGCGACAAAGTAGAAGAAAATTCAGTGAGATCACCAGGAAAATCACCTCATTTAACGGCATAAGAACAAGTAAGAAATTTGCGACAAAGCTCTATTGTCAAGCGTTCAAATGCAGCACCTTTCAATAGCATGAAAAAGGCATCTGGGAAGACTGTATCTGCCCCTAAAGTAGGGATGAAGCAATCAGAAAGGTGTCATATTAAAGAAGAAGCTGGATCTTCACCAAAACCCGAACAACAGAGAGTAGACGGAGCAGCCAACACAGTGGACAGACTGAAGCAGCAGTTTCATCTTGTCTTGAGATGAAGGATGAAGCTGGATTAGATTCTGAGCAGAAGTGCAATGATCAGGGAGAAGCAAACGTGCCATCTCATGAGTTAAACTGTCCACTTCTTTCAGAGATTTGTATTAGTATTGAGGAAAAGAAAAGTGAAACTCTGGAATGTAAAACCACACCTGTTGCATTGTTTAAGTTTTCAGATAAAGAAGAAAATGAATGGAATAAATCCATTTCAGGTAAAATGGATGAGACTCTTGTTGAAGAAATGAAGTCAGAAGAAGTTGAACAAGACTCAAAGGAGACAATAAAATTGCCCCATGAAGATGGCAGTGTCCTTAAGGAACATGCATCTTCTGATGCTTTCTCTGGAAGTGCTGCTTGTACAAACCTAAACAAGGCAGAAAAGAACTTTGTCAGTTTGTCTGGTTCTGTGGATAAAGTAAATGAATGTAGTTTGGAATTGAAAGCACAGAAGTTGCTGCTAAAACGAAGAACTCCCCTCTATTTCAAAGAAATGAAGTAGAAATGGCTTATTGTAAGGACACAGAGTCTAATGACAAGAGTTGGAGGGCAGCAGGTTTAATAAATCAAACTTAGAGGTGGTTAATACTGGTGCTTTTGAACCAGAAAGGAATATTTTAGAAAATGCTATTTGCGAAGCACCTGACCAAAACTCAGAACAGTTGAATATTGTTGAAGGTATTAAAATGGAGTTTCATGAAACAGCAACCTTCAGGATGATAGAGACAACCAGTCAAGTAGTGTTTCTTATGTAGAGTCAAAAAACATAAAATCTAAACATACAAAACCTGTAATTCATTCTAAGCAAACCATGGCCATAGATACTCAGAAAAAAGTTGTTACAACAAAGCATGAATCAACACAGAACAAAACTGAAGCTAATGTCAAAAGTGTGAAGCAAAATGCTGATGAATCAGAATCTAAGCAAAATTTTCATAGGCCAGTCAAAGTGAGAAAAAAACAAGTTGATAAGGATTCGAAGATTCAGAGTTGCAATTCTGGGTTTAAATCTGTGAAAAATCAAGCTCATTCTGTATTCAAAAAGACATCACAAGATCAAACTTTAGTACATATTTCCAAACCTGTAACTCATTCTGTGGGTGATAAGGCTCATGGGCACCCTAGCTGCTCTAAAGAACCTCATCATCCTGCACAAACTGGACATTCATTGCATTCGAGCCAGAAACAGTGCCATAAACCCCAGCAGCTAACTCTAGCAGTGAGAACCAATATTCATGTGAAGAAAGAGCTTGAGCATGCAGGTGGTGTAGAACATTTAAAGGAAGAAGATAAATCGAAATTTACAAAAACCTAAGAAGAATGTGCAACCCCACCAAAGAAGAAGCAGCAGAAGTTTTTCTTTGGATAAGGCACCATTGTTCATTCCAGACAACACAGCTACTGTAAAAAGGAAAAGCTTGGATCATAACTCTTCATTCGAATGCAAATAAATCTGAACTCTCAGCAAGCAGTGTGGGTTTTGCAAAGAACCACATGGCAACAGGTGTGTGTGTGTGTTTGTGATATATATATTAAAGAAAAATTGCTGTTTTTTAGAGTGGGATTAGTGTAAGAATTCTTTATATAGAAAGATTACTTAATATGCAAAGGCTTAACATAAAAACAAAAACCCCTCATCAGTCCTGGATACATGATAAAAAGATGGAGCCACTGAATTTACAAGTATTCTAGAATATTTTAAAACACAGAGTTTGACCAAAAACTGATAGATATGAAATTGTTTTGTTATTATAACAAGTTAAGAGAGTGTAATTTAGTCAATGCAACTTAAAAAAAAACAAAGTTTTTATAACACTTTGGGTCTTTAAGCTATACATTATTTTCATTTGGCTTGAGAAGAACTAGTAGTAAAACATGAAGGGCATAATGGAAATGATAAATAATACATTTTTTTTTCTTTGTTTAAGAAACATGACTTAAACATGCCTACTTTTAGAGCTATGAAACTTGACTTTAGAATGAAATTTGACAGCTAAAGCAACTGTAAAATTACCTAGGGGAATTTTGTATGTAACATGGAATGGAGTGAAACATGTATTTTGTTTTTGGTGTTTTAGTAATTTGGATTTCTTGTGAATTCTAGTCTTAGGAGCTGATTTTATAGCACTGCCCTTGGCATTTTTTCCCACAGGATTCAGTGTTCTGTATTTTTATGACACTACTATCCTTCCCACTCTTCCTCTGCCTCCATGTATTTTTTATTTGTAACTCTTTCAGGAAAAGAGAACAAGAGATGGAGTGGAGTTTTCCGACTACAAGATTATCCTGTTCAAGTGTTGAGATTGCTGTTGGAACTTCTATCAACACTGATAAAATAAAAGAACTTTGTAACTTGCACATTGTAATAATTATCTTTACTCATGCAAGTAAATGTTAGAGTTGAAATGAAACTCTTTAGGGAGGGACAACTTAGTGCAGTATGAAGTCTCAGCACATTATTTTGATGTGGAGGGTGCTGGCTGGGAGTTATTAGGGCTATTCTGTAAAAAATAGCTTTCGTGTTAAGAGGTTTCTTCACTTGTGATTTAGCCTGTGGCCTATTTGTAGTGTTAGCAGTTACTTTATAACAATGTATTCCAGTTTTTTAAGCTTGTGACTTGTTTGAATATAGTGCTGTATTTCCTCTCATTTTTGTGTTTTTATGTCTTTTTTGTTTGATTTAAAGTATCTTATCAGATATTCTAAACTGGGCTTAAGATAATTAAGGGCTGGATGGTTTTTGTAAATGTCTTTAAGGTTAGACCTTGTTTCTTTGCAAGAATCTTCTAAAAATCATGGCACTGACATGCTGTCAGAATAGTCAAATGGAAGCCTTAAACTAAATGAGTTTCTAAAATGAAACCTTGGCCTGGAGTTGGAAGCCACGTTACAAAGTAGCTTTTTTGGAGATAAACTTCTGTTATGATGCCCTGGTCCTCAGGACTTTGCTCAAGCTTTTGAATTATGACTGTCACTTTACCAACACCAGTTATTTGCCTAAAATGAAGATTTAATGTTAAGTCCTCCCCCCCCACCACCATTTTTTTGAACCTGAGACGGCCTTTTGGATCTACCCTGTAAAGCCTAGAGTTTCTTTGTACCTATCTGGAAAATGACCTAGAATATTAGGGTGTGTAAGGGTTTTGAGTTTACCCTATGTAATTGAAATGAAGATTATAATATTGGGAACTATTCAGTTTTGGAAGCAGCATCACATTGCTTCAATTTTGTGAATAAAGAAACTTTAAGAAAGAAAAAAAATGGTGTTTGCTCCTTGGGAGAAAATCTATGACAAACCTGGACCACATATTAAAAAGCATAGATGAATACCCACAAAGTCAAAATTGATTTTTCCAGTAGTCATGTATGGATGTGAGACCTGCATCGTTAAGAATCCAGAGTGCCAAATGATTTGATGTCTCATAGTCATCAAAAGAACTTTGTAACTTGCACATTGTAATAATTATCTTTACTCATGCAAGTAAATGTTAGAGTTGAAATGAAACTCTTTAGGGAGGGACAACTTAGTGCAGTATGAAGTCTCAGCACATTATTTTGATGTGGAGGGTGCTGGCTGGGAGTTATTAGGGCTATTCTGTAAAAAATAGCTTTCGTGTTAAGAGGTTTCTTCACTTGTGATTTAGCCTGTGGCCTATTTGTAGTGTTAGCAGTTACTTTATAACAATGTATTCCAGTTTTTTAAGCTTGTGACTTGTTTGAATATAGTGCTGTATTTCCTCTCATTTTTGTGTTTTTATGTCTTTTTTGTTTGATTTAAAGTATCTTATCAGATATTCTAAACTGGGCTTAAGATAATTAAGGGCTGGATGGTTTTTGTAAATGTCTTTAAGGTTAGACCTTGTTTCTTTGCAAGAATCTTCTAAAAATCATGGCACTGACATGCTGTCAGAATAGTCAAATGGAAGCCTTAAACTAAATGAGTTTCTAAAATGAAACCTTGGCCTGGAGTTGGAAGCCACGTTACAAAGTAGCTTTTTTGGAGATAAACTTCTGTTATGATGCCCTGGTCCTCAGGACTTTGCTCAAGCTTTTGAATTATGACTGTCACTTTACCAACACCAGTTATTTGCCTAAAATGAAGATTTAATGTTAAGTCCTCCCCCCCCACCACCATTTTTTTGAACCTGAGACGGCCTTTTGGATCTACCCTGTAAAGCCTAGAGTTTCTTTGTACCTATCTGGAAAATGACCTAGAATATTAGGGTGTGTAAGGGTTTTGAGTTTACCCTATGTAATTGAAATGAAGATTATAATATTGGGAACTATTCAGTTTTGGAAGCAGCATCACATTGCTTCAATTTTGTGAATAAAGAAACCTTAAGAAAGAAAAAAAAAAATGGTGTTTGCTCCTTGGGAGAAAATCTATGACAAACCTGGACCACATATTAAAAAGCATAGATGAATACCCACAAAGTCAAAATTGATTTTTCCAGTAGTCATGTATGGATGTGAGACCTGCATCGTTAAGAATCCAGAGTGCCAAAGAACTGATACCTTTGAACTGTGCTGCTGAAGAAGACTCTCGAGAGTCTCATGGACAGCAAGGAGGTCAAACCAGTCAATTCTGAAATAATTGACTTTGATTATTCATTGGAAAGACTGATGCTGAAGCTGAATCTCCAAAACCTTGGCCACCTGATGTGAAAAGCAGACTCATTCAAAAGACTCTGATGCTGGGAAAGATTGAAGGCAGAAGGAGAACGTTGTGACAGAGGATGAAATAGTTGAATGGCATCATCGACTTGATGGACATGAACTTAGGCAAACTCCAGGAGTTGGTGAAGGACAGGGAAGCCTGGAGTGCTGCAGTGCAGGGGATTGCAAATATTCGGACTCTACTGAGGGACTGAAATCAACAATAAACTTCTCTAGGCAAGAAACACAAAAGAAGACAGTCCTACAGAAAATAAACCCAAAATGATTAAGGAATGGCAATAGGATCATACATATTGATAACTATCCTATTTGTAAATGGATTACATATACTGATGAAAAGGTGTAGGCTGGCTGAGCAGATATAAACATGTGCATGCATGCACTTCCACTTACCATTTCACTCTGCTTGAGCCCTTGAATTATATGCAATTATTTTATAGTACTGTTAATCATGTTCCTATAATCACTTGCATTTGTATCTTTTATTTTTTATGTGGTTATTGATTGTTGAAACTGATAAAAATCTTTTACTATTGTGATTGTGTGGCTATTATTCACTTAATATCATTGTATTATGATTAGACAACAGGAAAATAATAGAGCTTTTTTTATCACCAAAACTATCTTTTAGTAAAAATACCTGTTTTAACATCACTTTAAAATATAGTTTTACTTTAGTTTGAAAATCTAGATGCATATCAGAATTGGAATTTTTGAAAAAATAGAAATGACCGACTATTGCTCTTTTTCTCTAAAATTCCAGATATGCTTCTACTGAACAGTCATGATTTTAAAAACTGGACTATATGATTTTTTACTTGTATCTACTTTGTTTCACTGTTTCTAACTCATATTAAGTGTTTCCATTTCATTTAGCTTGTTTTCCAATTTCTCTAGCTCCTTTTTTTTTTTTTTGATACTTTTTCTCAAACCTTTATCAAGTGTAGTAGACAAGCTTTTGTATATCTATATATATGTGCATATATACAGATATACATACATTTATAATATGTATAATATATGCATTTCCAAAAACTTACAAATTTTTGCTTAACTAAAAAATTTATGACATATTGACTGCACTTGCTTGACTTGGTATGAAACAAATGGTTGATTTCGAAATTACAAAAAAATAGATATTTAGCAAATAACAAAAGTGTACCATATAGCACACTCTAGTCAATACATTGTTATAATCTATAATAGAAAATAATCTCAGTAATATGTGTGCATATATTTAACACAGCTTAGAGTGGGATCATACATATTGCATAACTATTCGGACTCTACTGAGGAACTGAAATAAACAACAAACTACTCTAGAAAAAAAACACAAAAGAAGACAGTCCTACAGAAAATAAACCCAAAATGATTAAGGAATGGCAATAGGATCATACATATTGATAACTATCCTATTTGTAAATGGATTACATATACTGATGAAAAGGTGTAGGCTGGCTGAGCAGATATAAACATGTGCATGCATGCACTTCCACTTACCATTTCACTCTGCTTGAGCCCTTGAATTATATGCAATTATTTTATAGTACTGTTAATCATGTTCCTATAATCACTTGCATTTGTATCTTTTATTTTTTATGTGGTTATTGATTGTTGAAACTGATAAAAATCTTTTACTATTGTGATTGTGTGGCTATTATTCACTTAATATCATTGTATTATGATTAGACAACAGGAAAATAATAGAGCTTTTTTTATCACCAAAACTATCTTTTAGTAAAAATACCTGTTTTAACATCACTTTAAAATATAGTTTTACTTTAGTTTGAAAATCTAGATGCATATCAGAATTGGAATTTTTGAAAAAATAGAAATGACCGACTATTGCTCTTTTTCTCTAAAATTCCAGATATGCTTCTACTGAACAGTCATGTTTTTAAAAAACTGGACTATATGATTTTTTACTTGTATCTACTTTGTTTCACTGTTTCTAACTCATATTAAGTGTTTCCATTTCATTTAGCTTGTTTTCCAATTTCTCTAGCTCCTTTTTTTTTTTTTTGATACTTTTTCTCAAACCTTTATCAAGTGTAGTAGACAAGCTTTTGTATATCTATATATATGTGCATATATACAGATATACATACATTTATAATATGTATAATATATGCATTTCCAAAAACTTACAAATTTTTGCTTTACTAAAAAAATTTTTGACATATTGACTGCACTTGCTTGACTTGGTATGAAACAAATGGTTGATTTCGAAATTACAAAAAAATAGATATTTAGCAAATAACAAAAGTGTACCATATAGCACACTCTAGTCAATACATTGTTATAATCTATAATAGAAAATAATCTCAGTAATATGTGTGCATATATTTAACACATCTTGATGTGCATTTGAAGAAAATACATGCATATTAAGAAAAAATATAAGTACCTTATGGCTTTACAATTCTAATCCTAGATGTATATTCGAAAATAAATGAATAAATAGTAAAGGTACACAAACTTCAATGTTCACAGCAAGATAATTTACAATGGAAAACATATGGAAATAACATAAGTATCTACAACTTGATGCATGAGTAAAGAAGATACATACAATGAAATGTTAGAGTCATTAAATAAGAATGAAATTCTGTGATTTGTAACACTATGATAAAACCTCGAGGATATTATGCTTAATAAAATAAGTCACAGAAAGAGTAGAAGTGCATGTCATTACCTTTAAATAACTTTATTAAAAACAAATACATGAATTTAACAAAGCAGAAACAAGCTTATGCATGTAGAGAACAAAGTAGTGATTATCAGTGAGGAGAGGGAAGTGGGAGGGGCAAGGGGATAGAGATAAGGAGGCACAAATTTCCACATATCATGTATATAAGATAAATATATATTTCATTCAGCATACGGGATATAATCAATATTTTACAATAGCCATATCAGTATCTCATATGATGTACTCTGCATAGAAGTTAAATAAGCATGGTGATGATATACAGCCTTGACATACTCCTTTCCCAATTTGGAACTAGTCTGCTATTCCATTTCTGGTTCTAACTCTTGCTTCTGGACCTGCGCACAGCCTTCTCAGGAGGCAGGTAAAATGATCTGATATTCCTATCTCTTTCAGAATTTTCCAGTTTATTGTGATTCACACAATCAAAGATTTTATCATTGTCAACAAAGCAGAAGTAGATGTTTTTTTCTGGAATTCCTTTGTTTTCACTATGATCCAGTGTATGTTGGCAACTTGATCTCTGCTTCCTTTTCCTTTTCTGAATCCAGCTATATGTCTGGAAGTTGTTGGCTCATATAATGGTGAAACCTAGCTTAGAGGATTTTGAGCATGACCTTGTTTGCATGTGAAATGAATGCAGTCTGTTGATAGTGAAAGGAGTGAATAGACAGACTTGATAAGGAGGCCAGTGGTTTCCAAGGAAAAGGAGTGAGCTCCAGTTTTCCTGTCCTCTCAACACACGTTTTCCACTTTACCTTACTAACCCTACAGTATGCTAGTGTGTGAGTGCCATGTGATTGAAATTTATGAAAATCTGTATGAAGTGAGCATGGAATCTAGCTTTGGGGTTCCACGGACATGCCTCATATAGCTGAAAGCAGCTCCAAAAAGGAACCCAGATGCAGAGTTTTTACAGTCCCGTCAAGGCTAAGAGGTGTCCCCTGTCTCCACAAAGAGACTGGCCAAAACATGGATGAAGGTTGAAGACCGAATTCTCCTTTCTCAATCAACTTTTCCAGGTCAAAGAGACCATTTCATAATTAGGAAATTGGAACTAGTAACCTAATCTGTCAGACTGCAGATTTTCAAGGGACTTATAATTTGTGCCATTTTTATGTACTTTGCTCAGACTGTCAGTTACAGACTGGCATTTACCAATTACATTGCCAATGACTGCACAAGGACATTTGCCCTCTGCCTCTACAGAGATCGAACCTTGTGCTGTTGAGAGCTGCTGACCTTCAAAACCCCATGACAGAGATTAGGGTGGGGTAGAGGCACTCTGTGCTTCAAGGTGGGGTAGGTCTTAAATAGGTGGTTGCCTTTTATTATCTCAATCCTTTATTATCTCAATGCTTCCAACTCCTCACATCTAGAAAAGCACTAAATCCCTTCATAGTGACATCATATCCTTATGACTCACCAAAAACCTTTTGTTATTAGTGTTAAACTCCCCCCTCTTCAAAATGTTACATATTGATCTTCCTCCTGCTGCTTCTTTGGAGCTATCTGGGGTGCTGCCTCCCAGGCTGCAGTCCTAATTATGCCCCAAATAAAACTTAACCTGCAATTCTCAAGTTTTCATCTTTTTTTCTAGTTGACAAGACCTCAAGCTTGGTTTTGACAGATCAATGTCTTTTTCCCATTCTGTGGATGATCATACATGGCTGTTCTTTGTTGGTGGATATCTAGCTGCAGAAATATCTCTTAGGTTGGTTTTGGATATCATACTCAGCTAGTGATGACCTTGTTTGCATGTGAAATGAATGCAGTCTGTTGATAGTGAAAGGAGTGAATAGACAGACTTGATAAGGAGGCCAGTGGTTTCCAAGGAAAAGGAGTGAGCTCCAGTTTTCCTGTCCTCTCAACACACGTTTTCCACTTTACCTTACTAACCCTACAGTATGCTAGTGTGTGAGTGCCATGTGATTGAAATTTATGAAAATCTGTATGAAGTGAGCATGGAATCTAGCTTTGGGGTTCCACGGACATGCCTCATATAGCTGAAAGCAGCTCCAAAAAGGAACCCAGATGCAGAGTTTTTACAGTCCCGTCAAGGCTAAGAGGTGTCCCCTGTCTCCACAAAGAGACTGGCCAAAACATGGATGAAGGTTGAAGACCGAATTCTCCTTTCTCAATCAACTTTTCCAGGTCAAAGAGACCATTTCATAATTAGGAAATTGGAACTAGTAACCTAATCTGTCAGACTGCAGATTTTCAAGGGACTTATAATTTGTGCCATTTTTATGTACTTTGCTCAGACTGTCAGTTACAGACTGGCATTTACCAATTACATTGCCAATGACTGCACAAGGACATTTGCCCTCTGCCTCTACAGAGATCGAACCTTGTGCTGTTGAGAGCTGCTGACCTTCAAAACCCCATGACAGAGATTAGGGTGGGGTAGAGGCACTCTGTGCTTCAAGGTGGGGTAGGTCTTAAATAGGTGGTTGCCTTTTATTATCTCAATCCTTTATTATCTCAATGCTTCCAACTCCTCACATCTAGAAAAGCACTAAATCCCTTCATAGTGACATCATATCCTTATGACTCACCAAAAACCTTTTGTTATTAGTGTTAAACTCCCCCCTCTTCAAAATGTTACATATTGATCTTCCTCCTGCTGCTTCTTTGGAGCTATCTGGGGTGCTGCCTCCCAGGCTGCAGTCCTAATTATGCCCCAAATAAAACTTAACCTGCAATTCTCAAGTTTTCATCTTTTTTTCTAGTTGACAAGACCTCAAGCTTGGTTTTGACAGATCAATGTCTTTTTCCCATTCTGTGGATGATCATACATGGCTGTTCTTTGTTGGTGGATATCTAGCTGCAGAAATATCTCTTAGGTTGGAAATCTCTCTCCTGGAAATCTGCATGATTGCTCAGATACATAGAGTCAAGTCTTTGTCGTCGCTATTCCTCCAAACTCAGAGGTATTGCTAACAAGTATGAGATTTCTGAGAATCCAGGTCAGGAATTCTGAGATTTGGCCAGATTGGAAGTATAGCAAGCTTCTCCCTTTAGTAATGAAAGCTGTCAGCATGTTACCGAGTCCAAACTGGCTCTGCTTGCCACAGGGCAGGCCTATGAGTCCAAGAGATGAGATGTTGAGGCAAGGAAAACGACTTTATTTGGAAAGCTAATGACCAAGAAGATGGCATACTAGTGCCTCAGAGAAAAATATCTTATCTGGGGTTTGGATGGCAGGTTATTTTATAGATCAGACATAGGGGGAGGGGAGGAAACAAAGCAAAAGGCCATTAATCTTGCAAACATCTCTGAGAATGGCAAGTCTCAGACAGGGGAAGTGTTATCTTCTCTCTTCCTGCCATCTACAGGTGGACAATATTATTAAACAAAGGTATTTTGCTTCACAATCAGGCAGAGAAGCAGAGTCCTGGAGGCAAGCCATTAAGTAGGATTATAATAACAATAGCGACAGAAAGCAAGTCGAAGAAAGTTTGCAATATGGAGCTAGAATTGGTTTTCTCCCTGCAACAATCAGACCAGAGAAAACCCTCCATTGGCTTCTGTCTCAGTTCCTTAGATATTTTGGGAAATCTGTGGAAATGAATTAGAAGGATTTACTCTAATATCTCAAGAATGTAAAAGGGTTTCTGCTATCACATTTACTGGTGTAGTGACACTCAGAAGAGACATCTTGGATTTCTTGTTTGCTACTTTATTGTATAATGATTTTACTGCGGTCAGAAATGTACTGTAAAATATGCATAGGGACATAAGAGAAGGGTGTTTCCACATTCACAGTTTTGGCATAGGAAACATTCAGGAAAGTTACTCTGTTGACTTACATGAAAAGCGCAAATCAAGTGAGCAGTTTGGCAGCGAGGAATTAAAAATTCAGGATCCTGTCAGATCTACCCGCTGTTGCATCTCTACTCCTCAATGGGTAGAATAAGGAGGGATGACTGGGTAAGGGACAGACTAACACCAATCAGTGAAGGAAGCTCAGGTGAATGGTCTGTCTCCACCACCTAGAGCAAGGAAGAACATCTCTAGTGGAGAAGAAACAAAGGTGCCAGATGCTGCTTTTTTCTCTCTTACAGATGGGAGCTTCACAAAGTTCCAAGATCCCATGAGTTGCGTCCTGAAAATGGAGAATTGAAACGCCTGACTTTCTTTTCAAATCTGCATGGTCACAGAATCCGCTGAAGGACGGTGAACGATGGCCACTGGGAGGATCTCTTAATTACAATACTGCTTTGCAATTAGATTTGTTTTGTAAGAAGCAAGGGAAATGGGTAGAAATGCCATATATGTATTGCTATTTTTATCTCTTATTTTTGGGGTTTGGATGGCAGGTTATTTTATAGATCAGACATAGGGGGAGGGGAGGAAACAAAGCAAAAGGCCATTAATCTTGCAAACATCTCTGAGAATGGCAAGTCTCAGACAGGGGAAGTGTTATCTTCTCTCTTCCTGCCATCTACAGGTGGACAATATTATTAAACAAAGGTATTTTGCTTCACAATCAGGCAGAGAAGCAGAGTCCTGGAGGCAAGCCATTAAGTAGGATTATAATAACAATAGCGACAGAAAGCAAGTCGAAGAAAGTTTGCAATATGGAGCTAGAATTGGTTTTCTCCCTGCAACAATCAGACCAGAGAAAACCCTCCATTGGCTTCTGTCTCAGTTCCTTAGATATTTTGGGAAATCTGTGGAAATGAATTAGAAGGATTTACTCTAATATCTCAAGAATGTAAAAGGGTTTCTGCTATCACATTTACTGGTGTAGTGACACTCAGAAGAGACATCTTGGATTTCTTGTTTGCTACTTTATTGTATAATGATTTTACTGCGGTCAGAAATGTACTGTAAAATATGCATAGGGACATAAGAGAAGGGTGTTTCCACATTCACAGTTTTGGCATAGGAAACATTCAGGAAAGTTACTCTGTTGACTTACATGAAAAGCGCAAATCAAGTGAGCAGTTTGGCAGCGAGGAATTAAAAATTCAGGATCCTGTCAGATCTACCCGCTGTTGCATCTCTACTCCTCAATGGGTAGAATAAGGAGGGATGACTGGGTAAGGGACAGACTAACACCAATCAGTGAAGGAAGCTCAGGTGAATGGTCTGTCTCCACCACCTAGAGCAAGGAAGAACATCTCTAGTGGAGAAGAAACAAAGGTGCCAGATGCTGCTTTTTTCTCTCTTACAGATGGGAGCTTCACAAAGTTCCAAGATCCCATGAGTTGCGTCCTGAAAAATGGAGAATTGAAACGCGCCTGACTTTCTTTTCAAATCTGCATGGTCACAGAATCCGCTGAAGGACGGTGAACGATGGCCACTGGGAGGATCTCTTAATTACAATACTGCTTTGCAATTAGATTTGTTTTGTAAGAAGCAAGGGAAATGGGTAGAAATGCCATATATGTATTGCTATTTTTATCTCTGGGAGACATACCAGACTTCTATAGTTGCCAACTGAAAAAAAGATAACAACTTGAGAGTTGTGGGTTAAGTTTTATTTTAGGCATAATTAAAACTGCTGCCTTGAAGGCAGCAACCCAGAAAGCTCTGAGAGACTTCTCCGAAGAGACAGGAGAGGAAAGCCACTATAAGGATGTTGGTGTGGGGGCAGTTGAAATGCTATTAAACAAAGGGTTTCCAAAGGGTTTTGTTTTACAAATGATTTGGGTCAGTCATGAGGATGTGATGTCTCCATGAAGGAATTTAGTGCATTTCTAGGTGTGAGGAGATGCAAGGATTGAGACAATAAAATCTGTTTTTAAAAGCCATTTACCTATTTAAAGACCTGTTCCACCTGATTCCCTGGAGCCTTCAGGGAATGTTAAGTCAGCAGCTCCCAACATACAGTGTTCAGTCTCTGCAGAGGCAGATGGCAAATGCCCTTGTTATCCATTCATTAGTAATCAAATTGGTAAGAACCAATTTGTAGTTGACAGACTAAAGATGCAGATTTGGGGATAAAGTCTTCTGTTCCCTCTTGTCTCCTTACTCTCCCCCGTATCTCAACAGAGCAAGTTGAGTATCCAATCATCCTTCCTGGATGGATTGCCTCCGTCTCAGTAGAATTTTAAACAAGCCCACTTCCAGTATGGTCTCAGACTGCTCTGGTTTCAGTGGAAATTCAGACTCAGACTAAGTAAAAAGGACTCAGACAGTATATTACAGTAGGAATGTGAGGAAGAGAAACAAAAACTGAAAAGGACCAAGGAAAAGGCTGAAGCCCTAATGATAGCTGTTAGATCTGCCCTGAGACAGCGAAAATTCATCTCTTACAGATGGGAGCTTCACAAAGTTCCAAGATCCCATGAGTTGCGTCCTGAAAAATGGAGAATTGAAACGCGCCTGACTTTCTTTTCAAATCTGCATGGTCACAGAATCCGCTGAAGGACGGTGAACGATGGCCACTGGGAGGATCTCTTAATTACAATACTGCTTTGCAATTAGATTTGTTTTGTAAGAAGCAAGGGAAATGGGTAGAAATGCCATATATGTATTGCTATTTTTATCTCTGGGAGACATACCAGACTTCTATAGTTGCCAACTGAAAAAAAGATAACAACTTGAGAGTTGTGGGTTAAGTTTTATTTTAGGCATAATTAAAACTGCTGCCTTGAAGGCAGCAACCCAGAAAGCTCTGAGAGACTTCTCCGAAGAGACAGGGGAGGAAAGCCAATACAAGGATTTTGGTGTGGGAGGAGTTCAAATGCTATTAAACAAAGGGTTTCCAAAGGGTTTTGTTTTATAAATGGCTTGGGTCAGTCAGAAGGATGTGACATCTCCATGAAGGAATTTAGTGCTTTTTTTTTCTAGGTGTGAGGAGATGCAAGGATTGTGACAATAAAATCTGTTCTTGAAAGCCATTTACCTATTTAATGACCTGTTCCACAAGATTCCCTGAAGTACAGAGTGCTTTCAGGGGGTGTTGAAAGTCAGCAGCTCCAAACACACAGTGTTCAATCTCTGCAGAGTCAGATGGCAAATGCCCTTGTTGTCCATTCATTAGTAATCAAATTGGTAAGAACCAATTTGTAGTTGACAGACTAAAGATGCAGATTTGGGGATAAAGTCTTCTGTTCCCTCTTGTCTCCTTACTCTCCCCCGTATCTCAACAGAGCAAGTTGAGTATCCAATCATCCTTCCTGGATGGATTGCCTCCGTCTCAGTAGAATTTTAAACAAGCCCACTTCCAGTATGGTCTCAGACTGCTCTGGTTTCAGTGGAAATTCAGACTCAGACTAAGTAAAAAGGACTCAGACAGTATATTACAGTAGGAATGTGAGGAAGAGAAACAAAAACTGAAAAGGACCAAGGAAAAGGCTGAAGCCCTAATGATAGCTGTTAGATCTGCCCTGAGACAGCTTGGGAAAATATCCAGAGGAGCCCAGGTGAATGAGGACTGACTTGCTATCAATGTGGAAAGGAGTGGCATCTCAAGCAGAAGTCTCCTCAGGTGTCTAAGAATCCCAGGCTCCTTGTCCTGTCTGTCAAGGACTACACTTGAAGAGGGACTTTCCCAGAGGTATAGGCCTCAGAGGGTCAGTTCTCAAGACTATCTGGACAGTAGGTGCTCAATGGTCCCCACACAAGCTCCCATCCTAAAAACACCTGAGGGACCCTGGGTATTGATAACTATGAGGGGGGCAATCAGTCGATTTCCTATTGGAAACTGGGGCAACTTTCTTTGTGCTCAGTGAAACCTCTGGCCTGCTCTCCTCCTGATCCACTACTGTAATGATACTGTTTGGATGAGCCAAATGTTATTATTTCAGTCATCCTCTAAGCTGCAAATAGGACTCTGTACTATTTTCACACGAATTTCTGATTGTGACAGAGTCTCCCTCTCCCATTCTGGAGAGGGATGTACTGAACAAGGTCCAGGCCTCTGTTTTCATGAATATAAAACCCTCTCTTTTTCTGCAACTGATTGAGCAAAATATAAATTAATCTGGTTTCCAGAAAGTCAAAAAGTTTTTAAGACTCTTCAAACTGCTCAGAATATTTCTGTTGTGCTTAGGTTTAATGTAAGTTAAAATATTTGTTATAAGTTTGTCAGTAAGAAAAGCAACGCGAGTGAGGAAACATTTTTAAAATGATATATGAGATTTCAGAGAAACTCTATTAAGAATAATTACGGGGCTTCCTCTGGTGGTCCAGTGGGTAAGGACACCGACTTGCAGTGTAAGGGGGGCCGGTTCGGTCCCTGGACTGGGAAGATCCCACAAGCCGTGGTGCGGCTGGACCGATGTGTCCAATCACCGAGTCGGAGCTCTGGGGCGCATGTGCCCAGAGCCGGCGCTCTGGGACGACAGACGCCACCGCGATGGGAGGCCCACAGGAGCCAAAGAACAAAGACGGATGAAAACAGAGAAATGAAAGACCAATAGAAGTGGCCCGCCCATTCGCTCCCTCCCCAACGCGACCCCACCCAAAATAAATAAATAAATAAATCCTTAAAAAGAAAAAAGAATAATTACGCCATAAGAATGTCTGTCTAATCCCAAAGCCAGAAGAAGAAGAGAAATTATAAAGACTAGAGCAGAAATAAGTGAGAAAGAAATGAAAGAAACTATAGTATGGGTAAATAAAACAAAAAGCGAATTCTTCGAATAGGAGTGCTCACAATGGCATGGGGCGATGGTCCTGAAGGGTGGGATGGGGAGGACTGGGGGGTGGGGACCAGGGATATGCATATGACTGATCTGGGAGCATACATGTCTGTGAACAACAAAACTCTGTAAAACCTTTAAAATAAAGAATTAAAAATAAATAAATAAACTAGATATAGCCGTAACACCGCCTCTATTTGAATCATGACATCTGCAGTACATAGTGAGGTAACAAAACAGTTTCCACCAGGTATCATACCATTGGAAGAGAGACTTTGTCCATTTAGCCTTTAAATGGGTGTAGATTTGTTGGAGCTTCAGGAAGCTTAGGAAAAACAGTGCCATGAATAAATGCAAGGCCTAGGGTGTAATGGCCTGTCCATCAGGTGAAAGTCATACCCATAAATGGGTTCCACACACCTAGGAAGTGCCATTTGATGCCAACAAACGGATTTTTGCTTCAAATTCCCACCTGTACCTGGCCAGAAGGTAACGTTTTTTATGTAAGGTCATGGGATAGCTGTTTTAATTTTGGGTATCTATCTCTATGCAAATATTGGAAGAATTTCTAATTTTTTGAGCAGTTTGTTTATTTCCCAGCAGATGGCAGATGGTAGAAAATTTAAGAATAATTACGGGCTTCCTCTGGTGGTCCAGTGGGTAAGGACACCGCCTTGCAGTGCAAGGGGCCGGTTCGGTCCCTGGACTGGGAAGATCCCACAAGCCGTGGTGCGGCTGGACCGATGTGTCCAATCACCGAGTCGGAGCTCTGGGGCGCATGTGCCCAGAGCCGGCGCTCTGGGACGACAGACGCCACCGCGATGGGAGGCCCACAGGAGCCAAAGAACAAAGACGGATGAAAACAGAGAAATGAAAGACCAATAGAAGTGGCCCGCCCATTCGCTCCCTCCCCAACGCGACCCCACCCAAAATAAATAAATAAATAAATCCTTAAAAAGAAAAAAGAATAATTACGCCATAAGAATGTCTGTCTAATCCCAAAGCCAGAAGAAGAAGAGAAATTATAAAGACTAGAGCAGAAATAAGTGAGAAAGAAATGAAAGAAACTATAGTATGGGTAAATAAAACAAAAAGCGAATTCTTCGAATAGGAGTGCTCACAATGGCATGGGGCGATGGTCCTGAAGGGTGGGATGGGGAGGACTGGGGGGTGGGGACCAGGGATATGCATATGACTGATCTGGGAGCATACATGTCTGTGAACAACAAAACTCTGTAAAACCTTTAAAATAAAGAATTAAAAATAAATAAATAAACTAGATATAGCCGTAACACCGCCTCTATTTGAATCATGACATCTGCAGTACATAGTGAGGTAACAAAACAGTTTCCACCAGGTATCATACCATTGGAAGAGAGACTTTGTCCATTTAGCCTTTAAATGGGTGTAGATTTGTTGGAGCTTCAGGAAGCTTAGGAAAAACAGTGCCATGAATAAATGCAAGGCCTAGGGTGTAATGGCCTGTCCATCAGGTGAAAGTCATACCCATAAATGGGTTCCACACACCTAGGAAGTGCCATTTGATGCCAACAAACGGATTTTTGCTTCAAATTCCCACCTGTACCTGGCCAGAAGGTAACGTTTTTTATGTAAGGTCATGGGATAGCTGTTTTAATTTTTGGGTATCTATCTCTATGCAAATATTGGAAGAATTTCTAATCCAATCTAGTAATGTCTTTGAGCAGTTTGTTTATTTCCCAGCAGATGGCAGATGGCACCCTTTTTTTTTTTTATTAATCATCCCTTCCCTGGGGTAAGCCATACATTATGATTCCAGATTTGGAAGACTTCTGGGAGTTCATTATCAGATTTGGTGTAATTAGGCATCCTATGAGCTGTGAGGTAATTAGAGCATACATCTGTGTGTAGTCAAAATCAAGGGTCAAATTGTGTCCATCAGCATCATTGGACTTGTGACACGAGCATATTGCAATCAAATTAAGGTCAAAGTTTACTTGTTGTTAGCAAACATAATTGTGTGTCTGTAAGATACTTTTGCCTTCTAATGGAAAAACCCACCAAGGGAATCCTGCTACGGATGTTGGTAGGGCTCTGCAGACCCAACTGTTGGACTGATTGTGGAAGATTGCATAGGAATGGGCTCATGAGAGAAAAATATTGCCCTTTGCGCAATTTAAGGGAACTGTTTGTGATGTCATTATTATTTTTTGGAAAACCAACCAGAAGAGCATGTGTTTGAGCATGTTGAGTCAGGAGTATAACCTATCAGTGCCCCTTTGAAACAGTTCTTTTCATATGTCAGTAGTAGTTCTTTTAATATGTCAATACTCTGAGCATGAGAGATTTTCTTGTGAGTTCTCCTCCAGAGGTGTCAGATGGTCCTTGTGACTCTCTCCAGGAGAATTACAAGGCTTTATCCATGTGTGACAGATCCGGGCATTGATGCTATTAAACACAACAACAGTGGGTGAAGAGAGAATAACAGACTGGGGTCTCTCCCATATGGGAGTCAAAGTGGGATTATTGGTAGGAATAATTTTTACTAATATCAGGTTCCCAGGATTATATAAGGGCTCTTTATTTTCCTTTAGTTTGAGATACCATTTTGTAAGTATTGTAACTGTTTTTTTGTTGTTGTTGTTTTTTAGAAATGCATTTATTTATTTTTGGCTATTCTGGGTTTTCACTGCTGCTGCAGGCTCTTTTCTAGTTGGAGGGAGTGGGGGTTACTCTCTAGTTGAGGTGAGCAGGCTTCTTGTTGTGGTGGCTTCTCTTGTTGCGGAACTTGGGCTCTAGGGCACACGGACTTCCATAGTTGTGACACATGGGCTCAATAGTTGCAGTTCCAAGGTTCTAGAGCACAGGCTCAGTAGCTGTGACTCATGGGCTTAGTTGCTCCGCAGCATGTGGGATCTTCCTGGGTCAGGGATTGAACCCATGTCTCCTGCATTGGCAGGTGAGTTCTTTACCACTGAGCTACCAGGGAAGCCCCTGTAACTGTTTTTGAAAACAGGCTAAGTTAGTGACATATTTTGTTACCTCCACTGTCTATTGATCTAGAAATAAGTCATTTTTGAGGAATGATTTTCCATATAGCATGTTGAAAGGGTTGAGTCCTAATGACTGTGGAGTATTTCTTATTCTTACTAGACCTGAAAGAAGTAATGAGGTCCAAGGAAGATGAGTCTCCTGATTTTTCATAAATGTTTCAATTATGTCATTAGCCTTTTATATCTTCTCACAAGACTGAGGTCTCCAGACACAATGGAAACAAAACTTAATTGCTAAAGCCTGGGAGATACCCTGCATTATTGCAGCCCTAAAGATTGGATCACTTTGAATTTCTTGTGGCTAGTTAAAGAGAAGAGTCATCTCATGTATTAAAGTTTTAACTTATTTTACCTGTTCTGTTCTACAAGGGAAAACTTCTACCTAACCAGTAAAGCTATTGACCCAAACTAGTTGGTATTAATTCTCCTTGACTTTTGACATATGGGTGAAATCTATCTGCCAGTCCTCTATGTAAGGTTGGTCCCTGCCGGGTGTTTTAAAATGAGAGAGGAGGATCGGAATTGGTGAGGCAGAGCAGGCTTTATTGGACGGGTGCTCTCGGGCGTCCCTCACGGGGAGAAGAGGAGAGAGGGCGTGAGGGAAAGCGCACACAAAGACTGGGAGGGCCCCCTTTATAGGTAAGGTGACGTGGTCAGCAGCCCCTGGCCAGGTTGGGGCGCCGTCGACCTGATTGGTTGAGGCCAGGCGTTGGGGCGTTTGCAAATTGGGCAGTTTCATCTTTCCTTTGTCCAGTGAGAACTTTTGGCGGGGGCAGGGTGGTCCTCCATTGGTGTCGTGGCTGTTTTTCATTGGCCTTGTTCAATCTGGCGTGAGGGGTCTTCTAGTCAAGGTCTTTCTTGTGTCAGGGAGGTAGGAAGTGGGGGAAAGGAGCCTCGGGACCAGACCTTACATTCTAGCCCTTTTAATGGGATAGGGGGCGCCGGTTGTCTCTCTGGCTGCTTCCTGCTGAGTAAGGGCGGAGTTGGGGAGGGCCAGAACTCGGAGGGTCTGTCCCGAGGTTCTTAGGGAGAGTCTGGATCTTCAGTGGGCAGCTGGGAGTAGGCGGCCAAAAGAATTGTCCAGCGGTGTAGCGTGTCAGATCCTGAATTCGCGCTGTATTAGCTGGAAGACATAAGGTCCCACTAGGGCTAAGGTTAGCAAGGCTGTGAGAGGACGAGGAGTGGGACGACCGAGGTTGAGAGGGCTGATTGTCACCACCCTCCCAGGCGGACGATTGGGCTCTTTAAGAGCGGAGGTCATCTTTGGGGAAGCATTATTGCTAGCCTAAAGATTGGATCACATTTGAATTTTCTTCTCGATGGGTCTCCAGACACAATGGAAACAAAACTTAATTGCTAAAGCCTGGGAGATACCCTGCATTATTGCAGCCCTAAAGATTGGATCACTTTGAATTTCTTGTGGCTAGTTAAAGAGAAGAGTCATCTCATGTATTAAAGTTTTAACTTATTTTACCTGTTCTGTTCTACAAGGGAAAACTTCTACCTAACCAGTAAAGCTATTGACCCAAACTAGTTGGTATTAATTCTCCTTGACTTTTGACATATGGGTGAAATCTATCTGCCAGTCCTCTATGTAAGGTTGGTCCCTGCCGGGTGTTTTAAAATGAGAGAGGAGGATCGGAATTGGTGAGGCAGAGCAGGCTTTATTGGACGGGTGCTCTCGGGCGTCCCTCACGGGGAGAAGAGGAGAGAGGGCGTGAGGGAAAGCGCACACAAAGACTGGGAGGGCCCCCTTTATAGGTAAGGTGACGTGGTCAGCAGCCCCTGGCCAGGTTGGGGCGCCGTCGACCTGATTGGTTGAGGCCAGGCGTTGGGGCGTTTGCAAATTGGGCAGTTTCATCTTTCCTTTGTCCAGTGAGAACTTTTGGCGGGGGCAGGGTGGTCCTCCATTGGTGTCGTGGCTGTTTTTCATTGGCCTTGTTCAATCTGGCGTGAGGGGTCTTCTAGTCAAGGTCTTTCTTGTGTCAGGGAGGTAGGAAGTGGGGGAAAGGAGCCTCGGGACCAGACCTTACATTCTAGCCCTTTTAATGGGATAGGGGGCGCCGGTTGTCTCTCTGGCTGCTTCCTGCTGAGTAAGGGCGGAGTTGGGGAGGGCCAGAACTCGGAGGGTCTGTCCCGAGGTTCTTAGGGAGAGTCTGGATCTTCAGTGGGCAGCTGGGAGTAGGCGGCCAAAAAGAATTGTCCAGCGGTGTAGCGTGTCAGATCCTGAATTCGGCGCTGTATTAGCTGGAAGACATAAGGTCCCACTAGGGCTAAGGTTAGCAAGGCTGCGAGAGGACCCAGGAGTGGGACGACCCAGGTTAAGAGGGCCGATTGTCACCACCCTCCCCAGGCGGACGATTGGGCTCTATAAGAGCGGAGGTCATCTTTGAGTTGGGTGAGAACATCTAGGTTCTGTTTGATTAGGCCGGACTCACTGATGTAGTAGCAACATTTTTTCCAGAGGAAAAGCATGTCCCTCTCTTATTTACAGTGAGAAGATCAAGGAGTCTCTTGTTCTGTAGAGCTACCTGGGCTATGGAAGTGATCTGTCTCTGGAGGGAGATGATAGAGTCATGGGTGGCCTCTATAGCCACTCGGAGTTTTTATTTTTTTTTTTTAGGGCCATGGAGGAGTGTATGCTGTGTCTTAAGGCCCCACTCCCCATGCCGGCTGCAGCCAGGGAAGTGGTTATGGACAGTCCTATAACTACTGGAAGGAAGAGGGCTCTCTTGACTTTTTGTAACACGTATAAAAGGGAGGCTTTTGTATGGGTGTATAGTGTGAGCTGTGGGACAGGAGTGGTTAGTGTGTATGGTCCTGGCACTGTAGAATTGATGGTCTTATAAACTGTCCCATTGTACCACAAAAATAAGCCTGATGAGACTGTGAGATGGTCAGATTTTCATAAGAGGAGCATGTGGGATCTAACAGGTGGTTTTTTTGTTTGAAAGCAGTGTAGATAGAGTGTGGTTAGGTTTGGGGTTAATACGGGGAACGTGGTAGAGAGAGGGGCTTAGAGCATGGGAGTCAGCGGAGGAAGTGTTTTGAGTAGAATTATATGGGATAGCTGTCAGAAGAGGGCGGCTGAGAAAAGCAGAGATAGAACGATATATTTGGCCGAGATTTAACGCCCTTATCTGCAGCCCTTAAGGGGAACCTTGTCTCTCTGGCTGCTTCCTGCTGAGTAAGGGCGGAGTTGGGGAGGGCCAGAACTCGGAGGGTCTGTCCCGAGGTTCTTAGGGAGAGTCTGGATCTTCAGTGGGCAGCTGGGAGTAGGCGGCCAAAAAGAATTGTCCAGCGGTGTAGCGTGTCAGATCCTGAATTCGGCGCTGTATTAGCTGGAAGACATAAGGTCCCACTAGGGCTAAGGTTAGCAAGGCTGTGAGAGGACGCAGGAGTGGGACGACCGAGGTTGAGAGGGCTGATTGTCACCACCCTCCCCAGGCGGACGATTGGGCTCTTTAAGAGCGGAGGTCATCTTTGAGTTGGGTGAGAACATCTAGGTTCTGTTTGATTAGGCCGGACTCACTGATGTAGTAGCAACGTTTTTCCCAGAGGAAAAGCATGTTCCTCTCTTATTTATGGTGAGAAGATCAAGAACTCTCCTGTTCTGTAGAGCTACCTGGGCTATGGAAGTGATCTGTCTCTGGAGGGAGGTGATAGAGTCATGGGTGGCCTCTATAGCCACTCGGAGTTTTTTTTAGGGCCATGGAGGAGTGTATGCTGTGTCCTAAGTCCCCACTCCCCATGCCGGCTGCAGCCAGGGAAGTGGCTATGGACAGTCCTATAACTACTGGAAGGAAGAGGGCTCTCTTGACTTTTTGTAACACGTATAAAAGGGAGGCTTTTGTATGGGTGTATAGTGTCAGCTGTGGGACAACAGTGGTTAGTGTGCATGGTCCTGGCACTGTAGAATTGTTGGTCTTATAAACTGTCCCATTGTACCACAAAAATAAGCCTGATGAGACTGTAAGTGAGATGGTCAGATTTTTATAAGAGGAGCATGTGGGATCTAACAGGTGGTTTTTTTGTTTGAAAGCAGTGTAGATAGAGTGTGGTTAGGTTTGGGGTTAATACGGGGAACGTGGTAGAGAGAGGGGCTTAGAGCATGGGAGTCAGCGGAGGAAGTGTTTTGAGTAGAATTATATGGGATAGCTGCCAGAAGAGGGCGGCTGAGAGAAGCGCAGAGATAGCAATCAGATATATTTGGGAAACCTGAGATGTTGAATAACATCTGTCCTTCTCTTATAATCTGCAGCCATGAAAAGGGGTTATTTTGCGGTAAGGCACTTTGGATTTGGGCCTCGATCTGTTGTATTTTATCTTTTATGGAGGCTAGTTGTTTTAGGATCTAAGGTACAGTCATAACTGCCTTTCTAAATGGAAAGATAGCGGCAGCTGGGTATGTGCTGAATTTCCAAAGGTAAAATTTGTCTGTTTGTCCCAGGGCCCAGCGGGGATCCCAGGGATCTTTGATGTTAAGGTGTAAATTGGCTCTCATGTCTGTGGTGAGTAAATATGAAGAGCGGAGGGCTGTGTTTGGGTCATATTTCAGCATGTGTTGCCACACAAATGATGTATCATGGGTGTAAGCCACAGAGGCCATGTGAGCCACTGTGAGGAGGAATTGTGGCAGTAAGAAAGAATAAGAGCAGAATGACTAGGGAGAAGAAGTCTATTTGAGCAGACGTGTAGTCAGATGTAAGAATCGCAAAGACACGACAGACAGCAAGCTGTTAGGGAAAGAGCCCATTCGGGAAGAGTTTCAGGGCGAGATCCACAGGTCCAAGAGGTGGGCCATTGAAGTCGCGCCCCGGAGATGGGACGAGGAGGTTTTATTTGGGAGAAGAAGGGGAGAAAATAAAAAGGGGAGGGGGATTTTTAGAGCAGTCGCAGAAACGAAGTCTTTGTCTAAACTGAGTGGGAAATTAGTGATGAGTCTACTGTCCTTGAGTTGTCTGTGGGCATGGGGGTGTGCAGTTCTTGTTATTTTCTGGATGTAGTGAAGAATCTTTATGGCCAGGGCGAACTCCCTATCGCCGGCCTTGAGAGACTCCCAGGCACCAGCAGATCAGCAACAGACTGCTGACCCTTCAGGGACAGCAAGTTCGCAGCTGCAGTGTCAACCCTTTAATAGCCCATAAACTTAACATTTCAGCCTTTTTTGTGATATAGGGCGTCGAGTTTTGTCTGGCTACTTCCTGCTGAGTCTTTGTTTGGGCAGGGGGAGTTTAAGACTGGCCTGTGGGTGGTGGGCCGGTGGGCAGCCGGGCAGTTGGGAATAGGAACCTGAGAAAACAAGGGGCAAGCATGAGTAAGAGTGGTCTCAGCAAAGGGGCCACTCATGTCATCAAGGGAGACCGTCACCACCCTGCAAATGGGGATGATGGTTGTCTCCTGGAACGGAGTTCTTTTTCCAGAGGAGTCAACTCGATGATGTAGTCGCAGGAAGAGGCAGGTTCTTCTTTTGTCTGTGGTGAGGAGGTCTAGGGCCCGTCGATTTGAAGGGCCACTCTGGCGACAGAGGTGATCCGTACAAGAGGTGGCAGTGACTGTTGATCAAAAATTCTGAAAGAAACTTACAAGGCATGGTAATAAGGCTAGCATGAGCCAGTTTGTAGGAAGACACATGTAGGCACTGGTCCTGCAAATCTGAAGGGCCTATTTGGTGATAGAGACACGGGATAAGGTCGAAGCGTGAGATCTGATATAGTTTGTCCATGTCAGGTCAGCGAGAAAGATAAACATTGATGTGGGAAGGGCTCTGGACTGTTTCAGTGGATACCAAGGCAGAAATCAGCCAAATACCGGTGGAGGTTGGGAAGGCCTGATTTGTAGCCTGAGATAAGTGAAGCAGGCAGAGAGAGGGATTATGAGATTTTAAAAGACTAATTAGTCGGAAGATGTCTGATTTAGGCATTTTGGTAAAGAAATGTTAGGTCTTGAAAGGTCTCTTGGAACCAGATTAATCTCAGATTTACAGTCTGGAAGGTAAACTTGATTAGGTTTAAACATAGTCAGTCTTAAATATGCACAAACTTTTTGGGGATCTATTTCCACTAACCTTCTTATCACTTTTTGTGTCCATTATTTTATTTTCCCATCTTAGAACAGCCATCTCTCAGACTTACTTCCTTTTTTCTTCATGAAACAAATTTTATTGTTTATACCGTCTTTACTAAAAACACTCATCTTACTTTCTTACTTTTTAAGCACTCAAGAACTGACCTTTATATTAGGATTTGATTGGCAAGCATATATGTTAGTGATAATTTTGAAAACATTTGTTTTTCCATAGAGAATATTTTAGGATGGCACCAAACAGTATTTGGAGAGGCTTTTTTGGACAGAAACTTTTAAAGGAAGATTGTTACAGATTGTATGTTGATAGATTTTAGGGTGAGAAGTTATTTTAGGTTTGTCTGTCTTTTAGGCAATAGGATTGGTAAGGGGATGGTCTGGCAGAGGATTTTGTAGTAAATTTGAAGAGGCTGGGAGAAGAGATTGGGGAAGAAGAGGCTTAGGGAATTACTGGAGGAGGGGCTTAGGGAGTGGATGATTAGAAATGAGTGAGTGAATGGAGTGGAACTTAGGAGCCAGGGTAGTGGTTTTGTGTAAGAAAAAAGAGTGGGTAGGGCGACTATTTATACCCATAACCGAGATCTGGGAAGGAGTTAGAGCCCCTGAATAGCTCTGCTGTATAGAGTAGGTAGCCCCCGTGTCTTTTAGAAAGGAAATAGACTTACCCGCTACCTGGTGCGTTACCCTGGGCTCGGCGAGGGTAATGGGGGTCTTTGAGTCTGGGCGGTGTCAGTCGTCGGCTAGCCCCAGCAGCTCTAGAGTTGGAAGAGCTGGGCCGGTGGGACCCCCACATGGAGGTGCTGGGGGCGCACCTGGCCGGTTTGGGCAGTCGCTCTTCTAGTGGCCCATTTGGCCACAGGTGGGGCAGAGCTTGTTGGGTATCCGTGGATCAGGGCACAATCTGGCCCAGTGGCCTTTTTTGTCGCATTTGAAACAGGCCCCTGGCAGGGTCTGGCATTGTGAGGAACCCCTTGTCCTCTTACTCTGAGGGGCCGCCGACCACAGGGCTGCAACTAAGGCTTGGGTCTGGAGTGTAATTTTTGCTGGGGCCGAGTCTGGCGAATAGCCTCAGCCAGGTCTTTACGGGTGTTAAAGACTTTAAAGGCCATGTTTACCAGATCTCAGATAGGGGGTTGTGGACCCTCTTTTGTCCGTTTAAGTTTTTAAGGATATCTGGAGGTATGATCGTAGTTTCGGTAGGGAAGGTCAGGTCAGGGGTAGGAGAGAAGGATACTTATTTGCACTCAAGAACTGACCTTTATATTAGGATTTGATTGGCAAGCATATATGTTAGTGATAATTTTGAAAACATTTGTTTTTCCATAGAGAATATTTTAGGATGGCACCAAACAGTATTTGGAGAGGCTTTTTTGGACAGAAACTTTTAAAGGAAGATTGTTACAGATTGTATGTTGATAGATTTTAGGGTGAGAAGTTATTTTAGGTTTGTCTGTCTTTTAGGCAATAGGATTGGTAAGGGGATGGTCTGGCAGAGGATTTTGTAGTAAATTTGAAGAGGCTGGGAGAAGAGATTGGGGAAGAAGAGGCTTAGGGAATTACTGGAGGAGGGGCTTAGGGAGTGGATGATTAGAAATGAGTGAGTGAATGGAGTGGAACTTAGGAGCCAGGGTAGTGGTTTTGTGTAAGAAAAAAGAGTGGGTAGGGCGACTATTTATACCCATAACCGAGATCTGGGAAGGAGTTAGAGCCCCTGAATAGCTCTGCTGTATAGAGTAGGTAGCCCCCGTGTCTTTTAGAAAGGAAATAGACTTACCCGCTACCTGGTGCGTTACCCTGGGCTCGGCGAGGGTAATGGGGGTCTTTGAGTCTGGGCGGTGTCAGTCGTCGGCTAGCCCCAGCAGCTCTAGAGTTGGAAGAGCTGGGCCGGTGGGACCCCCACATGGAGGTGCTGGGGGCGCACCTGGCCGGTTTGGGCAGTCGCTCTTCTAGTGGCCCATTTGGCCACAGGTGGGGCAGAGCTTGTTGGGTATCCGTGGATCAGGGCACAATCTGGCCCAGTGGCCTTTTTTGTCGCATTTGAAACAGGCCCCTGGCAGGGTCTGGCATTGTGAGGAACCCCTTGTCCTCTTACTCTGAGGGGCCGCCGACCACAGGGCTGCAACTAAGGCTTGGGTCTGGAGTGTAATTTTTGCTGGGGCCGAGTCTGGCGAATAGCCTCAGCCAGGTCTTTACGGGTGTTAAAGACTTTAAAGGCCATGTTTACCAGATCTCAGATAGGGGGTTGTGGACCCTCTTTTGTCCGTTTAAGTTTTTAAGGATATCTGGAGGTATGATCGTAGTTTCGGTAGGGAAGGTCAGGTCTAGGTGGGGACATAGGAGAGAAGGATGGCTTGAGTTGGGGTTGGGTCTCAAGAGTGTGGGTGGGAGCCGACCAGTCCTGGACTGGAGAGCAGGAGGAACGGGAGTCCAGCGCGGGTGGGAGCCGACCAGTCCTGGACTGGAGGGCTGGAGGAGCGGGAGTGAGAGTGACGTCGGAGGAGTGAAAGGGGGAGCAGGAGGGAGGGAAAAGGCTTGTAGGTGGGTCACTGACCGGGGAAGAGGAGGCCTCTAGAGTGAGTCTCTAGGTGACAGAGTCTGCCCGAGCGCTGCCATGAGCGCCAGGGTTAGCAGAAGACTGGTGACCCCTGCAGTGGACAACAGCCACTGTTGGGGGCAGCCAGCAGAAGCAGAGGGCGGGTCCTGAGAGCGAGTGGCAGAGCCCGGGGGGTGGGGTTGGGGGCTCTGGAGGTGAAGGGGCTTACGGGACAGAGGGCAGGGCAGAAGGAGTGGAGGGCGGGGCCAGAGGGAGAGATGGACACAGCCTGGGGTAGGAAGGAGGCCGAGAAGCGGGAAGGGAGATCTCTAGGTGGCCCTATCAGTGGAGAGCAACCAGTATCAGGTAGAGTGGGAGGAGAGATGAGCATGAGTCTGGAGTCTCCCTCTCTGGGAGAAAGAGAGAGAGAGAGAGAGAGAGAGAGAGAGAGAGAGAGCATGAAAAGGGAGGGAGTGAGAACGGAGGGGAAGAAGGTAGGAGCTTCTCAATTTCTTTAATCTGGGCCAAGTCTTGTAAGGAAAAAGGGACGTGTACATCCTGGATAGCTTTGGGGCCGGCTATTTTTCGAAGGGCAAAGAGGGGAGCCGGGGGTGGTAAGGGCATAGTATGAGACCGAGTGTGTGCGGTCACCGGCGATGCGCTAGAGGCAGGAGGGAGTGGAGGGTATAGGGTAGGAACAGTGAGTGATTTAGCTGGGGGCGGGGTGAGCAGGGTGGAGGAGGGAGTAGAAAGAGGAGGGTCGGTCCGGAGAGGCGAGTTCGGCTGGTGGAGAAGAGGGGGATGCAGTAGGCGGGCCAGTACGCCCAGGGTAGGGAGGAGGGGTAATTAACTCTTTCGGGAGAATGGTGAAGGCAGAGGTGGGGGGAGGTGCTGACGGTGAAGCCTGAGGGCTCAGAGTTGGGGTGGAAAGGGCCCTAGTTAGTAGGATTTGGGAGGGAGGGCAGCTGGTACACAGGGTGGGGTGAGAGCGCAGCGTCCAAAAAGCCTGCACGTAGGGGACTTTAGACCACTTTCCCATCCTTTGACAGTAGTTACCTAAATTACGGAAGACATCACAATTGAAAGTCCCGTTTTCTGGCCATTTGGAGTCATTGTCTTTAAATTTGATAAGAGGCATGAGAGTGGTGATGACCAGCCGGGGTCGTCCTTGGAGGGGGAGTTTCCCATGGCGCCGTGGGCTCGGGCAGCTCAAAGGTCGGGCGTCCCCGCCCCTGAGTGCCGAGTACAGTGTGGGACCCGACCAGTCCTGGACTGGAGGGCCGAGGGGGCCACCAAACAAGTCAGATGTCTCCAAGTTGTCTGGCGCCGAGGCATAGCTAGGCCTGGCCTACGAGGGGGGATCGTCCAGATGCGGCCGCGGTTTCGGACTGGATCCCCGAGGAAAGCGCCTGAGAAACCCCTCTTTGGAGTACCCCACCCGGGACTTACCCGTATCTGTCGGACAAGAGGAGCGGTCATCCAGATGTAGGTCCGTGTGAGGCTCGAGGAGGCCCACCCCAGAGCGGGCGAGCCGTCAACTTGAGCCCCACGTTGGGCGCCAAGATGTAAGGTTGGTCCCTGCCAGGTGTTTTAAAATGAGAGAGGAGGATCGGAATTGGTGAGGCAGAGCAGGCTTTATTGGACAGGCGCTCTCGGGCGTCCCTCACGGGGAGGAGAGGAGAGAGGGCGTGAGGGAAAGCGCACACAAAGACTGGGAGGGCCCCCTTTATAGGTAAGGTGACGTGGTCAGCAGCCCCTGGCCAGGTTGGGGCGCCGTCGACCTGATTGGTTGAGGCCAGGCGTTGGGGCGTTTGCAAATTGGGCAGTTTCATCTTTCCTTTGTCCAGTGAGAACTTTTGGCGGGGGCAGGGTGGTCCTCCATTGGTGTCGTGGCTGTTTTTCATTGGCCTTGTTCAATCTGGCGTGAGGGGTCTTCTAGTCAAGGTCTTTCTTGTGTCAGGGAGGTAGGAAGTGGGGGAAAGGAGCCTCGGGACCAGACCTTGCGCCTACAGTGTATCTTCCTGTATATTGTAATACTGGAGGAGCTGATTGGTGGTTACAGGGATTATTCTTTGACTTCATGTTACTGAAGGCAGAGGTGGGGGGAGGTGCTGACGGTGAAGCCTGAGGGCTCAGAGTTGGGGTGGAAAGGGCCCTAGTTAGTAGGATTTGGGAGGGAGGGCAGCTGGTACACAGGGTGGGGTGAGAGCGCAGCGTCCAAAAAGCCTGCACGTAGGGGACTTTAGACCACTTTCCCATCCTTTGACAGTAGTTACCTAAATTACGGAAGACATCACAATTGAAAGTCCCGTTTTCTGGCCATTTGGAGTCATTGTCTTTAAATTTGATAAGAGGCATGAGAGTGGTGATGACCAGCCGGGGTCGTCCTTGGAGGGGGAGTTTCCCATGGCGCCGTGGGCTCGGGCAGCTCAAAGGTCGGGCGTCCCCGCCCCTGAGTGCCGAGTACAGTGTGGGACCCGACCAGTCCTGGACTGGAGGGCCGAGGGGGCCACCAAACAAGTCAGATGTCTCCAAGTTGTCTGGCGCCGAGGCATAGCTAGGCCTGGCCTACGAGGGGGGATCGTCCAGATGCGGCCGCGGTTTCGGACTGGATCCCCGAGGAAAGCGCCCTGAGAAACCCCCTCTTTGGAGTACCCCCACCCGGGACTTACCCCGTATCTGTCGGACAAGAGGAGCGGTCATCCAGATGTAGGTCCGTGTGAGGCTCGAGGAGGCCCACCCCAGAGCGGGCGAGCCGTCAACTTGAGCCCCACGTTGGGCGCCAAGATGTAAGGTTGGTCCCTGCCAGGTGTTTTAAAATGAGAGAGGAGGATCGGAATTGGTGAGGCAGAGCAGGCTTTATTGGACAGGCGCTCTCGGGCGTCCCTCACGGGGAGGAGAGGAGAGAGGGCGTGAGGGAAAGCGCACACAAAGACTGGGAGGGCCCCCTTTATAGGTAAGGTGACGTGGTCAGCAGCCCCTGGCCAGGTTGGGGCGCCGTCGACCTGATTGGTTGAGGCCAGGCGTTGGGGCGTTTGCAAATTGGGCAGTTTCATCTTTCCTTTGTCCAGTGAGAACTTTTGGCGGGGGCAGGGTGGTCCTCCATTGGTGTCGTGGCTGTTTTTCATTGGCCTTGTTCAATCTGGCGTGAGGGGTCTTCTAGTCAAGGTCTTTCTTGTGTCAGGGAGGTAGGAAGTGGGGGAAAGGAGCCTCGGGACCAGACCTTGCGCTCTACAGTGTATCTTCCTGTATATTGTAATACTGGAGGAGCTGATTGGTGGTTACAGGGATTATTCTTTTGACAGACTTCATGTTACTTAGCAATCCATGTTATATTTTTATCAATCCACTTCCCTTAAAAATACCTTCAGCGAGCTAATTAGTATTCTCCCTTTCCAAATGGAATGCTTGATGTAAGGTTTTAAAAATTTTCCATTGGTCACTAGAGGGCAAAACAAGACTATTATCTTCTGTTAGGAGCCATCCAGAGAGGAATAAGTATCTCCACAGGAAAGGTAGTGTTAAGGTACCTTGGGAAAATACTGATGTTTTATATCAGTGAGGATTTTATCCCAGAGGAGGGGCGCTTGCATATTAAATGGATGGATGACTCCTTTTTTTGCCTGTTGGTCAAATCTCCTATTTCCCTCTGCTATGTCAGAATCACTGCTTTGATGGCCCTGGAAATGTATAATTGCCACTTCTTTCAGTACTTTATTGCATCTAATTTCTTGATGGTATTTGATTGGACAGCCATCTGAAATTTTAAAATTCGTTTTTATCCAGATAGCAGTGTGAACATGAAGGACTAAGTAAGCATATTTGGAGTTGGAATAGATGTTTATTCTTTTGTCAGTGTCCAGCTTTAAATCTATGTACAAGGCAATCGATTCAGTTAATTGAGTGCTTGTTCCTGGAGGCAGAGGATCACTTTCTAGGGTCTCAAACTGTGTGACTATTTTGCATATCCTGCCTTATGTTCTCCTTTTTATATGAAGGAGCTGCCCACTGTAAACACAGCTACATCTGAATTATTGAAAGGTTTATTTTTTAAGTCCTCCTTGACCAAGTAATTTAAAACTAAGACTTGATAACCGTCATGGCTTCGTTTCTTGTCTAACAACTCAGGGAGAAATGTTGCTGGGTTTAAAGCTTAAAAAGGTTTTAGTTGGTGTATGGATCCTGCTAGGAGCACGGACTGGTATCTGAGGAGCTGACTGTCAGATAGCCATAGCCCTCCCTTAGAGTTTAGAATTCAGACACATTGTGAGAAGTGTAGACTGTCAGGCCCTGACAGATGATTAAGTTGATTCAATTCAATTCAGTCCCTCAGTTATGTCCGACTCTTTGTGACACCATGGACTGCAGTGTCCATGCCAAACCTCCCTGTTCTTCCCCATCTCCCAGGGCTTGTTCAAACTCATGTCCGTAGACTGAGTGATGTCATCCAACCATCTTGTCTTTTGTCGTCCCCTTCTCCATTTGCCTTCCATTTTTCCACATATTGAGATGTTTTCCAATGAGTCATCTTCTTCACATCAGGTGGCCAAAGTATTGGAACTCCAGCTTCAGCATCAGTCCTTCTAACAAATAATCAGGGTTGATTTCCTAAAGGACTGACTCGATTCTTCAAGGATTGACTGGTTTGACCTCCTTGCATCCTAAGGGACCCTCAAGAATCTTCTCCACCACCATAGTCCAAAGGTATCAGTTCTTCTGTGCTCAGCCTTACCTATAGTCCAAACCTCACATTTATACATGACTACTTGGAAAACCATAGCTTTGATTATATAGACTTTGGTTGGCAAATTGATGTCTCTGCTTTTGAATACACTGTCTAGGTTTGTCATGGACAGTGACTTCTAAGAAGGAAGAGTTGATTAAGTTGGTAGTTTCAGGAATTAATCAAACTACTGATGCCACTATTTGTTAGCAGTGTGGTCATCCTTGAGAGACTGAATCAAGTTCTTTTCTTAAATAAGCAACAGCTTGTTGTGAATTCCCTTCAGATTGAGTTAAAACTTCTAGCGCTATTTCTCAGTTAACTGAGCGCTAACCACTCAGTTATGAAGAGAATAAACTGATCTCCTGTACCCGTCTGAATGCAGAGCTCCAGGGAATACCAAAGCCTTTTTTAGTGAACAATACAAATAGATAGAGGAAAACAATAAATGAGAAAAACTATACACCTGTTAAAGAAAGATGAGTGCAATAGAGGACAGAAGCTGTATGGAACTAACAGAATCAAAAAATATTAAGAAGACTTTGTAAGAATAAACAGAAGAACTATACCAAAAATATCTTCATAACATGGACAACCAAAATGGTATGATCACTCACCTAGAGCCAGACATCCTGGAGTGTGAAGTCAACTGGACTTTAGGAAGTATCATTACAAATAAGACTAGTGGAGGTGACAAAGTTCCAGCTGAGCTATTTCAAATCATAAAAGACGATGTTGTTAAAATGCTGTACTCAATATGCCAGCAAATTTGGGAAACCCAGCAGTGGCCACAGGAATGAAAACTCAGGTTTCATTCAAATACCAAAGAAGAGTAATGCCAAAGAATGTTCAAGCTACTGATATATGGCAGTGGATAGGTTACCATGAACCGTGTCAGATTCTTGATCTCCAAAGGAGACGATTTCACGTTGGAATCAAAAGACTTTGCTTTGGTCACTCAGAGCTTCATGCGGGAAAAGTTTTATTAAAGAAAAAAAGAAAAAAAAAAGGATAGAGAAAGCTTCCAGCTAAGGGAACTGAAAGGGAGATAGAAGAGTATTCCCCAGAAGTTAGTTTAGACAAGGCATTTTGTACTTTCCAGTTAGTTATTAATAATATATAAAAAGACTGTTTTAAAGTTGTAAAGGCCTTGCTAGATGCACACCCAACATTAATGCAAGATTAGCCAGAGCATGGTTTCTGGCCATCAAGACTAGATGAGACACTGCAATGCAAAATAGGTTGCCTCCATACGACAATAAAGTTAGTTTCAGAGTATATCTAACAGCGCAAACATTTTAGGCTAGAAAATGTCTGTTCCCCATCCTCCTTCTCCTCCTCCTTGGAAATCCCTGGATTCCTTACCAAGTGTGCCTATTCACCCCTTTCATCCCCCTCCCCCAACTACTTTTTTGCGTCTAGGAGAATTATGAGTTAAAACTTCTAGCGCTATTTCTCAGTTAACTGAGCGCTAACCACTCAGTTATGAAGAGAATAAACTGATTTACCCGTCTGAATGCAGAGCTCCAGGAATACCAAAGCCTTTTTAGTGAACAATACAAATAGATAGAGGAAAACAATAAATGAGAAAACTATACACCTGTTAAAGAAAGATGAGTGCAATAGAGGACAGAAGCTGTATGGAACTAACAGAATCAAAAAATATTAAGAAGACTTTGTAAGAATAAACAGAAGAACTATACCAAAAATATCTTCATAACATGGACAACCAAAATGGTATGATCACTCACCTAGAGCCAGACATCCTGGAGTGTGAAGTCAACTGGACTTTAGGAAGTATCATTACAAATAAGACTAGTGGAGGTGACAAAGTTCCAGCTGAGCTATTTCAAATCATAAAAGACGATGTTGTTAAAATGCTGTACTCAATATGCCAGCAAATTTGGGAAACCCAGCAGTGGCCACAGGAATGAAAACTCAGGTTTCATTCAAATACCAAAGAAGAGTAATGCCAAAGAATGTTCAAGCTACTGATATATGGCAGTGGATAGGTTACCATGAACCGTGTCAGATTCTTGATCTCCAAAGGAGACGATTTCACGTTGGAATCAAAAAGACTTTGCTTTGGTCACTCAGAGCTTCATGCGGGAAAAGTTTTATTAAAGAAAAAAAGAAAAAAAAAAGGATAGAGAAAGCTTCCAGCTAAGGGAACTGAAAGGGAGATAGAAGAGTATTCCCCAGAAGTTAGTTTAGACAAGGCATTTTGTACTTTCCAGTTAGTTATTAATAATATATAAAAAGACTGTTTTAAAGTTGTAAAGGCCTTGCTAGATGCACACCCAACATTAATGCAAGATTAGCCAGAGCATGGTTTCTGGCCATCAAGACTAGATGAGACACTGCAATGCAAAATAGGTTGCCTCCATACGACAATAAAGTTAGTTTCAGAGTATATCTAACAGCGCAAACATTTTAGGCTAGAAAATGTCTGTTCCCCATCCTCCTTCTCCTCCTCCTTGGAAATCCCTGGATTCCTTACCAAGTGTGCCTATTCACCCCTTTCATCCCCCTCCCCCAACTACTTTTTTGCGTCTAGGAGAATTATGATGCCAGGGAAGAGGGGCAATGACTGCTCTGACTTCTTCAAGCTCTCCTGGGGTGCGGTGGGACTCTGGGCGGTTGAGACAACATATACTCCTCACCGTTTTATTTAGGGTCTCTGATCCAGAGTCCCAAGTAATAGCTGGAGGATATCATAGGAGCACGAACACTCATTGGTAAGTTAAAAACCTTTAGATCATTACAAACAAATCACATTATGCAATTACGGATGTAAGGAGCAAACAGCACAAACAAAACAATCAGAATTATTATAGAAAGTCCCCTTGCTGGAGTTGAAAATCTGCAAAGACCTCAGTCAGTCCACAGCCACACCCTCCCTGCAGTCTCTTCTCGCTACGGACCAAAGCTTTCCTACCTGTGGACTCATGTCAGCATCAGTCCCTCCCCTGGCCTAGTTCCCTGGCCACACCCAGACACTTAATCCCCACTCTGGGCTGCAACATCCCTTTTAGTCCTCTGGCCTCTTGGCCTCTGGGCCTGACTGGCCCCTCTCTCTCCCTTCCTCCCTGAACCCTTCTTCCCTCTTGGACCCCTCACCCTGACCCGCTTTGCTCTCCCCCTGCTTGTCTTTCTCTTTCAGTCATGCCAGTGTAGCCAGATTCCTCTTGGTGGCTCCTACCTAAGCCCAATATGAATAAACCTAATCTTCCTTCCCACCTCCTTGGTTTTCTCTGTCTTTCCCTTACAATTTTCTTACACCCCTTTTCCTTGAAGTAGAGAAATCCACCTTCCCATGATGAAAGTCTTTGATGAGGAGGGGATCACTCCACAGATTCAGCAATTGAAAACTTGACTCTGCTTAAAGAGTGGCTTGTCTGAGTCACCAGCTGAATTCTCGCAATGTCTGTTGAAAAACTGAAAACTGCATTACATAGTTAGTTAATTTTAAAGTTTCAGGGTCTATGACAGTATCTCTGTGCAAAAACGGTGTGGCATAGAGACATTTGAAAGGTGATACTCCTTTTAACAACAGTGACTGATATTTACTCACTATCTGACATTCAAATATTAACTTTAGAATTTAGGATTTCAGTTAAATCATGGGAAGTCAGCATATTAAGATTCTGCCCATTAGTAAACTCAAGAACTTCAGGAATTAGCAAAGAAATAGCAGTGATTACCCCTAAACAATGGGGCCATCCCTGAGCCAGATGAGGCACTCAGGACTGAGTCACCAGTCCCAAAGCCATTTCTTTCCTCACTGTGAAACAACATAGAAACATATTTATATGGCCAAAGTTAAATAAACTTAAATTTATTATCAAAGGCAATTGGCATCTGAAGAAAGTGTGTCCTCTTAACAAGAAAAAAGTCAAATTTATGTTCTTGTATCACATTACTTTTAAATTTATATAAAGGAAAACAATTAAATTTATTTTAAACATGCCTAAACCTTTTTTTCCCCTCAGGGTCCTTCTTATCAATTTCTGTTACCATTATTTTATTCCTCCATCTTGAAACAGCTATCTGTAAGTCAGACCTACTTCGTTTTCCATTCATAAAATACAATTCCATTCCTCATACCTTTTTTGACACACATCCTGCTTTCCATAAGTGATCAAGAACTGACTTCTGGTTACCATTCTAACTGGTGAGCATAAATAGCAGTGGCAATTTCTAAAGACAATTGCTTTGTTATAGAGAACATCACAGGATGACACCACTGTTTATCCATTAACAGTTCCAAATCTCTTTAGCTTCTAACAGGAAATTAGTGTTCAATAATAAATATTAAAGAATCTTATTTTATTTGGAAATAAACTAACTATATGATAGCCTTCCATTATTTAGTTTAGTACAACTCTTGGAAATTCAAGTTACCACAATTTGGAAAGACTGTTTTAGACAGGCATTCTTTTTTTTTTTTTTTTTTTTTTTTAATTCTGTATTTTAAAGGTTTTACAGAGTTTTGTTGTTCATCGATGTGCATGTTCCCAGATCAGTCATATGCATATCCCTGGTCCCCACCCCCCCAGTCCCCTCCATCCCACCCCTCCGGACCATCGCCCCATGCCATTGTGAGCACTCCTATTCCCTTAGCACAATGACAATAGCTATCTTTTCCACACATGACAGTAGAGGTTTCCATGTTACTCCCTCCATGCCTCCCCCTCCCTATTTCTTCCCCACGATGTCCCTATGTCTATGCTCTGTCTGTTTTTCCATGAGTTCACTGCGTGTGTTATCACGACCGTCCTACTAGATTCCATATATGTGTGTTAGCATACTGTATTTGTCTTTCTCTTTTTGACTTACTTCACTTTTTATGACAGGTTCTAGAGCCGGCCACTTCATTAGGACTGAGCCTTCTGCATTTCTTTTAACAGCTGAGTAGTACTCCATTGTATATAAAGGCAATTGGCATCTGAAGAAAGTGTGTCCTCTTAACAAGAAAAAAGTCAAATTTATGTTCTTGTATCACATTACTTTTAAATTTATATAAAGGAAAACAATTAAATTTATTTTAAACATGCCTAAACCTTTTTTTCCCCTCAGGGTCCTTCTTATCAATTTCTGTTACCATTATTTTATTCCTCCATCTTGAAACAGCTATCTGTAAGTCAGACCTACTTCGTTTTCCATTCATAAAATACAATTCCATTCCTCATACCTTTTTTGACACACATCCTGCTTTCCATAAGTGATCAAGAACTGACTTCTGGTTACCATTCTAACTGGTGAGCATAAATAGCAGTGGCAATTTCTAAAGACAATTGCTTTGTTATAGAGAACATCACAGGATGACACCACTGTTTATCCATTAACAGTTCCAAATCTCTTTAGCTTCTAACAGGAAATTAGTGTTCAATAATAAATATTAAAGAATCTTATTTTATTTGGAAATAAACTAACTATATGATAGCCTTCCATTATTTAGTTTAGTACAACTCTTGGAAATTCAAGTTACCACAATTTGGAAAGACTGTTTTAGACAGGCCTTTTTTTTTTTTTTTTTTTAATTCTGTATTTTAAAGGTTTTACAGAGTTTTGTTGTTCATCGATGTGCATGTTCCCAGATCAGTCATATGCATATCCCTGGTCCCCACCCCCCCAGTCCCCTCCATCCCACCCTCCGGACCATCCCCCCATGCCATTGTGAGCACTCCTATTCCCTTAGCACAATGACAATAGCTATCTTTTCCACACATGACAGTAGAGGTTTCCATGTTACTCCCTCCATGCCTCCCCCTCCCTATTTCTTCCCCACGATGTCCCTATGTCTATGCTCTGTCTGTTTTTCCATGAGTTCACTGCGTGTGTTATCACGACCGTCCTACTAGATTCCATATATGTGTGTTAGCATACTGTATTTGTCTTTCTCTTTTTGACTTACTTCACTTTTTATGACAGGTTCTAGAGCCGGCCACTTCATTAGGACTGAGCCTTCTGCATTTCTTTTAACAGCTGAGTAGTACTCCATTGTATATATGCACCAGAGCTTCTGTATCCATTCACTCGTCGATGGACATCTAGGTTGCTTCCATGTTCCGAAGAGCTGCAATGAACATTGGGGTACAGGTGCTTCTTTCAGTTTTGGTTTCATCAGGGTATAAGCCTAATAGTGGGATTGCTGGGTCATAGGGTGCTTCTACTTTTAGTTTTGTAAGGAATCTCCATACTGTCTTCCATAGAGACTGTATCAATTGACATTCCCACCAGCAATGCAAGAGGGTTCCCTTTTCTCCGCACCCTCTCCAGCATTTATTGTCTGCAGATTTTTTGAAGATGGCCATTCTGACGGGTGTGAGGTGATATCTCATTGTAGTTTTAATTTGCATTTCTCTAATAATAAGCGAGGTTGAGCATCGTTTCATGTGCTTTTGGGCCATCTGCATGTCCTCTTTGATGAGATGTCTCTTTAGATCTTTTTCCCATTTTTTGATTGGGTTGTTCGTTTTTCCTGTGCCGAGCTGTCTGAGTGGCTTGTAGATTTTGGAGATTAATTCTTTGTCTGTTGTTTCATTTGCTATGATTTTCTCCCACTCTGTGGGGTGTCTGTTCGGCTTTTTGGTAATTTCTTTTGCTGTACAAAAGCTTCGAAGTTTCATGAGGTCCCACATGTTCATTTTTCTTTTCAGTTCCGCTATTTTAGTAGGTGGGTCAGAGAAGATCTTGCTTTGATTGATGTCCTTGAGGGTTTTGCCTATATTCTCCTCTAAGAGTTTGATAGTTTCTGGTCTTACATTTAGGTCTTTAATCCATTTTGAGTTGATCTTTGTGTATGGTGTCAGGGAATGTTCCAACTTCATTTTTTTGCATGGAGCTCTCCAATTTTCCCAGCACCACTTGTTGAAGAGGCTGTCTTTGTCCCATTTTATAGTTTCGCCTCCTTTGTCAAAAATAAGGTACCCAGTGCACTTCTTGTGTTATCTCTACCGTCCTACTAGATTCCATATATGTGTGTTAGCATACTGTATTTGTCTTTCTCTTTTTGACTTACTTCACTTTTTATGACAGGTTCTAGAGCCGGCCACTTCATTAGGACTGAGCCTTCTGCATTTCTTTTAACAGCTGAGTAGTACTCCATTGTATATATGCACCAGAGCTTCTGTATCCATTCACTCGTCGATGGACATCTAGGTTGCTTCCATGTTCCGAAGAGCTGCAATGAACATTGGGGTACAGGTGCTTCTTTCAGTTTTGGTTTCATCAGGGTATAAGCCTAATAGTGGGATTGCTGGGTCATAGGGTGCTTCTACTTTTAGTTTTGTAAGGAATCTCCATACTGTCTTCCATAGAGACTGTATCAATTGACATTCCCACCAGCAATGCAAGAGGGTTCCCTTTTCTCCGCACCCTCTCCAGCATTTATTGTCTGCAGATTTTTTGAAGATGGCCATTCTGACGGGTGTGAGGTGATATCTCATTGTAGTTTTAATTTGCATTTCTCTAATAATAAGCGAGGTTGAGCATCGTTTCATGTGCTTTTGGGCCATCTGCATGTCCTCTTTGGAGAGGCGTCTCTTTAGATCTTTTTCCCATTTTTTGATTGGGTTGTTCGTTTTTCCTGTGCCGAGCTGTCTGAGTGGCTTGTAGATTTTGGAGGTTAATTCTTTGTCTGTTGTTTCATTTGCTGTGATTTTCTCCCACTCTGTGGGGTGTCTGTTCGGCTTTTTGGTAATTTCTTTTGCTGTACAAAAGCTTCGAAGTTTCATGAGGTCCCACATGTTCATTTTTCTTTTCAGTTCCGCTATTTTAGTAGGTGGGTCAGAGAAGATCTTGCTTTGATTGATGTCCTTGAGGGTTTTGCCTATATTCTCCTCTAAGAGTTTGATAGTTTCTGGTCTTACATTTAGGTCTTTAATCCATTTTGAGTTGATCTTTGTGTATGGTGTCAGGGAATGTTCCAACTTCATTTTTTTGCATGGAGCTCTCCAATTTTCCCAGCACCACTTGTTGAAGAGGCTGTCTTTGTCCCATTTTATAGTTTCGCCTCCTTTGTCAAAAATAAGGTACCCAGAGGTGCGTGGGTTTATCTCTGGGTTCTCAGTCTTGTTCCATTGGTCTATAGTTCTGCTTTTGTGCCAGTACCATACTGTCTTGAGGACTGTTGCTTTGTAGTAGAGTCTGAAGTTAGGGAGGCTGATTCCTCCAGCTCTGTTTTTCTTTCTCAGGATTGCTTTGGCTATTCGAGGTCTTTTGTGTTTCCATCTGAACTGTCTTATTCTTTGGTCTAGTTCTGTGAAAAATGTCAATGGAAGTTGGATAGGTATTGCATTGAATCTGTAGATGATATTTGGTAGTATGATCATTTTCACAATATTGATTGTTCCGACCCAGGAACATGGAATACCTCTCCATCTGTTTAAGTCTTCTTTAATGTCTCTCATGAGTGTCTTGTAATTCTCTGTGGACAGTTCTTTTGTTTCTTTGGGTAGGTTTATTCCTAGGTATTTGATTCGTTTGGTTGCAATGGTGAAGGGGATTGCCTCTTTGATTTCGTTTTCTGATTTTTCACTGTTTGTGTATAGGAGTGCCAGTGATTTCTGTGTGTAGACTTTGTATCCCGCGACTTTGCGGAATTCATTGATTACTTCTAGTAGCTTTGTAACCGTGTCTTTTGGGTTTTCTATGTATAGTATCATGTCGTCTGCAAAATGAGAGAGCTTTATTTCTTCCTTTCCAGTCTGGATTCCTTTGATTTCTTTCTCGTCTCTTATTGCCGTTGCTAGCACTTCCATGACTATGTTGAAAAGTAGTGGTGAAAGTAGGCACCCCTGTCTTGTTCCTGATCTTCGAGGGAATGCTTTCAGTTTTTCACCGTTAAGGATAATGTTCGCTGTGGGCTTCTCATATACGACTTTTATTATGTTGAGATAGGTTCCTTCTATGCCCATTTTCTGAAGAGTTTTCTTTTTATCATAAATGGATGTTGTACTTTGTTGAAGGGTTTTTCTGCATCTATTGAGATGCTCATGTGATTTTTGTCTCTCTGTTTGTTGATATGGTGTGTCACATTGATTGATTTGCAGATATTGAAGAAGCCTTGCGTGCCTGGGATGACCCCGACTTGATCATGATGTATGAGTTTTTTGATGTGTCGTTGAATTCTGTTTGCTAGGGTTTTGTTGAGGATCTTGGCATCTAAGTTCATCAGAGAAATTGGCCTGTAACTTTCCTTTTTTGTGTTGTCTTTGCCTGGTTTGGGTATCAGGGTGATGGTGGCCTCGTGGAATGTGTTTGGAAGTTTTCCTTCCTGTGCAAATTTTTTGAAAGAGCTTTAGAAGGACAGGCATTAGCTCTTCTTTAAATGTTTGGTAGAGTTCGCCTGTGAAGCCATCTGGCCCTGGGCTTTTATTTGGGGGTAGATTTTAATCACAGATTCGATTTCTGAGCTTGTGATTGGCTTGTTCAAAGGTATATTTTGATTGTTCCGACCCAGGAACATGGAATACCTCTCCATCTGTTTAAGTCTTCTTTAATGTCTCTCATGAGTGTCTTGTAATTCTCTGTGGACAGTTCTTTTGTTTCTTTGGGTAGGTTTATTCCTAGGTATTTGATTCGTTTGTTTGCAATGGTGAAGGGGATTGCCTCTTTGATTTCGTTTTCTGATTTTTCACTGTTTGTGTATAGGAGTGCCAGTGATTTCTGTGTGTAGACTTTGTATCCCGCGACTTTGCGGAATTCATTGATTACTTCTAGTAGCTTTGTAACCGTGTCTTTTGGGTTTTCTATGTATAGTATCATGTCGTCTGCAAAATGAGAGAGCTTTATTTCTTCCTTTCCAGTCTGGATTCCTTTGATTTCTTTCTCGTCTCTTATTGCCGTTGCTAGCACTTCCATGACTATGTTGAAAAGTAGTGGTGAAAGTAGGCACCCCTGTCTTGTTCCTGATCTTCGAGGGAATGCTTTCAGTTTTTCACCGTTGAGGATAATGTTCGCTGTGGGCTTCTCATAGATGGCTTTTATTATGTTGAGATAGGTTCCTTCTATGCCCATTTTCTGAAGAGTTTTCTTTTTATCATAAATGGATGTTGTACTTTGTTGAAGGGTTTTTCTGCATCTATTGAGATGCTCATGTGATTTTTGTCTCTCTGTTTGTTGATATGGTGTGTCACATTGATTGATTTGCAGATATTGAAGAAGCCTTGCGTGCCTGGGATGACCCCGACTTGATCATGATGTATGAGTTTTTTGATGTGTCGTTGAATTCTGTTTGCTAGGGTTTTGTTGAGGATCTTGGCATCTAAGTTCATCAGAGAAATTGGCCTGTAACTTTCCTTTTTTGTGTTGTCTTTGCCTGGTTTGGGTATCAGGGTGATGGTGGCCTCGTGGAATGTGTTTGGAAGTTTTCCTTCCTGTGCAAATTTTTTGAAAGAGCTTTAGAAGGACAGGCATTAGCTCTTCTTTAAATGTTTGGTAGAGTTCGCCTGTGAAGCCATCTGGCCCTGGGCTTTTATTTGGGGGTAGATTTTTAATCACAGATTCGATTTCTGAGCTTGTGATTGGCTTGTTCAAAGTTTCTGTTTCTTCCTGGCTCAGTCTTGGGAGATTGATCTTCCCCAGGAAACTGTCCATTTCTTCCAGGTTGTCCAGTTTGTTGCCATAGAGTTGCTCTTAATAGTCTCTAAGAATCCTTTGGATTTCTGCATTATCTGTTGTAATCTCCCCTTTTTCGTTTTTGATTTTGTTGATCTGGTTCTTCTCTCTCTTTCTCTTGATGAGTCTGGCCAGTGGCTTGTCAATTTTGTTTACCGTTTCAAAGAACCCGCTTTTTGTTTTATTTATCCGTACCATAGTTTCTTTCATTTCTTTCTCATTTATTTCTGCTCTAGTTTTTATAATTTCTCTTCTTCTGCTGGCTTTGGGATGTTTTTGTTCTTCTTTCTCCAATTGTTTTAAGCGGAGGGTTAGGTCATCTGCGTCATATTTTCCTAGTTTCTTGAGGTGGGACTGTATTGTTATAAATTTCCCTCTTAGAACTGCTTTTGCGGTATCCCATAGGTTTTGCACGGTCGTGTGTTCATTGTCATTTTCTTCTAGGAATTTTAAAATTTCTCCTTTGATTTCCTCAGTAATCAGTTGGTTTTTTAGGTATGTGTTGTTTAATCTCGATGTGTTTGTGTTTTTAGCGGTTTTGTTCCTGTAGTTGATCTCTAGTCTCATTGCATTGTGGTCCGAGAAGATGGTTGATAGAATTTCAGTTTTCTTGAATTGACTGAGGTTAGATTTGTGGCCCAAGATGTGGTCTATCCTGGAGAATGTTCCGTGAGCACTTGAGAAGAAAGTGTATTCTTCTGCTTTTGGATGGAACGTCCTAAAGATATCGATGAGGTTCATCTTTTCTTGTGTGGTGTTTAAGGCTTGTGTTTCTTTATTAATTTTCTGTTTGGATGGTCTGTCCATTGGTGTGAGAGGAGTGTTAAAGTCTCCTACTATTATTGTGTTATTATTGATTTCTTCTTTTATGTCTGAAAATATCTGTCTTATGTATTGAGGTGCCCCTGTGTTGGGTGCGTAGATATTCATGACTGTTATGTCTTCCTCTTGGATAGATCCCTTGATCATGATGTAGTGACCTGCCTTGTCTCTTAGAATCTTCTTTACTTTAAAATCTATTTTTTCTGATATGACGATTGCCACTCCAGCTTTCTTTTGATTTCCATTTGCATGGAATATCTTTTTCCAGCCTCTCACTTTCAGTCTATGAGTGTCTCTAGGTCTGAAGTGGGTCTCTTGTAAACAGCATATATATGGGTCATGTTTCTGGATCCATTCAGCCAGCCTGTGTCGTTTGGTTGGAGCACTTAATCCATTTACGTTCAAAGTAATTATTGATACGAATGTTCTTATTGTCATCTTCTTAGAAGTTTGGGGTTTGGTTTGTAGGACTTCTCCTACTCTTGTATTTCTTGGCTATATCAGGTCCTTTAGCACTTGTTGTAGGACTGGTTTTGTGGTACAGAATTCTTTTGGCTTTTGCTTGTCTGTGAAGCTTTTGACTTCTCCATCGATTCTGAATGAGATTCTTGCTGGGTAGAGAATTCTTGGTTGGAGGTTATTCTCTTTTAGCCGTTTAAATGTGTCTTGCCATTCTCTTCTGGCCTGCAGGGTTTCTGTTGAAAGATCCGCAGTTAGACGTATGGGCTTTCCTTTATATGTCATTTATTGTTTGCTCCTAGCTGCTTTTAGTAATCTGTCTTTATATTAGGTCTGCGTTAGTTTGATTAGAATGTGCCTTGGTGTGTTTCTTCTGGGGTTTATCCTGTATGGAACTCTTTGTGCTTCTTGGACATGGCTGATTATTTCCTTTCCCATGCTGTGGAAGTTTTCTACAATAACCTCTTCAAGAATTTTTTCGTAACCTTTCTTCCCTTCTTCTTCTTCTGGGACTCCTATAATTCTAATGTTGGTGCGTTTGATATTGTCCCATAGGTCCCTGAGGCTTTCCTCAGTTCTTTTCATTCTTTCAGTTTTGTTTTGTTCCTTACCAGTTATTTCCACCAGTCTATCTTCCAGCACGCTTATCCGTTCTTCAGCCGCCGATACTCTACTGTTGAGGCCTTCTATCGTATTTTTGAGTTCAGCAATTGAGTTGGTGGTCTCTATTTGCTTATTTTTCATTTCTTGCATGTTTCTTCTCAATGCACTAATTTCCTCTAGTATTCTGTTTTTGGTGTTTTGCATCCTCATTAGTATAGCTTTTGTGAATTCCCTTTCAGATAATTTGTCTATCTCCTCCTCTGTCATTTGAAGCTGTGATTCTCTAGCTTGGTCCTTCATTTGTGTAGTGTTTCTCTGTCGTTTCATTATTAGGTTAGTTTTTGTTTCTTTGTGTGTGTCTGTGTGTATGGAGTTCTTTACCCCACCAGCCTTCTTGGTTGAATTCTCCCTTCCTTTGGGTTTCTGTCCTTGTAGAAGGGTTCAGTGGTTTGTGCCTTGGGTGGTGTTAGGTCTTGTTTACAGGTGAATAATCTCTAGTGTCGTATGTTCTTTGATAGTGTGGGGTCTTGGAATCAGGGTTTCCACTCCGAGGAGCCTTGGTTTGATGATTGGTCAGGGGGTGTAGGCTCTATGCCTGGTTTGCTATGGTGTTCCGTGATATTAGTTCAAATACTAGCATCTGAGGAACAAGAGGTGTATCCATGATGGGTGACAGTCATAAAAGCATGCAGATGTTTTCTAACATAGTCATAAGATATATATACATACACAGCAATAACCACATCTAACCAGTCTTACAGAGATAAAGCATAGGAAATTTTTCTGGCAAATGATGCAATCAAAGATGATACTTGCCCGTTAAGCTCTGAATTAATTAAAATAGTGCCTGGAAAAATAAATCCGGGGCAAGGTCCTGGTTTGGACTATTTCATTGAAAGCAATTTTTAGCTAAGACATGGGTTGGGGGTGACGAGGAGGAGAGTGTATGGGTAATGAGAAGGAATAGATTCGTCTTGGAAGGATTTTATAGGGTTACGTAGCCAAGATTAGTGTGTTGTATTGTTTCGTGCAGCTGGAAGAGAATAGTGGAGACAGGAAGGCAGGAAATATTTACCTCGAGGATAGCGGTAGATAGGAGAAAGTTTTACATTTAGAACATAGAGGGAGGAAGCAGTGGCAAAGAGGAAAGAAAATTAGAAGTTTCCAAGAATTAAAATTTTAAGAAAAATTAAAAATTAAAAATCAAAAAAAAAGAAACTAAAAATTAAAATGGAGGAAGAAAAACTTAATAAGAAGAGAAGAAAACAAACAAACAAACAAACAAACCCAAACCTGACGGATGGAACAAATAAATAGAACCGTCCACAACAAATAAACAAACAAATAAAGCTAAATACTGTCCCTGGTTTTTATCCTCTCATCTGTCTGGTGGAAGCCAATCTGCTCTCGATGGTGTTGTCTTGATGATGTAGTCTTTCCCTTACAGCACCGGTTGCTATGGTTTGTTTTCAGCCAAATAATGACTCTGGTGCAAGCTCAGGTGCTGGCCGGGGAGGCGTGCTGATCCCAGTCCGTCCGGTGGGGGGCTGCAGCACACGCAGTCCCCTGTTGGAGGGGGCACCCCGGCTCTGCCGCGCACCCGCCGGTAGCCTCCAATACCTGTCCTTCTCCTGGCTTCCACTCCGAGGAGCCTTGGTTTGATGTGGTCAGGGGGTGTAGGCTCTATGCCTGGTTTGCTATGGTGTTCCGTGATATTAGTTCAAATACTAGCATCTGAGGAACAAGAGGTGTATCCATGATGGGTGACAGTCATAAAAGCATGCAGATGTTTTCTAACATAGTCATAAGATATATATACATACACAGCAATAACCACATCTAACCAGTCTTACAGAGATAAAGCATAGGAAATTTTTCTGGCAAATGATGCAATCAAAGATGATACTTGCCCGTTAAGCTCTGAATTAATTAAAATAGTGCCTGGAAAAATAAATCCGGGGCAAGGTCCTGGTTTGGACTATTTCATTGAAAGCAATTTTTAGCTAAGACATGGGTTGGGGGTGACGAGGAGGAGAGTGTATGGGTAATGAGAAGGAATAGATTCGTCTTGGAAGGATTTTATAGGGTTACGTAGCCAAGATTAGTGTGTTGTATTGTTTCGTGCAGCTGGAAGAGAATAGTGGAGACAGGAAGGCAGGAAATATTTACCTCGAGGATAGCGGTAGATAGGAGAAAGTTTTACATTTAGAACATAGAGGGAGGAAGCAGTGGCAAAGAGGAAAGAAAATTAGAAGTTTCCAAGAATTAAAATTTTAAGAAAAATTAAAAATTAAAAATCAAAAAAAAAGAAACTAAAAATTAAAATGGAGGAAGAAAAACTTAATAAGAAGAGAAGAAAACAAACAAACAAACAAACAAACCCAAACCTGACGGATGGAACAAATAAATAGAACCGTCCACAACAAATAAACAAACAAATAAAGCTAAATACTGTCCCTGGTTTTTATCCTCTCATCTGTCTGGTGGAAGCCAATCTGCTCTCGATGGTGTTGTCTTGATGATGTAGTCTTTCCCTTACAGCACCGGTTGCTATGGTTTGTTTTCAGCCAAATAATGACTCTGGTGCAAGCTCAGGTGCTGGCCGGGGAGGCGTGCTGATCCCAGTCCGTCCGGTGGGGGGCTGCAGCACACGCAGTCCCCTGTTGGAGGGGGCACCCCGGCTCTGCCGCGCACCCGCCGGTAGCCTCCAATACCTGTCCTTCTCCTGGCTTCCTCCACTGTGGCGGTATCTATGGGGGTGCACAGGCTCCTCCGCCACTGGCATGCGTGCACACCCAGTGCGCACATCCAAGTCCCAAAGGCAGGCACAAACTTCCCCGTCTGGCTGGAACCCAGTCCCTGGTCAGCAATCCGTGGGCAACTTCCCCTGTCCGTTCAGCAGGTCCCCCACTAGGAGTCTTTGAACTTACCCCGTGCCAGGTGGAAAGTCGTGATTTTCACCCGGCCGAGTGGCGCGATTTTCACACTGGGCGCTCCCTTCTGGCTCCAGGTCTCTAGGCAGCACTCTGCGGGGAACTTCCCAATTGCATTCTGCCCAGCCCTGCTCCAGTATCCTGTCTTCGCAGTGCCTTAATTTCTGCCAGCGATCTGGGCGAATTCTTGGAATTTTCGCAGTGAGCACTGCCCTCTCTCCCCCATGCTCCGCTCAGGCCCCCTTTTAGGGCATTTGCTGGCGCACTCTCCGTTGGTGAGATCTGACTTGGGGATTAGGATAGAGGGTTCTCAGAACAGTAGCTCCGGGAAAGTTCTGGCTGTTCACTCTTTACTCTCGCAGACCTATAGAGTTCTTCTGTCTTCTAGCTGCTGCTTTGTTGGTGGTGTCTCATTTCTTGATTAGTTCTGATGATTCTCTTGGGGAGCTGGTGAAATCTTCCCCTCATTCTTCCGCCATCTTGGCTCCGCCTCTGTAAGTTTATTTTTATCCAAATTATGAATTTACATAATTTAAGGGAAATTATTTGCAGGAACATAATAAACAGCAGTATGCTATTCTCTTGCCCAGAGATACTCACTTTAAAATGCTAAAATATTTCATCAGACTTTTATGACAATCTAGTTCAAAAATTTAGATAATACATATATATACTGTTATTTATTGAAATTCTAACTTTATACACAATCAATCTATGGACTTCCTTCTGTGCAAAATGAATATTTTATTCCCCCACAACTGTCATACTACTACCTTTTATTTCAACTCTCCTTGATAACACCATCAAAAAAGAACTAGAATTGAGTGTAGGAAGTTATACATTTGAGTATAGAACATTATACATTTTTGTGTATAACCTTCTGGGGAAAAGGTGATAATAAAGAGATATTTGTATACACATGGCAAGCTGAGAATTGTAATTATCTTTTCAAACTCTTTCAGCCTGTCTTAAAATTTGGTAGGGGCTGGAAAACTAGAGACAACCTTAACACCCAGTGCGCACATCCAAGTCCCAAAGGCAGGCACAAACTTCCCCGTCTGGCTGGAACCCAGTCCCTGGTCAGCAATCCGTGGGCAACTTCCCCTGTCCGTTCAGCAGGTCCCCCACTAGGAGTCTTTGAACTTACCCCGTGCCAGGTGGAAAGTCGTGATTTTCACCCGGCCGAGTGGCGCGATTTTCACACTGGGCGCTCCCTTCTGGCTCCAGGTCTCTAGGCAGCACTCTGCGGGGAACTTCCCAATTGCATTCTGCCCAGCCCTGCTCCAGTATCCTGTCTTCGCAGTGCCTTAATTTCTGCCAGCGATCTGGGCGAATTCTTGGAATTTTCGCAGTGAGCACTGCCCTCTCTCCCCCATGCTCCGCTCAGGCCCCCTTTTAGGGCATTTGCTGGCGCACTCTCCGTTGGTGAGATCTGACTTGGGGATTAGGATAGAGGGTTCTCAGAACAGTAGCTCCGGGAAAGTTCTGGCTGTTCACTCTTTACTCTCGCAGACCTATAGAGTTCTTCTGTCTTCTAGCTGCTGCTTTGTTGGTGGTGTCTCATTTCTTGATTAGTTCTGATGATTCTCTTGGGGAGCTGGTGAAATCTTCCCCTCATTCTTCCGCCATCTTGGCTCCGCCTCTGTAAGTTTATTTTTATCCAAATTATGAATTTACATAATTTAAGGGAAATTATTTGCAGGGAACATAATAAACAGCAGTATGCTATTCTCTTGCCCAGAGATACTCACTTTAAAATGCTAAAATATTTCATCAGACTTTTATGACAATCTAGTTCAAAAATTTAGATAATACATATATATACTGTTATTTATTGAAATTCTAACTTTATACACAATCAATCTATGGACTTCCTTCTGTGCAAAATGAATATTTTATTCCCCCACAACTGTCATACTACTACCTTTTATTTCAACTCTCCTTGATAACACCATCAAAAAAGAACTAGAATTGAGTGTAGGAAGTTATACATTTGAGTATAGAACATTATACATTTTTGTGTATAACCTTCTGGGGAAAAGGTGATAATAAAGAGATATTTGTATACACATGGCAAGCTGAGAATTGTAATTATCTTTTCAAACTCTTTCAGCCTGTCTTAAAATTTGGTAGGGGCTGGAAAACTAGAGACAACCTTAATCATGTTCTCTTAGTATTGTATGTATAAGACAGAAAAGTAAAAAATAAAAAATAAGTAGTACAAAAATGAAGTGGAACTCATGTTTTTGCTGTTCTTGCTTCTCTTATGGGCAATTTTGTTCATGAAAGTAATAAGTTTTATGGCACCAGCAGTAAGCATGGGCACCGCGCACATTCCATGGCTCTATAGACGTTAAGACACAGAATCCAAAGTATCTGTTATATGCATATGTATTGGAACTTGAGCAACACTGGGGAAGCAGCCTTCCTGACTTCCAGGCTTTTAAACTGGTCCACCAGCATCTGTGGTGGGCCAGTTCTTCAGTGTTTTTCTCCCAGTAATTGTGTTCACTTGGAATTCCCAAAAGCAGAGACAAGATGAAAATTTTTGTGTGAGCGATTTACTGGGACAGGATGCTCCTAGAAAAAGGGAGATTAGAGTAACAGGATGAAGCAGAGAGAGACAAAAAAGGATGTTGCCTGTACCTAAGGGGAGCTTTGACTTTGGCCTTTGCCTAAGGAGGAACTCCAGGTCATCATTTACATCACCTTAAATCAAGGGACCTGGTCTTTTATATCTCATGTTAGTCAATTTGGGGCTGCAAATTTCTTCTAGGGAGTAGGGCAACCTAAACCTCCAAGGTTAGGTGACTTCCATTTAGACACAGAAAATTCCTAAGAGAAGTGGGTAGCTGTAGTTAACTCTCACAATATTGATGGCATGATGTCTTAACTGATAAAGGAAATAGGGTGGATCACCAATAGCATCCACTCTGTTTTACAGTACAGCCTCTTTTCTGTTTTCTCAGATCTTCTAATGATTATGTAAACATGTAAAACCTTGATTGTATCCCAATTACTTGAAAGAGGTATAGGATTCTGTTATATACAATTAAATTCCAAGTAATAAAGTCATAAGCAAAGCTTAATGAAATAAGAAATGAAAAAGTGTCAACAAAACTGTTTCTCCTCCCTAGTAAACAATAATATAAATATATGAAAATTAATGAATGGCAATTTCTCTATATGATTGGAGAAGGTTAGAGGAAAATACAGTTCAAATTTAACAAGGTGCAAAGAATTGAGCATTAATAATTGTTAGTAATAGCTTAAATTGGTACAACTTTTCTGGAAGAACATTTGGTAATACATTTCAAAATCTTTGCAAAATGCATATGCATCTTCTTTGAAAAAGCAACTCTACTTTTAATAATTCTGAGGAAAAGAAACAATTTCAACTATTCAGAAAATTCATTTAAAAAGCTGTATATATCAGAAAATTCATTTCAGCAGTGTTTACATCAAATTATCAGAAATAACACAAGTGAAATACTTAATACCATTTGGAATATAGTAGAAATATACATTAGAAGAATATGCAATATAATAGGAAATGTCTATATATATTACTTTGCTATATTATAGGTACATATGAACAATATACAGCTATGAAAATTACAAAACTCTAATGACACTGAAAGTTTTCAAGCACTGTACATGGAAAAAGCAGCTGTTAACCTAAAACAGTGAAATAGTCAGTTAAGGAAAAAAAAATGTATTCATCTAGGAGCAGCAAAGAACTTCTATCCAGCACAGAAGGAGAACCACATGCAAGCCCATCAGAACAAAGAAAAATAAACTATTTTATGGAGGAGAAGTTTGGAAGGAAGTGAGAATTCAAAGTATAGTGGCTTTTCATTGGCTGAGCTGTGACAGTCTTTCATTCGCTCAGCTCTTGCCAAGCAAGGGGAAAAATCTTCCTTCTCCTGGCAGTCTTAAAGTTGTGTTAACTTCCTACTAGAGATGCAAAGGTCCTCACTTCTTGATAGGATCTGTATTGATCTGGGATTTGTCTGTGTGTGAGAGCTCCCCCTTCTGGTTTCCTGATTATTTAAATGAGGGTTTCCTTTTAATTTTTACAGACACAGGAGAGTGAGAAACTATGATCTTATATTTTCAATATAGTTATATGTATACAGAAAATAACAGGAATAACTAGCACCAAATGTTATAGGCAAAAGATTATCAATCCCTTTTTAAATTATTTTTTGCTTATGTTATTTTCTGTCCTTGTGTAATTAAAAGATGCATTATATTGAAAAATAGAGGGTCATCTGTTGTATAAGTTTCAGAGCTCAACAACCAATATTTGATGTGGGCTTTGAAATCTTTTTGTTTTCTTTGGTTTTTGTTTTTATCTTCTTTTTTGCTCATGCTTGCTTTTCTGAATCTGACAGAAAAGACAGAAGCAACAAAGAATTTGAAAAAATTCTTATTCATGTTTCTCCAGATAGACTGTTCATACCTAAAGCTGTGATGTTTATCTACCCAGTGGACCCAAAGAAGCACTGTAAACAAAATACTATATTCTGAAAGGATGCGATGATTTAGGGATTAGACATCTTTATTGTCTTGTCAATTGATTAGCAGAAACCCAGGTGTCCTCCAGGTTGTAATAGGAATTTGAACTGTGAGTTTTCTCTCTTTATTTATTCTTTGCTGAGTTATGTTTTACTTGCTCTTTATGAGTGAATGGAACAAAAGCTGAGAATTAACCAACCCTCCACCAACTCCTGCTTCATAATGTGATTTTGACCTTGTTTACTGTATCAGCTATTTTTTGTCATTGATTCAAAGTGGGAGCAAACTGTGGGTTCATACTACATAAATCCATTAGCTTCAAAATTATGTAGCTATTCTGGAATATTCTCAGGGTTGTCATAACCTGCTATAAAATCCAATGGTGTATATGTTATAAACATATAAAGATCTGGCTAACGAATGGATCTCTAATCATTTTTAAAATTCCATTCCTACTTTAAGATACTTTACTTGTGCGTTGGATCTTGTGCTTTATTTAGAAGTTTCTTTATTATTATTTTTAGGGTTTTAAAATTACTTTCTTCTCAAATGTCACAGAATGTCTTACTGTCCATCTGCTCAAGAGCCATAATTATGAAACTGACAGTCTTTTTTGACACCTTCCTGAAGTGGGAGGAATGAATACATTTTCATTCAATTTGGGAACTCAAAATTCAGTTTTATTTTCTCTGTGGGAATGAGCCTTTTGAGCATGGTGCATGTTACATAAATAATTGCAAGATATATAAGAAAAACAAGGACTCTTCAAAAGATAGGCATATAGACATGCTCAATTACTTAAGCCACCAGTGGGAATTGGTTAATTGTTGTTTCAACCAAAAACTGGCTAATTTCATTTGAACATTTCAGTAAATTTTGCACATGAGATTGCCTACATCTTTGTCTCTTCAGAGCAATGTAGGCAACATATGATATAGTCATATTTTATTAAGCTCTAACAGTATATACTTTTATAAATTAATAGCCCATAAATCCACAAACAGCTTCATAAGAAGCAACGGTTGCTTTAAAATATTGAATCATCTTTGGTTCTGATTTATTTATTTATTGGCCACTTCTATTGGTCTTTGATTTATCTATTTTCCATCCATCTTTGTTCCTTGGCCTGTGTGGGCTTCCTATCACAGTAGCCTCTGTCGCTGCAGAACATCGGCTCTGGGAGCCTGCACTCCAGAGCTCCAGCTCCGTAGTTGGACACATCGATCCACCCACTCCACAGCACATGGGATCTTCCCAGGCCAGGGGTTGAACCAGCACCCTTTGCACTGCAAGGCGGTGTCCTTACCCACTGGACCACCAGAGAAGCCCTATTTAAAAAAAAAAAAATGCAAAATTTTATCTATTTCAAGCATTAATTTTTAAGGAGCTTACTGACATTTTTTAAATATTAAGACAAGATACATCAGTCATTTAAAAGATCATTTTGGACAGTCTGATGCATGCTCATGATGAGCTGATTTCATTCAGTATGGTTTTGGTCACCTCTGACAAAGTAATAACTCTAAGAATGGTATCTTAGAACTACTAAATCAGATTTTTTGAGGCTGTAATTTCATAAATGCCATTTTTATAAGACTGGACAGATTTCAATTCTGGAAGCAAAATGTCTGAGTAACAAGTTATCTATTTGGGAAAAAAAGTTTCATTTTAACAGTGTACCAAAAAGCAAAATAAAAGACAGAGATATGGGCATGAGGAATTATTTTGAAACATAAAACTTGAAATACTGAACTAAACAGTGCAAAAGTTAATAGAGTTTTGCCAAGAGAATGCACTGAGCATAACAAACACCGTCTTCCAACAACGCAAGAGATGACACTGCACATGGACATCATCAGATGGTCAGTACCAAAATTAGATTTGATTATAATATTTGCAGCCAAAGATGGAGAAGCTCTATACAGTGAGCAAAAACAAAACTGGAAGCTGACTGTGGCTCAAATCATGAGTTCCTTATTGCAAAATCCAGATTTAAATGGAAGAAAGTAGGGGAAATTTCTACTAGGCCATTAAGTGACAAATAGATTCAAGGGATTAGATATGATAGACAAAGTGCCTGAAGAACTGTGGAGACAGGTTCATAACATTGTACAGGAAGTAGTGCTCAAAACCATCTCCAAGAAAAAGAAATGCAAAAAGGTGAAATGGTTGTTTAAGGAATCCTTACAAGTAGCTGAGAAAAGAAGAGATGCAAAAGGAAAGTAGAAAAGAACTGTTATAATTATCTGAATGCAGAGTTTCAGAGAATAGCAAGAGAAGATAAGAAAGCCTCCTTAAGTGAACAAGGCAAATAAATAGAAGAAAAATAGGAATGGGAAAGACTAGAAAGATAATTAGAGATACCAAGATAACATTTCACATAGTGATGGGCACAATGAAGGGCAGAAATGGTGTGTACATAGCAGAAGCAGAAGATACTAAGAAGAGCTGGGAAGCGTACACAGAACAACTATACATAAAAGATGTTCATGACCAGTTGAGGTGATGGAATTCCAACTGAGTTATTTCAAATATTAAAATATGATGCTGTTAAAGTGCTGCACTCAGTATGTCAATAAATTTGGAAAACTCAGCAGTGGTCACAAGATTGAGAAAGGTTGGATTGCATTCAGTATGTTTTGGCAATTCTGGAAGCAAAATTTTTCTAAAAAGTTTAAACAAGTTAATCAAAAATTTGGGAAAAAAGGTTCATTTTAACAGTGTACCAAAAAGCAAAATAAAAGACAGAGATATGGGCATGAGGAATTATTTTGAAACATAAAACTTGAAATACTGAACTAAACAGTGCAAAAGTTAATAGAGTTTTGCCAAGAGAATGCACTGAGCATAACAAACACCGTCTTCCAACAACGCAAGAGATGACACTGCACATGGACATCATCAGATGGTCAGTACCAAAATTAGATTTGATTATAATATTTGCAGCCAAAGATGGAGAAGCTCTATACAGTGAGCAAAAACAAAACTGGAAGCTGACTGTGGCTCAAATCATGAGTTCCTTATTGCAAAATCCAGATTTAAATGGAAGAAAGTAGGGGAAATTTCTACTAGGCCATTAAGTGACAAATAGATTCAAGGGATTAGATATGATAGACAAAGTGCCTGAAGAACTGTGGAGACAGGTTCATAACATTGTACAGGAAGTAGTGCTCAAAACCATCTCCAAGAAAAAGAAATGCAAAAAGGTGAAATGGTTGTTTAAGGAATCCTTACAAGTAGCTGAGAAAAGAAGAGATGCAAAAGGAAAGTAGAAAAGAACTGTTATAATTATCTGAATGCAGAGTTTCAGAGAATAGCAAGAGAAGATAAGAAAGCCTCCTTAAGTGAACAAGGCAAATAAATAGAAGAAAAATAGGAATGGGAAAGACTAGAAAGATAATTAGAGATACCAAGATAACATTTCACATAGTGATGGGCACAATGAAGGGCAGAAATGGTGTGTACATAGCAGAAGCAGAAGATACTAAGAAGAGCTGGGAAGCGTACACAGAACAACTATACATAAAAGATGTTCATGACCAGTTGAGGTGATGGAATTCCAACTGAGTTATTTCAAATATTAAAATATGATGCTGTTAAAGTGCTGCACTCAGTATGTCAATAAATTTGGAAAACTCAGCAGTGGTCACAAGATTGAGAAAGGTTGGATTACATTCCAGTCCCAAAGAAGGGCAATGCCAAAGAATATCCAAACTACCACCCAACTGCACTCATTTCATATGCTAGCAAGGTCATGCTCAAAATCCTCCTAGCAAGGCTTCAACAGTATGTAAACTGAGAACCTCCAGTGCGGGAACCTTCTGCAGAAAGGGAAAGCAGTGGGATTACCCCCGGCGGAACCGGGAGATCTCGGAGAAAGGCAAATATTGAACTGCCCGCCCTGCAGCCCCCTGGCTGAGGCAGGGGACAATCAGATGCGACAGGGGTTCCGTCGGAGCGGTTCCACTTTATTAGAGTAAACTAACAGTTTTTATAGGCAAACGAAAGGGGGGCTTGCAAGGGACTTCCTATAGTTACACCAATCAAGCTAAAGGTCGAGCAACCATGCATTTACATTGCAATAGGAACTCACGGTGAGCCTGCATTGCCCAGAGCGCGGAAACCAGGGGGATCAATCAGAAGTTTTGACAATGGACCTTAGATCATGCCCTGTCTCTTCCTGTAGGCGTCCTTTTAGCACCAAACTGCAAATATGTGCTTAAGCTTCCTTATGCTTGAAAAAGCCGTCTTTCCTTCAGGGCCCCACACTCCAGATGTACAAGCTTAATTTCGAAAAGACAGAAGGACTAGAGATCAAGTTGCGAGCATCCACTGAATCATGGAAAAAGGAAGAGATTCCAGAAGAAAATACAAAAAACATGCACTTCTGCTTCATTGATTATACTAAAGTCTTTTATTGTGTGGATCACAGCAAACTGTGGAAAATTCTTAAAGAGATGGGAAGACCAGACCACCTTATTTGCAACCTTATAGCCCTGGATTTAGCTCTGGGCTCAGCTTATAACGTAAGTAGGCAAACAATACTATGCAAAAATGTAGGAATTACATAAAAGCTACAGATTATAAATATTTGAAAGAGGAAGAGATTATCCATGATTTGTCTTATCAGTAAAAGTTTACAATTGCTTTCATGATATTATAGGAAAAGTTTAAGTAGAAAATTTAAGACTACACCTATTCCTATGAGGCACCTTGCTCTTCTAACCTAAAGACCTCTTATACAACGGTTTATATAAACACATTTTGCCACAGCCAGAGATATCTGGAAATCATTACAATATGCAGGTATGAAATGATAGTGGCTTGAATGAAGATGATGATAGCAGACAAAAGCAACAATTTATTAAGCATCTACCAGTCCGGCCACCATTGATGGATGAGTGCTCTGATTAAATTGCCTCCAATTGTTGGAGTGTAAATATCACTGTGTTCTATTTTGTTGTTGTTGTTCAGATGAGGAAACTAAGGACAATCAAGGGTTGTTACAAAGACTGAGAATGTGATAGAGTAGATTCTCAACAGTATGTGAATCAAGAACTTCCAGGTGCATAAACTGGATTTAGAAAAGACAGAGGAACCAGAGATCAAATTGCCAATATTTGTTGGATGATAGAAAAAATGAAGGAATTCTAGAAAAAAAATCTACATTTGCTTCATTGACTAAAAGTCATGCACTGTGTGGATCACAACAATCTGTGCAAAATTCCTAAAGAGACAGGAATACTGGACCACCTTACTGGCCTCCTGAGCAACCTTTATGCAGGAAAAGATGCAACAGTTAGAACTGGACATGGAACAACAAGTCAGTTCCAAATCAGGAAACAAAAATACCTCAAGACTGTGTATAGTCATCCTGCTTATTTAACTTACATGCAGAGTACATCATACAAAATGTTCACCACCCTTCTGGCAGAAAACAAAGAGGAACCAAAGAGGTCCTTAATGAAAGTGAAAGAAGAAAGTGAAAAAGCTGTCTTAAGATTCAACATTCGGGCGCAATCGCGCAGAACCCGCCACAGGTGGTGTGACCATGCAGACATACCATGAGGCAGAGAAAATGCGTGGACCCCCGCGCCTGGGCACCACATGCAGTACTATGCAAAAATGTAGGAATTACATAAAAGCTACAGATTATAAATATTTGAAAGAGGAAGAGATTATCCATGATTTGTCTTATCAGTAAAAGTTTACAATTGCTTTCATGATATTATAGGAAAAGTTTAAGTAGAAAATTTAAGACTACACCTATTCCTATGAGGCACCTTGCTCTTCTAACCTAAAGACCTCTTATACAACGGTTTATATAAACACATTTTGCCACAGCCAGAGATATCTGGAAATCATTACAATATGCAGGTATGAAATGATAGTGGCTTGAATGAAGATGATGATAGCAGACAAAAGCAACAATTTATTAAGCATCTACCAGTCCGGCCACCATTGATGGATGAGTGCTCTGATTAAATTGCCTCCAATTGTTGGAGTGTAAATATCACTGTGTTCTATTTTGTTGTTGTTGTTCAGATGAGGAAACTAAGGACAATCAAGGGTTGTTACAAAGACTGAGAATGTGATAGAGTAGATTCTCAACAGTATGTGAATCAAGAACTTCCAGGTGCATAAACTGGATTTAGAAAAGACAGAGGAACCAGAGATCAAATTGCCAATATTTGTTGGATGATAGAAAAAATGAAGGAATTCTAGAAAAAAAAAAATCTACATTTGCTTCATTGACTAAAAGTCATGCACTGTGTGGATCACAACAATCTGTGCAAAATTCCTAAAGAGACAGGAATACTGGACCACCTTACTGGCCTCCTGAGCAACCTTTATGCAGGAAAAGATGCAACAGTTAGAACTGGACATGGAACAACAAGTCAGTTCCAAATCAGGAAACAAAAATACCTCAAGACTGTGTATAGTCATCCTGCTTATTTAACTTACATGCAGAGTACATCATACAAAATGTTCACCACCCTTCTGGCAGAAAACAAAGAGGAACCAAAGAGGTCCTTAATGAAAGTGAAAGAAGAAAGTGAAAAAGCTGTCTTAAGATTCAACATTCGGGCGCAATCGCGCAGAACCCGCCACAGGTGGTGTGACCATGCAGACATACCATGAGGCAGAGAAAATGCGTGGACCCCCGCGCCTGGGCACCACATGCAGTACTGAGAGCAGTCTGGTGCAGGGACAGACACACAGTGGAGACACTAGAGTAACCGGTTCTGCAGGGATCCCCACCCCTTACAAACAAGAAATCTGACTCTCACTGAAACCTGAAATATAAGCAGCAGCTATACTCCCACAAGCACCCCCTGACAAAAAACACAAAGCTTCTAGAGCGGCTTCAGAAATAGACTCCAGTGGATGATCCACACACAGATGAGAAGATGAGATCACAACTGAGAACCAGGAACATGTTTCTTTTTTTATTTTGTTTTGCTTTTGTTTGGTTTGTTTTTTTGTGTGCTTCTTTTCTTTTGGTGCCTATGAGCAGTTGTCTACTATTTTTTTCTATTAAGCACAGTTTCCTCTCTCTTCACTTCAACAGTTATAAATTATATCTGCTTCTTTTCTCTTTGTAACTCTTCCTTTGCTTGCTTTCTCTACTGCTTTCCCCCTGTTTTACTAAATTTTAAAATATGCAAATCTTCATTATCTATCCCTGTATAAACCTGTACCGTGATTCCATATCTCATTACCTATCCATTCTCCTCTTTCCTTCCACATTATATTTTCTATTGAATAATTGCTTTTATTACCCTATTTCCAGCAGGGATATTATTCTAGTTTTGTTATCCAGGATGTGTCTTAATTAGCTTAGATCTTAATAGCTGACTATCATCTTTGGTTGCATAATTAGCCAGAATAATCTCCTATAAGTTATCCACCTTAGACTGTCTGAATTTGGTTATAAATACATATGTGTATTTGTCTTTCCATTATGCTTGATAATAGGGGCACGATTCTATAATTGTCATTTATCAGGGATGCACTTTTTGTCCTTCATATGCTTATAAATGACCTAATACCACTGAAAGACATTAAAAATCAGATAAGGAATCTTCACATCCTGACCAAATATCAAATACAGGAACCTCAGAGAGAAAACACTGCCTCCAAGACTCCAAGCAACAGTAATAATCAAAAGACAGAGAAACACCACACAAATGAAAGAAGGAAAACATCAAAAAGACAACCTAACTGTACACTTAAAACAACTGGATCTCTAAAAAAGAAAAAGGGAGGGGCTTCCCTGGTGGTCCAGTGGGTAAGGACACCACCTTGCAGTGCAAGGGGCATCTGTTCAATCCCTGGCCTGGGAAGATCCCATGTGCCGTGGAGCGGCTGGACCAATGTGTCCAGTTACCGAGCCGGAGATCTGGAGTGCATGCGCCCAGAGCCGGTGCTCTGCGACCACAGAGGCCACCACGATGGGAGGCCCACGTGGGCCCAAAAGAATAAAGATGGATGAAAATAGACAAATGGAAGACCAATAGAAGTGGCCCACCTGCTCCCCTCCCTCCCCACCCCCCAGAAAATAAATAAATAAATCTTAAAAAAAAAAAAAACTGGAAAAAGAACCGAAAAACCCTAAAGTTACCAGAAGAAGAGGTAATCATAAAGATCAGAGCAAAAATAAAGGAAAAGGAAATGAAAGAAACAATAGTAAAGATAAATAAAATGAAGAGCTGGTTCGTTGAGAAAGTAAACAAAACTGAGAAACTACTAGCCAGACTTATCAGGAAAAAAAAGAGTGAAGAACCAGAACAACAAAATCAGAAATGAAAGAGGAAAGTTTGCAACAGATAATACAGAAATACAAAGGATTATAAGGAACTATTATGAAAAACTGTATGGCAACAAACTGGACAACCTGGAAGAAATTGATAGTTTCCTAGAGAAGTTTAATCTTCCAGGACTGAACCAGGAAGAAATAGAAATAATGAACAACTCAATTACAAGTTCAGAAATTGAATTTGTAGTTAAAAATTTTACCCCAAAATTTGAAACTATGTCTATCCTTCCAAAACTCTTTCAAAAATTGCATAAGAAGGACTTCCAGACATCACGATTCTATAATTGTCATTTATCAGGGATGCCTTGCCATATGCTTATAAATGACCTAATACCACTGAAAGACATTAAAAATCAGATAAGGAATCTTCACATCCTGACCAAATATCAAATACAGGAACCTCAGAGAGAAAACACTGCCTCCAAGACTCCAAGCAACAGTAATAATCAAAAGACAGAGAAACACCACACAAATGAAAGAAGGAAAACATCAAAAAGACAACCTAACTGTACACTTAAAACAACTGGATCTCTAAAAAAGAAAAAGGGAGGGGCTTCCCTGGTGGTCCAGTGGGTAAGGACACCACCTTGCAGTGCAAGGGGCATCTGTTCAATCCCTGGCCTGGGAAGATCCCATGTGCCGTGGAGCGGCTGGACCAATGTGTCCAGTTACCGAGCCGGAGATCTGGAGTGCATGCGCCCAGAGCCGGTGCTCTGCGACCACAGAGGCCACCACGATGGGAGGCCCACGTGGGCCCAAAAGAATAAAGATGGATGAAAATAGACAAATGGAAGACCAATAGAAGTGGCCCACCTGCTCCCCTCCCTCCCCACCCCCCAGAAAATAAATAAATAAATCTTAAAAAAAAAAAAAACTGGAAAAAGAACCGAAAAACCCTAAAGTTACCAGAAGAAGAGGTAATCATAAAGATCAGAGCAAAAATAAAGGAAAAGGAAATGAAAGAAACAATAGTAAAGATAAATAAAATGAAGAGCTGGTTCGTTGAGAAAGTAAACAAAACTGAGAAACTACTAGCCAGACTTATCAGGAAAAAAAAGAGTGAAGAACCAGAACAACAAAATCAGAAATGAAAGAGGAAAGTTTGCAACAGATAATACAGAAATACAAAGGATTATAAGGAACTATTATGAAAAACTGTATGGCAACAAACTGGACAACCTGGAAGAAATTGATAGTTTCCTAGAGAAGTTTAATCTTCCAGGACTGAACCAGGAAGAAATAGAAATAATGAACAACTCAATTACAAGTTCAGAAATTGAATTTGTAGTAAAAAATCTACCCCAAAATAAAGCCCAGGACTAGATGGCTTCAGAGGTGAATTCCACCAAACATTTGAAACTATGTCTATCCTTCCAAAACTCTTTCAAAAAATTGCATAAGAAGGGACACTTCCAGACACATTCTATGAGGCCACAATCACCCTGATACCAAAACCAGGCAAAGACATCACAAAAAAAGAAAATTTCAGGCTATTATCTCTCATGAATTTAGATACCAAAATCCTCAACCAAATTCTAGCTAACAGAATTCAACAACACATTAAAGAACCCATACAAAATGATCAAGTTGGGTTTAACCCAGGCATGCAAAGATTCTTCAATATTCACAAATCAATCAATGTGATACACCATATCAACAAACTGAAAAACAAAAACCACATGATAGTCTCAGTAGATGCAGGAAAAGCCTTTCACAGAATCCAACATCCATTTATGATTTTAAAAAATTTTTGTTCAAAAAATGGGCATAGAAGGACCCTAACTCAACATAGTGAAAGCCATATATGAGCAGCCCAGAGTAAAGATTAGCCCCAATCATGAAAAATTGAAAGCATTCCCTCTAAGATCAGGAGCAAGACAAGAGTGTCCACGTTCACCACTATTATTCAACATAGCCCTGGAAGTCCTAGCAATAGCAATAAGAGAAGAAAAAGAAATCAAAGGAATACAAATGGGAAAAGAAGAAATAAAACTCTCTCTATTTGCAGATAACATGATACTATACATGGAAAACCACATTGACATTATTAGAAAACTAGTAAGGCTAATCAACAATTTCAGTGAAGTCATAGAATACAAAATCAGTACACAGCAATCACTCACATTCCTATATACAAACAATGAAAAATCAGAAAGAGAAATCAAGGATGCAATCGCATTCACCATTGCAACCAAAAGAATAATATATTTAGGGATAAATCTACATATAGACACAAAAGGACTGTACACAGAAAACTACAAGACACTAATGAAAGAAACCAAAGATGACATAAACAGAGAGATATCCCATGCACCTGGATCAGAAGAACCCATATTGTGAAAATGACCATACTACCAAAGATCCTTATCAAATTGTCAAATTGTCAATGACATTCTTCACAGAACTATACCAAAAAATAACACAGTTCATATGAAAATGCAAAAGACCCCAAATAGCTAAAGCAATCCTGAGAAAGAAGAAGGGAGCTGGAGTGATCAGCCTTCCTAATTTCAGACTATACTATAAACCAAAGGTCATCAAGACAGAATGGTACTGGCACAAAAACAGAAATATAGACCACTGGAACAAGATAGAGAACCCAGAGATAAACCACACACCTATGGGTACTTTATTTCTGAGAAAGGACACAAAAAGATAAAATGGGACAGAAACAGCCTCTTCAACAAAGTGCTGTGAAAACTGGACAACTACTTACAAAAAAATAAAGTTGGAACATTCTCTGACACCACACACAAAGATCAACTCAAAATGGATTAAGGAACTAATTGTAAGCCCAGAAACCCTAAAACTCTTAGAGGAGCATATAGGCAAAACATTCAAGGACATAAACTAAAGCAAGATCTTCCATGACCTGCCTACTAGAATAGCGGAACTAAAAAGAAAAATTAACATGTGGAACCTAATGAAACCTAAAAGCTTTTGTACAGCAAAAGAAATTACAAAAAAGCTGAACAGACAACCCACAGAATGGGAGAAAATAATATCAAATGAAATAACAGACAATGGATTAATCTCCAAAGTCTACAAGCAACTCAGACAACTCAGCACCAGAAAAATGAACGAGCCAATCAAAAAATGGGAAAAAGATCTAAAGAGACATCTCACCAAAGAGGACATACAGATGCCCAAAAAAGCACATGCTTAACTTCGCTTGGAAACTTTGAAACAATGCTTAACTTCGCTTATTATTAGAGAAATGCAAATCAAAACTACAATGAGATATCACCTCACAGCACTCAGAATGGCCACTATCAAAAAATCTACATTCAAAAAAAAAAAAATCTACAGATAAATTCTGGAGAGGGTGCAGAGATAATGGAACACTCTTGCATTTCTGGTGGGAATGGAAATTGATGCAGCCGCTATGGAAGACAGTATGGAGATACCTTAAACAACTAAGAATAGAAGCACCATATGACCCAGCAATCCCATTATTAGGCATATATCCTGATGAAATCAAAATTGAAAGAGACACCTGTAGCCCAGTGTTCATTGCAGCACTCTATATGATAGCTAGAATATGGAAGCTACTTAGATGCCCATCGAAGAATGAATGGATAAAGAAACTATGGTACATATATACAATAGGATACCACACATCTGTAAAAAGAAATGCAGAAGGATCAGTCCTAGTGAGGTAGCTGACTCTAGAACCTATTATACAAAGTGAAGTAAGTCAAAAAGAAAAAGACAAATACAGTGTACTAATGCATATATAAGGAATCTAATAAGATGATACCAATAAATGCACATACAGAGCAACGATGGAGAAACAGACTTAGAGAACAGGTCTATGCTCATTTGGGGGAGGGGAAGATCAAACAAGAGGTACAGAAAGAGCAACAAGAAACCTACAGTATCATATGTAATAGAGACAACCACTGTGATTGAACTTTAAGACTATAGGAACATACATAGGGACTAAGCATCAACCTGTGGGAGGTGGGAAGGGGGAAAAGGGAGGGAGGGCTTAGGGGAGAGGTGTCATGGATATATCTAAGACTGTTTGGGGATTACATATACATTTGAAGAAAACTCTGTTAAAACATATAACAATAACTTTGATGTACACCTGAAGCTAATATAACATTGTAAAACAAATATACCCAAAAGAAAAAAAAAAAAAAAAAGCAAGTCATACACGATGATCAGGTCAGGCTTATTCCAGGTATGCAAAGATTCTTCAATATCTGCAAGTCAATCAGTATTATACACCATATCAACAAATTGATAGAGAACAATCATATGATAGTCTCAATAGATGCATAAAAACCTTTGATAAAATCCAGCATCTATTTATCATATAAAAAAAAGCCTCTTCAAAAAATGGATATAGAATGAACCTACCTCAACTTAGTGAAAGCCATATATGATAGGCCCACAGCACACAATATTCTCAAAGGTGAAAATGTGAAATCATTTCCTTCAAATCAGTTAAAAAAAAAAAAAAAAAAAAAAAACAAGGGTGTCCATTCTCACCACTGTATTTCAACAAAGCCTTGGAAGTTCTAGGGCTACAGCTGTTAGAGAAGGAAAATAAATAAGATTTCAGATTCAAAAGGAAGACGTACAAGTCTCACTGTTTGCAGATGGCATGATGTTACAACTAGAAAGCCCTAAAGATACTATCAGAAATCTACTAGAGCTAGTCAATGAATTTATCAAATTCGCAGGACACAAAATCCATACACAGAAATCACTTGCATCCCTAAAAACTTAAAATGAAAAACCAAAAAGAGAAATCAAGGATGCAATCCCATTCAACATTGCAACAAAAGAATAAAATGTCTAGGAATAGTGCTTCCCCTGGTGGTCCTGTCGGTAAGGACACTGCCTTGCAGTGCAAGGGGAGCCGGTTCGATCCCTGGTCTGGGAAGATCCCACGTGCCGTGGAGCGGCTGGACCAATGTGTTCAATTACCGAGCCGGAGCTCTGGAGCACATACGCCCAGAGCCGGTCCTCTGCAAGAACAGACGCCACCACAATGGGAGGCCCACAGGAGCCAAAGAATAAAGATGGATGAAAATGGATAAATGAAAGACCAATAGAAGTGTCCTGATCCCCGCCCAAAATAAATAAATAAATAAATCTTTAAAAAAAAAAATCTAGGAATAGACCTACTAAAGAGACGAAAGAACTGTACATAGAAAATTATAAGAAACTAATGAAAGAAATCAAATACAATGTAAACAGATGCAGAAATATTCCACCTTCCTGGGTTGGAATAATCAATATAGTGAAAATGACTGAACTATCAAATAATCTACAGATTCATTGCAATCCCTACCAAATTACTCATGGTTTTTTTCACAGAACTAGAACAAAAAAGTATCATAATTCATATGGAAACACAAAAGGCCCAGGATAACCAAAGCAGTACTAATTTTTTGATAAAATCCAGCATCTATTTATCATATAAAAAAAAGCCTCTTCAAAAAATGGATATAGAATGAACCTACCTCAACTTAGTGAAAGCCATATATGATAGGCCCACAGCACACAATATTCTCAAAGGTGAAAATGTGAAATCATTTCCTTCAAATCAGTTAAAAAAAAAAAAAAAACAAGGGTGTCCATTCTCACCACTGTATTTCAACAAAGCCTTGGAAGTTCTAGGGCTACAGCTGTTAGAGAAGGAAAATAAATAAGATTTCAGATTCAAAAGGAAGACGTACAAGTCTCACTGTTTGCAGATGGCATGATGTTACAACTAGAAAGCCCTAAAGATACTATCAGAAATCTACTAGAGCTAGTCAATGAATTTATCAAATTCGCAGGACACAAAATCCATACACAGAAATCACTTGCATCCCTAAAAACTTAAAATGAAAAACCAAAAAGAGAAATCAAGGATGCAATCCCATTCAACATTGCAACAAAAGAATAAAATGTCTAGGAATAGTGCTTCCCCTGGTGGTCCTGTCGGTAAGGACACTGCCTTGCAGTGCAAGGGGAGCCGGTTCGATCCCTGGTCTGGGAAGATCCCACGTGCCGTGGAGCGGCTGGACCAATGTGTTCAATTACCGAGCCGGAGCTCTGGAGCACATACGCCCAGAGCCGGTCCTCTGCAAGAACAGACGCCACCACAATGGGAGGCCCACAGGAGCCAAAGAATAAAGATGGATGAAAATGGATAAATGAAAGACCAATAGAAGTAGCCCGCCCGCTCCCCTCCCTTCCCATCCTGATCCCCGCCCAAAATAAATAAATAAATAAATCTTTAAAAAAAAAAATCTAGGAATAGACCTACTAAAGAGACGAAAGAACTGTACATAGAAAATTATAAGAAACTAATGAAAGAAATCAAATACAATGTAAACAGATGCAGAAATATTCCACCTTCCTGGGTTGGAATAATCAATATAGTGAAAATGACTGAACTATCAAATAATCTACAGATTCATTGCAATCCCTACCAAATTACTCATGGTTTTTTTCACAGAACTAGAACAAAAAAGTATCATAATTCATATGGAAACACAAAAGGCCCAGGATAACCAAAGCAGTACTAAGAAAGCAAAATGAAGCTGAAGGAATCAACCTTCTTGACTTCAGACTACAAACCAACAGTAATCAAGAATATGGTATTGGCACAAAAACAGAAATGAATAGAGACGCCAGAGATAAGTCCACACACTTATGGGTACCTTATTTTTGACAAAGGAGACAAGAATATGCAATGGGATAAAGACAGCCTTTTCAAAGCGGTGCTGGGAAAAATGGACAGCTGCCTGTAAAAGAATGAAGATGGAACACTCCCTAACACTGTACACAGAGATAAACTCAAAATAAAGTCCTAACTGTGAGGCCAGAGACCACAAAACTCTTAGAGGAAAACAGGCAAAACAGTCAATGACATAAATCAAAGCTCTTCTATTACCGACCTCCTAGAGAAATAAAAATAATGACAAAAATAAACCATTGGGACCTAACTAAACTTTAAAGCTTTTACACAGCAAAAGGAACTATAAACAAGGTGAAAAGAGAACCTTCAAATGGGAGAAAATAAAAGCAAATGAAACAACCGCCAAAGAATTAATTTCCAAAATGTACAAGCATTTCACACAATAGAAGACCCCAAAAAAACAATTCAATCAAAAAATGAGAAATATACTTAAACAGACATATCTCCAAAGAAGACATACAGATGGCTAACAAAGATATGAAAAGATGCTCAACATCACTCATTATTAGGGAGATGCAAAGCAAAACTACAATGAGATACCACCTCACATCAGTCAGAATGGCTATCATCAAAAAATCTATGGATAATAAATGCTGCAGATGGTGTGGAGAAAAGGGAACCCTCTTGAACTGTTTGTTGAAATGTAGGTTGATACGGCCACTGTAAAAAGATGGTATGGAGATTCCTCAAAATCCAGGAAGAGAACCACCATATGACCCAGCAATCCCACTGCTAGGCATACACCCTGAGGAAATCAAAAATGAAAAAACAAAAACATGTAGTCCTTTGTTCATTGCAGCACTTTTTACAACAGCTAGAACATGGATGCAGCCTAGATGTCCATCAACAAATGAGTGGATAAAGAAGCTATAGTACATATATACAATGGAATATTTGTCATGAAAATCATTGCATTTGAATCAGTCCTAATGAGGTGGATGAATCTAGACCTATTACACAAAGTGAAGTAAGTCAGAAAGAGTAAGATAAATATTGTAGACTAGCACATATATATGGAATCTAGAAAGATGGTACTGATGAATTCATATGCAGAGCAACAATGGAGAAACAGACATAGTGAACAGAGTTATGGATATTGGGGGGAGGGAGGAATAGGCAAGATGTATTGAAAAAGTAAGGTGGAAACTTACATTACCAGATGTAAAATAAAATTTTTTTTGTAAAAAAAAATCTGCTGTAAGAGTAAGGGAATTCAAATAGGGGCTCTGTAAAACCTAGATGGGTGGGATGGGAAGGACATAAATCAAAGCTCTTCTATTACCGACCTCCTAGAGAAATAAAAATAATGACAAAAATAAACCATTGGGACCTAACTAAACTTTAAAGCTTTTACACAGCAAAAGGAACTATAAACAAGGTGAAAAGAGAACCTTCAAATGGGAGAAAATAAAAGCAAATGAAACAACCGCCAAAGAATTAATTTCCAAAATGTACAAGCATTTCACACAATAGAAGACCCCAAAAAAACAATTCAATCAAAAAATGAGAAATATACTTAAACAGACATATCTCCAAAGAAGACATACAGATGGCTAACAAAGATATGAAAAGATGCTCAACATCACTCATTATTAGGGAGATGCAAAGCAAAACTACAATGAGATACCACCTCACATCAGTCAGAATGGCTATCATCAAAAAATCTATGGATAATAAATGCTGCAGATGGTGTGGAGAAAAGGGAACCCTCTTGAACTGTTTGTTGAAATGTAGGTTGATACGGCCACTGTAAAAAGATGGTATGGAGATTCCTCAAAATCCAGGAAGAGAACCACCATATGACCCAGCAATCCCACTGCTAGGCATACACCCTGAGGAAATCAAAATGAAAAAACAAAAACATGTAGTCCTTTGTTCATTGCAGCACTTTTTACAACAGCTAGAACATGGATGCAGCCTAGATGTCCATCAACAAATGAGTGGATAAAGAAGCTATAGTACATATATACAATGGAATATTTGTCATGAAAATCATTGCATTTGAATCAGTCCTAATGAGGTGGATGAATCTAGACCTATTACACAAAGTGAAGTAAGTCAGAAAGAGTAAGATAAATATTGTAGACTAGCACATATATATGGAATCTAGAAAGATGGTACTGATGAATTCATATGCAGAGCAACAATGGAGAAACAGACATAGTGAACAGAGTTATGGATATTGGGGGGAGGGAGGAATAGGCAAGATGTATTGAAAAAGTAAGGTGGAAACTTACATTACCAGATGTAAAATAAAATTTTTTTTGTAAAAAAAAATCTGCTGTAAGAGTAAGGGAATTCAAATAGGGGCTCTGTAAAAACCTAGATGGGTGGGATGGGAAGGGAATGGGAGAGATGTTGAAGAGTGGGGGTGCATATATATACCTATGACTAATTAAGTTTGATTTCTGGCAGTAAATAACAAAACACTGTGAAAAAAGGAAAAAGAAACAAAAAAGAAAATGATTCATTTTAGATGAGGCTTTGAAGATGGAGGTTTCATGATGGTATTAATGCTATGACATCAGAACTTTCTCTTACTACTTTCCATCACATGAAGATGCTAAGCAAAGAAAAACCTATTCAAATCAAGAAAAGAGCTATGAATATACATGTGCTTTGTGGCCACCTGGTTCTAGAGTCCCAAGTTTACAGAACTGTGAGAAATATATATTTGTTGTTAAAACCACTCCATCTATTGCATTTTTGTTATAGCAGCCTGAATTTAACAAGATTGGGTTATATCATGGTATACAAAATGAGTTTTGCTACTGTGGTTTTAGGTTTGGAGCAGTTGTATGCATACAATTTGGCAATATGGTTCCAGAAAGGCCTTTGTTATGACACCCATGTTTTTCTGATATAATTGTCAAAATAATAAAAATGAGTTTTAGATCAAAAATATTTTCCAGATGAATAAAGTGCATACAAAACAAGTGAAAAATAAAAACCAAAGGAAAAAGAAAAAATAGCCAAACAAGCAAAAATAGAAAATAATAAAATGTAGACAATCATTTATTTTAATCCCTAATGGTGCAGTTTTTTCTTTCCGGCGACCATACAAGGCAAGAAATAGTTCATAATATAAAATAATAGATAAGTAGATATATAAATATATGTTTGCTTCTTTATACAGTTCATGTGTTTCTCATGGCTAGTATACTGGATTGGTTTGACATTCCCTCCTCCAGTGACATCACCACTTCAATAGACATGAACTTAGGCAAACTCCAGGAGACAGTGAGATACAGGGAAGCCTGGCATGCTGCATTCATGGGGTTGTAAAGAGTCATACATGACTTAGTGACTGAACAACGAGGTATATACATAGATAGCTAACTCCTGAACATAGCGAGTATATACAATAGTAAAAAAATCTGCTGTAAGAGTAAGGAATTCAAATAGGGGCTCTGTAAAAACCTAGATGGGTGGGATGGGAAGGGAATGGGAGAGATGTTGAAGAGTGGGGGTGCATATATATACCTATGACTAATTAAGTTTGATTTCTGGCAGTAAATAACAAAACACTGTGAAAAAAGGAAAAAGAAACAAAAAAGAAAATGATTCATTTTAGATGAGGCTTTGAAGATGGAGGTTTCATGATGGTATTAATGCTATGACATCAGAACTTTCTCTTACTACTTTCCATCACATGAAGATGCTAAGCAAAGAAAAACCTATTCAAATCAAGAAAAGAGCTATGAATATACATGTGCTTTGTGGCCACCTGGTTCTAGAGTCCCAAGTTTACAGAACTGTGAGAAATATATATTTGTTGTTAAAACCACTCCATCTATTGCATTTTTGTTATAGCAGCCTGAATTTAACAAGATTGGGTTATATCATGGTATACAAAATGAGTTTTGCTACTGTGGTTTTAGGTTTGGAGCAGTTGTATGCATACAATTTGGCAATATGGTTCCAGAAAGGCCTTTGTTATGACACCCATGTTTTTCTGATATAATTGTCAAAATAATAAAAATGAGTTTTAGATCAAAAATATTTTCCAGATGAATAAAGTGCATACAAAACAAGTGAAAAATAAAAACCAAAGGAAAAAGAAAAAATAGCCAAACAAGCAAAAATAGAAAATAATAAAATGTAGACAATCATTTATTTTAATCCCTAATGGTGCAGTTTTTTCTTTCCGGCGACCATACAAGGCAAGAAATAGTTCATAATATAAAATAATAGATAAGTAGATATATAAATATATGTTTGCTTCTTTATACAGTTCATGTGTTTCTCATGGCTAGTATACTGGATTGGTTTGACATTCCCTCCTCCAGTGACATCACCACTTCAATAGACATGAACTTAGGCAAACTCCAGGAGACAGTGAGATACAGGGAAGCCTGGCATGCTGCATTCATGGGGTTGTAAAGAGTCATACATGACTTAGTGACTGAACAACGAGGTATATACATAGATAGCTAACTCCTGATAGAACTCTATTAGCATGTATTGATTATAAAGCCCAAAGACTCATTAAAGAAAATTATACATCAAAAGAAATATAGATTAGCATACTTAATATAGGAAGAACAGTTATAATACAAGTAGGAATGTCCCTAATTAGTTTTTACCCTTTACAGAAGTTTAGAACTTCTGAGCCTTTATTCTTTTTGAAGAGGGTAATAAAATTATTTTCTCTCTATGTATGAGGGATGGTTTAGAAAATTTGTTTCAATATTTCCTGATATATAGTAACCACCTGAAAACCAACAGGGAGATCATTCAGTATATGAAGGAACTTAAAGGGAAGAACATAACCCCCAGCCTGCTCCCCAAAACATGTACAATTGGATGGACTGAGTATATCCACCAGTAACAACTGGGCAAAGGGCTTTCCTATATGATAAGAACCACAGCCTTGAAACCACTTCCTCCCCACAATTCTATCACCTACTTTGGTTCTGCCTCTGTGACCCTGTCCAGAGAGTTTACCAGATTTGTTCTCCAAGACCCATCTGTCCTTGAATTGCTCCTATGGTCCAGATGAACATTTCTGGGTGATGCTCAATAGGATTCCAGCTATCCCTGTCTCCATGCCAAATACATCAAGGGTAGGTGGCCTCAGAGCCGTGAAGTGATTTGACATAGAAGATAAACACAGAGGCTGACATGGTCACTACATCCATGGCATTTTTACTTATGGAAACAGAGACTTAAAGTGGTTAATTAATTTGTCAGTCTTCCTTGCTGACAAGTTTGAGCTCACTGCATACCCTCTCACAGTGAAATGCCTAGAACTGAGGCTTCAAGAAAAAACCCTGAATCAGAATGAAGCTGCAAACAACCCAGCTAGTATTTTTTAATCTACTACCACTCACATTTGAAGGGAAATTTCCTGTGGGAGGGAGAGTCTTTCTTTGTGAGAAAAACTTTGCCTGGAGTATATGAACAGTTCACAGGCCAAGGTTATAGCTTCAGAACTTAACTGCATTATTGTATGTCAAAATATCCAATGGGCACTGTGGGATCTGTGGTTGCAGAGAGTGATACTGGCCCTTAGGCCACTCTGGCATTTTGTTAAAGTTCAGCACTCTTTCAGGTACATTTCAGATTGGTGATAAACTGAACCATCATCATATGTTTGCATCAGATCCTCATTGTATATAAATGTTCCAATGAAAGGGAGAATGGTAGACAATACTATTGAAGACAGTAAAAATCAAGAAGATTCTTACTGGGCTTCCGTGGTGGTCCAGTGGGTAAGGACACCACCTTGCCTTGCAAGGGGCACCTGTTCGATCCCTGGCCTGGGAAAATCCCACGTGCCGCGGAGCGGTTGGACCGATGTGTCCAATTACCGAGCCGGAGCTCTGGAGCGCATGCGCCCAGAGTCGGTGCTCTGCGACAACAGAGGTCACTGCGATAGGAGGCCCACACAGGCCAAAGAACAAAAATGGATGAAAAATAGATAAATGAAAGACCAATAGAAGTGGCCCGCCCCCCCCCCTTCCACCCCCCCAAAAAAACAAAATTAAAAAAAAAAAAAAGAAGAAGACTCTTACTTTCGGAGAAGGAAACTTATCACAAATATATGGCCACACATGAATGGACATGCCCTGCTCTTTACTCATGTGTATATTAGCATAGAAACTGCTTTCTGGGTAACTTTCCATTCTCCTTTAGAACTTGAGCTATTTAAAACTGAGAACTCAGTCTTGTTCCTGAGTTTCAACAGTAGAATTTTGAAGTTTCCTGTGCCTACAGATCTGTATAGAATGTAAAGTCATTCACAGGTGACCAAATTTAAAATAGCAGTCGATACCTACTACTTCGGTAAAAGTCTTCGGGGAGTCCGTTTCTTGAATATTTGTCAGAATGTACTCTGATCCATCATCCATCATTTTCTGCTGAGAACATGGAAAAGTTCTTGAAGAATTAATATATTTCAAAAGGGGAGGTGCTATTGCATGGCCAAACCCTCAAGCCTGAAGTATCTCAGAGTAAATCACGTTCCTTTTTTGGCTTCACCCCACCAAAGTGGGGCTTCTCCAATGGCTCAGATAGTATGCAATCTGCCTACAATGCAGGAGATACAGGGCATTTGGGTTTGATCCCTGGGTTGAGAAGATCCCTTGAAGAAGGAAATAGCAACCCACTCCAGTATTCCTGTCTGGGAAATCCCATAGACAGAGAAGCCTGGCCAGTTATAGTCCATGTGGTTGCAAAGAGTTAGACATGACTGAAGCAACTGAACATGCATTCATTAATCACCTAATTATACTTTCCTGTTTGCTTGTTTGGTTTTTTTTTTTTTTTTTTTTTTACAGTTTTAATGTTTACTGCCACACATCAATCTGAATCCACCATATTCTCCCCACCAAAGTCTCCCCCCATCTCACCCTCCCAAGATCACCACAGAGCCCCTATTTGAGATCCCCTAGTCCCACAGCATAAGACTGTTCTCTATGTCCCCCTCTTCGTTGCTGCTCTGCATATTCATTTATCAGCACCAACTTTCTAGATTCCACAGTTTGTTGTGACCCACATAGTCAAAGGCTTTAACATAGTCGATGGAGTAGAAGTGGATGTTTTTCTGGAGTTCCCTTGATTTTTATATGATCCAATGGATGTTGGCAATTGGATATGGTTCCTCTGCCTTTTCTAAATCAAACTTGTACCTCCAGAAGTTCACAGTTCATGTACTGTTGAAGACTAGCTTGGAGGATTTTGAGCATTACTTTGTTAGTCTGTGAAATGAATACATTCCCTTTCCTTGCAATTGTAATGAAAACTGAGCTTTTCAGCCACTGTGGCCACTACTGCATTTTCCAAATTTGCTGGCATATTGATTGTAGCACTTACAGCATCAGCTTTTTTAGGATTTGAAGTAGCTCAGCTGGAATTCGATCACCTACACTAGCTTTGTTTTTACTGATGCTTCCGAAAGCTCACTTGACCTCACACTCTGGGATATTTGGCTCTAGGTGAGTGATCACACAAGTGTTGTTATGCAGGGCATTAAGATCATTTTTGTATAGTTGTTCTATGTATTATTGTCATCTCTTCTTTTTTATTATTTGTCCCAACCCACGGGCTTCATCAGCGCAGACCCGGGATTCAACAACGCAGACCTAGAAGGGGGGGGAGTGGGAATTAAATGAAACAAGAGACACGAGAAATGGAGACAAGACAGGAGTCTGATCAAGTCTCATTTTATTGTTGAAAGGAAGCGATATTTATGCTTTTTAGAAAGAGAAAGGAAAGAAGAAGGAACCAAACATAGCCAATCATGTTAAAGGCAAACTGTGCATGCGGCTACATCATAGCAAAAGTCTATGGGGAGCATACACTGATCATGAGTGCGGAAACTTTGAGCAGCCTATCACGTAACAATCACACATCCCAGACCATGCCAAACCGCACCCTCCTATCTTCTGCTAGGCGCCATCTTTATGGCGCAGTGCTTTTTGAGTTGGAGGCTGCAAGACACCCTCCTTGCTTTGAGATTGTAGCCTTCTGACTTCTTATCACGCTCGCTGACCTTGCACAGCCTCACAGTTAATTAGACAGAAGGTAGGCTGCGTTCTGCTGAAGGAGCCGACCTTGGGAGCACACAGCAGCATTCCCACACTTAGAGGCTATACAGGGCTCTCACGGCCCCCGACAATTATTAATTTTTATTTGAAGGATAATTGCTTTACAGAATTTTGTTGTTTTCTGTCAAATATCAACATGAATCGGCCATATGTATACAAGTGTTCCCTCGCTCTTGAACTTCACTCTCGTTTCTCTCCTCCAGGATGTTACAGAGCCCATGATTTGGTTCCCTGAATTATACAGCAATTTTTCACTGACTATTTTATATATGGTGATGTAAGTTTCCATGTCGCTCTCTTCACACACCTCATCCTCTCTTTCCTTCCCCCTCACTGTGTCCATAAGTCTGTTGTCTATGTTGTTTCTTCATGCTGTCCTGCAAATAAACTCACCAGAAACATCTTTTTAGATTCAATATATATGATTTGTATATGATATTTGTCTTTCTTTTTCTGACTAACTTCACTGTGTGTGAAAGACAGAGGATAATCTATCTCATTAGAATAAATTCAAATGCATTACATTTTATGGCTGAGTGATATTCCATTGCATATATGAACAACAGTTTGTATATCTATTCATCTGTTGATGGACAGCTAGATTGCCTCCATGTTCTAACTATTGTAAATAGTGTTGCAGTGAGCATTGGGGTACATGTGTTCTTTCCATTGCCTATTCCAATGTGTCAGGTGAACTTTATATCCGTAAATCAGTTTGATAAGGACTGAATTAAATGAAACAAGAGACACGAGAAATGGAGACAAGACAGGAGTCTGATCAAGTCTCATTTTATTGTTGAAAGGAAGCGATATTTATGCTTTTTAGAAAGAGAAAGGAAAGAAGAAGGAACCAAACATAGCCAATCATGTTAAAGGCAAACTGTGCATGCGGCTACATCATAGCAAAAGTCTATGGGGAGCATACACTGATCATGAGTGCGGAAACTTTGAGCAGCCTATCACGTAACAATCACACATCCCAGACCATGCCAAACCGCACCCTCCTATCTTCTGCTAGGCGCCATCTTTATGGCGCAGTGCTTTTTGAGTTGGAGGCTGCAAGACACCCTCCTTGCTTTGAGATTGTAGCCTTCTGACTTCTTATCACGCTCGCTGACCTTGCACAGCCTCACAGTTAATTAGACAGAAGGTAGGCTGCGTTCTGCTGAAGGAGCCGACCTTGGGAGCACACAGCAGCATTCCCACACTTAGAGGCTATACAGGGCTCTCACGGCCCCCGACAATTATTAATTTTTATTTGAAGGATAATTGCTTTACAGAATTTTGTTGTTTTCTGTCAAATATCAACATGAATCGGCCATATGTATACAAGTGTTCCCTCGCTCTTGAACTTCACTCTCGTTTCTCTCCTCCAGGATGTTACAGAGCCCATGATTTGGTTCCCTGAATTATACAGCAATTTTTCACTGACTATTTTATATATGGTGATGTAAGTTTCCATGTCGCTCTCTTCACACACCTCATCCTCTCTTTCCTTCCCCCTCACTGTGTCCATAAGTCTGTTGTCTATGTTGTTTCTTCATGCTGTCCTGCAAATAAACTCACCAGAAACATCTTTTTAGATTCAATATATATGATTTGTATATGATATTTGTCTTTCTTTTTCTGACTAACTTCACTGTGTGTGAAAGACAGAGGATAATCTATCTCATTAGAATAAATTCAAATGCATTACATTTTATGGCTGAGTGATATTCCATTGCATATATGAACAACAGTTTGTATATCTATTCATCTGTTGATGGACAGCTAGATTGCCTCCATGTTCTAACTATTGTAAATAGTGTTGCAGTGAGCATTGGGGTACATGTGTTCTTTCCAGTTTTGGTTTCCTTAGGGTGTACGTCTAGTAGTGGGATTGCTGAGTCACAAGGTGACTTTATTCCTAGATTTTTTTAAGGAATCCCTATACCATCTCCATTGTGGATATATCAGTTTGAATTACCACCAACGGTGCAAGAGGGTTTGCTTTTCTATATACTCTCTACAATATTTACTGTTTGTAGATATCTGATGATGGCCATTCTGACTAGTGTGAGGATTGCAGCTTTGATTTGTATTTCTCCAGTAATGAGTGAAGTTCATAATCTCTTCATGTGTTTGTTAGCCATTTGTATGTCTTCTTTGGAGAAATGTCTAAGTCTTTTCCCCACATTTTGATCAGGTGGTTTGCTTTACTGGTATTGAATTGTATGAACTACTAGTATATTTTGGAAATCAATCATTTGTCAGTTGTTTCATTTGCTATTATTTTCTCCCATTCTGAGCATTGTCTTTTCTCCTGTTTGTAGTTTCCCTTGCTGTGTAAAAAGCTTTAAATTTAATTAGGTCCCACTTGTTTATTTTTGTTTTTGTTTCCTTTATTCTTGGGTTCTAAAGGATCTTTCTTTGGTTTACACCATTGATTATGCTACCTGTTTTCTTCTAAGAGTTCTACAATTTTTGGTCTTACATTTAAGTCTTTAACCCATTTTGAGTATATATTTGTATTAGGAGGTGTTCTAATTTCATTCTTTCACGTATAGTTGCCCATTTTTCCCAGCACCACGATTGAAGAAATTATTTTTACCTCATTGCATATTATTGCCTCCTTTGTCAAAATCAAGATGCCCATAGATGTGGGCGGAGGGCGGGGGGCAATTATCTGTAGGGTCTCTATCTTGTTCCATTGGTCTATATTTCTGTTTTTGTGCAAATACCATGCCATATTGATGACAGTAGCTTTGTATATCTATTCATCTGTTGATGGACAGCTAGATTGCCTCCATGTTCTAACTATTGTAAATAGTGTTGCAGTGAGCATTGGGGTACATGTGTTCTTTCCAGTTTTGGTTTCCTTAGGGTGTACGTCTAGTAGTGGGATTGCTGAGTCACAAGGTGACTTTATTCCTAGATTTTTTTAAGGAATCCTATACCATCTCCATTGTGGATATATCAGTTTGAATTACCACCAACGGTGCAAGAGGGTTTGCTTTTCTATATACTCTCTACAATATTTACTGTTTGTAGATATCTGATGATGGCCATTCTGACTAGTGTGAGGATTGCAGCTTTGATTTGTATTTCTCCAGTAATGAGTGAAGTTCATAATCTCTTCATGTGTTTGTTAGCCATTTGTATGTCTTCTTTGGAGAAATGTCTAAGTCTTTTCCCCACATTTTGATCAGGTGGTTTGCTTTACTGGTATTGAATTGTATGAACTACTAGTATATTTTGGAAATCAATCATTTGTCAGTTGTTTCATTTGCTATTATTTTCTCCCATTCTGAGCATTGTCTTTTCTCCTGTTTGTAGTTTCCCTTGCTGTGTAAAAAGCTTTAAATTTAATTAGGTCCCACTTGTTTATTTTTGTTTTTGTTTCCTTTATTCTTGGGTTCTAAAGGATCTTTCTTTGGTTTACACCATTGATTATGCTACCTGTTTTCTTCTAAGAGTTCTACAATTTTTGGTCTTACATTTAAGTCTTTAACCCATTTTGAGTATATATTTGTATTAGGAGGTGTTCTAATTTCATTCTTTCACGTATAGTTGCCCATTTTTCCCAGCACCACGATTGAAGAAATTATTTTTACCTCATTGCATATTATTGCCTCCTTTGTCAAAATCAAGATGCCCATAGATGTGGGCGGAGGGCGGGGGGCAATTATCTGTAGGGTCTCTATCTTGTTCCATTGGTCTATATTTCTGTTTTTGTGCAAATACCATGCCATATTGATGACAGTAGCTTTGTAGTATAGTCTGAAGTAAAGAAGGTTGATTCCCCCAGCACCACTCTTTCCCAAGACTGCTTTTGCTATTGTTTCATACACATTGTAAAAATTGTTGTTCTAGTTCTGTGAAAAATACCATTGGTAATTTAATAGGAATCAGGTTGAATTTGTATATTGCATTTGATAGAATAGTCATTTTCACATCTTCCTACCCAGGAACATAGAATATCTTTCAAACTATTCATGTCTTCTCTTATTTCTTTCATCAGAGTCTTATAATTTTCTATACATAGCCCTTTTTTCTCTTTAGTAGGCTTATTCCTAGATATTTTATTAATTTTTCTGCAATGATAAATGGGATTGGTTCCTTTATTTTTCTTTCTGACTTCTCAGTGTTAGCATACAGAAATGCAAGTTATTTCTATGTGTTGATTATGGATCTTGTGACTGTGCTAAATTCACTGATTAACTCTAGTAATTGTATGATACTTTGGTTTTTTTTTCTAAATACAATATTATGTCATCTACTAACAGAGTTTTACTTCTGTTTTTCCAATCTTGTTTCCTTTTATTTATTTTTCTTTTCTAATTTCCATAGTTAGTACTTCCAAGACTATGTTGAATAGTAAGGGTATGGTTGGGCACCCTTGACTTGTTCCTGATCTTCAAGAGAATGCATTCAGTTTTTCACCATTGAGATTATGTTTGCTTGGGTCTTTTAATATATGACCTTTACTATATCAAAGTAATTTCCTTCTATGAACACTTTTTGAAAAGTTTTTACCACAAATGAGTGCTGAATTTTATCAAAGCATTTTTCTGCATCTATTGAGATTACCATATAGTTTTTTATTTCAATTTGTTGATATGGTGTATGACATTGATAGCATATATTGAAAAACTCTTGCATCCCTGGGACAAACCCAACTTGAACATGGCGTATTGCAGGGAGCTGCCCTGTTTCAAGGGGTTTCTTCTAAGGAAACATAGCTCTGGGAGCTGCCCTGGGACCAGGGGAGCTGAGAACAGCATAGCTCTCTGTCCAGCCAACCCAGGTATTGTGAAGACATTCCTGAGCTATCTTAAAGGACACCTGGAGTCTCGGTCAACAGATGAAAAGGGCTTGAGGGGCTTTATGCCCCAGAACCATTGTAATCTAAAGAGCTTTGAATATGTTAATGACTTACCAGGAGGTAATACCTAGTTAATGACCTGCCTGAGAGACAAAATGCTAGGTCTGAGAAACCTGGCCTAAAGCATGTATACACTACTGTTTGCTGTGTGTTATCTGATTTTGAGAAGTATAAAGTGTATGAGTGAATTCAATAAACTTGTCAGCAACTTGGCAGCAACCTGTAGAGTTGTCTGCCTCTTGCTGTCCCTCTCAACCCCATCTCTTCTGTCCTTCTTTCTTTTCTTAGCCTATCTGCCACTCTCTTCAGGTTCTGTTCAAATGCCGGCTGGACCGGCAGCGTATGACCTATTTAATGTGTTTTTTAATTCTGTTTGTTAGAATTCTGTTGACGATTTTTGCATGTATGCTCATCAGTGATATTAACCTGTAATCTTTGTGTGTGTGTGTGTGTGTGTAATATCTCTGTTTAGTTTTGATATTATGGTGTTTGTGACCTTGTAGAATGATTTTGGAAGAGTTCTGTCCTCTGTAATCTATTGGAAAAGCTTCATAAGGGATATGAACTAGCTCTTCTCTAAATGTTTGATAGTTTCAACTTGTGAGGCCATCTGGACCTGGGCTTTTGTTTTGGGGGAGGTCTTTTATCTCATTTTCAGTTTAAGTGTTTATGATTGACTTGTTTACAATTTCTATTTTTTCTTGATTCAGTCTGGTTAGGTTGCATTTTTCTAAGAATATATCCATTTCCTCTAGGTTGTTCATTTTATTAATGCATATTTTCTCATAGTAGTCTTTTATGATACTTTGTATTTCAGTGTAGTCTGTTGTGACTTCTTTTTCATTTCTGATTTTGTTTAAATTGATTTTTCTCCCTTTTTTAGTGATGAATTTAGCTAATGGTTTGCCAATTTTGTTATTTTCCCAAAGAACCAGCTTTTACACTTATTAATCTTTAATATTGCTTCCTTCATTTATTCTTTCATTTATCTCTACTCTGGTCTTTAAGATTTCTTTAATTTTACTGAGTATTTTGTTGTTGTTCCTTTTTTATCCAGCTGCTTTAGGTGTAGAGCTAAGTTGCCTATTCTATGTTTTTCTCGTTTATGAGATAAGATTGCATTACTATAAACTTCCCTCTTAGAACTGCTTTTGCTGCATCCCATAGGTTTGGGGTCATTGTGTTTTCATTATGATTTCTTCCAGAAATGTTTTGCTTTCCCTTCTTATTTATTCAGTAAGCTGATGATTTTTTAGAAATGTGTTGTTTAAACAACATGTGTTGCTGTTTCTACATTTTTTTTTCTGTGTAATTGGTATCTAGTCTCATGCATTGTGATCAGAAAAGATATTTGATAAAACTTCAATTTTCTTAAGTCACTGAAACACGATTTGTGCCCCAAGATGTGGTCTATCCTGGAGAATGTTCCATGTGCACTTGAGAGGAAAGTATATTCTGCATTTGGATGGAAAGTACTGAAAATGTCAATTAGGTCTATTTTGTCTAATATTTCATTTAAGTTGTTTGTTTCCTGATTTATTTTTGGTTTTGATGATTTGTTCATTGGTGTAAATGAGGTATTAAAGTCCCCTACTATTATTGTGTTACTGTCAGTTTCCTCTTTTATATCTGTTGGTGTTTACCTTATGTATTGAGATGCTCCTAGGTAGGGTGCAATAGTTATAAGTGTTATGTCTTCTTCTTGGATTGATCCATTGATCATTATGCAGTGTCCTTCTTTATCTTTTGTATATTCTTCATTTGAAAGTTTATTTTGTCTGAAATGAAAATTGTCATTCCAGATTTCTTTTGATTTCTATTTGCATAGAATATTTTTTTCCATTCTTTTACTTTCAGTCTGTATGTGCCTCTGGGTCTGAAGTGGGTATTTTTTTATGATCTTTTTGCTTTGCTTTCTCACCTCCCCTCATCTCTGATCTATAGAAGAACCTGGCATCCAGACCCCTGTAAGATGGCTATTTTGAGATACTAACCTGCCATCTTCTCAGTCAGTTGCTTTCTTTTTCTTTTCCTTTTTTTTTAATTTTTATTTTTTGAAGTGGATCTCTTGTAGGCAGCGTATATATGGGTCTTATTTTTATATTCATTCAGCCAGTCTGTGTCTTTTGGTTGGATAATTTAATCAGTTCATATTTAAAGTGATTATTGATATATATGTCCCTATTGGCATTCAATTGTTTGGGTTTGTTTTTGTAGGTCTTTCCTTTCCCTTGTGTTTAGTGCCTATATAAGTCCCTTTCATATTTGTTGCATAGTTGGTTTGGTGGTGCTAAATTCTTTTAACTTCTGCTTATCTGCAAACCTTTGATTTCTTTATCAATTTTAAATGAGATTCTTTCTGGATAGAGTAATCTTGTTTGTCAATTTTGTTTCTGTAAGTACCTTAAATATTTCCTTCCATTCCCTTCTGACCTCTGAGCTTCTGCTGAAAGATCTGCTGTAAATCGTGTGGATTTTCGCGTGTATATTATTTGTTGCTTTTCCTTTGTTGCTTTTAATATTCTTTCTCTGTATTTAATCTCTTCTTTTTTTAGAGAAAAACTTGAGAACATTTCTTTCTTTTTTTAAAAAGAAAAAAATAAAATAAAAAGATGATAACTCCACAGTACTCACTGCAATAGGTTAATGTGGAAGTAGGAATACGTGTACCCCAATAAAAATGTTTATGGTGTGGAAAACAAAAAAAAAAGAAGTATGTAGGTGGAGCAAACAGTGTGACTTAAGACCAAAAGGAAAAAAAAGTTCTCAAAATTGTAGTTCTTCTTAGTTGTTGAATTGACCCCATAGTTGGGTTTTGGTTAGTGTCCTCTGGTGGTTTCTTAGATAAGGAAGACTCGTGTTTGTATTCTGGTAGGTGTAGCTGGGTCTTCTCTCTCCGTAGGACAGCATACTGTCCAGTAGTTGGTTTTGGGCTGTCTACGAATTCAGTATGACTGTGAGCAAACCTCTCAGCTTTAGCTGTGGTGCATTTGCCTATTTCTGCAGTCAATGGGGACTTCTCAGCACATCTTCACTGTTGTCAGCTTCCTACTTGTCCCTGGAATCTTTGCTAAAAAGAGAGTTTCCACTCCATGGTCCTTCCCTGTGCTGCTGCTCGAAACTTGTTAGTCAGGGCTTATGTGGCTCTATTTTCAGCTTCCTGACCCTGTATTCTGCTCCAGTGACTTGTGTGCACCTCTTGCGTCTTCCCTCTGTGCATTGTATGGCTAAGTATCCCAGCCTGCCCTCTATACTTCTGGGTTGGCAAGCAATTTATCCAGGCCACTCTATGTAACCTGAGCCCTCCCTCTGTGATGATAGGTTTGTGCGAGTTTTTTCTCCATGCTACAGGGCTAGTGCTCACCACTCTCTTCCCCAGGCCCTTTCTCTGCATTATGCAGTTTATGTAATTCATTCCCAGCACCCCCATCCTGATGTCTAGTTGAGACTAAGGTCTGTAAGCTTCTTATGGGTTGAGTAGTAGAACTTTCTCTGTATTCTGTCCCCTAGGTCCCTGATTTGCCCAATTCTCCAAGATTCTTCAGCTTCCACTTGGTCTGCCCTGTGAAAGACTTTCCCAGTGCAAAAAATCTCTTCTTCCTTCAGGACTCCTTCCTTCCCTCGAGCTACACACCTCTGTTCCATATTGTTTGTCTCTTCTTTTCCTTTCTTATGTCCTCATCCTTCCTCTACCTCATTCCAGGGAGTCCAGCTTACCTGCCATGGGAGGTCTGGCATCTTCTGTTGTCTCTTGGATGCTGGCTTGTAAGAGTTCTTCCATACCTTGATGAGTTTTTGATGTATTTGTGGAGGAGCTGGCAATATCCCCATCTTATTCCTCTGCCACCTACCCAGAAATCTCTGCCAACCTCTTCTTAGTAGCTCCTGTTTCTGTTAGGTCCATACCACTTCTGTCCTTTATTGTGCCAATTTTTGCATGAAAAGTCCCCCAGTTATCTATAATTTTCTTGAAAAGTAAAACTGAAAGTCACTTAGTCCCATCTGACTCTTTGCTATCCCATGGACTGTAGTCTGCCAGGCTTCTGTTTCCATAGAAGTCTCCAGGCAACTATACTATAGTGGGTATCCATTGCCTTCTCCAAGGGATCCTCCCAATCCAGGGATTGAACCCTGCTCTCTGGCATTGCAGGCAAATCTTTAACCTTCTTAACCAAGAGAGAAACCCCAAGATCTCTACTCTTTCCCATTCTCCTGTTTTACTATATATCTTTGCATTGTTCACTCTGGAAGGTTTTCTCATCTCTCCTTGCTATTCGCTGAAACTGAATTCAGATGGGTTTCTTTCTTTTACTCCTTGCCCTTCACTTCTTTTCTTAGCTATTTGTAAGGCTTCTTCAGATAACCATTTTGCCCTTTTTGCATTTCTTTTACATGGAGATAGTTTTCAATACTGCCTTTTGTACAACGTTACAAACCTCCATCCATAGTTATTGAGGCACGCTGTCTGTCAGATATAATCCTTGAAACTATTGGTTACTTTTAATTTAGGTTATATCTGAATGGCCTAGTTGTTTTTAGGCCATTTTGTTAAGGTCATATATGAATATTCCCAGCATCCTGATGTCTAGTTGAGACTAAGGTCTGTAAGCTTCTTATGGGTTGAGTAGTAGAACTTTCTCTGTATTCTGTCCCCTAGGTCCCTGATTTGCCCAATTCTCCAAGATTCTTCAGCTTCCACTTGGTCTGCCCTGTGAAAGACTTTCCCAGTGCAAAAAATCTCTTCTTCCTTCAGGACTCCTTCCTTCCCTCGAGCTACACACCTCTGTTCCATATTGTTTGTCTCTTCTTTTCCTTTCTTATGTCCTCATCCTTCCTCTACCTCATTCCAGGGAGTCCAGCTTACCTGCCATGGGAGGTCTGGCATCTTCTGTTGTCTCTTGGATGCTGGCTTGTAAGAGTTCTTCCATACCTTGATGAGTTTTTGATGTATTTGTGGAGGAGCTGGCAATATCCCCATCTTATTCCTCTGCCACCTACCCAGAAATCTCTGCCAACCTCTTCTTAGTAGCTCCTGTTTCTGTTAGGTCCATACCACTTCTGTCCTTTATTGTGCCAATTTTTGCATGAAAAGTCCCCAGTTATCTCTAATTTTTTTGAAAAGTAAAACTGAAAGTCACTTAGTCCCATCTGACTCTTTGCTATCCCATGGACTGTAGTCTGCCAGGCTTCTGTTTCCATAGAAGTCTCCAGGCAACTATACTATAGTGGGTATCCATTGCCTTCTCCAAGGGATCCTCCCAATCCAGGGATTGAACCCTGCTCTCTGGCATTGCAGGCAAATCTTTAACCTTCTTAACCAAGAGAGAAACCCCAAGATCTCTACTCTTTCCCATTCTCCTGTTTTACTATATATCTTTGCATTGTTCACTCTGGAAGGTTTTCTCATCTCTCCTTGCTATTCGCTGAAACTGAATTCAGATGGGTTTCTTTCTTTTACTCCTTGCCCTTCACTTCTTTTCTTAGCTATTTGTAAGGCTTCTTCAGATAACCATTTTGCCCTTTTTGCATTTCTTTTACATGGAGATAGTTTTCAATACTGCCTTTTGTACAACGTTACAAACCTCCATCCATAGTTATTGAGGCACGCTGTCTGTCAGATATAATCCTTGAAACTATTGGTTACTTTTAATTTAGGTTATATCTGAATGGCCTAGTTGTTTTTAGGCCATTTTGTTAAGGTCATATATGAATAGTCTGTTACCCTTTATCCTGCTTCACTTTGTACTCCAAAGCAAAACTTCTGTTATTCCAGGTTTCTCTTAATTTCCTTCTTTTGCATTTCAGTCCCCTTTGATGAAAAGGACATCTTTTTTGCTGTTAAGTCTAGAATATCTTGTAGTTCTTCATAGAACCATTCAACTTCAACATCTTTGGAATTAGTTGTTGAGGCATAGAGTTGGATTGCTCTGATGTTGAATAGTTTGCCTTAGAAACGAATCAAGATAATTCTGTCATTTTTTGAGAATGCACCCAAATACTATTTAGAATTATTTTGTTGACTATGAGAGCTACTCCATTTCTTACAAGAGACAAGAGTTTCTTGCCACAGTCGTAGATATAATAGTCATCTTAATTAAATTCACTCATTCCTGTACATTTTAGTTCACTATTCCTAAAATATCGATGTTTTGCTCTTGCCACCTCCTGTTTGATGACTTCAAGTTTACCTTGATTCATGAACCTAAACTTCCAGAATTCTATGCAATATTGTTCTTAACAGAGTTTACTTTCACCACCAGACACATCAAAAACAGGGCACCGTTTCCACTTTGGCTCAGCCTTTTCATTCCTTCTGAAGCTATTTCTCTTGTTTTTTTCAAAGGCATGTTTGGCACCTACCTAACTGGGGAGCTCATCTTTTGGTGTCATCTTTTTGCCTATTCCTACTACTCACGGGATTCTCAAGGCAAGAATACTCAAGTGGTTTGTCATTCCCTTCTCCTGTAGACCATGTTAGAAGTCTTCACCATGACCTGTCCATCTTGGGTGTACCTGCAAAGCATAACTTATAGTTTCATAAAGTTATACAAGGCTGTGAGCCCAAACATCATTTTGACTAGTTTTCTGTGATTGGAGTTTTTATTCTGTCTGCCCTCTGATTGATGAAGTTAGGAGCCTTGTGGAAGTTCCCTGATGGGAGGGACTGGCTGTGGGGAAAATTGGGTTTTGCTCTGGTGGGTAAGACCATGCTCTGTATACGTTTAGTCCAATGCTGATGGATGGGATTGCATTCACTCTCTCTATTTTGGCCTAAGGCCAAACTGTGGCAAGGGCAATTGTTCTAATGCTGACCTCCTTCAAAAGGACTTATGCTAGAGCAGTGCACCTTCAAGGACTGTTGAAGTCAGTGCCCTTGATCACATAACAGACTTCTTTTGACCCATGCCTCTGCTAGAGACTCCTGGATACTTACAGCCAAGTCTGGCTTAGTATCTTGTGGGGTCATTGCTCCATTCTCTTTTTGTGTGTGTGCCTTCCAAGGGTCTCTCTCCTCCCATAGCAACATACTTTCAAATTTTTAGAATGATTATGGAAGTTTCATCTAGTTGAGAATGGTTTTGCAGCCCTTGACAAAAAATAAATAGACATCAGCTTCAAAGACCTTTTTCAGGCTTTGGTGAAGGGACTCTAGATATAATCTGAAATCATAATCATAGTACATCTATCAATATAGTGCTCTGGTCCAGTGGGCATTCAGAAAATGTTTTTGCTGATTATTTCTAAGCTTTAGATTTCTTGGCATATCAAACTTAACAACAAAGAAACAAGCCTCAAACACATGATCTTAATTTGCCATTATTTTGCTTGTTTGTTTTTATTGGAGTTTAGATGTTTTACAATGTTGCATTAGTTTCAGGTATACAGCAAAGTTATTGTTACGCATCTTTTACAGCGTTTTCTTTTTTATAGCTGTACGTAATCCCAAAACAGTCACAGGTATATCCCTGACTCCTCCTATCTGAGCCTCCCTCCCTTTTTCCCATGTCTGACCTCCCAGGTTGATGCACAGCCCCATGTACATTCACTTTGTCTTACAACTTAATCACAATGGTTGACTCTTTTACATCATTTTGGACCTTTAGTTTTTTTGTGATTGGGACCTGTTTTTCATAAAGTTATACAAGGCTGTGAGCCCAAACATCATTTTGACTAGTTTTCTGTGATTGGAGTTTTTATTCTGTCTGCCCTCTGATTGATGAAGTTAGGAGCCTTGTGGAAGTTCCCTGATGGGAGGGACTGGCTGTGGGGAAAATTGGGTTTTGCTCTGGTGGGTAAGACCATGCTCTGTATACGTTTAGTCCAATGCTGATGGATGGGATTGCATTCACTCTCTCTATTTTGGCCTAAGGCCAAACTGTGGCAAGGGCAATTGTTCTAATGCTGACCTCCTTCAAAAGGACTTATGCTAGAGCAGTGCACCTTCAAGGACTGTTGAAGTCAGTGCCCTTGATCACATAACAGACTTCTTTTGACCCATGCCTCTGCTAGAGACTCCTGGATACTTACAGCCAAGTCTGGCTTAGTATCTTGTGGGGTCATTGCTCCATTCTCTTTTTGTGTGTGTGCCTTCCAAGGGTCTCTCTCCTCCCATAGCAACATACTTTCAAATTTTTAGAATGATTATGGAAGTTTCATCTAGTTGAGAATGGTTTTGCAGCCCTTGACAAAAAATAAATAGACATCAGCTTCAAAGACCTTTTTCAGGCTTTGGTGAAGGGACTCTAGATATAATCTGAAATCATAATCATAGTACATCTATCAATATAGTGCTCTGGTCCAGTGGGCATTCAGAAAATGTTTTTGCTGATTATTTCTAAGCTTTAGATTTCTTGGCATATCAAACTTAACAACAAAGAAACAAGCCTCAAACACATGATCTTAATTTGCCATTATTTTGCTTGTTTGTTTTTATTGGAGTTTAGATGTTTTACAATGTTGCATTAGTTTCAGGTATACAGCAAAGTTATTGTTACGCATCTTTTACAGCGTTTTCTTTTTTATAGCTGTACGTAATCCCAAAACAGTCACAGGTATATCCCTGACTCCTCCTATCTGAGCCTCCCTCCCTTTTTCCCATGTCTGACCTCCCAGGTTGATGCACAGCCCCATGTACATTCACTTTGTCTTACAACTTAATCACAATGGTTGACTCTTTTACATATGATAGTGTAATTTTCCTTGTTGCTCTTTCCATACCTCTCACCTGATCTTCCCTCCCTCCAATGTCCACAGGTCTGTTCTGTATGTCTCTTTCTCCATGGCTACTCTGCGTGTGCATTTATTGGTACCATCTTGCTAGATTCCATATATATGTGTTCCATATGTATCTGCCCTTTTCTTTTTTACTCACTTCACTTTGTATAATAGGTTCTAAGTTCATACACCTGATTAGGGCTGATTCTTAAGATTTATTTATTTATTTATGGGGGGATGGGGATGGAGGGGAGCAGATGAGCCACTTCTATTGGTCTTTCATTTGTCCATTTTCATCCATCTTCGTTCTTTGGCCCGTGTGGGCCTCCCATAGCAGTGGCCTCTGTTGTCGCAAAGGAGCAGCTCTGGGCGCATGCGCTCCAGAGCTCCGGCTCGGTAATCGGACACATGGATCCAGCTGCTCTGCGGCATGTGGGATCTTCCCAGGCCACGGATCAAACCGGCGCCCCTTGCACTGCAAGGCAGTGTCCTTACCCACTGGGCCACCAGGGGAGCCCTGCATTTCTTTTTATGTCTGAGAAATATTCTATTGTATATATATATACCATAGCTTCATTATCCATTGATTCATCAATGTACATCTAGCTTGTTTCCATGTTCTAGCTATTGTATAGAGTGCTGCAATGAATATTGGGGTACATGTGTCTCTTTCAATTTTGATTTCATCAGGATATAAGACTAATAGTGGGATTGCTGGGTCATGTGGTGCTTCTACTTTTAGTCAAACTTAACAACAAAGAAACAAGCCTCAAACACATGATCTTAATTTGCCATTATTTTGCTTGTTTGTTTTTATTGGAGTTTAGATGTTTTACAATGTTGCATTAGTTTCAGGTATACAGCAAAGTTATTGTTACGCATCTTTTACAGCGTTTTCTTTTTTATAGCTGTACGTAATCCCAAAACAGTCACAGGTATATCCCTGACTCCTCCTATCTGAGCCTCCCTCCCTTTTTCCCATGTCTGACCTCCCAGGTTGATGCACAGCCCCATGTACATTCACTTTGTCTTACAACTTAATCACAATGGTTGACTCTTTTACATATGATAGTGTAATTTTCCTTGTTGCTCTTTCCATACCTCTCACCTGATCTTCCCTCCCTCCAATGTCCACAGGTCTGTTCTGTATGTCTCTTTCTCCATGGCTACTCTGGGGTTGCATTTTTTGGTTCCCTCTTGTTTGATTCCATATATATGTGTTCCATATGTATCTGCCCTTTTCTTTTTTACTCACTTCACTTTGTATAATAGGTTCTAAGTTCATACACCTGATTAGGGCTGATTCTTAAGATTTATTTATTTATTTATGGGGGGATGGGGATGGAGGGGAGCAGATGAGCCACTTCTATTGGTCTTTCATTTGTCCATTTTCATCCATCTTCGTTCTTTGGCCCGTGTGGGCCTCCCATAGCAGTGGCCTCTGTTGTCGCAAAGGAGCAGCTCTGGGCGCATGCGCTCCAGAGCTCCGGCTCGGTAATCGGACACATGGATCCAGCTGCTCTGCGGCATGTGGGATCTTCCCAGGCCACGGATCAAACCGGCGCCCCTTGCACTGCAAGGCAGTGTCCTTACCCACTGGGCCACCAGGGGAGCCCTGCATTTCTTTTTATGTCTGAGAAATATTCTATTGTATATATATATACCATAGCTTCATTATCCATTGATTCATCAATGTACATCTAGCTTGTTTCCATGTTCTAGCTATTGTATAGAGTGCTGCAATGAATATTGGGGTACATGTGTCTCTTTCAATTTTGATTTCATCAGGATATAAGACTAATAGTGGGATTGCTGGGTCATGTGGTGCTTCTACTTTTAGTTTTTTAATCTCCATACTGTCTTCCATAGTAGTTGTATCAATTTACATTCCCACCAACAGTGCAAGGGTGTTCCCTTATCTCCACACCCTCTCCAGCATTTATGAACTTTAGGTATTTTTATGGTGGCCATTCTGACTGGTGTGAGGTGGTAACTCAATGTAATTTTGATTTGCACTTCTCTAATAATAAGGGACATTGAGCATCTTTTTCATGTGCTTTTTGGCCATCTGTATGTCTTTTTTGGAGAGATGACTCTTTAGGTCTCATTCCCATTTTTTGAAAGGGCTGTTTGTTTTTTAGGTGTTGATTTGTTTGAGTGGTTTTTGTATTTTAGAAAATAAACTGTCAGTTGTTTCATATGCTATAATTTTATCCCATTCTGTGGGATAAAATTCACCTTTTTTGTAATTTCTTTTGCTGTACAAAAGCTTTTAAGTTTCATTAGGTCCCACATGTTAATTTTTGTTTTTAGTTCCACTATTCTAATAGGTGGGTCAGAGAAGATCTTGCTTTGATTTATGTCTTTGAGTGTTTTGCCTATATTCTCCTCTAAGAGTTTTAGGATTTCTGGTCTTACATTTAGGTCCCTAATCCATTTTTGAGTATATTTTTGTGTATGGTCTCAGGCAATGTTCTAACTTCATTTTTTTGCATGTGGCTGTGCAATTTTCCCAGTACCATTTGTTGAAGAGGCTGTCTTTGTCCCATTTCATATTTTCGCCTCCTTTGTCTAAACTAAGGTATCCATATGTGTGTGGGTTAATCTCTGGGTTCTCTATCTTGTCCCATTGGTCTATATTTCTGTTTTGTGCCAGTACCATACTGTCTTCATGGCTGCTGCTTTGTAGTTTAGTGTGAAGTTAGGGAGGCTGATCCATCCAGCTCCATTCTTTTTCTCAAGATTGCTTTGGCTATTCGGGGTCTTTTGTTTTTCCATATGAACTGTATTATTCTTTGGTCTAGTTCTATGAAGAATGTCATTGGTAGTGTGATAGGGATCGCATTGAATCTGTAGATGATATTTGATAGTGTGGTCATTTTCATGGTATTGATACTTTCGACCCAGGAACGTGGACTATCTCTCCATTTGTTTATGTTATTTTTTATTTCTTTCTTTAATATCTTGAAATTTTCTGTTTACAGTTTTTTGTTTCACTAGGTAGGTTTGTTCCTAGATATTTTATTATTTTGGTTGCCATGATGAATGGGATTGCCTCCTTGATTTCTCTTTCTGATTTTTCATCATCTGTATATAGGAATGCAAATGATTTCTGTGTATTAATTTTGTATCCTGTGACTTCTCTGAATTTGTTGCGTAGTTCTTGTACTTTTCTAATAGTGTCTTTGGGGTTTTCAATGCATAGTATTGTGTCACATGAAAATAGAGTTTTACTTCTTCTGTTTCAATCTTGATTCTTCTTATTTATTCTTCTCTTATTGCTGTAGATATACCTTCCAGCACTATTTTGAATAATGGTGGTGAAAGTGGACACCCCTATCTTGTTCCTAATCTTTGAGGGAATGCTTTCAGTTTTCTCCATTGAGAATAATGTTTGCTGTGTACTTCTCATATATGGCTTTCACTGTGTTGATGGAAATTCCTTCTATGCCCATTTTTTGAAGGGTATTTATCATAAATGGGTGTTGTCTTCTGCCAAAGGCTTTTCTGCATCTATTGATATCATCATGTGATCTTTGTCTTTCAGTTTGTTTATATGGTGTATCACACTGATTGATTTACAGATATTGAAGAATCCTTGCATGCCTGGGTTAAACCAACTTGATCACTTTGTATGAGTTTTTTAATGTGTTGCTCAATTCTGCTAGCAGAAATCTGGTTAAGGACATTTGCGTCTATATTCATCAGTGATATCGGTCTATGATTTCCTTTTTCTGTGCTTTCACCTGTATTTAGAATCAGGGTAATCATGGCCCCATAGAATGAGTTTGGAAGTATCCCTTATTGTTCAATTTTTTGAAAGAGTTTTAGAAAGATAGGCATCAACTTTTCTTAAAATGTTTTGTTAGAATTCACCTGTTAATCCATCTGGTCTGGGGCTTTTATTTGGTGGGAGATTTTTGATCACAGATTGAATTCCTGAGCTTGTAATTGGGTTGTTTGTAATTTCTATTTCTTCCTGGCTCAGTCACAGATGATTAAATTTCTCTAAGTAACTGTCCATTTCTTCCAGGATCTCCAGTTGCCATATAGTTTTTCATCACAGTGTCTTACATTCCTTTGTATTTCTGTATTGTCTGTTGTAGCCCCTCCTTTTTATTTCTGATTTTGTTGATCTGGTTCATCTTCTTTTCTTGATAAGTCTGGGTAGCATTTTATCGATTTAGTCTATGTTTTCAAAGAACCAGATTTCATTTTATTCATATTTACCATTATTTCTTTCATTTCTTTTTCATTTATTTCTGTTCTGATCTTTATGATTTCTCTTCTGCAGCATTGCTTAGGGATTTTTGTGTTCTTCTTTTCCAGTTCTTTTAAGTGTAGAGTTAGGTTGTATTTTTTATCTTTCTCTTGTTTCATGAGGTAGGATTTCATTGCTATAAACTTCCCTCTTAGCACTGTTGTTTCGTGTTCCATACATTTTGTGCTGTTGTTGTTTTATTGTCATTTTCTTCTAAGAATTTTTTTTTATTTCTCTTTTGATTTGTTGGATAAATCTTTGTTTTTAAGGTATGTGTTGTTTAATCCTCATGTGTTTGTTTTTTTAGAGGTTTTATTCTTATAATTGATATCTAGTCTTGTAGCAGTGTGGTCAAAGAAGTTTGTTTATATGGTGTATCACACTGATTGATTTACAGATATTGAAGAATCCTTGCATGCCTGGGTTAAACCAACTTGATCACTTTGTATGAGTTTTTTAATGTGTTGCTCAATTCTGCTAGCAGAAATCTGGTTAAGGACATTTGCGTCTATATTCATCAGTGATATCGGTCTATGATTTCCTTTTTCTGTGCTTTCACCTGTATTTAGAATCAGGGTAATCATGGCCCCATAGAATGAGTTTGGAAGTATCCCTTATTGTTCAATTTTTTGAAAGAGTTTTAGAAAGATAGGCATCAACTTTTCTTAAAATGTTTTGTTAGAATTCACCTGTTAATCCATCTGGTCTGGGGCTTTTATTTGGTGGGAGATTTTTGATCACAGATTGAATTCCTGAGCTTGTAATTGGGTTGTTTGTAATTTCTATTTCTTCCTGGCTCAGTCACAGATGATTAAATTTCTCTAAGTAACTGTCCATTTCTTCCAGGATCTCCAGTTGCCATATAGTTTTTCATCACAGTGTCTTACATTCCTTTGTATTTCTGTATTGTCTGTTGTAGCCCCTCCTTTTTCATTTCTGATTTTGTTGATCTGGTTCATCTTCTTTTCTTGATAAGTCTGGGTAGCATTTTATCGATTTAGTCTATGTTTTCAAAGAACCAGATTTCATTTTATTCATATTTACCATTATTTCTTTCATTTCTTTTTCATTTATTTCTGTTCTGATCTTTATGATTTCTCTTCTGCAGCATTGCTTAGGGATTTTTGTGTTCTTCTTTTTCCAGTTCTTTTAAGTGTAGAGTTAGGTTGTATTTTTTATCTTTCTCTTGTTTCATGAGGTAGGATTTCATTGCTATAAACTTCCCTCTTAGCACTGTTGTTTCGTGTTCCATACATTTTGTGCTGTTGTTGTTTTATTGTCATTTTCTTCTAAGAATTTTTTTTTATTTCTCTTTTGATTTGTTGGATAAATCTTTGTTTTTAAGGTATGTGTTGTTTAATCCTCATGTGTTTGTTTTTTTAGAGGTTTTATTCTTATAATTGATATCTAGTCTTGTAGCAGTGTGGTCAAAGAAGGTTGTTTATATAATTTCAGTTCTCTTGATTTAATGAAGTCTGATTCATGGCCCAAGATGTGGTCTATCCTGGAGAATGTTCCATGAGCGCTTGAGAAGAATGTGGATTCTTCTACTTTTGGGTGGAAGGTCCTAAATATATTAATGAGATCCATCTTTTCTAATGTGTTGTTTAAGGCCTGTCTTTCCTTATCAATTTTCTATTTTGATGATCTGTCCATTGGTGTAAGAGGGATGTAAAATTCTCCTACTATTATTGTTTTTCTCTTGGTATCTTCTTTTATGTCTGAAAGTATTCGCCTTATATATTGGGGCAATCTTGCATTGGATACATAGACATTTATGATTGTTATGTATTCTTCTTTGAAAGATACCTTGATCTTTATGTAGTGACCTTCTTTGTCTCTTATAATCTTCTTTATTTTAAATCTATTTTTTCTGATAAGAGGATTGCTACTCCTGCTTTATTTTTATTTCCGTTCCAAGGAATATATTTTTCCATCCTTTCACTTTCAGTCTATAAGTGTCTTTAGGTCTGAAGTGAGTTTCTTGTAAATAGCATATATATAGGTCTTGCTTTTATATCAATTCAGTCAGTCTGTGTTTTTTGGATGTAGCATTGAGTCCATTTACATTCAAAGTAATTATTGATATAAATATTCCTATTGTCATCTTCTTAGATGTTTGGGATTTGTTTGGTACATCTTTTCATACTCTTCTATTTATTGGTTATATCAGGCCCTTTAACACTTGTTGGAAGGCTGGATAAATAATTTACTTTCTTTTTTTTTCTGATCTTTTGATTTCCTTCGAGATAGGATTTGTGTTCTTCTTTCCAGTTCTTTTAAGTGTAGAGTTAGGTTGTATTTTTTATCTTTCTCTTGTTTCATGAGGTAGGATTTCATTGCTATAAACTTCCCTCTTAGCACTGTTGTTTCGTGTTCCATACATTTTGTGCTGTTGTTGTTTTATTGTCATTTTCTTCTAAGAATTTTTTTTTATTTCTCTTTTGATTTGTTGGATAAATCTTTGTTTTTAAGGTATGTGTTGTTTAATCCTCATGTGTTTGTTTTTTTAGAGGTTTTATTCTTATAATTGATATCTAGTCTTGTAGCAGTGTGGTCAAAGAAGGTTGTTTATATAATTTCAGTTCTCTTGATTTAATGAAGTCTGATTCATGGCCCAAGATGTGGTCTATCCTGGAGAATGTTCCATGAGCGCTTGAGAAGAATGTGGATTCTTCTACTTTTGGGTGGAAGGTCCTAAATATATTAATGAGATCCATCTTTTCTAATGTGTTGTTTAAGGCCTGTCTTTCCTTATCAATTTTCTATTTTGATGATCTGTCCATTGGTGTAAGAGGGATGTAAAATTCTCCTACTATTATTGTTTTTCTCTTGGTATCTTCTTTTATGTCTGAAAGTATTCGCCTTATATATTGGGGCAATCTTGCATTGGATACATAGACATTTATGATTGTTATGTATTCTTCTTTGAAAGATACCTTGATCTTTATGTAGTGACCTTCTTTGTCTCTTATAATCTTCTTTATTTTAAATCTATTTTTTCTGATAAGAGGATTGCTACTCCTGCTTTATTTTTATTTCCGTTCCAAGGAATATATTTTTCCATCCTTTCACTTTCAGTCTATAAGTGTCTTTAGGTCTGAAGTGAGTTTCTTGTAAATAGCATATATATAGGTCTTGCTTTTATATCAATTCAGTCAGTCTGTGTTTTTTGGATGTAGCATTGAGTCCATTTACATTCAAAGTAATTATTGATATAAATATTCCTATTGTCATCTTCTTAGATGTTTGGGATTTGTTTGGTACATCTTTTCATACTCTTCTATTTATTGGTTATATCAGGCCCTTTAACACTTGTTGGAAGGCTGGTTTCATGGTACATAATTCTTTTAGTTTTTACTTGTCTGTAAAGCTTTCCATTTCTCCATCAACTCTGAATGAAATCCTTACATGGTAGAGTATTACTGGTTGTAGGTTATTCTCTTTCAACAGTTTAAAAATGTCTTGACATTTTCTTCTGGCCTGCAAGGTTTTTGCAGAAAGATCAGCGGTTAAATGTATGAGGTTTCCCCTTTTATGTTCCTTGTTGTTTTTACCTTGCTGCTTAAATAATCTCTCTTTGTGTTTAGTCTGTGTTAGCTTAATTAGTATGTGCCTTGCCATGTTTCTCCTATGGTTTATCCTGTATGGAATCCTTTGTGCTTCTTGAACTTTGTTGACAATTTCCTTTCCCATGCTGGAGAAGTTTTCGACAATCATCTCCTCAAAAATTCTTTCATACCCTTTCATTTTTCTCTTCTTCTTCTGGGATCCTATAATTCTAGTGTTACTCTGCTTGATATTACCTAGTAGGTCTCTAAGGCTTTCCTCAGTTCTTTTATGTTTTGTGCTCTGTTCTGTTTTTCATCAGTTATTTCCAAGTCTTCTAGCTCACTTGGCCATTCTTCTGCCTCAGATATCATCCTATTGAGTCCTTCCGTAGTATTTTTAAATTCAACAATTGAGTTGTTTGTCTTTGTTTGTTTACTTCAATTTTCTTGTATGTCTTTTCTCAGTGTGCTAATATTCTATTTGGGAGTTTTTGATTTTTGCTAGTATCACTCTTCTGAATTCTCTTTCAGATAGTTTGTCTAGCTCCTCTTAGGTCATTTGAATTCGTGTGTCTATTGTTTGTTCCATCATTTGTGCAGTGATTCTCTGTCTTTTCATGATTGTTAATTTTTGATTTTTTATGCTTGGGGTCTTTTTCCGGGCACTTTCATTTAAGTGTCTTTAGGTCTGAAGTGAGTTTCTTGTAAATAGCATATATATAGGTCTTGCTTTTATATCAATTCAGTCAGTCTGTGTTTTTTGGATGTAGCATTGAGTCCATTTACATTCAAAGTAATTATTGATATAAATATTCCTATTGTCATCTTCTTAGATGTTTGGGATTTGTTTGGTACATCTTTTCATACTCTTCTATTTATTGGTTATATCAGGCCCTTTAACACTTGTTGGAAGGCTGGTTTCATGGTACATAATTCTTTTAGTTTTTACTTGTCTGTAAAGCTTTCCATTTCTCCATCAACTCTGAATGAAATCCTTACATGGTAGAGTATTACTGGTTGTAGGTTATTCTCTTTCAACAGTTTAAAAATGTCTTGACATTTTCTTCTGGCCTGCAAGGTTTTTGCAGAAAGATCAGCGGTTAAATGTATGAGGTTTCCCTTGTATGTTCCTTGTTGTTTTTACCTTGCTGCTTAAATAATCTCTCTTTGTGTTTAGTCTGTGTTAGCTTAATTAGTATGTGCCTTGCCATGTTTCTCCTATGGTTTATCCTGTATGGAATCCTTTGTGCTTCTTGAACTTTGTTGACAATTTCCTTTCCCATGCTGGAGAAGTTTTCGACAATCATCTCCTCAAAAATTCTTTCATACCCTTTCATTTTTCTCTTCTTCTTCTGGGATCCTATAATTCTAGTGTTACTCTGCTTGATATTACCTAGTAGGTCTCTAAGGCTTTCCTCAGTTCTTTTATGTTTTGTGCTCTGTTCTGTTTTTCATCAGTTATTTCCAAGTCTTCTAGCTCACTTGGCCATTCTTCTGCCTCAGATATCATCCTATTGAGTCCTTCCGTAGTATTTTTAAATTCAACAATTGAGTTGTTTGTCTTTGTTTGTTTACTTCAATTTTCTTGTATGTCTTTTCTCAGTGTGCTAATATTCTATTTGGGAGTTTTTGATTTTTGCTAGTATCACTCTTCTGAATTCTCTTTCAGATAGTTTGTCTAGCTCCTCTTAGGTCATTTGAATTCGTGTGTCTATTGTTTGTTCCATCATTTGTGCAGTGATTCTCTGTCTTTTCATGATTGTTAATTTTTGATTTTTTATGCTTGGGGTCTTTTTCCGGGCTTTATGGTTGAGTTTCCCCTTCTTTATAGTAACTATCCTTGTAGAAAGATTTAATCATTTGTGTTTCAGTTACATATTGCTGGATCTTGTTTACAGGTGAATATTCTATATTGTTGTCCATTCTTTGGTAGTATAGGGTCTTTGTAGTCAGTGCATCCACTCTGAGGTTCCTATGTTCCTGGCTAGGGAGTGGAGTTTTCACATCTGAATTGTTATGGGATTTAGTAGCATTAGGTCAAATATAAACAAATGAGGGACAAAAAACACATCCCTGATTGATGGCAGTTACAAAAGCATGTAAATATTGTCTAACATAATGGAAAAACATACATACATACACATCTAAAGCCAAACTTAAACAGTCTGAAAAGAATAAAATACAGGAAACTCTTCTGGCAAATGAGGTACTCTAAGATGGTACCCAACCATTAAGGTCAAAGCTAATCAAAACATGGCCTGAGGCTTCCCTGTTGGTCCAGTGGGTAAAGAGTCTGCCTTGCAGTGCAAAGGGCACCAGTTTGATCCCTGTCCCAGGAAGATCACACATGCTGTGGAGTGGCTCCACTGGTGCATTCAATTATGAGCCAGAACTCTGGAGCACATGTGTACAGAGCCTGCACTCTGAAACAAGAGAGGCCACTGCAACAGGAGACCCAAACATGCCAAAGAATAAAGATGGATGAAAATAAAAAAAAAAAAAAAAACAATGAAAGAAGTTTAAATTAAAACAAGAAAAATCCTCCTGGAAAACAAGTCTAGAGTATGTTACCTTTGTTGGGGAATAGAAGGAGGAAAATGGATAATTGATGAGAAGAAATGGAATCGTGTTGCAGGTTTATGTGGTATGGTAGAAAACAAAGATTTATATATATTAAAGTTTAGTATAGCAGCAAGAGGATAAAGGAGATAGCAAGCAAGGGAACAGTTATGAAGTGGAGAATAGTAGATATGAGAAGATTTATCAGACTGAAAAGAGAGGAAACTGGTAAAAACAAACAAACAAGAAACTGTGTCCATGGTTCTCAGCTGTGAGTTTATCTTCTCATCTGTGTGTGAATCTTCCACCAGTTTGTTCCTGAGGCTGTCTTAGTGGGGGCTGGGTGTGGATGTGGGGTGGTAGAGGAGGGACCTTGCAGATCCAGTTACTCTGGTTTAGTAGTCAGGACAACTGGTATTGTCTGGCCCATGGGGCATCCACCAAGCAGTTTCCAATACTTTGCATTGCACTCCAAGCAGCCCTCTGGGCCTTTGCATAGCTAATAGATCTCTCTGGTGGTGCCTTCCACCCACAGCACCTCCTAGTCCTGGGTGCTCCTCACTGCTGGGTCTGTCTAGGCTCTCCCACCCTAGCTGCCTCGCTTCACTGGATTGCCCCACCACCACTGGGCCACCTCTTTCCACCCGGTTGTGCTTCCTGAGCCCTTGGTTGGGGCCACCATGGGAGTTGGGGAAAGGGTGTTCGAGGCATGTTCAAGTGTGCACTCTCAGCCTGCAGACTGCCCGTCAATGCTGGGCCACTCCATTTCACCTGGTTCACACTTCCAGTGCTGTCCGTTCCGGGCTCTGTGGGAGCTGGGAAATGGGGGTTCCAGAAGTGCTCAGGCGGTGTGCCTTCAGTCCACAGACCACCCCTCACTGCTGTGTCACCCGTTTCTGCCTGGTTTGCACCTTCTGAGCCCTCCTTGGAGCCACTGTGGGAGCTACAGAATGGGTGTTCTGGGCGTGTCCAAGTGGTGCAGTCTCAGTGTGTGGACCACTCATAACTGCTGGTCCATCCCAGTTCTGCCCAAATCACGCTTCCAGAGCCCTCTATTCAAGCCTTCGTGGGAGCTGGGGAACGGGGATTTCAGGAATCCTCAAGCGATTTCCTCTTAGTCTGAAGGGAGTTTATGACCTGAAAGTTTCCTTTCACTCTCCCTAAGGATCCCTCGTTCTCCTTTACCACCCTTGTTAGAGCACTCCCTGAGCAGAAGCCCCTTCCTGCTTCACCTCACCCTCCATCCCTCAGTGTCCATGCATCTCTCGAGCATTCCTGTGACTCCTCTTTTCCTTTTTCAGATCTCTATCTTTCTTCTACTTCGTTCCAGGCAGCTCAGCTTACCCCCTGGAGGTCTGCAGTTTTCCTATGCTGTCTAGGGGCTGGATTGCAGGGGCTATTCTATATCTTGATTAATATCTGGTGAGTCTGTTCGGGAGCTGGCAGTAACCCCATCTTACTGCTCTGCCATCTTCCCTACCTGAGTGCCAGTAAGTTTTATAACTTTGTATTTCATCTAGACATTCCCAAATAATTTTATGTGCTAGACTTAATCTATATATCTTAAAGATTACTCAAATATGACTAGCCTTTGGTTTGGGAGAGTGTTTATATGAGAATGATAATAAACATGTTGAAAAAGTGATACTGAATTGTTTCACTAAGACCCCAGAGGCACCAAGTGGTAAGAAATAACCCAGAATAAGTTAGCATGCTTTAGTTGAACAATAGGCTTTTTTTTTTCCATTTCTACAGAGTGTTGTTGTTCACAGACACATATGCTCCCAGATCAGTCATATGCATATCCCTGGCCCCCTTCCAGTGCCCCCATCCTATCCCTTCAGGCCATCACACCGCGCCCCTGCAGGATCCCCTGTTCCCACAGCACAGTGACAATAGCTATCTTTTTCATATGTGATAGTATAGGTTTCCATGTTACTCTATGACTCCCACCCACTGTTCACTCCCCACACTGTCCATATGTCTGTTCTCTATGTCTGTTTTTCCATCACTTCAATGAGTCAGTTATCATTACCATCTTACTAAATTCCATATACATGTGTTAGTATACTGTACTTGTCTTTCTCTTTTTGACTTACTTCACTTTTTATAATAGGTTCTAGATCCATCCACCTCATTAGTGCTGATTCTTCTGCATTTCTTTTTACAGCTGAGAAGTACTCCATTGTACCAGAGATTTTTTATCCATTCATTCATCAATGGACATCTAAGTTGCTTCCATGTTCTGGCTATTGTATAGAGAGCTGCAATGAACATTGGGGTACAGGTGCTTCTTTCAGCTTTGATTTCATCAGGGTATAAGCCCAGTAGTGGGAATGCTGGGTCATATGGTGCTTCTATTTTGAGCTTTTTAAGAAATCTCCATACTGTCTTCCATAGCAGGCTGTATCAATTTACATTCCCACCAGCAATGCAAGACTGTTCCCTTTCCTCCACACCCTTTCCAGCATTTACTGTCTGCAGATTTCTTGTTGATGGCCATTCTGACTGGTGCGACGTGATATCATATTGGGGTTTTGGTTTCCATTTCTCTAATAATAAGTGAGGTAGAGCATCGCTTCATGTGTTTTTTGGCCATCTGTATGTCCTCTTTGGTGAGATGTCTCTTTAGGTCCTTTTCCCATTTTTTGATTGGTTTGTTCATTTTTCCGGTGCTGAATTGTCCGAGTTGTTTGTAGATTTTGGAGATTAATGCTTTGTCTGTTATTTCATTTGCTATTATTTTCTTCCATTCTGTGGGCTGTCCATTTACCTTTTTTGTAATTTCTTTTGCTATACAAAAGCTTTTAAGTTTCATAAGGTACCACGTGCTAATTTTTTAACTTTTATTTTACTTTTAGCTTTTACAGAGTTTTGTTGTTTACAGATATATATGTTCCCAGATTAGTCATATGTATATCCCCCCCTTCACACCCCTCCCAACCATCACACAGCACCCCTGAAAGATCCCCTTTTCTCACAGAGCAATGACTAGAGCTATATTCTTCACTTATGATAGTACAGGCCTTCATGCTACTTCCTTTACGCTTCCCACCTTCTGTTCCTTCCCCACAATGTCCATATGTTCACTCTCCATGTCTGTCTTTCCGTCGCTTCACTGCATGTGCCATCATCACCATCCTACTAGATTCCATATATATGTGTTAATAGACTGTATTTGTCCTCTTTCTGACTGACTTCACTTTTGATGATACGTTCTAGATCCAGCCACCTCATTAGGGCTGATTCTTCTGCATTTCTCTTTACCGCGCCATGTAGTATTCCATTGTATATATGTACCAGAGCTTTTGGATCCATTCGTTCGTCAGTGGACATCTAGGTTCCTTCCATGTTCTAGCTATTGTATAGAGAGCTGCAATGAACATTGGGGTACAGGTGCTTCTTTCAGATTTGATTTCATCAGGGTAGAAGCCTAAGAGTGGGATTGCTGGGTCATTGTAATTTTCTGTGTAGAGTTCTTTTGTTTCTTTGGGTAGGTTTATTTCTAGATATTTGATTCTTTTGGTTGCAAAATGGTGAAGAGAATTGTCTCTTTGATTTCGTTCTCTGGTCTTCCTTGTTTGTATACAGGAATGCCAGTGGTTTCTGTATATTGATTTTTTATCCTGCAACCCTGCTGAATGCATTGATTAGCTTTAGTAGTTTTCTAACTGTGTCTTTGGCGATTTCTATGTGTAATATCATGCCATCTGCAAATAGAGTTGTACTTCTTCCTTTCCAATCTGGATTCCTTTGATTTCCTTCTCTTCTCTTATTGCTGTTGCTAGAACTTCCAGGTCTATGTTGAATAAGAGTGGTGGAAGTGGACACCCTTGTCTTGTTCCTGATCTTAGAGGGAACGCTTTCAGTTTTTCACCATTGAGGATAAGGTTTGCTGTGGGCTTCTCATATATGGCTTTCACTATGTTAAGATAGGTTCTCTCTATGCCCATTTTTTGAAATTTTTAATCATAAATCGGTGTTGGATTTTGTCGAAGGATTTTTCTGCATCTATGGAGATGATCATGTGATTTTTGCCTCTCAATTTGTTGATATGGTGTATCACACTGATTGATTTGCAGATATTGAAGAATCCTTGCATGCCTGTGATGAACGTGACTTGATCATGATGTATGAACTTTTTGATGTGTTGTTGAATTCTGTTTGCTAGGATTTTGTTGGGTGCATGAAATTCAGTCTTCACTTATGATAGTACAGGCCTTCATGCTACTTCCTTTACGCTTCCCACCTTCTGTTCCTTCCCCACAATGTCCATATGTTCACTCTCCATGTCTGTCTTTCCGTCGCTTCACTGCATGTGCCATCATCACCATCCTACTAGATTCCATATATATGTGTTAATAGACTGTATTTGTCCTCTTTCTGACTGACTTCACTTTTGATGATACGTTCTAGATCCAGCCACCTCATTAGGGCTGATTCTTCTGCATTTCTCTTTACCGCGCCATGTAGTATTCCATTGTATATATGTACCAGAGCTTTTGGATCCATTCGTTCGTCAGTGGACATCTAGGTTCCTTCCATGTTCTAGCTATTGTATAGAGAGCTGCAATGAACATTGGGGTACAGGTGCTTCTTTCAGATTTGATTTCATCAGGGTAGAAGCCTAAGAGTGGGATTGCTGGGTCATTGTAATTTTCTGTGTAGAGTTCTTTTGTTTCTTTGGGTAGGTTTATTTCTAGATATTTGATTCTTTTGGTTGCAAAATGGTGAAGAGAATTGTCTCTTTGATTTCGTTCTCTGGTCTTCCTTGTTTGTATACAGGAATGCCAGTGGTTTCTGTATATTGATTTTTTATCCTGCAACCCTGCTGAATGCATTGATTAGCTTTAGTAGTTTTCTAACTGTGTCTTTGGCGATTTCTATGTGTAATATCATGCCATCTGCAAATAGAGTTGTACTTCTTCCTTTCCAATCTGGATTCCTTTGATTTCCTTCTCTTCTCTTATTGCTGTTGCTAGAACTTCCAGGTCTATGTTGAATAAGAGTGGTGGAAGTGGACACCCTTGTCTTGTTCCTGATCTTAGAGGGAACGCTTTCAGTTTTTCACCATTGAGGATAAGGTTTGCTGTGGGCTTCTCATATATGGCTTTCACTATGTTAAGATAGGTTCTCTCTATGCCCATTTTTTGAAATTTTTAATCATAAATCGGTGTTGGATTTTGTCGAAGGATTTTTCTGCATCTATGGAGATGATCATGTGATTTTTGCCTCTCAATTTGTTGATATGGTGTATCACACTGATTGATTTGCAGATATTGAAGAATCCTTGCATGCCTGTGATGAACGTGACTTGATCATGATGTATGAACTTTTTGATGTGTTGTTGAATTCTGTTTGCTAGGATTTTGTTGAGGATTCTGGCATGTAAATTCATCAGTGAACTTGGTCTATAATATTCTTTTTTTGTGTTGTCCTTGTCTGGTTTTGGTATCAGAGTGATGGTGGCCTCATAGAATGTGTTTGGAGGTGTTCCTTCCTGTGTAATTTTTTTGAAAGACTTTTAGAAGAAAAGGTATTAGGTCTTCTTTAAATATTTGGTAGAATTCATCTGTGAAGTCATCTGGCCCTGTTTTTTTATTTTGGGGTAGATTTTTGATCACCAATTTGATTTCTGAACTTGTGATTGGATTGTTCATAGTTTCTATTTCTTCCTGGTTCAGTCTTAGAAGACTAGTCTTTTCCAAGAAACTGTCTATTTCTTTTAGGTTGTTCAGTTTGTTGCCATATAGTTGTTCATAATAGTCTCTTACAATTCTTTGTGTTTCTACATTTCTGTTGTAATTGCTCCTTTTTCATTCTTGATTTTGTTGATCTGGTTCTTCTCACTTTTTTCCATGATGGTTCTGGCTAGTGGTTTGTAGATTTTATTTATCTTTTCAAGGAAACAACCTCTGTTTTTGTTTTTCTTTTCTATTGTTTCTTTCACTTCTTTTCCATTTATTTTCACTCTGATCTTCATGATTTCTCTTCTTCTGCTTACTTTAGGGTGTTATTTTTCTTCTTTCTCCATTTTAAGCATAGCGTTAGGTCGTCTGTTTGATATTTTTCTTGATTCTTGATGTAGGATTGTATTGCTATGAATTTTCCTCTTAGAACTGCTTTTGCGTATCCCATAGATTTTTCGGTGTCATGTGCTCATTGTCATTTTCTTCTAGGAATTTTTTTATTTCTCCTTTGATTTGTTCAGTAATCAGTTGGTTTTTTAGGTATTTGTTGTTTCATCTCCATGTACTTGTGTTTTTAGCAGTTTTTTTCCTGAAGTTGATCTCTAGTCTCATTGCATTGTGATCAGAGAAGATGGTTGATATCATTTCAATTTTCTTGAATTGACTGAGGTTTGATTTGTGGTCTAAGATATGGTTTATCCTGGAGGATTTTCCATGAGCACTTGAGAAGAAACTGCATTCTTCAGCTTTTGTGTGGAAGGTCCTAAAGATATCAATGAGGTCCATCTCTTCTAGTGTGTCATTTTAGGCTTGTGTTTCTTTATTAATTTTCTGTTTTGATGATATGTTTTGGTGTGATAGGTCTCTTTAAATATTTGGTTTGGGTTCCTTCCTGTGTAATTTTTTTGAAAGACTTTTAGAAGAAAAGGTATTAGGTCTTCTTTAAATATTTGGTAGAATTCATCTGTGAAGTCATCTGGCCCTGTTTTTTTATTTTGGGGTAGATTTTTGATCACCAATTTGATTTCTGAACTTGTGATTGGATTGTTCATAGTTTCTATTTCTTCCTGGTTCAGTCTTAGAAGACTAGTCTTTTCCAAGAAACTGTCTATTTCTTTTAGGTTGTTCAGTTTGTTGCCATATAGTTGTTCATAATAGTCTCTTACAATTCTTTGTGTTTCTACATTTCTGTTGTAATTGCTCCTTTTTCATTCTTGATTTTGTTGATCTGGTTCTTCTCACTTTTTTCCATGATGGTTCTGGCTAGTGGTTTGTAGATTTTATTTATCTTTTCAAGGAAACAACCTCTGTTTTTGTTTTTCTTTTCTATTGTTTCTTTCACTTCTTTTCCATTTATTTTCACTCTGATCTTCATGATTTCTCTTCTTCTGCTTACTTTAGGGTGTTATTTTTCTTCTTTCTCCATTTTAAGCATAGCGTTAGGTCGTCTGTTTGATATTTTTCTTGATTCTTGATGTAGGATTGTATTGCTATGAATTTTCCTCTTAGAACTGCTTTTGCGTATCCCATAGATTTTTCGGTGTCATGTGCTCATTGTCATTTTCTTCTAGGAATTTTTTTATTTCTCCTTTGATTTGTTCAGTAATCAGTTGGTTTTTTAGGTATTTGTTGTTTCATCTCCATGTACTTGTGTTTTTAGCAGTTTTTTTCCTGAAGTTGATCTCTAGTCTCATTGCATTGTGATCAGAGAAGATGGTTGATATCATTTCAATTTTCTTGAATTGACTGAGGTTTGATTTGTGGTCTAAGATATGGTTTATCCTGGAGGATTTTCCATGAGCACTTGAGAAGAAACTGCATTCTTCAGCTTTTGTGTGGAAGGTCCTAAAGATATCAATGAGGTCCATCTCTTCTAGTGTGTCATTTTAGGCTTGTGTTTCTTTATTAATTTTCTGTTTTGATGATATGTCTATTGGTGTGAGAGGGGTGTTAAGGTCTCCTACTATTATTGTGTTGTTGTCGATTTCCTCTTTTATGTCTGAAAGTGTTTGTCTTATGTATTCGGGTGCTCCTATGTTGGATGCATAGATATTTGGATTGTTATGTCTTCCTCTTGGGTACATCCCTTGATCATTATGTAATGTCCTGCCTTATCTCTTGTAATCTTCTTTATTTTAAGGTCTATTTTGTCTGATATGAGGATTGCTGCTCCAGCTTTCTTTTGATTTTCATTTGCGTGGAATATCTTTTTCCATCCTCTCACTTTCAGACTATGTGTGTCATTCAGTCTGAAGTGGGATTCTTGTGCATGGCATATATATGGGCCTTGCTTCTGTATCCGGCCAGTCTGTGTCTTTTGGTTGGAGCATTTAGTCTGTTTATATTCAAAATAATTACTGAAATGAATGTTCCTATGGCCATCTTCTTAGATGTTTTGAGTTTGATTTGTAGGACTTCTCCTACTCTCGTATTTATTGGCTATATCAGGCCCTTTATCACTTGTTGTAGGGCTGGTTTCATGGTACAAAATTCTTTTAGCTTTTGCTTGTCTGAGAAGCTTTTGACTTCTTCATCTATTCTGAATGAGATCCTTGCTGGGTAGAGAATTCTTGGTAGTAGGTTATTCTGTTTAAACCTTTTAAATATGTCTTGCCAATCTCTTCTGGCCTGCAGGGTATCTACTGAAAGATCAGTGGTTAAACATATGGGATTTCCTTTGTATGTTATTTGTTGTCTGTTATTCACTGCTTTAAGTATTCTATCTTTATAATTAGTCTGTGTTAGCTTGATTAGAATGTGCCTTGGTGTATTTCTTCTGGAGTTTATCCTATATGGAACTCTGTGTTTCTTGGACTTGGTTGACTGTTTCCTTTCCCATGCTGGGGATGTTTTCAACTTTTATCTCTTCAAGAATTATTTCATAAGCCTTTCTTTCCCTCTTCTTCTGAGACCCTAATAATTCTAATGTTGGTGCTTTTGATATTGTCCCATAGGTCTCTGAGGTTACCCTGTTCTTTTTATGCTTTGTGCTTTGTTCTGTTCTTCAGCAGTTATTTCCACCATTCTGTCTTCCCGCTCACTTATCCATTCTTCTGCCTCTGATACTCTATTGTTTAGTCCTTCTGTAGTATTTTTAAGTTCAGAAATTGAGCAGTTTGTCTCTATTTGTTTATTTTTTACTTCCTGTATGTCTCTTATCAGTGCACTAAGTTCCTCTAATATTCTGTTTTTGGAGTTTTGGATCCTCACTACTACCTCTCTTTTGAATTCTCTTTCAGATAATTTGTCTCTCTCATCTTCTCATTTGTAATTGTGTTCTCTGATTTGTTCCTTCATTTGTGCAGTGTTTGTCTGTCTTTTCATTATTATGTTAATTTTTGTTTTTTTCTGTGTGTGATTGAGGTCTTTTCCCCAGGCTTCATGGTTGAATTCTCCCTTCCTTTTGGTTTCTGTCCTTGTAGAAGGGTTCAGTATTTTGTGTCTTAGGTGGTGCTAGGTCTTGTTTGCAGGTGAATAATTTCTAGTGTTGTGTGTTCTTTGATAGTGTTGGGTCTTGGGGTCAAGGCTTCCACTCCAAGGTTCCTTGGTTTGGCCAGGGAGTGTAGGCTCTATGTCTGGCTTGCTATGGCGTTCAGTGGTAATAGTTCAAATATAAACATATGATGGGCAAAAGGTGCACCCCTGGTGGATGAGTCATAAAATCATGCAAATATTTCCTAACATAATGGAAAAATATACATACATATGCATCACTAAACACAACTGAACAGTTTTACAGACATAAATTACAGAAAATTTTTCTGGCAAATGGCACAATCAAAGTTTGTACCTGACCATTAAATTCTAAGTTAATTAAGCACTGCCTCAAAAAACAGATCCAGAGCAAGGTCCTGGCTGGGAATATTACAATGAAAGCATTTATAACTAAGACATGTGTTGAGGGTGAGTTGGAGTGTATAGATAATGAGAAGGAATGGATTCATGTTACAAGGGTTTGTAGAATGTGCCTTGGAGGAGTTTATCCTATATGGAACTCTGTGTTTCTTGGACTTGGTTGACTGTTTCCTTTCCCATGCTGGGATGTTTTCAACTTTTATCTCTTCAAGAATTATTTCATGCCTTTCTTTCCTCTTCTTCTGAGACCCTAATAATTCTAATGTTGGTGCTTTTGATATTGTCCCATAGGTCTCTGAGGTTACCCTGTTCTTTTTATGCTTTGTGCTTTGTTCTGTTCTTCAGCAGTTATTTCCACCATTCTGTCTTCCCGCTCACTTATCCATTCTTCTGCCTCTGATACTCTATTGTTTAGTCCTTCTGTAGTATTTTTAAGTTCAGAAATTGAGCAGTTTGTCTCTATTTGTTTATTTTTTACTTCCTGTATGTCTCTTATCAGTGCACTAAGTTCCTCTAATATTCTGTTTTTGGAGTTTTGGATCCTCACTACTACCTCTCTTTTGAATTCTCTTTCAGATAATTTGTCTCTCTCATCTTCTCATTTGTAATTGTGTTCTCTGATTTGTTCCTTCATTTGTGCAGTGTTTGTCTGTCTTTTCATTATTATGTTAATTTTTGTTTTTTTCTGTGTGTGATTGAGGTCTTTTCCCCAGGCTTCATGGTTGAATTCTCCCTTCCTTTTGGTTTCTGTCCTTGTAGAAGGGTTCAGTATTTTGTGTCTTAGGTGGTGCTAGGTCTTGTTTGCAGGTGAATAATTTCTAGTGTTGTGTGTTCTTTGATAGTGTTGGGTCTTGGAGTCAAGGCTTCCACTCCAAGGTTCCTTGGTTTGGCCAGGGAGTGTAGGCTCTATGTCTGGCTTGCTATGGCGTTCAGTGGTAATAGTTCAAATATAAACATATGATGGGCAAAAGGTGCACCCCTGGTGGATGAGTCATAAAATCATGCAAATATTTCCTAACATAATGGAAAAATATACATACATATGCATCACTAAACACAACTGAACAGTTTTACAGACATAAATTACAGAAAATTTTTCTGGCAAATGGCACAATCAAAGTTTGTACCTGACCATTAAATTCTAAGTTAATTAAGCACTGCCTCAAAAAACAGATCCAGAGCAAGGTCCTGGCTGGGAATATTACAATGAAAGCATTTATAACTAAGACATGTGTTGAGGGTGAGTTGGAGAGTGTATAGATAATGAGAAGGAATGGATTCATGTTACAAGGGTTTGGTAGGGTTAGGTAACAAATATTAGTGTGTAGTAGAGTTTAGTACAGCTGGAACAGAATAGTAGAGACAGGAAGATAGGTAATATTTATAGAGAGTACAGTAGCAGATATTAAAAGATTTTACAGTTAGAGCATAGAAAGAGGAAGCTGTGGCAAAAAAATGATAATAATAATAATTTTTTTTTTATTTAAAGAAATTAGAAAAGAAAATACTGTCCCTGGTTCTTATCTTCTCATCTGCATGTGAACCTTCTACCAGTTTGCTCTTGATGTTGTCCCAGATTTTCCTAGTCTGTACTGATGGGGTTCAGGTTTAGGGACTGGGCAGTTGCTTATCTCTTAGGTTTCAGTGAGGGTCAGGTAAGTTTGTAGTCCGGATTCTTGCAGAACTTGTTGCTCTTGTTTCTCCACATTGCCTGTAGCCAGTGCAGCTGACTCATTCCTCTCTACCCCTAATGCTGGCCTGGGCAAACGTGGTGGGTGGTCCTCAGTCTGTCAGGTGGAGATTGTGCCTCTGGACCCCTTGCTGGAGAGGGTTCCCAGTCCTATTGCATACCCCTGGTAACCTTCAATCCTTGCTCTTCTCCTGGTGTTTCTGCTGTGGCTCTGCTGTTGGCAGGATTGGGGCTTCCTCACCACAGCTCTGGGACTGTGCCCCAACCGCAGGGTCGAGCTTCCCAGTCCAGCTCGAGCAAGGCTTCTGGACTGTGACCCACAGGGGATTTCCCTGTTCTGTTTCCCACATCCCTGCTAGCGTTCAGTCTCAAGCTCACCTCCTGTCTCAGCTCCCTGTCACAGTACTGTCCCTGGTGGGATTCTCACCCTGAGGATTGCTTTCCGTCCTCCAAGCTCACTTCCGGAACAGAAATTCCTGCCTGTTTTGGTGTGGGGGCTGGGGTACGGGACCCCCAGGACGGAGACTCCGGGAAAGTTCAGGCTGCTCGCTCTCCATCCCTTGTAAGCCTGAGGACTTCTTTTGTCATCTTGAGGCTTGTTGTTTGGTGTTGTTTCATTCCTTGATTAGTTCTGGTGATTCTGTTGGGGAACTAATGAAATCCTCCTCTCATTCCTCTGCCATCTTGGCTCCCCTCCAATAGGCATTATATTTAAGTGCTTTTATTTTGACTGGAAGAATGCTTGCTTTCCTCACTAGTTTGCTTAATATTTTATATAAATAAAATAAAATATAATGATCCTGTGATCTTCGATAAGTCTCTTGTCTGAATCAGAATTTATTCAGTCAAGCCTGAACAGGATGATCTCAGTTGTGATGAAGTTATCAGGAAAATGTCTTATGACATTCTCAATTTCAATATCATGAAAGCAGTTTTAATAATGCAATTTAATACTGTTTTAAAAATATATATTGTGCATAGTTCTAAGAAGAAAAACAATGATGCATCACTCCCACTGAAAGACATATTACTGCTTCTCATTGTATACCTTGAACTCTAATCACTCCTCAAAAGTCAGGTATTCTTTCCTCAGATATTTGCAGTCAATAAGAGTTAACCTATGGTCAGAATATAAAGATGAAAAATTAAATTGAACTTGGGTTATTGTTGTTCTTTCCATCTTTTTTATAATGGCTGGTGGGTGGTCCTCAGCACTAGCTGGAGAGGGTTCCCAGTCCTATTGCATACCCCTGGTAACCTTCAATCCTTGCTCTTCTCCTGGTGTTTCTGCTGTGGCTCTGCTGTTGGCAGGATTGGGGCTTCCTCACCACAGCTCTGGGACTGTGCCCCAACCGCAGGGTCGAGCTTCCCAGTCCAGCTCGAGCAAGGCTTCTGGACTGTGACCCACAGGGGATTTCCCTGTTCTGTTTCCCACATCCCTGCTAGCGTTCAGTCTCAAGCTCACCTCCTGTCTCAGCTCCCTGTCACAGTACTGTCCCTGGTGGGATTCTCACCCTGAGGATTGCTTTCCGTCCTCCAAGCTCACTTCCGGAACAGAAATTCCTGCCTGTTTTGGTGTGGGGGCTGGGGTACGGGACCCCCAGGACGGAGACTCCGGGAAAGTTCAGGCTGCTCGCTCTCCATCCCTTGTAAGCCTGAGGACTTCTTTTGTCATCTTGAGGCTTGTTGTTTGGTGTTGTTTCATTCCTTGATTAGTTCTGGTGATTCTGTTGGGGAACTAATGAAATCCTCCTCTCATTCCTCTGCCATCTTGGCTCCCCTCCAATAGGCATTATATTTAAGTGCTTTTATTTTGACTGGAAGAATGCTTGCTTTCCTCACTAGTTTGCTTAATATTTTATATAAATAAAATAAAATATAATGATCCTGTGATCTTCGATAAGTCTCTTGTCTGAATCAGAATTTATTCAGTCAAGCCTGAACAGGATGATCTCAGTTGTGATGAAGTTATCAGGAAAATGTCTTATGACATTCTCAATTTCAATATCATGAAAGCAGTTTTAATAATGCAATTTAATACTGTTTTAAAAATATATATTGTGCATAGTTCTAAGAAGAAAAACAATGATGCATCACTCCCACTGAAAGACATATTACTGCTTCTCATTGTATACCTTGAACTCTAATCACTCCTCAAAAGTCAGGTATTCTTTCCCTCAGATATTTGCAGTCAATAAGAGTTAACCTATGGTCAGAATATAAAGATGAAAAAATTAAATTATAATTTGAACTTGGGTTATTGTTGTTCTTTCCATCTGTATTGTTAACATGAGTATGTATTGGCTACAATTTGAAGTGAAAGTTTGAAGTAATTGCAATTCATTGTATTACATGGACGATTGAGAGGTGTTGGAAAATGCTCATATAAGCCATTTCACAAAACACATAATGACTGCGATATATTTTCATGTAGATTAGATTTTCTTTATGCTTGATATACATGAAAACACCTAAGAGTGTGGCAAAGTGTGAGAATGAAGACTATTAAAAGATCAGCTCAATATTTTTTGCTGAAAACCCACAGTAGTGTTGGCTTTGACATGACCTATAGAATTTTATGTTGGCAGAAAACCAGCTTTGAAATGTGTTCTGTAGCAAATCATCATGGCAATATACTTCCAGGGATTAAATCCTTTACATTGCATAGCAGTGTTTGCCAGACAGCAAATAAGGGTCTCTTCAGATAGAAACCATGAAATAGGTTTTGGCCAGAAATTCAAAGCCATATGTTAACCTTGTCAAAATTGATATGAATCTGCTTACAAAAACCTTGCTCAGTGGCTTTGCCAGGAACCTTGGGTCAGTATCCTGCTGGAAAGTCAGTGCATGAGTTATCACTGCCAGAAAATGATAATGCCCTGGAATGATCTAATAGCACTAAAAACTCGACTTCTGGATTTCCACTGCCAGATTTTAACTATTAACAGAGCTTGTGACTGCATTACAAGGAAATAAGGCCTATTTGCCCTCTTTAGGGTTAAGGTGGGGAGTCCTCTTCATTTTAAATACTTAGAGTTAATTAGTTCTTTGGAAAGATTTCCTGGCTAGGATTATAGAATTTATTTCTTTCCTGCTGTAACTGAATTCAAGTTAACATTTTCTCAAGAATACACTTGAGTGGTAGTTATATTTATAGAGGGAAAATGGACAGACACAAGCAAAATTCAAAATATTTTGTCTGCAAAAGAATAGCTATATAGGGGTGGAGCTAAGATGGTGGCGTGAAGGACATGCACTCATCTCTCCTGCAAAATTGCCTGAATTGCAACGAGTTCCTGAAAACCATCGACAGGAGGAGGTTGGATCTGATCATAAAGAGGATACCCCACATCAATCAATAAAGTCAGGTTTTTTAGATATTTGCTTACCGAAAAAAAAACATTGTTGTTCTTTCCATCTGTATTGTTAACATGAGTATGTATTGGCTACAATTTGAAGTGAAAGTTTGAAGTAATTGCAATTCATTGTATTACATGGACGATTGAGAGGTGTTGGAAAATGCTCATATAAGCCATTTCACAAAACACATAATGACTGCGATATATTTTCATGTAGATTAGATTTTCTTTATGCTTGATATACATGAAAACACCTAAGAGTGTGGCAAAGTGTGAGAATGAAGACTATTAAAAGATCAGCTCAATATTTTTTGCTGAAAACCCACAGTAGTGTTGGCTTTGACATGACCTATAGAATTTTATGTTGGCAGAAAACCAGCTTTGAAATGTGTTCTGTAGCAAATCATCATGGCAATATACTTCCAGGGATTAAATCCTTTACATTGCATAGCAGTGTTTGCCAGACAGCAAATAAGGGTCTCTTCAGATAGAAACCATGAAATAGGTTTTGGCCAGAAATTCAAAGCCATATGTTAACCTTGTCAAAATTGATATGAATCTGCTTACAAAAACCTTGCTCAGTGGCTTTGCCAGGAACCTTGGGTCAGTATCCTGCTGGAAAGTCAGTGCATGAGTTATCACTGCCAGAAAATGATAATGCCCTGGAATGATCTAATAGCACTAAAAACTCGACTTCTGGATTTCCACTGCCAGATTTTAACTATTAACAGAGCTTGTGACTGCATTACAAGGAAATAAGGCCTATTTGCCCTCTTTAGGGTTAAGGTGGGGAGTCCTCTTCATTTTAAATACTTAGAGTTAATTAGTTCTTTGGAAAGATTTCCTGGCTAGGATTATAGAATTTATTTCTTTCCTGCTGTAACTGAATTCAAGTTAACATTTTCTCAAGAATACACTTGAGTGGTAGTTATATTTATAGAGGGAAAATGGACAGACACAAGCAAAATTCAAAATATTTTGTCTGCAAAAGAATAGCTATATAGGGGGGTGGAGCTAAGATGGTGGCGTAGAAGGACATGCACTCATCTCTCCTGCAAAATTGCCTGAATTGCAACGAGTTCCTGAAAAACCATCGACAGGAGGAGGTTGGATCTGATCATAAAGAGGATACCCCACATCAAAGAACAAAGGAGAAGCAACAACAAGACAGTAGGAAGGGCGCAATCGCACTTTTAAAAGTCAAACCTCATACCCGCCAGAGAGGCTGGGCGGGCCAAAGGCGCAAAGCCTGTTGCAGATCAAGACCCGAGAAAGGAGTGGTGATGCCCATAAGGGACTGAGCCAGACCTACTTTGGAGGTCTGAGTGCCCCCCTTGAACTAGAAGTACCCTTGAGCAGTCCTCAGAAGGACGGCACTCAGTTCCCTTTGGAAGAGCTTACCATTAACCCGATCACAGAGTCGCCGAGGAGGACTGGAAACTCTGTGCGCACTGTGATCCAGGAGAGGGGAATAGCGATCCTGCATGAGACTGAGCCAGACTCACCTCTGAGTAACCTGACGTCTCCCGCGGTGGCGGGGGTCGACGGTGGCCTGCAGCAGGGTCGGGGTCACTGCGAAAGTGCTTCCCATAGAGCGTGTGGGAATAAATCCTTTGTGAGACAGACGCCATTTTCCCTACTGTAGTTTGGCTGCTGGTCAAACTGCAGGGCTGCTGGTCAAGCTACAGGGAGGGAATGTAGCTCCACCCAGCAAGAAAAGGGATTTCGATTAAGAAACTCCCAGGGTCAGCCTGGGCGGGCCTTTTAGTTCTGGAATAGGCCGAAATAAGCAAGCAGTCAAAGAGGTCTTCAGATCCAACCACTGCCAGAGGCAAGAAAAAGACTGATAATTCCTGAATAGTCAGCAAGAGACAGAAGAACATAAACACTATTTTCACATTTTGAGTGAAGCTGGAGTTACTGCTGGATTTTTTAAATTTTCATTTTATTCTTTATTCTTTTTTATTGCTTTTTTTTGTTTTGTTTTGTTTTAATTGCTTTTTTCCCTTTTTTCCAAACCCACTCAGTGCCCCCCCCTTTTTGGGGGGAGGGGATGTGTGAGTGTGGGTGTGTTCATTTCCTTCACTGAATTCTATTGAAGCTACTAATCTTATCAGTAAGACTGAATATATTCAAGTTTATGTAATTTTTTCTTCTTTCTCCTTTAAACCACACAGTTTTTAATTTGGACCAAGTCAAAAGCTGAAAAGCCTGTTCAGATCATTTGCATCCCGATTAAAAAGGGGGGTTGGATGATGGCCCCACATCAAAGAACAAAGGAGAAGCAACAACAAGACAGTAGGAAGGGCGCAATCGCACTTTTAAAAGTCAAACCTCATACCCGCCAGAGAGGCTGGGCGGGCCAAAGGCGCAAAGCCTGTTGCAGATCAAGACCCGAGAAAGGAGTGGTGATGCCCATAAGGGACTGAGCCAGACCTACTTTGGAGGTCTGAGTGCCCCCCTTGAACTAGAAGTACCCTTGAGCAGTCCTCAGAAGGACGGCACTCAGTTCCCTTTGGAAGAGCTTACCATTAACCCGATCACAGAGTCGCCGAGGAGGACTGGAAACTCTGTGCGCACTGTGATCCAGGAGAGGGGAATAGCGATCCTGCATGAGACTGAGCCAGACTCACCTCTGAGTAACCTGACGTCTCCCGCGGTGGCGGGGGTCGACGGTGGCCTGCAGCAGGGTCGGGGTCACTGCGAAAGTGCTTCCCATAGAGCGTGTGGGAATAAATCCTTTGTGAGACAGACGCCATTTTCCCTACTGTAGTTTGGCTGCTGGTCAAACTGCAGGGCTGCTGGTCAAGCTACAGGGAGGGAATGTAGCTCCACCCAGCAAGAAAAGGGATTTCGATTAAGAAACTCCCAGGGTCAGCCTGGGCGGGCCTTTTAGTTCTGGAATAGGCCGAAATAAGCAAGCAGTCAAAGAGGTCTTCAGATCCAACCACTGCCAGAGGCAAGAAAAAGACTGATAATTCCTGAATAGTCAGCAAGAGACAGAAGAACATAAACACTATTTTCACATTTTGAGTGAAGCTGGAGTTACTGCTGGATTTTTTAAATTTTCATTTTATTCTTTATTCTTTTTTATTGCTTTTTTTTGTTTTGTTTTGTTTTAATTGCTTTTTTCCCTTTTTTTCAAAACCACTCAGTGCCCCCCTTTTTTGGGTGGTGGGTGTGTGTGAGTGTGGGTGTGTTCATTTCCTTCACTGAATTCTATTGAAGCTACTAATCTTATCAGTAAGACTGAATATATTCAAGTTTATGTAATTTTTTCTTCTTTTTTCTTTTAAACCACACAGTTTATTTTGGCATAAACTTCTGGCTCCACATTGACCTTTTAAGGTTCTGTGGGTGTTTTATTTGTTTTTATTGTTTTTGCCTTGTTTTTCTATATTTTTCTATACACTTATTTCTGGGTGAGTTTTTAAATTTTTTTATTTGTACTACTACTTCCTCTACAATTCTTTGCTTTCTCTGATACTCCTTTCCTATAGCACTAAACTCTAATACATACAAATCTTTATCTCCCTATATTTAATTTGCAGTATTATTCTATATTTCTCTTCTATTCTCCCTTTCTCTTTTTCCCTCTTCCCACCATATTTCTTACCCTGTTTTGTCCTCATTGCCTTATCGCCAAAGGAGACCTTGCTCTAGCATTATTCTCCAATTGGTGCTCTACTTAGATTGGTTATTAACTGGTGGATATCATTCTTGGTTTTCTCTATTCGCTGTGCTAACGTATTGTACTGTATTTTTGGTTGGAATGCTTGGGTTATGTTACAGCTGTATATGTTTATGTGTATAATTCAATATGCTGGATAGTATTTGCATAATATTTTCATTCTCATTTGTCAAAGGTATACATTCTGTTTCTCATTCACGTATATATGTTTTAATATCATTTAATGCCATAACAAACCAGCCGTGAAATCTTCATTTACTGGTCAGGCAACAAGCCTCGGGGCTTTAAGGAGGGACCACTCCAAAACTTTACAATATTAGAGAATGCCTAACACTACAGAGCAGTATACAAGTGAGAATGCCAACAAAGGTAATCACTTGTATGCAAGTCCTGACATCACTCAATCACCAGCATCACCCAGAATAAGAAGCCCCCTCCAAACAGAAAACATCAACAGACAAAGTCTGGGAAAAGGAAATCACAAGCAGAGTTTGTTAAAAAATTATTAATAACAATGAAACGGCAGAGAAATACCACACAAGCGAAGGAACAATCCACAAACACACAAGATCAAATCAATGAAGAGAATTTGGACAAACTTTCTGAAAGTGATTTCAGAAGAATGATAGTAAAGATGACCAGAGACACTGAAAACAGAATGTTAGAGAAATTACAAGACACAACTAACACACTGAATAAAGAAATGCAAGAACTTACCAAAAAAGTAACAGAGACAAACAACTCAATTGCTGAACTGAAAAACACTGTAGAAGGAATCAAGAGTAGAGTATCTGAGAAAGAAGACCAGATAAGTGAGCTGGAAGATAGAATGGTGGAAGTAACTGCTGACAAACAGACTCTCGCTCAAATAATGAAAAGAGCAGAGGATAGCCTCAAAGACCTCTGGGATAATATCAAATGAACCAATATTCAAATTATAGGGTTCCAGAAGAAGAAGAAAAAAAGAAAGGCTATGAGAAAATTTTCGAAGAGATTCTAGTTGAAACTTTCCCCAAGATGGGAAAAGAAATAGTCAATCAAGTCCAAGAAACACAAAGAGTACCATACAGAATCAACCCGAGAAGAAACACACCAAGATACATATTAGTGAAGCTAACACGAATTAAACACAAAGATAGAATTCTCAAAGCAGCAAGGGAAAAGCAACTAGTGACCTAGAACGAAGCCTCCTATGTTTAACAGCTGATCTTTCAATGGAAACTCTGCAGGCCAGAAGGGAAGGGCAAGACACATTAAAATGGATTTGCTATATATTCTCATTGTGTCAAAGGTATACATTCTGTTTCTCATTCACGTATATATGTTTTAATATCATTTAATGCCATAACAAACCAGCCGTGAAATCTTCATTTACTGGTCAGGCAACAAGCCTCGGGGCTTTAAGGAGGGACCACTCCAAAACTTTACAATATTAGAGAATGCCTAACACTACAGAGCAGTATACAAGTGAGAATGCCAACAAAGGTAATCACTTGTATGCAAGTCCTGACATCACTCAATCACCAGCATCACCCAGAATAAGAAGCCCCCTCCAAACAGAAAACATCAACAGACAAAGTCTGGGAAAAGGAAATCACAAGCAGAGTTTGTTAAAAAATTATTAATAACAATGAAACGGCAGAGAAATACCACACAAGCGAAGGAACAATCCACAAACACACAAGATCAAATCAATGAAGAGAATTTGGACAAACTTTCTGAAAGTGATTTCAGAAGAATGATAGTAAAGATGACCAGAGACACTGAAAACAGAATGTTAGAGAAATTACAAGACACAACTAACACACTGAATAAAGAAATGCAAGAACTTACCAAAAAAGTAACAGAGACAAACAACTCAATTGCTGAACTGAAAAACACTGTAGAAGGAATCAAGAGTAGAGTATCTGAGAAAGAAGACCAGATAAGTGAGCTGGAAGATAGAATGGTGGAAGTAACTGCTGACAAACAGACTCTCGCTCAAATAATGAAAAGAGCAGAGGATAGCCTCAAAGACCTCTGGGATAATATCAAATGAACCAATATTCAAATTATAGGGGTTCCAGAAGAAGAAGAAAAAAAGAAAGGCTATGAGAAAATTTTCGAAGAGATTCTAGTTGAAACTTTCCCCAAGATGGGAAAAGAAATAGTCAATCAAGTCCAAGAAACACAAAGAGTACCATACAGAATCAACCCGAGAAGAAACACACCAAGATACATATTAGTGAAGCTAACACGAATTAAACACAAAGATAGAATTCTCAAAGCAGCAAGGGAAAAGCAACTAGGGACATACAAGGGAAAGCCCATCCGTTTAACAGCTGATCTTTCAACAGAAACTCTGCAGGCCAGAAGGGAATGGCAGGACACATTAAAATGGCTAAAAGAGAATAGTCTGCAACCAAGAATCCTCTGCCCTGCAAGGATCCCAGGCAAAATCGATGGAGAAATCAAAAGCTTTACAGATAAGCAAAAACTAAAAGAATTTAGTCACACCAAACCAGCCTTACAACGAGTATTAAAGGGACTTATATAGACAACAAATATAAGAGAAGGAGAAGATCCACAAAACAAAGCCATCATAACATCTAAGAAGATGACAATAGGATCACTTGTATCAATAATACTTTGAATGTCAATGGACTAAATGCTCCAAACAAAAGACACAGAGTGGCTGAATGGATTCAAAAAGACGACCCATACATATGCTGCCTCCAGGAAACTCACTTCAGACCTAGAGACACTCATAGACTGAAAGTGAGAGGCTGGAAAAAGATATTCCATGCAAATGGAAATCAAAAGAAAGCTGGAGTAGCAATCCTCATATCAGACAAAATAGATTTTAAAGTAAAGAAGGTTCTAAGAGACAAGGCAGGTCACTACATCATGATTAAGGGATCGATCCAAGAAGAAGACATATCATAAATATCTATCCACCCAATGCAGGAGCACCCCAATACATAAGACAAACACTTTCAGACATAAAAGAAGACATCGACAGTAACACAATCATAGTAGGAGACATTAACGCTCCTCTCACACCAATGGACAGATCATCTAAACAGAAAATTAATAAAGAAACACGCCTGCCTCAAATAATGAAAAGAGCAGAGGATAGCCTCAAAGACCTCTGGGATAATATCAAATGAACCAATATTCAAATTATAGGGGTTCCAGAAGAAGAAGAAAAAAAGAAAGGCTATGAGAAAATTTTCGAAGAGATTCTAGTTGAAACTTTCCCCAAGATGGGAAAAGAAATAGTCAATCAAGTCCAAGAAACACAAAGAGTACCATACAGAATCAACCCGAGAAGAAACACACCAAGATACATATTAGTGAAGCTAACACGAATTAAACACAAAGATAGAATTCTCAAAGCAGCAAGGGAAAAGCAACTAGGGACATACAAGGGAAAGCCCATCCGTTTAACAGCTGATCTTTCAACAGAAACTCTGCAGGCCAGAAGGGAATGGCAGGACACATTAAAATGGCTAAAAGAGAATAGTCTGCAACCAAGAATCCTCTGCCCTGCAAGGATCCCAGGCAAAATCGATGGAGAAATCAAAAGCTTTACAGATAAGCAAAAACTAAAAGAATTTAGTCACACCAAACCAGCCTTACAACGAGTATTAAAGGGACTTATATAGACAACAAATATAAGAGAAGGAGAAGATCCACAAAACAAAGCCATCATAACATCTAAGAAGATGACAATAGGATCACTTGTATCAATAATACTTTGAATGTCAATGGACTAAATGCTCCAAACAAAAGACACAGAGTGGCTGAATGGATTCAAAAAGACGACCCATACATATGCTGCCTCCAGGAAACTCACTTCAGACCTAGAGACACTCATAGACTGAAAGTGAGAGGCTGGAAAAAAGATATTCCATGCAAATGGAAATCAAAAGAAAGCTGGAGTAGCAATGCTCATATCAGACAAAATAGATTTTAAAGTAAAGAAGGTTCTAAGAGACAAGGCAGGTCACTACATCATGATTAAGGGATCGATCCAAGAAGAAGACATATCATAAATATCTATCCACCCAATGCAGGAGCACCCCAATACATAAGACAAACACTTTCAGACATAAAAGAAGACATCGACAGTAACACAATCATAGTAGGAGACATTAACGCTCCTCTCACACCAATGGACAGATCATCTAAACAGAAAATTAATAAAGAAACACCAGCCTTAAATGCCACACTAGAAGAAATGGACCTCATTGATATCTTTAGGACTTTCCATCCAAAAGCAGAAGAATACACTTTCTTCTCAAGTGCTCACGGAACATTCTCCAGAATAGACCACATCTTGGGCCACAAATCTAACCTCAGTCAATTCAAGAAAACTGAAATTCTATCAACCATCTTCTCGGACCACAATGCAGTAAGACTAGAGATCAACTACAGGAACAAAACCGCTAAAAACACAAACACATGGAAATTAAAGAACACGTACCTAAAAAACCAACTGATCATTGAGGAAATCAAAGGAGAAATAAAACAATTCCTAGAAGAAAACGACAATGAACACACGACAGTGAAAAACCTATGGGATACTGCAAAAGCAGTTCTAAGAGGGAAGTTTATAGCAATTCAATCCCACCTCAAGAAACTAGGAAAATCTCAAACAGACGACCTTACCTTACGCTTAAAACAACTGGAGAAAGAAGAACAAAAACACCCCAAAGCCAGCAGAAGAAGGGAAATCATAAAGATCAGAGCAGAAATAAATGAAAAAGAAACAAAAGAAACAATAGTAAAGATAAATAAAACAAAAAGCTGGTTCTTTGAAAAGGTCAATAAAATCGACACACCACTGGCCAGACTCATCAAGAAAAAGAGAGAGAAGAACCAGATTACCAAAATCAAAAATGAAAAAGGAGAGATTACAACAGATAATGCAGAAATCCAAAGGATTCTAAGAGACTATTATGAACAACTCTATGGCAACAAACTGGACAACCTGGAAGAAATGGACAGTTTCTTAGAGAAGATTAATCTCCCAAGACTCAACCAGGAAGAAATAGAAACTACAAACAAGCCAATCACAAGCTCAGAAATCGACCTTGTGATCAAAAATCTACCCAAAAATAAAAGTCCAGGGCCAGATGACTTCACAAGTGAATTCTACCAAACATTTAAAGAGGAGCTATGCCGGTCCTTCTAAAACTCTTCCAAACAATTGCACAGGAAGGAACACTTCCAAACACATTCTACGAGGCCACCATCACCCTGATACCAAAGCTAGGCAAATACATTACAAAAAAAGAAAATTATAGGCCAGTTTCACTGATGAATCTAGATGCCAAAATCCTCAACAAAATCCTAGCAAACAGAATTCAACAACACATGAGAAAGCTCATACATCATAATCAAGTTCCAAAAGCAGAAGAATACACTTTCTTCTCAAGTGCTCACGGAACATTCTCCAGAATAGACCACATCTTGGGCCACAAATCTAACCTCAGTCAATTCAAGAAAACTGAAATTCTATCAACCATCTTCTCGGACCACAATGCAGTAAGACTAGAGATCAACTACAGGAACAAAACCGCTAAAAACACAAACACATGGAAATTAAAGAACACGTACCTAAAAAACCAACTGATCATTGAGGAAATCAAAGGAGAAATAAAACAATTCCTAGAAGAAAACGACAATGAACACACGACAGTCAATAACCTATGGGATACTGCAAAAGCAGTTCTAAGAGGGAAGTTTATAGCAATTCAATCCCACCTCAAGAAACTAGGAAAATCTCAAACAGACGACCTTACCTTACGCTTAAAACAACTGGAGAAAGAAGAACAAAAACACCCCAAAGCCAGCAGAAGAAGGGAAATCATAAAGATCAGAGCAGAAATAAATGAAAAAGAAACAAAAGAAACAATAGTAAAGATAAATAAAACAAAAAGCTGGTTCTTTGAAAAGGTCAATAAAATCGACACACCACTGGCCAGACTCATCAAGAAAAAGAGAGAGAAGAACCAGATTACCAAAATCAAAAATGAAAAAGGAGAGATTACAACAGATAATGCAGAAATCCAAAGGATTCTAAGAGACTATTATGAACAACTCTATGGCAACAAACTGGACAACCTGGAAGAAATGGACAGTTTCTTAGAGAAGATTAATCTCCCAAGACTCAACCAGGAAGAAATAGAAACTACAAACAAGCCAATCACAAGCTCAGAAATCGACCTTGTGATCAAAAATCTACCCAAAAATAAAAGTCCAGGGCCAGATGACTTCACAAGTGAATTCTACCAAACATTTAAAGAGGAGCTATGCCGGTCCTTCTAAAACTCTTCCAAACAATTGCACAGGAAGGAACACTTCCAAACACATTCTACGAGGCCACCATCACCCTGATACCAAAGCTAGGCAAATACATTACAAAAAAAGAAAATTATAGGCCAGTTTCACTGATGAATCTAGATGCCAAAATCCTCAACAAAATCCTAGCAAACAGAATTCAACAACACATGAGAAAGCTCATACATCATAATCAAGTTGGGTTCATCTCAGGCATGCAAGGTTTCTTCAATATCTGCAAATCAATCAATGTGATACACCATATCAACAAACTGAGAGACAAAAATCACATGATCATCTCAATAGATGCAGAAAAAGCCTTCGACAAAGTACAGCATCCATTTATGATAAAAACTCTTCAGAAAATGGGCATAGAAGGAACTTACCTCAACATAGTGAAAGCCATATATGAGAAGCCCACAGCGAACATTATTCTCAATGGTGAAAAACTGAAAGCATTTCCTCTAAGATCAGGAACAAGACAGGGGTGTCCACTTTCACCACTACTATTCAACATAGTCCTGGAAGTTCTAGCAACAGCAATAAGAGAAGAGAAAGAAATCAAAGGAATCCAGATTGGAAAGGAAGAAGTCAAACTCTTTCTATTCACAGATGACATGATATTTTACATAGAAAATCCCAAAGACATTATTACAAAACTACTACAGTTAATCAGCAAATTCAGCAAAGTTTCGGGATATAAAATCAATATACAGAAATCACTGGCATTCCTATACACAAACAATGAAAAATCAGAAAAGGAAATCAAAGAAGCTATCCCCTTCACCACTGCAACCAAAAGAATCAAATATCTAGGAACAAACCTACCCAAAGAAACAAAAGAATTGTACACAGAAAATAACAAGACACTCATGAAAGAAATTAAGGAAGACTTAAACAGATGGAGATATATTCCATGTTCCTGGGTGGGAACAATCAATATTGTGAAAATGACCGTACTACCCAAAGTCATCTGTAGATTCAATGCGATCTCTATCAAACTACCAATGACATTCTTCACAAAACTAGACCAAAGAAGAACACAGTTCATATGAAAACACAAAAGATCTCAAATAGCCAAAGCAATCCTGAGGAAGAAGAATGGAGCTGGAGGAATCAGTCTCCTCACCTTCAGACTATACTACAAAGCAACAGTCATCAAGACGGTATGGTACTGGCACAAAAACAGAACTATAGACCAATGGAACAAGATTGAGAACCCAGAGATAAACCCACGCACCTCTGGGTACCTTATTTTTGACAAAGGAGGCGAAACTATAAAATGGGACAAAGACAGCCTCTTCAACAAGTGGTGCTGGGAAAATTGGAGAGCTCCATGCAAAAAAATGAAGTTGGAACATTCCCTGACACCATACACTAAGATCAACTCAAAATGGATTAAAGACCTAAACGTAAGACAAGAAATCATCAAACTCTTAGAGGAGAATATAGGCAAAACCCTCAAGGACATCAATCAAAGCAAGATCTTCTCTGACCCACCTACTAGAATAGCGGAACTGAAAAGAAAAATGAACATATGGGACCTCATGAAACTTAAAAGCTTTTGTACAGCAAAAGAAATTACAAAAAAGTTCAACAGACACCCCACAGAGTGGGAGAAGTTCTAGCAAAGTAAGAGAAGAGAAAGAAATCAAAGGAATCCAGATTGGAAAGGAAGAAGTCAAACTCTTTCTATTCACAGATGACATGATATTTTACATAGAAAATCCCAAAGACATTATTACAAAACTACTACAGTTAATCAGCAAATTCAGCAAAGTTTCGGGATATAAAATCAATATACAGAAATCACTGGCATTCCTATACACAAACAATGAAAAATCAGAAAAGGAAATCAAAGAAGCTATCCCCTTCACCACTGCAACCAAAAGAATCAAATATCTAGGAACAAACCTACCCAAAGAAACAAAAGAATTGTACACAGAAAATAACAAGACACTCATGAAAGAAATTAAGGAAGACTTAAACAGATGGAGATATATTCCATGTTCCTGGGTGGGAACAATCAATATTGTGAAAATGACCGTACTACCCAAAGTCATCTGTAGATTCAATGCGATCTCTATCAAACTACCAATGACATTCTTCACAAAACTAGACCAAAGAAGAACACAGTTCATATGAAAACACAAAAGATCTCAAATAGCCAAAGCAATCCTGAGGAAGAAGAATGGAGCTGGAGGAATCAGTCTCCTCACCTTCAGACTATACTACAAAGCAACAGTCATCAAGACGGTATGGTACTGGCACAAAAACAGAACTATAGACCAATGGAACAAGATTGAGAACCCAGAGATAAACCCACGCACCTCTGGGTACCTTATTTTTGACAAAGGAGGCGAAACTATAAAATGGGACAAAGACAGCCTCTTCAACAAGTGGTGCTGGGAAAATTGGAGAGCTCCATGCAAAAAAATGAAGTTGGAACATTCCCTGACACCATACACTAAGATCAACTCAAAATGGATTAAAGACCTAAACGTAAGACAAGAAATCATCAAACTCTTAGAGGAGAATATAGGCAAAACCCTCAAGGACATCAATCAAAGCAAGATCTTCTCTGACCCACCTACTAGAATAGCGGAACTAAAAAGAAAAATGAACAAGTGGGACCTAATGAAACTTAAAAGCGTTTGTACAGTGAAAGAAACCACAAAAAAGCTGAACAGACACCCCACAGAGTGGGAGAAAATCATAGCAAATGAAACAACAGACAAAGAATTAACCTCCAAAATCTACAAGCAACTCAGACAACTCAGCACTGGAAACACGAACAACCCAATCAAAAAATGGGAAAAGAACCTAAACAGACACCTCTCCAAAGATGACATACAGATGGCCAAAAATCACATGAAATGATGCTCAACTTCACTTATGATTAGAGAAATGCAAATCAAAACTACAATGAGAAATCACCTCACACCCGTCAGAATGGCCATCATCCACAAATCGACAGACAATAAATGCTGGAGAGGGTGCGGAGAAAAGGGAACACTCCTGCATTGCTGGTGGGAATGTAGATTGATACAGCCTCTATGGAAGACAGTCTGGAGATTTCTTAAAAAACTAAAAATAGAAGCACCATACGACCCAGCAGTCCCACTCTTAGGCTTATACCCTGATGAAATCAAATCTGAAAGAAGCACTTGTACCCCAATGTTCATTGCAGCTCTCTACACAATAGCCAGAACATGGAAGCAACCTAGATGCCCATTGATGAACGAATGGATACAGAAGCTCTGGTGCATATATACAATGGAATACTACACAGCTGTAAAAAGAAATGCAGAAGAGTCAGCCTTAATGAGGTGGCTGGATCTAGAACATATAAAAAGTGAAGTCAGTCAGAAAGAGAAGGACAAATACAGCATATTAACACATATATATGGAATCTAGTAGGATGGTGATGATGGCACACGCAGTGAAGCGATGGAAAGACAGACATGGAGAGTGGATATATGGACATTGTGGGGAAGGAACAGAGGGTGGTAGGTGTAAAGGAAGTAGTATGAAGGCCTGTACTATCAAAAGTGAAGAAAATAGCTCTAGTCATTGCTCTGTGAGAAAAGGAGATCCTTCAGGGATGCTGTGCGATGGTTGGGAGGGGTGGGAAGGGGGGATATACATATGACTAATCTGGGAACATACATGTCTGTAAACAACAAAACTCTGTAATATTTAAAAGTAAAATAAAAGTTAAAAAAAAAGAGAGAATAGCTACATATATCACAAAATATGTTAAATATCAACTTTTGGTTGCTATACAAAACCTAGGCTAACAACAAATTTCCCAGTTTTGATATTTGTGGTACAAAATATGTTGATGACAAGCAACTTCCATATTCTCCAAGTATAGACAGTGTTACACACAGACACTTTAAGGTATATATACCACAATCGAAAATACTCCAAACAATCCATGTATAAACTTAGCATATTATAGCTTGAACATTTTTTTTTAAAGATTTATTTATTTATTTATTTTGGGCGGGGGTAGGGTTGGGGAGGGAGGGGGGCGGGTGGGCCACTTCTGTTGGTCTTTCATTTCTCTATTTTCATCCATCTTTGTTCTTTGGCTCCTGTGGGCCTCCCATCGCGGTGGCCGCTGTCGTCGCAGAGAGCTGGTTCTGGGTGCATGCACTCCAGAGCTTTGGCTTGGTAATTGGACACATCGGTCCAGCCGCTTCGTGGCATGTGGGATCTTCCGAGGCCAGGGCTCAAACCGGCGCCCCTTGCACTGCAAGGCGGTGTCCTTACCCACTGGACCACCAGGGGAAGCCCCAAGCTTGAACATTTTTTAAAGGTATTTTTGTTTTGAAACAAAGACCATGCTTGCAAAAGTTGTATAAAACTGTTCTACACAAAGTGAAAAGGTCCATTGACCTGTCATTGGTCCATTGACCAATGACAGTTACTGAACTGTTTAGTCCACAAACAAATAAGTGTAGAATAAAAGTGGAAGTGCTTAGAAAATGTACCACTATTTGATATTGCTGATTTTTTCATTGTGTTGAATAAAATATGTCTGAAATAAATTAGGAATTGAAATATATATATATATATATATATATATATATATATATATACACATACATATATGCAACTTGTTTAGTTTGAGGATCACTGGTTCTAAAGATGGTACCATTCTCTCATTAAGGATTAGACATTGCTAATCACAGGCTTGATTAAACCATTTCTTTATCACTGTTTATATTACATTGGCTTTGTCCATTTTTCTGTTATTAGTAACTCTGCTCCACAAGCTTTGTACATTAATGTTTGGGTGCCTTGAAATGTCCAGAGGAAAACGGATGGGTCAGCCACAGTGTGAATTACAAAGAAGGAGATTACTTTCCCAAATATATGGATTGCTTGCATATTAATGTTCATACCTATATGGTTGACCCCAGTGAAAAACCAATATGTAATTTCTCATATTAGTAATAGATATAAATTAATTAACAACACTTACTTTGGCCCTGACTTTCATCCAGGACATAATGAAGTCAGATCCTTGGTAACATGGATTGATGAGAATAAATTCTCATAATTCTTCTATCACCTATCATATTTAACACTCCATCTTAACAGATTTAGATTTTTAATCCTGTTAATCATCCCTATAGCCTATACACAATCTTTATTTTGTTTTCAAAATTAGGAAGCCTTATTTATCTGATCTACCGCTTAACATTTTTTACCCATTAACTACACTTAGAGAACTCAGCATTAGCTGTGTCCTAACTGAGCAATGGGATTACAGCAGAAAAAAAAAAAAAAAACGTCATCTCTGTTGTCAGAACACTCACTATGTAGCAAGGGGGAAAATGTCAACAAACAATTACAAATGCTAAAAGAGCAAAATTTGCTGTCTTGGTTGTGTCCGATTCTTTCAATACCATGGACTGTAGCATGCTAGGATCCTCTGCCCATGGTATTGTTCAGGCAAGAATACTGAATGAGGTTGCCATTTCCTCCTCCAGGGGATCTTCATAAACATGTATCAAAACCGTGTCTCCAGTGTTTACTGCAGTGGCAGACAAATTTGTTACCGCTGGGCCAACTGGGCAGCCCATAGAGGAAAAGGGACTGATTAATTGGGAAAAGGGACAGTCACACCTTAGTATCTGTGCGGGATTAGTTCTAGGACCCTGGAACATGCGGGAAAGCTCAAGTTCCTTGTATAAGGGATAGAATGATAAAGTATTTGCATGCAATCTATACACACTCTCCGATACACTTTAATTCATCTCTTGTTGTTGTTTCTTGTTCAATCACTAAGTCATGTCTCGTTCTTTGTGACCCCATGATGCCACACTGCCCTTTCCTTCACTGTCTCCCAGAGCTTGCTCAGATTCATGTTCACTGAGTCAGTGAATGGCTATCTAACCATCTCATCCTCTGATGCTCTTTCTCCTTTTACCTTCAGTCTTTCTCAGCAAGAAGATTTTTTCCAATGAGTCAGCTCTTTTCATTAGGTGGTCAAAATACTGAAGTTTCAGGGTTTATTTCCTTTAGGAATGACTGATTTGATCTCTTTCCTGCTGAAGGGGTTCTCAAGAGTCTTCTCCAGCACTACAATGAGAAAACATCAGTTTTTTGGTCCTTAGCCTTCTTTAAGGTCCATCTCTCACATCTTTACAAGACTACTGCCAAAACCATAGCTTTCTCTATAAAGACCTTTGCTGTCAATGTGACATATCCGCTTTTTAATAAGCTGTCTACTTTGTCATAATTTGATTTCCAAGGAGCAAGTGTCCTTTAATTTCATGGCTGTCATCACAGTCCACAGTCATTTGGGAGCCCAAGAAAATAAAACTGGTCACTGCTTCCAATTCCCCTTTTATTTGCCATGAAGTGATGCGACTGGATGCCATGAACTTTTTGCATGTTGAGCTTCAAACCAACTTTTTCACCCTCTTGTTACATCTTCATCAAGGAACTGTTTAGTTCATATTCACTTTCTGCCAATAGACTGGTATAAGATCCCCTAGAGAAGGGAATAGCTACCCACTACAGTATTCTTGCCTGGAAAATCTCATGGACAGAGCTGGTGGATTACAATTCGTGGGATCACATAGAGTCAGACAAGACTATGCAAATCACCCTTTCATCTGCATATGTGAGATTGTTGATATTTCTCCCAGCAGTCATGATTCTATCTTGTGATTCATCCAGCTCAGCATTTCGTATGATGTACTCTGCATAGAAGCTAAATAACCAGGGTGACAATGTATAGCCTTGTCATACTCCTTTCCCAATTTTGAAGCCATCGGTTGTTCTATGTTCAGTACTAACTTTCTTTTAGACTCTTGTACAAGAGACAGGTAACTTAGACTTGTATTTCCATACCAATAAACTTTTTCCACAATTTGTTGTGATTCACACAGGAGCAGATGCTTTTCTGGAATTCCCTTGCTTTCTCTATGATCCAGTGAATATTGGCAATTTGATCTCAGGTTCCTCTGCCTTTTCTAATCTCTGCTTGTACATCTGGATGTTCTTGTACAACTCTAGATTACATATAATACCTAATACCATATAAATGCTCTATAAGTCATTGCTCAAAGACATATTTTTTGACAAAAGTATGCTATCGGAACAAAATATCTGAAAAATCATATTCTTGCTATTTCATGTATATCAATGCATAGAAAATAATATTTGAAAATAAATTTACCAAAGAATTAACTATGAAATAAGTTGTATGGGAATACCTGAAAGTAATTTTTCTTTAATTCTTTATACTTTTAAAAAGTGTCTTAATATTTGACAGATTTTTCAATTCTGCAAAAGAATAAAGGTTCGTTAAGTTTGAAGGACTTTTTTTTTCTAATTTTTGCTGTTTGTTCCTTTAATTTCATGGCTGTCATCACAGTCCACAGTCATTTGGGAGCCCAAGAAAATAAAACTGGTCACTGCTTCCAATTCCCCTTTTATTTGCCATGAAGTGATGCGACTGGATGCCATGAACTTTTTGCATGTTGAGCTTCAAACCAACTTTTTCACCCTCTTGTTACATCTTCATCAAGGAACTGTTTAGTTCATATTCACTTTCTGCCAATAGACTGGTATAAGATCCCCTAGAGAAGGGAATAGCTACCCACTACAGTATTCTTGCCTGGAAAATCTCATGGACAGAGCTGGTGGATTACAATTCGTGGGATCACATAGAGTCAGACAAGACTATGCAAATCACCCTTTCATCTGCATATGTGAGATTGTTGATATTTCTCCCAGCAGTCATGATTCTATCTTGTGATTCATCCAGCTCAGCATTTCGTATGATGTACTCTGCATAGAAGCTAAATAACCAGGGTGACAATGTATAGCCTTGTCATACTCCTTTCCCAATTTTGAAGCCATCGGTTGTTCTATGTTCAGTACTAACTTTCTTTTAGACTCTTGTACAAGAGACAGGTAACTTAGACTTGTATTTCCATACCAATAAACTTTTTCCACAATTTGTTGTGATTCACACAGGAGCAGATGCTTTTCTGGAATTCCCTTGCTTTCTCTATGATCCAGTGAATATTGGCAATTTGATCTCAGGTTCCTCTGCCTTTTCTAATCTCTGCTTGTACATCTGGATGTTCTTGTACAACTCTAGATTACATATAATACCTAATACCATATAAATGCTCTATAAGTCATTGCTCAAAGACATATTTTTTGACAAAAGTATGCTATCGGAACAAAATATCTGAAAAATCATATTCTTGCTATTTCATGTATATCAATGCATAGAAAATAATATTTGAAAATAAATTTACCAAAGAATTAACTATGAAATAAGTTGTATGGGAATACCTGAAAGTAATTTTTCTTTAATTCTTTATACTTTTAAAAAGTGTCTTAATATTTGACAGATTTTTCAATTCTGCAAAAGAATAAAGGTTCGTTAAGTTTGAAGGACTTTTTTTTTCTAATTTTTGCTGTTTGTTCTTTTAGCTGCATATCTTTGATGAGGAAGGTTTTAACTTATCAATAATTTTCTTTAATGTTTCTACCTTTGATGTCATATATAGAAAGATCTCCAAATTTAATGTTTTTTGGAAGGGGGGCGGGCGGGCCACTTCTATTGGTCTTTCATTCATCTATTTTCATCCATCTTTGTTCTTTGGCCCGTGTGGGCCTCCCATCACAGTGGCCTCTGTTGTCACAGAGCACCAGCTCTGGACGCATGCACTCCAGAGCTCCGGCTCGGTAATTCGACACATCGGTCCAGCTGCTCCTCAGCACGTGGGATCTTCCCAGGCCAGGGATCGAACCAGTGCCTCTTGCACTGCAAGGCGGTGTCCTTACCCACTGGGCCACCAGGGAAGCCCCAGATTTAATGTTTATATTTATACTGTAGCAGTATATTTGGTTTCGTGTTTTACTGTTAATTATTTAATAATTTTGAAATTTATGATGATATATAAAATAAGGTAAACATCTTTCCTCTCTCCAAAGAATTGGTCAATTAGTTTGACACCATGTATAGAGTAACTTGGGTATTTAATGCAAATTTTGTACTTAATACTATCTCATTCACATATCAAATATTTACATACTTTAGTTTTTCTTTGCTTTCTACTCAATTTTCTCATTTGTTTTTTTAGTGGTTAGTATACTATTTAGATTATCTTAACTGTAGGATATTTTTATATTACTTAACTAACTTACATGTATTCTTTGACTTTTCTCTCAATTATGACTTTTATTATTTTTTTCCAAACTCAAACATGAATATTTTACCCTGGAGTAAATTACATAGAAATTATCTCTGAGAGAATTATAACCCATTTTAATATGGAATGCAGAATAGTTATAGAAGAATTTTACTAAATTAATTAAACAGTTCATTTTCCTTTTTTTATAAATTTTGGCCCCTTTTATTGGTATTTCATTTATTTATTTTCATCCATCTTTGTTCTTTGGCCTGTGTGGGCTTCCTACCACAGTGATCTCTCTCCTTGCACAGTGCCAGCTCTGGGCACATGCGCTCCAGAGCGCTGGCTCGTAATTGGACACACCCGTCCAGCCCCTCTTCCACATGTGGAATCTTCCCAGGCCAGGGATCGAACTGGCGCCCCTTGCACTTCAAGGCAGACTCTTTACCCACTGGACCACAAGGGAAACCCTCATTTTCATTGTTATACTATTCAATAGTAATGTCAAAGAAATCCTTCACATATATTGACATAATTATATTATTGCTATTCTTTCTATACGACTCTCATTTATTGTGATTTTTTTTGCATTTTATACTTCTTGTTAGTGTTATTGTGTTTAATCACTAAGTCCTGCCCTACTCTTTCGGAACCCTACGGACTGTAGTCTGCCATGCTCCACTGTCTGTGGGATTTCCCAAGGCAAGAATACTGGAGTGGGTTGACATTTCTTTCTCCAGTGAATCTTTCTGACCCAGAGATCAAACCTAGGTTTCCAGCATTGCAGGTGAGTTCTTTAGTACCAATCCACCATTTGAGGTATTTATCTTCTATCAGCTATCTGTTATTTAAATACTATTATGTGCATCATCTTCAAATTATATCAGCTATTACATGGCATTGATTTTCTAGTTAAATATTGAAATGGGCAAATTTTCTGTATTTTTAAGTTCTGAATAAGTTTATGTAACAGTACCCTTTATCTTCCTTTTTCTTATATCTTTCTCCAATATAATCAACTATTTTCTTAAAATTGGTATCTGACTAACTCTTTTTTCTGAGTTTATTTCCTCTAGTGTGTATTGCATGGTTTAACATTTGATCCATTTTCTTTCAGCCCTTGAGTCATCTTATTTCCCAACTATAACCAAAGGTGGGGGAGGGGGGCAGGGTTTAAAAATTAGATAAACCATTATTCGCACAACCTCACAGAATGGGATTGGTTACAGTGGTACCAGATGAGTGCAAATTAGTTCAAGGTCTTAGCAACAGGTCTCCAAAATATTGAAAATTTTAAGAAACATAATTGAAGCTCACATTTAATTATTTTAAGACAAGCCCCATCTACTACTGAGATATCAAAGAACACATAGAATATCTTTACATACTGTTCCCAAGGATGAATTCATTTTTGTCTATTTCTTCAAGTACCTGATGCATACAATGGCAGTTAAACTTTCTTTAATGTATAAAATTCAAGCAATCTCAAAGTCTATATTGCTGGATATTAAGTGATTTAGTTTTGTTTTATGTGTGCCAGTAACTGCACATATTGCTAGAGTTCAGTCACTCAGCTGTGTCCTACTCTTTGTGATCCTATGTACTGCAGCACACCAGACTTCCCTGTCCTTCACCATATCCTAGACCTTGCTAAAACTCATGTCCATTGAGTCGGTGATACCATCCAACCATCTCACCCGCTATCACCCCCTTATACTGCTGCCCTCAGTCTTTCCCAGCATCAGTACCTTTTCCAATGAGTCAGCTCTTTACAACAGGTGGTCAAAGTATTGGAGCTTCAGCTTCAACATCAGTCCCTCCAATGAATATTCAGGGTTGATTTTCTTTGAAATTGACTTATTTGATCTCCTTTTTCACCAAGGGATTCTCAAGAGTCTTCTCAAGCACTACAGCTCAAATGTGTCAATTCTTTGGTATTGCGCTCTCTTTGGGCTGCCCAGTTGGCACTAGTGATAACCTTCCAGTTCGATCCCCGGCCTGGGAAGATCCCACGTGCCATGAAGCGGCTGGACCAATGTGTCCAACTACCGAGCCGGAGCTCTGGAGCACATGTGCCCAGAGCCGGCGTTCTGCGACGAGAGAGGCCACTGTGATTGGAGGCCCACACAGGCCAAAGAACAAAGATCAATAAGTGGAAGATCAATAGAGGCGGTCAAAAAAAAAAAAAACTTTAAAAAATTTTAGAAAATGAAATATAATTAATTCTTGGTAAGAGTTTTCTGTTTGGCTGGAAGAAAAATCTGGCAAACAAAATTGAATTTCCCTTATAATTTTTTCCATAAACAAAGCCCCAAACATTATGACTTGTCACAATTCCCAAGAATAGTGAGTCACATTTTTTATTCAGTTAAAATAAAAACAAATATTACCTTGAAATTACTAGAATATCATTTGCATTCAATTTATTTCTGTCCTATTTTTTCATCCTGAACCCATTATTTTTTTTTTAGCTTTTAATGTGTTAGATGATTATATCTTTCTGCTTATTCTTACTAAGAGAATATTATATCACAGCTCTCATTATCACTTTCACCATCCCCATTACTACTTGTCTCTAATTATAAGCTGGTAATCCATTATTATATCCTAACTGCTCTCTAGGTGCACGGAGTACTCCTACATGTAGATAAAATACAGCTGCCCTGGAGCTTTCCACATGACTCCTGATGCCCTAGACTTTCCCCCTGAAACTCCCTATATTCACTTTTTTAAAGGGTTAATGCCAGGCTCCCAAAACTTTCTTCCAGAACCACAACCTGAATCTGCTTTGACTGATTAGTTACTGTGATATGCTGATTGCAAAATATTTTAAATATTACCTCTGTTTCTATGAACCAAGCATCCACATAGTAGGAAATGTGTTTAAGAATTTTAACTATATAATCTTATTATACTAAAAAAAAGGTAACATCCATGTGTAGTTGATGTTATCTCCATTGTACAAATTGGAAAACTAAAGCTCAAAGTGTATTGTGACTTGCCCAAGATCACGTTTCCAGCAGTTAGTTTGATTAAAATGAACCTAGGTCTGTCTGATTCAAATGCTTGCATTGTCAACTAGCATTGTGTGTTTTTGGTAATAGAAGGTATGTGGTACTTTTGGTATATGTATGCATGCTCTTTTCCTTAGATAAAATGAAAAGGAAGGTATTTTTACCAGTCTGAAGTCTCCAGTATTTGAAAGGGACTTTTCTGGAGAAGGTTGATACCAGCAGGGTAGAACATTTTGTTATTAACCCTCAAAGTTTATTGGTAAAATTCTTTCTTCTTCTGAACTCTGTTTGGAAATTTCAATGCTTACTGGAGAAATATTTCCACTGGTGATACAACAGTATTTTCTCTGAAGTGGAAGCTAAGTCTGTTTGTTGTACTGATGGTAGTTTATAAATAAGCCCCTAAAATGGTGTTATTACGTTGTTCAGGTGATATATTTTAAATATAAAAGGGCAATTGTGTTGTTTCTATGCTGTAGAGTCAAGAAGGAGTACAGATGCCACCCATGAGATTCCCTAGGATACATGTTTGTACTACTAGTTTCCAGAGCAACAGTAAGACCTCTGCAACCCTACACAGGTGAAACCACTAACGGTTTAAATCCTTAGTTGTTATTAGATAAGGGAAATAATAAATCATCTCTTATGAGTAGTCCCACAATTAAGGACTATACATTTATATTTAAAAGGTTTCTTCCTTCCCATGTATGTATGTACCTGTGTTGGGAGACAGAATATTTCTTATTTTCTTTCATTTGACCTGTGTTGAATAATCAGTTTGGCTACCTTTATGGCTTAGTAGTTTACCTATATACAGATGGTATTCTGGCAGAAATAAGGGAGCACAAATCCTCACAGATCATGATGTCATAAAACATAACATGACTTGGGTGTACTTTTTTCAATGATCAGGTGAGACATTTTCTTTGCAATGTGAAATAATTGAATCATGGTAGGCAAGACCATTGTTTTGAAGTGCAAAAAGCATACATTGATGTTGAACAACCAAAGTTTTAGATTGTAGGTAACAATCATTTTGCCAGTTGGAACATCCATGTGTAGTTGATGTTATCTCCATTGTACAAATGGGCTCAAAGTGTATTGTGACTTGCCCAAGATCACGTTTCCAGCAGTTAGTTTGATTAAAATGAACCTAGGTCTGTCTGATTCAAATGCTTGCATTGTCAACTAGCATTGTGTGTTTTGGTAATAGAAGGTATGTGGTACTTTTGGTATATGTATGCATGCTCTTTTCCTTAGATAAAATGAAAAGGAAGGTATTTTTACCAGTCTGAAGTCTCCAGTATTTGAAAGGGACTTTTCTGGAGAAGGTTGATACCAGCAGGGTAGAACATTTTGTTATTAACCCTCAAAGTTTATTGGTAAAATTCTTTCTTCTTCTGAACTCTGTTTGGAAATTTCAATGCTTACTGGAGAAATATTTCCACTGGTGATACAACAGTATTTTCTCTGAAGTGGAAGCTAAGTCTGTTTGTTGTACTGATGGTAGTTTATAAATAAGCCCCTAAAATGGTGTTATTACGTTGTTCAGGTGATATATTTTAAATATAAAAGGGCAATTGTGTTGTTTCTATGCTGTAGAGTCAAGAAGGAGTACAGATGCCACCCATGAGATTCCCTAGGATACATGTTTGTACTACTAGTTTCCAGAGCAACAGTAAGACCTCTGCAACCCTACACAGGTGAAACCACTAACGGTTTAAATCCTTAGTTGTTATTAGATAAGGGAAATAATAAATCATCTCTTATGAGTAGTCCCACAATTAAGGACTATACATTTATATTTAAAAGGTTTCTTCCTTCCCATGTATGTATGTACCTGTGTTGGGAGACAGAATATTTCTTATTTTCTTTCATTTGACCTGTGTTGAATAATCAGTTTGGCTACCTTTATGGCTTAGTAGTTTACCTATATACAGATGGTATTCTGGCAGAAATAAGGGAGCACAAATCCTCACAGATCATGATGTCATAAAACATAACATGACTTGGGTGTACTTTTTTCAATGATCAGGTGAGACATTTTCTTTGCAATGTGAAATAATTGAATCATGGTAGGCAAGACCATTGTTTTGAAGTGCAAAAAGCATACATTGATGTTGAACAACCAAAGTTTTAGATTGTAGGTAACAATCATTTTTGCCAGTTGGAATATCCTTTTATGTTTCGGAACTGTGTTTAAGCCTTCATGGAAACCAGAATCTTCTGATACTGAGAAAGCAGCCTTTCTTCCAGTGAAAGAGCTTCCAAAGGATTTAAGCATTAACATTTAGAGACACATTTTGCTCCTGAAATGGGACTTAGTGAAACATACATGTGGAAATATCATACACTCAATTTCAATGATTTTGGTATTGACAGCACCATCAATTTTCCAGATGCAGTATAAGACACCCTGCCTCCTGCATATTAGCATCAGTTGAGCAAACTAGAACACCAAGCATTCAGTGAGAGCGGTAAAGGATAGATCTCATAGTGCATGGTTGTTTAGTCACTGAGTCATGTCCAACTCTTGTGACTCCATGGACTGTAGGCCATTAGGCTCCTCTGTAAATGGGATTCTCCAAGCAAGAATACAGGAGTGGGTCGCCCTTTTCTTCTCCAGGAATCTTTCCAACCCAGGAATCACACCCGGGTCTCCTGCATTGCAGACAGATTCTTTACTAATTGAGTTATGAGAGATAACTCATATCCCTCCTGTATAGTTGTGTATAGTTGTTCTTGCCTATAGGCGTCATAGTGTATACTTGCTCTTAATTCCAACTGTTTTCCAAGTATAGCCTTAAGGACACTTAGTGATTCTGTGTGCGACTTAATAAATAAATTTCAAGTTTTCTATTGCTTGCAATTAAAAACTCTAGATAATATGTTTGATTTTTCTGTTATATTTGGCCATTTCAGTATAAATATGGAAAGATAATGTCATATTAAACACATCGACATTGTTACCATGGACATGGACCTCTTGTTATTCTCTCACTTTGAATTTTTATTAGAACTCCAAGTACATAATTAACAAATTCTCTTTAGAAGCATAACACCCTCTAGATAAGGTAGAAAAGGGAATTCTGTGATGATTAAACCAATCCAAAATGTTGAATTTCTTAATTTAGAAATCTACTAATTATTTTAGTCAGGTGAGACATTTTCTTTGCAATGTGAAATAATTGAATCATGGTAGGCAAGACCATTGTTTTGAAGTGCAAAAAGCATACATTGATGTTGAACAACCAAAGTTTTAGATTGTAGGTAACAATCATTTTTGCCAGTTGGAATATCCTTTTATGTTTCGGAACTGTGTTTAAGCCTTCATGGAAACCAGAATCTTCTGATACTGAGAAAGCAGCCTTTCTTCCAGTGAAAGAGCTTCCAAAGGATTTAAGCATTAACATTTAGAGACACATTTTGCTCCTGAAATGGGACTTAGTGAAACATACATGTGGAAATATCATACACTCAATTTCAATGATTTTGGTATTGACAGCACCATCAATTTTCCAGATGCAGTATAAGACACCCTGCCTCCTGCATATTAGCATCAGTTGAGCAAACTAGAACACCAAGCATTCAGTGAGAGCGGTAAAGGATAGATCTCATAGTGCATGGTTGTTTAGTCACTGAGTCATGTCCAACTCTTGTGACTCCATGGACTGTAGGCCATTAGGCTCCTCTGTAAATGGGATTCTCCAAGCAAGAATACAGGAGTGGGTCGCCCTTTTCTTCTCCAGGAATCTTTCCAACCCAGGAATCACACCCGGGTCTCCTGCATTGCAGACAGATTCTTTACTAATTGAGTTATGAGAGATAACTCATATCCCTCCTGTATAGTTGTGTATAGTTGTTCTTGCCTATAGGCGTCATAGTGTATACTTGCTCTTAATTCCAACTGTTTTCCAAGTATAGCCTTAAGGACACTTAGTGATTCTGTGTGCGACTTAATAAATAAATTTCAAGTTTTCTATTGCTTGCAATTAAAAACTCTAGATAATATGTTTGATTTTTCTGTTATATTTGGCCATTTCAGTATAAATATGGAAAGATAATGTCATATTAAACACATCGACATTGTTACCATGGACATGGACCTCTTGTTATTCTCTCACTTTGAATTTTTATTAGAACTCCAAGTACATAATTAACAAATTCTCTTTAGAAGCATAACACCCTCTAGATAAGGTAGAAAAGGGAATTCTGTGATGATTAAACCAATCCAAAATGTTGCTTTATTCTATTTTTTATCAGTAAGTGACCATAAATGTTTAAGGCTCTTTCCTCCTCAATTTAAATTTCTGACTTTAGTTTAAAATAATATCATGGTGAGAGTAATTTTTTTTCCTATATATTTGAGGCCTCAGGTTACTGTAAACTTGATTTTTAGTGTGTGCAGTGGAATTCCAATTAATGAGATTAAAGAATCTGATCTTTCACCTCTTTCTCTTAACTAAATCTCTCAAATGAATTTAAAGGTTAACTCGTGACTGCTTCAGGGATCCATGCTTCAGATATGTTGTTATCTCATTACTTCAGTAGATTTCATTATATCCAGATCCATTATGAGTTCCAAACTACTATGCTGTCTTCAATTCTTTCTCTAATATCTCGAGTACTATAATTGTTCAATAAACAGTCACCTCTGACATATTGTACTTTATTAAGTAGCCCATTAATCTGCCTACTTAGGGATCTGAATAACTTTATGTTAATTTCTACTGACCTTGCTTTTCCTATTTTATATTTTCAGCAATTTCTGTGTAAAATGATGACATAATTATCAAATTCTGTTCGTCTTTTTTATATCAGAGAACTCTATTAAAAAATGTTTGCTATCCATCACTAGATGGCTTTTCTTTTCAAAAGAAATATCATTCATGTTTAGAACAATAAGATATTTGGAGCATGAAGATATTAAAGATTTATTTATATTATAAGCCTTTCTTAAGGTTTCTTAAATCCTAATAAAATTGTTTTTGTTGTCACTCATGAGGAATTAATTGACTCTTTTGTATCATTCACTGATAAAATATAAATGAGAAATACATCTTTTTCTCTTTCTTTCTTAAACTGGAAAAGGAAAGGACTGAATTCTGTGATCCTTACTTTAAAACCTGAATTGCTGTTAGAGTAATTTTGTTATTAATCAGTTTTCATGACCAATTTACACATAGAAATATAATATAATATGTATGCTTGTTTCAATGTATTATATATTAAATATATATTAACATAGTATATATTATATATCAATATGATATATATATTTGTAAGATATGTAATATAATATATAATGCATATGAAATGTATAGCATGTATACATTATAAATATGTACATAGACATTGTAAATATAATAAACATACATAATATGTATTAAATAATATCAATGATGTATGATATGTAATATATATACATATATAACATATATATGTTATAATCTATATGATATAATCTATACATAATATGTACATATGCTAATTATATACAATGCAAATATATCTAGTTATGTAATTATGTAATATAATCTATTTACCATATATGTAATTATGTATATATTATATATTATATATGCTATTATATATGATAACACTTATACTACTCATATTGTATATAATCTTTATTATATATAATATATATTACAATGTATTGTAATGTATTATACAATAGAACTTAATAATATGATATATTGTCATATATAATTATTATTTTGTACACAATATACATATACTAATTATATAGTAATCATTATATATTATTATTGTCATATATACTATATATACTAATTATATAATGATATATAATTATATATCATTACATAATAATATAATGTATATTATGTATCACACATATTATGTATGACATAATATATAATGTATATAATATATTCTATATATAATTTAGTATACATATGATATAATACAAGAAGTTTATGATATACATAATAATATATAATATATAACATATATAATGTATGATATATGATGTTGAATATATATAAAAATATGTAATGTAATATATATACAATATAATATATGCTATATATTTTCACATATTATGTATCATACATACATTTATCATTTATGCATTTCATAGATAATACATATTACATATCATACATATATTATATTTATAATTTATGTGTTTTATATATAATATATATTACAATGTATTGTAATGTATTATACAATAGAACTTAATAATATGATATATTGTCATATATAATTATTATTTTGTACACAATATACATATACTAATTATATAGTAATCATTATATATTATTATTGTCATATATACTATATATACTAATTATATAATGATATATAATTATATATCATTACATAATAATATAATGTATATTATGTATCACACATATTATGTATGACATAATATATAATGTATATAATATATTCTATATATAATTTAGTATACATATGATATAATACAAGAAGTTTATGATATACATAATAATATATAATATATAACATATATAATGTATGATATATGATGTTGAATATATATAAAAATATGTAATGTAATATATATACAATATAATATATGCTATATATTTTTCACATATTATGTATCATACATACATTTATCATTTATGCATTTCATAGATAATACATATTACATATCATACATATATTATATTTATAATTTATGTGTTTTATAGATAATATATCTTATATATGTTATTAATATGCATTGTATATATCATTGCATTGTTTGTAATAATCATAGACCATAATTGTCATAAATAATATAATATATTATTATATATTAGAAGAAAATAAAAATCATTCATAATTCCCTGAGATGTAGCATTATATATCATTTTAGTGTATGTATACACAGTCTGTCTCTTTATCCTCCATCTGTTCATAGATTTAATCATTTATTCATTTATTCCAAAAATATTTTTGAATGCATACTAATATCAGGTTTAATTCCTGGCAATACAGCAGTAAATGACATGGATTAAGAAAAAAATAATTGTCCTATATGGTGAATAACCTACATGAGACACTGATACGCCAATATATACTGTCACACACTTGCATAACATGCTAATCTGTATTTTGTTAGCAGCATGCTTGGTTAGATTTTTTTGAGTCATAAAACATTTGAAACATTGTTTCTTTAAAATTGAAGTGATATAAATGAGTAATATAAAATCAACAATTGAAAAATGTACAATTGAATGACACTTGATACATTCACATTGCAACCATCACCTCTAACTTGATTTAAAGCATTTTCATGACCTCAGAAGAAAAAGTTCATATCAAGTCAACTATCACTTCCTATTCCTATGTGTCTGACTCGTTATGACCCTATGGGCTGTACCCCACCCAGCTACCTTGTCCATGGGATTCTGCTCAATATTAGAGTGGCTTACCATTTCCTTTCTCAGAGGATCTTCATAATTCAGGGATGGAACCTACATTTTTTTGTTGTTGTTGTTAAAGTTTTATTCTAATGTATATGCATGTTTAAAAAAGACTTAGAAGTAGTTTTGTTACCAAGGTAATGACAGATTGTTTAGGGCTGTGGACTAAGAGGGAATTTGTGTTCTATTCTTATTGCTTATAAGTGTTTTTTTAAAAAAAAACACTTTATTTTACTTTTAACTTTTACAGAGTTTTGTTGTTTACAGATATGCATGTTCCAAGATTAGTCATATGTATATCCCCCTCTTCCCACCCCTCCCGACCATCATACAGAACCCCTGAAGGGTTTCCTTTTCTCACAGATCAATGACTAGAGCTATTTTCTTCACTTTTGATAGTACAGGTCTTCATGCTACTTCCTTTACACCTCCCACCCTCTGTTCCTTTCCCACAATGTCCATATGTCCACTCTCCATGTCTGTCTTTCCGTCGCTTCACTGCGTGTGCCATCATCACCATCCTACTAGATTCCATATATATGTGTTAATATGCTGTATTTGTCCTTCTCTTTCTGACTGACTTCACTTTTGATGATATGTTCTAGATCCAGCCACCTCATTAGGGCTAACTCTTCTGCATTTCTTTTTACAGCTGTGTAGTATTCCATTGAATATATGTACCAGAGCTTCTGTATCCATTCATTTGTTGATGGGCATCTAGGTTGCTTCCATGTTCTAGCTGTTGTAATAACCTACATGAGACACTGATACGCCAATATATACTGTCACACACTTGCATAACATGCTAATCTGTATTTTGTTAGCAGCATGCTTGGTTAGATTTTTTTGAGTCATAAAACATTTGAAACATTGTTTCTTTAAAATTGAAGTGATATAAATGAGTAATATAAAATCAACAATTGAAAAATGTACAATTGAATGACACTTGATACATTCACATTGCAACCATCACCTCTAACTTGATTTAAAGCATTTTCATGACCTCAGAAGAAAAAGTTCATATCAAGTCAACTATCACTTCCTATTCCTATGTGTCTGACTCGTTATGACCCTATGGGCTGTACCCCACCCAGCTACCTTGTCCATGGGATTCTGCTCAATATTAGAGTGGCTTACCATTTCCTTTCTCAGAGGATCTTCATAATTCAGGGATGGAACCTACATTTTTTTGTTGTTGTTGTTAAAGTTTTATTCTAATGTATATGCATGTTTAAAAAAGACTTAGAAGTAGTTTTGTTACCAAGGTAATGACAGATTGTTTAGGGCTGTGGACTAAGAGGGAATTTGTGTTCTATTCTTATTGTTATAAGTGTTTTTTTAAAAAAAAACACTTTATTTTACTTTTAACTTTTACAGAGTTTTGTTGTTTACAGATATGCATGTTCCAAGATTAGTCATATGTATATCCCCCTCTTCCCACCCCTCCCGACCATCATACAGAACCCCTGAAGGGTTTCCTTTTCTCACAGATCAATGACTAGAGCTATTTTCTTCACTTTTGATAGTACAGGTCTTCATGCTACTTCCTTTACACCTCCCACCCTCTGTTCCTTTCCCACAATGTCCATATGTCCACTCTCCATGTCTGTCTTTCCGTCGCTTCACTGCGTGTGCCATCATCACCATCCTACTAGATTCCATATATATGTGTTAATATGCTGTATTTGTCCTTCTCTTTCTGACTGACTTCACTTTTGATGATATGTTCTAGATCCAGCCACCTCATTAGGGCTAACTCTTCTGCATTTCTTTTTACAGCTGTGTAGTATTCCATTGAATATATGTACCAGAGCTTCTGTATCCATTCATTTGTTGATGGGCATCTAGGTTGCTTCCATGTTCTAGCTGTTGTATAGAGAGCTGCAATGATCATTGGGGTACAGGTGCTTCTTTCAGATTTGATTTCATCAGGGTATAAGCCTAAGAGTGGGACTGCTGGGTCGTATGGTGCTTCTATTTTTAGTTTTTTAAGAAATCTTCAGACTGTCTTCCATAGAGGCTGTATCAATCTACATTCCCACCAGCAATGCAGGAGTGTTCCCTTTCCTCCGCACCCTCTCCAGCATTTATTGTCTGTCGATTTGTGGATGATGGCCATTCTGACGGGTGTGAGGTGATATCTCATTGTAGTTTTGATTTGCATTTCTCTAATTATAAGTGAAGTTGAGCATCGTTTCATGTGCTTTTGGGCCATCTGTATGTCGTCTTTGGAGAGGTGTCTGTTTAGGTTCTTTTCCCATTTTTTAATTGGGTTGTTCATTTTTCCGATTGGGTTGTTCATTTTTCCATGGAACCTACATTTCTTATCTCCTGTATTGATATAATTTTTATACAAAACTTTGTTCAAATGGACATTTGGGTTGTTTCCACTTATAAGCTATTATGAGTTATGCTGCTGTGAATATACATGTGAATAATAGTTCAATGGATATTTATTCATTATATGAGTTCCTGTTTTACATTTCTGAGTTGTTTACATATAGCAAGAAAGTTGCTGGATCACTCAATAATTCTGTATTTAATTCCATATTTAATTTTGGGGAGAATTACCAAAATGCTTTCTTAATGACTCAATTACTTTTCATACCTATCAGCCATGCATAACACAAAGGGTTCAGACTCTTTGTATCCTTTTGAACACATTTTCCATTTTTAAAACTTATAGTCACCCTAGTGGGTATGAAATGATATCTTATTGTGGTTTAGATTTGCATTCACCTATTGACTCCTAATATTGAATACTTTTCTTATACTATTTCCCATTTGTGTATCTTCTTCAGAGAAATATCTGCATTGGTCCTTTGTCAAATTTTAAATTTTGTTGTCTATCTATTGTTGAGTCATGAGTTCTTTATTTATTCCAGATGCTAGACATTTATTATACACATGCTCACCTGCTTCAGTCATGTCTGACTCTTTGTAACCCTATGGACAGTAGCCCATCAGGGTCCTCTTTCGTTGCCATGCCTTCCTTAAGAATATCTTCCTGATCTAGCAATTGAAACCACATGAACCTATGTCTTCTTGAATTGCAGACAGATTCCTTACCCACTGAATCACTTGGGAAGTGCCTTATTACATACATGATATTTCAAATATTTTGTCTCATTATGTAGTTTTTTAAAAATTTTTCTTGATAATATCCTTTATTGATATATAAATTTTTAAAATTTTGATTCCAATTTGCCTCTCTCTCTCTCAATTTTTTTTTTTGGCCTTATGTTGCTCATGTTTTTGGTTCCATATATAAGAATCAATTTCCAAATCCAAGGACATAAAAATTTAGCCCTATATTATTGTCTAAAATTTTTATAGTTTTAAATTTTATAGTAAGTATTGATCAATTTTGAGAGAATTTTATGCATGACATACAAGGTAAGAATTTAACTTCATTCTTGTTTGTCTTGGAAAGTCTTTACATCAGCTTCACTTGTGGAAAATTTTGCCAGATATGGAAATCTTGGTTGACAGATTGTTCTTTCAGAATTTAAAGCTGCTGTCCCATTTTCTTCTGGCCCTAGTGGCTTATAAGAAACAGAAGAGTTTGAAATGCAATACTTGGGTGCAATGTGAAAATTGGCACAATGCTATTGGTTCATTCTCAAGGTAAACCATTCAATATCACTGCAATCCAAGTCTATGCCCCAAACACTAATGCTATTGAAGATGTTCAATGGTTCTTTGAAAATCTATAAGATTTTCTGAAACTAACACCAAAAAAAGATTTTCTTTTTATCATTGGGGACTGGAATGCAAAAGTAAGAAATCATGAGATATTTGGAGTAACAGGAAAGTTTGGCCATGGAGTACAAAACAAAGCGGGACAAAGGTTAACAGAGTTTTGGCAAAAGAACACATTGGTCATAGTAATTACCCTCTTCGAACAATACAAGAGACGACTCTACACATGAACATCACCAAGTGGTCAGTAATGAAATCAGATTAATCATATTTTTTGCAGCCAAAATTGGAGAAGTTCTATACAGTCAGTAAAAACAGACCTGGAGCTGACAGTGGCTTAGATCATGAACTCCTTTTTGCAAAATTCAGAGTTAATTGAAGAAAGTAGGGAAATCAGTACGCAATTCAAGTAACACCTAAATCAAATCCCTTCCAAGTATGAAGTGAAAGGTATAAATAGATTCATGGGATTAGATCTGATAGACAGAATACCTGAATAACTATGGACAGTGGATGGAGGTTCGTAACGTTGTACAGGAGGCAATGATCAAAATCATCCCCCAAGGAATGACATGAGAAAAGGCAAAATGGTTGTCTGAGAAGATCTTACAAATTGCTGAGAAAAATAGAAATACCAAAGGCAAAGGAGAAAAGGAAAGATATACCCATCTGTATGGAGCGTTCCAGAGAATAGAAAGGAAAGAAAGGCAAGCCTTCTTAAGTGAACAATGCAAGGAAATAGAGGAAAACACAGAATGAAAAAGACTAGAGATCTCTGCAAGAAAATGAGAGACACCAGGGACCATTTCATGCAAAGATAGGCACAATAAAAGATAGAAATTTTATGGACCTAGTAGAAGCAGAAGATATTAAGAAGAGGTGGAAAAAAACATAGAACTAGACATTAAAGATCTTGATGAGCTGGGTGACCGCAATGGTGTGATCACTAACCTAGAGAGAGACATCTTAGAGTGTGAAGCCAAGTGGGCCTTAGGAAGCATTACTACAAACAGAGCTAGTGGAGGTGATGCAATTCCAGCTGAGCAATTTAAAATGTTTTTAATGGTGCTGTTAAAGTGTTGCACTCAATAAGCCATAAAATTTTCAAAATTCAGCCTCAGGACTGAAAATGGTCAGTTTTCATTCCAATACAAAGAAAGGCAATATCAAAGAATGTTCCAGTTACTGCATCACTGCACTCATTTCGCACTAGCAAAGTAGTGCTTGAAAACCTCCAAGATAGGCTTCAACAGTACATGAATTGAGAACTTCCAGATGTACAAACTGGATTTAGAAAAGACAGAGGAACCAGAGATCAAATTGTCAACATCCTTTGGACCATGGAAAGAGCAAGGGCATTCCAGAAAAACATCTACATCTGCTTCATTGAATATGATAAACCCTTTGACTGTGTGGATCACAACAAACTGTGGAAAATTTTGAAGGAGATGGGAATACCAGACTACCTCACTAGCCTCCTGAGAAACCTGTGTGGAGGGAAAGAAGCAACAGTTAAAACTGGACATAGAACAACAGACTGGTTTCAAATTGGAAAAGGAGTATCTCCAGGTTGTGTATTATCATCCTGCTTATTTAATTTATATGCAGAGTACCTCATGCGAAATGCTTGGCTGGGTGAAGCACAAGTTATAATCAAGAATGCCAGCAAAAATATCAATAACCTCAGGTATGCAGATGACACCACCCTTATGGTAGAAAGTGTAGAGGACCTATAGAACCTCTTGATGAAGGAGAAAGAGGAAAGTTAAAAAGCTGGCCTAAAGGCTTCCCTGGTGGTCCAGTGGGTAAATAGTCTGCCTTGCAGTGCAAGGGGAGATGGTTCAATCCCTGGACAGGGAAGATCCTATGTGCTGAGGAGTGGCTGGGCCAGTGTGTCCAATTGTGAGTCAGTGCTCTGGAACGCATGTGCCCAGGGACGGTGCTCTGCAACAAAAGAAGCCACTGCAATGGGAGGCGCACACATGCCAAAGAAAAAAGATGGGTGAAAAGTAAATGATAACTTAGAGGTCCAAAAAAAAAAAAGAAAGAAATGAAAAAGCATTTAGCAAAAATTATGAAAATAAAAAAAGCTGGCCTAAAACTCAACATTGAAAAAGCAAAGATTATGGCATATGGTCCCATCACTTCATGGCAAATAGATGGGCAAACAAAGAAAACAGTGACTGACTTGATTTTCTTTGGCTTCAAAGCCACTGTGGATGGTGACTGCAACCAGGAAATTAACAGACACTTGCTCCTTGAAAGAAAAGCTATCAGGAACCTAGACAGTGTATTCAAAAGCAGATTCACAGAGACTTTGCTGAAAAAAGCCCTTATAATCAAAGCTATGGCTTTCCCAGTAATCACCTACGGATGTGAGAGTTGGACCATAAATATGGTTGAGAGTCAAGAATTGATGCCTTTCAACTTCAGTGCTGGGGAAATCTCTTAAAAATCCGTTGGACTGCAGGAGATCAAACCAGTCAATTCTAAAGGAAATCAACCCCAAATATTCATTGGAAGGAATGATGCTGAAGCTGAAGCTCCAATTCTTTGGTCCCTAATGCAAAGAGACAACTCATTGGCAAAGAGTCTGATATTGGGAAAATAGAAGACAAAAGGAGAAGGAGACCACAGAAGATGAGATGGTTGGATGGCATCACTGTGTTAACAGAACTGAGTTTGAGCAACCTCCAGCACATGGTGAAGGACAGAGAAGCCTACTGTGCTGTACTCCACGGGGTCAAAAGGAGTCAGACATTTCTGAGCAACTGAACTGAACTGATGGCATTTCTATAGTTAGTTTTTTTAAGGAACTTTCATACTGCTCTTGATAGTGGCTGTATAAATACAGATTCTCATCAATAGTGTGAAAGCATTTTCACCCAATGCACTCCAGAAATTTTTGTTTGTAGAATTTTTGATGATTGCCATTCTGGCTTACATGAGATAATGCCTTATTGTAGTTATGATTTGCATTTATCTAATTGTTACTGATGTTGAGTATCTTTTCATGTGTATGTCTTTTTTTGAAGAAGTGTTCAGCTCTTCTACCTATTTTTTGATTAGGTTATCTGTCTTCTTAATATTGAGCTGCATGATATGTTTGCATATTTTGAAGATTCATCAATTGTAAGTTACTTCTTTTGGAAATATTTTCTCATATTCTAAGGGTTGTCTTTTTGTCTTGTTTATTGTTTCCTTGGCTGTGAATAGGTGCCCCCTGATGGTTCGTATTGTAAAGGATATGCCTGAAATGCAAGAGACCAAGGCTCAATCTCTGTGGTGGGAAGATCCCCAAGAGATGAGAATGACAACTCACTCCAGTATTCTTGCCTGGAGGATTCCACGGAAAGAGGACCCTGAAGGGTTATAATCCATGGAATCTCAAAGAGTCAGACATGACTGAGGAACTAACATTTTTATTTTGCTGTGCAAAAGCATTGAAGTTTAATTAAGCCCCATCTATTTTTGGTTTTGTTTTTTTAATTTTCATTATTCTAGGAAGTGTATCAAAAAAGATCTTGCTTCAATTTATGTCATAGTGTTTCCTCCCTATGTTTTTCTCTAAGATTTTTCTAGTACCTGGTCTTATAAGCATTTAATTCATTTCGAGTTTATTTTTATGTACAGTGTTATGGAGTACTCTAATTTCATGTTTTTGAATGAAGCTTTCCAATTATTTCCAACATTACTTATTGAAGATAAGTCTTCTCTATTGCATATTGATGCTTCCTTTGTTATTCATTTGGTGACCAAAAGTGTGTGGGTTTATCTCTAGGCTTTCTATCCTGTTACATTGATTTATATTTCCTTGATGTCCTGTAGCTTTGTATTATAGACTGATATTTCTAGCTCCATTTTTCTTTCTCAAGATTATTTGGCTATTTGGTGTCTTTTGTGTCTCATACAAACTTTAATATTTTTATTATAATTTTATAAAAACATCCTTGGTAAGTTGATAGGAATTGCATTGAATCTGTAGATTTATTTGAGTAGCATAGATATTTTCAGCATATTGATTATTCCAAGTCAAGTATATGGTCTATCTCTACATCTGTTTGTGTCATCTTTTATGCTTTTCATCACTGTATTATAGCTTTCTGACTACATGCCTTTTGCCTATTTAGGTAGATTTATTCCAAGGTATTTTATTATTTTTGTTGCAAGGGTAAATGTGATTGTTTCCTTATTCTCTCTTATATTTTATTGTTAGTATATAGGAACACAAGATTTATCTGTATTAATTTTTTATCCTACAAATTTCCAAATTCATTGATGAACTGTACTATTTTTCTTATGGCATCTTCAGAATTTTCTATGTATAGTATTATGTCATCTTCAAACAGTGACAGTTTTAATGTTTATCCAATGTGTATTCCTATTTCTTTTTTCCCATAATGACTATGGCTCAAACTACCAAAGCTATGTTGACTAAAAATGGGGAGAGTGGGTATGCTTGTTTTGTTCCTGAACTTAGAGGAAATGCTTTTGATTTTCCACCATCAGAAATGACGTTTGCTGTGGGTTTGTTGTATATGGTCCTTATTACATTAAGGTTAGTTCTGTCTATGTCTGCTTTCTGGAGAGTTTTCAGCATAAATATGTCTTGAATTTTTTCAAGATGTTTCACTGTATCTGTTAAGACAATCATATGGGTTTTAATTTTCAGCTTGTTAGTATAGTGTACCACAATGATTGGTGAATCAGTGCACAACTGGGATAAAGCCCACTAGATCATGTTATATAATCTTTTCTGTGTTGGTGGATTTTTTTTTCTGGTATTTCATTAAGGGATTTTGCAACCATGTTCATCAGTGTTATTGACCTATGATTTTCTTTTTTTGTGATATCTTTACGTAATTATGGTATCAGGGAGATGGTGTCCTCTTAGAATGATCTTGGGTGGGTTCTTCCCAAGGAAATTTTTGGAAAAGTTTGAGAAAGATGGTGTTAGCTATTTCCTAAATGTCTGATAGAATTTGGTTGTTAAGATACCTGATTATGAATTTTTGTTGGGAGAATTTTAATCACAGTTTCAATTTCAATACTTGTGATTGGTCTGCTCATCTGTTCATTTATTTATTCTAACTAAAGCAAAGAAGAATATTTTTCACAATAAAAGGTACAATTCATAATGAAGATTGACATCAGAAAACTTTTTACCCCTTAACAACAAAGAAACAAAGATATTTAAAGCAAAACTCAGAAGAAATATAAGGCAAAAGAAAAAATATATATAAATATAGTGAGACATATTAACATTTCTCTGAGAATATTTTATCAAATCCAGAAAAAAATAAGAATAAGAGCATCTTGGGCTTCCCCTGGTGGTCTAGTGGGTAAGGACACCGCCTTGCAGTGCAAGGGGCGCCGGTTCCATCCCTGGCCTGGGAAGATCCCACGTGCCGCGGAGCGGCTGCACTGATGTGTCCAATCACCGAGCCGGAGCTCTGGAGCGCATGCACTCAGAGCCGGTGCTCTGCAACGACAGACGCCACCGCTATGGGAGGCCCACAGGAGTCAAAGAACGAAGACGGATGAACAGAGAGAAACAAAAGACCAATAGAAGTGGCCCGCCTGCTCCCCTCTTTCCCTCCCCAACCCGACCCCCACCCAAAAATAAATAAATAAATAAATCTTTTAAAAAAAAAAAAAATAAGAGTATCTTGAATGATGTCATTAATTATTTCAATATAATGGATTTATGTGTAATTCATTTATATTAATCATACACTACACAAATATATTTAAATTTTTGTATATCATATGTTGTTTTTAAAGATTTATTTATTTATTTATTTTGGGCGGGGGTCGGGTTGGGGAGGGAGGGGAGCGGGCGGGCCACTTCTGTTGATCTTTTCATTTCTCTATTTTCGTCCGTCTTTGTTCTTTGGCCCCTGTGGGCCTCCCATCGCTGTGGCGTCTGTCGTTGCAGAGCACCGGCTCTGGGCGCATGCGCTCCAGAGCTCCGGCTCGGTAATTGGACACATCAGTGCAGCCGCTCCGCGGCACGTGGGATCTTCCCAGGCCAGGGATGGAACCGGCGCCCCTTGCACTGCAAGGCGGTGTCCTTACCCACTGGACCACCAGGGGAAGCCCTCATATGTTGTTTTTATATGGCCATAGGACATTTACAAAAACTGGCAAGAAGATAAACATTACTAACTTTCAAAAGTAGACTTATTTTTTGTGTATGTGATTCAGTTATACATACACACATGTATTATTTTTGAAATTAATTCCCACTACAGCTTATTACAAGATATTAACTATAGTTCCCTCTGACATACAGTAAACCTTTGTTGCTTGTTGCATATGCTATCAATTAGAAATTTAACATACTATACAATAAGCCTTTGCTGTTTGTTACAAATAGGAATATAGTGAGACTTTCTTTGAGAATATTTTATCAAATCCAGAAAAATAAGAATAAGAGCATCTTGGGCTTCCCCTGGTGGTCTAGTGGGTAAGGACACCGCCTTGCAGTGCAAGGGGCGCCGGTTCGATCCCTGGCCTGGGAAGATCCCACGTGCCGCGGAGCGGCTGGACTGATGTGTCCAATCACCGAGCCGGAGCTCTGGAGCGAATGCGCTCAGAGCCGGTGCTCTGCAACAACAGACGCCACCAATATGGGAGGCCCACAGGAGTCAAAGAACGAGACGGATGAACAGAGAGAAACAAAAGACCAATAGAAGTGGCCCGCCTGCTCCCCTCTTTCCCTCCCCAACCCGACCCCCACCCAAAAATAAATAAATAAATAAATCTTTTAAAAAAAAAAAAAATAAGAGTATCTTGAATGATGTCATTAATTATTTCAATATAATGGATTTATGTGTAATTCATTTATATTAATCATACACTACACAAATATATTTAAATTTTTGTATATCATATGTTGTTTTTAAAGATTTATTTATTTATTTATTTTGGGCGGGGGTCGGGTTGGGGAGGGAGGAGGCGGGCCACTTCTGTTGATCTTTTCATTTCTCTATTTTCGTCCGTCTTTGTTCTTTGGCCCCTGTGGGCCTCCCATCGCTGTGGCGTCTGTCGCAGAGCACTGCTCTGGGCGCATGCGCCCAGAGCTCCGCCTGCACTGACACATCAGTGCAGCCGCTCCGCGGCACGTGGGATCTTCCCAGGCCAGGGATGGAACCGGCGCCCCTTGCACTGCAAGGCGGTGTCCTTACCCACTGGACCACCAGGGGAAGCCCTCATATGTTGTTTTTATATGGCCATAGGACATTTACAAAAACTGGCAAGAAGATAAACATTACTAACTTTCAAAAGTAGACTTATTTTTTGTGTATGTGATTCAGTTATACATACACACATGTATTATTTTTGAAATTAATTCCCACTACAGCTTATTACAAGATATTAACTATAGTTCCCTCTGACATACAGTAAACCTTTGTTGCTTGTTGCATATGCTATCAATTAGAAATTTAACATACTATACAATAAGCCTTTGCTGTTTGTTACATATGTATTTTTTAATTAGGAATCTACCATTCTGTTCATACAAAATCAAACAAGTAGAATCAAAATGTCATGATTATTTTTTTCGTTAGGAAAAAGTTCATAATTTTCTAAAATATATAGGTATTATACATACTATTCATACATATATATATATAAAAGCTTTTATACTATGCTTGAGAAAGTACATCAAAAAGACAACAGAATAAAAGAATAAAGAAAAGGAGAGGGGCTTCCCTGGTGGTCCAGTGGGTAAGGACACCACCTTGCAGTGCAAGGGGCGCCGGCTCGAGCCCTGGCATGGGAAGATCCCATGTGCCGCGGAGCGGCTGGACTGGTATATCCAATTACTGAGCCAGAGCTCTGGAGCACATGTGCCCAGAGCCGGTGCTCTGCGACAACAGAGGCCACCACGATGGGAGGCCCACACGGGCCAAAGAACAAAGATGGATGAAAATGAACAAATGAAAGACCAATAGAAGTGGCCTGCCTGCTTCCCTCCCTCCCCACCCCCACCCCCACCAAAATAAATAAATAAATAAATAAATCTTTAAAAAAAAAAAAGAAAAGGAGAAATTGGAAACCAAAAACTAAATAAAATGGGAGCAGTATACAAGAAATAGAAAAAGTGAAACAAACTAGATAAAAGTAAACGATCCTCATATAATCCAGTTGTTTTTAAACACGGCTGCTCAAGTCTTGAGCCAAGATGGTGGAGTAGCAGTACATGCACTCATCTACTGCAAGAGCACCAGAACTGCAACTGGTTGCTGAAAAACTATCAACAGGAGGATGTTGGATACCACCAAGTTTAACGAGGCCCCATTTGTTTATTTTTGTTTTAATTTTCATTATTCTAGGAAGTGGATTAGAAAAAAAAAAATATCCCATGTCCAAGAGCAAAGGAGAAGATTCAATAAGATGGTAGGAGGGGAGCAATCGCATTTTTAAAATCAGATTTCAAACACACAAGAGACACTTGGGAGGGTACAAACAAAAACTTGTGTACACCAACCCCCAGGGGAAACAGCAGTGACCTTCATAAGAGACTGAGGCATACCTGCCTTTGAAGGTCTGAGTGACTTCTGAGTGTCTCCTGGAGAGACACAGGTGAGCAGTGGCCTGCAGCAGTCCTTGGAAGTACAGTGTGTAGCTTAAGTCCTTTTGAAGGAGGCCATCATTAGTCGAACTACAGAGCTACAGACTGGGGAAACAGGTTCTGGAGGGGAACAAACAAAACTGTGTGTGAACAAGGATCTGGGAGAAAGGAGAGGAGACTCCACATGAGACTGAGCCAAACTCACTTTTGAGTGTTCCAAAGTTTCTAAGAGAAATGTGGGTCGACTGTGGCCTGCCATGGGGTCACGGACACTGAAGCATCAGTCCTGGTGTAGAAAGCTGGGATAAATCCTTTTGGAGAAGGTTACCATTACCCCGACCACAGTTTGGCCTCAGGCCAAACTACAGGAAGGGAACATAGCTCCACCAATCAGCAGATAATTGTATTGAAAATCAAGTACCCGACTTCTGGGGAGGGGTTTAGTGTTGGAACAGGTGGAGCTACAGAAAAGAGCCAGCCAAAGAGGCCTTCTGAGGGCTTCCCTGGTGGTCCTGTTGGTAAGGACACCGCCTTGCAGTGCAAGAGGCACCAGTTCAATCCCTGGCCTGGGACGATCCCACGTGTTGCGGAGCGGCTGGATCGATGTGTCCAACTACAGAGCTGGAGCTTCGGAGTCCATGCGCCCAGAGCCGGTGCTCTGCAACGAGAGGGGCCACAGTGATGGGAGACCTACACAGGCCAAAGAACAAGGATAAATAAATGAAAGATCAATAGAAGTGGCCAAAAAGAAAAAGAGGCCTTCTGTGCTACTGCTACCAGAGGCAAGGAAAAGATGCTGATAGAGTCATCCTAAGCAGACAATGTAGACTATCACTTAAAGCAAGGGAAAGGAGCCTGACAGCAGAGACTTAAAAAAAAAAAAAGTATATATATATATGTATGTGTATATATATATATATATATATATATATATGTATGTACATACATGTATGTATGTATATATGTGTATATGTATATATATATATATGATTTTTACATTTTGACTTGTTCTGGAGTTGCTTCTGGATTATTTTTTTCTTTCTTTCCCCACCATCCTATTTTCCTTCTTCTTCTTCTGTGGTAGTTGTCAATTTTATTGTACTATTAAATATATTTAAGCTTTTACCATAATTTTAAAGCCTGTTTTATCTCATTTTTATACTTTGACTTCTAAATCGGCATTTGAGGTTCTGTTGGGTTTTTGTTTTCTTCTTCTTACCTCAGCCTTTTTTTCCCTCCTCTTCTGATGTTTCAGTTGTCTGGGGAAACAGGTTCTGGAGAAAAACTGTTCCTGGGAGAAAGGAGAGGAGACTCCACATGAGACTGAGCCAAACTCACTTTTGAGTGTTCCAAAGTTTCTAAGAGAAATGTGGGTCGACTGTGGCCTGCCATGGGGTCACGGACACTGAAGCATCAGTCCTGGTGTAGAAAGCTGGGATAAATCCTTTTGGAGAAGGTTACCATTACCCCGACCACAGTTTGGCCTCAGGCCAAACTACAGGAAGGGAACATAGCTCCACCAATCAGCAGATAATTGTATTGAAAATCAAGTACCCGACTTCTGGGGAGGGGTTTAGTGTTGGAACAGGTGGAGCTACAGAAAAGAGCCAGCCAAAGAGGCCTTCTGAGGGCTTCCCTGGTGGTCCTGTTGGTAAGGACACCGCCTTGCAGTGCAAGAGGCACCAGTTCAATCCCTGGCCTGGGACGATCCCACGTGTTGCGGAGCGGCTGGATCGATGTGTCCAACTACAGAGCTGGAGCTTCGGAGTCCATGCGCCCAGAGCCGGTGCTCTGCAACGAGAGGGGCCACAGTGATGGGAGACCTACACAGGCCAAAGAACAAGGATAAATAAATGAAAGATCAATAGAAGTGGCCAAAAAGAAAAAGAGGCCTTCTGTGCTACTGCTACCAGAGGCAAGGAAAAGATGCTGATAGAGTCATCCTAAGCAGACAATGTAGACTATCACTTAAAGCAAGGGAAAGGAGCCTGACAGCAGAGACTTAAAAAAAAAAAAAGTATATATATATATGTATGTGTATATATATATATATATATATATATATATATGTATGTACATACATGTATGTATGTATATATGTGTATATGTATATATATATATATGATTTTTACATTTTGACTTGTTCTGGAGTTGCTTCTGGATTATTTTTTTCTTTCTTTCCCCACCATCCTATTTTCCTTCTTCTTCTTCTGTGGTAGTTGTCAATTTTATTGTACTATTAAATATATTTAAGCTTTTACCATAATTTTAAAGCCTGTTTTATCTCATTTTTATACTTTGACTTCTAAATCGGCATTTGAGGTTCTGTTGGGTTTTTGTTTTCTTCTTCTTACCTCAGCCTTTTTTTCCCTCCTCTTCTGATGTTTCAGTTGTCAAATTTTTTAGTACTATTAAATATATTCATGTTTTTAAGAATCATTTTAATCACATTTTTATTTTGGTTATATACTTCTGCTTCTATGTTGGCCTTTTGTGGTCCTGTGGGGTCCTTGTTTTATGTTATGTTAGAGAAAACATATTTCTCTATCTTTGTTTTAGTTGTTAACATTTAATTATCTATTATTATTTTTTCTATAAATATTTCTTTGTTTGCTTTTTCTGTTCTTCTTGTCCTATAGCACTAAACCTTGACATATACAAACCTTCTTTATCTACCTCTATTTAACTTTGCATTACTATTGTATCCTTCTTCTCTATCTATTCTTTCTCTTCTTTCTTTTACTCATCATGTTCATTAGTTTGCTTTCCTTTTTTTTGCTTTATCCCCATTTGAGACCTTGCTCCAGTTTTATTTTCTAATTTGTGCCTTCATTAGTTTGGTTCTTTCCTAACTGGTGGATATCATTTTGATCTCTGTTCCCTAGGCCAATCAAATGTGCTTTATTTTATTAGATTGTTTGGTTTTATTTATGGATGTATATTTATATGTGTATCATCCATTATGGTATTTAATATTAGGGATTTTTAATTGTCATTTGTCAGGGGTATGCTTTTTGTTCATCATTTGTATATATATGTTTTAATAACATTTAATGCCATAACAAACCAACTGTGGAATCTCCATACCCTGGGAAGAGATCAAACCCTAAACTTCACAGAGGGACTCCAAAGACGTTATACTACCACTGAATGCCTAATACAAGGAAATATTAAGCAGTGAGAACTCCCACTAAAGCAAGGACACATATACAAGACCTGGCATCATCCAACCACTGGTAGCACCATGCACAAGATGCTCTATCCAAACAACAAACCCAATCATAAGCAAGTAGGTTACCTGAATAACTCAGTCCTGCCAATCACAAGGAAAATAAATAAGTAAAAACTAACCTTGTCCCACATGCAACATAAATCTTACCACAAACCACTGGACCAACCTTATGAAGGCAGAAACCAAAAGAAATAAAGAATTCAACATTGAGACCTGAGAAAAGGAAACTTCAATATCAACAAATTAAAAATTTATAATAATAATAATGAAAAGGAGGGAAAATACTGCATAAATGAAGGAACAACTTAGAAACACACATCCAGATAAAAGAAGAGGAATTAGACCAACTATCTGAAAGTGAACTCAGGAAAATGATTGTAAAGATGATCCAAAACCTGGAAAATAGAATGGAGAAAATTCAAGAATAAATAAACAAAATGAACAAAGATGCACAATAAATTAAGAATAAACAAACAACACAGTTGCTGAAATTAAAAATACTCTGAAGGAATCATTAGTAAAGTATCTTAGACAGAAGAACAGATAAGTGAACTGGAACATAGAAAGGTGGAAATCACCGTTGAAGAACAGAATAAAGACTGAAAAGAGCTGAAGATAGTCTCAGAGACGTCTGGGATAATATCAATTGCACCAAATTTCAAATTGTGAAGGTTCCAGAAAAAATACGTGATAAATAAAGAGTATGAGGTTATTTTCTAATTTGTGCCTTCATTAGTTTGGTTCTTTCCTAACTGGTGGATATCATTTTGATCTCTGTTCCCTAGGCCAATCAAATGTGCTTTATTTTATTAGATTGTTTGGTTTTATTTATGGATGTATATTTATATGTGTATCATCCATTATGGTATTTAATATTAGGGATTTTTAATTGTCATTTGTCAGGGGTATGCTTTTTGTTCATCATTTGTATATATATGTTTTAATAACATTTAATGCCATAACAAACCAACTGTGGAATCTCCATACCCTGGGAAGAGATCAAACCCTAAACTTCACAGAGGGACTCCAAAGACGTTATACTACCACTGAATGCCTAATACAAGGAAATATTAAGCAGTGAGAACTCCCACTAAAGCAAGGACACATATACAAGACCTGGCATCATCCAACCACTGGTAGCACCATGCACAAGATGCTCTATCCAAACAACAAACCCAATCATAAGCAAGTAGGTTACCTGAATAACTCAGTCCTGCCAATCACAAGGAAAATAAATAAGTAAAAACTAACCTTGTCCCACATGCAACATAAATCTTACCACAAACCACTGGACCAACCTTATGAAGGCAGAAACCAAAAGAAATAAAGAATTCAACATTGAGACCTGAGAAAAGGAAACTTCAATATCAAAAAATTAAAAATTTATAATAATAATAATGAAAAGGAGGGAAAATACTGCATAAATGAAGGAACAACTTAGAAACACACATCCAGATAAAAGAAGAGGAATTAGACCAACTATCTGAAAGTGAACTCAGGAAAATGATTGTAAAGATGATCCAAAACCTGGAAAATAGAATGGAGAAAATTCAAGAATAAATAAACAAAATGAACAAAGATGCACAATAAATTAAGAATAAACAAACAACACAGTTGCTGAAATTAAAAATACTCTGAAGGAATCATTAGTAAAGTATCTTAGACAGAAGAACAGATAAGTGAACTGGAACATAGAAAGGTGGAAATCACCGTTGAAGAACAGAATAAAGACTGAAAAGAGCTGAAGATAGTCTCAGAGACGTCTGGGATAATATCAATTGCACCAAATTTCAAATTGTGAAGGTTCCAGAAAAAATACGTGATAAATAAAGAGTATGAGGCAATTTTTGAACTGATCATAGTTGAAAATTTCCCCAGCATGGGAATGGAAATAGTCAACCAAGTCCAAGAAGCACAAAGAGCCCCATAAAGAATTAACCCTAGGGCTTCCCCTGGTGGTCCAGTGGGCAAGGACACCGCCTTGCAGTGCAAGGGGCGCCGGTTGGAGCCCTGGCCTGGGAAGATCCCACGTGCCGCGGAGCGGCTGAACTGATGTGTCCAATCACCGAGCTGGAGCTCTGGAGCGCATGCGCCCAGAGCCGGCTCTGCAACAACAGACGCCATTGCGATGGGAGGCCCACAGGAGCCAAAGAACGAAGACGAATGAAAATAGAGAAATGAAAGACCAATAGAAATGGCCAGCCCGCTCCTCTCCCTCCCCAACCTGACCCTCGCCCAAAATAAATAAATAAATAAATCTTTAAAAAAAAAAAAGAATTAACCCTAGGAGAAACATCCCAAGACACATACTATTTAAGTTAACACAGATTAAACGCAAAGAAAGATTATCAAAAGCAGCAAAATAAAAGCAACAAGTGAAGTAGAAGTCAAACCCCATATGTTTAACAGCTGATCTTTCAGCAGAAACTCTTCAGGCAAGAAGGGAATAAATGACATATTTAAAGTACTGAAAGGGAAAAAAAAAAATCTACAACCAATATTACTCTGTGAAAGGGATAAATGAAGGAACAACTTAGAAACACACATCCAGATAAAAGAAGAGGAATTAGACCAACTATCTGAAAGTGAACTCAGGAAAATGATTGTAAAGATGATCCAAAACCTGGAAAATAGAATGGAGAAAATTCAAGAATAAATAAACAAAATGAACAAAGATGCACAATAAATTAAGAATAAACAAACAACACAGTTGCTGAAATTAAAAATACTCTGAAGGAATCATTAGTAAAGTATCTTAGACAGAAGAACAGATAAGTGAACTGGAACATAGAAAGGTGGAAATCACCGTTGAAGAACAGAATAAAGACTGAAAAGAGCTGAAGATAGTCTCAGAGACGTCTGGGATAATATCAATTGCACCAAATTTCAAATTGTGAAGGTTCCAGAAAAAATACGTGATAAATAAAGAGTATGAGGCAATTTTTGAACTGATCATAGTTGAAAATTTCCCCAGCATGGGAATGGAAATAGTCAACCAAGTCCAAGAAGCACAAAGAGCCCCATAAAGAATTAACCCTAGGGCTTCCCCTGGTGGTCCAGTGGGCAAGGACACCGCCTTGCAGTGCAAGGGGCGCCGGTTGGAGCCCTGGCCTGGGAAGATCCCACGTGCCGCGGAGCGGCTGAACTGATGTGTCCAATCACCGAGCTGGAGCTCTGGAGCGCATGCGCCCAGAGCCGGCTCTGCAACAACAGACGCCATTGCGATGGGAGGCCCACAGGAGCCAAAGAACGAAGACGAATGAAAATAGAGAAATGAAAGACCAATAGAAATGGCCAGCCCGCTCCTCTCCCTCCCCAACCTGACCCTCGCCCAAAATAAATAAATAAATAAATCTTTAAAAAAAAAAAAGAATTAACCCTAGGAGAAACATCCCAAGACACATACTATTTAAGTTAACACAGATTAAACGCAAAGAAAGATTATCAAAAGCAGCAAAATAAAAGCAACAAGTGAAGTAGAAGTCAAACCCCATATGTTTAACAGCTGATCTTTCAGCAGAAACTCTTCAGGCAAGAAGGGAATAAATGACATATTTAAAGTACTGAAAGGGAAAAAAAAAAATCTACAACCAATATTACTCTGTCCAGCAAAGATCTTACTCAGATTTGATGGACAAATCAAAAGCTTTACAGAAAGCAAAGTGTAAGAGAATTTCATACAAACTATCCTTGCAACAAAATTTAAAGATACATATGTATATAGACAGCAAATAAAAGAGAAGAAAAAGATCTATAAAAGTAACCCCAAACATTTATGAAGATGGGAATAGGAACATGTGTATAAATAATTACTTTAAATGTAAATCAACTAAGCACTGCAACCAAAAGAAACAGGCTGGTTGAACAGATAGAAAAACAAAAACCCATATATATGGTTTTTATAGGAAATCCACAGCATACCTAAAGACACATATAGATTGAAAGTGAGATGATGGAAAAATATATTCCACGCAATTGGAAATCAAAAGGAAGTTGGAATAGCTATACTCATATCATAAAAACAGAACTTAAAATAGAGAATATTATAAAAGATAAGGAAGAAGCACCTGTACCCCAATGTTCATTGCAGCTCTCTACACAATAGCCAGAACATGGAAGCAACCTAGATGTCTATTGACGAATGAATGGATACAGAAGCTCTGGTACATATATACAATGGAATACTACTCAGCTGTTAAAAGAAATGCAGAAGACTCAGTCCTAATGAAGTGACTGGCTCTAGAACCTATCATAAAAAGTGAAGTAAGTCAAAAAGAGAAAGACAAATACAGTATACTAACACACATATATGGAATCTAGTAGGACGGTCATGATAACACACTCAGTGAACTCATGGAAAAACAGACAGAGCATAGACATATGGACATTGTGAGGAAGAAATAGGGAGGGGGAGGCATGGAGGGAGTGACATGGAAACCTATATTGTCATGTGTGGAAAAGATAGCTATTGTCATTGTGCTAAGGGAATAGGAGTGCTTACAGTAAAATAAATAAATAAATAAATCTTTAAAAAAAAAAAAGAATTAACCCTAGGAGAAACATCCCAAGACACATACTATTTAAGTTAACACAGATTAAACGCAAAGAAAGATTATCAAAAGCAGCAAAATAAAAGCAACAAGTGAAGTAGAAGTCAAACCCCATATGTTTAACAGCTGATCTTTCAGCAGAAACTCTTCAGGCAAGAAGGGAATAAATGACATATTTAAAGTACTGAAAGGGAAAAAAAAAAATCTACAACCAATATTACTCTGTCCAGCAAAGATCTTACTCAGATTTGATGGACAAATCAAAAGCTTTACAGAAAGCAAAGTGTAAGAGAATTTCATACAAACTATCCTTGCAACAAAATTTAAAGATACATATGTATATAGACAGCAAATAAAAGAGAAGAAAAAGATCTATAAAAGTAACCCCAAACATTTATGAAGATGGGAATAGGAACATGTGTATAAATAATTACTTTAAATGTAAATCAACTAAGCACTGCAACCAAAAGAAACAGGCTGGTTGAACAGATAGAAAAACAAAAACCCATATATATGGTTTTTATAGGAAATCCACAGCATACCTAAAGACACATATAGATTGAAAGTGAGATGATGGAAAAATATATTCCACGCAATTGGAAATCAAAAGGAAGTTGGAATAGCTATACTCATATCATAAAAACAGAACTTAAAATAGAGAATATTATAAAAGATAAGGAAGAAGCACCTGTACCCCAATGTTCATTGCAGCTCTCTACACAATAGCCAGAACATGGAAGCAACCTAGATGTCTATTGACGAATGAATGGATACAGAAGCTCTGGTACATATATACAATGGAATACTACTCAGCTGTTAAAAGAAATGCAGAAGACTCAGTCCTAATGAAGTGACTGGCTCTAGAACCTATCATAAAAAGTGAAGTAAGTCAAAAAGAGAAAGACAAATACAGTATACTAACACACATATATGGAATCTAGTAGGACGGTCATGATAACACACTCAGTGAACTCATGGAAAAACAGACAGAGCATAGACATATGGACATTGTGAGGAAGAAATAGGGAGGGGGAGGCATGGAGGGAGTGACATGGAAACCTATATTGTCATGTGTGGAAAAGATAGCTATTGTCATTGTGCTAAGGGAATAGGAGTGCTTACAGTGGCTTGGGGCGATGGTCCAGAGGGGTGGGATGGGGGAAACGGGGGGGGTGGGGACCATGGATATGCATATGACTGATCTGGGAACATACATATCTGTGAACAACAAAACTCTGTAAAACCTTCAAAATAAAGAATTAAAATAAAAAAAAGATAAGGAAGAAACTACACAAAAATCAATTCAAGAGGAAAACATGACAATTATAAATATTTATGCACCTAACATAGGAACACTTCAATACATAAGGCAAACACTATCACACATAAAGTGAGACATTGTCAGTAAACAAAATAATAGTAGGATACTTTAACACTCCACTTACACCAATCATTAAAACAAAGAAACAAACAAAAAATAATAACATTAAGTAAACTCAAGTCTTAGATGACACATTAGATCAGAAAGATCTCAGTGATATCCTCAGGACATTCCATCCAAACACAGATGAATACACTTTCTTTTCAACTGCAAACGGAACATTCTCCAGAATATACAACAGTATGTGAAACAAATCAAACATCAATACATTTAAGAAATTTGAAATACATTAATAAAACCAAATGATGGTTCTTTGAAAAGATATGAAAAATTGGCAAATGTTTAGCCAGAATGATCAAAAAGAAAAGACAGAAAAATTAAATCAACAAAATAAATGAAAAAGAAGAGGTTTCCAACAGACAATGCAGAAATGCAAAGGCTAATGTTCACTATCGTGAACAACTATATGGCAATAAAATGCATAACCTGGAAGAAATGGACAGGTTTTTAGAAAAGTTCAATCTTCAAGAATGAACCAGGAAAAAATAGAAATTATGAACAATTAAATTATAACTGCTGAAATAGAATCTGTGATCAAAAATCTCTGAAAAAATAAAGGCCCAGGGCCAGATGGCTTCACAGGTGAATTCTATCAAACATTTGGAGAAGAGCTAATGCCTATCCTTCTAAAACTCTTTCAAAAACAGCACAGGAAGGAAAACTTCCAAACATTATAGGAGACCACCATCACCCTGATACCAAAACCAGGAAAAAGAAAACACTCACAAAAAATTATAGGCCAATTTCCCAGATGAGCATAGATGCTAAAATCCTCAACAAAATTCTAGCAAAAGGATTCAACAACAGGGCTTCCCTGGTGGTCCAGTGGAGTGCAAGGGGTGCCAGTTCGATTCCCTGGTGGTCCAGTGGAGTGCAAGGGGTGCTGGTTCGATCCCTGGTCTGAGAAGATTCCACATGCCATGAAGCGGCTGGACAGATGTGTCCAACTAAGGAGCTGGAACTCTGGAGCGCATGTACCCAGAGTCTGTGCTCTGCGACGAGAGAGGCCACTTCAATGGAGAGACCCACACAGGCCAAAGAACAAAAAGATAAATAAATGAGAGATCAATAGAAGTGGCAAAAATAAATATATATATATATTCAAAAAAATTGTCCACATCAAATATATATATATATATGTGTGAAAAAATTCAACGACACACCAGAAGCTCATAAACCATGATAAAGTTTGACTTATTTCAGGCATACAAAGAATTTTCTATATCTACAAATTAATCAATGTGATACACAATATTAATAGATTGAAAGGTACAAATCACATGATATCTGTAGATGCAGAAAAGGCCTTTGACAGAATTCAGTGCCCATTTATGATTAAAAAAAAAAAAACTGTTGCAAAGATGAGGACACAAGGAATCTACTTCAACAGAGTGAAAGCCTGATTATGTTAAGTCCACAGCAAACATTATTCTCAATGGTGAAAAACTGAAAGCATTCCCTCGGAGATCAAGAACAAGAGAGGGGTATCTGCTCTGACCACTGTTATTCAACAGAGTTTTGAAAGGTCTAGCTAATGCAATTAGAGAAGAAAAATAAACAAAATAAAATAAAGTAAATTAAGAGTGAAAAAGAAGTAAAACTCTCACTGTTTGCAGATGATATGATACTATACATAGAAACCCAAAAGATACTATTAGAAAATTACTAGTGATAATCAATGAATTTAGCAAAGTTGAAGATGCAAAATCAACACACAGAAATCAGAAAATTACAAAGAATCAGAAAAACTAATGCCTATCCTTCTAAAACTCTTCCAAAAAATTGCACAGGATGGAAAACTTCCAAACATTATAGGAGACCACCATCACCCTGATACCAAAACCAGGAAAAAGAAAACACTCACAAAAAATTATAGGCCAATTTCCCAGATGAGCATAGATGCTAAAATCCTCAACAAAGCTCTAGCAAAAGGTTTCAACAACAGGCCTTCCCTGGTGGTACAGTGGAGTGCAAGGGGTGCCAGTTCGATTCCCTGGTGGTCCAGTGGAGTGCAAGGGGTGCTGGTTCGATCCCTGGTCTGAGAAGATTCCACATGCCATGAAGCGGCTGGACAGATGTGTCCAACTAAGGAGCTGGAACTCTGGAGCGCATGTACCCAGAGTCTGTGCTCTGCGACGAGAGAGGCCACTTCAATGGAGAGACCCACACAGGCCAAAGAACAAAAAGATAAATAAATGAGAGATCAATAGAAGTGGCAAAAATAAATATATATATATATTCAAAAAAATTGTCCACATCAAATATATATATATATATGTGTGAAAAATTCAACGACACACCAGAAGCTCATAAACCATGATAAAGTTTGACTTATTTCAGGCATACAAAGAATTTTCTATATCTACAAATTAATCAATGTGATACACAATATTAATAGATTGAAAGGTACAAATCACATGATATCTGTAGATGCAGAAAAGGCCTTTGACAGAATTCAGTGCCCATTTATGATTAAAAAAAAACTGTTGCAAAGATGAGGACACAAGGAATCTACTTCAACAGAGTGAAAGCCTGATTATGTTAAGTCCACAGCAAACATTATTCTCAATGGTGAAAAACTGAAAGCATTCCCTCGGAGATCAAGAACAAGAGAGGGGTATCTGCTCTGACCACTGTTATTCAACAGAGTTTTGAAAGGTCTAGCTAATGCAATTAGAGAAGAAAAATAAACAAAATAAAATAAAGTAAATTAAGAGTGAAAAAGAAGTAAAACTCTCACTGTTTGCAGATGATATGATACTATACATAGAAACCCAAAAGATACTATTAGAAAATTACTAGTGATAATCAATGAATTTAGCAAAGTTGAAGATGCAAAATCAACACACAGAAATCACTTGCTTTCCTAAATACTAACAACTAAATCTCAGAAAGTGATATCGATGAATAAATCCCATTCACCACTGCAACAAAAATAAGAAAATATCTAGCAATAAATCTTTCTAAGGAGACAAAAAGTTGTACACAGAAAATTATGACACTGATGAAAGAAATCAAAGACAACTATATTTCCAAATGCAATCTACACATTCAATGTGATTCCTATTAAATTACCAATGACATTTTTCAAAGAACTAAAACAAACAATATCACAATACATATGGAAGCACGAAAGACCCTAGATAATCAAAGCAGTCTTAAGAAAGAAGAATGGATCTTGAGGAACCAACCTTCCTGACTTCAGACTATACTACAAAGTGACATTCATCAAGAAAGCATGGTGCTGTAAGCCATCATCACCTTGATTACAAAACCAGGCAAAAACACACAAAAAAGAAAATTTCAGGTCACTATCACTGATGAACATAGATGCAAAAATCCTCAACAAAATTCTGGCAAACAGAATTCAGCAACATATCAAAAACCTCATACACCATGACAGGCATGTGAGGATTCTTCAATATCTGCAAATCATTGAATGTGACACATCATATCAACAAATTGAAAGATAAAAATCATATGATAATCTCAATAGCTGCAGTGAAAGTCTTTGAAAAAATCCAACATAAATTTATGATTAAAAACTTAAAAAATGGACATAGAAGGAACCTACCTCAATATAGCGAAAGCCATACATGACAAGACTACACCAAACATTATCCTCAATGATGAAAAACTGAAAGTATTTCCTCCAAGATCAGGAAAAAGACAGGGGTGCCCACTCTCACCACTGTTATTCAGTACTTTCTTAGAAGTACTATCTATAGCATTTAGAGGAGAAAAAGAAATAAAAGGCATCCATATTTGAAAAGAAGACATATAACTGTTACTGTTTGCAGACAATATGATACTTTACATAGAAAAACCTAAAGACACTATCAGAAAATTTCTACAGCTAATCAGCGAATTTAGAAAAGTCACAGGATACAAAATCAATGCACAGAAATCACTCAAATTCCTATATACAAACAACGAAAAACCAGAAAGAGAAATCAAGGATGCAATCCCATTCACCATTGCAACACAAACAATAAAATATCTGGGAATAAACCTACTTAAGAAGACAAAAGAACTGTACAAAGAAAATTATAAGACACTAATGAAATAAATCATAGACGACATAAATGGTTGGAGAGATACTCCATATTCCTGGGTTAGAAGAATCAGTATCGTGAAAATGACCATGCTACCAAATATCATCTACAGATTCAAAGCAGTCCCTATCAAATTACCAATGACATTTTTCACAGAACTAAACCAAAACATAGCACAGTTCTTATGGAAACCAAAAAGACCCCAGATAAACCAAAATCATGAAGGAAGAATGGAGCTGGAGGGATCAGTCTTCATCTTCAGACTATACTACAAAACCAGGCAAAACACACAAAAAGAAAATTTCAGGTCACTATCACTGATGAACATAGATGCAAAATCCTCAACAAAATTCTGGCAAACAGAATTCAGCAACATATCAAAAACCTCATACACCATGACAGGCATGTGAGGATTCTTCAATATCTGCAAATCATTGAATGTGACACATCATATCAACAAATTGAAAGATAAAAATCATATGATAATCTCAATAGCTGCAGTGAAAGTCTTTGAAAAAATCCAACATAAATTTATGATTAAAAACTTAAAAAATGGACATAGAAGGAACCTACCTCAATATAGCGAAAGCCATACATGACAAGACTACACCAAACATTATCCTCAATGATGAAAAACTGAAAGTATTTCCTCCAAGATCAGGAAAAAGACAGGGGTGCCCACTCTCACCACTGTTATTCAGTACTTTCTTAGAAGTACTATCTATAGCATTTAGAGGAGAAAAAGAAATAAAAGGCATCCATATTTGAAAAGAAGACATATAACTGTTACTGTTTGCAGACAATATGATACTTTACATAGAAAAACCTAAAGACACTATCAGAAAATTTCTACAGCTAATCAGCGAATTTAGAAAAGTCACAGGATACAAAATCAATGCACAGAAATCACTCAAATTCCTATATACAAACAACGAAAAACCAGAAAGAGAAATCAAGGATGCAATCCCATTCACCATTGCAACACAAACAATAAAATATCTGGGAATAAACCTACTTAAGAAGACAAAAGAACTGTACAAAGAAAATTATAAGACACTAATGAAATAAATCATAGACGACATAAATGGTTGGAGAGATACTCCATATTCCTGGGTTAGAAGAATCAGTATCGTGAAAATGACCATGCTACCAAATATCATCTACAGATTCAAAGCAGTCCCTATCAAATTACCAATGACATTTTTCACAGAACTAAACCAAAACATAGCACAGTTCTTATGGAAACCAAAAAGACCCCAGATAAACCAAAATCATGAAGGAAGAATGGAGCTGGAGGGATCAGTCTTCATCTTCAGACTATACTACAAAGCAACAGTCAACAAGACAGTATGTTACTGACACAAAAACAGAAATATAGACCAATGGAACAAGATAGAAATAATCACAAATGAAACAACTAACAAGGAATTAATTTTCAAGATATAGAAGCAGCTCATATAACTCAACACCAAAAATGAACCAGCCCAATCAAAAAATGGGAAAAAGACCTAAACAGAGATCTCTCCAAAGAAGACATACAGATGCATGTGTTAGTATATAATATTTATCTTTCTCTCTCTGATTTACTTCACTCTGTATAATAGGCTCTAGTTTCATCCACCTCATTAGAAGTGACTCAAATGCGTTTCTTTTTATGGCTGAGTAATATTCCACTATGTTTAGGTAGTACAACCTCTTGATCCGTTCATCTACTGATTAACATCTAGGTTGTTTCCATGATGTAGCTAGTGTAAATACTGCTGCAATGAACATAGGGGTACATGTGGGTTTTTTTTTTCAATTTTCATTTTCTCAGGGTACATCCCTAGTATTAGGAAAGCTGGATCATATGGTGTTTCATTCCTAGTTTTTAAAACAATCTCCATACCGTCTTCCATAGAGGCTGTATCAGTTCACATTTCCACTAATAGTGCAAGAGTGTTCACTTTTCTCCGCATCCTCTCTAAAATTTGTAGATTTTTGATGAAGACCATTCTGGCTGGTGTGCGGTAGTATCTCATTGTAGTTTTGATTTGCATTTCTCTAATAATGAGTGAAGCTGAGAATCTCTTCATCTGTTTATTAGCCATCTCTATGGCTTTGGAGAAAAGTCTATTCAGGTCTTTTTAACATTTTTTTGATTGGCTTGTTTGTTGTTTGGTATTCACTGTTATGAGGTGCTTGTATATTTTGGAAATTTTTCCTTTGCCAGTTGTTTCATTTGCTATTATTTTCTCACATTCTGAGGGCTGACTTTTCACCTCATTTATAGCTTGCCTTGCTGCCCAAGAGCTTTTATGTTTAATTAGGTCCAGCGTGTTTATTTTTGTTTTTATTTCTATTGCTCCAGGACATAGTCAAAAGGGATTTTGCTTTGATTTATGTCATTCAGTGTTCTGCTTATATTTTCCTCTTAGTGTATTATAGTTTCTGGTCTTATACTTAGGTCTTTAATTGATTTTGAGTTTATATGTATGCATTGTGTTAGGAAAGTGTTCTAATTTCATTCTTTAAAACATAGCTACCAGTTTTCCAGGCATCACTTATTGAAGGGACTGTTTTTGCCCCTTTGTATATTCTTGCCTTCTTAGTCAAAACTAAGGCACCCATAAGTGTATGGATTTATCTCTGGGTTCTCTATCTTGTTCCACTTGTCTTTGTTTTTGTGCCTCTACTATACTATCATGATAGCAGTAGTTTTGTAGCGTAGTCTGAAATCAGGAAGGTTGTTTCCCCCACTTCCATTCTTCTTTCTCAAAACCGCTTTGGCTGTTTGGGGGCTTCTGCATTTCCATTTGAATTGTGAAGTTTTCTTCTATTTCTGTGGAAATTCCACTATGTTTAGGTAGTACAACCTCTTGATCCGTTCATCTACTGATTAACATCTAGGTTGTTTCCATGATGTAGCTAGTGTAAATACTGCTGCAATGAACATAGGGGTGCATGTGGGTTTTTTCAATTTTCATTTTCTCAGGGTACATCCCTAGTATTAGGAAAGCTGGATCATATGGTGTTTCATTCCTAGTTTTTAAAACAATCTCCATACCGTCTTCCATAGAGGCTGTATCAGTTCACATTTCCACTAATAGTGCAAGAGTGTTCACTTTTCTCCGCATCCTCTCTAAAATTTGTAGATTTTTGATGAAGACCATTCTGGCTGGTGTGCGGTAGTATCTCATTGTAGTTTTGATTTGCATTTCTCTAATAATGAGTGAAGCTGAGAATCTCTTCATCTGTTTATTAGCCATCTCTATGGCTTTGGAGAAAAGTCTATTCAGGTATTTTTAACATTTTTTTGATTGGCTTGTTTGTTGTTTGGTATTCACTGTTATGAGGTGCTTGTATATTTTGGAAATTTTTCCTTTGCCAGTTGTTTCATTTGCTATTATTTTCTCACATTCTGAGGGCTGACTTTTCACCTCATTTATAGCTTGCCTTGCTGCCCAAGAGCTTTTATGTTTAATTAGGTCCAGCGTGTTTATTTTTGTTTTTATTTCTATTGCTCCAGGACATAGTCAAAAGGGATTTTGCTTTGATTTATGTCATTCAGTGTTCTGCTTATATTTTCCTCTTAGTGTATTATAGTTTCTGGTCTTATACTTAGGTCTTTAATTGATTTTGAGTTTATATGTATGCATTGTGTTAGGAAAGTGTTCTAATTTCATTCTTTAAAACATAGCTACCAGTTTTCCAGGCATCACTTATTGAAGGGACTGTTTTTGCCCCTTTGTATATTCTTGCCTTCTTAGTCAAAACTAAGGCACCCATAAGTGTATGGATTTATCTCTGGGTTCTCTATCTTGTTCCACTTGTCTTTGTTTTTGTGCCTCTACTATACTATCATGATAGCAGTAGTTTTGTAGCGTAGTCTGAAATCAGGAAGGTTGTTTCCCCCACTTCCATTCTTCTTTCTCAAAACCGCTTTGGCTGTTTGGGGGCTTCTGCATTTCCATTTGAATTGTGAAGTTTTTCTTCTATTTCTGTGGGAAATGCCATTGATAATTTAATAGGGATAACATTAAATCTGTAGATTGTATTTGATAGTATAGTCATTTTCACAATATTGATTCTTTCAACCCCAGGAACATGGAATATCTCTTCATCTGTTGGTGTCATCTTTGATTTCTTCCATCAGTGTCTTATAATTTTCTGTATAAAGCGTTATAGTCCCCTTAGGTTGGTTTACACCTATAAGTTTTATTATCTGCATTACATTTGTGAATGGAATTGATTCCTTGATTTCTCTTTCTAGTTTTTCATTGCTGTATATAGGAATGCAAGTGATTTGTCTCTATTGATCTTGTATCCTACAATTTTGCTAAATTCACTGATTAGCTCTGGTAATTTTCTAATAGGATTCTTAAGGATTTCTGTGAATAGTATTATGTCACCTGCAGACAGTGAGACATGTACATATTCTTTGTCAATCTTGGCTAATTTTTTCTTCTCTAATTGCTTGATATGAAATAGCTAGTACTTCCAAGACTATATTGATTAATAGTGGTGAAAGTGGACATCCCATTCTTGTTCTTGATCTTAGAGGGAATGTTTTCAGTTTTTCACCATTGAGAATAATGTTTGCTGTGGACTTACCAAATATATGGTCTTTAATTGATTTTGAGTTTATATGTATGCATTGTGTTAGGAAAGTGTTCTAATTTCATTCTTTAAAACATAGCTACCAGTTTTCCAGGCATCACTTATTGAAGGGACTGTTTTTGCCCCTTTGTATATTCTTGCCTTCTTAGTCAAAACTAAGGCACCCATAAGTGTATGGATTTATCTCTGGGTTCTCTATCTTGTTCCACTTGTCTTTGTTTTTGTGCCTCTACTATACTATCATGATAGCAGTAGTTTTGTAGCGTAGTCTGAAATCAGGAAGGTTGTTTCCCCCACTTCCATTCTTCTTTCTCAAAACCGCTTTGGCTGTTTGGGGGCTTCTGCATTTCCATTTGAATTGTGAAGTTTTTCTTCTATTTCTGTGGGAAATGCCATTGATAATTTAATAGGGATAACATTAAATCTGTAGATTGTATTTGATAGTATAGTCATTTTCACAATATTGATTCTTTCAACCCCAGGAACATGGAATATCTCTTCATCTGTTGGTGTCATCTTTGATTTCTTCCATCAGTGTCTTATAATTTTCTGTATAAAGCGTTATAGTCCCCTTAGGTTGGTTTACACCTATAAGTTTTATTATCTGCATTACATTTGTGAATGGAATTGATTCCTTGATTTCTCTTTCTAGTTTTTCATTGCTGTATATAGGAATGCAAGTGATTTGTCTCTATTGATCTTGTATCCTACAATTTTGCTAAATTCACTGATTAGCTCTGGTAATTTTCTAATAGGATTCTTAAGGATTTCTGTGAATAGTATTATGTCACCTGCAGACAGTGAGACATGTACATATTCTTTGTCAATCTTGGCTAATTTTTTCTTCTCTAATTGCTTGATATGAAATAGCTAGTACTTCCAAGACTATATTGATTAATAGTGGTGAAAGTGGACATCCCATTCTTGTTCTTGATCTTAGAGGGAATGTTTTCAGTTTTTCACCATTGAGAATAATGTTTGCTGTGGACTTACCAAATATATGGCCTTTTTAACTTTGAGGTAGGTTCTTTCTATGCCCATGTTTTAAAGAATTTTCATCATAAATGTGTTCTAAATTTTGTCAAAGGCTTTTTCTATATCAATTTATATTATTTTATGGATTTATCTTTCAATCTGTTAATTTGGTGTATCACATTAATTGCTTTGCATATTTTGAAGAATCCTTGCTTCTTTGGAATAAAGCCAACTTCATCATGTATGAGTTTTTTAATCTGCTATTGAATTCTGTCTGCTAGAATTTTGCTGAGGTTTTTTTAATCTTTGTTCATTAGTGACACTGCCTACAATTTTTTCTCTTGTGTTATATTTGACTGGTTTTGATATCAAGGTGATGGTAGCCTCCTAGAATGAGTTAGGAAGCATTCCCTCATGTACAATTTTTTGAAAGAGTTTTAGAAGGATATATATTATCACTTCTCTAAATGTTTGATAGATATCACCTGTGAAGTCAGAGGGTACTGAACCTTTATATCTGGGGAGAACTTTGATCATAATTTCAATTTGATGCTTGTAACTGAGCTATTCATAATTTCTTGTACTTCCTAGTTAGTCTTGGAAGATTGAACTTTTCTAAGAATCTGTCCATTTCTTTCATAGTGTCAACTTTATTGCCATATAGTTTCTCATAATAGACTCCTCTAATCATTTGTATTTCTACATTATCTTTTGTAACTTCTATATTTTTGTTTCTAATTTTTTGATCAATTCCTCTCTCTTTTTCTTAACGAGTTTCTCTGAATGTTTGACAATTTTACTTATCTATTCAAGGAACCAGCTTTTAGTATTATTAATGTATATTATTGTTGCTTTCAATTTTTTTAAAATTCATTTCTCTCTGATATTTATCATTTGTTTCCTTTGACTCACTTTGGGTTTTCTTGTTCATCTTTTTCCAATTGGTTTAGGCATAAAGTTAGGTTGCCTCATGATGCTCCTGTCTCTTGAGGTAGGATTGTATTGCTATACACTTATCTCTTAAGGATTTCTGTGAATAGTATTATGTCACCTGCAGACAGTGAGACATGTACATATTCTTTGTCAATCTTGGCTAATTTTTTCTTCTCTAATTGCTTGATATGAAATAGCTAGTACTTCCAAGACTATATTGATTAATAGTGGTGAAAGTGGACATCCCATTCTTGTTCTTGATCTTAGAGGGAATGTTTTCAGTTTTTCACCATTGAGAATAATGTTTGCTGTGGACTTACCAAATATATGGCCTTTTTAACTTTGAGGTAGGTTCTTTCTATGCCCATGTTTTAAAGAATTTTCATCATAAATGTGTTCTAAATTTTGTCAAAGGCTTTTTCTATATCAATTTATATTATTTTATGGATTTATCTTTCAATCTGTTAATTTGGTGTATCACATTAATTGCTTTGCATATTTTGAAGAATCCTTGCTTCTTTGGAATAAAGCCAACTTCATCATGTATGAGTTTTTTAATCTGCTATTGAATTCTGTCTGCTAGAATTTTGCTGAGGTTTTTTTAATCTTTGTTCATTAGTGACACTGCCTACAATTTTTTCTCTTGTGTTATATTTGACTGGTTTTGATATCAAGGTGATGGTAGCCTCCTAGAATGAGTTAGGAAGCATTCCCTCATGTACAATTTTTTGAAAGAGTTTTAGAAGGATATATATTATCACTTCTCTAAATGTTTGATAGATATCACCTGTGAAGTCAGAGGGTACTGAACCTTTATATCTGGGGAGAACTTTGATCATAATTTCAATTTGATGCTTGTAACTGAGCTATTCATAATTTCTTGTACTTCCTAGTTAGTCTTGGAAGATTGAACTTTTCTAAGAATCTGTCCATTTCTTTCATAGTGTCAACTTTATTGCCATATAGTTTCTCATAATAGACTCCTCTAATCATTTGTATTTCTACATTATCTTTTGTAACTTCTATATTTTTGTTTCTAATTTTTTGATCAATTCCTCTCTCTTTTTCTTAACGAGTTTCTCTGAATGTTTGACAATTTTACTTATCTATTCAAGGAACCAGCTTTTAGTATTATTAATGTATATTATTGTTGCTTTCAATTTTTTTAAAATTCATTTTCTCTCTGATATTTATCATTTGTTTCCTTTGACTCACTTTGGGTTTTCTTGTTCATCTTTTTCCAATTGGTTTAGGCATAAAGTTAGGTTGCCTCATGATGCTCCTGTCTCTTGAGGTAGGATTGTATTGCTATACACTTATCTCTTAGAATTTCTTTTGCTGCATTTGCTTGCAATATTTTCATTGTCATTTGCTTCTAGGAATTTTATTTTTTGTTTTATTTTATTTTATTTTATTTGCAAATGTCTGGTGGTTAACTGCCAGACATCGACCTGAATCTGCCATAGGTATACATATGCCCCTGCCTCTTGAACCTGCTTCCCATCTCCCTCCAAATCCCATCCCTCCAGGTTGCCACAAGGCCCCTGCTTGAGATCCCCTAGTCCCACCGCATATTCCCCTCCCTCATCCCAAAGTCCCTAAGACTGCTTTCCATATTCACTCCTCCATTGCTGCTCTGCATATACATTTATCAGCGCCATCATTCTAGATTTCATACATGTGTATCAGTATACAATATTTATCTTTCTCTCCCTGCCATGCTTCACTCTGTATAATAGGTCCTAGATTCAAACACCTCATTAGAAGTGATTCAATTGCATTTCCTTTTATAGATGAGTAATATTCCATTGAATATATGTACAACAGCTTCTTTACCCATTCATTTGTCAATGGACATCTAGGCTGCTTCCATGTTCTAGCTATTGTAAATAATGTTGCAGTGAATAATTGGCTACATAGGTATCTTTCAATTTTGATTTTCCTCATATGGTGTTTCTATTCCTTGTTTTGGAATTGTCACACTGTTTTCCATAGTGTCAACTTTATTGCCATATAGTTTCTCATAATAGACTCCTCTAATCATTTGTATTTCTACATTATCTTTTGTAACTTCTATATTTTTGTTTCTAATTTTTTGATCAATTCCTCTCTCTTTTTCTTAACGAGTTTCTCTGAATGTTTGACAATTTTACTTATCTATTCAAGGAACCAGCTTTTAGTATTATTAATGTATATTATTGTTGCTTTCAATTTTTTTAAAATTCATTTTCTCTCTGATATTTATCATTTGTTTCCTTTGACTCACTTTGGGTTTTCTTGTTCATCTTTTTCCAATTGGTTTAGGCATAAAGTTAGGTTGCCTCATGATGCTCCTGTCTCTTGAGGTAGGATTGTATTGCTATACACTTATCTCTTAGAATTTCTTTTGCTGCATTTGCTTGCAATATTTTCATTGTCATTTGCTTCTAGGAATTTTATTTTTTGTTTTATTTTATTTTATTTTATTTGCAAATGTCTGGTGGTTAACTGCCAGACATCGACCTGAATCTGCCATAGGTATACATATGCCCCTGCCTCTTGAACCTGCTTCCCATCTCCCTCCAAATCCCATCCCTCCAGGTTGCCACAAGGCCCCTGCTTGAGATCCCCTAGTCCCACCGCATATTCCCCTCCCTCATCCCAAAGTCCCTAAGACTGCTTTCCATATTCACTCCTCCATTGCTGCTCTGCATATACATTTATCAGCGCCATCATTCTAGATTTCATACATGTGTATCAGTATACAATATTTATCTTTCTCTCCCTGCCATGCTTCACTCTGTATAATAGGTCCTAGATTCAAACACCTCATTAGAAGTGATTCAATTGCATTTCCTTTTATAGATGAGTAATATTCCATTGAATATATGTACAACAGCTTCTTTACCCATTCATTTGTCAATGGACATCTAGGCTGCTTCCATGTTCTAGCTATTGTAAATAATGTTGCAGTGAATAATTGGCTACATAGGTATCTTTCAATTTTGATTTCCTCAGGGTATACACCTAGTAGTGGGATTGCTGGGTCATATGGTGTTTCTATTCCTTGTTTTGGGGGGAATTGTCACACTGTTTTCCACAGTGGCTGTATTAGTTTATATTGCCACCAATGGTGCAAGATGGTTCCCTTTTCTCCAACACCTGCTTCAGTATTTATTGTTTGTAGACATTTTGATGATGGCCATTCTGACCAATGTGAGTTGATATTTCATTGTAGTTTTGATTTGCATTTCTCTAACAGTGAGCAATGTTGAGCGTCTTTTCATGTGTTTGTTGGTCATCTGTATATCTTCTTTGGAGAGATGTCTTTTTAGGTCTTTTTTTTTTTTCTATTTTTTGATTGGGTAATTTGTTTTTTGGTGTTCAGTTGTCTGAGCTGCTAGTCTGTTTTGGAAATTAATTATTCGTTGGTTGTTTCATTTGCTATCATTTTCTCCCATTTGAAGATTTTATTTCACCTTCTTTATAGTTTCTTTTGCTGTGCAAAAGCGTTTGAGTTTATAATTAGGTCATGCTTGTCTTTTGTCTTTACTTCCATTACACTAGGAGATAGGTCATAGAAGATCTTGCTTTGATTTATGTCATTGAGTGTTCTGTCTATGTTTTCCTCCAAGAGTTTTGTTGTCTCTGGTCTCACAGTTAGATCATTAAGCGATTTGACATGATCTTTGTATATGGTGTTAGGCAGTGCTACAACTTCATTCTTTTACATGTAGCCATCCAGTTCTTCAAGCACCACTTATTGAGAAGGATGTCTTTGCCCCATTGTATATTCTTGCCTCCTTTGTCAAAAATAAGGTATCCATAAGAGTGTGGGTTTATCTCTGGACTCTCTATCTTGTTCCATCACTCTATATTTATGGTTTTGTGCCAGTACCATACTGTCTTGATGAATGTTGCTTTGTAGTATAGTCTGAAGTCAGGAAGACTGATTTCTCAAGATCCCTTCTTCTTTCTTAAGACTGACTTGACTATCTGGGCTTTTTGTGTTTTCATATAAATTATGACTAGTTCCTTTACCCATTCATTTGTCAATGGACATCTAGGCTGCTTCCATGTTCTAGCTGGCAGTGAATAATTGGCTACATAGGTATCTTTCAATTTTGATTTCCTCAGGGTATACACCTAGTAGTGGGATTGCTGGGTCATATGGTGTTTCTATTCCTTGTTTTGGGGGGAATTGTCACACTGTTTTCCACAGTGGCTGTATTAGTTTATATTGCCACCAATGGTGCAAGATGGTTCCCTTTTCTCCAACACCTGCTTCAGTATTTATTGTTTGTAGACATTTTGATGATGGCCATTCTGACCAATGTGAGTTGATATTTCATTGTAGTTTTGATTTGCATTTCTCTAACAGTGAGCAATGTTGAGCGTCTTTTCATGTGTTTGTTGGTCATCTGTATATCTTCTTTGGAGAGATGTCTTTTTAGGTCTTTTTTTTTTTTCTATTTTTTGATTGGGTAATTTGTTTTTTGGTGTTCAGTTGTCTGAGCTGCTAGTCTGTTTTGGAAATTAATTATTCGTTGGTTGTTTCATTTGCTATCATTTTCTCCCATTTGAAGATTTTATTTCACCTTCTTTATAGTTTCTTTTGCTGTGCAAAAGCGTTTGAGTTTATAATTAGGTCATGCTTGTCTTTTGTCTTTACTTCCATTACACTAGGAGATAGGTCATAGAAGATCTTGCTTTGATTTATGTCATTGAGTGTTCTGTCTATGTTTTCCTCCAAGAGTTTTGTTGTCTCTGGTCTCACAGTTAGATCATTAAGCGATTTGACATGATCTTTGTATATGGTGTTAGGCAGTGCTACAACTTCATTCTTTTACATGTAGCCATCCAGTTCTTCAAGCACCACTTATTGAGAAGGATGTCTTTGCCCCATTGTATATTCTTGCCTCCTTTGTCAAAAATAAGGTATCCATAAGAGTGTGGGTTTATCTCTGGACTCTCTATCTTGTTCCATCACTCTATATTTATGGTTTTGTGCCAGTACCATACTGTCTTGATGAATGTTGCTTTGTAGTATAGTCTGAAGTCAGGAAGACTGATTTCTCAAGATCCCTTCTTCTTTCTTAAGACTGACTTGACTATCTGGGCTTTTTGTGTTTTCATATAAATTATGATAGTTTTTTTTCTAGTTCTGTGAAAAATGACATTGGCAATTTGATAGAGATCACTTTGAAAATGTAGATTATATTTGAGAGTATAGTCATTTTTATGATAATGATTCCTAAAACCCAGGAACATGGTACATCTCTCCATCTGTTTATGTCTTCTTTGATTTCTTTCATCAGTGTCTTATAATTTTCTATGTACAGCTCTTTTGTCTCCTTCAGTAGGTATATTCCTAGACATTTTACTCTTTTTTGTTGCAATGGTGAATGGGATTGCATCCTTGATTTCTCATTCTGATTTTGCACTGCTAGTATATAGGAATGTGAGTGATTTCTGTGTATTGATTTTGTATCCTGCAACTTTGCTGAATTTGTTGATTAGCTCTAGTAACTTTTTGATAGTACCTTTAAAGTTTTCTATGTCTAGTATCATGTTTGCAAAAATGAGAGTTTTGCTTCTTCTTTTTAAATCTGGATGCCATTTATTTCTTTTTCTTCTCTAATTGCTGTCGTTAGAATGTCCAAGACTATGTTGAATAACACTGGTGAGGCTGGGCACCCCAGTCTTATTTCTGATCTTGGAGGGAATACTTTCAGGTTTTCACCATTGAGAATAAAGTTTCCTGTGATCTTCTCATACATGGCTTTCACTATGTTGAGGTAGCTTTCTTCTATGCCTATATCTTGAAGAGTTTGTATCATAAACGAAAGCTGGATTTTGTTAAAGACTATTTCTCTATCTTTGTGTTATCATATGATTTGTATTTTTCACCTTGTTATGCTATACCATACTGTCTTGATGAATGTTGCTTTGTAGTATAGTCTGAAGTCAGGAAGACTGATTTCTCAAGATCCCTTCTTCTTTCTTAAGACTGACTTGACTATCTGGGCTTTTTGTGTTTTCATATAAATTATGATAGTTTTTTTTCTAGTTCTGTTCAAAATGACATTGGCAATTTGATAGAGATCACTTTGAAAATGTAGATTATATTTGAGAGTATAGTCATTTTTATGATAATGATTCCTAAAACCCAGGAACATGGTACATCTCTCCATCTGTTTATGTCTTCTTTGATTTCTTTCATCAGTGTCTTATAATTTTCTATGTACAGCTCTTTTGTCTCCTTCAGTAGGTATATTCCTAGACATTTTACTCTTTTTTGTTGCAATGGTGAATGGGATTGCATCCTTGATTTCTCATTCTGATTTTGCACTGCTAGTATATAGGAATGTGAGTGATTTCTGTGTATTGATTTTGTATCCTGCAACTTTGCTGAATTTGTTGATTAGCTCTAGTAACTTTTTGATAGTACCTTTAAAGTTTTCTATGTCTAGTATCATGTTTGCAAAAATGAGAGTTTTGCTTCTTCTTTTTAAATCTGGATGCCATTTATTTCTTTTTCTTCTCTAATTGCTGTCGTTAGAATGTCCAAGACTATGTTGAATAACACTGGTGAGGCTGGGCACCCCAGTCTTATTTCTGATCTTGGAGGGAATACTTTCAGGTTTTCACCATTGAGAATAAAGTTTCCTGTGATCTTCTCATACATGGCTTTCACTATGTTGAGGTAGCTTTCTTCTATGCCTATATCTTGAAGAGTTTGTATCATAAACGAAAGCTGGATTTTGTTAAAGACTATTTCTCTATCTTTGTGTTATCATATGATTTGTATTTTTCACCTTGTTAATATGCTATATCACACTGATTTGTAAACACTGGGGAGTCCCTACCTGCTTGGAATAAACCCACCTTGATCATGGTGTATGAGCTTTTTGATGTGTTGTTTATTTCTGTTTGCTAGAACTGTGTTGAGGAATTTTGTGTCTATATTTATCAGTGATATTGGCCTATAATTTTCTTTGTGTGTGTGTGTGTCGTCTTTGCCTGGTTTTGGTATCAGGGTGTTGATGGCCTCATAGAATAAGTTTGGAAATGTTCCTTCCTGTGCTGCTTTTTGAAAGAATTGTAGAAGGATAGAGATTAGCTCTTCTCTAAATGATTGATAGAATTAATCTGTGAAGGCATCTGCCTCTTGGCTTTTATTTTGGGTAGAGGCTTTTTATCACAGACTCGACTTTACTGCTTGTAATTGGATTGTTTCTAAATTCTCTTTCTTCCTGGTTTAGTCTTGGAAGATTGCACTTAACTAAAAATCTGTCCATTTTTTCCAAGATGTCCATTTTATTGCCATATTGTTGTTCATAATAATCTCTTATAATCCTTTGTATTTCTGTATTGTCTGTTGCAACCTGTCCTTTTTAATTTCTAATTTTGTTGATTTAATTCTTTTCTCTTTTTTATTAATGAGACTAGCTAAAGTTTTCTCAATACTGTGTTTTTTATGAAGTACCAGCTTTTTGTTTTATTTTTTTCATTTATTTCTGCTCTGATCATGATTTCTTTTCTTCTGCTAAATTTCATCTTTTTTTTTGTTCTTCTTTTTCCAGCTGTTTTAGGTGTAAAGTTAGGTTGTCTTTTTGTAGTTTTTATTATTTCTTAAGGTAGCATTTCATTGCTATAAACTTCCCTCTTAGAACTGCTTATGCTATATCACATAGGTTTTGAATTGTCACGTTTTCACTGTGATTTTCTTAAAGGAATTTTTTTTAAATTTTCCTTTGGTTTCTTCAGTTGTCTGTTTTCTGTTTAGAAATGCATTGTTTAGTATCCATGTGTTTTTGGTTTTTACAGTTTTTTTTTTTGTAATTGATAACTAATTTTATAGGATTGTGGTCACAAAAGATGTTTGACATGAGTCCAGCTTTCTGAAGTTTATGTTTCATTTGTGATCCAAGATGTGGTATATTGTTGAAAATGCTCCATGTGCACTTGAGAAACAACTGTATTCTCCTGCATTTGGATGAAATGTTCTGAAGCTATCAATGAGAAGCATCTCATCTAATGTGTCATTTAAGGCTTGTTTATCAATATTCTGTTTTAATGACCTGTCCATTGGTGTAAGCAGACTTCTAAAGTCTCCTACTATTACTGTGCTACTGTCAATTTCTCTTTAATTTCTGATAGTGTTATATTATGTATTGAGGTGCTCCTATTCTGGCTGTCAAGATATTTATGGTGGTTTTTGATTCATTCTTTTTATTTTGCCTTTAAAGAGTTTTGTTGTTACAGCTCTATATAATCTCAAATCCATCATACATATAATGAGCCCCCTTCCCATTCACTCTCATTCCCACTCACTCTCATTCTGCCCCTTCAGGTTTTTATCTAACCCCCATGTAAGATCCCTCAGTTCCACAGTGCATGCACAATGCTTATCTCTGTTACATATGATAATGTAGGTTTCCATGTTACTTTTTCCAAACTTCTCATTCATACTTACCTCCCCTCAATGTCCATAGGTCTGTTGTCTTTGTCTGTATCTCCATCACTGTCTTGTGTGTGTGTTTATCACTACCATCTTCTTAGATTCCATATGTATGTGGTAGTATACTGTATTTGTCCTTTTCTTTTTCACTTAATTCAGTTTTTATATAGGTTCTAGATTCATCCATCTCATTAGGACTGATTCATTCTTTTTTTTCACAATTCCAAGTTGTTGAGGTTTTTTTTTCTTTTTTGATTTTTGATTTTATAGAGCTGTGTTGTTTACTTGTATGCATAATTACAGATTAGTCATATGTATATTCAATTCTCCTCCATCCACCCCTCCAGGCCTGTCACATAGCCCACAGGTATGATCCCTTAGACCCACAGTACATCGACAATAGTTACCTCTTTCACATAAGATAGTGTAGAATCCTGTGTTGCTCTTTCCATGTCTCTCACCCACTTTTCTCTCTCCACAACATCCATAAGTCTGTTCTGTATGACTGTTTTTCCATCGATGCTCTGCATCTGTGTTTATCAGTATAAAGTTACTAGATTCCATATATATGTGTTAGTATACCGTATTTGTCCTTCTCTTTTTGACTTACTTCACTTTGCATAATAAGTTCTAGATTCATCCATCTGATTAGGACTGAATTTTCTGCATTTTGTTTTGTGGTTGAGAAGTATTCCATTGTGTATATATACCAGAGCTTCTTTATATATTCATTTGTTGGTGAAAATCTAGGTTGCTTCCATGCTCTAGCTATTGTATAGTGTGCTGCAATGAACATTCAGGTACAAGTGTCTCTTTCAATTTTGATTTCATCAGGGTATAAGCTTAATAGTGGGATTGCTGGGTTATAAGGTACTTCAATTCTTAGATTTTTGAGGAATCTCTTTACTGTTTTCCTTAGTGGTTGTATCAATTTAGATTCCCACCAACAATACAAGAGTGTTCCCTTTTCTCCACACCCTCTCCAAAATTTATTATCTGTAGGTTTTTTGATGATGGCCATTCTGACTGGTGTGAGATGATATCTCATTGTAGTTTTGATTACCATTACACTAATAATGAGCCATGTCGAGCATCTTTTCATATGTTTTTGGCCCATCTGTATGTTTTCCTTTGATAGATGTCTCTTTAGGTATTTTTTCCGTTTACTGATTGGGTTGTTCGCTTTTTTCAGCATTGAGTTGTCTGAGCTGCTTATATACTATGGAGATTAGTTCTTTGTCCGTTGTTTCATTTGCTAATATTTTCTCCCATTCTGGGGGTTGTTTGTTCACCTTGTTTGTAGTTTCTTTTGCTGTGTAGTAGATTTTAAATTTCATTATGTCCCACACATTTTTTTTGTTTTGTTTTTATTTCTGTAATTCAAGAGGGCGGGTCATAGAAGATTTTGCTTTGATTTATGTCACTGAGTGTTTTGCCTATATTCTCCTCCAACAGTTTTACAGTCTCTGTTCTTACATTTGGGTCTTCAATCCATTTTGAGTTTATCTTTGTGTATGGAGTCAGGAATTTACAGCTACATTCCATTCTTCTACATGTATATGTACAGTTTTCCCAGCACCCTTTGTTGAAGAGGCTGTCTTTTTGCATTTTATGTTTTTGCTCCTTTGTCAAAATAAGGTAGCCATATGTTCATGCATTTATCTCTGGGTTCTCTATCTTGTTCCATTGGTCTATAATCTTGTTTTGGAGCCAGACCCATATAGTCATTTTTTAATAATATTTTTATTTTTTAATATTTTTACAGGGTTTTGTTGTTTACAAATATGTATGTTCCCAGATAATTCATATGTATATTCCTGGCCCCCATCCCTCCTCCACCCCCCTTCCAGGCCCCTCCATCCCACCCCTCCAGGTGGTCGCACCAAGCCACTGAAGGATCCCCTATGCCCACAGCACAATGACAATAGCTATCTTTTTCACATATGATAGTATAGGTTTTCATGCTACTTCCTTTATGCCTCCCACCCACTGTTCATTCCCCACAATGTCTATCTGTTCCCCATGTCTGTTTTTCCATCACTTCACTGTGTGTATTATCATTACTGTCTTACTAGATTCCATATATATGTGTTAGTATACTGTACTTGTCTTTCTCTTTTTGACTTACCTCACTTTTTACGATAGGTTCTAGATCCAACCACCTCATTAGGACTGACTCTTCTGCATTTCTTTTTACAGCTGAGAAGTACTCCGTTGTATATATGTACCAGAGTTTTTTTATCCACTCATTCATCAATGGACATCTAGGTTGCTCCCACATTCTAGCTATTGTATAGAGAGCTGCAATGATCATTCGGGTACAGGTGCTTCTTTCAGGTTCGATTTCATCAGGGTTGAGTTGTTGTAAATTTTGGAGATTAATTCTTTGTCTGTTGTTTCATTTGCTATGATTTTCTCCCATTCTGTGGGTTGTCTGTTCACCTTTTTTGTAATTTCTTTTGCGGTACAAACATCGACACCCCTGTCTTATTCCTGATCTTAGAGGGAATGCTTTCAGTTTTTCACCATTGAGCATAATCTTCACTTTGGGCTTCTCATATATGCCTTTCACTATGTTAAGATAGGTTCCTTCTATACCCATTTTTTTAAGAGTTTTTTTGTCATAAATAGACATTATACTTTGTTGAAGGCTTTTTCTGCATCTACTGAGATGATCATGTGATTTTTGTCTCTCAGTTTGTTGATATGGTGTGTCACATTGATTGATTTGTGGAGGTTGAAGAATCCTTGCATGCCTGGGTTAAACCCAAATTGCACATGATGTATGAGTTTTTTGATGTGTCGTTGAATTCTGTTTGCTAGGATTTTGGTTTTGGGTTTTGAAATTGGAATTTTTTTCTGTTTGTAAAATAAGGTAGCCATATGTTCATGCATTTATCTCTGGGTTCTCTATCTTGTTCCATTGGTCTATAATCTTGTTTTGGAGCCAGACCCATATAGTCATTTTTTAATAATATTTTTATTTTTTAATATTTTTACAGGGTTTTGTTGTTTACAAATATGTATGTTCCCAGATAATTCATATGTATATTCCTGGCCCCCCTCCCTCCCCCACCCCTTCCAGGCCCCTCCATCCCACCCTCCAGGTGGTCGCACCAAGCCACTGAAGGATCCCCTATGCCCACAGCACAATGACAATAGCTATCTTTTTCACATATGATAGTATAGGTTTTCATGCTACTTCCTTTATGCCTCCCACCCACTGTTCATTCCCCACAATGTCTATCTGTTCCCCATGTCTGTTTTTCCATCACTTCACTGTGTGTATTATCATTACTGTCTTACTAGATTCCATATATATGTGTTAGTATACTGTACTTGTCTTTCTCTTTTTGACTTAATTCACTTTCTGTAATAGGTTCTAGATCCATCCACGTCATTAGGACTGATTCTTCTGCATTTCTTTTTACAGCTGAGAAGTACTCCGTTGTATATATGTACCAGAGTTTTTTTATCCACTCATTCATCAATGGACATCTAGGTTGCTCCCACATTCTAGCTATTGTATAGAGAGCTGCAATGATCATTCGGGTACAGGTGCTTCTTTCAGGTTCGATTTCATCAGGGTTGAGTTGTTGTAAATTTTGGAGATTAATTCTTTGTCTGTTGTTTCATTTGCTATGATTTTCTCCCATTCTGTGGGTTGTCTGTTCACCTTTTTTGGAATTTCTTTATGCGGTACAAACATCGACACCCCTGTCTTATTCCTGATCTTAGAGGGAATGCTTTCAGTTTTTCACCATTGAGCATAATCTTCACTTTGGGCTTCTCATATATGCCTTTCACTATGTTAAGATAGGTTCCTTCTATACCCATTTTTTTAAGAGTTTTTTTGTCATAAATAGACATTATACTTTGTTGAAGGCTTTTTCTGCATCTACTGAGATGATCATGTGATTTTTGTCTCTCAGTTTGTTGATATGGTGTGTCACATTGATTGATTTGTGGAGGTTGAAGAATCCTTGCATGCCTGGGTTAAACCCAAATTGCACATGATGTATGAGTTTTTTGATGTGTCGTTGAATTCTGTTTGCTAGGATTTTGTTGAGGATTTTGGCGTATAAATTCATCAATGAAATTGGGCTCTAATTTTCTTCTTGTGTTGTCGTTGCCTGGTTTTGGTATCAAGGTTGATGGTGGCCTTGTAGAATGTATTTGGAAGTTTTCCTTCCTGTACAATTTTCTGGAAGAGTTTTAGAAGGACAGGCATTAGCTCTTCTTTAAATGTTTGGTAGAATTCACCTGTGAAGACATCTGGCCCTGGACTTTTATTTTGGAACAGATTTTTTATCACAAATTTGATTTCTGAGTTTGTGATTGGGCTGTTCATAATTTCTATTTCTTCCTGGCTCAGTCTTGGAAGATTAATCTTTTCCAAAAAACTGTCCATTTCTTCCGGATTGTCCAGTTTGTTGCCATATAGCTGTTCACAACAGTCTCTTATAATCCTTTGTATTTCTGTACTACCTGTTGCAATCTCTCCTTTTTCATTTTTGATTTTGTTGACCTGGTTCTCTTTTTTCTTTTTTTTTTTTTAACCTTTATTTTACTTTTAACTTTTACAGAGTTTTGTTGTTCACAGACATGCATGTTCTCAGATTAGTCACATGTATATCCCCCCCTTCCCTCCCCTCCCGACCATCACACAGCACCACTGAAGGATCCCCTTTTCTCACAGAGCAATGACTAGAGCTATTTTCTTCACTTATGATAGTACAGGCCTTCATGCTACTTCCTTTACGCCTCCCACCCACTGTTCCTTCCCCACAATGTCCATATGTCCACTGTCCATGTCTGTCTTTCTGTCGCTTCACTGCGTGTGCCATCATCACCATCCTACTAGATTCCATATATGTGTGTTAATATATTGTATTTGTCCTTCTCTTTCTGACTGACTTCACTTTTTAGGATACGTTCTAGATCCAGCCACCTCATTAGGGTTGATTCTTCTGCATTTCTCTTTACAGTTGTGTAGTATTCCATTGTATATATGTACCAGAGCTTTTGGATCCATTCGTTCGTCGATGGGCATCTAGGTTCCTTCCATGTTCTAGCTATTGTATAGAGAGCTGCAATGAACATTGGGGTACAGGTGCTTCTTTCAGTTTTGATTTCGTCAGGGTATAAGCCTAAGAGTGGGATTGCTGGGTCATATGGTGCTTCTATTTTTAGTTTTTTAAGAAATCTCCAGACTGTCTTCCATAGAGGCTGTATCAATTTACACTGCCACCAGCAATGCAGGAGTGTTCCCTTTTCTCCGCAGCCTCTCCAGCATTTATTGTCTGTCGATTTGTGGATGATGGCCATTCTGATGGGTGTGAGGTGATATCTCATTGTAGTTTTGATTTGCATTTCTCTAATTATTAGTGAAGTTGAGCATCGTTTCATGTGTTTTTGGACCATCTGTATGTCATCGTCAGAGAGGTGTCTCTTTAGGTCCTTTTCCCATTTTTTGATTGGATTGTTCATTTTTCCAGTGCTGAGTTGTCTGAGTTGCTTGTAGATTTTGGAGATTAATTCCTTGTCTGTTGTTTCATTTGCTATGATTTTCTCCCACTCTGTGGGTTGTCTGTTCAGCTTTTTTGTAATTTCTTTAGCTGTACAAAAGCTTTTAAGTTTCATTAGGTCCCACATGTTCATTTGTCTTTTTAGTTCCACTATTCTAGTAGGTGGGTCAGAGAAGATCTTGCTTTGATTGATGTCCTTGAGGGTTTTGCCTATATTCTCCTCTAAGAGTTTGATGGTTTCTGGCCTTACATTTAAGTCTTTAATCCATTTTGAGTTGATCTTTGTGTATGGTGTCAGGGTATGTTCCAACTTCATTTTCTTGCATGTAGCTGTCCAATTTTCCCAGCACCATTTGTTGAAGAGGCTGTCTTTGTCCCATTTTATATGTTCACGTCCTTTGTCAAAAATAAGGTACCCATAGGTGCGTGGCTTTATCTCGGGGTTCTCAATCTTGTTCCATTGGTCTATAGTTCTGTTTTTGTGCCAGTACCATACCGTCTTGAGGACTGTTGCTTTGTAGTACAGTCTGAAGTTGGGGAGGCTGATCCCCCCAGCTCCATTCTTCTTCCTGAGGATTGCTTTGGCTATTCGAGGTCTTTTGTGTTTCCATATGAACTGTGTTATTCTTTGGTCTAGTTCTGTGAAGAATGTTATTGGAAGTTTGATAGGAATCGCATTGAATCTATAGATGACATTTGGTAGTATGGTCATTTTCACAATATTGATTCTCCCGACCCAGGAACACGGAATATTTCTCCATCTGTTTAACTCTTCTTTAATGTCTCTCATGAGTGTCTTGTAATTTTCTGTGTACATTTCTTTTGTTTCTTTGGGTAGGTTTATTCCTAGATATTTGATTCTTTTGGTTGCGACGGTGAAGGGGATTGCCTCTTTGATTTCAATTTCTGATTTTTCATTGTTTGTGTATAGGAATGCCAGTGATTTCTGTATATTGATTTTGTATCCTGCGACTTTGCTGAATTCGCTGATTAACTCTAGTAGTTTTGTAATAGTGTCTTTGGGGTTTTCTATGTATAAAATCATGTCATCTGCGAATAGAGAGAGTTTGACTTCTTCCTTTCCAATCTGGATTCCTTTGATTTCTTTCTCTTCTCTTATTGCTATTGCTGGAACTTCCAGGACTATGTTGAATAAGAGTGGTGAAAGTGGACACCCTTGTCTTGTTCCTGATCTTAGAGGGAATGCTTTGAGTTTTTCACCATTGAGGATAATGTTCACTGTGGGCTTCTCATATATGGCTTTCACTATGTTAAGATAAGTTCCTTCTATGCCCATTTTTTGAAGAGTTTTTATCATAAATGGATGCTGTACTTTGTCAAAGGCTTTTTCTGCATCTATTGAGATGATCATGTGGTTTTTGTCTTTCAATTTGTTGATATGGTGTATCACATTGATTGAATTGCAGATGTTGAAGAATCCTTGCATGCCTGGGATGAACCCAACTTGATCATGATGTATGAGCTTTTTGATGTGTTGCTGAATTCTGTTTGCTAGGATTTTGTTGAGGATTTTGGCATTTAGATTCATCAGTGAAACTGGCCTATAATTTTCTTTTTTTGTAATGTATTTGCCTGGCTTTGGTATCAGGGTGATGGTGGCCTCGTAGAATGTGTTTGGAAGTGTTCCTTCCTGGGCAATTTTTTGGAAGAGTTTTAGAAGGACAGGCATTAGCTCTTCTTTAAATGTTTGGTAGAATTCACTTGTGAAACCATCTGGCCCTGGGCTTTTATTTTGGGGTAGATTTTTGATCACAAGGTCGATTTCTGAGCTTGTGATTGGCTTGTTCATAGTTTCTATTTCTTCCTGGTTGAGTCTTGGGAGATTAATCTTCTCAAAGAAACTGTCCATTTCTTCCAGGTTGTCCAGTTTGTTGCCATAGAGTTGTTCATAATAGTCTCTTAGAATCCTTTGGATTTCTGCATTATCCGTTGTAATCTCTCCTTTTTCATTTTTGATTTTGGTGATCTGGTTCTTCTCTCTCTTTTTCTTGATGAGTCTGGCCAGTGGTGTGTCGATTTTATTGACCTTTTCGAAGAACCAGCTTTTTGTTTTATTTATCTTTACTATTGTTTCTTTTGTTTCTTTTTCATTTATTTCTGCTCTGATCTTTATGATTTCCCTTCTTCTGCTGGCTTTGGGGTGTTTTTGTTCTTCTTTCTCCAGTTGTTTTAAGCGTAAGGTAAGGTCGTCTGTTTGAGATTTTCCTAGTTTCTTGAGGCGAGATTGAATTGCTATAAACTTCCCTCTTAGAACTGCTTTTGCAGTATCCCATAGGTTTTTCACTGTCGTGTGTTCATTGTCATTTTCTTCTAGGAATTTTTAAATTTCTCCTTTGATTTCGTCAGTAATCAGTTGGTTTTTTAGGTACGTGTTCTTTAATTTCCATGTGTTTGTGTTTTTAGCGGTTTTTTTCCTGTAGTTGATCTCTAGTCTCACTGCATTGTGGTCCGAGAAGATGGTTGATAGAATTTCAGTTTTCTTGAATTGACTGAGGATTGATTTGTGGCCCAAGATGTGGTCTATCCTGGAGAATGTTCCGTGAGCACTTGAGAAGAAAGTGTATTCTTCTGCTTTTGGATGGAAAGTCCTAAAGATATCAATGAGGTCCATTTCTTCTAGTGTGGCATTTAAGGCTTGTGTTTCTTTATTAATTTTCTGTTTAGATGATCTGTCCATTGGTGTGAGAGGAGTGTTAAAGTCTCCTACTATGATTGTGTTGCTGTCAATGTCTTCTTTTATGTCTGAAAGTGTTTGTCTTATGTATTGGGGTGTTCCTGCGTTGGGAGCGTAGATATTTATGATTGTTATGTCTTCTTCTTGGATGGATCCCTTAATCATGATGTAGTGACCTGCCTTGTCTCTTAGAACCTTCTTCACTTTAAAATCTATTTTATCTGATATAGGATTGCTACTCCAGCTTTTTTTTGGGTTCCATTGCATGGAATATCTTTTTCCAGCCTCTCACTTTCAGTCTATGAGTGTCTCTAGGTCTGAAATGAGTTTCCTGGATGCAGCATATGTATGGGTTGTGTTTTTGGATCCATTCAGCCACTCTGTGTCTTTTGGTTGGGGCGTTTAGTCCATTGACATTCAAAGTAATTATTGATACAAATGATCCTATTGTCATCTTCTTAGATGTTATGATGGGTTTGTTTCATGGATCTTCTCCTTTTATACTTGTTTTCTATATAAGTCCCTTTAACATTTGTTGTAAGGCTGGTTTGGTGTGACTAAATTCTTTTAATTTTTGCTTGTCTGTAAAGCTTTTGATTTCTCCATCGATTTTGCCTGGGATCCTTGCAGGGCAGAGGATTCTTGGTTGCAGATTATTCTCTTTCAGCCGTTTAAATGTGTCCTGCCATTCCCTTCTGGCCTGCAGAGTTTCTGTTGAAAGATCAGCTGTTAAACGGATGGGCTTTCCCTTGTATGTCACTAGTTGCTTTTCCCTTGCTGCTTCGAGAATTCTATCTTTGTGTTTAATTTGTGTTAACTTCATTAATATGTGTCTTGGTGTGTTTCTTCTCGGATTGATTCTGTTAGGTACTCTTTGTGCTTCTTGGACTTGATTGACTATTTCTTTTCCCATGTTGGGGAAAGTTTCAACTAGAATCTCTTCAAAAATTTTCTCATAGCCTTTCTTTTTTTCTTCTTCTTCTGGAACCCCTATAATTCGAATATTGGTGCGTTTGATATTATCCCAGAGGTCTCTGAGGCTGTCCTCTGCTCTTTTCATTCTTTGAGCTAGAGTCTGTTTTTCAGCAGTTACTTCCACCATTTTATCTTCCAGCTCACTTATCTGGTCTTCTGTCCCAGATACTCTGCTCTTGATTCCTTCTACAGTGTTTTTCAGTTCAGCAATTGAGTTGTTTGTCTCTGTTACTTTTTTGGTAAGTTCTTGTATTTCTTTATTCAGTGTGTTAATTGTATCTTGCAATTTCTCTGAAATTCTGTTTTCAGTGTCTCTGATCATCTTTACTATCATTCTTCTGAAATCACTTTCAGAAAGTTTGTCCAAATTCTCTTCATTGATTTGATCTTGTGTGTTTGTGGTTGTTCCTTCGCTTGTGTGGTATTTCTCTGCCGTTTCATTGTTATTATTAATTTTTTAAAACTGATTCTGTTTGGGATTTCCTTTTCCCAGACTTTGAGTTACGTCTGTTGGTGTTTGTTGTTTGGATGGGGCTTCTATTCTGGGTGATGCTGGTGATTGAGTGATGTCAGGACTTGCATACAAGTGATTACCTTTGTTGGCGTTCTCACTTGTATACTGCTCTTTAGTGTTAGCTGTTCTCTAGTATTGTAGAGTTTTGGAGTCAGGGCACCCTCCTTAAAACCCCGGGGCTTGTTGCCTGACCAGGGAATGAAGATTTCACGCCTGGTTTGTTATGGCATTAAGTGATATTAAAACATATATATGCAAATGAGAAACAGAAGGTATACCTTTGACAAATGGCAATTTAAAAATTATGCAAATACTATCCAGCATATTGAATTATACACATAAATATATACAGCTATAACATAACCCAAGCATTCCAATCAAAATACAGTACAATACGTTAGCACGGCGAATAGAGAAATCCAAGAATGATATCCACAAGTTAATAAGCAAACTAAGTAGAGAACCAATTGGAGAATAATGTAGCAAAAAAAAAAAAGCTTGATTGACTATTTGTGCTTCTTGGACTTGATTGACTATTTCTTTTCCCATGTTGGGGAAATTTTCAACTATAATCTCTTCAAAAATTTTCTCATAGCCTTTCTTTTTTTCTTCTTCTTCTGGAACCCCTATAATTCGAATATTGGTGCGTTTGATATTATCCCAGAGGTCTCTGAGGCTGTCCTCTGCTCTTTTCATTCTTTGAGCTAGAGTCTGTTTTTCAGCAGTTACTTCCACCATTTTATCTTCCAGCTCACTTATCTGGTCTTCTGTCCCAGATACTCTGCTCTTGATTCCTTCTACAGTGTTTTTCAGTTCAGCAATTGAGTTGTTTGTCTCTGTTACTTTTTTGGTAAGTTCTTGTATTTCTTTATTCAGTGTGTTAATTGTATCTTGCAATTTCTCTGAAATTCTGTTTTCAGTGTCTCTGATCATCTTTACTATCATTCTTCTGAAATCACTTTCAGAAAGTTTGTCCAAATTCTCTTCATTGATTTGATCTTGTGTGTTTGTGGTTGTTCCTTCGCTTGTGTGGTATTTCTCTGCCGTTTCATTGTTATTATTAATTTTTTAAAACTGATTCTGTTTGGGATTTCCTTTTCCCAGACTTTGAGTTACGTCTGTTGGTGTTTGTTGTTTGGATGGGGCTTCTATTCTGGGTGATGCTGGTGATTGAGTGATGTCAGGACTTGCATACAAGTGATTACCTTTGTTGGCGTTCTCACTTGTATACTGCTCTTTAGTGTTAGCTGTTCTCTAGTATTGTAGAGTTTTGGAGTCAGGGCACCCTCCTTAAAACCCCGGGGCTTGTTGCCTGACCAGGGAATGAAGATTTCACGCCTGGTTTGTTATGGCATTAAGTGATATTAAAACATATATATGCAAATGAGAAACAGAAGGTATACCTTTGACAAATGGCAATTTAAAAATTATGCAAATACTATCCAGCATATTGAATTATACACATAAATATATACAGCTATAACATAACCCAAGCATTCCAATCAAAAATACAGTACAATACGTTAGCACGGCGAATAGAGAAATCCAAGAATGATATCCACAAGTTAATAAGCAAACTAAGTAGAGAACCAATTGGAGAATAATGCTAGAGCAGGATCCCCGTTGGGGATAAGGCAATGAGGACAGAACAGACTAAGAAATATAGTGGGGAAAGGGAAAAAGAGAAAGGGAGGATAGAAGAGAAATATAGAATAATATTGCAAAGTTAAATATAGGGAGATAAAGATTTGTATGTATTAGAATTTAGTGCTATAGGAAAGGAGCTTCAGAGAAAGCAAAGAATTATAGAGGAGGTAGTAGTACAAATTAAAAAATTATTAAAATTAAAAGATCTAAATTTTATAGAAAAATATAGAAAAACAAAGCAAAAAGAATAAAAACAAACAAAACCCCCACAGAACCTTAAAAGGCCAATGGGGATCCAGAAGTTTATACCAAAATAAAATGTGTGGTTTAAAAGGAAGAAGAAAAAAAAAAATTATGTAAACTTGAATATATTCAGTCTTACTGATAAGATTAGTAGCTTCAATAGAATTCAGTGAAGGAAATGAACACACCCACTCTCTCTCTCACACACACCCCCAAGAAAAGAAAAAAAAAAAAAGCGGTGGGTGCACTGAGTGGGTTTGGAAAAAAGAGAAAAAAAAAAATTGAAACAAAGTAATACAATACAAAAAATGAAATTTTAAAGTCCAGCAGTAACTCCAGCTTCACACAAAACGTGAAAATAGTGTTTATGTTCTTCTGTCTCTTGCTGACTATTCAGGAATTATCAGTCTTTTTCTAGCCTCGGGCAGTGGTTGGATCTGAAGACCTCTTTGACTGCTTGTTTGTTTCAGCCTATTCCAGAATTAAAAGGCCCGCCCAGGCTGGCCCTGGGAGTTTCTTAATCCAAATCCCTTTTTTTGCTTGGTGGAGCTACATTCCCTACCTGTAGCTTGACCAGCAGCCCTGCAGTTTGACCAGCAGCCAAACTACAGTAGGGAAAATGGCGTCTGTCTCACAGAGGATTTATTCCCACACGCTCTATGGGAAGCACTTTCGCAATGACCCCGACCCTGCGGCAGGCCACCGTCGACCCCCGCCACCGCGGGAGATGTCAGATTACTCAGAGGTGAGTCTGGCTCAGTCTCATGCAGGATCGCTATTCCTCTCTCCCTGATCACAGTGCGCAGAGACTTTCCAGTCCTCCTCGGCGGCTCTGTGATCGGGTTAATGGTAACCTCCTCCAAAGGGAACTGAGTGCTGCCCTTCCGAGGCCTGCTCAAGGGCACTTCTAGCTCAAGGGGGCACCTGGACCCTCCAAAGCAGGTCTGGCTCAGTCCCTTGTGGGTTTTAGTGCTCCTCTCCCGGGTTTTGATCTGCAACAGGCTTTGCGGCTTTGGCCCGCCCAGCCTCTCCGGCGGGTATGAGGTTTGACTTTTAAAAGTGCGATTGCGCCCCTCCTACCGTCTTGATGCGGCTTCTCCTTTGTTCTTCGATGTGGGATGTCCTCTGGTTCTCTTTTTTCTATGATGGGTCTGGCTAGTGGTTTGTCAGTTTTATTTATCTTTTTAAAGAACCAGCTTCTCATTTTATTTATCTTTACTATTCTTTCTTTCCTTTCTTTTTCATTTATTTCTGCTCTGATTTTATGATTTCTCTTCTTTTCCTAACGGTGAGGGGTTTCTTGTTCTTTTTCCAGTTGGTTTTTTCTTTTCTTTTCTTTTCTTTTTTTTTAAATTTTGGCCTCTTTTTGTTGATTTTTTTCTTTATTTATTTTCATCCGTCTTTACTCTTTGGCCTGTGTGGGCCTCCCATCGCAGTGGCCTCTCTTGCTGCTGAGCACTGGCTCTGGGCACATGCACTCCAGGGCACTGGCTCGTAATTGCACGGACAGTTCCAGCCGTTCCGTGGCTTGTGGGATCTTCCCAGGCCAGGGATCAAACCGGTTCCCCTTGCACTGTAAGACAGACTCCTTACCCACTGGACCACCAGGGAAGCCCTCCAGCTGTTTTAAGTGTAGCGTTAGGTCGTCTGTTTGATATTTTTCTTGTTTCTTGATGTAGGATTTTATTGCTGTGAACTTCTTTTTTAGAACTGCTTTTGCAGTATCCCATAGGTTTTGCACTGTCCTGTGTTCATTGCCATTTTCTTCTAGGAGTCTTTTTATTGCTCCTTTGATTTGTTTGGTAATCAGTTTGTTTTTTAGGCATGTGTTGTTTAATCTCCATGTGTCTGTGTTTTTAGCGGTTGTTTTTTTTTTTTTTTTTTCCCTGTAGTTGATATCTAGTCTCATTGCATTGTGATCAGTGAAGACGGTTGATATAATTTCAATTTTCTTGAATTGACTGAGGTTTGATTTGTGGCCCAAGATGTGGTCTATCCTAGAGAATGTTCCATGAGCACTAGAGAAGAAAGTGCACTGTTCTGCTTTTGGATGGAAGGTCCTAAAATATCAACGAGGTCCATCTCTTCAAGTGTGTCATTTTAAGCTTGTGTTTCTTTATTAATTTTCTGTTTTGGTGATCTGTTCATTGGTGTGAGAGGGGTGTTAAGATCTCCTACTATTATTGTGTTATTGTCAGTTTCTTCTTTTATGTTTGAAAGTGTTTGTCTTATGTATTGGGGGTGTTTCTGTGTTGGGTGCATAGATATTTATGATTGTTATGTCCTCCTTTTGAATAGATTCCTTGATCATTATGTAATGTCCTCCCTTGTCTCTTGTAATCTTCTTTATTTTAAGGTCTATTTTGTCTGATATGAGGATTGCTACTCCAGCTTTATTTTGATTTCCATTTACTTGGAATATCTTTTTCCATCCTTTCACTTTCAGTCTATGAGTGTCTTTAGATCTGAAGTGGGTCTCTTGTAAACAGCATATATAAGGGTCCTGCTTTTGTTATCCATTCAGCCAGTCTGTGTCTTTTGGTTGGAGCATTTATCCCATTTACATTTTTGGTAATTATTGATACAAATGATCCTATCATCATCTTTTAAATGGTATGAATGGTTAATTTATAGGTTTTTTTTTCTTCTCCTGTGTTTGTTGTCAATATAAGTCCCTTTAACACTTGCTGTAATGCTGGCTTGGTATTACTGAATTCTCTTAGTTTTTGCTTGGCTGGAAAGCTTTTGATTTCTCCATCAATTTTGAATGAGATCCTTAGCAGGTAGAGTATTCTCGGTTGTTGATTTTTCTCTTTCAGCACTTTAAATGTGTCTTGCCATTCTCCTCTGACCTGCAAGGTTTCTGTTGAGAAGTCAGCTATTAAATGTATAGGATTTCCCTTGTATGCCACCTGTTGTTTTTCTCTTGCTGCTCTAAGTATTCTGTTTTTGTGTTTAATCTGTGTTAGTTTGATTAATATATGTCTTGGCATGTTTCTCCTAGAATCTATCCTGTATGGGACTCTTCGTTCTTCTTGGACCTGATTGACTATCTCCTTTCTCATGTTGGGGACGTTTTCTGCTATAATCTCTTCAAAAAATTTTTTTTCATATCCTTTCTTTTTCTCTTCTTCTTCTGGGATCCCTGTTATTCCATTATGGTGTATTTGATATTTTCTCAGAGGTCTCTGAGTCTGTCCTCAGCTCTTTTCATTCTTTGCTCTTTTTTCTGTTCTTTAGCGGTTATTTCCACCATTCTCTCTTCCAGCTCACTTATCCATTCTTCTGCCTTGGATGCTCTACTATTGAGTCCTTCCATAGTATTTTTAAGTTGAGCAATTGTGTTGTTTGTCTCTATTTGTGGTTTTTAAGTTCATCAATTGAGCTGTTTGTCTCTTTTAGTTTTTTCTTAATTTCCTGCACGTCGTTCTCCAGTGTGTCAATTTTTTCTATAATTCTATTTTCAGGGTTTTGAATTATCCTTACTACGACTCTTCTGAGTTCTTTTTCTGATAGTTTGTCTATTTCTTCTTCAGTCATTTGGGTCTGTATGTTCATAATTTGTTCCTTCATTTGTGTGGTGTTTCTCTGTCTTTTCATTATTGTGTGTTTTTTGATGTTTTATGTTTGAGTCTTGACATTGGTGTTTTCTCTTGGGATTCCTAGGATTGTTCTTTGGCCAGTGTGTGGAGAGATTCCACCTGGAGCTGCGCCTCTCCAGGATAGCACTGCGCCTCTCTACAGCGCAGTCCACTGGCACCATCTCTCCCATAATGAGATGTTTAATGTAATTTGAGGACAGCAAACATTTTCTGTAAGAGTAGATGGTAAATATCTAGGTGTTCAGAGAACACACAGTCTGTTACTATGTTTTCCTGTGTTTTTTCCTTTTGCTTAGTTTTGCTCTAGCAACCCTTTAAAAATATGAAGACCCTGATCTCTTCATTGACTGCATAAAATTGGACCAGACCTGGTTTATTATTTGTTGATCCCCAGTAGAGATGCCACCTATTATTAAAAGATATAATTATTTCATTTTATTTTTATGGTTATACTAAATATTATTTAATTTATTTTGTTACACATATATCTATATGCCAAGAACACTGATACAGTTTATCTTTAAATGGAAACATTTATCATGCCAAGTGCTTTAGAAATACTAGTTTATATTTTTGGGTTTTCTAATATGCCTGTTAACATCCTTTGCTCGATTTCCCTGGATTTATTCCATTATGGTGTATTTGATATTTTCTCAGAGGTCTCTGAGTCTGTCCTCAGCTCTTTTCATTCTTTGCTCTTTTTTCTGTTCTTTAGCGGTTATTTCCACCATTCTCTCTTCCAGCTCACTTATCCATTCTTCTGCCTTGGATGCTCTACTATTGAGTCCTTCCATAGTATTTTTAAGTTGAGCAATTGTGTTGTTTGTCTCTATTTGTGGTTTTTAAGTTCATCAATTGAGCTGTTTGTCTCTTTTAGTTTTTTCTTAATTTCCTGCACGTCGTTCTCCAGTGTGTCAATTTTTTCTATAATTCTATTTTCAGGGTTTTGAATTATCCTTACTACGACTCTTCTGAGTTCTTTTTCTGATAGTTTGTCTATTTCTTCTTCAGTCATTTGGGTCTGTATGTTCATAATTTGTTCCTTCATTTGTGTGGTGTTTCTCTGTCTTTTCATTATTGTGTGTTTTTTGATGTTTTATGTTTGAGTCTTGACATTGGTGTTTTCTCTTGGGATTCCTAGGATTGTTCTTTGGCCAGTGTGTGGAGAGATTCCACCTGGAGCTGCGCCTCTCCAGGATAGCACTGCGCCTCTCTACAGCGCAGTCCACTGGCACCATCTCTCCCATAATGAGATGTTTAATGTAATTTGAGGACAGCAAACATTTTCTGTAAGAGTAGATGGTAAATATCTAGGTGTTCAGAGAACACACAGTCTGTTACTATGTTTTCCTGTGTTTTTTCCTTTTGCTTAGTTTTGCTCTAGCAACCCTTTAAAAATATGAAGACCCTGATCTCTTCATTGACTGCATAAAATTGGACCAGACCTGGTTTATTATTTGTTGATCCCCAGTAGAGATGCCACCTATTATTAAAAGATATAATTATTTCATTTTATTTTTATGGTTATACTAAATATTATTTAATTTATTTTGTTACACATATATCTATATGCCAAGAACACTGATACAGTTTATCTTTAAATGGAAACATTTATCATGCCAAGTGCTTTAGAAATACTAGTTTATAATGTTTATGCCTGGGTTAACATTCTGAAGAAGAAACATGGTATTTAGAAATAAGATTCAGAAGAGCCTATGTTTTAGGGGAGAAATCCTTACTAAAATTTCCCTAAAAGAAGGTCTTTTAGCTCTAGCCATAATGTTTCCATTAGACTTCTTTTTAAGATTTCCTGCCTTACAGTCAGATGGCACTAATTGTTTTTGAATTACACATTCTATTGAAATTTACTTAAAATTCTAACCTACATGTGGCAATTCTGCTCTTTGGAGATATAGAGACTTAGACACAGCACTATTCACAGTCACTAAAACATGGAAACCACCCAGATCCACTGATAGTTGGGTTACTCAGTCATGACAAGGAAGCAGGCACACATGAGCTTGAACAGCATCGTGATCTGTGAGAGAGCACGCACTCTGTTTGTGAACAGTGTTCAGAACAGAGAAATCCACAGAGAGACTGGCAGGAGGTAGGTTCACCATTTCCAAGATGAGGAGCTGACGGAAACGACTGCTGGTGGCTACAGGGTTTCTTTCTGGGATGATGAACCGCCATGTGTCAGGTGATAGTCATGGTTGTACAACTCTGTGAGTACCTTAGAAACACTCAGTTGTGCCTTTACAATGGTGAATTTTATGGAATATGAATTACAGTTGTTGTTTTTTTTTTTTTTTCTTTTGGCTATTCTGAGTTTTCACTGCTGCTGCAGGCTCTTCTCTAGTTGCAGGGAGAAGAGGCTACCCTCTAGTTGAGGTGAGCAGGCTTCTTGTTGTGGTGTCTTCTCTTGTTGTGAAACTTGGGCTCTAGGGCACACAGGCTTCAGTAGTTGCGGCACATGGGTTCCAAAGTTGTGGCTCCGAGGCTCTAGAGCACAGGCTCCAACGTTGTAGCTCATGGGCTTTGTTGTTCCACAGCGTGTGGGCTCTTCCCTGATCAGGGGCTGCACCCATGTCCCCTGCTTTGGCAGGCAGACTCTTCGTCCCTGAGGCCCCAGGGAAGTGCCGCAGTTGGCCTTTGAACAGCGTGATGGGGACATCAATGCCCCTCCCCACATCTAGTCAAAACTTGGAGTAGAACTTCACAGGCAGTCCTCCTTCTATTACTGACTTCAGACTCATCCTGTTAACTCATTACTGGGCAATAAATTGAAAGATGAGGTGTTGGAACAAGAAGTAGTGAATTTATCTGGAAAGCCAGCAGACCAAGAAGGCAGTGGGCTCCTGCCCCAGGGAACCATCTTGCCTGAGTCAGGCTCCTTTTATCCTAAAGGGGAGGGGATACAGCACCCATTTCTGGTCCAGTGTCCCCACCAACCTCCTCTTACACTGTGTGTGAATTTTTTCTTATTGCAACCACTCACAGGTGGGCCTGATCAGGAGGCTTCCTGGGAGATAAACAAAGGTATTTTAGCTTCATGCTCATTCATTGGGAGGCAGGGGTGCGTGAGATGGACCGTTATGTAGAATATAGGTTTATAGGCAGCGTCCCTTTAGTGACTGTCTTACAATAGGATACAGAGTTCCTCACCCTCACACTTCCTCATTCCTCCCTAAACAGGTACCCTGTCTGCAGATCATATGGTGCTGCATTATTTACTATCAAAAAAGAAATCCATGGATAAAACAATGCACCCCCCCAAACACGTGCTGTTCAAAGGTCAGCTGTATATCTTAATTAACTGCTATTTAACAAGAATAAAAGAAACAAAAATGCACATGTAAATGTAAGACAATGAATTTACAGAACATCTACCCTCATAAACAGCACCCAGATCAAGAGATAGAATATTTACACCATGTTAGAAACAATCATCTCCTTCAATACTGCCCACTCTCCTGAGTTTTCACTGCTGCTGCAGGCTCTTCTCTAGTTGCAGGGAGAAGAGGCTACCCTCTAGTTGAGGTGAGCAGGCTTCTTGTTGTGGTGTCTTCTCTTGTTGTGAAACTTGGGCTCTAGGGCACACAGGCTTCAGTAGTTGCGGCACATGGGTTCCAAAGTTGTGGCTCCGAGGCTCTAGAGCACAGGCTCCAACGTTGTAGCTCATGGGCTTTGTTGTTCCACAGCGTGTGGGCTCTTCCCTGATCAGGGGCTGCACCCATGTCCCCTGCTTTGGCAGGCAGACTCTTCGTCCCTGAGGCCCCAGGGAAGTGCCGCAGTTGGCCTTTGAACAGCGTGATGGGGACATCAATGCCCCTCCCCACATCTAGTCAAAACTTGGAGTAGAACTTCACAGGCAGTCCTCCTTCTATTACTGACTTCAGACTCATCCTGTTAACTCATTACTGGGCAATAAATTGAAAGATGAGGTGTTGGAACAAGAAGTAGTGAATTTATCTGGAAAGCCAGCAGACCAAGAAGGCAGTGGGCTCCTGCCCCAGGGAACCATCTTGCCTGAGTCAGGCTCCTTTTATCCTAAAGGGGAGGGGATACAGCACCCATTTCTGGTCCAGTGTCCCCACCAACCTCCTCTTACACTGTGTGTGAATTTTTTCTTATTGCAACCACTCACAGGTGGGCCTGATCAGGAGGCTTCCTGGGAGATAAACAAAGGTATTTTAGCTTCATGCTCATTCATTGGGAGGCAGGGGTGCGTGAGATGGACCGTTATGTAGAATATAGGTTTATAGGCAGCGTCCCTTTAGTGACTGTCTTACAATAGGATACAGAGTTCCTCACCCTCACACTTCCTCATTCCTCCCTAAACAGGTACCCTGTCTGCAGATCATATGGTGCTGCATTATTTACTATCAAAAAAGAAATCCATGGATAAAACAATGCACCCCCCCAAACACGTGCTGTTCAAAGGTCAGCTGTATATCTTAATTAACTGCTATTTAACAAGAATAAAAGAAACAAAAATGCACATGTAAATGTAAGACAATGAATTTACAGAACATCTACCCTCATAAACAGCACCCAGATCAAGAGATAGAATATTTACACCATGTTAGAAACAATCATCTCCTTCAATACTGCCCACTCTCCTGATACCATGCATTTTTCCCCTAATTCAGCATTCACGTATTTAGGATTACAAAAATATACCTTTTTGTGTCTGGCTTCAACATAGTATCACCCAACACAACATAAGTGAGATGCATCCATGTCGTCTCAGAGCCCGTTCATCCTCAGTGATGCGGATTATGCCACTGGGCAAACACAGCAGACCTCAGGCATTCTACTGTTGTTAGTGGTTTCCTGCTTTGGGATACTGAACAGTGACTTCACTGCTGCAATCATTCATTTAAATATATGTGTACTTTTGATGAATGTGTATGCCTTTCTCTTGGTTATAATCTTAGGAATGGAGTTGCTGGAATCCAAATTATGCAAATACTCAGATTTAGTGAACTGCGTTTTCTGACAAGAAGTATATAAAAATTCCCATGGCCCCACATCCTTGCAAATGCCTTTACACACACACACATACACACACACGCACACACATACACACAGCCTCCCAGGATTCTGACTAGGACAGCACAGAATCTATAGGTGGGTCTGAGGAACTGACATCTTATCAACATTTTATCTTCCAAATAATGAACATGGCTCATTTTCCCATTTGTTTAGGTCTCTAATTTTCTCCAAATGTCTTATAAAAATTAACATCCATCTTGCATATCCTTTATTAAGTGTTTTGCATGTGTTTTATTAAGCACTTTATTAGGTGTTTCGTGATGTAATAACAGTCCTACGTATTAGTTAAAACCTCCCAAAAGAACAAGAGGCACCTTCGAATTATGTATAAGCAGACAGTTTTCCACAAGACTGCTCATGACAATGGGGGTGAGCAGAGGGAACCCTAAGAGACTGTGCAGGAAGAGCAGTTATGTGGCCAGGGAGTAATAAGAGGAGCAGCTCCAAAGCCCCCAAACACGTGCTGTTCAAAGGTCAGCTGTATATCTTAATTAACTGCTATTTAACAAGAATAAAAGAAACAAAAATGCACATGTAAATGTAAGACAATGAATTTACAGAACATCTACCCTCATAAACAGCACCCAGATCAAGAGATAGAATATTTACACCATGTTAGAAACAATCATCTCCTTCAATACTGCCCACTCTCCTGATACCATGCATTTTTCCCCTAATTCAGCATTCACGTATTTAGGATTACAAAAATATACCTTTTTGTGTCTGGCTTCAACATAGTATCACCCAACACAACATAAGTGAGATGCATCCATGTCGTCTCAGAGCCCGTTCATCCTCAGTGATGCGGATTATGCCACTGGGCAAACACAGCAGACCTCAGGCATTCTACTGTTGTTAGTGGTTTCCTGCTTTGGGATACTGAACAGTGACTTCACTGCTGCAATCATTCATTTAAATATATGTGTACTTTTGATGAATGTGTATGCCTTTCTCTTGGTTATAATCTTAGGAATGGAGTTGCTGGAATCCAAATTATGCAAATACTCAGATTTAGTGAACTGCGTTTTCTGACAAGAAGTATATAAAAATTCCCATGGCCCCACATCCTTGCAAATGCCTTTACACACACACACACATACACACACACACGCACACACATACACACAGCCTCCCAGGATTCTGACTAGGACAGCACAGAATCTATAGGTGGGTCTGAGGAACTGACATCTTATCAACATTTTATCTTCCAAATAATGAACATGGCTCATTTTCCCATTTGTTTAGGTCTCTAATTTTCTCCAAATGTCTTATAAAAATTAACATCCATCTTGCATATCCTTTATTAAGTGTTTTGCATGTGTTTTATTAAGCACTTTATTAGGTGTTTCGTGATGTAATAACAGTCCTACGTATTAGTTAAAACCTCCCAAAAGAACAAGAGGCACCTTCGAATTATGTATAAGCAGACAGTTTTCCACAAGACTGCTCATGACAATGGGGGTGAGCAGAGGGAACCCTAAGAGACTGTGCAGGAAGAGCAGTTATGTGGCCAGGGAGTAATAAGAGGAGCAGCTCCAAAGCCCCCAGACAAACATTGTCCAGGAAAAGAGCAAAGACTATAGCCCAGGGACCCAGAGGGTGACTGCATCTCCATTCTCTTTGTTTTTTCTGCTGGTGAGCTTTGCTTTCAGACCAATGCCTCATTTCAGCTCAGGATTTCTTCAAAACTTGCCTTCTGAATTCCATCCTCACTGTACACAATCTTGGTCCTCCTCTTCCAGGTTTCATTCTAATTGGGGACATTTCTGCCCAGAAAGTTCATCACTGCCCTCTTCTGGCCCCAGAGCTAACTTCTGGCCATTTGGTTGAAGTGGACAGGGATCCTGGCACACACTGTCCATCACAGCCCGGAGTAGAGGAGGGCGTCGGAGATTAAAATGCATCTTTCAAATCTGGGGAGGTGGAGTGGCAGGTTTGGAGGAAATTTAAATAGGAATGGAGAGGAAAATTCTTATGTGCTTAAAAATGGAAAGTAACATCATTAGAAGACTATGACAAAGAAACAAAAATGACTCTGGTAAAGAAAAACCATAAGCGCAGTGGGGAGACTCAACGTCACAGCCTTGAGGCTCTTCTGTGTCCAGACTCGTCTTTCTCTAGCTCACTCTTCAGAAGCTCTCATCCTGACTCACGGACTTACAACTGTTTCTGCATGGAGCTGTCGCTGCAGTTTCTACCTCCATCACAGACCTGAACTGAATTACTCAAATATCACTCTAACTGCCTTTTTCCCGTCTCTACTTCTGTGTCCCACCTTCATGCAAAAGAGTGAAATTGAGCGACTCTCTCACACCAGACACAAAAATTAACTCTAGATGGATTAAAGGCTTGAACGGAAGACCTGGAATCATGACTCCTAGGAGAGAAGACAGGCAGCACACTCTTTGACATCAGTCTCGCCAATAATTTTTTGGATTTGACATCCAAAGCAAACATAAACAAGTAGGACTACATCAGACTAAACAGCTTCTGCACAACAAAGGAAACTACCAACATAATAAAAAGGCAACCTAATAGGAGGAAATATTTGCAAATCATATATCTGATAAGAGGTTAATATTCACAGCATATAGAGAACTCATAGAACTCAATAGAAAAAAAAAGTAATTTGTGGCTGTGTCTATCAAAAAGCACACCTTCCTGTGTCCTGCCATTCTCAGTGCAGACCTGGTCACAAAATTTTCCAAAACACTTTTCCCAAAAAAAAAGCCTTTACAGCAAAGGGGATTGCTTAATTATGATGCATCTATGAGTCACCATTCAAAAGAATGCGTGAGAAAAAACAGCTGTAGGTACTCATGGGTAGATTGTGAAGAACCGTAAGGTGAAAAACAAAAAAATAAAAAAGCAAATTACAGAGCTGTGTGTGTAGAATAAACTCTTTGAGTAAATAAAAAATAGTGAGATGATAGATAAATAGAGAGATAAACAGATGTATAATGATAGACAAATAGACAGACAGTAGACCTACAGATATACATGCACAACATCTTAATGGAGAGGAACACTAGTAACCTGACAATTTTTTCCTTTTCAGAGAGAAGATTTGAGAGTGGGAAAGGAAGGTAGAAAGACTTTATTTTCCATTCTACACTCCTCTATGCTTTTAATTTTTTTCTTTCTTTCAGTTTTCAATTAATGATAGCAAATCATCAGACCCTAGGACTGTGTCCACTGTTCCTGTGTCCTAGGAACCTCAGTAATTCTGAAAGAGTCTACAAAGGAATTCAACCCTTGAAGAGCGAATTTCTGGAGGATCAGGCTCTGTGTCTCAGAAAAGTTTATTTTTCTCCTCTAGAATGTTTTTTTTGTTCTGTTCGGTTTTGTTTTCAAATACAGACTTACCCAAAATTATAGTCCTAGCTTTTCTGAGTGGTGAATTTCACTGCACTTTTCCTCTTTACCTGGTAAGGAAGGAGGAAGTTTGGGGGGTGCTCAGGACAAGCCCACTCTCCACAGCTGCACACCTGTTCTCAGACCCAGTTTGCACTTGGCCCCCTCAGGGCGGTAAACAAGACACTAATCCCTTTGTGGTTGCACATAATCGGGCTTATGTCCACCAAAGACAAAGCCATGTTAAGTCCCATGGGAAACTGAGCAATAGGTCAGGCCTTTCCTGAGAACATTTCTATTGTGGAAAGAAATTAATACCCCCTACAGGGGTCCAAACGGTAAGCCAATACACCCAACAGGTGTGGAGGGGATAGGCAACGGGCCCTGGAAATGGTTCTTCCTCCAAGGACAACACAGGTCTGTAATCATATCAGCCAGAGTGTGCGTTCCCACAGCCACTGCCAAAACCTGCCACCCAGGACACGTGAATGAAGTGCATGCCTTTTCGCACTACTCCAGGGTTGAGTAAATCCCAGTGAGCAGTAGGTCAAGTGCAGAGGAGTTTCTCAGCTGCTCCTGCTGTTGGCCTCTGGCCCCCACAAACCATTCTCGGTGCAGCCAGTGTGTTCTCTGCCCACGTCAGTCAGAGCCTGATGTGAACAAGGGATGTGAGTCCCCCAGAGGACCCTCTCAAGATAAGAACAAAACCCAAACTCGCTCCCAGGCCCAGAGTACCTTTACCTGAGCCCACCTACCTTTCTGACCTCACCCCAAGCATCATGCTTGGATTCCAGAAATTGTCAGGCCTTGTCAGGAAAAATTTCCCCCACTCACTCTTTTCCTCCAGAACAAATAGAAGCAAACAAATCTCCTAAACTTTAATGTTTTACAGTTTAGGCCAAGAATCTTTGGAAGACACTTGAAAGTGAGTTACTCACTCAGTCCTGTCTGACTCATTGCACCCCATGGACTGTAGCCCACCAGGCTCCTCTGTCCATGGGATTCTCCAAGGAAGAATACTGGAGTGGGTTGCCGTTCCCTTCTCCAGGGGATCTTCCTGACCCAGGGATGGAACCCAGGTCTCCTGCCTTGCAAGTGGATTTATTACCATTTGATCCACCAGGGAAGCCCAAGAAGACACTTAATTTAACATTTCTTAAAATGTAGTAATATTCACATATGTAACTTGGTAGGTTTTGTTTGTTTATTTGTTTGTTTTAATTTTTTGAAAGTTTATTTCCCATATTTTGGTAGGTTTTTAAGATGACCAGTTTAACATACAATAATGTCATCATTTATCTGGACGATTATAAATTTGTTAACCTAATTTCATAATCCAATTCACAATCTGATTTCATTATTAAAATCACTGCTTTGAAATATGGAGAATCCAGTGAATCTAATAACAGATATGATTCTGTATATTCAAAGTCAGTGTCCTGGGACTGACCTGCCCTCACCTCATAGTGAGAAGAACAGAACAGAACTTTAACCGGCTGGATTCAAATTCATTATGGATTCTGGACTCTGGTGGCTCCCCAGGATTTTGATTTCTTCCCTATAAAGAGGGTATCTATCTGGTAGGACTGAGGGGAGGATTTTTAAATCATAGTATTATAATCAAAGCATTTAAATATAAATAAAAACAAATAGATTTTAACAAATGTGCAGCTTGTCTGCAAGGACACTTTAAACATTTATTTATTTGTCTGTGCAAGGTCTTAATTGTGGCATGCAGGATTTTGTCCCCTGACCAGGGACTGAAGTCAGGCCCCCTGCATTGGGAGTTCAGAGTCTTAGCTGATGGAGTGCCAGGGAAGTCTCTGCCAGAACATTTAATGACAACAGTATTGTGTGAGCACACAGGAGTTTAATTAAACTAGTCAAACAAAACAAAAAGGATTGATTAACAATAGTTAATAGATGGAATCCTAAGCAAACAAAATAAATCCCATTGCATTATTAACTTCTGACTTTTATTCCATTGGAATTCTGTGTATTCTAGCATGGAATGGCCACCAGGCTTTCTCTTTTAGCCAGCTCTTATCACTGGGAGGTGATGCTCTGGAAAAGAGTTGGAATAATTCCTGGGACACATCTGGGTGCATTGGGAAGGCAGCCCAGGTTGTTACTGAGTTCGCCCCAGGAGCAGGAGAAGCCACCAGAAGTGCCACAGAGCCACTGTTCCTCGTCTTTGTAATTCCAAAGTGGCTTGCCGGGACCAGGAAACAAAAAGCCATGGGCCTGAACAGCCGGAACCAAGGGTCAGGCTGAGCTCTTGGAAGACAGACCAGAGGGGATGACTGGGACACCCATTGGCCATTTCCCCCTCTCCAGAGCACAGCCTCAACCCCGCCCACCTTAAGCAGGTCCTATTTCAAGGGAACCAAAGGGCAGGCCTAAGGCAGAAGCAGCTCCTCAGCTTCTTCCAGGGGCACAGGTCTGGGCACTAGGACTCCTGGAGGAAGAGCCAGCAGGAGGAGTCATCAGAGCCAGCGCACAAGAGCAGAGCTCAAGGTCAGTGAGCCCCTCACCTGGCATCCTTTCCCACTGGCTCAGCCCACAAGGAGGAGCACTGAGCAAGTGGCCAGGAACAGGATGCACTGGCTGCTAGCTCCTGCTCATACAGAAATGACATTTCTCTCAAAGACAGGAGGGATGAGAATTACTTTCCACCCTTCATCCCAGATGTTCCTGAAATTTCTGTCCCTGTGTCTCAGGCGACCTTCCTGGGGATCATCCTTCTGGGGTCCCCTAAGCAAAATCCAGGTCCATTGTTCCTTAGTGGAGCCAGGCCTCCATCTCAACGCCATTGAAGCGTGTCCCCAGGGAACATAAGGTGTCTCCAGGCTGGGCTCAGATGTCCCACAGGAAGCCAGGCTCTCTGCCCAGGGTCTCACCCAGAGCAGAGGTGCCTGCTGGTCTCTGGAAGCTATGGAAAAGAAAAGATGGACAAAAAGATGGCAGATTCAGGCCTAGGCAGACAGCCCACAGAGCTAAGTTACCAGAGGCCTTAGCCTTGCTTCTGGCTGTAGGAAGGAGCCCTCCCCCTCAACAGTCACCCCCACCAGGCCAGGCATGGGCTGGGGAGTCACAGAAAATAGCCAGTCCAGCAGAGCACTTTGTGGGGAGTAGAGAGGACAGCAGGCAGGAAGGGGGATCCCAGGACCCCCAAGCCTCAGCCCAAGATGGGGACTGTCCAAGGCCCCAGGACAGAAGGAGGCTGAGATGTGGTGGTCTAACAAGAGATGGTGTGAGTCCTCAGATGAGCACAGGAGCCACCAGGTAAACAGGACGGGGCTCAGGAGCTAAAACTAGCTCGTGTTTAGATTTCCAGAGTTAGCTCAAGTTCCTATTTTTTGTACGCCACTATTTCTGTACACCACCAAAGTTGCTTTTCATTCAGCTGAATACATGTACATCATCTGTTAATTTAAGAAAGAATGTGGGTTTAGATGAGTGTTTTTTCTTTTGACTCAGTGGAAGAAGTTTACAAGGTTTAAAACATATTAGCTCCTCAGCTTCTTCCAGGGGCACAGGTCTGGGCACTAGGACTCCTGGAGGAAGAGCCAGCAGGAGGAGTCATCAGAGCCAGCGCACAAGAGCAGAGCTCAAGGTCAGTGAGCCCCTCACCTGGCATCCTTTCCCACTGGCTCAGCCCACAAGGAGGAGCACTGAGCAAGTGGCCAGGAACAGGATGCACTGGCTGCTAGCTCCTGCTCATACAGAAATGACATTTCTCTCAAAGACAGGAGGGATGAGAATTACTTTCCACCCTTCATCCCAGATGTTCCTGAAATTTCTGTCCCTGTGTCTCAGGCGACCTTCCTGGGGATCATCCTTCTGGGGTCCCCTAAGCAAAATCCAGGTCCATTGTTCCTTAGTGGAGCCAGGCCTCCATCTCAACGCCATTGAAGCGTGTCCCCAGGGAACATAAGGTGTCTCCAGGCTGGGCTCAGATGTCCCACAGGAAGCCAGGCTCTCTGCCCAGGGTCTCACCCAGAGCAGAGGTGCCTGCTGGTCTCTGGAAGCTATGGAAAAGAAAAGATGGACAAAAAGATGGCAGATTCAGGCCTAGGCAGACAGCCCACAGAGCTAAGTTACCAGAGGCCTTAGCCTTGCTTCTGGCTGTAGGAAGGAGCCCTCCCCCTCAACAGTCACCCCCACCAGGCCAGGCATGGGCTGGGGAGTCACAGAAAATAGCCAGTCCAGCAGAGCACTTTGTGGGGAGTAGAGAGGACAGCAGGCAGGAAGGGGGATCCCAGGACCCCCAAGCCTCAGCCCAAGATGGGGACTGTCCAAGGCCCCAGGACAGAAGGAGGCTGAGATGTGGTGGTCTAACAAGAGATGGTGTGAGTCCTCAGATGAGCACAGGAGCCACCAGGTAAACAGGACGGGGCTCAGGAGCTAAAACTAGCTCGTGTTTAGATTTCCAGAGTTAGCTCAAGTTCCTATTTTTTGTACGCCACTATTTCTGTACACCACCAAAGTTGCTTTTCATTCAGCTGAATACATGTACATCATCTGTTAATTTAAGAAAGAATGTGGGTTTAGATGAGTGTTTTTTCTTTTGACTCAGTGGAAGAAGTTTACAAGGTTTAAAACATATTAAGGGGCTTCCCTGGTGGTCCAGTGGTTAAGGACACTGCCTTGCAGTGCAAGGGGCGTTGGTTCAATCCCTGGCCTGGGAAAATCCCATGTGTCGCGGAGCGGCTGGACCAATGTGTCCAATTACCGAGCCGGAGCTCTGGAGCGCATGTGCCCAGAGCCGCTGCTCTGCGACAACAGAGGCCACTGCTATGCGAGGCCCACACGGGCCAAGGAACAAAGATGGATGAAAATAGATAAACGAAAGACCAAAAGGAGTGACCCGCCGCCCCCTCATCCCTCCCCAAACCAGCCCCCTCACCCCCCAAAAAACATTAAGGAGGTCCTTTCTGCCACTTTACAGGATAAAGAGGTTTATCATTTTAAGCCAAAAAATAACAGCTTAAGGAACGTCCAGTTTCACTGACAAGACATGGTTACTAGAAAACCCTTCCAAGAGAAACAGCAGGAAGTTCTAAAACCCTCTCACCAGAAAGGTAAGGAAGTTCTAAACCTTCCCACCAGAAAGGGAAGGAAGTTCTAAAACTCTCTCATCAGAAAGGACAGAAAATTTAAAAACCTCCCACCAGAAACTACAGCAAGTTCTAAAATTCACCCACCAGAAAAGGCAGGAAGTTCTAAAACCCTCCCACTGGAAATAACAAGAAGTTCTAAAACTCTCTCACCAGAAACGGCAGGGAAGTTCTAAAACCCTCCCAACACAAACAGCAAGAAGTTGTAAAACCTTCCCAACACAAATGGCAGGAAGTTCTAAAACCTTCCCAGCACAAAGAACAGGAAGTTCTAAAACCCTCACAACATAAATGGCATTAAGTTCTAAAACTCACCAGAAATGGCAGGAAGTTTAAAACGCTCTCACGGAAACATCGGGAAGTTCTAAGGCCTTCCCACCAGAAACAGCAGGAAGTTCTAAGGCCCTCCCACCAGAAAGAGCAGGAAGTCCTAAAGCCCTTCCACTGGAAACGGCAGGAGGTTCTAGATGCAGAGGCGAAGCAGTTCTTGAAATATGGCGCCACATGCAAAGTGGGAACTGAACAACCTTCCCTCAAGGCTGTGTGGCAGCGCTTGGTCCAGGCAGTCATGTGCAGACAGAGTCTCCGTCTGTAACCTCTGGACTGAGACTTGGAGTCTGTGAATAGCCTGTTCTGTCCCCGTTTTATCCAGTGGTGGTCGCCTCCAGTTTCTTTTCTATCACTCCTCCCCCATTTATTAGCAGGCATTTTTCACATAAATCAGCTGAGACTTAAAAAGCAGTCCCAAAGCCTGGCAGGAGCCCAGCTTCAAAACAAGCACATACCTCCCAGATGGAAGGGCTGTTGGGCACAAGTGCAGGACAAGAAACTAGAGAGCCCCACCTGCCAAGGTCTGAAGCCAGGATCCCCACTAAGATGTGTGAGGATAAAGTCATAAACTGCAGGAAGTAAGAAACAGACAAAGTATCTATGAGTAGAAACAGTGATAATAATTGACACTAAGAATGAACTTAGTAACAGATGCGATACAATTCACACAACAGAGGCAGGCTGAAAAGAACAACATTGACTGCATTCAGGGACACAGAGAGAGGAAAGGCTAAGAGATCTGAGGTTAGACACACAGAGCAGGCTGGAGTTCCGAGGACAGAACAGAGAGAAGGGGAGAAAGAGCTGAGCGTGTTCCAGATCTGTGACACCCATGATCCTGAGGCCAGAAAGTGCAAGTTCCAAGAAAGATAAATAAAAACTCATAAAAGCCTAGATAACATCCTGTGAATCCATAAACAATAAAGAGAAAATAGTATTTTTAAAGCTAGGAAAGAAAGACATTCTACTTACAAAAGAACTGTTAAGAGAGCAAAATTTTCAAAAACAAAAGGAGGCCAGAAACAATGGGATAATTAGGTTGACAGTAAAAGGAGAAGAAAATGTATACCTGGCAACACTACCAAAGGACCATGTGGGTTTATCAGTAAGTGAATGATGTGGCCCTATATACTGGCTCCCCATGTGGCTCAGTGGTAAAGAATCTGCCTGCAATGCAGGAGACAGGGGTTCTATCCCTGGGTCAAGATGATCCCCTGGAGAAGGGAATGGCAACCCACTCCAGTATTTTTTCCAGGAGAATTCCATGGACAGAGGAGATTGGTGGGCTACGGGCCAAAGGGTCACATATTGTTGGATACAACCGAGCAGGTAACACTAGCACTTCTCAGATTGGCTTGTTTCACTTGACAGTATTTATTGAAGCTTCCTTCATGTCTTTTCATGGTTTGATAGTACACTTCTTTTTAGCACTGAGCAATAATCCACTGTCTGGATGCACCAAGCTTACTTATCCATTCCTCGTAAAGGCATCTTGGTTGAATCCAGCAGGCTTGGGTTCTTGTGAGTAAAGTGCCATGGACATTTGTATGCAGCTTTCTGTGTGGACACACGTTTTCAACATGTGCTCATATATCATCTGAGTCTTTGGTGAGGTTCACATTCTGATATTTTGCCCATGTTTTAATCCTGCTGTTTGCTATCTTTTTGTTGCATTGTAGGAGTCCCCTGCATAGTTCAGATAGCAGATGTTTATCAGATATGCCTTCTGCAAACATTCTCCCCAAGTCAATGGCTTGTCTTTCCATTCTCTGACAATAGTTATATTTTAATATAGTGTATTCAACACTGAGATATGCCTTTAGTCCACAAAATCTAGCTGGGTATATGTTAAAACAATGAACAAGATAGAAATAAAAATATTGCCAGAATGAGCGTGTTCCAGATCTGTGACACCCATGATCCTGAGGCCAGAAAGTGCAAGTTCCAAGAAAGATAAATAAAAACTCATAAAAGCCTAGATAACATCCTGTGAATCCATAAACAATAAAGAGAAAATAGTATTTTTAAAGCTAGGAAAGAAAGACATTCTACTTACAAAAGAACTGTTAAGAGAGCAAAATTTTCAAAAACAAAAGGAGGCCAGAAACAATGGGATAATTAGGTTGACAGTAAAAGGAGAAGAAAATGTATACCTGGCAACACTACCAAAGGACCATGTGGGTTTATCAGTAAGTGAATGATGTGGCCCTATATACTGGCTCCCCATGTGGCTCAGTGGTAAAGAATCTGCCTGCAATGCAGGAGACAGGGGTTCTATCCCTGGGTCAAGATGATCCCCTGGAGAAGGGAATGGCAACCCACTCCAGTATTTTTTCCAGGAGAATTCCATGGACAGAGGAGATTGGTGGGCTACGGGCCAAAGGGTCACATATTGTTGGATACAACCGAGCAGGTAACACTAGCACTTCTCAGATTGGCTTGTTTCACTTGACAGTATTTATTGAAGCTTCCTTCATGTCTTTTCATGGTTTGATAGTACACTTCTTTTTAGCACTGAGCAATAATCCACTGTCTGGATGCACCAAGCTTACTTATCCATTCCTCGTAAAGGCATCTTGGTTGAATCCAGCAGGCTTGGGTTCTTGTGAGTAAAGTGCCATGGACATTTGTATGCAGCTTTCTGTGTGGACACACGTTTTCAACATGTGCTCATATATCATCTGAGTCTTTGGTGAGGTTCACATTCTGATATTTTGCCCATGTTTTAATCCTGCTGTTTGCTATCTTTTTGTTGCATTGTAGGAGTCCCCTGCATAGTTCAGATAGCAGATGTTTATCAGATATGCCTTCTGCAAACATTCTCCCCAAGTCAATGGCTTGTCTTTCCATTCTCTGACAATAGTTATATTTTAATATAGTGTATTCAACACTGAGATATGCCTTTAGTCCACAAAATCTAGCTGGGTATATGTTAAAACAATGAACAAGATAGAAATAAAAATATTGCCAGAAACACAAAACAACAAATATGCTAATGCATATACTACCATCCAAATAATTGCTTCTATTCATAAATAGACTGAAATAAAAATAGAAATCCATTTGGACTCAGAAAATTAACGTTGTCCTTTAGTAAGTCAGGCTTTTCCATGTGTAGCTGTCCCAAGATCACAGGGCAGTGAGGAACAGAAAGACAGCAGGTGTGGGAACAGAATCACACAATACTGTCTGAGACTCTGTTCCCTGCGACCAGCACTGTTTCAGCTTTTTTAAATTATGAAAACATTTCCTCGTTTCTTCCAAGTGGCAAAGACTATTTATATTGGGGGAAGCGAGGTGAAGAATCAGTTTTAGATCATTCTTGTTCTTTCCAGTTTATACAGCTTCAATAATGAAGTTATTTAAAATGTGCAGGGTTCCACAGTTTTTCCTTTTGTCACTTCTTAGGATAACAGGAAGCATAACAATGAATTCCCAACACATCTCTCCTACATTTCTCAGAGAATCTAAAAAAATAAAAGGCATGACTGTTCAAAGCTCTAGAAGTGACACCATCACCACTTTCGTTTAAACACCGGTGAAATAGGTCCACAGAGAAAGATGCCCTTGGAGGAGATGAAGGCTCTTCACTTGGATGAGAAATTCCTGCAACCAGAAACCAAGGAAGTTAATGGTGTCCTCATGACCAAGATGATAAGTGACAACTGGGACAAAATCTGGAATTTCCAAGCCAAGCCCAACGACTTGCTCATTGCAACCTATGCAAAGGCAGGTAGGTTGGAGGTAGTTGGCGGAAGAAAGGGACGGTGGGGGGAGGGGGCTGTCTTCAGCAAAGCCAGAAAGCTGGGAGTCCCTCAGATTTTAAAATTACAGGTTTCAGCAGGCCAGACATTGCTTGTAGGAGTCCCCTGCATAGTTCAGATAGCAGATGTTTATCAGATATGCCTTCTGCAAACATTCTCCCCAAGTCAATGGCTTGTCTTTCCATTCTCTGACAATAGTTATATTTTAATATAGTGTATTCAACACTGAGATATGCCTTTAGTCCACAAAATCTAGCTGGGTATATGTTAAAACAATGAACAAGATAGAAATAAAAATATTGCCAGAAACACAAAACAACAAATATGCTAATGCATATACTACCATCCAAATAATTGCTTCTATTCATAAATAGACTGAAATAAAAATAGAAATCCATTTGGACTCAGAAAATTAACGTTGTCCTTTAGTAAGTCAGGCTTTTCCATGTGTAGCTGTCCCAAGATCACAGGGCAGTGAGGAACAGAAAGACAGCAGGTGTGGGAACAGAATCACACAATACTGTCTGAGACTCTGTTCCCTGCGACCAGCACTGTTTCAGCTTTTTTAAATTATGAAAACATTTCCTCGTTTCTTCCAAGTGGCAAAGACTATTTATATTGGGGGAAGCGAGGTGAAGAATCAGTTTTAGATCATTCTTGTTCTTTCCAGTTTATACAGCTTCAATAATGAAGTTATTTAAAATGTGCAGGGTTCCACAGTTTTTCCTTTTGTCACTTCTTAGGATAACAGGAAGCATAACAATGAATTCCCAACACATCTCTCCTACATTTCTCAGAGAATCTAAAAAAATAAAAGGCATGACTGTTCAAAGCTCTAGAAGTGACACCATCACCACTTTCGTTTAAACACCGGTGAAATAGGTCCACAGAGAAAGATGCCCTTGGAGGAGATGAAGGCTCTTCACTTGGATGAGAAATTCCTGCAACCAGAAACCAAGGAAGTTAATGGTGTCCTCATGACCAAGATGATAAGTGACAACTGGGACAAAATCTGGAATTTCCAAGCCAAGCCCAACGACTTGCTCATTGCAACCTATGCAAAGGCAGGTAGGTTGGAGGTAGTTGGCGGAAGAAAGGGACGGTGGGGGGAGGGGGCTGTCTTCAGCAAAGCCAGAAAGCTGGGAGTCCCTCAGATTTTAAAATTACAGGTTTTCACCAGGGCCAGACCAGGTGGTGCTAGTGTTAAAAAAAAAAATCTGCTTGCCAATACAGGAGACACATGACATGTGGATTTGATGCCTGGGTTGGGAAGATTCCCTGGAGGAGGAAATGGCAACCCCACTCCAGTATTTTTGCCTGGGAAATCCCATGGACAGGATAGCCTGGTGGGCTAGAGTCCAGGAGTCACAGAGGTGGGCATGACTGAGTGACTGAGCATACAGACCCTGGAACAATGAAAACCAGACTCATTTATGCACTCCAATCCCCTAGGACCCAAGAGCCTCCTTTTCATTTTGTTCCCTGATAGAGGAAGAGATAGCCAGAATCCCACAGAATCACGTGAAAGCACAGAGTCTGAAGAATGGGCAGAAGATGCTAAGGGAAGCCTTGCCAGCCTGTCCTCTCCACCCTCACCCTGGGTTCTGCTACACGTGGACTCAGAGCTGGAACTGAACACTTTCCCCAATGGGAAAAGTGCAAGTGTCCTTGTGTCTGAACTGTCCAAGTACAGAGGGAAGGCTGGGGTGAGGGGGACACTTGCAGAATCCTACAAAAGGGAGAGGAGCTTGTGTGGAGAGTCAGAGAGGGAAGAAGCAGGTGCTCAACACAAGCAAAGTGGATTTTACCAAGGATGGGAATAATCAAGGACACAGAGTGGAGCTGCAGAGATTTTGGGTGAAACTGAGAACAAGTACCCTTCCAGGCACCACCTGGACCCAGGAGATCGTGGACATGATCCAGAATGGCGGGGACCTGCAGAAGTGCCAGCGAGCCAACACCTTTGACAGGCACCCCTTCATCGAGTGGGCGCCCCCACCCCTCAGCTCGGCACGTGCCGCCTGGGCTTGTGGTGCTGTGGGCTGTGCTGGAAAGCATCTGAGGATGGTTCAGGTCAACATGCCCCCATCAGCTGGGACAAAGACCCATTAGTCCCTCTCCTGAGATAAGGACTGGGTGACTTCAGAGAGTGTGCCCCTGTAGCTTCCTGAGAACTCAAGAAAGGGTGGGAAACTTCCACACAGTGGAGCAAAGCCAGAAAGCTGGGAGTCCCTCAGATTTTAAAATTACAGGTTTTCACCAGGGCCAGACCAGGTGGTGCTAGTGTTAAAAAAATCTGCTTGACCATACAGGAGACACATGACATGTGGATTTGATGCCTGGGTTGGGAAGATTCCCTGGAGGAGGAAATGGCAACCCCACTCCAGTATTTTTGCCTGGGAAATCCCATGGACAGGATAGCCTGGTGGGCTAGAGTCCAGGAGTCACAGAGGTGGGCATGACTGAGTGACTGAGCATACAGACCCTGGAACAATGAAAACCAGACTCATTTATGCACTCCAATCCCCTAGGACCCAAGAGCCTCCTTTTCATTTTGTTCCCTGATAGAGGAAGAGATAGCCAGAATCCCACAGAATCACGTGAAAGCACAGAGTCTGAAGAATGGGCAGAAGATGCTAAGGGAAGCCTTGCCAGCCTGTCCTCTCCACCCTCACCCTGGGTTCTGCTACACGTGGACTCAGAGCTGGAACTGAACACTTTCCCCAATGGGAAAAGTGCAAGTGTCCTTGTGTCTGAACTGTCCAAGTACAGAGGGAAGGCTGGGGTGAGGGGGACACTTGCAGAATCCTACAAAAGGGAGAGGAGCTTGTGTGGAGAGTCAGAGAGGGAAGAAGCAGGTGCTCAACACAAGCAAAGTGGATTTTACCAAGGATGGGAATAATCAAGGACACAGAGTGGAGCTGCAGAGATTTTGGGTGAAACTGAGAACAAGTACCCTTCCAGGCACCACCTGGACCCAGGAGATCGTGGACATGATCCAGAATGGCGGGGACCTGCAGAAGTGCCAGCGAGCCAACACCTTTGACAGGCACCCCTTCATCGAGTGGGCGCTCCCCCCACCCCTCAGCTCGGGTACGTGCCGCCTGGGCTTGTGGTGCTGTGGGCTGTGCTGGAAAGCATCTGAGGATGGTTCAGGTCAACATGCCCCCATCAGCTGGGACAAAAGACCCATTAGTCCCTCTCCTGAGATAAGGACTGGGTGACTTCAGAGAGTGTGCTCCCCTGTAGCTTCCTGAGAACTCAAGAAAGGGTGGGAAACTTCCACACAGTGGAGGCAGGGCTCAGGATGGCTGGTATCCGGTGACCACAGACCTCATCCTTGGGTCACATGAGCCCACTCCTGGAGGACTGGCTCCTGCTGTATTTCATCGATTCCAGAGCTAAAATATACGTAGTCCCTCTGTTTTCAACAAATGATGCACTTCACACCAGAGATACTAAGAAATATAGAATAGAGAATCCCTGAAGAGCTTGCAGCCACTTAGGAATAAAGGGTATTTTTGTTTTTGCATTCTTTTCAACTGAAGGATAATTGGTTTACAATGTTGAGATGGTTTCTGCCATATGTCAGCATGAATTGGCTGTATGTATACATGTGTCCCCTCCTTCTTGAACCTCCCTCTTGCCTCTCACCTTGCCTCATCTTCTAGATCACCACAGAACACGGAGCTGAGCTCTCTGCTCCACAGCAGCTTCCCACTGGCTGTCTGTGTTACATGTGGTCGTGTATACATGTCAGTGCTGCTCTCTCACTTTGTCCCAGCCTCTCCTAATCCCACTATGTCAGTAAATCTGTGAAAGTATGCACTAGGTCATGTCCAACTTTTTGTGACCCCATGGTCTGTCCATGGTGTTTTCCAGACAAGAATACTGAAGTGGGTTGCCATTCCATTCTCCAGGGAATTTTCCTGACCGAGGAATCAAACCCAGGTCTCCTGCATTGCAGGCAGATTATTTACTGTTTGAGGTACCCCAGGGAGGTCACCATAGCTCTGTAAGTGTGTGTTTTTATAGAGTAAATAGCAGCAAAGACTAGTTCCGCAACAGATTAGCATTCTGCGCACCCAGTGGTGAAAAGGCATAGACTTTGGACTCAAACAGTCCAGCTTCCATTCTGATTTGTGTTTGTTTTTTAGGGCAAGTTATTGAACTGTTCAGAAGCTAATCATCCTTCATTTGTAAGAATACTACCTGTTGAAAATCCATCATTGACTGAGCCAATTATTCCCCAGGGAGCAGGTACCCACCAGGCTGGCTGTGTCCTGGCATCACCCGTGGGGCATGGGCAAGCAGCTCATGACCCTGTGACCAGGTTGTCACCTGCAAGCCAAAGGCACACTCCAGGAGGGCATGTGCATCGGGAGAGCTGGGGGTCTCCTCTGGTGTGGATTCTGACCAAGGCTCAGAAGCCTCACTCTGGAATAGAAGGTTACCCATTCCTGTCTAAGGGAAGTGGGCACCAACTCAAGTCACTGACCATGACCCTTGGATCCTGGGCCTCCTTTGTGACCGATGTCCATGGAAGGAGGCCTCTGCAGGCTGACTCCCTGACCCCAGCAGGATGGAGGCTCTTTCACAAGGCCCTGTGGTATGTGAAGGCCTCCATCTTGGAAAGAGCCCCATAGGCTGACCCAATGTGGCATCTGAGACCAGAATTTGATCCAGAGCCCACAGACAGCAAGTGGAGTACACACTGTCCAGAAATCCCCTCATGGCACGATTAGTCTCCCAGTGACTCTGAGCCCAGCCGGGCCGAGGGGCAGACCTGCCGCATTCTCCCCAGTGGAGAGGAGGTGTCTCGGGTACCACAGCACAAACAGGCTTTCGTAGGGATGGAGGGTGTGCTGTGTGTTGTCTGCCAAAGCTGAAGAGGCTCAGTGTGTGCTGTGCCTGCTGTGCTGGGGGAGAGAGCGGCACAAAGTACATAGTGACTGTGGCTCCAGGTGCTGACAAAGCATCAGAGATGCCGATGAGAAGTGAGAGCTGAGCAGTGGCCTCGTTGCAGGTCTGGATCTTGCCAACAAAATGCCTTCCCCAAGGACTCTGAAGACTCATCTGCCTGTTCAGATGCTCCCTCCTTCCTTCTGGAGAGAGAATGCAAAGGTAAGGACAGCCAGGGCAGATCTGAATACTCACAGACTGTCTCCATCTAGGAGGAAATGACTGTGGACATTGAAAGGTGAGTGCCGGTGCAGGTGCCAGGCAGGTGACGGCCTTACACCCCTGTGCCTGCTGCTCCAGGCTGGATCCACCTTTCTCCCAGCATACCCTTTCTGAGTACCCAGCAGACTAGACTCCAGGCAGCATCATTGTGAGCAACCGTCAGCTGAGCCACGTTCACAGACAGCGAGCAGTGAGGCAGGGCTGGACACAAGGCATTGCCATCGGGAAACCGAGCTGGGGTTCTCCCTCATGGGCAAGCAGCTCATGACCCTGTGACCAGGTTGTCACCTGCAAGCCAAAGGCACACTCCAGGAGGGCATGTGCATCGGGAGAGCTGGGGGTCTCCTCTGGTGTGGATTCTGACCAAGGCTCAGAAGCCTCACTCTGGAATAGAAGGTTACCCATTCCTGTCTAAGGGAAGTGGGCACCAACTCAAGTCACTGACCATGACCCTTGGATCCTGGGCCTCCTTTGTGACCGATGTCCATGGAAGGAGGCCTCTGCAGGCTGACTCCCTGACCCCAGCAGGATGGAGGCTCTTTCACAAGGCCCTGTGGTATGTGAAGGCCTCCATCTTGGAAAGAGCCCCATAGGCTGACCCAATGTGGCATCTGAGACCAGAATTTGATCCAGAGCCCACAGACAGCAAGTGGAGTACACACTGTCCAGAAATCCCCTCATGGCACGATTAGTCTCCCAGTGACTCTGAGCCCAGCCGGGCCGAGGGGCAGACCTGCCGCATTCTCCCCAGTGGAGAGGAGGTGTCTCGGGTACCACAGCACAAACAGGCTTTCGTAGGATGGAGGGTGTGCTGTGTGTTGTCTGCCAAAGCTGAAGAGGCTCAGTGTGTGCTGTGCCTGCTGTGCTGGGGGAGAGAGCGGCACAAAGTACATAGTGACTGTGGCTCCAGGTGCTGACAAAGCATCAGAGATGCCGATGAGAAGTGAGAGCTGAGCAGTGGCCTCGTTGCAGGTCTGGATCTTGCCAACAAAATGCCTTCCCCAAGGACTCTGAAGACTCATCTGCCTGTTCAGATGCTCCCTCCTTCCTTCTGGAGAGAGAATGCAAAGGTAAGGACAGCCAGGGCAGATCTGAATACTCACAGACTGTCTCCATCTAGGAGGAAATGACTGTGGACATTGAAAGGTGAGTGCCCGGTGCAGGTGCCAGGCAGGTGACGGCCTTACACCCCTGTGCCTGCTGCTCCAGGCTGGATCCACCTTTCTCCCAGCATACCCTTTCTGAGTACCCAGCAGACTAGACTCCAGGCAGCATCATTGTGAGCAACCGTCAGCTGAGCCACGTTCACAGACAGCGAGCAGTGAGGCAGGGCTGGACACAACTCTGCCTCTTTCAGGAGGGGACAGGGCACCAGCAGCTCCACAAGCAGACATACCAGCGCCCTGGGGTCCCACTATCTTATCAGGAAGGACAGTCACTGTGAGGGGCTGATTTCTCCCATGCACAAAAAGCAGAGACAGCTCCACCAGATACCCTAGTAGATGCCCTGCTCAGTGACAGCCAAGCGGACCTTCCTCTCCCCAGTGAGAAATGCCTGTGGCCTCCACCACCCCGGAACAGCAGAGGTAGAGTGCTACGCCACATGCCCTGCAGAGCAGGCACCTGAGAGAAAGGGTGTGTTGTCACCCACTCTGCTGAGACCACAGCCTTGCCAGGAAAACTGCAAGAAAGTCACAGAAAATGCAAGTCCAGTCCCTCAAACAGCATTGTCTAAGAAAGTGCTCCCCAACCTTCTCGAAACCAGGGATTGGTTTCATGGAAGATAATTTTTCCATGGACAGGGGCAGGGAGTGGGGACAATAATTTGAGGATGATTCAAACACATCACATTTATTGCCCACTTTTTGATCCCTGGGTCAGGAACATTCCCTGGAGAAGAGAAGGGCTACCCACTCCAGTATTCTTGCCTGGAAAATTCCATGGCTCGACCATGGGTCGCAAAGGGTCTGTTGTGTTGCAACACAACAGAGGAACTTCACTTTCACTTTTATTTTTACATCTAATCTGATGTTGCCACTGACCTGATAGGAGGTACATACATGTCTGGGGCCCAGAGGTTGGGGAAAGTGAAAGTGTTAGCCACTCAGTTGTGTCTGACTCTTGGTGACCCCATGGACCGTAGCCTCCTCCCTCGCTGGGCTCCTCTGTCCATGGGATTCTCTAGACAAGAATACTGGAGTGGGTAGCCATTTCCTTCTCCAGGGCATCTTCCCAACCCAGGGGTGGGAATGCTGGTCTAAGATCCCATGACAGCCTGGTCTTTCCCTAAACAGAAACATCTCCTGTCCTGTCGTCTCTGTGTCCCCATCCCCTTCCTGCTGCTTTCAGATCATCTATGTGGCCAGAAATGCCAAGGACTGCCTGGTGTCCTACTACCATTTCTCAAGGATGAATAAGATGGTACCAGACCCTGGCTCCTGGGAGGAGTATATCGAGACCTTCAAAGCTGGGAAAGGTGAGCGAAAGGTGGCTGAGGTCCACACCTCCATGTCCACCTGCCCACTGAGGTCCACGCCTCCACATCCACTCACCCACTGATCACTGAGGCGGGGCTTCTGCTGAGCGACAGGGCTGTTCGAGGTTCTGAGGTCACTGGTGGTGCCCAGACAGGGTTCTGTCGAGGATGAGCTAAACTATGTAGAAGGCTGTGGGCAGACTGTAGCGAGCCCCACAAGTGGCACTGCAGGATCCGGGGTGTGGTATGCTAGTGCCTTTGAAGCAGCCTTGCCAGGAAAACTGCAAGAAAGTCACAGAAAATGCAAGTCCAGTCCCTCAAACAGCATTGTCTAAGAAAGTGCTCCCCAACCTTCTCGAAACCAGGGATTGGTTTCATGGAAGATAATTTTTCCATGGACAGGGGCAGGAGTGGGGACAATAATTTGAGGATGATTCAAACACATCACATTTATTGCCCACTTTTTGATCCCTGGGTCAGGAACATTCCCTGGAGAAGAGAAGGGCTACCCACTCCAGTATTCTTGCCTGGAAAATTCCATGGCTCGACCATGGGTCGCAAAGGGTCTGTTGTGTTGCAACACAACAGAGGAACTTCACTTTCACTTTTATTTTTACATCTAATCTGATGTTGCCACTGACCTGATAGGAGGTACATACATGTCTGGGGCCCAGAGGTTGGGGAAAGTGAAAGTGTTAGCCACTCAGTTGTGTCTGACTCTTGGTGACCCCATGGACCGTAGCCTCCTCCCTCGCTGGGCTCCTCTGTCCATGGGATTCTCTAGACAAGAATACTGGAGTGGGTAGCCATTTCCTTCTCCAGGGCATCTTCCCAACCCAGGGGTGGGAATGCTGGTCTAAGATCCCATGACAGCCTGGTCTTTCCCTAAACAGAAACATCTCCTGTCCTGTCGTCTCTGTGTCCCCATCCCCTTCCTGCTGCTTTCAGATCATCTATGTGGCCAGAAATGCCAAGGACTGCCTGGTGTCCTACTACCATTTCTCAAGGATGAATAAGATGGTACCAGACCCTGGCTCCTGGGAGGAGTATATCGAGACCTTCAAAGCTGGGAAAGGTGAGCGAAAGGTGGCTGAGGTCCACACCTCCATGTCCACCTGCCCACTGAGGTCCACGCCTCCACATCCACTCACCCACTGATCACTGAGGCGGGGCTTCTGCTGAGCGACAGGGCTGTTCGAGGTTCTGCGAGGTCACTGGTGGTGCCCAGACAGGGTCTCTGTCGAGGGATGAGCTAAACTATGTAGAAGGCTGTGGGCAGACTGTAGCGAGCCCCACAAGTGGCACTGCAGGATCCGGGGTGTGGTCAGTGCTGAGGTGCTCCTAGAGAGACAGCCAGCCCCAGGGAGCCCACCCTCCACACCCTCCTGGCCCCAAGGTGGACCCTCAGGATGCAGGAGCTCAGTGGCAGTGACCACAGGGTAAACTTCTCAGCAGGAGGAGGGCCGGGACGGTTTTGGGGGCCACTGTGCACCTCCATTCTCCATCCCAGAAAACGAAGGAACCCTAACATCTGGTCACTGTGATTCTTCAGAATGAGCTCACAACTCCTTTTCACCATCAGACTGTTAGGAACAGTATTTATTTGTCTCAAAACACTGGTCTGGGCCCCATGCAGTGACACAAGGGGAATACACACCCTGGCCCTTGCCCTCTGGACAGTCCCTCGCAGGGGAGTAAGTTCAAGGGTGGGAACATAAGCCATGGAACACAGTGTACTTTATATCAACTCCCTAACTATTGAAAAGAAATCCCTGTGTCTGCACATAAGAATCCCAGCTGTGTGTATTAAACGCCCTCTTGTGTTCGAGACACCCGTGCTTGTTTCATAAGCTTCAGGTTACTACTGACACCCCGCCCTCTCTCCCGGCAGTGCTGTGGGGCTCCTGGTATGACCACGTGAAGGGCTGGTGGGACGCCAAGGAGCAGCACCCCATCCTCTACCTCTTCTACGAGGACATGAAGGAGGTGAGGGCTGTGCGGCCACCGCTGGTTTCCCCCATGTCCTCCAGGGAACCATGCTCAGTGAGAACTGTGCACAGTCTGACCACACCAGCCATCTCCCTGACACCCCGTCCCACTCAGTTTTACCCTCAAATGCTGCAACTACTTTTTTTCTCTCTCTTCTTTCTCCAATCTTTTTTTGCTTAAGATACATATGTTGTTGAAGTAGAGTTGGCTTACAATGGTTCAGGTGCACAGCAAGGTGATTCAGTTACACATGTACACAATACATTGTTTCTTGGATTATTTTCCATTATAGATACTGACTATCCCTGTACTATCTACAGTAAACCTTTGTAGCTTGTCACGTGTCTATTTTTTAATTAGAAATCTAGCATTCCATTCATACTAAGTCAAACAAGTAGAATTAAAATGTCATAAATTTTTTTCTTTAAAAATTCTTCTAACTTTGCCTCTGTTCACAATTTCCAGATGATCCTTCCACTTGGGAAATCTCATGTGCCTTTACCATCTGATCAACCCTGTCACTTAAGAGCTATGTTTCTTTACCTACAAAATGCACTTCAGCTCTGCCAGTGTTTCAGGAAATTACCATGAAGATTTGTGAAGTGACTTGTAAAGCTCCTGCCTCCACACTCCAAACCCATGCCACACCTGAAGTTCAGGCCATACAGCATCAACTGGCCCTGATCAAGGCCTTAAGGAGGCCCCTATCCAGGAGCAGTGCCCAAGAATTACAAAACCACCCCTGGCCAGTGCTGAGAGGTTCTCTGAAGTCTTCAGACTGTTAGGAACAGTATTTATTTGTCTCAAAACACTGGTCTGGGCCCCATGCAGTGACACAAGGGAATACACACCCTGGCCCTTGCCCTCTGGACAGTCCTCGCAGGAGTAAGTTCAAGGGTGGGAACATAAGCCATGGAACACAGTGTACTTTATATCAACTCCCTAACTATTGAAAAGAAATCCCTGTGTCTGCACATAAGAATCCCAGCTGTGTGTATTAAACGCCCTCTTGTGTTCGAGACACCCGTGCTTGTTTCATAAGCTTCAGGTTACTACTGACACCCCGCCCTCTCTCCCGGCAGTGCTGTGGGGCTCCTGGTATGACCACGTGAAGGGCTGGTGGGACGCCAAGGAGCAGCACCCCATCCTCTACCTCTTCTACGAGGACATGAAGGAGGTGAGGGCTGTGCGGCCACCGCTGGTTTCCCCCATGTCCTCCAGGGAACCATGCTCAGTGAGAACTGTGCACAGTCTGACCACACCAGCCATCTCCCTGACACCCCGTCCCACTCAGTTTTACCCTCAAATGCTGCAACTACTTCTTTTTTTCTCTCTCTCTTCTTTCTCCAATCTTTTTTTGCTTAAGATACATATGTTGTTGAAGTAGAGTTGGCTTACAATGGTTCAGGTGCACAGCAAGGTGATTCAGTTACACATGTACACAATACATTGTTTCTTGGATTATTTTCCATTATAGATACTGACTATCCCTGTACTATCTACAGTAAACCTTTGTAGCTTGTCACGTGTCTATTTTTTAATTAGAAATCTAGCATTCCATTCATACTAAGTCAAACAAGTAGAATTAAAATGTCATAAATTTTTTTCTTTAAAAATTCTTCTAACTTTGCCTCTGTTCACAATTTCCAGATGATCCTTCCACTTGGGAAATCTCATGTGCCTTTACCATCTGATCAACCCTGTCACTTAAGAGCTATGTTTCTTTACCTACAAAATGCACTTCAGCTCTGCCAGTGTTTCAGGAAATTACCATGAAGATTTGTGAAGTGACTTGTAAAGCTCCTGCCTCCACACTCCAAACCCATGCCACACCTGAAGTTCAGGCCATACAGACACTGGCAGGACTGGCCCTGCATGGGGCAGAGGGCTGCTCTCTGCACTCACTGTGTGTCCAGGCTGTCACACAATCACTTACGCATCCAGGGAGCAGTGCCCAAGAATTACAAAACCACCCCTGGCCAGTGCTGAGAGGTTCTCTGAAGTCTAGTCAGACGTCAAAAGTCCTTCTGCATCTCTGTCATCAGAAAGAACAGGCCACAGGCTCTCGCTTTCTGGGTCAGCTCAAGGTCCCCGTCTCCATCCTCTTATGAACCTCCTGTTATGCTTGCAGGCCCTGCGCATTTCTTGTCCAGATCGCTCCCTCTTCCTGCGCCTCTGCTCCCTCCTCCCCTGGGGTGAACATGTTCCCTCCCACAGAAGCTCTGCTCAGGCTGCATGTGTGCATGCAGGCAGCATATTTCCCAGGTGGCAATCACAGTGCTGTGCTCACGCCTGTCTCCCCTTCTGTGTGGTCAGTATCCTCAGGCTTGGAGGGCCCTTGTATCCCTGTCCCATAGTCCCAGGACCGTCCAGTGCCATCCACAGTCATTCCTGAGGAAGACATGTTGAGTATGATTAAGGTGATTCTTTAAGTTGTCCCTCCCCAGTCAGCCCAAACAGAAACTCACCCCCACGAAGGACCCCAATCACTTGTATGTGTGCTTTTCCACACAGGATCCAAAGCGGGAGATTCAGAAGATCCTGAAGTTCCTGGAGAAAGAGCTGCCAGAGGAGGTCCTGGACAAAATTGTCCATCACACATCCTTTGAGGTCATGAAGGAGAACCCGATGGCCAACTACACCACACTGCCCAGCAGCATCATGGACCACTCCATCTCCCCCTTCATGAGGCGAGGTGCGTGGGAGGGAGGGCAGCCCCGGGCTCAGGGGTTGGCTGAAGATTTGTGAAGTGACCTTCATGGTAGCCTTTACCATCTGATCAACCCTGTCACTTAAGAGCTATGTTTCTTTACCTACAAAATGCACTTCAGCTCTGCCAGTGTTTCAGGAAATTACCATGAAGATTTGTGAAGTGACTTGTAAAGCTCCTGCCTCCACACTCCAAACCCATGCCACACCTGAAGTTCAGGCCATACAGACACTGGCAGGACTGGCCCTGCATGGGGCAGAGGGCTGCTCTCTGCACTCACTGTGTGTCCAGGCTGTCACACAATCACTTACGCATCCAGGGAGCAGTGCCCAAGAATTACAAAACCACCCCTGGCCAGTGCTGAGAGGTTCTCTGAAGTCTAGTCAGACGTCAAAAGTCCTTCTGCATCTCTGTCATCAGAAAGAACAGGCCACAGGCTCTCGCTTTCTGGGTCAGCTCAAGGTCCCCGTCTCCATCCTCTTATGAACCTCCTGTTATGCTTGCAGGCCCTGCGCATTTCTTGTCCAGATCGCTCCCTCTTCCTGCGCCTCTGCTCCCTCCTCCCCTGGGGTGAACATGTTCCCTCCCACAGAAGCTCTGCTCAGGCTGCATGTGTGCATGCAGGCAGCATATTTCCCAGGTGGCAATCACAGTGCTGTGCTCACGCCTGTCTCCCCTTCTGTGTGGTCAGTATCCTCAGGCTTGGAGGGCCCTTGTATCCCTGTCCCATAGTCCCAGGACCGTCCAGTGCCATCCACAGTCATTCCTGAGGAAGACATGTTGAGTATGATTAAGGTGATTCTTTAAGTTGTCCCTCCCCAGTCAGCCCAAACAGAAACTCACCCCCACGAAGGACCCCAATCACTTGTATGTGTGCTTTTCCACACAGGATCCAAAGCGGGAGATTCAGAAGATCCTGAAGTTCCTGGAGAAAGAGCTGCCAGAGGAGGTCCTGGACAAAATTGTCCATCACACATCCTTTGAGGTCATGAAGGAGAACCCGATGGCCAACTACACCACACTGCCCAGCAGCATCATGGACCACTCCATCTCCCCCTTCATGAGGCGAGGTGCGTGGGAGGGAGGGCAGCCCCGGGCTCAGGGGTTGGCCAGTACTCCCACCTAGTTTTCCAGTTTCCCAGTCACCATGCTTCCTGCTCCCATACCTGTTTTCTTGGCAACACTCCCACCATGTCTGAGGATTAGACACCCTCACCCGACCCCTGCTGCGCCCTGTGCCAGCCCTGGGGTGCGTGCTCACCCTCTCTTCCCCAGACTCACTGAGGCTTTGCCTCCTTGCAGGAATGCCTGGGGACTGGAAGAACTACTTCACGGTGGCTCAGAGCGAGGACTTCGACAAGGACTACGAGAGGAAGATGGCTGGGAGCACCCTGACCTTCCGCACGGCCCTCTGAGCACCAAGGCCAGGCGGGGCCTCCGCACTGACTTGAGACACATGAGCCTCACCATTGGGACTCTGAAAATAGTGACACCCTCCCTACCATCCTAAGCTTTGCCCACTGTCTATAGATCCCATGTCCAAACCTAGAGTAAGAAGAAGTTTACAGAGGTGGTGGTTCACAGAGGCCTGGCCACGTGTATGGAGCCAGAGCAAAGGAAACACAGGACGTAATCTTGACATTCATGCACAGTGCCTGATGACCCTCCAGGGTCAAGGCTCAAGAAAAGAGAGAAAGTGTCAGATCATACCCTCAACACAAGGGGATGCAGAGACGAGGAGTGGGCCAGGAGGACATGAGCGGGACCAGGTCTGACCCTCAGGTTCCAGGGTGAGGGACCAAGGGGGCCTCACTCAGGGAGACTTGAGGCCACGAGGCTCATGGGGTGGAGAGGCAGGGGAGCAGGGTCTGAGGCTCAGACTGAGACACAGATGATCTCAAATCCAGAGAACCAAGGGTGAGGATCTCAGGGCAAACCCAGGCCTAAAAGCCAGGGAGGTTTTAATACCCTATTCCAGGTAGATTTCTTGGAGAGAGAGCAAGAAAACCCCAAGCACTGCAGATACACCCAGGACAAGTGACCATCCAGTCTCCAGAGGATTCAGCCCCACACTGGGCTTTGTAAACAGAAGCTCCCCACATGGTCAGGACAGTCACGCACCTAGCTTCCCGTGTGCTGATTCTCTATGTTAGACCCTGCTCACGGAAGTGCCCGCCCTCGTTCACACACAAAGACTGTGTAAAGGTCAGTGCTTTGTTCTGAAAGAAAGTTAGGAAACAGATGACTAATGAGAACCTACTGTGTCGCACAAGGAACTCTACTCAATACTCTGTAACTCAAACAGGAGTGGCTATAAATCCACATATAACTGATTCACTTTGCTGTGCCCCTGAAACTAACCCAACACTGTAAATCAACAATACCCCAATAAAATTTTTCTAAAATAGATGTGTCAAAACAAGTTAAAAGAAAAAAAAAGAAAGAAAGTAGGGAGGTTCCTTGGTGGGCATGCCACTTTCCTGTGAGGAACAGGAAGGCTTCTCCTCCTCCCAAGACCTGAGTCAGCCCTGTCTGCAGCCCTTGGTCTTTCACCCTGTAAGCAAACATGCAAATCATTAACCACGGGCAGATAATTCCATGTGTGTGTGTGTGCATGCATGCCTGCTCTCTGACACGTGGCCTCTTGGGGCTAGGATTTGGGGGACAGGCTGAGCAGAGTAGCGGGGAGAAAACGGGAAGGCCTAGGGAAACACCTGAACCCCGAGGCATGAGACAGAAGTCCTAACAGACCAGCTTCACTCAAACTAAAGGACAAAATATCGATTCTGCTTTCTTTTCTGGATGTATTAAATAAATCAGTCTTGGGCTTCCCTAGTGGGTGAGTGGTAAAGAATTCGACTGCCAATGCCAGGGCAGGGGTTCAATCCCTAGTCCAGGAGGATCCCACATACGAAGGAGCAGCTAAGCCCACATGCCATAACTCCTGAGCCCACACACTGCAGCTCCTGAAGCCCCCATACCCTGAAGCCTGTGCTCAGCATCAAGAGATGCCACCCAGTGAGAAGTCCGCACACCACAGCTAGAGAGCAGCCCCACTCACAGCCAAAAATAAGAAAAACAAATAATTTACAAAATAAGTCTTAATTTCAGAGAAAGCTGAAAATATGAAAACACTTATGCCCACTGACATTGAATTTTACAAAGATTCACTGTAACATAAGAGGGATGGATGGGGGTGCTGTACGCAGTGCTTTCGGTCATAGGGGAAACAATAATTTCCTGCTAGGAAGTGCACCGCCCTCCCGTTGCTGATTCTCTATGTTAGACCCTGCTCACGGAAGTGCCGCCCTCGTTCACACACAAAGACTGTGTAAAGGTCAGTGCTTTGTTCTGAAAGAAAGTTAGGAAACAGATGACTAATGAGAACCTACTGTGTCGCACAAGGAACTCTACTCAATACTCTGTAACTCAAACAGGAGTGGCTATAAATCCACATATAACTGATTCACTTTGCTGTGCCCCTGAAACTAACCCAACACTGTAAATCAACAATACCCCAATAAAATTTTTCTAAAATAGATGTGTCAAAACAAGTTAAAAGAAAAAAAAAGAAAGAAAGTAGGGAGGTTCCTTGGTGGGCATGCCACTTTCCTGTGAGGAACAGGAAGGCTTCTCCTCCTCCCAAGACCTGAGTCAGCCCTGTCTGCAGCCCTTGGTCTTTCACCCTGTAAGCAAACATGCAAATCATTAACCACGGGCAGATAATTCCATGTGTGTGTGTGTGCATGCATGCCTGCTCTCTGACACGTGGCCTCTTGGGGCTAGGATTTGGGGGACAGGCTGAGCAGAGTAGCGGGGAGAAAACGGGAAGGCCTAGGGAAACACCTGAACCCCGAGGCATGAGACAGAAGTCCTAACAGACCAGCTTCACTCAAACTAAAGGACAAAATATCGATTCTGCTTTCTTTTCTGGATGTATTAAATAAATCAGTCTTGGGCTTCCCTAGTGGGTGAGTGGTAAAGAATTCGACTGCCAATGCCAGGGCAGGGGTTCAATCCCTAGTCCAGGAGGATCCCACATACGAAGGAGCAGCTAAGCCCACATGCCATAACTCCTGAGCCCACACACTGCAGCTCCTGAAGCCCCCATACCCTGAAGCCTGTGCTCAGCATCAAGAGATGCCACCCAGTGAGAAGTCCGCACACCACAGCTAGAGAGCAGCCCCACTCACAGCCAAAAATAAGAAAAACAAATAATTTACAAAATAAGTCTTAATTTCAGAGAGAAAGCTGAAAATATGAAAACACTTATGTCTTTCTCATCTGACATTGAATTTTACCATGGAATGATTCACTGTAACATAAGAGGGATGGATGGGGGGGTGCTGTACCTGTTTCCAGTGCTTTCGGTCATGAGGGTGTACCTTAACACCCCCACACCATGAGAATTCACACTGAGGTTTGCTAGCCCTCAAGCCCCATAAGATAGTTTGGTTTTCCAAGGATTTTCCTTTACAAACAGCCCTGGGGCATTCAGGCTGCTATGCAGTTATGTCTGTAAAAGTCAAAGTGTTAGTTGTGAAGTCGTGTCTGACTCTTTATGACCCCATGGACTACAGCCCACCAGGCTCCTCTGCCCAGGGGATTTCCCAGGCAAGAATACTGGAGTGGGTTGTTATTTCCTCTGCCAGGGGCACTTCCTGACCAAGGGACTGAACCCAGGTCTCCTGCACTGGCAGGTGGATTTTTTACCACTGAGCCACCTAGGAAGTCAGTTATGTCTACATGAATCTAAAACTGAAAAAGCCACTTTGAAATCCTGAAGCACTCTGAACACAAGCTTCGCACAGGAAACCTGTCTGTTTGTGGTGAGAGGCCTTGGACATCAGTATTGTTTCTGGAAATCATGGTCAGTGTGCTGGCCATCAGCAGGGCTGGATTCCTGCATGTCACGGGTGCTCAGGGCCTGATTCTGCTTCTCCTGCAACCTTGCAAGTGTATGTTACCTCCGTCAACTGGTCCCAGGCGTTTGCTCTTCTATTTTCCACAGGTGAATTCCAGCAAACATTTACTTGTCCTTTTATTTATATTAGAGTGTAGTTGATTAATACATTTATTGAGACACTGAGCTTCTTTGTAGGGACACTAAAGGCTACAGACTTCCAGCCTAAGCTTCGTCACCATTCATACACACTCCCTTTGCTTCCAAAGCTCTGAAAGCCACCTGTATGTGGATTCTGCCCAACTTTCCCAAGGCCTGCTGTGTTTTCATCTTCTGGGGAGATAGTCCCATGCTCGGACCTCCAGCCCTCCAGCCTTGGAAACATTTAAAGCCTGAGTCCCTCCCTCGACCCACCCCGTACTCATGCACCCTCTACTGCCCCTCAAGTCCACCTCTGCTCATGCGAGCATGACTTCCCTGGGCATTTTCCTCCTTGATCTCCCATAACTTAAATGCTCTGATGCTATAACATAAAATTAATACTTAAATAATACAATCGAAAGTCAGGATGTCATCTGTTATATGATAAAGGACGTAAGTGGGAAAGAAATAAAGGTATTTGTAAATAAACACACTCGTATCACAGTGAGGAGGAAATCACCTGCCAGCTATGGCCCTCATCTCTGTCACCACCTCTCCCACCACCCACTCTGTCACCCCTTTGCCTCCAGGGGACAGGTCTGCTGCCACAGTTCTGACCTGTGGACCCGGGGTACCATGCTGAAGGGTCTGGGTAGTCAGCCATCCTGCCTGGTGGGCTGTTGCCATTTCCCATTGACCTTGAGCACAGGGCATGGAGGCACTGACACACCCCCATGGGGTCTCCTGGATCCAGACACCCTCTTCCTCACCTCCCTTGTGGATGGAAGGATGGATGGATGGATGGACAGACAGATGGAACATGGACAGATGATGGACGCTGGTGGCAGCCCTTGGTCTACTGCAGAGTCTCAGTACCCCTTTCTGTTCCCTCTCCTTTATTTCTGAGGCCCCACCATCTTCGTACAGAATCTCAAGTTTCCCCTGTGCCCCTAGTACTCAGTTCCTTTCTGAAACCCTACAGAAATGACAGGAGCAAGTATTCAAGCTAACAGTCATACCCAACCACCCTCTCAAGTCTCCTGGGAACTGGAGAGATGACTCGTCCTCTCTCTGTGGCTGGATGTCCCCAGAACCGTGGTCTCAGTCCTGTCCCCCACACAGGGGACGAGGTGCCCAAGTAGCCACTGGTCCAGAGGACAGAAGTCAGGCTCTGTACCAGGTGTGTCAGTGCTATCGAGAGTAAACGCTGAGTCAGATCCCTGATGGGAGGAGGCCAGTCCATGGGCAAGGCAGCCGTGGTGGCGCCGAGTGTTAGGCCATACGTCTCAAGGAGTGGCCCAAGGTGACCATACCTCCTGTTGCCTGTCCCCAGCTGGGAGCTCAGATGACCTGGGAGGCACTCAGGTCTCCCTCTGCCAAACCTGGACCTGATCCCCAGCCTGTTCTCCTGGAGACACCAACTGTGAGTATTAAAAACACAGAGGGACTGGATTTGCAGCTCTTCCTTTTGTTAGTCCTTCAGATGCAATGAATTAAAACATTGAAAAGTAAATGTGATTAATTTGGAGGGGGGTGGAATTTTTGGCCCCTTTAAAGGCAAGAATATACATTTAAATGACCTTGGCTAATGAAAGAATTTTTTTTTACTTTTTTCCCCAGATGCATTGGCATATAATTAATATATTACATAGTGTAGATTTAAGGTAGACCATGTGTTCATTTAAGTCAAGTACACATCACACAATAATCCCCTTTGATTACTTTTGTATGGTGAGAAAATGTATTACATACTTTGACTCAGTGGTTAAAGAATCCTCCTGCAATACAGGAGACACAAAAGGTACAGGTTCACTCCCTAGGCTGGGAAGATCCCCTGGAGGAGGACATGGCAACCCACTCCAGTCTTCTTGCCTGGAGAATCCCATGGACTGAGGAGCCTGGCGGGCTACAGCCCATGGGGTCACAGAATTGGACACAATTTAGCAACTGAGCATGTTCACGTGCGTCACAATTATTGTTAATTCTCATCCCATGCTAGGCATTAAACCTCCAGAACTCATCCCTCTTCTAACTGGAAGCTGGCACCTCCACCAGTGCCAGTGTCTCCCCGTTCCTTCTGGCCCCCAGCCCCAGGCACCACCATCCTCCTCTTGACTCCATGAGTTCAACCTTTTTTAAAGATTCCACATGAAGTGAGGTCCTACAGTATTTGTCTTTCTCTGTCTGACTTACCTGACTTCACATAATGCCCTCAAGGTCCACCCTGTTGTTGCAATGCTGTAAACATGCAGTTTACAGTGTAGGATGAGGAGCTGGATGTCCTGTGGACCAGCTCTGCTTCCTGGAATGGTCCTGCTTTCCTCTACTCCAGTCGCTGTCAAGTCGCTTGCCTTGTAGCAAGATTAAATATAATTATGATGAAACTAATGTGACATTGTGTGTCAATTATGCTTCAGTCTTAAAAGTCTAATTGTGGAATTGCACAGCTTACAGTTAAGGGAACAAGAGTCCTGTCAGTTAATGGAACGGAAGCAGAAAAAGCATGAGGACCCATCCCACCCAGGATTAAGCTAGACTAATCACGACTGAGGAGCCGGTCTCTTCACTGACTTGACAAGAGACGGGCCAACAGGAGGAAAAACTAATTTAATCATAGGCACAGGAGCCCATAGGCATATGAGACTCAAAGAAGTGACCAAGGCAGGCCCTTTAGACAAAGAAACAAAAAGTTTGTGAATAACTGACAATAGAAAGGTTTGGGGGCTTAGGGTGAATTGATGAGAAAGTAACACCATCAAAAAGGTTTAACCTTCTCAACCCTGAGAAGAGAGGTAAGGAGGCTTCATCCTCTTGTATGGGGGTCCGGGAGGGTCCTTCACCAGGAAATTTATCTCCTGTTTTAAGTCAAGTACACATCACACAATAATCCCCTTTGATTACTTTTGTATGGTGAGAAAATGTATTACATACTTTGACTCAGTGGTTAAAGAATCCTCCTGCAATACAGGAGACACAAAAGGTACAGGTTCACTCCCTAGGCTGGGAAGATCCCCTGGAGGAGGACATGGCAACCCACTCCAGTCTTCTTGCCTGGAGAATCCCATGGACTGAGGAGCCTGGCGGGCTACAGCCCATGGGGTCACAGAATTGGACACAATTTAGCAACTGAGCATGTTCACGTGCGTCACAATTATTGTTAATTCTCATCCCATGCTAGGCATTAAACCTCCAGAACTCATCCCTCTTCTAACTGGAAGCTGGCACCTCCACCAGTGCCAGTGTCTCCCCGTTCCTTCTGGCCCCCAGCCCCAGGCACCACCATCCTCCTCTTGACTCCATGAGTTCAACCTTTTTTAAAGATTCCACATGAAGTGAGGTCCTACAGTATTTGTCTTTCTCTGTCTGACTTACCTGACTTCACATAATGCCCTCAAGGTCCACCCTGTTGTTGCAATGCTGTAAACATGCAGTTTACAGTGTAGGATGAGGAGCTGGATGTCCTGTGGACCAGCTCTGCTTCCTGGAATGGTCCTGCTTTCCTCTACTCCAGTCGCTGTCAAGTCGCTTGCCTTGTAGCAAGATTAAATATAATTATGATGAAACTAATGTGACATTGTGTGTCAATTATGCTTCAGTCTTAAAAGTCTAATTGTGGAATTGCACAGCTTACAGTTAAGGGAACAAGAGTCCTGTCAGTTAATGGAACGGAAGCAGAAAAAGCATGAGGACCCATCCCACCCAGGATTAAGCTAGACTAATCACGACTGAGGAGCCGGTCTCTTCACTGACTTGACAAGAGACGGGCCAACAGGAGGAAAAACTAATTTAATCATAGGCACAGGAGCCCATAGGCATATGAGACTCAAAGAAGTGACCAAGGCAGGCCCTTTAGACAAAGAAACAAAAAGTTTGTGAATAACTGACAATAGAAAGGTTGGGGGGCTTAGGGTGAATTGATGAGAAAGTAACACCATCAGGAAGAAGGAAGTGGACTTGTTTATGCAACCTTCTCAACCCTGAGAAGAGAGGTAAGGAGGCTTCATCCTCTTGTATGGGGGTCCGGGAGGGTCCTTCACCAGGGAAATTTATCTCCTGTTTTAAGGGGCTCAGAGCGAGTCAGAGTCTTCCTTATATCAGCTGTTTCTTTTTTCTTTTTTTTTTACTTTATTTATTTATTTATTTTTGTACATGTATGTTCCCAGATCATTTATCAGCTGTTTCTTAAGTAACTTTGATTCAAAATAATCAATGTGCCAATGTGACAATTCTGGGGCGGCCCCCTGCACCCTGACAGCAAAGGCTCTGAGTGACCATGTGGACATGAGACCCAGTGAGGTCTCCCCCTGCTGCAATAACAGACCCCTGACTTGGGTAATTTGAGCCTCAGCGGTTGCCATCTGGGCACCTGACCGCATCCTCGGGAGGTGCCCTCTGAGCTCACTGACCCTTGGTCCAGGCTGTGGGCTCTGACTTTCAGCTGAGGCTTGAAGGTAAGAGCATGGCTTGAAATCTCTCCCTAACTCACTGGTTTCCGTTCTTAATCTTTACTGTTAGTAGTGTAGGCGTGGCTGTGTAGACAAGACTGAGACTCAAGCCAGGAAATATTTTCACCAATCTAAAAAGTTAGAGATATGCTTGGTACTGGATTTCAAGGCCTAATCAGAATCAGGCTCAGTTGGGGGACGAACCAGGTCATGGGTGCATATCCGTCAGCAAGATGTACAGTGCCCTCTTGTCTTTCCTTCCTGGAGGTCAGGGACCACGAATGGGAAGTGATAAGATCCTTCTACCATTTAGGGCTTCACAGAGACAGTGCAGTTCTATAATGTATTATCCGTTTACTAGCTGGAATGGTTCTATAAAGAAAAACGTCTCTCATTGCTGTGAGGTTATTCACCTAAGCTAGACTAATCACGACTGAGGAGCCGGTCTCTTCACTGACTTGACAAGAGACGGGCCAACAGGAGGAAAAACTAATTTAATCATAGGCACAGGAGCCCATAGGCATATGAGACTCAAAGAAGTGACCAAGGCAGGCCCTTTAGACAAAGAAACAAAAAGTTTGTGAATAACTGACAATAGAAAGGTTTGGGGGCTTAGGGTGAATTGATGAGAAAGTAACACCATCAGGAAGAAGGAAGTGGACTTGTTTATGCAACCTTCTCAACCCTGAGAAGAGAGGTAAGGAGGCTTCATCCTCTTGTATGGGGGTCCGGGAGGGTCCTTCACCAGGGAAATTTATCTCCTGTTTTAAGGGGCTCAGAGCGAGTCAGAGTCTTCCTTATATCAGCTGTTTCTTTTTTTTCTTTTTTTTTTTTACTTTATTTATTTATTTATTTTTGTACATGTATGTTCCCAGATCATTTATCAGCTGTTTCTTAAGTAACTTTGATTCAAAATAATCAATGTGCCAATGTGACAATTCTGGGGCGGCCCCCTGCACCCTGACAGCAAAGGCTCTGAGTGACCATGTGGACATGAGACCCAGTGAGGTCTCCCCCTGCTGCAATAACAGACCCCTGACTTGGGTAATTTGAGCCTCAGCGGTTGCCATCTGGGCACCTGACCGCATCCTCGGGAGGTGCCCTCTGAGCTCACTGACCCTTGGTCCAGGCTGTGGGCTCTGACTTTCAGCTGAGGCTTGAAGGTAAGAGCATGGCTTGAAATCTCTCCCTAACTCACTGGTTTCCGTTCTTAATCTTTACTGTTAGTAGTGTAGGCGTGGCTGTGTAGACAAGACTGAGACTCAAGCCAGGAAATATTTTCACCAATCTAAAAAGTTAGAGATATGCTTGGTACTGGATTTCAAGGCCTAATCAGAATCAGGCTCAGTTGGGGGACGAACCAGGTCATGGGTGCATATCCGTCAGCAAGATGTACAGTGCCCTCTTGTCTTTCCTTCCTGGAGGTCAGGGACCACGAATGGGAAGTGATAAGATCCTTCTACCATTTAGGGCTTCACAGAGACAGTGCAGTTCTATAATGTATTATCCGTTTACTAGCTGGAATGGTTCTATAAAGAAAAACGTCTCTCATTGCTGTGAGGTTATTCACCTGGACAGTTAATGTAGGAAAGTCAGCATGAACCACCTCTCTTTCCCTGCGTTCACCAGTTTTCAAAATAAACAGAAGGTTGCTAGGCTTCAGCAAAGGCCTCTGCCCTAGTCACCTCCGGCTGTCCTAAGAACACACCACAGACCAAGCAGGTTGCACAATACAAAGGGATTTTGTCACAGCTCTGGAAGTGGAGGGTCCGGGTATGGCCAGCCTGGTCTCTCATAAGGTGTCTCTCCTGGGAGTGCAGGCCGTTCCTCGCCTGGCTGTCCCTTCTGTGCATTTACCTGACTGGAGTGAAAGCAGGGTCTTGCAGAGATATTTCCACCCATGTTCACAGCAGCTCTATTCACAACAGCTAAAAGCTGGAAGCCACCCAAGAGTCCGTGCATTGATGAATGAATAAAATGTGTCCTCATCAACTTGTTTGGTTACAAACATTTCTTTGTTAATTTTTCTGGGATTGTGTTAAATCTCTGACATTGAGATTTTCTATACGAAAACATGAATTGTCTTTCCACTAACTTACATCTTTCCCTTTTTTCCCCTGCACCTCAGGGGAATGAAAATTTTCAGTTATTCATGTGAGTAAAGATTTATATGTGACAGATTCTTGTGAAACTTGACACCTGTGTTTAGATGCCTAATGTATTTATGTGCATATTCACACTTGTATTTGGATTTTTCTTCTTTGCTGTTGTAAATTAGCCCTTTTTCTACCATTATATCTTCTACCTAGTTGATCATGTGTATGAAGTGTTCATTTTAGACTTAATAAATCAGTACTCAGCCAAAATAAATAAATACATTAAATGCGGTGAGTTCACCCTCAGAAAGGAAGGAATTCTGACACTCACTACAACATGGATGAATTTTGCAGGCAGTTCTATACATGTATTATCCGTTTCCCTAGGGGCTGGCAAGATGTACAGTGCCCTCTTGTCTTTCCTTCCTGGAGGTCAGGGACCACGAATGGGAAGTGATAAGATCCTTCTACCATTTAGGGCTTCACAGAGACAGTGCAGTTCTATAATGTATTATCCGTTTACTAGCTGGAATGGTTCTATAAAGAAAAACGTCTCTCATTGCTGTGAGGTTATTCACCTGGACAGTTAATGTAGGAAAGTCAGCATGAACCACCTCTCTTTCCCTGCGTTCACCAGTTTTCAAAATAAACAGAAGGTTGCTAGGCTTCAGCAAAGGCCTCTGCCCTAGTCACCTCCGGCTGTCCTAAGAACACACCACAGACCAAGCAGGTTGCACAATACAAAGGGATTTTGTCACAGCTCTGGAAGTGGAGGGTCCGGGTATGGCCAGCCTGGTCTCTCATAAGGTGTCTCTCCTGGGAGTGCAGGCCGTTCCTCGCCTGGCTGTCCCTTCTGTGCATTTACCTGACTGGAGTGAAAGCAGGGTCTTGCAGAGATATTTCCACCCATGTTCACAGCAGCTCTATTCACAACAGCTAAAAGCTGGAAGCCACCCAAGAGTCCGTGCATTGATGAATGAATAAAATGTGTCCTCATCAACTTGTTTGGTTACAAACATTTCTTTGTTAATTTTTCTGGGATTGTGTTAAATCTCTGACATTGAGATTTTCTATACGAAAACATGAATTGTCTTTCCACTAACTTACATCTTTCCCTTTTTTCCCCTGCACCTCAGGGGAATGAAAATTTTCAGTTATTCATGTGAGTAAAGATTTATATGTGACAGATTCTTGTGAAACTTGACACCTGTGTTTAGATGCCTAATGTATTTATGTGCATATTCACACTTGTATTTGGATTTTTCTTCTTTGCTGTTGTAAATTAGCCCTTTTTCTACCATTATATCTTCTACCTAGTTGATCATGTGTATGAAGTGTTCATTTTAGACTTAATAAATCAGTACTCAGCCAAAATAAATAAATACATTAAATGCGGTGAGTTCACCCTCAGAAAGGAAGGGAATTCTGACACTCACTACAACATGGATGAATTTTGCAGGCACTGTGGCAAGTCACCAAGGGACAAGCACCGTATGACCCCACTTGTGTGAGGTCCCTGGAGGAGTCAGGTCCATAGAGATGGAACACAGAACAGCGGGGACTGCTGGGGGTGGAGCTGAGGTTTAACAGGTGGTTTCAGTGTGGGAAGGAGAGAGACTCTGGAGCAATGATGGTGATGGTTGCACAGCAATGAGCTTGCACATAGAAGTAGGGGAAATGTCCAGCTTAATGAATACTTAACCACAATTTTTATAAACCTCCTCTATTCTCTGCCCATAGGGACTGCCCTCCCATCCCCAGGCCCCATGGCCCTGACCACAGTGGGTACACGGCCCCCACTTAGAGAAGTGGCAGGGGTCCCCCTGCCAGCCACCACCGTGGACAACTGGAGCCAGATCCAGGGCTTTGAGGCCCAGCCTGATGACCTTCTCATCTGCACCTACCCTAAGTCAGGTGGCTGTGGGCTCCCATTGGGCCAGGACCCCCTGGAGGGATGCTTGTTGGGATCAGGGGACCCTGCTCCTCCTTCCCCAGGGCGGGGCTCTTCGGGGAGCCTGAACCCCTGGGTTTACAGGTTTATGACTTTGGAGAACCTGCCTGCTGGACTTGTGGGGCTAATGCAAACACCCGTCAGTCTACCCGAGGCCCTGGGAGCAGTTGTCTGACTGGTTTCTGCCTCTCATTCCTGCATCTGGCCGCAGGGACCACGTGGATCCAGGAAATCGTGAGCCTGATTGAGCAGAGCGGGGACGTGGACATGTGCCAGCAGGTGGCCATCCAGCACCGCCACCCTTCCTCGAGTGGGCCCGTCCACCCCAGCCCTCTTGTGAAACTTTTTAGATGCCTAATGTATTTATGTGCATATTCACACTTGTATTTGGATTTTTCTTCTTTGCTGTTGTAAATTAGCCCTTTTTCTACCATTATATCTTCTACCTAGTTGATCATGTGTATGAAGTGTTCATTTTAGACTTAATAAATCAGTACTCAGCCAAAATAAATAAATACATTAAATGCGGTGAGTTCACCCTCAGAAAGGAAGGGAATTCTGACACTCACTACAACATGGATGAATTTTGCAGGCACTGTGGCAAGTCACCAAGGGACAAGCACCGTATGACCCCACTTGTGTGAGGTCCCTGGAGGAGTCAGGTCCATAGAGATGGAACACAGAACAGCGGGGACTGCTGGGGGTGGAGCTGAGGTTTAACAGGTGGTTTCAGTGTGGGAAGGAGAGAGACTCTGGAGCAATGATGGTGATGGTTGCACAGCAATGAGCTTGCACATAGAAGTAGGGGAAATGTCCAGCTTAATGAATACTTAACCACAATTTTTATAAACCTCCTCTATTCTCTGCCCATAGGGACTGCCCTCCCATCCCCAGGCCCCATGGCCCTGACCACAGTGGGTACACGGCCCCCACTTAGAGAAGTGGCAGGGGTCCCCCTGCCAGCCACCACCGTGGACAACTGGAGCCAGATCCAGGGCTTTGAGGCCCAGCCTGATGACCTTCTCATCTGCACCTACCCTAAGTCAGGTGGCTGTGGGCTCCCATTGGGCCAGGACCCCCTGGAGGGATGCTTGTTGGGATCAGGGGACCCTGCTCCTCCTTCCCCAGGGCGGGGCTCTTCGGGGAGCCTGAACCCCTGGGTTTACAGGTTTATGACTTTGGAGAACCTGCCTGCTGGACTTGTGGGGCTAATGCAAACACCCGTCAGTCTACCCGAGGCCCTGGGAGCAGTTGTCTGACTGGTTTCTGCCTCTCATTCCTGCATCTGGCCGCAGGGACCACGTGGATCCAGGAAATCGTGAGCCTGATTGAGCAGAGCGGGGACGTGGACATGTGCCAGCAGGTGGCCATCCAGCACCGCCACCCCTTCCTCGAGTGGGCCCGTCCACCCCAGCCCTCTGGTGAGCACTCCTGCCTGCTGCCCGCCCCATTACCAACACCTGGCCCTGGTTACGATGGGTGACTCTGCCCTGGCCCTGGACAGACAGGTCACTTGCTGGCTCCTCCTGGGGTTGGCACCCTGGGGGTTTGGACACAGGTGCCAGGACATGTGTCCTAGTCACAGAATCCTCCAGCTTGTTTAAGGATGGGGAGGTGTTTGCATCAGCACCTGATTCCCACACGAGAGTGGCCGCTTCTATTAAGAGAGAAGGTTGTGCCTTCTTGACCTCAGGGACACCCCACCCCGTGTCTGTAGCACAACAATCACACAGATCTGGTGCCCAGAGGGGAGTGAGTAGGAGTCAGGACCACAGGCCATCAGGGACTTTGTTTTTGGAGAGAAAGGACGCAGCCAGCACACCGGAAAGGTTGATGAGGGAGGGGGCCTGCACTCAGAGCCGCTGTTCTGCCGCAGGACCTCAGCTCTTCATTCGCAAACCAACTGCGGCTGAGCTCTCAGTCCCTCACAGCTCCAGAGCGTGTGCACCTACACGCAGGTAAAGGTCATGGTTCCACCACAAAAGGCCCCAAGAGCCGAAAAGTAGGCAAGGGATGGACGCTCTGGACAGAGCCCTGGACAGAGGTCCCCTGCAACACTTGCGCAGCAAGGCCTTTCTCTGGACCTCTTTAAAGGTGTGGAGAAGGCCCGAGCGATGCCCCAGCCCCGGGTGCTGAGGTCCCATCTCCCCATCAAGCTGCTGCCCCAATCCTTCTGGAAGAGCAACTGCAAGGTACCAGCTTCCCAGGACCAGGAAATCAGCTGCCTTGTGGGGCAGAGCCAGGAAAGGACCTCGAGGTGGGGGAGGTGGGAGGCCACAAGGACACAGGCCCCTCGGGACAGCTCAGTGTTGGCAATGCTGTGCAAACCACCCTCCGTGCCACTTCACCCCTGTGGCTCTCTCCCCCAAGTTCCTTTACGTTGCTCGAAATGCCAAGGACTGCCTGGTTTCCTACTACCACTTCCAGAGGATGAACCAGACACTTCCCGACCCAGGCACCTGGGAACAGTACTTGGAAACTTTCATCAGCGGGAAAGGTAGGGGCCTCCTCCCATCTCCCCATCCCTATGGCAGTGCAGTTAGCTGGGTCTTGCACACCATGTGACCCCCAGGATGCCAAGTTCTTCCATGGCCCAGCAGATGTCCCCTTCTGATTCGGAAGCTTTTAATCTCAGTCACCGAACCTACAAGGTCTCCCCTTACCAAAGGCATCCCTGCCCCTTCTTGAGAACGTTGTGATGATGGGTAATAAATGTGAAGCCACGGTGAGAGGCAGGTTGGGATAAATTCCCCCAAGGCTTCCTAGTTCTGCCTCACCCCCCATGTCAAACAGGTCAGGACTCTTGGGTGTATCTGGCCAGTAATTCATTTTCCTCTCACTCTCCAATGCACTTGAGGCCAGTCACATTCCTGAGCATCGGAAGGCTTTTCCCAGCCCTTCACGAGCTCTCTGCTTTGTGCTCAGAATAGTCTAGGGGCTTCTTTGTTATTTGCAGTCAGTTACCATCAATGAAGATTAACAGACAACAATCAATGCTAACAGATAAATCTCTAACCAGTAACCATCAGTAAACCATTTTGCATTCCCTTTTACACTCTGACTTCCAGTGGCATGGGGCTCCTGGTTCGAGCATGTGAGAGGCTGGTGGGAGCTGAGAGACAGCTGCCGGATGCTCTTCCTCTTCTATGAGGACATCAAGAGGGTGAGGAGAGGACCACTCCAGACCCCACGCCCAGAGACCCCGGCCTGTTTCCAGGCTGCACACCCGGGGCATGGGGTGGGGTAAGGCCATTCTACTGACACGCTGCATGCTTCCACTGTGGCGGAACCCTCCCCACAGGACCCGAAGCAGGAAATTCAGAAGGTGATGCAGTTCCTGGGGAAGAGCTTGGAGGGAGCCATGCTGGACACCATCGTCCAGGAGACGACGTTTGAGAGGATGAAAGCAAACCCCATGACCAATCGTTCCACGACTCCCAAGGCCGTCCTGGACCAGTCCATCTCCCCTTTCATGAGAAAAGGTGGGTGGGCTGCAAAGAGACAGGTGTAAGCCAAGTCTTCCATCTGTCCCATAACTCAGCACCTGCCTCCTGACTAGAGGGCGTTGGGCTTTATCAATCCCAGGACAGCACATCGTGCATTGTGCCTGATGCTGAAAGCCCTCAGAAAGGAGAGCTCACTGGCCTGACGGTGCCTTCGAGAGGCCAGTCCAGATGTGCCAGGGATGCCTGCCCGAGATGTCCCTTCTGATTCGGAAGCTTTTAATCTCAGTCACCGAACCTACAAGGTCTCCCTTACCAAAGGCATCCCTGCCCCTTCTTGAGAACGTTGTGATGATGGGTAATAAATGTGAAGCCACGGTGAGAGGCAGGTTGGGATAAATTCCCCCAAGGCTTCCTAGTTCTGCCTCACCCCCCATGTCAAACAGGTCAGGACTCTTGGGTGTATCTGGCCAGTAATTCATTTTCCTCTCACTCTCCAATGCACTTGAGGCCAGTCACATTCCTGAGCATCGGAAGGCTTTTCCCAGCCCTTCACGAGCTCTCTGCTTTGTGCTCAGAATAGTCTAGGGGCTTCTTTGTTATTTGCAGTCAGTTACCATCAATGAAGATTAACAGACAACAATCAATGCTAACAGATAAATCTCTAACCAGTAACCATCAGTAAACCATTTTGCATTCCCTTTTACACTCTGACTTCCAGTGGCATGGGGCTCCTGGTTCGAGCATGTGAGAGGCTGGTGGGAGCTGAGAGACAGCTGCCGGATGCTCTTCCTCTTCTATGAGGACATCAAGAGGGTGAGGAGAGGACCACTCCAGACCCCACGCCCAGAGACCCCGGCCTGTTTCCAGGCTGCACACCCGGGGCATGGGGTGGGGTAAGGCCATTCTACTGACACGCTGCATGCTTCCACTGTGGCGGAACCCTCCCCACAGGACCCGAAGCAGGAAATTCAGAAGGTGATGCAGTTCCTGGGGAAGAGCTTGGAGGGAGCCATGCTGGACACCATCGTCCAGGAGACGACGTTTGAGAGGATGAAAGCAAACCCCATGACCAATCGTTCCACGACTCCCAAGGCCGTCCTGGACCAGTCCATCTCCCCTTTCATGAGAAAAGGTGGGTGGGCTGCAAAGAGACAGGTGTAAGCCAAGTCTTCCATCTGTCCCATAACTCAGCACCTGCCTCCTGACTAGAGGGCGTTGGGCTTTATCAATCCCAGGACAGCACATCGTGCATTGTGCCTGATGCTGAAAGCCCTCAGAAAGGAGAGCTCACTGGCCTGACGGTGCCTTCGAGAGGCCAGTCCAGATGTGCCAGGGATGCCTGCCCCGAGATCCAGGATCCCAGTAGTAGCAGGATCTGGGTCTTTGCTCCAAGGTTGCACACACACAGGATGAGGGCTTTTTCTCTACCAACTGGCCTCTTGTCTCACTGCCTGTCGCTTCTTCTTCCTGCTTCACAATCTCTGCTCATCACCTGGTCTCATCATGGCCAAACATTGTGATTTTCAGCAGCAACCACTGTCCAGAGCTACCTCCTTCCATAGCATCCCTTCATTCCAGTTCCCAAGATAAGAAACCTAATCAGCCCGGCTGCTGTTTTTTATGGGGGCTTCTCAGGTGACTCAGCAGGAAAGAACCTGCCTGCCACTGCAGGCAATGCAGGTTCAATACCTGGATCAGGAAGACCCCCAGAGAAGGAAATGGCAATCCACTGCAGTATTCTTGCCTGGAAAATCCTGTGGACAGAGCCGCCTGGTGGACTATGGACCATGGGGTCACAAGAGTCAGAAACAACTTAGCATTTGAACAACTGCAACACAAAGATTTTAAGTGACAAAAAAAAAAATCCTTTATCAGTTTTTAATTTAAAAAGTAACAGGGGCTTCCCTGGTGGTCCAGTGGGTAAAGAGTCCGCCTTGCAGTGCAAAGGGCACCGGTTTGATCTCTGGCCTGGGAAGATCCCAAGTGCCGCAGAGTGGCTGGACCGGTGTGTCCAATTGTGAGCCAGCACTCTGGAGCGCATGTGCCCAGGGGCAGTGCTCTGCATCAAGAGAGGCTACTGTGGTGGGAGGCCCATGCAGGCTGAGGGATAAAGATGGAGGAAAAATAAACAAATAAAAAACCAATAAGAGAGGCTAAAAATAATTTTTTTAAAAAGTAACATATGTGGTTGGAAAAGCATAAGTCAGTAGAAAATTGTATTTTAAAAGTTCTCTACCAGAATCCTGCTCCTGGAAGCTCCACGGTAGCAGTTTTATCGACACAGTCTCAGCTGTGTGACCATCGCTTTGCAACTTCTTTTTCTATTCTTTCTTGACATTTGATTGGGTTTATGCTGCTGCATTTGCCAGTCTAGAACAGCATCACTGTTACTGATGCAAGTCAAACAAGTCTGCCTCTCTCCTAGGGTCGTCTCAGGCAAAAATCCAAGGTCCCTTTAGCTTCTCCCCTCTGCTCCTCCAGAGAGACAGGTACCACGCTGAGAGCTGATGCCTCCAAACCCAGGCAGGTTCCCATGATACGCATCCATCACCAGTGCCTCAGACTCACCACGAGGACAGGGAACAGGGCCCAAGAGGGCAGTAGGGCACAGATGCCATGAAGGAGGGGCATGGGAGCACAAGGGCAGGACATGGGAGACAACGGACCTGCCTGTTTGGGGGCTCGTGCTGCACCAAAGTCCGGATCCACTGTCATTCATCAGCTCTTCCCCAAGAGACAGACTCTTTCTGCTCCCACTGTTTCCAGTCCTTGTCTTGGTGAATGATGCTCCAGCACACTGCCCTGTGCCTACATTCTCACGTCCTGACACTTACTTATCTTGCGTAACTTTGTGGAAGAGGCACTGATGGGACAAACGGTGTTGCCTCCTTTTGAGGTTATTTTCGTGGTTATTGTCAGGTGAGAAACCGTATCTCACTCATATCTTTCCCCAAAGCTTTTTTCCTTTGGGCTGGAACTTACCTCCCATGAGCTGCAGCCCGCAGTTAACAAGACTTGATACACGGGTGCACACACACAGCCAGCGTTCCAGGCAAGCATCCTACACCTTCCTCCCCACAAAGCCCCTTCTCCTGCCCCTCTCCAGGCCATCTCTGACCCCAAAGATGGCCCCTGTGCTCATCCCTGATCTCGGGCTCCTGTACATGAATCAGGCAGATGGACCGTCTTGTGTCTGGTGTCCTTTACTCAGTGGATATTTGGAGACTCCCCCAGGTGGCCGAGTGTCAGAAGTGCACACTTTCTCACTTCTCTGTGGTCGCCCTTTGTGTGAACAGACATCAGGTGGAGCTCTTTTGAGTCGATCATCCTCTGATTTAGGGGACCTGTCTCCTGAGCAGGTGTCCTGGTGCATGTCTTGGCTGACAGCAATGGGAGGACTGGCAGTCCAAGGGATGTGGGGGACCCCCAGGGGACTTGGGGTGAGGCAGCGTGCATCTCTGCACCCCTTCTTCCCTTGGGCCACCAGGACTTCCCAGCAATGATGCTCGTCTGGGATTTCCCCTTCCAGGAACCGTGGGCGACTGGAAAAACCACTTCACAGTGGCTCAGAATGAGAGGTTTGACAAAATCTACAGGCAAAAGATGGAGGGAACCTCAATCAACTTCCGCATGGAGCTCTGAGCAAAATGGCAATAAAGAGGCAGTGACCAGGGTGTAGCCTCAAGTTCCATCCCGACCCAAGAGCCTGGGAGAGCAGTCCTCTGTCCCTGTGGTTGCCAGCAGCAGGTACCAACCTCACCTCTAATGGGCACAGTTTCTGGGGGGGCCCACCAAAGTCCGGATCCACTGTCATTCATCAGCTCTTCCCAAGAGACAGACTCTTTCTGCTCCCACTGTTTCCAGTCCTTGTCTTGGTGAATGATGCTCCAGCACACTGCCCTGTGCCTACATTCTCACGTCCTGACACTTACTTATCTTGCGTAACTTTGTGGAAGAGGCACTGATGGGACAAACGGTGTTGCCTCCTTTGAGGTTATTTTCGTGGTTATTGTCAGGTGAGAAACCGTATCTCACTCATATCTTTCCCCAAAGCTTTTTTCCTTTGGGCTGGAACTTACCTCCCATGAGCTGCAGCCCGCAGTTAACAAGACTTGATACACGGGTGCACACACACAGCCAGCGTTCCAGGCAAGCATCCTACACCTTCCTCCCCACAAAGCCCCTTCTCCTGCCCCTCTCCAGGCCATCTCTGACCCCAAAGATGGCCCCTGTGCTCATCCCTGATCTCGGGCTCCTGTACATGAATCAGGCAGATGGACCGTCTTGTGTCTGGTGTCCTTTACTCAGTGGATATTTGGAGACTCCCCCAGGTGGCCGAGTGTCAGAAGTGCACACTTTCTCACTTCTCTGTGGTCGCCCTTTGTGTGAACAGACATCAGGTGGAGCTCTTTTGAGTCGATCATCCTCTGATTTAGGGGACCTGTCTCCTGAGCAGGTGTCCTGGTGCATGTCTTGGCTGACAGCAATGGGAGGACTGGCAGTCCAAGGGATGTGGGGGACCCCCAGGGGACTTGGGGTGAGGCAGCGTGCATCTCTGCACCCCTTCTTCCCTTGGGCCACCAGGACTTCCCAGCAATGATGCTCGTCTGGGATTTCCCCTTCCAGGAACCGTGGGCGACTGGAAAAACCACTTCACAGTGGCTCAGAATGAGAGGTTTGACAAAATCTACAGGCAAAAGATGGAGGGAACCTCAATCAACTTCCGCATGGAGCTCTGAGCAAAATGGCAATAAAGAGGCAGTGACCAGGGTGTAGCCTCAAGTTCCATCCCGACCCAAGAGCCTGGGAGAGCAGTCCTCTGTCCCTGTGGTTGCCAGCAGCAGGTACCAACCTCACCTCTAATGTGGATCCTGGCTGATGCTCATCTCAACCATGCTTTCCAAAGTAAGAAACCAGACAAGTTCATGAATTAAGTAAAATACAAGACTTGAATACTGCAAGGACTTAAAATCTCCATCATTCTGGGAAATGCATCCTTCCTCTCTAGTTTGTAACATAGTAATACCCAAGTGTCCACATGCAAATACGTGGTTACACCTCTACTGAGAGCAGGAAACCTCTGACGTCAGAAACTCCAGCTGTGCTTGGTCCCGGGTCCCTCTTGGTCACTGTGGGAAGGGACACGTGGAGGCTGGGCCAGTGCACAGTCCTGAGGGCTCATGTTCTGAGGTCCTTCCCTGGTGGTGGTGACCAAAGGGGAGATGGGGGTGAGAGGCTGGATATGAACACCTGACCTGAGGAGTCCTGTTGCTGAGAAAGTTCAGGTGGTGAATTCTAGAAAGGAGGAACCCAGGGGACAGATGAGTGGCATCACATGTGGGCCAAGACATGGTGGTCAGGCTTGGCAGCACCTGAGCCTTGCTCCAGTGCTGGGTCCCCCAGGGGACCCGTCAGCAGGCTGGGCCCTTCATGTTGAACATCTGCCCTGCATATCTGTCCACACTCACCAGTTCACTTGTCTATACCCTCACTGGGCTATAAATGCTTCTGTGTTTGGTCCCACAGCTTTTTTTTGTTGTTGATGTTATCGTTTTCAATTTTGGCCTCCCTTATTGGCTCTCTACCTTTTGATTTTCATCCATCTTTGTTCTTCAGCCTGTGTGGGCCTCCCATGGCAATGGCCTCTCTCGTTGCAGAGCACTGGCTCTCGGCCATGTGCTCCAGAGTGCTAGCTCATAACTGGACATACAAGTCCAGCAGTATGTGGGATCTTCCCAGGCCAGGGATCGAACTGGTGCCCCTTGCACAGCAAGGCAGACTCTTTACCCACTGGACCACCAGTGAAGCCCTATCTTTTTTATTTTTTAACTGGAGGATAATCACAATATTGTGACAGCCTCTGCCATACATCAGCACTGGAAAAAAACTAAGAGCCTGGGAGAGCAGTCCTCTGTCCCTGTGGTTGCCAGCAGCAGGTACCAACCTCACCTCTAATGTGGATCCTGGCTGATGCTCATCTCAACCATGCTTTCCAAAGTAAGAAACCAGACAAGTTCATGAATTAAGTAAAATACAAGACTTGAATACTGCAAGGACTTAAAATCTCCATCATTCTGGGAAATGCATCCTTCCTCTCTAGTTTGTAACATAGTAATACCCAAGTGTCCACATGCAAATACGTGGTTACACCTCTACTGAGAGCAGGAAACCTCTGACGTCAGAAACTCCAGCTGTGCTTGGTCCCGGGTCCCTCTTGGTCACTGTGGGAAGGGACACGTGGAGGCTGGGCCAGTGCACAGTCCTGAGGGCTCATGTTCTGAGGTCCTTCCCTGGTGGTGGTGACCAAAGGGGAGATGGGGGTGAGAGGCTGGATATGAACACCTGACCTGAGGAGTCCTGTTGCTGAGAAAGTTCAGGTGGTGAATTCTAGAAAGGAGGAACCCAGGGGACAGATGAGTGGCATCACATGTGGGCCAAGACATGGTGGTCAGGCTTGGCAGCACCTGAGCCTTGCTCCAGTGCTGGGTCCCCCAGGGGACCCGTCAGCAGGCTGGGCCCTTCATGTTGAACATCTGCCCTGCATATCTGTCCACACTCACCAGTTCACTTGTCTATACCCTCACTGGGCTATAAATGCTTCTGTGTTTGGTCCCACAGCTTTTTTTTGTTGTTGATGTTATCGTTTTCAATTTTGGCCTCCCTTATTGGCTCTCTACCTTTTGATTTTCATCCATCTTTGTTCTTCAGCCTGTGTGGGCCTCCCATGGCAATGGCCTCTCTCGTTGCAGAGCACTGGCTCTCGGCCATGTGCTCCAGAGTGCTAGCTCATAACTGGACATACAAGTCCAGCAGTATGTGGGATCTTCCCAGGCCAGGGATCGAACTGGTGCCCCTTGCACAGCAAGGCAGACTCTTTACCCACTGGACCACCAGTGAAGCCCTATCTTTTTTATTTTTTAACTGGAGGATAATCACAATATTGTGACAGCCTCTGCCATACATCAGCATGAACTAGCCACTGGCATATGTGTCTTCTGCGTGAATGCCTGTAATTGTCAATAGCCAGGAAAGGGGATATTTTTGAAGATATTTCTTCTGAGAAATAGTTATGTTCATGCTTCATTCAAACAGACCCTGAGAGAGACGGGAGCCCCCGTGTGTAGATGGTTGGGCAACAATGCAGGTGACCACCTGGACAGCACCTGAATGAGGGCAGGGGGCAGTCCCAGAGGATGGAGCCCTTAACACATGGGGCCTGATGCCATCTCCAGGTGGACGGTGTCAGAACTGAGTCCAATTGTAGAAAATCCAACTGGTGCTGGAGAACTGCTTGGTGTTGGTTGAAAAAACACCCTGGGAAACTGGTCAGAACCATACTCACCGCATAAAATTTAGGGGGAAAATGAGCTTGAAAACTTCCCAGGTACACATCCAGCGAGGAGGCACCCAGGGTGCTCTGCTTGCTCCAGGTAGTTTTTCCTATAACCGGATCAGGCTGATGTGGGCGAAGTTGGGTTGGAGGAAGGAATGAAGCAGGTTGAGTCCTTGGATTGAGTGACAAGGAGGAAAAGGGGCCTGAGCAGTGGCCCACAGTCAGAGGACCCAGAATCCCTTTGTAGGAATTAACACTGTCCTATTGACCCAACAGGGACAACCCAACAGGGAAGGAAAGACCTGAGCTTGTACAGGCCAGGGAGAAGGCTTCCTGACCCCAGGGCTCCTCGGATCAGCCAGGGGGCTCCTCGGACTCTCGAAGGCATGGGAGGGTTTCCGTTTTCAATTTTGGCCTCCCTTATTGGCTCTCTACCTTTTGATTTTCATCCATCTATGTTATTCAGCCTGTGTGGGCCTCCCATGGCAATGGCCTCTCGTTGCAGAGCACTGGCTCTCGGCCATGTGCTCCAGAGTGCTAGCTCATAACTGGACATACAAGTCCAGCAGTATGTGGGATCTTCCCAGGCCAGGGATCGAACTGGTGCCCCTTGCACAGCAAGGCAGACTCTTTACCCACTGGACCACCAGTGAAGCCCTATCTTTTTTATTTTTTAACTGGAGGATAATCACAATATTGTGACAGCCTCTGCCATACATCAGCATGAACTAGCCACTGGCATATGTGTCTTCTGCGTGAATGCCTGTAATTGTCAATAGCCAGGAAAGGGGATATTTTTGAAGATATTTCTTCTGAGAAATAGTTATGTTCATGCTTCATTCAAACAGACCCTGAGAGAGACGGGAGCCCCCGTGTGTAGATGGTTGGGCAACAATGCAGGTGACCACCTGGACAGCACCTGAATGAGGGCAGGGGGCAGTCCCAGAGGATGGAGCCCTTAACACATGGGGCCTGATGCCATCTCCAGGTGGACGGTGTCAGAACTGAGTCCAATTGTAGAAAATCCAACTGGTGCTGGAGAACTGCTTGGTGTTGGTTGAAAAAACACCCTGGGAAACTGGTCAGAACCATACTCACCGCATAAAATTTAGGGGGAAAATGAGCTTGAAAACTTCCCAGGTACACATCCAGCGAGGAGGCACCCAGGGTGCTCTGCTTGCTCCAGGTATTTTTTCCTATAACCGGATCAGGCTGATGTGGGCGAAGTTGGGTTGGAGGAAGGAATGAAGCAGGTTGAGTCCTTGGATTGAGTGACAAGGGGGAAAAAGGGGCCTGAGCAGTGGCCCACAGTCAGAGGACCCAGAATCCCTTTGTAGGAATTAACACTGTCCTATTGACCCAACAGGGACAACCCAACAGGGAAGGAAAGACCTGAGCTTGTACAGGCCAGGGAGAAGGCTTCCTGACCCCAGGGCTCCTCGGATCAGCCAGAGGTCCGAGCCCACGACTCCAGGCTCTCCTTTGCAGACTCTCGAAGGCATGGGAGGGTTTTATTTTCTCGCCCCCAGTTCACCCTCCCCTGCAAAACCAGAGGGTAGCTGAGAAGACTCCACAGCACGACCCCGCCCTGCAGCCAGGAACGTGGGGTTGGCCCATGGAAGCTGCTGTGAAAAGGGAGGGATGTTGAGTGGGTGCCATGGTCCCACGACATCTCAGCCGTCTCCTCTCCAGGAGAGGGACAGTAGCCAGCCTCGTCCAGCCGCGAGGCTCCAGTCTGCCCAGGCAGCTTTCACCCACCGGATCCCAGATCCTAAAGGAGTCAGTCAAGGCCTACCCCTGTGCACGGGTTTCCAAATGAACACACAAAAGGGTGATGGGAAGAGACAGCCAGGCCCACTTGAATCCTCTCCCTGTGCTGTAAAGATGGCCCTGCACACACGTCAGCAAAGCGGGGAACGTTCACATGCCCTCCAGGGTGTGGGAGCCATACCAGAGCTCCTAGACCCTAGGGACTGGACAAGCCACCTGAGCCAGAGCTGCCAGGGAAGTCCAAGAAAAACATCTCAGAGGCAAGAATTACGCAACCGGCCCTGCGACCTCTCTGGGTCTCAGATTACTGCTGTGCTCCTCTGTGCTCAGACAGGATTGGCCTCTTGCTTCATGAGAGCCACGTAAGGTCACTGGCTCCAAGTTCCCACCGCCCACATCACCCCCACAAAACAGTTCCTTCTCCACCTGGAGCTCGGCTCGGGAAAGGCTTGAAAACTTCCCAGGTACACATCCAGCGAGGAGGCACCCAGGGTGCTCTGCTTGCTCCAGGTAGTTTTTCCTATAACCGGATCAGGCTGATGTGGGCGAAGTTGGGTTGGAGGAAGGAATGAAGCAGGTTGAGTCCTTGGATTGAGTGACAAGGAGGAAAAGGGGCCTGAGCAGTGGCCCACAGTCAGAGGACCCAGAATCCCTTTGTAGGAATTAACACTGTCCTATTGACCCAACAGGGACAACCCAACAGGGAAGGAAAGACCTGAGCTTGTACAGGCCAGGGAGAAGGCTTCCTGACCCCAGGGCTCCTCGGATCAGCCAGAGGTCCGAGCCCACGACTCCAGGCTCTCCTTTGCAGACTCTCGAAGGCATGGGAGGGTTTTATCTCTCTCGCCCCCAGTTCACCCTCCCCTGCAAAACCAGAGGGTAGCTGAGAAGACTCCACAGCACGACCCCGCCCTGCAGCCAGGAACGTGGGGTTGGCCCATGGAAGCTGCTGTGAAAAGGGAGGGATGTTGAGTGGGTGCCATGGTCCCACGACATCTCAGCCGTCTCCTCTCCAGGAGAGGGACAGTAGCCAGCCTCGTCCAGCCGCGAGGCTCCAGTCTGCCCAGGCAGCTTTCACCCACCGGATCCCAGATCCTAAAGGAGTCAGTCAAGGCCTACCCCTGTGCACGGGTTTCCAAATGAACACACAAAAGGGTGATGGGAAGAGACAGCCAGGCCCACTTGAATCCTCTCCCTGTGCTGTAAAGATGGCCCTGCACACACGTCAGCAAAGCGGGGAACGTTCACATGCCCTCCAGGGTGTGGGAGCCATACCAGAGCTCCTAGACCCTAGGGACTGGACAAGCCACCTGAGCCAGAGCTGCCAGGGAAGTCCAAGAAAAACATCTCAGAGGCAAGAATTACGCAACCGGCCCTGCGACCTCTCTGGGTCTCAGATTACTGCTGTGCTCCTCTGTGCTCAGACAGGATTGGCCTCTTGCTTCATGAGAGCCACGTAAGGTCACTGGCTCCAAGTTCCCACCGCCCACATCACCCCCACAAAACAGTTCCTTCTCCACCTGGAGCTCGGCTCGGCTCCAAACCCACTGCTTATCTGTTCAGCTCCCTGAACGTTTTTGTCTGCCTTTGGTGCGAGCACGGCCCAACACTTGGATTATAAAAATTCCCACCCTAGATGGTCGCACTGCTTTCTTTCCTCCCATTTCAAAAGCTCAGAAGCAAAGGTCATCTACCTCTGTAGTTTATATTATACATAGCACTTAGAAGCTAAAATAAAGGTGTAAGAACACGCCCATAAGAGGGAAGAAACTTCCAGGTCGGGTGAACAGGTGTTCTCCCAATGGAGGGCAGAATGGAGGATAGGTAAGAGTCTGTGGGAAAGAGAAAGAGACTCAGGTGGGGAAGGTCATCCCAGGGGCGGCCGGGGACCATGGATAACATGCGATGCCACCAAGCGGAGGCTCCTGGAGGGGGACCCTCATCCGTGGGCACCCAAGTCAGAATGGTGGTTGCCTCTGCCCAGGGGTGGTAGTGCGGGCTTGACCCTGGAGGAGGACAGGCGGTGGATATGCTCTGCAGGGTGATCTGAGGGCGATCACAGGGCATGTGCAGGAGGGAGACCCAGCAGTGTGCACTGCAGCTTTCTGCTTCTTACTATCTGCTAATTATGCCTGATTTTTAAATCTGTAAGGACAATGCAAAACTCTTAGAGGAAAACATAGGCAGGACACACTTGGACATTAAATCACAATGAGATCTTTTTCGATTCTCTGCCTGGAATAATGAAAATAAAAAGAAAAATAAGCAAATGGAACATAATCAAACTTAAAAGTTTTTGTACAGCAAAGAAACATTAAACAAAATGAAAAGACAGCCCTCAGAATAGGAGAAAGTATTTGCAAATGAAGCCACTGGCAAGGGAGGAGTCTACAAAATACACAAACAACTCATGAAGCTCAACATCAATAAAACACTCAACTAAAATATGGTCAGTAGACTTAAATAGACATTTCTACAAAGAAGATACACAGATGTGCCAAGAAGCACATGAAAAGAGGCTCAGTATCATTAATAATTAGAGAAAAGCAAATTAAAATCACAATAAGGCTTCACCTCACACCAGCCAGAATGACCATCATCAAAAAAAAAAAAAAAAAACCATAAACAATAAATGCTGGAGCAGTGTGGAGAAAAGGGAATCCTCCTACAGTGTTGGTGGGAATGGAAACTGGTACAGCCAGTATAGAGAACAGTATGGAGGTTTCTTAAGAAACTAAAAACACAGCTACCACATGACCCTGCTGTCCTAATCTTGGGCAACTGTACTCCATAGACAGAGGAGCTTGGTGAGCTACAGTCCATGGGGTCACAAAGAGTCAGACATAACTGAGCACACACACATATACTACAGTAAAAATGAACTTTTAGAAGTTTGTCTGGTCCCAGTCCGCATGTATGACAGGCTATCATACTCACAGACAAGACTGGAGCCTCAGGAATTGGTTCAGCATCAGAAGCTAGGGCAGAATCACTGTGTCCAGTTGGCAACCCAATACCTGCCTCTGCTCAGTCTGGGAGGGTGTTCCTCGGAATCCCTGGGACGCAAGGCCAAGGACTCCAGGTGCCTGGACACCTGTCCCAGATGTCCCTTCAGTAACATCACCAGACTCCACCTCCACAGGGTCCACAGGTCTAGGAAATGATTCAGAGGAACAAACATAGGTAGACCCCTGGACACGCTGCCCCTGGGGCCCTCACTCCCTCCCTGCAGCGTCCAAGTGGGGCCCAGGGAGCCTTGGAACAAGGCAGGCCTGGCCTGGCTCAGGGTTCAGGATTCTGTCCCAGTTTCCTCTGGGAGGCACAGAGCCATGCACATCTTCTCTCCTATTTGCCTGACATACAAGCCCATGGATGAGCAGGCCCGTGCCCAGAGCACTAAGGATATAAAACCCATGTGAGTCCTGCCTTTACTCACATTGTTCTGCTGGTACCCAAGTCAAGACAGAGGGAATGGAGATGGACAGGGTGGGAAAGACAGGGGACTCAGAATGGTCCCAGCTTTCCTCAGGGGAGATGTCCCAGACTGAGGGAATTACCCTAAATAAAGACATGTGCAGACTCTGGGATGAAATCTGGGCTTTCCAAGCCAGGCCCAATGACCTGGTCATTGCATCCTACTCCAAAGCAGGTACGCAGTGGACAAGGGGGATGGGAGTGCACAATGCAGAGGCTGGGGGCAGGGGGTCTCTGTCTCTAAACCAGATGGGAGGGCAGAGGATCTGACATCTGTCTATAAAATCCCTAAGTGTTTTAAGAGCTAGAGCTGTTGGCTTACTAAAAATATGTAACTAGTGAAAGCAGGGTCTTCAGGTCAAAGCATTCATGCTAATCATTTTTGCTCTTCTAAGCACCAGGGGCAAGCACTGGGCATGGAGACCAAATGCCCTATAGTCTCTCCCGCTGCCACTTAGAGTCCAGGCTGGAACAGGACATCGGGCCTGTGTTGTATGCAGAATCTTCACCCACTGAGCCTGCTGATCAACAAATAAACTCCTTTTCTGGCATGAGAGGCTCCTAAGCTCCAGACACTCAACCATCCGCTCCTCAGGTCTGCTTTCCACTCCTTCTCAGGCGACGACTGGATGACAGGAGACGCTTCCTGAGTGGAGCCCTGAGCACCATGACTATCCACCCGTGACAGCCCTTCCTGGAGTGGCTGCAACCTCCCAGGGTCCCTCCCCCAGTAACAACACCAGACTCCACCTCCACAGGGTCCACAGGTCTAGGAAATGATTCAGAGGAACAAACATAGGTAGACCCCTGGACACGCTGCCCCTGGGGCCCTCACTCCCTCCCTGCAGCGTCCAAGTGGGGCCCAGGGAGCCTTGGAACAAGGCAGGCCTGGCCTGGCTCAGGGTTCAGGATTCTGTCCCAGTTTCCTCTGGGAGGCACAGAGCCATGCACATCTTCTCTCCTATTTGCCTGACATACAAGCCCATGGATGAGCAGGCCCGTGCCCAGAGCACTAAGGATATAAAACCCATGTGAGTCCTGCCTTTACTCACATTGTTCTGCTGGTACCCAAGTCAAGACAGAGGGAATGGAGATGGACAGGGTGGGAAAGACAGGGGACTCAGAATGGTCCCAGCTTTCCTCAGGGGAGATGTCCCAGACTGAGGGAATTACCCTAAATAAAGACATGTGCAGACTCTGGGATGAAATCTGGGCTTTCCAAGCCAGGCCCAATGACCTGGTCATTGCATCCTACTCCAAAGCAGGTACGCAGTGGACAAGGGGGATGGGAGTGCACAATGCAGAGGCTGGGGGCAGGGGGTCTCTGTCTCTAAACCAGATGGGAGGGCAGAGGATCTGACATCTGTCTATAAAATCCCTAAGTGTTTTAAGAGCTAGAGCTGTTGGCTTACTAAAAATATGTAACTAGTGAAAGCAGGGTCTTCAGGTCAAAGCATTCATGCTAATCATTTTTGCTCTTCTAAGCACCAGGGGCAAGCACTGGGCATGGAGACCAAATGCCCTATAGTCTCTCCCGCTGCCACTTAGAGTCCAGGCTGGAACAGGACATCGGGCCTGTGTTGTATGCAGAATCTTCACCCACTGAGCCTGCTGATCAACAAATAAACTCCTTTTCTGGCATGAGAGGCTCCTAAGCTCCAGACACTCAACCATCCGCTCCTCAGGTCTGCTTTCCACTCCTTCTCAGGGACGACCTGGATGCAGGAGATCGTGGATCTGATCCAAAATAGTGGAGACCCTGAGCAGAGCCATCGAGCTCCCATCCACCCGTGACAGCCCTTCCTGGAGTGGCTGCAATCCGCTGACTATGTTGGCAAGTCTCCAGTTCTCAAAATCATAATCTTTACAGAAAGAGGGTGGTTTGAGAGTGGAGAGTCTGACACACACTGGTCTCCAACTCTAAACACTGGAGGAAAGTCATCTTGTCTTATGCAAATATAGGTAGACAGACTCCCTCTCTGAAAGCTTAGTCTTTGTGCTAAACAATAGAGAAGCATGCACGTCAGCATGTTAGGTCACTCCAGTCATGTGAGGTTCTTTGCCCCACGGACTGTAGCCCACCAGGCTCCTCTGTCCATGGGATTTCCCAGGCAAGAATACTGGAGTGGGTTGCCATTTCCTCCTCCAGGGGATCTTTCTGATCCAGAAATCAAACCCACATCTCCTGGGTCTCCTGAATTGGCAGGTGTTTCTCTACCCACTGAGTCACCTGGGAAGCCCAACAGAGGGGCACCACGTCCCTGTTAAATGCAGTGTCACCAAGTTACGAGCACCAGAGACTCCCCTCTGGAAAATGGATTAACAAACTAATTGTCCTGTCCCATCTTTCTTTTCTTTCTATTTTTGTTTTTATTTTTTTAAGACTTGCTTTTACATTTTTTTGAAAATTTACTTATGTATTTGGCTGCACTGAGTCTTAGCTGTGGCATGTGCGATCTAGTTCCCTGACCAGGGATCGAGCCCAGGTTCCCTGAATTAGGAGCACAGAGTCCATCAGGGAAGTCCCTCTTTCTGTTTTTCGACCCAGCATAAGATGTGCCTTTTTTTTTTCTAAACTGTTCAATGCCACACCAGGGTGCTTGAGGAGGAAAAGTAGCAGAAATGGGGGTTAAAAATAACTGGGGACAGGGACTTCTCTGGTGGTTCAGTGGCTAAAACTGTGTTCCCAATGCAGACACCCAGGTTCAATCCCTATTCATGAGACTAGATCCCACATGCCACAAATAAAGATCCATCGTGCTGCAGCTAAGACTCAGTTCAGCCAAATAAATAAATATTTTTAAAAGTAAATAAATGTTTTAAAGTATGATTAATTTTTAAAAAACAATAACAAAGGACAGATTTTGAGAGTGTTCTAGGCTATGCTATGTAATTCAGGTCTGACCTTAGAGGCCTCCCATGGATACATCTATGGCCTCTTCAACAACTTCACTGTGACTTTATTTGAGTGGTAATTTGAAAACAAATTTTGATAGAGCATTTGGACAGTATTTTGAAGTAGAGGCTTTATGTAGTAAAAACAGAACTATATTTAGCAACATGGAATTGTACATTATTTCTCACATGAAGTTAAAAGTATATTGTATTTCCTTCCTGACCACTTGCCCAGTTCCCATCTCTTCAAGAGAGAAAGCTTCATCTACATTATTTCATCTGATTAATGACTGTCATTTATAACTTTATTGCTACTTCTGTCTTGGGTATTCCTTTGGCAAAGATGTATTGATTACATATTCTAATGTATTGTCTATAGATTCTAAGACAAAGTCAAGCATTTATCTGCTGATACTCTTTAAGTTGATCTGCCTTTAGACTTAGAAATGTCTCTTTATAGTAGGCTTCCCTTGTGGCTCAGGTGGTAAAGAAAAGGCCTGCAGTGAAGGAGACCTGTGCTTGTTCCCTGGGTCGGGAAGATCCCCTGAAGAAGGAAATGGAAACCCACTTCAAATAGTCTCGCCTGGAGAGTTCCATGGAGAGAGGAACTTGGTAGGCTCTAGTCCATGGGATCACAAAGAGTCAGACATGACTAAGCAACTGTCATTCACTCACTTGAAAATACAATATACACCTGTCCAGGGTCATCTGATTCTACGACGGGGTCAGGTGCCCTTATCCACACGCAGTGGTTTGCTGCCAGGTGGAACTGCCGTAATTACTGAAGGCTGATGGGATGAAAAGTGGGCGTGGTGGGGGGCTTCTCAACAGTAAGTGAGAACCTGGGGGGAAGCCCTGCATCAGAGACTCTAACACACAGCAAACCATGGGGGATGGACATGAGCGAACAGGAGGAGTGGTCTTCACCACCCAGGCACGAAGAAGGGCTGGCCATGACCTAAAACCCAGAAGTCATAGGTGAACAAAACTGACAGAATAATTCATTAAAAAGTAAACCTTTTAAAAATTAATGATCACCTGAACCCTCTTTCAGGAGTCAACCTGGCGAAGAAAATGCCTTCCCCAAGGACCTTAAAAACCCATCTCCCTGTTCAACTGCTGCCTCCATCCTTCTGGGAGCAGAGGTGTAAAGTGAGGTCAAGCAGAGAGCCCATGGGGCTGGTTTCTCCATCAAAATGTGGGATGTGTCCTGTGCATCACCCCATTCATGTCTGGAAGGCGGGTGAGGGCCGAGACCATTGTCTCTGTGTGTCACCCCTCACGGATGAGAGTGGGCTGGTACGTGCACACCACACCCCAGGGGCAGGAGAGCACAGGTCGCCAGCCCCTCAATGATGCCAGAGATGTTACACAAGCTGTCTGATCAGAGCAGGGGGCAAAGATGGATGGAAATCCAGGTCTGACCCCATGGCCCTGTGGGTACCACCACTCGCGCCACCAGCTATAAAATTCTCCCACATGTCTACACGATTGGCTAGCCCATGGCTATAGGTGGTGGGCGTTGAGGAAACAGAAGGCCATGTGGAAGGCAGTGCAGACACCACTTTCTCACTCCATTTCTCTTGTAGAGAAACTACCTCTTTCAGGCACCAAAGGGTGCCTGCAAGTTCTAGTCATTCCAAGACCTGATAAAAAAGCAGGTTATTGTGTCAAAACTTTGCAGACATCAAGATCATTTTCTTGCTGAGGCCTATGGGGGAGAGATGTATTTTCACAAACATCTTGAGTTGATCACTAAGGATCTGTGTCAACTCTCAGAGCCAAAGAGACCACTGATGGCCGCATGGTCTCCAGACAGGCCAACCTGCAGGGAGAGCCCTAGACAGGCCCGCGGCAAGAAAAAGGCAGAACAGTGCCCTCTGACAGTCTGCTTAAGAGCCACACCTCACACCCACTTGCTCTCCATGTCCCCAGTGCCTCCACCCCAACCACCTGAGTAGACCTTCACAATATGATCAGGACTCCAGAGAAAGAAGAAAACGACTGAAGACACGTGTCAGTATACTCGGTGCAAACCATGGGGATGGACATGAGCGAACAGGAGGAGTGGTCTTCACCACCCAGGCACGAAGAAGGGCTGGCCATGACCTAAAACCCAGAAGTCATAGGTGAACAAAACTGACAGAATAATTCATTAAAAAGTAAACCTTTTAAAAATTAATGATCACCTGAACCCTCTTTCAGGAGTCAACCTGGCGAAGAAAATGCCTTCCCCAAGGACCTTAAAAACCCATCTCCCTGTTCAACTGCTGCCTCCATCCTTCTGGGAGCAGAGGTGTAAAGTGAGGTCAAGCAGAGAGCCCATGGGGCTGGTTTCTCCATCAAAATGTGGGATGTGTCCTGTGCATCACCCCATTCATGTCTGGAAGGCGGGTGAGGGCCGAGACCATTGTCTCTGTGTGTCACCCCTCACGGATGAGAGTGGGCTGGTACGTGCACACCACACCCCAGGGGCAGGAGAGCACAGGTCGCCAGCCCCTCAATGATGCCAGAGATGTTACACAAGCTGTCTGATCAGAGCAGGGGGCAAAGATGGATGGAAATCCAGGTCTGACCCCATGGCCCTGTGGGTACCACCACTCGCGCCACCAGCTATAAAATTCTCCCCACATGTCTACACGATTGGCTAGCCCATGGCTATAGGTGGTGGGCGTTGAGGAAACAGAAGGCCATGTGGAAGGCAGTGCAGACACCACTTTCTCACTCCATTTCTCTTGTAGAGAAACTACCTCTTTCAGGCACCAAAGGGTGCCTGCAAGTTCTAGTCATTCCAAGACCTGATAAAAAAGCAGGTTATTGTGTCAAAACTTTGCAGACATCAAGATCATTTTCTTGCTGAGGCCTATGGGGGAGAGATGTATTTTCACAAACATCTTGAGTTGATCACTAAGGATCTGTGTCAACTCTCAGAGCCAAAGAGACCACTGATGGCCGCATGGTCTCCAGACAGGCCAACCTGCAGGGAGAGCCCTAGACAGGCCCGCGGCAAGAAAAAGGCAGAACAGTGCCCTCTGACAGTCTGCTTAAGAGCCACACCTCACACCCACTTGCTCTCCATGTCCCCAGTGCCTCCACCCCAACCACCTGAGTAGACCTTCACAATATGATCAGGACTCCAGAGAAAGAAGAAAACGACTGAAGACACGTGTCAGTATACTCTCGGTGCAAACAGAGATAGGCCTGGGCCAGGGGTAAAAAAAAAAACAAAAATGAAGGGTAATTACACCACTAAGTGTTCCCAGAGCAGCAGGGTGGGCGCCCAAAGCTCCTTGACAAGGAGGGTCACAAGGGTGACAGAGGGGCTGGCCAGGGGAGTGAACAGGAATTCACCAAGTGACACCGGTGATCCTTCTCACCGAGGAGCCGAGGTCAGGGCTCTGGCATTAAATTCCTGCAAGACCAGAAAGGTGGCCTGAGAGGCAGGCAGGAGCCAGGGCTGGATGCCCAGACTTGATCCTTAAGTCTACTTGAACCCACTGAAGAATTTAAACAAGTAAGTGAAGTGATACCACTTCACTATGGAAAGCTCCCCTGGGCTGTGGCAGAGTGGGGTGACCCAGCTGCACAAGACTGAAATCAGGGTGTCAGTGAGGAGGTGCTGGGAGAGGTGCTGACTTCGAAGCAGACAGAAGGGACAGAACCTCGGGACCTGGCAGGGCCAACTCTGGAGGAGGTGCAGGAAGCAACCTCCAGTGTGACTGAGGTTTTCACACAGTTGGTGGTCGTGCCATAAACCAGTGCTCCCCAACCTTGGTGGCACCAGGGACTGCTTTTGTGGAAGACAGTTTTTCCTTGGACATGGTGGGGAGGTGATTTCAGGATCATTCCAGAGCATCATGCTTATTGTGCACTTTATTTCTGTTATTTCTTTATTAAGAACTTTTGAAAACTTTATTTACTTTTGCCTGAGCCGGGTATTCATTGCTGTTCACTGGCTTTCTCTGGTTGTGGCAAACAAGGGCTACTCTTCATGATGGTATGAAGGTTTTTCATTTCCGTGGCTTCTCCTGTTGCAGAGCACAGGCTTCAGGGCACATGGGCTTCAGGAGTTGTGGCTCACAGGCTAAGTTGGCCTGCGACGCATGGGATCTTCCTGGACCAGGGATCAAAACTGCGTCCCCTGCACTTGACAGGCTGGTTCTAAACCACTGGGAGATCAGGGAAGTCCTGTTTCTATTATTACTACATTAGTTCCACCTCATCAGCACAGATTCTGGAGGTTGAGAAAGAGAAAGTGAAGTAGGAAGACTGAGTCTGGCTGAAGACAGGATGGATTTTGAGCCCTTTGAACCTAAAATGCCTGCATGACATTCAATGGAGACACGAGTCCCTGGTCAAGGACAGCTCTGTGAGTCTGTGACCAGTGAGGTTTACAGCACTGGAGAAGATGGGGAAGAAATAGTCAACAAAAGGAGAATGCATGTAGGCTCCAGGCAGACTCTAAGCAAACCAATAGTTAACTGAGGGTTTTGAACATGTAATGACTCCCATGCCCCAGTGACAACCTGAAGGAAGTTGTGTCTCTGTTTCTGATACAGGGCATGTCCACATGAAATCTCAGTGCTATTTCAGGAGGCCTGTCCTCTTGAGGGCCATCAGTTAAGACCACCAGGTTTACGGTAGGGATGGAAGAATGGGACAGGACACACTGGCCAAGGATGGCCAGAGGGATGAGAAGAGCCTTGAGACAGAAGAAAGAGGAGCGGATGAGACCACGGGGAGAAGGGAGGCCAGCATACAGGGCCCTGCACCCCTGCAGAGATGGCTTCACTTAGTCCTGACGACAAGGCACGAACTGGCAGCAACCGAATCAGATGTGTACGTTTACAAGATTATACTTTGGCCACCTGATGTGAGGGCTTCCTAAGTGGCTCACTGGTTAAAGAATCCAATTGCAATGCAGGAGACCCAGGTTTGATCCCTGGGTCGAAAAGTTCCCCTGGAGAAGGAAATGGCAACCCACTCCAGTGTTCTTGCCTGGAGAATCCCAAGGACAGGGGAGGCTGGTGGGCTATAGTCCATACAATCGCAAAGAGTCATGCATGAATAGCAACCAGACAACAAGATTATGCAGATGCCTGGATGAGGGTGGAAGAGCAGGTGTGTCTGCGGCCTTGAAGACATGGCAGCTGTGAACACGGATGCACATTGAGTGCCCAGTTCTTCTGACATTTACAGCGTTTCTTCATCTCTTCCCACCTCTCCAGATAATCTACGTGGAGAGGAATGCTCAAGACACCATGGTGTCCTACTACCATTTTCAAAGGATGAATGGAAAACTCCCTGACCCAGGGGCCTGGGATGACTACTTTGAAAGCTTCATGGCTGGCAAAGTTAAGACAGGTGGAGGAAGCCAGGTTTCAACCATGTTTGCAGAGGATGAGGGTCCCCCATAAAATTCTCCCTCTGCGGAAACAAAATTCTTCCACAGAGGAAGCTCTGATTGTCTGGGGGAGGACTGAGAGCTGTAGTGTAGCACTGGCGACTGTGACCTGCACTCAGGGGGTCTGCCTCCAGGGACAACACGTCCTCAGGAAGAAACCCTCACGGCATTGCACAGAGGTCAGCTATATTCAGAGCAGGTTCTACCTCGAACCTAGGTGATGTGATCCATGTGCATTCACCTGTTCAATCTTTAGAGAATCTGCTGGGGGTGGGAGAGGTGCAGTGTTCTTAGTCGGTCACAACCCCCATCAACATGACAGTCAAGTGCTTCCTTCCTAAGACTCTCCTCTATAGACAGTGCCCAGGACATGCAGATTTTGTCAGAAGGGATGAGACTGTGGAAGCCAAGCGAGGAGGAATGTCTGCTTTTGGTTTTGGATAAGCCTCATTGAGCGCTTATGGTCCCACTGGGCCCTTGGCACCACCAGAATAGCTTCCGGACGCCTTAGCTCATCCACTCATGCCATAATTTCTCCCACCTTAAAACACAGAATTCAAAACCCCCAATACTGGCCGCCTTCCTCTCCTCCCTGTGAATATTCTCCTGCTCACACATCACCATCTGTTGCGTGTCCACACCTCCTTCACCCGTGTCCTCTCCAAGATGCTCACCCAGAATGGAGATCTCTGCCTATTGTGTCTGCTGCTCTCTCCCAGTACCTGGAACAGTGCCGAGGTCTTGGCAGGCTTGTGGAATAAATTAACCCATCTCAGCACTGCCTTGGGCTTCCCTGGTGGCATCAGTGGTAAAGAACGCACCTGCTCATACAGGAGATGTAAAGATGTAGGTTCGATCCCTGGGTCAGGACATTTACAGCGTTTCTTCATCTCTTCCCACCTCTCCAGATAATCTACGTGAGAGGAATGCTCAAGACACCATGGTGTCCTACTACCATTTTCAAAGGATGAATGGAAAACTCCCTGACCCAGGGGCCTGGGATGACTACTTTGAAAGCTTCATGGCTGGCAAAGTTAAGACAGGTGGAGGAAGCCAGGTTTCAACCATGTTTGCAGAGGATGAGGGTCCCCCATAAAATTCTCCCTCTGCGGAAACAAAATTCTTCCACAGAGGAAGCTCTGATTGTCTGGGGGAGGACTGAGAGCTGTAGTGTAGCACTGGCGACTGTGACCTGCACTCAGGGGGTCTGCCTCCAGGGACAACACGTCCTCAGGAAGAAACCCTCACGGCATTGCACAGAGGTCAGCTATATTCAGAGCAGGTTCTACCTCGAACCTAGGTGATGTGATCCATGTGCATTCACCTGTTCAATCTTTAGAGAATCTGCTGGGGGTGGGAGAGGTGCAGTGTTCTTAGTCGGTCACAACCCCCATCAAAATGACAGTCAAGTGCTTCCTTCCTAAGACTCTCCCTCTATAGACAGTGCCCAGGACATGCAGATTTTGTCAGAAGGGATGAGACTGTGGAAGCCAAGCGAGGAGGAATGTCTGCTTTTGGTTTTGGATAAGCCTCATTGAGCGCTTATGGTCCCACTGGGCCCTTGGCACCACCAGAATAGCTTCCGGACGCCTTAGCTCATCCACTCATGCCATAATTTCTCCCACCTTAAAACACAGAATTCAAAACCCCCAATACTGGCCGCCTTCCTCTCCTCCCTGTGAATATTCTCCTGCTCACACATCACCATCTGTTGCGTGTCCACACCTCCTTCACCCGTGTCCTCTCCAAGATGCTCACCCAGAATGGAGATCTCTGCCTATTGTGTCTGCTGCTCTCTCCCAGTACCTGGAACAGTGCCGAGGTCTTGGCAGGCTTGTGGAATAAATTAACCCATCTCAGCACTGCCTTGGGCTTCCCTGGTGGCATCAGTGGTAAAGAACGCACCTGCTCATACAGGAGATGTAAAGATGTAGGTTCGATCCCTGGGTCAGGAAGATCCCCTGGAGGAGGGCATGGCACCCCACTCCAATATTCTTGCTGGAGAATCCCATGGACAGAGGAGCCTAGTGGGCTACAGTCCATGGGGTCGCAGAGAGTCAAACACAACTGAAGTGACTTAGCTCTCACACACACACAAAGTGCCTTATGAGACAGGCACTGTTACAGACCCTCTTTCAGGGATGAGGATTTTTTAAAAAAAGGATCATAGAGGTTAAGTAACTGGTCCAGGGTCACACAGCTAGCTCAGAGCTGGGATTCAAACCCAAAGCCTGAGAGATTAATCCTGTCAGCTTCTGAAAGTCCTGCAGAAGATGGAGATCAGAGGCATTGCTCTGGACCAGCACCACCCATGGCTCTGTGCATGTTCTGAGAACTCGACTTGCCTTCCCCTTTCACCTCCTCATGGCATAAACTCGTGTGTTCCTTGCAGTGATGTGGGGATCCTGGTACAACCATGTGAAGGGCTGGTGGAAAAAGAAAGACAGCCACCCCATTCTCTACATTTTCTACGAAGAAATGTTGGAAATAAGACATGTCCTTGAATCTTAGCTTCACAGATTTTTTCCTCAGAGTTACAGACCTAAGACAGACATGAAGGAAAGAGACATGGTGAGATTTGTCTGCACAAAGCATTTTTCAGGCCAGCCCCCTGCTCCATCACCTCGCAGGTGGCTGCTGAACTCCCAACTCAGTCCCAGCTCCACCTTTCTTGGGCTGGGCAGGAGGCTTGTGCTTCTTCCCCCAAAAGGCCCCTCTCTGGCTCTCCAGGCTCCTCCCTCCAGGATCACTGCCTCCCCATTGTCTGCTCTGATTTCCCACGAAAAGAATTAGGATCTCAGCAGGAAAGAACCAGAGAGGAAGCACAGAGCTCTTCTGGTTTGCTTTCTTATCATTTTAAGTAAAAGTTCCCAGGAGCAACACCTGTTACATATGTGATCCTGGTTCAATGTCTGCTTTGTACATTTACACGTAAAATAAACTTTCAGCAGTGTCGCCTTGGCTGCAGGTGGTCACACCCAGCTCCCTGCCTACCCTCGGCCCGGTGGCATCAGTGGTAAAGAACGCACCTGCTCATACAGGAGATGTAAAGATGTAGGTTCGATCCCTGGGTCAGGAAGATCCCCTGGAGGAGGGCATGGCACCCCACTCCAATATTCTTGCTGGAGAATCCCATGGACAGAGGAGCCTAGTGGGCTACAGTCCATGGGGTCGCAGAGAGTCAAACACAACTGAAGTGACTTAGCTCTCACACACACACAAAGTGCCTTATGAGACAGGCACTGTTACAGACCCTCTTTCAGGGATGAGGATTTTTTAAAAAAAGGATCATAGAGGTTAAGTAACTGGTCCAGGGTCACACAGCTAGCTCAGAGCTGGGATTCAAACCCAAAGCCTGAGAGATTAATCCTGTCAGCTTCTGAAAGTCCTGCAGAAGATGGAGATCAGAGGCATTGCTCTGGACCAGCACCACCCATGGCTCTGTGCATGTTCTGAGAACTCGACTTGCCTTCCCCTTTCACCTCCTCATGGCATAAACTCGTGTGTTCCTTGCAGTGATGTGGGGATCCTGGTACAACCATGTGAAGGGCTGGTGGAAAAAGAAAGACAGCCACCCCATTCTCTACATTTTCTACGAAGAAATGTTGGAAATAAGACATGTCCTTGAATCTTAGCTTCACAGATTTTTTCCTCAGAGTTACAGACCTAAGACAGACATGAAGGAAAGAGACATGGTGAGATTTGTCTGCACAAAGCATTTTTCAGGCCAGCCCCCTGCTCCATCACCTCGCAGGTGGCTGCTGAACTCCCAACTCAGTCCCAGCTCCACCTTTCTTGGGCTGGGCAGGAGGCTTGTGCTTCTTCCCCCAAAAGGCCCCTCTCTGGCTCTCCAGGCTCCTCCCTCCAGGATCACTGCCTCCCCATTGTCTGCTCTGATTTCCCACGAAAAGAATTAGGATCTCAGCAGGAAAGAACCAGAGAGGAAGCACAGAGCTCTTCTGGTTTGCTTTCTTATCATTTTAAGTAAAAGTTCCCCAGGAGCAACACCTGTTACATATGTGATCCTGGTTCAATGTCTGCTTTGTACATTTACACGTAAAATAAACTTTCAGCAGTGTCGCCTTGGCTGCAGGTGGTCACACCCAGCTCCCCTGCCTACCCCTCGGCCCCTTTCCCTCCTCCTGCTTGGCTGCGTGTCCAACCCCTCACTCCACTCATCCTCCCTCCCTGAGGCTTTCCCAGGTGTCAAAGCAGCTCCCGCGACCCCCTGCCCTGTGTCTGATTGAGACCCTAAGAGACCAGCCAGCAGGAGTCGGGGCAGATGTGTAACACTAGTCAGGGTGCCCAGGGAGGAGGACGCCCCGGAGTGGCCCAGAGACTGCGTCCCAGGGTGACTGTCACCCCATCTGCCACCTCTCACAAGGCCCCTCTGTGAACAGGCACACTCATCGGCCTGGAGTCCAGTCCCCAAACACATGGCTCCACACGTATTAGTGTTTGTTTTGAGAGACACCCTCTCTCATCCCAAAGATCACCTTATCTCCTCCTGGGCAAACCAAGTCAAATCCTGTTTCGCAAGAGGAGAGACTTCCCATTTCCATGCCAACACTTACTTGGCAGTGTGTGGAATCCAGTTCCCTGACCAGGGATGGAACCCAGGCCACTGCATTGGGAGCATGGCCTCATAGCCACGGAACAACCAGGGAAGTCTCTGTCATTGTACCTTAAATGACCATGTTTAATGATTTGACATTCATACATCTCCGTATACTAATAAGCATAACTTGTTAGAATGACTTGTAAACATACACAAGCTTTTAAAACAGTGGTTGGTTTTCAGTGTTTGAACCCTCATTCCCAGGTTGAGTTCTCTAAGGTTTGACTGTGGCTGCATTTTTACCTTGGAGAGAAAAAAGTCTACCACCTCTTCTCCACTCTCCCCCACAGGACCCCAAACGTGAAATTAGAAAAGTGATGGAGGGCTTCCCTGGTAGTCCAGTGGGTAAGGACATCGCCTTGCAGTGCAAGGGGCGCCGGTTCGGTCCCTGGCCTGGGAAGATCCCATGTGCCGTGGAACGACTGGACCAATGTGTCCAATTAGCTGATTGCCAAGTAAAGTTCCCAGGAGCAACACCTGTTACATATGTGATCCTGGTTCAATGTCTGCTTTGTACATTTACACGTAAAATAAACTTTCAGCAGTGTCGCCTTGGCTGCAGGTGGTCACACCCAGCTCCCCTGCCTACCCCTCGGCCCCTTTCCCTCCTCCTGCTTGGCTGCGTGTCCAACCCCTCACTCCACTCATCCTCCCTCCCTGAGGCTTTCCCAGGTGTCAAAGCAGCTCCCGCGACCCCCTGCCCTGTGTCTGATTGAGACCCTAAGAGACCAGCCAGCAGGAGTCGGGGCAGATGTGTAACACTAGTCAGGGTGCCCAGGGAGGAGGACGCCCTGGAGTGGCCCAGAGACTGCGTCCCAGGGTGACTGTCACCCCATCTGCCACCTCTCACAAGGCCCCTCTGTGAACAGGCACACTCATCGGCCTGGAGTCCAGTCCCCAAACACATGGCTCCACACGTATTAGTGTTTGTTTTGAGAGACACCCTCTCTCATCCCAAAGATCACCTTATCTCCTCCTGGGCAAACCAAGTCAAATCCTGTTTCGCAAGAGGAGAGACTTCCCATTTCCATGCCAACACTTACTTGGCAGTGTGTGGAATCCAGTTCCCTGACCAGGGATGGAACCCAGGCCACTGCATTGGGAGCATGGCCTCATAGCCACGGAACAACCAGGGAAGTCTCTGTCATTGTACCTTAAATGACCATGTTTAATGATTTGACATTCATACATCTCCGTATACTAATAAGCATAACTTGTTAGAATGACTTGTAAACATACACAAGCTTTTAAAACAGTGGTTGGTTTTCAGTGTTTGAACCCTCATTCCCAGGTTGAGTTCTCTAAGGTTTGACTGTGGCTGCATTTTTACCTTGGAGAGAAAAAAGTCTACCACCTCTTCTCCACTCTCCCCCACAGGACCCCAAACGTGAAATTAGAAAAGTGATGGAGGGCTTCCCTGGTAGTCCAGTGGGTAAGGACATCGCCTTGCAGTGCAAGGGGCGCCGGTTCGGTCCCTGGCCTGGGAAGATCCCATGTGCCGTGGAACGACTGGACCAATGTGTCCAATTACTGAGCCGGAGCTCTGGAGCGCATGTGCCCAGAGCCAATGCTCTGCAACAACAGAGGCCACCACGATGGGAGGCCCACAGGCGCCAAAGAACAAAGATGGATGAAAATAGATAAATGAAAGACCACCAGAAGTGACCTGCCCGCCCCCCTCCCTCCCTACTCCCCTGCCCCCAAAAAAAAATTAAAAAAAAAAAGAGGAAAAGTGATGGAATTCTTGGGGACAAACTTGAAAGAAGAGCTTTTAGACAAAATTGTCTACAACACTTCATTTGATGTCATGAAAAATAACCCCATGACCACCTATATACATGATGAGCATATGAATCACCAGCTGTCTCCCTTCATGAGAAAAGGTGATGAGTACCTGCCCCATCTGAGCCTGACAACTGACAACTGTTCTGATGGCTCAGTGAGCCACTGCTACAGGGTTTGTTGAAGTGAGTTCTTCAAATTTGTATTCCAAGACAGCCCATGTCTCGCGCTCAGAGATAGGTGGGAATCCTTGCTAATTTTAAAGAGGTGCACTCAGTCGTGTCCGACTCTTTGCAGCCGCATGGACTGTAGCCCACCAGGCTCCTCTGACCATGGGATTCTCCAGACAAGAATACTGGAGTGGGCTGCCATGCCCTCCTTCAGGGGGTCTTCCTGACACAGGAATTGAACCCAAGTCTCCTGCATGCCTGCATCAACAGGTGGGTTCTTCACCACTGTGCCACCTGGGAAGTCCACCACTTTGAAGCCCCAGAGTGTATATAAGTTTCTAAGAAGGAACTTGTTTAATTCTGCTTAACTCAGAGCTTCAAGCATGTATTTGACCCAAACTCATTCTCAACTAACACCTCTAATCTCCTGGAAGCTCATGTTCCTCCCAACACATTCTGGAGAACAGTGTAAAGGTCATGGGCCTTAAGACTTCAAAGGGTGGAGGGTGATCTCTTGGAAAGGTGGAGGGTGGTCACTTACCCGGAAATGACCATGGGAGGTACAGTGGGTCTTGGAGTCAGGCCAGAGCCAGGGCCTCCAGCTTCCCACCCAGAACCCACCTATTTGATCACACTGGTGACACCTTAACAGACTGCATGAGGTTGTAATTATTTTAGAAAAATGGGGGGCAGGGGGAATCCTAGTACATGCTTTTTGTTAAAATAAGCAAAAACTTAAGGCTCAGAAGAGACATTTTCTCTCTAATTTTACCATTAATGAACCTGGTTCTTTATTTCTATTGGGAAAATAGTATTGTCTATGTGTCCAGAGACACATATATTTACAGACACAGCAGGACCCTGTATATGCTGGAGGATTTTTTTTTTTTTCCCTAGGTTTGGGGATCTTTCCCCAGCTTCATTTAGGGATGACTGACAAGTAAGAAGGTACACAGCGTAACATTTTAACATAAGTGCATGTTAAAGAGAAACAGTCACTGAGAAACAACCACCACAGCCAAGCTGGTAATGCAGCACACCCGTCACATGGTTACTCTTTTTGGTGGGGAGCGAAAACAACCAAGCTCCACTCTCTTAGCAAATTTCAAGTGTACAATAAATCATTGATTATAATCATCACATTGTCCGGTAGGTCTCCAGGATTTATTCACCTCCTCAATGAAAGTTTGCACCTCTGACCACGTCTCCCCTTTCACCCCACATCCCGGCAACCACCATTCTGAGTTCGATTTTTTTAGACTCCACATATAAGTGAGATTGTGCAGCGTCTGTCTTTCTATATCTGATGAGTTTCATTGAGCCTAACGTCCTCCAGCATCACCTATGTGGCCAAACACATCAGGATTTCCATCTTTATTAAGCCTGATTAATGTTCCACTGCACAGGCCAGTGATCATCTCTGTGGGCTTATCCTCCTGCTTGAGCTCCACTGTGTGGTTTTAGGTTCCTAATTAGACTCGGAAACCCTTCTCAGGGCTATTTCTGTTCATGGACGGCTGGTTGTTCTTTGTGGCAGATAAAGGCTCATATCTCCTACTCCAGACTTCTCTGGTGGCTCAGATGGTGAAGAATTCACTTGCAATGCAGGAGAGCCAGGTTTGACACCTGGTGCAGGAAGAGTCCCTGGAGAAGGAAATGGCTACCCCCTCCAGTATTCTTACATGGGAAATCCCAGGAAGGAGAAGCCTGCAGGCTACAGTCCATAGGGTCACGGAGAGTCGGACGTGACTGAGCCACTAACACCCACACCTCCTACTCCACCACTTTTTGCTGATGTCACTCAGTCATCTAATTTTCTTGTAAGCCAACCGATACATTATAGAACCATATAATTTATTAGCCCCAGAAAATTAAGCAGATCTACACTTGACACATGAAAATAACACCACACAGAGCTCAAAGCCTTCATGAAAAGATGACACAAAGGAATCAGAAGAGAAATAACTCTCATGGGGTCTCTGGCCATTTTGGTTATTAAAGCTAAAAAGTTTTGATTATTCCACTGCATAATCATGAACTAGATCTCACCAGCCCTAGAATTCTTTCAGGTTCTGTTGCTTTATTCCAACCACATGTTAACACAATGACAATTCAGGTTGGAAAAGGGGGTTCTTGGTTGTGTTCAACTAGGAACATAGCCTTAACTAGAAATATAGTCAGAGGACACAGGTGCAGTCCTCCAGTGACCTCCAAGAAGAGGGTGAGAAATCAGGTCCACTTACCTTAAATGGAAAGTTAGATGAACTCAGAGTTCAAGAGGTCCTGGTGGGTCAGAGGGCTGCAAGGCACAAGGCAGAGAATTAGAGAACCTGTGTCTGGGATTCTTCCCCGACCAGGTGTTTCAGGCAACTCACAAATGCCTCACCTATTAAATGCAGTGGGCACACCTGTAGCCTCATGTCTCTCTCCATCAGGAGGACCAGGATGCAGTCAGAATTTGCATAGTCAGGAACTTAAGGAGTGAGAAGAAAGGGCTTGTCTACATGAAGAGTGGTCAAAGTTTGTGACCATGTCTCTGAATGTGCTGACCCCACTCTTTCCAGGAGTCACAGGAGACTGGAAAAATCAGTTTACTGATGCTCAAACCAAGAAGTTCAATGAAGACTATGAGAAACACATGGCTGACATCTCTCTACCCTTCTGCATGAAACTATAAAAAGTGGCCTCCATGAAGCAGAAATGGCTCCTGTGACCCAACATTCTCCAGCCTCAAATTCCTGACCTGCCTTTTGGAGGAACTCAGCAAGACATCAGTTACCCAGCATCCATATGTATCACTTCCCTTCTCTCTCTGCAGATTTCAGGCTCTAGGTGAATTTCAGTTTACCAACACATAACAGAAGCACATTTATCATTTCTGCTCCTTCTATATCCTCTTTCCGTCTTCTGTTATGATTTTCTTTGAATTAAAGCATTTATCTCAATCTTACTCCTTAAAAATTCCAACTCCATTCATTTGATAACAGAGATGTACTGAGGGGAGGGCATCAAAAGATGCCCAAAACAGGACTTCCCTGGCAGTCCAGTAGTTACACATCCACCTGCCCATGCAGGTGACATGGGTTTGATCCCTGATCTGAGAGGATCCCACATGCCAAGGGGCAGCTAAGGCTGTGCACCACAACTACTGAGCCTGCATGCCCTAGAGCCCATGATCTGCAATGAGAGAAACCACTACAGTGAGAAGCTGGGGCACCACAAGTAGAAAACAGGGCCCACTCACCACAGCTAAAGAAAGACTGCACAAAGCCACAAAGACCAATACAGCCATAAATTAACAAACAACTTCTTTAAAAAGATGATAGGGGTTTCTCTGGTGTTCCAGTCGCTAAGACTCAGAGCTCCCAATGCGGGGGGATGGGGGCATTCCAGGTTTGATCTCTGGTCGGGGAACTAGACCTCATATGCTGCAACTAAAGATGTGCATGCTGCAATTAAGATCCTTGGCAGCCAAATAAATAAAAACATGACCAAAACAGGGCTGCTTTCCCCAAGAAACATGCAGCCTGGTAGGGGACCACAGGAAACTGTACCACCAAGGAAACTGCGATACACACTAAAATAAATTGAAAGACACGGCAGAATATTAGAGAAGAAACACAACGTACCTTGTTGGGAGCCCTGGAGACACTAGGGTATGCGGTGAGGGCCTTGAGGGTCCTGCCACAGCTTCTGTCCCAGTAGCCACGAAGCTCAGTTCCCACTAGTGACATGGTCTGCACCCCTCCTGCTTCCCTAGCACCAAAGCCTGGGTCATCCCACTTTGTACAAGCAGATGTCATCTCCTGTGCTCCACAGACACCATAGTTTTTACAAACTGAATGTTTGTGATGACTCGGTGTGGAGCAGGTTCATCTGCACCCTCTTTTAAACAGCCTTTTCCCACTTGGTGTCTCTGTGTCACATGGCAGGAATTCTTGGAGTATGTCAAGCTTTCCCAGTATTAATACCCTGACTGACCTTTGATGAGACTGCCACAACTTGCTGAAGGCTCAGAGAATGGTGAGCATTTTTTTGCCATAAATTTTAACTAAGGTGTACGCATTTTTTTTAAACCTTTATTTTGCTTTTAACTTTTACAGAGTTTTGTTGTTTACAGATATGTATGTTCCCAGATTAGTCATATGTATAACCCCCTCTTCACACCCCTCCCAACCATCACACAGCACCCCTGAAAGATCCCCTTTTCTCACAGAGCAATGACTAGAGCTATTTTCTTCACTTATGATAGTACAGGCCTTCATGCTACTTCCTTTACGCTTCCCACCTTCTGTTCCTTCCCCACAATGTCCATATGTCCACTGTCCATGTCTGTCTTTCCGTCGCTTCACTGTATGTACCATCATCACCATCCTACTAGATTCCATATATATGTGTTAATAGACTGTATTTGTCCTCTTTCTGACTGACTTCACTTTTGATGATACGTTCTAGATCCAGCCACCTCATTAGGGCTGATTCTTCTGCATTTCTCTTTACAGCTGTGTAGTATTCCATTGTATATATGTACCAGAGCTTTTGGATCCATTCGCTCGTCAATGGACATATAGGTTCCTTCCATGTTCTAGTTATTGTATAGAGAGCTGCAACGAACATTGGGGTACAGGTGCTTCTTTCAGATTTGATTTCATCAGGGTAGAAGCCTAAGAGTGGGATTGCTGGGTCACATGGTGCTTCTATTTTTAGTTTTTAAAGAAATCTCCAGACTGTCTTCCATAGAGGCTGTATCAATTTACACTCCCACCAGCAATGCAGGAGGGTTCACTTTTCTTCGCAGCCTCTCCAGCATTTATTGTCTGTCGATTTGTGGATGACGGCCATTCTGATGGGTGTGAGGTGATATCTCGTTGTAGTTTTGATTTGCATTCCTCTAATTATTAGTGAAGTTGAGCATCGTTTCATGTGCTTTTGGGCCATCTGTATGTCATCGTCGGAGAGGTGTCTGTTTAGGTCCTTTTCCCATTTTTTGATTGGGTTGTTCGTTTTTCCTGTGCTGAGCTGTCTTGAGTGGCTTGTAGATTTTGGAGATTAATTCCTTGTCTGTTGTTTCATTTGTTATGATTTTCTCCCACTCTGTGGGTTGTCTGTTCAGCTTTTTTGTAATTTCTTTAGCTGTACAAAAACTTTTAAGTTTCATTAGGTCCCACATGCTCATTTGTCTTTTGAGTTCCGCTATTCTAGTAGGCGGGTCAAAGAAGATCTTGCTTTGATTGATGTCCTTGAGGGTTTTGCCTATATTCTCCTCTAAGAGTTTGATGGTTTCTGGCCTTACATTTAAGTCTTGAATCCATTTTGAGTTGATCTTTGTGCATGGTGTCAGGATATGTTCCAACTTCATTTTTTTGCATGGAGCTGTCCAATTTTCCCAGCACCATTTGTTGAAGAGACTGTCTTTGTCCCATTTTATATGTTCGCCTCCTTTGTCAAAAATAAGGTGCCCATAGGTGCGTGGGTTTATTTCTGGGTTCTCTGTCTTGTCCCATTGGTCTATAGTTCTGTTTTTGTGCCAGTACCACACTGTCTTGAGGACTGTTGCTTTGTAGTAGAGTCTGAAGTTAGGGAGGCTAATTCCTCCAGCTCCGTTTTTCTTTCTCAGGATTGCTTTGGCTATTCGAGGTCTTTTGTGTTTCCATATGAACTGTGTTATTCTTTGGTCTAGTTCTGTGAAGAATGTTACAGAAAGTTTGATAGAGATCGCATTGAATCTATAGATGACATTTGGTAGTATGGTCATTTTCACAATATTGATTCTTCTGACCCAGGAACATGGAATATTTCTCCATCTGTTTAAGTCTTCTTTAATGTTTCTTATGAGTGTCTTGTAATTTTCTGTGTACAGTTCTTTTGTTTCTTTGGGTAGGTTTATTCCTAGGTAGTTGATACGTTTGGTTGCAATGGTGAAGGGGATTGCCTCTTTGATTTCGTTTTCTGATTTTTCATTGTTTGTGTATAGGAATGCCAGTGATTTCTGTATATTGATTTTGTATCCTGCGACTTTGCTGAATTTGCTGATTAACTGTAGTAGTTTTGTAATAGTGTCTTTGGGATTTTCTATGTATAATATCATGTCATCTGTGAATAGAGAGAGATTGACTTCTTCCTTTCCAATCTGGATTCCTTTGATTTCTTTCTCTTCTCTTATTGCTGTTGCTAGAACTTCCAGGTCTATGTTGAATAAGAGTGGTGAAAATGGGCACCCTTGTCTTGTTCCTGATCTTAGAGGAAATGCTTTGAGTTTTTCACCATTGAGGATAATGTTCGCTGTGGGTTTCTCATATATGACTTTTATTATGCTGAGACAGGTTCCTTCTGTGCCCAGTTTTGGAAGAGTTTTTATCATAAATGGATGTTGTACTTTGTCAAAGGCTTTTGCTCCTCTAAGAGTTTGATGGTTTCTGGCCTTACATTTAAGTCTTGAATCCATTTTGAGTTGATCTTTGTGCATGGTGTCAGGATATGTTCCAACTTCATTTTTTTGCATGGAGCTGTCCAATTTTCCCAGCACCATTTGTTGAAGAGACTGTCTTTGTCCCATTTTATATGTTCGCCTCCTTTGTCAAAAATAAGGTGCCCATAGGTGCGTGGGTTTATTTCTGGGTTCTCTGTCTTGTCCCATTGGTCTATAGTTCTGTTTTTGTGCCAGTACCACACTGTCTTGAGGACTGTTGCTTTGTAGTAGAGTCTGAAGTTAGGGAGGCTAATTCCTCCAGCTCCGTTTTTCTTTCTCAGGATTGCTTTGGCTATTCGAGGTCTTTTGTGTTTCCATATGAACTGTGTTATTCTTTGGTCTAGTTCTGTGAAGAATGTTACAGAAAGTTTGATAGAGATCGCATTGAATCTATAGATGACATTTGGTAGTATGGTCATTTTCACAATATTGATTCTTCTGACCCAGGAACATGGAATATTTCTCCATCTGTTTAAGTCTTCTTTAATGTTTCTTATGAGTGTCTTGTAATTTTCTGTGTACAGTTCTTTTGTTTCTTTGGGTAGGTTTATTCCTAGGTAGTTGATACGTTTGGTTGCAATGGTGAAGGGGATTGCCTCTTTGATTTCGTTTTCTGATTTTTCATTGTTTGTGTATAGGAATGCCAGTGATTTCTGTATATTGATTTTGTATCCTGCGACTTTGCTGAATTTGCTGATTAACTGTAGTAGTTTTGTAATAGTGTCTTTGGGATTTTCTATGTATAATATCATGTCATCTGTGAATAGAGAGAGATTGACTTCTTCCTTTCCAATCTGGATTCCTTTGATTTCTTTCTCTTCTCTTATTGCTGTTGCTAGAACTTCCAGGTCTATGTTGAATAAGAGTGGTGAAAATGGGCACCCTTGTCTTGTTCCTGATCTTAGAGGAAATGCTTTGAGTTTTTCACCATTGAGGATAATGTTCGCTGTGGGTTTCTCATATATGGCTTTCACTATGTTAAGATAAGTTCCTTCTATGCCCATTTTTTTGAAGAGTTTTTATCATAAATGGATGTTGTACTTTGTTGAAGGCTTTTCCTGCATCTATTGAGATGATCATGTGATTTTTGTCTCTCAGTTCGTTGATATGGTGTATCACATTGATTGATTTGCAGATATTGAAGAATCCTTGCATGCCTGTGATGAACCCAACTTGATCGTGATGAATGAGCTTTTTGATGTGTTGTTGAATTCTGTTTGCTAGGATTTTGTTGAGGATTTTGGCATCTAGATTCATCAGTGAAACTGGCCTATAATTTTCTTTTTTTGTAATATCTTTGCCTAGCTTTGGTATCAGGATGATGGTGGCCTCGTAAAATGTGTTTGGAAGTGTTCCTTCCTATGCAATTGTTTGGAAGAGTTTTAGAAGGACAGGCATTATCTCTTCTTTAAATGTTTGGTAGAATTCACTTGTGAAGTCATCTGGCCCTGGACTTTTATTTTTGGGTAGATTTTTGATCACAAGGTCGATTTCTGAGCTTGTGATTGGCTTGTTTGTAGTTTCTATTTCTTCCTGGTTGAGTCTTGGGAGATTAATCTTCTCAAAGAAACTGTCCATTTCTTCCAGGTTGTCCAGTTTGTTGCCATAGAGTTGTTCATAATAGTCTCTTAGAATCCTTTGGATTTCTGCATTATCCGTTGTAATCTCTCCTTTTTCATTTTTGATTTTGGTAATCTGGTTCTTCTCTCTCTTTTTCTTGATGAGTCTGGCCAGTGGTGTGTCGATTTTATTGACCTTTTCGAAGAACCAGCTTTTTGTTTTATTTATCTTTACTATTGTTTCTTTTGTTTCTTTTTCATTTATTTCTGCTCTGATCTTTATGATTTCCCTTCTTCTGCTGGCCTTGGGGTGTTTTTGTTCTTCTTTCTCCAGTTGTTTTAAGCGTAAGGTAAGGTCGTCTGTTTGAGATTTTCCTAGTTTCTTGAGGTGGGATTGAATTGCTATAAACTTCCCTCTTAGAACTGCTTTTGCAGTATCCCATAGGTTTTTCACTGTCGTGTGTTCATTGTCGTTTTCTTCTAGGAATTGTTTTATTTCTCCTTTGATTTCCTCAATGATCAGTTGGTTTTTTAGGTACGTGTTCTTTAATTTCCATGTGTTTGTGTTTTTAGCGGTTTTGTTCCTGTAGTTGATCTCTAGTCTTACTGCATTGTGGTCCGAGAAGATGGTTGATAGAATTTCAGTTTTCTTGAATTGACTGAGGTTAGATTTGTGGCCCAAGATGTGGTCTATTCTGGAGAATGTTCCGTGAGCACTTGAGAAGAAAGTGTATTCTTCTGCTTTTGGATGGAAAGTCCTAAAGATATCAATGAGGTCCATTTCTTCTAGTGTGGCATTTAAGGCTTGTGTTTCTTTATTAATTTTCTGTTTAGATGATCTGTCCATTGGTGTGAGAGGAGCGTTAATGTCTCCTACTATGATTGTGTTACTGTCGATGTCTTCTTTTATGTCTGAAAGTGTTTGTCTTATGTATTGGGGTGCTCCTGCATTGAGTGGATAGATATTTATGATATGTCTTCTTCTTGGATCGATCCCTTAATCATGATGTAGTGACCTGCCTTGTCTCTTAGAACCTTCTTTACTTTAAAATCTATTTTGTCTGATATGAGGATTGCTACTCCAGCTTTCTTTTGATTTCCATTTGCATGGAATATCTTTTTCCAGCCTCTCACTTTCAGTCTATGAGTGTCTCTAGGTCTGAAGTGAGTTTCCTGGAGGCAGCATATGTATGGGTTGTGTTTTTTGGGTCCATTCAGCCACTCTGTGTCTTTTGTTTGGAGCATTTAGTCCATTGACATTCAAAGTATTATTGATACAAGTGATCCTATTGTCATCTTCTTAGATGTTATGATGGCTTTGTTTTGTGGATCTTCTCCTTCTCTTATATTTGTTGTCTATATAAGTCCCTTTAATACTCGTTGTAAGGCTGGTTTGGTGTGACTAAATTCTTTTAGTTTTTGCTTATCTGTAAAGCTTTTGATTTCTCCATCGATTTTGCCTGGGATCCTTGCAGGGCAGAGGATTCTTGGTTGCAGACTATTCTCTTTTAGCCATTTTAATGTGTCCTGCCATTCCCTTCTGGCCTGCAGAGTTTCTGTTGATCAGCTGTTAAAAGTTTATCCCATAGGTTTTTCACTGTCGTGTGTTCATTGTCGTTTTCTTCTAGGAATTGTTTTATTTCTCCTTTGATTTCCTCAATGATCAGTTGGTTTTTTAGGTACGTGTTCTTTAATTTCCATGTGTTTGTGTTTTTAGCGGTTTTGTTCCTGTAGTTGATCTCTAGTCTTACTGCATTGTGGTCCGAGAAGATGGTTGATAGAATTTCAGTTTTCTTGAATTGACTGAGGTTAGATTTGTGGCCCAAGATGTGGTCTATTCTGGAGAATGTTCCGTGAGCACTTGAGAAGAAAGTGTATTCTTCTGCTTTTGGATGGAAAGTCCTAAAGATATCAATGAGGTCCATTTCTTCTAGTGTGGCATTTAAGGCTTGTGTTTCTTTATTAATTTTCTGTTTAGATGATCTGTCCATTGGTGTGAGAGGAGCGTTAATGTCTCCTACTATGATTGTGTTACTGTCGATGTCTTCTTTTATGTCTGAAAGTGTTTGTCTTATGTATTGGGGTGCTCCTGCATTGGGTGGATAGATATTTATGATATGTCTTCTTCTTGGATCGATCCCTTAATCATGATGTAGTGACCTGCCTTGTCTCTTAGAACCTTCTTTACTTTAAAATCTATTTTGTCTGATATGAGGATTGCTACTCCAGCTTTCTTTTGATTTCCATTTGCATGGAATATCTTTTTCCAGCCTCTCACTTTCAGTCTATGAGTGTCTCTAGGTCTGAAGTGAGTTTCCTGGAGGCAGCATATGTATGGGTTGTGTTTTTGGATCCATTCAGCCACTCTGTGTCTTTTGTTTGGAGCATTTAGTCCATTGACATTCAAAGTATTATTGATACAAGTGATCCTATTGTCATCTTCTTAGATGTTATGATGGCTTTGTTTTGTGGATCTTCTCCTTCTCTTATATTTGTTGTCTATATAAGTCCCTTTAATACTCGTTGTAAGGCTGGTTTGGTGTGACTAAATTCTTTTAGTTTTTGCTTATCTGTAAAGCTTTTGATTTCTCCATCGATTTTGCCTGGGATCCTTGCAGGGCAGAGGATTCTTGGTTGCAGACTATTCTCTTTTAGCCATTTTAATGTGTCCTGCCATTCCCTTCTGGCCTGCAGAGTTTCTGTTGAAAGATCAGCTGTTAAACGGATGGGCTTTCCCTTGTATGTCCCTAGTTGCTTTTCCCTTGCTGCTTTGAGAATTCTATCTTTGTGTTTAATTCGTGTTAGCTTCACTAATATGTATCTTGGTGTGTTTCTTCTCGGGTTGATTCTGTATGGTACTCTTTGTGTTTCTTGGACTTGATTGACTATTTCTTTTCCCATCTTGGGGAAAGTTTCAACTAGAATCTCTTCGAAAATTTTCTCATAGCCTTTCTTTTTTTCTTCTTCTGGAACCCCTATACTTCGAATATTGTTGCATTTGATATTATCCCAGAGGTCTCTGAGGTTATCCTCTGCTCTTTTCATTCTTTGAGCTATAGTCTGTTTTTCAGCAGTTACTTCCACCATTTTATCTTCCAGCTCACTTATCCGGTCTTCTGTCTCAGATACTCTGCTCTTGATTCCTTCTACAGTGTTTTTCAGTTCAGCAATTGAGTTGTTTGTCTCTGTTACTTTTTTGGTAAGTTCTTGCATTTCTTTATTCAGTGTGTTAGTTGTGTCTTGTAATTGCTCTAACATTCTGTTTTCAGTGTCTCTGGTCATCTTTACTATCATTCTTCTGAAATCACTTTCAGAAAGTTTGTCCAAATTCTCTTCATTGATTTGATCTTGTGTGTTTGTGGATTGTTCCTTCGCTTGTGTGGTATTTCTCTGCCGTTTCATTGTTATTATTAATTTTTTAACTGATGCTGCTTGTGATTTCCTTTTCCCAGTCTTTGAGTTATGTCTGTTGGTGTTTGTTGTTTGAATGAGGCTTCTTATTCTGGGTGATGCTGGTGATTGAGTGATGTCAGGACTTGCATACAAGTGATTACCTTTGTTGGCGTTCTCACTTGTATACTGCTCTTTAGTGTTAGGCGTTCTCTAGTATTGTAGCGTTTTGGAGTCGGTGCTGCCTCCCTAAAGCCCCGGGGCTTGTTGCCTGACCAGGGAATGAAGATTTCACGGCTGGTTTGTTATGGCATTAAATGATATTAAAACATATATATGCAAATGAGAAACAGAAGGTATACCTTTGACAAATGGCAATTTAAAATTATGCAAATACCAGTATTGGTTAGATTTTTTTGTGTCCTGCCATTCCCTTCTGGCCTGCAGAGTTTCTGTTGAAAGATCAGCTGTTAAACGGATGGGCTTTCCCTTGTATGTCCCTAGTTGCTTTTCCCTTGCTGCTTTGAGAATTCTATCTTTGTGTTTAATTCGTGTTAGCTTCACTAATATGTATCTTGGTGTGTTTCTTCTCGGGTTGATTCTGTATGGTACTCTTTGTGTTTCTTGGACTTGATTGACTATTTCTTTTCCCATCTTGGGGAAAGTTTCAACTAGAATCTCTTCGAAAATTTTCTCATAGCCTTTCTTTTTTTCTTCTTCTGGAACCCCTATACTTCGAATATTGTTGCATTTGATATTATCCCAGAGGTCTCTGAGGTTATCCTCTGCTCTTTTCATTCTTTGAGCTATAGTCTGTTTTTCAGCAGTTACTTCCACCATTTTATCTTCCAGCTCACTTATCCGGTCTTCTGTCTCAGATACTCTGCTCTTGATTCCTTCTACAGTGTTTTTCAGTTCAGCAATTGAGTTGTTTGTCTCTGTTACTTTTTTGGTAAGTTCTTGCATTTCTTTATTCAGTGTGTTAGTTGTGTCTTGTAATTGCTCTAACATTCTGTTTTCAGTGTCTCTGGTCATCTTTACTATCATTCTTCTGAAATCACTTTCAGAAAGTTTGTCCAAATTCTCTTCATTGATTTGATCTTGTGTGTTTGTGGATTGTTCCTTCGCTTGTGTGGTATTTCTCTGCCGTTTCATTGTTATTATTAATTTTTTAACTGATGCTGCTTGTGATTTCCTTTTCCCAGTCTTTGAGTTATGTCTGTTGGTGTTTGTTGTTTGAATGAGGCTTCTTATTCTGGGTGATGCTGGTGATTGAGTGATGTCAGGACTTGCATACAAGTGATTACCTTTGTTGGCGTTCTCACTTGTATACTGCTCTTTAGTGTTAGGCGTTCTCTAGTATTGTAGCGTTTTGGAGTCGGTGCTGCCTCCCTAAAGCCCCGGGGCTTGTTGCCTGACCAGGGAATGAAGATTTCACGGCTGGTTTGTTATGGCATTAAATGATATTAAAACATATATATGCAAATGAGAAACAGAAGGTATACCTTTGACAAATGGCAATTTAAAAATTATGCAAATACTATCCAGCATATTGAATTATACACATAAACATATACAACTGTAACATAACCCAAGCATTCCAACCAAAAATACAGTACAATACGTTAGCACGGCGAATAGGGAAAACCAAGAATGATATCCACCAGTTAATAACCAAACTAAGTAGAGCACCAATTGGAGAATAATGCTAGAGCAGGGTCCCCGTTGGGGATAACGCAATAAGGACAGAACAGACTACGAAATATGGTGGGGAAAGGGAAAAAGAGAAAGGGAGGATAGAAGCGAAATATAGAATAATATTGCAAAGTTAAATATAGGGAGATAAAGATGTGTATGTATTAGAGTTTAGTGCTATAGGAAAGGAGCTTCAGAGAAAGCAAAGAATTATAGAGGAAGTGGTAGTACAAATGAAAAATTTTTTTAAATTAAAAGAGATAATTATATAGAAAAATATAGAAAAACAAAGCAAAAAGAATAAAAACAAACAAAACCCCCACAGAACCTTAAAAGGCCAATGGGGAACCAGAAGTTTATACCAAAATAAAATGTGTGGTTTAAAAGGAAAAAGAAAAAAAAAATATGTAAACTTGAATATATTCAGTCTTACTGATAAGATTAGTAGCTTCAATAGAATTCAGTGAAGGAAATGAACACACCCACTCTCACACACACACACACACACACACACACCCACCTCCCCCCCAAAAAAAATTTAAAAAGTGGAGGGTGCACTGAGTGGGTTTGGAAAAAAGAGGAAAAAAAAATTGAAACAAGGTAATACAATACAAAAAATAAAATTTTAAAGTCCAGCAGTAACTCCAGCTTCACACAAAATGTGAAAATAGTGTTTAAGTTCTTCTGTCTCTTGCTGACTATTCAGGAATTATCAGTCTTTTTCTTGCCTCTGGCAGTGGTTGGATCTGAAGACCTCTTTGACTGCTTGCTTATTTCGGCCTATTCCAGAACTAAAAGGCCCGCCCAGGCTGACCCTGGGAGTTTCTTAATCGAAATCCCTTTTCTTGCTGGGTGGAGCTACATTCCCTCCCTGTAGCTTGACCAGCAGCCCTGCAGTTTGACCAGCAGCCAAACTACAGTAGGGAAAATGGCGTCTGTCTCACAAAGGATTTATTCCCACACGCTCTATGGGAAGCACTTTCGCAGTGACCCCGACCCTGCTGCAGGCCACCGTCGACCCCCGCCACCGCGGGAGACGTCAGGTTACTCAGAGGTGAGTCTGGCTCAGTCTCATGCAGGATCGCTATTCCCCCTCTCCCAGATCACAGTGCGCACAGAGTTTCCAGTCCTCCTTGGCGACTCTGTGATCGGGTTAATGGTAACCTCCTCCAAAGGAAACTAAGTGCCATCCTTCCGAGGCCTGCTCAAGGGCACTTCGAGCTCAAGGGGGCATCTGGACCCTCCAAAGTAGGTCTGGCTCAGTCCCTTGTGTGTGTCACTGTTCCTTTCCCGGATTTTGATCTGCAACAGGCTTTGCCCCTTTGGCCCGCCCAGCCTCTCTGGCGGATATGAGGCTTGACTTTTGAAAGTGTGATTGCGTCCCTCCTATCGTCTTGATGCGGCTTCTCCTTTGTTCTTCGATGTAGGGTATCCTCTCTATAATCAGATCCAACCTCCTTTCATCGATGGTTTCCCAGGAACTCGTTGCAATTCAGGCGATTTTGCAGGAGAGATGAGTGCACGTCCTTCTACACCGCCATCTTAGCTCCACCCTCCGCATTGTTTTTTATACATAATGCTGTTGCATACTTATAGACTAGAGTGTAAACATAACTTTTACATGGGAAATTAAAAAATTTGTGTAATATTTTATCACAATATTCACTCTTTTACATGATCTGAGTCCACACCCACAGTATCTCTGATGTTTGCCTGTATTTTACTTTCAAAAGCTCAGGGTCACATATTTCAGAGCTGAGGTGGCTGTACCAATTTCTTAAAATAAGACCACAGGGAAGTTTGCTGCACTGATGGACCTTTTCTTTCATGCATGAGTCCTCCATGGCAGCACTGCTGTTTGATAGCACTCTACCCCCAGTAGAACTTCCTTCAAAATTGGAGGCAATTGGGACTTCCCTGGTGGTCCAGTGGTTTGGGTGATGTGCTTTCAATGCCAAGGGCCCAGGGTTCAATCCCCAGTCAGGGAGCCAAGATCCTGCATCTTGGCATGGCCAAAACCAAAAAAACAGAAATTGGGTGAGTCCTCTCAGACCCTGTCACTGCCCTGGCACCTGAGTGCATGGAGTTTATCCTATGTCCTTTGTGGTGACACCAGCGGTCTTCACAGCATCCTCACCAAGAGCAGATTCCTTCCGAGGAACCGCTTGCTCATCCATAATGAGCAATTCCTCCAAAAAAAAAAAAAAAAAGAGCAGTTCCTCATCTGTTCAAGGTTAATCACACAACTGTAGCAACTCACTTCCATCTTTAGGCTCCACTTCACATTCGATTACCTTGCTCTCTGCAACTCATCTGTAGCTCCTTCTCCCAGTGAGGCCCTGAACCCCCCTCACAGTCACCCATGGGGCTGGAGTCCACGCTATCCAAACTCCTGTGAATGTTGGTATTCTGACCTCTTCTCATGAATCATGAATATTCTGAATGGTATCTAAGGCAGTGAATTCTCCCCAGAAGGAAGAAAGAAAGAAAATAACCTATCTAAGAAAAATGGCCTTGATTCTGACTTTCCCTAAGAAAAGGCAACTGGAAAACCCTGCTATGATTTTTCCAAACGGATCACATGTGATGTCTAGACAAGCCGCTGGTGTGCATTTGAGATACCCAGAGAGGGCAGGAGGGGTCCGCACCCCCTCGCAGAGGAAGACAGGTGCCCATCAGAAAAGAGGGCCCAGGGAGAACCAGAGGAGGTCAGGGAAGTGTGCCAAGACTGCAGGAACACTTACATATCTCAATTCTTCTATTAATCCTGTGAGACTGAAAGGGCTCAGAAGAGAAATAACTGAAAGCTTATACAATTCTTAAGGGGCAGCTCCAATCCAACCCCAAATACTTGGAATTCCAGAACAGTGCCTTCCAGACACAGACTTAGCACTGGATGATTTTAAAAAAAACTTTTGGCCTCTTTTATTGGTTTATGTGTTTATTTTAGTCCATCTTTATTCTTTGGCCTGTGCGGGCCTCCCATTGCAGCAGCCCCTCTCACTGCAGAGCACCAACTCTGGGCACATGAGCTCCAGAGCGCTGGCTCATAACTGGACACACCGGTCCAGCTGCTCCATGGCACACGGGATCTTCCTGGGTCAGGGATAGAACTGGTGCCCCTTGCACTGCAAGGCAAACTCTTTAACCACTGGACCACCAGGGAAGCCCAACACTGGATGATTTTATAATAGCTAAGTGCAGCATTTATTTAACTCTCCTGCACTTGTGAGAAAGTATTATTACTGCAGTCTTTGGGTTGCAAGGAGTCAGACACAACTTAGTGACTGAATAACAACATTAAGGAGACTAGGAACCATCAACAATCAACCGAGCAGTTCCTCATCTGTTCAAGGTTAATCACACAACTGTAGCAACTCACTTCCATCTTTAGGCTCCACTTCACATTCGATTACCTTGCTCTCTGCAACTCATCTGTAGCTCCTTCTCCCAGTGAGGCCCTGAACCCCCCTCACAGTCACCCATGGGGCTGGAGTCCACGCTATCCAAACTCCTGTGAATGTTGGTATTCTGACCTCTTCTCATGAATCATGAATATTCTGAATGGTATCTAAGGCAGTGAATTCTCCCCAGAAGGAAGAAAGAAAGAAAATAACCTATCTAAGAAAAATGGCCTTGATTCTGACTTTCCCTAAGAAAAGGCAACTGGAAAACCCTGCTATGATTTTTCCAAACGGATCACATGTGATGTCTAGACAAGCCGCTGGTGTGCATTTGAGATACCCAGAGAGGGCAGGAGGGGTCCGCACCCCCTCGCAGAGGAAGACAGGTGCCCATCAGAAAAGAGGGCCCAGGGAGAACCAGAGGAGGTCAGGGAAGTGTGCCAAGACTGCAGGAACACTTACATATCTCAATTCTTCTATTAATCCTGTGAGACTGAAAGGGCTCAGAAGAGAAATAACTGAAAGCTTATACAATTCTTAAGGGGCAGCTCCAATCCAACCCCAAATACTTGGAATTCCAGAACAGTGCCTTCCAGACACAGACTTAGCACTGGATGATTTTAAAAACTTTTGGCCTCTTTTATTGGTTTATGTGTTTATTTTAGTCCATCTTTATTCTTTGGCCTGTGCGGGCCTCCCATTGCAGCAGCCCCTCTCACTGCAGAGCACCAACTCTGGGCACATGAGCTCCAGAGCGCTGGCTCATAACTGGACACACCGGTCCAGCTGCTCCATGGCACACGGGATCTTCCTGGGTCAGGGATAGAACTGGTGCCCCTTGCACTGCAAGGCAAACTCTTTAACCACTGGACCACCAGGGAAGCCCAACACTGGATGATTTTATAATAGCTAAGTGCAGCATTTATTTAACTCTCCTGCACTTGTGAGAAAGTATTATTACTGCAGTCTTTGGGTTGCAAGGAGTCAGACACAACTTAGTGACTGAATAACAACATTAAGGAGACTAGGAACCATCAACAAGCAACCGTAATTAATTTTTCAGGTTATCTGAAGTCTTGAGCCTTCCCTGGCTCTGCCCCCATCTCCAGCAGTAAACACAGCCTGACACTGACACAGAGACTCTAGGGGGCGTTATGATCCCTGTCTGCACAGAGGAAAACCAGGGTGCAGAGCAGTCAGCACCTCACACACAGCTCTTGGCTGCAGGAGCTGGTGCAGGGCTCAGAGCAGGCATCCGAGTGTGCCTCTCTTCTCAGAGCCTGGGCACAGTCACTGGCTCAGCAGATCCGCATGGCGATGGCCCGCAAACCTCACCCCTTGCTTCTCCAGTACTTTCACTCTTTTCTTCTGCCCAGGATGCAGGAGCCAGACACAGAGCTGCGTCGGTGAAGACAGGGGCAGAGGAGGCCATAGGCAGAGGGGGCCATGGGCTGAGTGTGGACCACTGCTCCTAAGGACGGGATGGGACCACCAGCAGGGATGTTTGAGGGGGACCCAAGTTCAGGTACAGACTCCCCAGAGGGGGACTTTGGGGAGTATGTTAGACCAGAAGTGGGCACAGAGCATCAGCCCTGCAGAGCACAGAGTGTGCCCCTCTTGGAGTCCTGGGTATCCCAGCAGCCCCCATGCAGAGGCCCCCATGAGATGCTCGGAAGTTTGGAGTCAGAAGGGGTTGGAGCAAGAAGTGAGACTCCCTGCTGTGGGAACGGCATCTGGAGCTGCTGGGGGCGCCGGCGTCCCAGGGCAGATCTCTATCCACTCAGTTCTGTTCTGACACTGACGATCTGGGGTTAGCACAGACCCATAGATCAAGAACAAAGTCTTTCCCAAGATCCCCACCCCCACCCCCCGCCCGCCCCCAATGCAGCCACAAGCCTTGGAGACCACCTGTGCTGCTGTCCAGCCATCTCCGGGGCCCCCACAACTTCCATGATGACGCTCGGGACTCTCTAAAGGGTTACACGTGCAATTACAGCTGTGTTGTAGACAATACACCCCCTGGATGATTTTATAATAGCTAAGTGCAGCATTTATTTAACTCTCCTGCACTTGTGAGAAAGTATTATTACTGCAGTCTTTGGGTTGCAAGGAGTCAGACACAACTTAGTGACTGAATAACAACATTAAGGAGACTAGGAACCATCAACAAGCAACCGTAATTAATTTTTCAGGTTATCTGAAGTCTTGAGCCTTCCCTGGCTCTGCCCCCATCTCCAGCAGTAAACACAGCCTGACACTGACACAGAGACTCTAGGGGGCGTTATGATCCCTGTCTGCACAGAGGAAAACCAGGGTGCAGAGCAGTCAGCACCTCACACACAGCTCTTGGCTGCAGGAGCTGGTGCAGGGCTCAGAGCAGGCATCCGAGTGTGCCTCTCTTCTCAGAGCCTGGGCACAGTCACTGGCTCAGCAGATCCGCATGGCGATGGCCCGCAAACCTCACCCCTTGCTTCTCCAGTACTTTCACTCTTTTCTTCTGCCCAGGATGCAGGAGCCAGACACAGAGCTGCGTCGGTGAAGACAGGGGCAGAGGAGGCCATAGGCAGAGGGGGCCATGGGCTGAGTGTGGACCACTGCTCCTAAGGACGGGATGGGACCACCAGCAGGGATGTTTGAGGGGGACCCAAGTTCAGGTACAGACTCCCCAGAGGGGGACTTTGGGGAGTATGTTAGACCAGAAGTGGGCACAGAGCATCAGCCCTGCAGAGCACAGAGTGTGCCCCTCTTGGAGTCCTGGGTATCCCAGCAGCCCCCATGCAGAGGCCCCCATGAGATGCTCGGAAGTTTGGAGTCAGAAGGGGTTGGAGCAAGAAGTGAGACTCCCTGCTGTGGGAACGGCATCTGGAGCTGCTGGGGGCGCCGGGCGTCCCAGGGCAGATCTCTATCCACTCAGTTCTGTTCTGACACTGACGATCTGGGGTTAGCACAGACCCATAGATCAAGAACAAAGTCTTTCCCAAGATCCCCACCCCCACCCCGCGCCTGCTTCAAATGCAGCCACAAGCCTTGGAGACCATCTGTGCTGCTGACCAGCCAGCTCTGGGGCTCCCATAACTTCCATGATGACGCTCGGGACTCTCTAAAGGGTTACACGTGCAATTACAGCTGTGTTGTAGACAATACAGATCTGGACAGGCAAATGGTACAGGTGCGGGGTCAGGCTCTTGGAGAAGATGGGACAGAGCTGCCACGTCCTGTTCCCCATCCTCGTGGAACACACAGGACCTGGGAAGGGAAGCACCGGAGGGCTCGAGGCTATGTCACCGCCCCAGCTGGGGAGGTGACTACCGCTCATTAGAAGCGCTGTGTGCAGTCTGAAGACACAGTCCCCGCTTCTTGGCCAGGCCAGCTTCCCTCGATGGCCAGCTCAAAGCAGGGCCTGAGGTCTCCAAAATTTGTGAAATTCCTTAATTCCTGAACTTCATTTCAGAAGCAGAAATTCCTGACATCTGACACTTGGCCTTGCACGAGATGGAGGATTTGAAACTTGACGACACAAAGCGCCTGACTATGGACTATGTGAAGGACATCCTGCAGCCCAAGCCCACCTGCGACACCTGGGATCAGATCTGGAACTTCCAAGCCAGGCCTGATGACCTGCTCATTTCTACCTACCCGAAAGCAGGTAGGTGGGTGGGAAAGGGTAGGCGAAGCAGAGGGGAAGCAAGAGAGACGATCACTGGTGGTGTCAAGGCACTGGTCGAGTTTTGAGTGAAGAACTGCTGACTGGCGGAGTGATACAGCCAACACACAACAAGGGCGGAAGCTGAAACCACACAGAAAACGTTAAAAGGCCAGCTGGTCTTAAAATTTTAATACTTCCCATGGTGTATGTGCTTTTACTTCCCTGGGAGAGAGGGAATCAAACAGCCCAACCAAAAGCAGACTGAAGAGGGCAGGAAGCTTTAAACCAACACTTAAAGCATCGGAAGTTTGGAGTCAGAAGGGTTGGAGCAAGAAGTGAGACTCCTGCTGTGGGAACGGCATCTGGAGCTGCTGGGGCGCCGGCGTCCCAGGGCAGATCTCTATCCACTCAGTTCTGTTCTGACACTGACGATCTGGGGTTAGCACAGACCCATAGATCAAGAACAAAGTCTTTCCCAAGATCCCCACCCCCACCCCGCGCCTGCTTCAAATGCAGCCACAAGCCTTGGAGACCATCTGTGCTGCTGACCAGCCAGCTCTGGGGCTCCCATAACTTCCATGATGACGCTCGGGACTCTCTAAAGGGTTACACGTGCAATTACAGCTGTGTTGTAGACAATACAGATCTGGACAGGCAAATGGTACAGGTGCGGGGTCAGGCTCTTGGAGAAGATGGGACAGAGCTGCCACGTCCTGTTCCCCATCCTCGTGGAACACACAGGACCTGGGAAGGGAAGCACCGGAGGGCTCGAGGCTATGTCACCGCCCCAGCTGGGGAGGTGACTACCGCTCATTAGAAGCGCTGTGTGCAGTCTGAAGACACAGTCCCCGCTTCTTGGCCAGGCCAGCTTCCCTCGATGGCCAGCTCAAAGCAGGGCCTGAGGTCTCCAAAATTTGTGAAATTCCTTAATTCCTGAACTTCATTTCAGAAGCAGAAATTCCTGACATCTGACACTTGGCCTTGCACGAGATGGAGGATTTGAAACTTGACGACACAAAGCGCCTGACTATGGACTATGTGAAGGACATCCTGCAGCCCAAGCCCACCTGCGACACCTGGGATCAGATCTGGAACTTCCAAGCCAGGCCTGATGACCTGCTCATTTCTACCTACCCGAAAGCAGGTAGGTGGGTGGGAAAGGGTAGGCGAAGCAGAGGGGAAGCAAGAGAGACGCATCACTGGTGGTGTCAAGGCACTGGTCGAGTTTTGAGTGAAGAACTGCTGACTGGCGGAGTGATACAGCCAACACACAACAAGGGCGGAAGCTGAAACCACACAGAAAACGTTAAAAAGGCCAGCTGGTCTTAAAATTTTAATACTTCCCATGGTGTATGTGCTTTTACTTCCCTGGGAGAGAGGGAATCAAACAGCCCAACCCAAAGAGGCCAGACTTGTTGATTTACTTGTTCCCAGGGCAGGCCCTTGCAGCAGCTTGTGCCACTGGCAGAGCATAGTTATTTATTTCTAATTAATAGAATTGGGGAAACACTCAATTGCCCCGGTACTATTATCAGAAAACTTCAACCTATACTCTGTAGTTCCCTCTAATTTGAGAATAGAACTTCAACAGTAAAAAAGGCGTGGAGTTCAAATCAAGATCAGATTTATTGAAACATAATATAAATCAACTCAACATTCATTATAACGTGCATCAACAACTCTAAGCAATGTAACAATAATAATTTTAAGATTTTAAAATTATCTCAGAATTCTAAAGTTATTTCAGAACTTTAAAGTTATCTCAGAACTTAAACAGTAAATTATTTCAGAACTCAATCAACAAAATAACAGAAAGATCTTACCCCAGAGCTGAGAGCTTCAGCCTTATCTCAGTCGCAGTTGAGATCTGTAAGTGAGATGAGCTGCTCACAATCTGTCCCCCTGCCCCTTTTATAGTGAAACAATCTCATTAAAATTCAAGCCCGTTTAGAATCCAGCCCGTGTACAGTTCATGTGTACCAAAGCATTTTCTCTTTCTTTAAAGTGACAGTAACAATTTGGGCAATTGATTTTACTTCTCATTCAACCATTGTATTTATTCAGGCATTATATAAATCAAACTCAAGCATAAACACAAAATCTCTCAATTAGTTTTTTTTTAAAGATTTATTTATTTATTTATTTATTGGTGGGTGTGGGGTGGGGAGGGAGGGGAGCAGGCGGGCCATTTCTATTGGTCTTTCATTTGTCCATTTTCGTCCATCTTTGTTCTTTGGCTCCTGTGGGCCTCCTATCGCGGTGGGTCTGTCGTCGCAGAGCGCCGGCTCTGGGCGCATGCACCGCAGAGTTCCGGCTCGGTAATTGGACACATCAATTCAGCAGCTCCACGGCACGTGGGATCTTCCCGGGCCAGGGATCGAACCGGTGCCCCTTGCACTGCAAGGCGGTGTCTTTACCCACTGGACCACCAGGGAAGCCCTCTCAATTAGTTTTAACATTAGAGAAAGTTTAAGTTAAAACTTAAAAAGTCAAAAGAAAATTTTCTTCCTAATCACTCAAACTAGTGATTAAAAAAAAATCTAAAACTTGGAACTATCACAGAGACTTTACCCTTTGTGCTAGACCAGGGCAGGCTATTTTATTTATTATTTAAACTTCCTTATACTTAGTAAGTAACTACATATTACTTCGGGGAGTTCCCTTCTTATTTCATTCCTTTCTTCTCCAAACCTTACGGGGCGGTTGTGACTCAGGTTCACTTTCGTTTTCGCTAGAAAGACTTTGACTGCTTTGTTCATGATTTCTTTTATGCCTTTCAGATACAATTCTCTTGCCTTTCAGGTTAACATATATCCCCCCTTTGGGTATCATCATATTCACCCACTCTTCTTCTCCTTCTGAACTTATCTTACTTTCCAAAGGGCAAACCATAAGTCTAAAAAACTTATCTGGGGTTCGAGGACTGTCTGAGCTATCCATATCATCATCACTCATTTCCTCATATCCAGGGGCCCAGTACTGTCCCGACCCGCGGGCTTCGTCAGCGCAGACCTAGGATTCGTCAACGCAGGCCCTAAAGGGGGAAGTGGGAATTGAGAGGACAAGAGACACGAGAAATGAAGACAAGACAGGCGTCTGATCAAGTCTCCTTTTATTGCAAAAAACAAGGGGGTATTTATGCTACACAGAAACAGGAAGGAGCTACTCATAAGCCAATCGTGTAAAAGGTCAGATGCACACGCGCTTCCGACCCCATAGGAATGCAAGGGAAGCATGCACCGATCACGAGCACGGAAACTAGGAACCACCTATCAGAGCAATATGCACACGCCTTAAACCACACCCCGCTACATCCACCAAGCGCCATTTTTGTGCAAACATGACGATGCTCCTAAACTGGAAGCTGCAAAGTGCGGCCAGGGCTCATGCGTGAAAGGCTCCGCTAGGCGCCATCCCAAGCGGCGCACCGCCGCAGCATTCATGCGCGGGAGGCTACAGAGTATGGCCGGTCCGCCCCGCGGTCCCGGACACAGTACTTTCCTAGGAATTCGCCTGTGGTAGTCCACGTCACTTGCGGGGGGCGGGGAGGCTTGGGTTCCTCAAGGCTGAGCTGGTAAGTCCCCGGCTCAGGGCCCCAGATCTCCTCTCTGAATATCCACCCTCTTGGTGGTAGGTTGTGAGCCTACTTTCTTAATTCAATACTCAGGTTAACAAAGTTACTGTAGAAACAGGACAAACCTGCGCTCAGCCACTGTATCATGAAAATTTGGGGGTGAACCAGGAGGATGAGTTCTCTGCAGCTATTCATATGTATCTATGGTTAGACCAAAGCATAGTACTCGACTCATATCCCAACTGCACGTACATTCGCTCTTTGTAAAATCAGTAACTATCAATAACTTCTGCTACATGTGCTTACAGGCACACGTACACACACTCTTTGCCTTTATCTGTATAGATCTGATAAAAGGCTCTGCAGGCAGATGGGCCTCAGAGTCATGTGCCCATTGGCTTCATATCAGCCCTGACTTTCTGATTTTACTCCTCATGAGTTTGTATAGAATTAACCTTTTCTAAATGTGAATTTCCGAAAGTCACCATAGTGGAATCACATCTCACTCCCTTAACCTCACCCACAATTCAACTTTATTTCAGTAGAGTATGTACAATGCCCACCATGTATGTGTATTATGTATATGTATATGAACTCTACATAGTATGTATGTATACAGCTCTTTATACATACATTGGAGAAGGAAATGGCAACCCACTCCAGTATTCTTGCCTGGAAAATTCCATGGATGGAGAAGCCTGGTGAGGTACAGTCTGTGGGGCCCCAAAGATATATATATATATATAAATATATATGGCTTCCCTGATGGCTCAAGTGGTGAGGAATCTGTCTGCAATGCAGGAGACTTTCCAACATCCCTGTGTTGGAAAGATCCCTCTGGAGGCGGGCATGGAACCCACGCCAGTATTCTCACCTGGAGAATTCCGTGGATGGAGGAGCCTGGTGGGCTTCAGTCCATGGGGTCACACAGAGTTGGACATGACTGAAGTGACTAAGCAGCAGCAGCACATACACACATAGCAATGCTTAATTGTTCATCTTTTCTCCACCTGCCAAATTTGAGCATTAAGATTTGGATCATTTAGGGTTTTCCTCGTTTAAGGTTTACAATCTAATAACAACAGAAAGGGACATGCTTGCCAGCTAATGTAGTATGTAATCAGTCACACAAACTCTATACACTATTAAAGGCTGCACTAAGTAAAGAGAACAAGAACCAAGTTTCCGATGATAGAATGGTTTCACCTAGAGTTTTAGCAGAATAGTAAACATCCTGTGACCGACAGAGACAGACACACTGTGGAATTACTGAACCCCGGGACTGAGGACCAGCTGTCCGTGAATTTCCAGCTGCACTGGAACCTGCCCCAGCACTACCCTGTGGTCATAAATTCAGACTTGTTGTTTAGTCACTCAGTCATGTCTGAGTGTACCGCCACAGACTGTAGCCTTCCAGGCTTCTCTGTCCATGGGATTTCCCAGGCAAGAATACTGGAGTGGGTTGCCATTTCCTCCTCCAGGGTATGTTCCCAACTCAGGGATTTAACCCATGTCTCCTGATAAGCAGGCCGATTCTTCATCACTGAGCCACCTGGGGAGCCCCCAAAACTCAGAGAAAACACACAAAACTAGTACAAACGACTCTAACTTCCTTTGAGTTGGTAACTAAATAAATATTGGTTCTTGAACCCGTGGCAAAAGAGTTGGTGCCAGCCAGTATTAGGAAGTGCCTCATCTAGGATATGAAATGCCACTGCTCTCCTGTTTTCTCAGCCATACCCTCTTATAGCTCTAGAAGTGCTAGAGTGAGCATGGAAAGGGTCTGTAGATAGAGGTGATCAGCCCAGACCCAGGACTCAGTGCCATCCTAAAGCTACCCAACCTGCCTCTGACACGGACATGGTCAGACGTCTGGTTCAATAGTCTTCATCCAAGGCTGCAGAGCTGGTGGCAGCGCCACGCTAGTTAGGATGGGGTGCCCACGGAAGCTGACTGAAGCTGGGAGATGAAGACCATCCTCCAGGTACCCTGGGGGGGCAGCTTTTGGGTCGAGCTCCAAATGGCAGAGTGTGGAGTGTCCCCCATGCATCCATGCCTGTTGGGGCCACCCTCAGACCTCTGTTTCCTTCCTTCTAATCTCAGAAGGTAGATTGGTCTCCAAGCATTCAAATTTGCAGCAGCAGCAAAGGAGCCTAGGAAACGCACTTTTTAGCTTTCAGGGAAAATAGACGAGAACATGAAGATGGAGACTAACCCCTAATCACTCATTCATTCAGCCAGTATATAACAAAGTCTCCTGGGTACCAACCCCAGACTGTGCACTTTGGGACCATCTGAGGACGACACAGGGATGACACCAGGTCACAGTCTGGTGAGAAAGACTCCCACTCCACCTTTCTAAGGAATAGTGCAGCCAGCTCAGAAGCATAACAAGCCGAATGAATGGTTGTGACAGAGAAAAAAAGGATTGTATATTTATGAACCTAATTTCCACTCCAAACCGGAGCCTTTACCTAAAAATCCATACTATGATAACACAAGATGTAAATAAACAAGGGTGTTTTCTGAATTCCAAAATAAAGCAGGGTTCAGAGTCCACACAGCCACTCTAACGAGTGTTGGCTCACATGCTAAGAAATGCAGCAGATAACGCCTGTGCCTCCTCTCCTTACCAGTGGAACAAGGAACAACATGGATGCAGGAGATCGTGGACTTAATTCAAAACGGGGGTGATGTTGACCAAAGCCAGCAGGTGCTCACTTGTGAGCGATTTCCCTTCATTGAGTGGATAATCCCCTCTGTAGGATCTGGTAAGTACAGCATGGCCGCGTCTAACCCTGGGTCTAGACACGCACCCAGAATTTTTACTATCCAGCAGCCCTCTCAGCTTCTCAGGTGGCTCAGTGCTAAAGAACCTGCCTGCCAATGCAGGAGGTGTAGGTTCAATCCCTGGGTCAGGAAGATCCCCTGGAGAAGGAAATGACAACCCATTCCAGTATTCTTGCCTAGGAAACCCCATGGACAGAGGAGCATGGCCGGCTAGAGTCCATTGGATCACAAAAGAGTTGGACATGACCGAGCCACTGAGCGCAGCAGCCCTCTCAGGATTCCAGGCATTCAAACCACCATTGATGAACTTTGGGACTGTCTTGTTCTCTGTGTGGGCATGGCTGTACCTCAGACATTTTCTAATCAAGTTACTGTTCATACAAGAGTAAGTTAAGGGGGCTTTCCTGGTGGTCCAGTGAGTAAAGACACTGCCTTGCAGTGCAAGGGGCTCCAGTTCGACCCCTGGCCTGGGAAGATCCCATGTGCCGCGGAACGGCTGTTCCTTTGTGACCAATTACCGAGCCAGAGCTCTGGAGCACATTCACCTGGAGCTGGTGCTCTGCAGCGAAAGAGGCTACTGTGATGGGAGGCCCACACAGGCCAAAGAACAAAGATAATAAATAAAAGATCAATTAAAAAAAAAAAAAGAGTAAGTTATGGGACTTCCTTGGTAGTCCAATGGCTATGACTCCAAGCTCCTAAGGCACAGGAGCCTGGATTCGATCCCTGATTAGGGAACTAGAACCCATGTGCCACAGCTAAGACCCAGTGCAGCCAAATAAATAAAATAAACATTTTTAAAAAGTTTTAAAACAATGAAAATGTAAGTTTTGATTCTCCAATTAGAAATCAATTTCATTCCACAAGGATGAGCCTAGGTCAGATATTTTTACGGTGGAAAGGTTTGAATGTTTAGGTTCTTATTTATTTGATTTACTGTTTACTGTTAAAACCTGCTGCAGGGACTTCCCTGGTGGTCCAGTGGTTAGGACTCTGCTTTCACTGCAGGGGGCATGAGTTGGATCCCTGGTTGGGGAGCTAGGATCCCACAAACTGTGTGGCAAAAACGAAACCAAAAACAGCTCTAGTCAAAAAGCTCATTCTCTCAGACGAGAGCCACACAGAATTACAGGTGGTCTGGAATGTTCCTAACCTAGTAATAATGGAGCAGCAAGATTTTGAAGCAAATAGAGAAAAATGATGGAAAGTTGTTGAAAATTCATTTCACAGGCTTGGAACAAGCAAAGGCAATGCCTTCCTCGGACCCTGAAGACACATCTACCCTTCCACTTGCTGCCACCCTGGAGAAATGTTAGGGGGCAATCACAAAAGAGTTGGACATGACCGAGCCACTGAGCGCAGCAGCCCTCTCAGGATTCCAGGCATTCAAACCACCATTGATGAACTTTGGGACTGTCTTGTTCTCTGTGTGGGCATGGCTGTACCTCAGACATTTTCTAATCAAGTTACTGTTCATACAAGAGTAAGTTAAGGGGGCTTTCCTGGTGGTCCAGTGAGTAAAGACACTGCCTTGCAGTGCAAGGGGCTCCAGTTCGACCCCTGGCCTGGGAAGATCCCATGTGCCGCGGAACGGCTGTTCCTTTGTGACCAATTACCGAGCCAGAGCTCTGGAGCACATTCACCTGGAGCTGGTGCTCTGCAGCGAAAGAGGCTACTGTGATGGGAGGCCCACACAGGCCAAAGAACAAAGATAATAAATAAAAGATCAATTAAAAAAAAAAAAAGAGTAAGTTATGGGACTTCCTTGGTAGTCCAATGGCTATGACTCCAAGCTCCTAAGGCACAGGAGCCTGGATTCGATCCCTGATTAGGGAACTAGAACCCATGTGCCACAGCTAAGACCCAGTGCAGCCAAATAAATAAAAATAAACATTTTTAAAAAGTTTTAAAACAATGAAAATGTAAGTTTTGATTCTCCAATTAGAAATCAATTTCATTCCACAAGGATGAGCCTAGGTCAGATATTTTTACGGTGGAAAGGTTTGAATGTTTAGGTTCTTATTTATTTGATTTACTGTTTACTGTTAAAACCTGCTGCAGGGACTTCCCTGGTGGTCCAGTGGTTAGGACTCTGCTTTCACTGCAGGGGGCATGAGTTGGATCCCTGGTTGGGGAGCTAGGATCCCACAAACTGTGTGGCAAAAACGAAACCAAAAACAGCTCTAGTCAAAAAGCTCATTCTCTCAGACGAGAGCCACACAGAATTACAGGTGGTCTGGAATGTTCCTAACCTAGTAATAATGGAGCAGCAAGATTTTGAAGCAAATAGAGAAAAATGATGGAAAGTTGTTGAAAATTCATTTCACAGGCTTGGAACAAGCAAAGGCAATGCCTTCCCCTCGGACCCTGAAGACACATCTACCCTTCCACTTGCTGCCACCATCCCTCCTGGAGAAAAACTGTAAGGTAAAGAGCCAAAGGAAGGCAGAGTTGGTCCTTTAGAAGGATCTCAGACTGGTCTTCACTTTTCCCTTAAAACACTTCCCTTGTTAAATTTAAAAAAAAAAAAAAAAAAAAGAGCCCACCAGTCACATCAGCACTATGTACATTGACACGACCCTTTCTGTCTCCCACAAAGGCCAGACCACAGAACACAGCTCTGGGAGAATCCATCCGGAGGTTGCATGCTCACCCCAACTTCACCTTTGGCTGGTCTAATCCTGGTTTTGCTTATCCCCTTCTTCCCTCCGTTCCTAGATTATCTACGTAGCCAGGAATCCCAAGGATAACATGGTGTCTTATTACCATTTCCAGAGGATGAATATAGTCCTTCCTGCTCTGGGCACCTGGGAAGAGTACTTTGAGAGTTTCCTGGCTGGAAAAGGTGAGAGCCTGGTTTCCATCCTTTGTCAAAACCCTCAAACACTCTACAAAGACGGTGTCCATTCCTGAGGACAGCAGGGCTTCTGGCGGCTTTACCGTGAAGGAGTCACCAGTGTGACCTCCTCCTTCCTTTCAGGATCCTGCTACCAGGGGTGGGGCTTGTCACTGGGTTTCTGTGACTCACTGCCCTGTCTCTGGTCCCGTCCTGCAGTGTGCTGGGGCTCCTGGTACGACCACATGAAGGGCTGGTGGGACGCCAAGCAGCAGCACCCCATCCTCTACCTCTTCTATGAGGACCTGAAAGAGGTAAGGGCCAAGGCCACCTAACGAGTCCCTGTCTGGCCGTAGATGCCTCAGTGACCATGTGTGGACCCCATCGGGGACTCAGATTGCAGCAGGGCACAGGAGAGGCTGCCTCCCACTGGCTGCCCCATCTATGTGTCACAGTATGCCTGGGCATCCTGAGTTTCCGTGCCACAGTCTCACCTGAGCTCTCTCCTGGAGCTCTGGGCTGTAGAACACCTTTTATTACAGACAGAGGATGGCAAACATGAGGGATGCCTTTCCCCTTTAAAATTCTCTTTAAAAGGGAAGAACTTCTAGCACATTTTGGTGTTTTTCATTACTGCTGGAGGAACATCAGAGTGTCAAGAAACAGTTTAAGAAATTACGATGTGGTTGCAAACACCGTTGATTCTCAAATTCAAGTTCTGGCTTTCCTGCCTGCTGACAGTTTTTCTTTGTAAAGATGCTTGACATCTAGGAATTTTGATGTTAGAAGTTAGTAGGAAGGAGCTAGTGATACACACTGCAAGAGCTGTTATCAGGACTGAAGGAAGTGGTGTCCTGAGAGTGTATTGTGACTGACCCACCCAGCACTTCCTGTGGCTCCAACCAGGTCTGTACAGAATGACAGTCTCTCTTCTTGGATTTGTACCTCAGAGCCTGCTTCTCCAAAGGCACATCACAGACAGAAGCAGGAAAAAGCCTGCTGCAGCCAGATCCTGAATCTCCCATGACATCTCCCACAGCAGCCCAGTGCCTCCCCACCCCGTGGAGGAGCCAGACGTTTGGATCAGAGCCTGGACACATGACTCTGTGGAGCACGTCCCAAGCACTGCAGGTCACTGTGTACTGGGCATCTTACTGACGTGACCCATGACATGTCCCTGATAGAGCAGGAATAGTGTAACAACCCCAGTTGACACAGAAAACTGTGTGAGTCGCCACATCAAGAAGAGTCGTTTCTGAAAAACTGAGTATTTGTGAGATAAATGATTGTTAAAAAGTTTAACTCATGACATGTTACTGATTACTATGATTAATTCATCTCAATATTTTTTAAGCCTATCATTTATTGACACACATTATCTTATATCAAGTCTTTTCTTTTGACTCTGCTCATAGAACCCAAAGCATGAAATTCAGAAGTTGGCAGAATTCCTGGGAAAGAGCCTAGAGGATGAGGTTCTGGATAAAATCATCCACCACACTTCATTTGAGATCGTGAAGAAGAATCCGATGGCCATCTACACGTCGGTTCCAACTGCATTCATGAACCACGCTATTTCTCCATTCATGAGAAAAGGTTTTCATGTTTCTTCTTGGCCATGATCCCAATGGCATTGTCAAATACGTTCAGAGTTTTTTTCAATGTCTGAGCTCTGCAGAACACCGGGTTGATTTCCCTTTAAAATTCTCTTTAAAAGGGAAGAACTTCTAGCACATTTTGGTGTTTTCATTACTGCTGGAGGAACATCAGAGTGTCAAGAAACAGTTTAAGAAATTACGATGTGGTTGCAAACACCGTTGATTCTCAAATTCAAGTTCTGGCTTTCCTGCCTGCTGACAGTTTTTCTTTGTAAAGATGCTTGACATCTAGGAATTTTGATGTTAGAAGTTAGTAGGAAGGAGCTAGTGATACACACTGCAAGAGCTGTTATCAGGACTGAAGGAAGTGGTGTCCTGAGAGTGTATTGTGACTGACCCACCCAGCACTTCCTGTGGCTCCAACCAGGTCTGTACAGAATGACAGTCTCTCTTCTTGGATTTGTACCTCAGAGCCTGCTTCTCCAAAGGCACATCACAGACAGAAGCAGGAAAAAGCCTGCTGCAGCCAGATCCTGAATCTCCCATGACATCTCCCACAGCAGCCCAGTGCCTCCCCACCCCGTGGAGGAGCCAGACGTTTGGATCAGAGCCTGGACACATGACTCTGTGGAGCACGTCCCAAGCACTGCAGGTCACTGTGTACTGGGCATCTTACTGACGTGACCCATGACATGTCCCTGATAGAGCAGGAATAGTGTAACAACCCCAGTTGACACAGAAAACTGTGTGAGTCGCCACATCAAGAAGAGTCGTTTCTGAAAAACTGAGTATTTGTGAGATAAATGATTGTTAAAAAGTTTAACTCATGACATGTTACTGATTACTATGATTAATTCATCTCAATATTTTTTAAGCCTATCATTTATTGACACACATTATCTTATATCAAGTCTTTTCTTTTGACTCTGCTCATAGAACCCAAAGCATGAAATTCAGAAGTTGGCAGAATTCCTGGGAAAGAGCCTAGAGGATGAGGTTCTGGATAAAATCATCCACCACACTTCATTTGAGATCGTGAAGAAGAATCCGATGGCCATCTACACGTCGGTTCCAACTGCATTCATGAACCACGCTATTTCTCCATTCATGAGAAAAGGTTTTCATGTTTCTTCTTGGCCATGATCCCAATGGAATTGTCAAATACTTCAGAGTCTCTGCAGAGTTTTCCTTCTATAGATAAGAAAAATCAGATGGATAATAAATGATTCTTGGGAAAGAAGAATGTAAGAAAACATAGAGGAAATGAAATCAGCATTCGGACACTAGTGGAAAGGGAGGTTTAGTGTCTTAAGTCCAGCCCTTTGTCTTTGTGCGCCCACTGGGGTTCCGGCTGATAAGGTGAAAAGATACAGGATCAAGTCCAGTGAGCAAAGGAGTCACGGCTATTGGGATGGCGTTTTCATTCAACAGTGCTTTTCAAGTGGCCACTGTGTGTCAGGCTCTGTTCCAGGTCAATATTCAGAGCGGTGAATGAAACACATGGACATTCCTGCCCTCATGGAAATTATACTCTAGTCATAAACAAATAAGCAAACAAAAAAACCATAGAAAATAAAAGATGGTAGTAAGTCCTATGGAGAAAAGCCATTCTAAGGGAGTTAACAGGGATTAATTACAGCTGGAGAATTGGAGGAATCTCCCATTTTTCTCTTCCTTTCTCAAATCTGTCCGAGTCCCTTCACAAGCAGGCACTGCCTGGTCCGTGAAGAGCATGTTAGCACAGACCTTGCTGAGACAGGTAGGAAGGACAGATAGGAGTGGCCCCTCAGCCTGCTGCTCACACGGCCAGAGCATCTCTCCCCACCCACAGACCAGATATGCAATCCTTCCTCCCTCCCAGAGGAGACCCTGTCAGGCTACCCAGACAAATGTCTGTCTGAGTCTGCCCCTCCCAGGATGAGGGTAGAACTCCTCATACAAGAGTGAGAGAACAGAGAAACCCACCCCACAACCCCACCTACCCACCCTCCCACTGCAGTACTGACTCCCTGCCATCACTTTTCCAGGGGTCGTTGGGGACTGGAAGAACCACTTCACCATTGCTCAGAATGACAGATTTGATGAAGATTACAGAACATGGCTGACACTGCTCTAGCTCCCCACGTTCGATTCTCATGAGGAAGAAAAAGCATCAGATTCAGTGGGTGTAGAAGTTGATCATCCTGATTTTGTGATACTGAATTCAGATGGTAGGGCAAGTGCTTTTTCTTGGCCATGATCCCAATGGAATTGTCAAATACTTCAGAGTCTCTGCAGAGTTTTCCTTCTATAGATAAGAAAAATCAGATGGATAATAAATGATTCTTGGGAAAGAAGAATGTAAGAAAACATAGAGGAAATGAAATCAGCATTCGGACACTAGTGGAAAGGGAGGTTTAGTGTCTTAAGTCCAGCCCTTTGTCTTTGTGCGCCCACTGGGGTTCCGGCTGATAAGGTGAAAAGATACAGGATCAAGTCCAGTGAGCAAAGGAGTCACGGCTATTGGGATGGCGTTTTCATTCAACAGTGCTTTTCAAGTGGCCACTGTGTGTCAGGCTCTGTTCCAGGTCAATATTCAGAGCGGTGAATGAAACACATGGACATTCCTGCCCTCATGGAAATTATACTCTAGTCATAAACAAATAAGCAAACAAAAAAACCATAGAAAATAAAAGATGGTAGTAAGTCCTATGGAGAAAAGCCATTCTAAGGGAGTTAACAGGGATTAATTACAGCTGGAGAATTGGAGGAATCTCCCATTTTTCTCTTCCTTTCTCAAATCTGTCCGAGTCCCTTCACAAGCAGGCACTGCCTGGTCCGTGAAGAGCATGTTAGCACAGACCTTGCTGAGACAGGTAGGAAGGACAGATAGGAGTGGCCCCTCAGCCTGCTGCTCACACGGCCAGAGCATCTCTCCCCACCCACAGACCAGATATGCAATCCTTCCTCCCTCCCAGAGGAGACCCTGTCAGGCTACCCAGACAAATGTCTGTCTGAGTCTGCCCCTCCCAGGATGAGGGTAGAACTCCTCATACAAGAGTGAGAGAACAGAGAAACCCACCCCACAACCCCACCTACCCACCCTCCCACTGCAGTACTGACTCCCTGCCATCACTTTTCCAGGGGTCGTTGGGGACTGGAAGAACCACTTCACCATTGCTCAGAATGACAGATTTGATGAAGATTACAGAACATGGCTGACACTGCTCTAGCTCCCCACGTTCGATTCTCATGAGGAAGAAAAAGCATCAGATTCAGTGGGTGTAGAAGTTGATCATCCTGATTTTGTGATACTGAATTCAGATGGTAGGGCAAGTGCTTCTGGTGTTGGCTTTGGTTCACCCTAAAGACAGATGGAGAGGTCAGAGGTCGGACAAGGTGGAAGGCAGAGTGTCACACCTATGCAGTCACTGCTAATAATCATGACAGATCAGTTTTCCACAGACCATGGGTGTGTTGACATGTTCAGTATGTTCTGGTCATCACATACGAATATGCTAAAGTTTTCAGTCTTAGTGTTAACTCAAGCTAATTTGCGAATGCAGCAATAAAATGTGTCAATAGTTAACTAGCTCTTCTAGGGATTTCTTGGTAGCCAGGTAACCATCGGTTGCCTGTTTTCCCCTGAAGCTTTCTCATTCACTCCAGGCTTCTGCCTCTTCATTTCCCTGGACTCAGCTCCCACTCCCAGCCCACCCACTTGATTTGCACCTTGACCCACCTCCCTCTGGTGCCTCCAGCATCGTGTTCTGATCTTTCACAGCACCTGTTACTGTACTTCCAGAAAGTCTCCTGTCTGCAGCCACCCCTCTGCAGCAGAGGCCTCTCCCTCTTGCCTGTAAGCCAACCAGCTCATTTCTGTTCATTGTGCATCAGCCAAGCTGATTCCCCCACCGTACGACTAGTTACATTTCTGTCTAGCTCAGAATCCTTCGATGATTCTGAACAACTGTTGCCTGCAAGGGTACATCCCAAGCACTGTTAGGTTTATTCAAAGGTAGCTACAACCATACAACATGGGTGACTTACCTTCCAAACCATCCGCTAGCTGGATTTCGTCCTGTGAACCCCCTCCTCACTTCAGCCAAGAACCAGCTCTGCGGGGACCTTCTGCAGAAAGGAAGGTCAGCCGTGGGATTGCCCCCGGTTGAACCGGGAGATCTCGGAGAGAGGCGAGCCTTGCTGCTGGCCCCCCAGCTCACCGGCACATGCCGGGGACAATCAGACACAGCAAGGGTTCTGTCGAGGCAGTTCCGTTTTATTAATGTAGACTTATAGCTTTTATAGGCAAACGAAGGGGGTTTTGCAAGGGACTTCCTATAGTTACACCAATCAAGCTAAAGGTTGAGCAATTATGTATTTACATTGCAATAGGAATCTATGGTTAGCATGCATTGTCCACAAGCATGGAAACCAGGGGGATCAATCAGAAGTTTTGACAATGGACTTTAGATTATGCTCTCCTCTCTTCCTATAGGCGTCATCTTAGCTCCAAACTGCAAATATGTGCTTAAGCTTCCTTATGCTTGCAAAGGCCCTCTTTCATTTAGGGCCCCACACAGTTTGCTGGGCCCATGCCTGTTTTAGGGCCTCCCTGCCCACTTAGCTTCACTGTCATCCTACTTCCTCTTGACGCCTCCTTTCCTATCTCCCCACCGGTCCAAAGCGTAAACACTCAGCTCGCTAACCAGCACGGGCCCCCCTCTTCCTACCAATACTGAAGACTGAGGGACCATCTGCTCCTCCACAGTCCTTCGCAAGTAGCATGATTTCTCTGTGATGGAGATTAAAGTATGTCATGATCTCTCCTGTCTCTTGGTCTGTTTTGTGTTTATTTAAATTTTCATTTGCTTATTTTTTACCCAAGAGAGGGACGTTGCTGGATACTTCGTGGCACGCCAAACATTAAACAAAATACTCAAAACTGAGTAACTGAAATCCAAATGTAGCAAGCCAACTTCTTATATTCTAAGTAGTCTTATTCCAGGTACTCTGTTAGCCACTAGCTGCATGCGGCTGCTTAAGTTATTTAAACTTTGAAAAGATACTTGCACCCCCGTGTTCATAGCAGCACTATTTTCAATAGCAAAGACACAGAAACAACCTAAATGTCCATCAACAGATGATTGAATAAATAAGATGTAGCACGCGCACACACACACGTATATAATGGAATCTTCTGGTCACACCCTCAGTTGTGTCTAACTCTTTGTGACACCATGGACTGTAGCCCACCAGGTTCCTCCCTTCATGGGGTTTTCCAGGTAAGAATACTGGAATGAGTTGCCGTGTCCTTCTCTAAGGAAGGAAAATGACTTCCATATTCAGGAATTGAACCTGGGTCTCCTGCATTGCAGCCAAATTCTTTACCAACTGAGCCGCTGGGGAATGGAATATTACTCAGGCTTAAAAATGTGATCTTGTCATTTGTGAGAAGATAGATGGACCGAGAAGATTTTACAGTATGTGAAGTAATCAGACAAATACTGTTTCAATAGCATGTAGAATCTAAAAACAAAAAGAAACTGACTCACACATATACAATGTAATGTTCAGCATAGGGCATAATTTATTTGGGGATTTTGGTTACTAGACTTATTGGGGTGATCAATCCTCAGTGTATATAAATAAATGTCAAATTGCTAAGCTGAATGCCTGAAACTAATATAATATTGTAAATCAACCATATTTCAATTAACAAATGGAAAAATCTGGTTATTTTCAAGTTTACAACCCTGGGTCTACATGGATGAATTGTCTATAGTGGGGCTGGAGGTGGGGGTGTGGAGATATTGGTCAAAGGCCACAAAGTTGCAGCTATGTTGGACAAGTAAGTCGAGAGATCTGGTGTCCAACATGGTGACTAGAGTTGACAACCCTGTACTGGGAAGCCCCTGGCGGTCCAGTGGTTAGGACTCTGCGCTTTTGCTGTTGTGAGTCTGGGTTCAATTCCTGGTCAGGAAATAAACATCCCAAAGGCCTCACTGTACAGCTAAAAAAAAAAAAAAGTACTGGAAACTGGAAACTGCTAAGACGGTAGACTTCAGATGCTGTCCTCACACACATAAATATGTTCATTAGCTTGACTGTAGGCATCATTCTGCCACGTATACACATGTCAAATCATCATGTACACCTTGTAAGCAAAGCGAAAGTCGCTCAGTCCTGTAACACTCATCAAGACCCCAAGGACTGTAGCCTGCCAGGCTCTTCTGTCCAGGGATTCTCCAAGCAAGAATGCTTGAGTGAGTAGCCATTTCCTCCTCCAAGGGGTCTTCTCAACCCTGAAACTGAACCCAGGTCTCCTGCATTGCAGGCAGATGCTTTAGCATCTGAGCCACAATTAAATTTATAGTATTATTGTTAGAAAATAATGTTTTAATTAAAGTGAAAATGAAACAGATCTTGTTATGTGACATTGCTTTACTTTCATTAGTTGTACCTCCGTTAAATTAATGCTTTCCGTGCTTGTAGTCTGTCTCAACCACTAGACAAGCACAGAGAGCGACCTTTTCTTAGTCGCAGTTGTACGTTCCCTTGCCAGCGCCCAGCAGAGTGCTAGGCGCACAGACCCCTGTTGCTGTGTGTGGACTGAGCCAGTACAGGGCAGCAACAAACCCCACCCCCACCCTCAGGACATCTGTTGTAGCTCAGTCCAAAGTCTGTAACAACTAACCACGGCTGCAGGATGTCCTCCTTGTTCTCTGAGGCAGTGGCAGGCACCAGGCGAACCTCCTTGCCCCCTCTGTTGGCTAGTCTAGCTCTTGGCTGTTTGGACCTGCCATCCTTGCCCAGACAAGCCACCTTGCTGAGGGACCGCTGTGTGTAGAAGCTTCCTTGTGCTTGAATTACCCATGCCAGTTTCTTTGCCAATTAACAAAGGGAAAATGAATTGGTCTATAGTGGGGCTGGAGGTGGGGGTGTGGAGATATTGGTCAAAGGCCACAAAGTTGCAGCTATGTTGGACAAGTAAGTCGAGAGATCTGGTGTCCAACATGGTGACTAGAGTTGACAACCCTGTACTGGGAAGCCCCTGGCGGTCCAGTGGTTAGGACTCTGCGCTTTTGCTGTTGTGAGTCTGGGTTCAATTCCTGGTCAGGAAATAAACATCCCAAAGGCCTCACTGTACAGCTAAAAAAAAAAAAAAGTACTGGAAACTGGAAACTGCTAAGACGGTAGACTTCAGATGCTGTCCTCACACACATAAATATGTTCATTAGCTTGACTGTAGGCATCATTCTGCCACGTATACACATGTCAAATCATCATGTACACCTTGTAAGCAAAGCGAAAGTCGCTCAGTCCTGTAACACTCATCAAGACCCCAAGGACTGTAGCCTGCCAGGCTCTTCTGTCCAGGGATTCTCCAAGCAAGAATGCTTGAGTGAGTAGCCATTTCCTCCTCCAAGGGGTCTTCTCAACCCTGAAACTGAACCCAGGTCTCCTGCATTGCAGGCAGATGCTTTAGCATCTGAGCCACAATTAAATTTATAGTATTATTGTTAGAAAATAATGTTTTAATTAAAGTGAAAATGAAACAGATCTTGTTATGTGACATTGCTTTACTTTCATTAGTTGTACCTCCGTTAAATTAATGCTTTCCGTGCTTGTAGTCTGTCTCAACCACTAGACAAGCACAGAGAGCGACCTTTTCTTAGTCGCAGTTGTACGTTCCCTTGCCAGCGCCCAGCAGAGTGCTAGGCGCACAGACCCCTGTTGCTGTGTGTGGACTGAGCCAGTACAGGGCAGCAACAAACCCCACCCCCACCCTCAGGACATCTGTTGTAGCTCAGTCCAAAGTCTGTAACAACTAACCACGGCTGCAGGATGTCCTCCTTGTTCTCTGAGGCAGTGGCAGGCACCAGGCGAACCTCCTTGCCCCCTCTGTTGGCTAGTCTAGCTCTTGGCTGTTTGGACCTGCCATCCTTGCCCAGACAAGCCACCTTGCTGAGGGACCGCTGTGTGTAGAAGCTTCCCTTGTGCTTGAATTACCCATGCCAGTTTCTTTGCCAGTTATCTGGAAATAGGCAGAGAGAGACCAACCATACCTAACAGACCCTGTCCTGGATCACGTGCAGCCTATATGTCCGAAGCTTCAGTCAGTTCAGTTCAGTCACTCAGTCATGTCCAACTCTTTGTGACCCCATGGACTTCAGCACAGCCAGGCTTCCCTGTCTCTCTCTCACCATCTCTTGGAGCTTGCTCAAACTCATGTCCATTGACTCAGTGATGCCGTCCAACCATCTCATCCTCTGTAATCCGCTTCTTCTGCCTTTTATTTTCCCAGCATCAGGATTCACAAGTAGCAGGAGAGGGTCCTGAGGCCACTGAGCCTTCTGACACCTAAGAGATGAATCAATCTAAATAGTCAGCTCCCTTATGCTGAACCCCGCCCAAGTTCAGTCCTGTAATAACAGTCTGTGATGAGAAGACCTAAAACTCAACCTGGAATGGGTAAAGAAATGAGACTACAGCTGTGATTTAAGTGCCATCTTACAAAGAACTTGTAAGAAGACCCAGGGGACAAGGGTCTCTGGTCCAGTTTTACTTCCTGTGAATAGAGACAGGAAGTCTGTAACGGTTGTGAACGAGGCGCTCTGAGACACCTGTAGAATTCGATGGATTAAATTATTATCTAAGGGATAAACGTTTACCGCTTCTGAGAGCCTTAACATGATTTCTGAGTTTTCTTTGAGGGATGCTTGTAGTCTGTCTCAACCACTAGACAAGCACAGAGAGCGACCTTTTCTTAGTCGCAGTTGTACGTTCCCTTGCCAGCGCCCAGCAGAGTGCTAGGCGCACAGACCCCTGTTGCTGTGTGTGGACTGAGCCAGTACAGGGCAGCAACAAACCCCACCCCCACCCTCAGGACATCTGTTGTAGCTCAGTCCAAAGTCTGTAACAACTAACCACGGCTGCAGGATGTCCTCCTTGTTCTCTGAGGCAGTGGCAGGCACCAGGCGAACCTCCTTGCCCCCTCTGTTGGCTAGTCTAGCTCTTGGCTGTTTGGACCTGCCATCCTTGCCCAGACAAGCCACCTTGCTGAGGGACCGCTGTGTGTAGAAGCTTCCCTTGTGCTTGAATTACCCATGCCAGTTTCTTTGCCAGTTATCTGGAAATAGGCAGAGAGAGACCAACCATACCTAACAGACCCTGTCCTGGATCACGTGCAGCCTATATGTCCGAAGCTTCAGTCAGTTCAGTTCAGTCACTCAGTCATGTCCAACTCTTTGTGACCCCATGGACTTCAGCACAGCCAGGCTTCCCTGTCTCTCTCTCACCATCTCTTGGAGCTTGCTCAAACTCATGTCCATTGACTCAGTGATGCCGTCCAACCATCTCATCCTCTGTAATCCGCTTCTTCTGCCTTTTATTTTCCCAGCATCAGGATTCACAAGTAGCAGGAGAGGGTCCTGAGGCCACTGAGCCTTCTGACACCTAAGAGATGAATCAATCTAAATAGTCAGCTCCCTTATGCTGAACCCCGCCCAAGTTCAGTCCTGTAATAACAGTCTGTGATGAGAAGACCTAAAACTCAACCTGGAATGGGTAAAGAAATGAGACTACAGCTGTGATTTAAGTGCCATCTTACAAAGAACTTGTAAGAAGACCCAGGGGACAAGGGTCTCTGGTCCAGTTTTACTTCCTGTGAATAGAGACAGGAAGTCTGTAACGGTTGTGAACGAGGCGCTCTGAGACACCTGTAGAATTCGATGGATTAAAAATTATTATCTAAGGGATAAACGTTTACCGCTTCTGAGAGCCTTAACATGATTTCTGAGTTTTCTTTGAGGGATGGCATGGCTTAACATAAGCAAAATGCGGAAACCAAGCAAAGATTGTTTGTTTGTAAAAAGTAACAGCATCTGGAGTCGGGGAAGGAAGCAGAACAGGGGAGGGGGGAAGAGACAGGAGATGAAACAAGAGAGAGGACAGGAGATGGTAAATGAGAGCAACGGAGCGCACAGATTCCCGACTCTGGTCTGCCCCGCCCCTGACCTCCTCCTCCTCCGCCCCGCCCCGCCTCGCTCTCGGCCCTCCTCGCCACTCCACGCCCCTCGAGGGCGGGGTATGGCGGGGAGGGGCGCGCGGGGAGCCCCCTCCCGAGGCGGAAGCGGAAGCGGGAGCGACGCTGAGCCGGGACTGTGGGGGATGCGGGGGCGGGGCTGACGGAGAAGCGCGACCTTTGACCCGCGGCGGCGCCTGGTGGGAGGTGCGAGGCGGAAGTTCGGGCAGCGGGAAATCATGGAGGTAACGGGCGGACCCTGCGGCCGAGGGACCAACGCCCTCCTCGCCCCACGCCCGCCGGGGTCTGCACGGCCGCCGCTGACCGGCTGGCTTTCGTTATGTTTTGCAGGAGCCTGTTCACGACGGGGTGGTCTCGCCGGCCGCTCCCGGGACCGGGAAATCCAAGGTAAGCCGACGCGGGGCGACGGGTCCCTCCGGGAGGGGGTCGCCTGGGGGGAAGGCTTTCCTCAGGGTCCCGGCCTGGGCGGCCAGGGCCTCCCTCCGAGTTCTCCGGGGTGGAGCCTGAGTTTCCCAGCCGCTCCTGGTCAGCGCGCTGACATGCCGCCGTTTCCAAACGTCCAAAGGAAAACAGCCCCAGGTCCGAGCGGCGGGCGGGCGGCGGCGAGCTCGGCCGCCCGGAGGAGCAGACGGGCCCGGGCCCATGGGCGGCGTATGACTGGGCCCAGCCGCGCGCACCGGACAGCGGCCCGAAGAAGACCCAGGGACAAGGGTCTCTGGTCCAGTTTTACTTCCTGTGAATAGAGACAGGAAGTCTGTAATTGTGAACGAGGCGCTCTGAGACACCTGTAGAATTCGATGGATTAAAATTATTATCTAAGGGATAAACGTTTACCGCTTCTGAGAGCCTTAACATGATTTCTGAGTTTTCTTTGAGGGATGGCATGGCTTAACATAAGCAAAATGCGGAAACCAAGCAAAGATTGTTTGTTTGTAAAAAGTAACAGCATCTGGAGTCGGGGAAGGAAGCAGAACAGGGGAGGGGGGAAGAGACAGGAGATGAAACAAGAGAGAGGACAGGAGATGGTAAATGAGAGCAACGGAGCGCACAGAATCCCGACTCCGGTCTGCCCCGCCCCCTGACCTCCTCCTCCTCCGCCCCGCCCCGCCTCGCTCTCGGCCCTCCTCGCCACTCCACGCCCCTCGAGGGCGGGGTATGGCGGGGAGGGGCGCGCGGGGAGCCCCCTCCCGAGGCGGAAGCGGAAGCGGGAGCGACGCTGAGCCGGGACTGTGGGGGATGCGGGGGCGGGGCTGACGGAGAAGCGCGACCTTTGACCCGCGGCGGCGCCTGGTGGGAGGTGCGAGGCGGAAGTTCGGGCAGCGGGAAATCATGGAGGTAACGGGCGGACCCTGCGGCCGAGGGACCAACGCCCTCCTCGCCCCACGCCCGCCGGGGTCTGCACGGCCGCCGCTGACCGGCTGGCTTTCGTTATGTTTTGCAGGAGCCTGTTCACGACGGGGTGGTCTCGCCGGCCGCTCCCGGGACCGGGAAATCCAAGGTAAGCCGACGCGGGGCGACGGGTCCCTCCGGGAGGGGGTCGCCTGGGGGGAAGGCTTTCCTCAGGGTCCCGGCCTGGGCGGCCAGGGCCTCCCTCCGAGTTCTCCGGGGTGGAGCCTGAGTTTCCCAGCCGCTCCTGGTCAGCGCGCTGACATGCCGCCGTTTCCAAACGTCCAAAGGAAAACAGCCCCAGGTCCGAGCGGCGGGCGGGCGGCGGCGAGCTCGGCCGCCCGGAGGAGCAGACGGGCCCGGGCCCATGGGCGGCGTATGACTGGGCCCAGCCGCGCCGCGCACCGGACAGCGGCCCGAGGCAGACGCTCCCGAGCGCAGCTTCTCTCGATGCAGCGGCGCAGGCTTCTCAGCCGCGATGGCTGACTGCGCCCAGCTGCCTGCCGCTGCCGTGGGTGGGCGCGCGGGGTTTCCTGCGGCTGGAGCTTCCTCCAGCCTGGAGCCGGACGAGTCGCTTGCAGCCCGAGGCCTGCGAGGTGGGCGCGGCCCCACGCCTCGACTGCGCGCTGAAAGAGATGAAAGTGCCTTAAGGTGTAGTAGGGGTGTCCAGGATGAGAGGTCGGGGCGGTTTTCGTGATGTTTCGTAGCAGGTGCTTAAATAATAACGACCGAATTAAACTGGGGTTTGCTCATCTTGTATAACGTGGTGTTTTTGGTCTATTCAAAGGTTTATTCGGTAGTTTTTTATTTTAAGTAGACTTTTTGGGGGCGGTTACGGTAGCAACTTGAATTAAAACAAGTTGGTAATACTTGCCATAATTGTTATCTGTATCTTCCAGCTGGAAACCTTGCCCAAAGAAGATCTTATCAAGTTCGCCAAAAAACAGATGATGCTAATACAGAAAACTAAGTTGAAATGTACAGGTATCGAGTTGACAATACCCGCCTTGACCACACGCTTATTTAACCATGGTTACAGATGCTAGGTTATTTTTATTATTGTTATTTATTTTTAATTGAAGGGTGATTGCTGTACAATATCGTATTGGATCCTGCCATATTTAGTAGTACATTCACATATTTTATTGTTGACTTCAGTAATCATATAAGGCAATTCTAACCATTGCTTCTGGGTTTTTAAAAATTTTTTATTTTTAGTTTTCTTTTTTTTTTTTTTGCCTCTGTAATTATTTATTTTTCATCCATCTTTATTCTTTGGCATGTGTGGACCTTCCATTGCAGTGGCCTCTCGCGGTGCAGACCACCGGCTCTGGTCGCACACGCTCCAGAGTACTGGCTCCTAATTGGACACACCAGTCCAGCAGCTCCACTGCACGTGTGATCTTCCCCGGCCAGGGATGGAACCAATGCCCCTTGCACTGCAAGGTGGTGCCCTTACCCACTGGACCCGGGCCCATGGGCGGCGTATGACTGGGCCCAGCCGCGCCGCGCCGGACAGCGGCCCGAGGCAGACGCTCCCGAGCGCAGCTTCTCTATGCAGCGGCGCAGGCTTCTCAGCCGCGATGGCTGACTGCGCCCAGCTGCCTGCCGCTGCCGTGGGTGGGCGCGCGGGGTTTCCTGCGGCTGGAGCTTCCTCCAGCCTGGAGCCGGACGAGTCGCTTGCAGCCCGAGGCCTGCGAGGTGGGCGCGGCCCCACGCCTCGACTGCGCGCTGAAAGAGATGAAAGTGCCTTAAGGTGTAGTAGGGGTGTCCAGGATGAGAGGTCGGGGCGGTTTTCGTGATGTTTCGTAGCAGGTGCTTAAATAATAACGACCGAATTAAACTGGGGTTTGCTCATCTTGTATAACGTGGTGTTTTTGGTCTATTCAAAGGTTTATTCGGTAGTTTTTTATTTTAAGTAGACTTTTTGGGGGCGGTTACGGTAGCAACTTGAATTAAAACAAGTTGGTAATACTTGCCATAATTGTTATCTGTATCTTCCAGCTGGAAACCTTGCCCAAAGAAGATCTTATCAAGTTCGCCAAAAAGCAGATGATGCTAATACAGAAAACTAAGTTGAAATGTACAGGTATCGAGTTGACAATACCCGCCTTGACCACACGCTTATTTAACCATGGTTACAGATGCTAGGTTATTTTTATTATTGTTATTTATTTTTAATTGAAGGGTGATTGCTGTACAATATCGTATTGGATCCTGCCATATTTAGTAGTACATTCACATATTTTATTGTTGACTTCAGTAATCATATAAGGCAATTCTAACCATTGCTTCTGGGTTTTTAAAAATTTTTTATTTTTAGTTTTCTTTTTTTTTTTTTTGCCTCTGTAATTATTTATTTTTCATCCATCTTTATTCTTTGGCATGTGTGGACCTTCCATTGCAGTGGCCTCTCGCGGTGCAGACCACCGGCTCTGGTCGCACACGCTCCAGAGTACTGGCTCCTAATTGGACACACCAGTCCAGCAGCTCCACTGCACGTGTGATCTTCCCCGGCCAGGGATGGAACCAATGCCCCTTGCACTGCAAGGTGGTGCCCTTACCCACTGGACCACCGGGGTAGCCCTTGATTTTTATTCCTACACTGCAGTTACCTGCCAGTTAATAAAAATAAAGTCAGGGAAGAGGATTGTAAGGTGTATTGAAGTTAAGCACAGTTTTCTTTAACCTCCCGTGGATTGGACTGTGTACTCTTGTGAATAAGGCGTTTTTTTTCTAGAGTTGCCAGTTGAAATTTTAGAGACATGAGGTTTTGAGACCAAAGAATTTTAAAAGAAAAGGCCCCAAATAAGGCAATAAAAAGATTTCCGTTTCTGGAATTTTAAAGCATATTTACTGAATTGGGTTGATTTCCTATTCAGTTTCCCTTTACATTCCACAAAGATTAGATGTTAGTTTCCTTTTCTAATACATGTAGGTGAGGTCTTTTCAGCGACTTAACTGCCCAGTCTGAAAGCCAAGGCATAGTTTCTACTAGAAAATGTCAAGTTGTGTTTCCGGAGACTGGATCTACTTATCCTAAAGACAGTAATTTATTTGGAAAGATGTTGTAGGCTCTAGACCTGGACATGAGTTGATGAAATAGATTAACTTGTATGTTTTATATGAGACCTGGCTTCTATCCCTGAGTTGGGAAGAGCCACTGGAGAAGGGAATGGCTTCCAACTCCAGTATTCTTGCCTGAAGAATTCCATGAACAGAGGAGCCTGGTGGGCCACAGTTCATAGGGTTAGAAAAGGTCAGACATGACTGAGGGACTTTGACTTCACTTTATATGAGATTAGTTGTTGATGTAAAATTACACATAAAGAAGTTATTTATAGCTGAAATTATGGCTGGGATTTGCTTCAGAAATACCAGAATCCATAAGAAAAGGGGAAAAAAAGGAAAGAGGGCAAAGAGGAAGCGAAGACAGGTTGGGACAGAACAAGGTTGGTCATGTAGTAATTATTAAGCCAAGAAGATGGCGTGTAGAGATTAATCATACTGTCCTAATTTAGAGTGTTTTTGTTGTTTTATTTTTAAGAATGCACTTTATTATTTTAGTCAGTAATTATTTTCTGAAGTAATAGCTTTTTAATTTTTTTCATAATTGTTTAGAATTGGAGAAAGAAGTTGAAGAATTGAGGTCAAAGCTGGTTGCTAGAGGAGCTGATGACGTCATTAAGGTAAGAAGACAGTTTCATTTTTGTTTGTTTTCCTGATGATAAGTCACATTTCCTGAGGGCTGTCAGCTGCTCCTGCCTGTCCTACTTCCTCCCGGCCCGAGGTGACACTCTCCAGCTCTCTGCTCAACTGTATGGAGAGGTGGATGAGCTCTGCTGCCCTTTCTGTACTGAAGTGGTGCCCTCTCTGTCGTCTGCATCCTGCACCCTGTCCTCACGGCATCTGCCTCAGTCTCAGTCCTGCTCATCACTCGTCCCACAGGGAAACCAGCACCATGTGGATTCTCTCTGTCCACAGGGCTCTTGGTGAGGCACTCTGTGTCATGCTTGTTAAGCACACTTACCTCGATGACCCTGTAACTGGGCTCTCATTCTCATCTTAGTTCTACAGACTCTTGTCAGACCAAAGAATACTGCTTTTGTCTTCTTGTTCCCTGTTTAAGAACCTGAGTTGCTTATTCTTACCCATTTTTATTAGTGCCCTTTTTTTTTTAGTTTTTTAAGTTTATTTGTTTATTTTTGGTTGCACTAAGTGTTCGTTGTTGCTTGGGCTTTCTCTAGTTGCGGCAAATAGGAGCTTCTCTTCCTTGCGGTATTTGCGGTTCTCATTGTGTGGCTTCTCTTGTTGCGGAGCATGGGGTCTGTAGTGCAAAACTTCAGTAGTTGAGAACTGAGAGTTAACTGACACAGCAGTAGAATAAAATCTCTGCAGTGCTCTTTTCAGATACAAAACCCTGCTTTTTAGTGTGTGAGTGTGCATGCATGTATGTATGTATGTATGCGTATGTGAATAAAGTATCCCCTACATTCCCGGTGGTCCAGTGGGTAAAGAGTCAGCCTTGCAATGCAAGGGGCACTGGTTCAGTCCCTGGGCCAGGAAGATCCCACATGCGGTGGAGCAGCTGGACCGATGTATCCAATTATAAGCTAGTGCTCTGGAGCATGTGTGCCCAGAGCCAGTGCTCTGTACCGAAGAGGCCACTGCAATGGCTGGCCCACACAGGCCAAAGAATAAAGATGGGTGAAAATAAATAAACAAAAAATCAATAAAAGAGGCCGAAATTAAAAAAAAAAAAAAAAGTATCCCCTACAAATAACGTGTGGTAATAACAGTAGTTACCTTTAGTTGCCGCACGTTGGCTCTGGAGCACAGGCTCATTGGTTGTAGTTGCTCTGCAGCATGTTGGATCTTCCTAGATCAGGGAGCACACCCAAGGCCCCTGCATTGACAGGTGGATTCCTTACCACTGAGCCACCAGGGAGGCCCTCCTGTGCCCATAATGCTAATTAAATGCTTTTCCTTCCCCAGCTTGGCCTGACCTTTGAAGTTCTTTTGCTTCTGAAAGCTCTGCAGTAATTTTTTTTCTTTTCCATGTTTGTAATTTGAGTCTTGCTGTCTGCCTAGTCTTGGATTGTATCTTGTCTTACTCTCCCAACTTGGGAGCCGTGGACAATCGAGGGTCTCCCAAGAAGTTGCATCAAGGAGTCTTTAAATGCCTGTGCAGACCTTGTCCTGCCGTTTTGTTCTTTTTTTAGCCAAAACGGTGTATGAATCCTGAATGGTATGCACAAATACCATTTGGATTCATAAACCAGTAGGTTTAAGCATTTCTGACTCATAGTGATCTTGTTTGGTCATTGTGTATTTTCTTTTCTTTTTTAAAAAGATTTATTTATTTATTTATTTTTGGGGCGGGGGTCGGGTTGGGGAGGGTGGGGAGTGGGCGGGCCACTTCTGTTGGTCTTTCATTTCTCTGTTTTCATCCGTCTTTGTTCTTTGGCTCCTGTGGGCCTCCCATCACAGTGGCCTCTGTTGTCGCAGAGCACCAGCTCTGGGCACATGCGCTCCAGAGCTCTGGCTCGGTAATTGGACACATTGGTCCAGCCGCTCTGCGGCACGTGGGATCTTCCCAGGCCAGGGATGGAACCGGCGCCCCTTGCACTGCAAGGCGGTGTCCTTACCCACTGGACCACCAGGGAGGAAGCCCCATTGTGTATTTTCTTGATTAGTAATAGTCAAGGTTGACCAAAAAATTTGTTCCAATTTTTATGGATAAGCCTGAATGAACTTTTTGGCCAATTCAATAATTAATTAAAAAGCTTGACTTTGGAGCCAGACCTGATTCAGGTCTTCAGACCCTGCTCTGCCGCATGCAGGCTGTGTGACCACAGCTAAGTTTCCTAACTTCTTTCTCTGTGACTCTTCCTTCCTCTGTAGACTAGAGAGAACAAGACCTGCTTTCCTAGGTAGTTGTACTATGAGTTAGTACATACAGTGCTGGGAGCTGGATCTGTCACATAAGTACTCAGTGATTTTGTTGTTACCATATGTAATTTGTAAGGGATACTTTATGCACACATGCATGCATATGTACCATGCGTGCATACCCACACACTGAAAAGCAGGTTTTTGTGTCTGAAAAGAACACTGCAGAGATTCCATTCTACTGTTGTGTCAGTTAACTCTTGGTTCTGAAAATACTTTTCATAGTTGCTTTTCAGGATATTTAAATATTAAATGTGTGTCTCTTGTTTCCTCCTTGTCCATGTATTCTCCTGTTCTAGCAAAACTCCTCTTGGGAAGAGGGAGAAGAGGGGAGGGGGCCAGGGATATGCATATGACTGATCTGGGAACATACATGTCTGTGAACAACAAAACTCTGTAAAATAATGTAAAAAATTAATGGAAAAAATGAGGGTAGAAAAGTTCTAAGTTAACTAAGTTTACCTTTCAGGTTATTAAGTTAATACTAAGTATGCTACCCTGACCAGTAAAGTCTCAGAAAGTAAAGGTTTGGCAAAACTATATGAGAATGAAATCTTGGTTTTCAGGCCTAATGAGAAGATCACGCTGGAGAGTAAAGGGAAGAGCTTGTGCATCAGTTATTCAGCTGCTGTGAATGACTTCTCTGTTGTAGAAAAATTACAGATATGTTGTAGATACAATCTGCCATCTACACCTCTGGAAAACAGAATAGACTTCCTTGCTACATTTTATCCCTTCATTGGGAAAAATACGCTGGAAAAACATGGCTTTGAATAAAAAAAGTTTTCTGTTCTTAATAAAAATGTAATGTATGGCTTTTTAAAAGTTTTAATTATTAAAGTTGTGATAGGTATCTTCTAGCATATCAAAATACATCTGAAGTTTTATTACAAACCTGTTTATTTGACTTTTAAAAAAGAGGACTAAGAACCCATATTTTCCATGTCAGACTTGGAGGTGTGTGGTATCACAGTGTACTCACACACTGCTCCCAGAAGCTCAAGGAAGGGAAGATTTCAGGTGAAGTTGTACTATGAGTTAGTACATACAGTGCTGGGAGCTGGATCTGTCACATAAGTACTCAGTGATTTTGTTGTTACCATATGTAATTTGTAAGGGATACTTTATGCACACATGCATGCATATGTACCATGCGTGCATACCCACACACTGAAAAGCAGGTTTTTGTGTCTGAAAAGAACACTGCAGAGATTCCATTCTACTGTTGTGTCAGTTAACTCTTGGTTCTGAAAATACTTTTCATAGTTGCTTTTCAGGATATTTAAATATTAAATGTGTGTCTCTTGTTTCCTCCTTGTCCATGTATTCTCCTGTTCTAGCAAAACTCCTCTTGGGAAGAGGGAGAAGAGGGGAGGGGGCCAGGGATATGCATATGACTGATCTGGGAACATACATGTCTGTGAACAACAAAACTCTGTAAAATAATGTAAAAAATTAATGGAAAAATGAGGGTAGAAAAGTTCTAAGTTAACTAAGTTTACCTTTCAGGTTATTAAGTTAATACTAAGTATGCTACCCTGACCAGTAAAGTCTCAGAAAGTAAAGGTTTGGCAAAACTATATGAGAATGAAATCTTGGTTTTCAGGCCTAATGAGAAGATCACGCTGGAGAGTAAAGGGAAGAGCTTGTGCATCAGTTATTCAGCTGCTGTGAATGACTTCTCTGTTGTAGAAAAATTACAGATATGTTGTAGATACAATCTGCCATCTACACCTCTGGAAAACAGAATAGACTTCCTTGCTACATTTTATCCCTTCATTGGGAAAAATACGCTGGAAAAACATGGCTTTGAATAAAAAAAGTTTTCTGTTCTTAATAAAAATGTAATGTATGGCTTTTTAAAAGTTTTAATTATTAAAGTTGTGATAGGTATCTTCTAGCATATCAAAATACATCTGAAGTTTTATTACAAACCTGTTTATTTGACTTTTAAAAAAGAGGACTAAGAACCCATATTTTCCATGTCAGACTTGGAGGTGTGTGGTATCACAGTGTACTCACACACTGCTCCCAGAAGCTCAAGGAAGGGAAGATTTCAGGTGAAGATGTCAGATCTCTAGTGTGTGTCCCTCTTGTTGTCCTCTCTTGCTGAAATCAAATTTGTGTTTCCTGGGAATGGACTGTGATCTCTAAGGATATTTGTAGTTGTTTTCAGATAATGCCCTCTCTATGTTTTTTAAAATTATTAATGTTTTGGGGCTTCCCCTGATAATTTACCAAACAGAAGTTTAATTGCAATACTGTGTAATGTGGAAAAAACCTAGTTTTAAAACTAAAACTATTTTAACACAAGCAATACATGCACCTGACTTAGAAATAGTACTAACAACTAGGTAACTTACTATAATACTAAATAGTTTATGGAAATTGTCTCTTTATTTCTTAATAATGCGCTTACCCTGTTACTCCTTGATTTATCCCTTGGTGCGATGTTTAGCTATTAACTTCTGTTGAAACAAGTGGAAGTTTGGCTGTCTTTCACAATGGTGCCTCCTTTCCAAATGGACAAACAGATCAAATAATCGTTTATACTTTTTCCTGGACACCTGCCTCCTCAAGCCTCCTGTGCTCATTTATTCTGGTTGTGTCTAGGTCTGCTGTGGCTTTCCTGGAGCTGGCCTTGTGCTGTGACCCAGTGAATTTCTGTCCTGCTCTTTGCATTAGCACCCCACCTCCACCCCATTTGCTGGGTCACGCATTGTTCACTTTCTTGCTTAACCTCCTTGTTCCGTAGACCATGTTCTTCTCTAAGTTTCTGAGAACAGAGGCACAGGAGAAAGATTCTTGTCATCTTGTATTGAAAAGTCGCTTCATTCTATTCTGATGATTATAAATAGTAGCTATAACTTGATTTAGAACTCTAAATTGTTTCTACATCTGTTTTTATATTTTTGTTTTTATTACTTCACATTAAGAAGTTGAGAGGCCATTCTGGGGTGATCATTGATTATTATTTGTTTAAAAGTTTTAATTATTAAAGTTGTGATAGGTATCTTCTAGCATATCAAAATACATCTGAAGTTTTATTACAAACCTGTTTATTTGACTTTTAAAAAAGAGGACTAAGAACCCATATTTTCCATGTCAGACTTGGAGGTGTGTGGTATCACAGTGTACTCACACACTGCTCCCAGAAGCTCAAGGAAGGGAAGATTTCAGGTGAAGATGTCAGATCTCTAGTGTGTGTCCCTCTTGTTGTCCTCTCTTGCTGAAATCAAATTTGTGTTTCCTGGGAATGGACTGTGATCTCTAAGGATATTTGTAGTTGTTTTCAGATAATGCCCTCTCTATGTTTTTTAAAATTATTAATGTTTTGGGGCTTCCCCTGATAATTTACCAAACAGAAGTTTAATTGCAATACTGTGTAATGTGGAAAAAACCTAGTTTTAAAACTAAAACTATTTTAACACAAGCAATACATGCACCTGACTTAGAAATAGTACTAACAACTAGGTAACTTACTATAATACTAAATAGTTTATGGAAATTGTCTCTTTATTTCTTAATAATGCGCTTACCCTGTTACTCCTTGATTTATCCCTTGGTGCGATGTTTAGCTATTAACTTCTGTTGAAACAAGTGGAAGTTTGGCTGTCTTTCACAATGGTGCCTCCTTTCCAAATGGACAAACAGATCAAATAATCGTTTATACTTTTTCCTGGACACCTGCCTCCTCAAGCCTCCTGTGCTCATTTATTCTGGTTGTGTCTAGGTCTGCTGTGGCTTTCCTGGAGCTGGCCTTGTGCTGTGACCCAGTGAATTTCTGTCCTGCTCTTTGCATTAGCACCCCACCTCCACCCCATTTGCTGGGTCACGCATTGTTCACTTTCTTGCTTAACCTCCTTGTTCCGTAGACCATGTTCTTCTCTAAGTTTCTGAGAACAGAGGCACAGGAGAAAGATTCTTGTCATCTTGTATTGAAAAGTCGCTTCATTCTATTCTGATGATTATAAATAGTAGCTATAACTTGATTTAGAACTCTAAATTGTTTCTACATCTGTTTTTATATTTTTGTTTTTATTACTTCACATTAAGAAGTTGAGAGGCCATTCTGGGGTGATCATTGATTATTATTTGTTTAAGGTTTTACCTTTTAAAGTTTTAAGGTTTAGGGTTGACTTTATCTAAATTCATGTGAAATGGGCCTGTGATTTTCCTGTTTCTGTACAGTTCTTGGACATTGTTATCAAGTTATGCCAGTTATGAGATTAACTTGAGTAATCTTGCTTTTACTTTGTCTGAAGCAAGTAAATGGGATATGTAATTGGGATAATCTGTTCTTCGAAAAGTTCACTATAAAGCTATCTTTTCATGCTGTTTTCTTTGGTGGACCTTTTTTTTTTTTAGGTAAGAAATGGGTTTATTCAGATTCAGAGAAAGCACACTCCACAGACAGAGTGTGGGCCATGGCAGAGCAAATCCAGTGACCTGGACCATTTTAAAGTAGTATTAGTATTGATGATTTTTTTTTTTTTTTTGAGTTACATTTTCCTAGGAATTTTTATCCATAGCATTTTAGTTTTTGGTATTATTGGCAGGTTAATAATTGATTATAATATTCTTCTTAACAGTTTAATCTGTAGTTTATAAATAGCTTCCCTTGCTCTTTGTAGTAATGTTTGTGACTTCCATCTTCTCTTGATCGGTCTTATAAAGAAGTCTGTTTTGTTAGCTTTGTTTTCAAGGAACTGACTATTGGCTTCTTCTGTTTTCCACTTCATTGACTTCGTCTCCTGTTTCATCTCTGCAGGGGACGAACTTTCTCTGGAGACAGAGGGACAGACACCAGGGGGTGCTTGCCTGTTGTTCTAACCATTCCCAAGTGAGACTGTCAGTCAGCCTCGACTGGAACCTATTCCCTGCACCTCTCTCAGCAGTATCTTGGTGCCTCCATTCCTGAGTGTTTAGTTTTCTAATAAGCGTTTGCCAGCTTCTCATATGTGTTTTCTTTTGCTAACCTCCTTGTTCCGTAGACCATGTTCTTCTCTAAGTTTCTGAGAACAGAGGCACAGGAGAAAGATTCTTGTCATCTTGTATTGAAAAGTCGCTTCATTCTATTCTGATGATTATAAATAGTAGCTATAACTTGATTTAGAACTCTAAATTGTTTCTACATCTGTTTTTATATTTTTGTTTTTATTACTTCACATTAAGAAGTTGAGAGGCCATTCTGGGGTGATCATTGATTATTATTTGTTTAAGGTTTTACCTTTTAAAGTTTTAAGGTTTAGGGTTGACTTTATCTAAATTCATGTGAAATGGGCCTGTGATTTTCCTGTTTCTGTACAGTTCTTGGACATTGTTATCAAGTTATGCCAGTTATGAGATTAACTTGAGTAATCTTGCTTTTACTTTGTCTGAAGCAAGTAAATGGGATATGTAATTGGGATAATCTGTTCTTCGAAAAGTTCACTATAAAGCTATCTTTTCATGCTGTTTTCTTTGGTGGACCTTTTTTTTTTTTAGGTAAGAAATGGGTTTATTCAGATTCAGAGAAAGCACACTCCACAGACAGAGTGTGGGCCATGGCAGAGCAAATCCAGTGACCTGGACCATTTTAAAGTAGTATTAGTATTGATGATTTTTTTTTTTTTTTTGAGTTACATTTTCCTAGGAATTTTTATCCATAGCATTTTAGTTTTTGGTATTATTGGCAGGTTAATAATTGATTATAATATTCTTCTTAACAGTTTAATCTGTAGTTTATAAATAGCTTCCCTTGCTCTTTGTAGTAATGTTTGTGACTTCCATCTTCTCTTGATCGGTCTTATAAAGAAGTCTGTTTTGTTAGCTTTGTTTTCAAGGAACTGACTATTGGCTTCTTCTGTTTTCCACTTCATTGACTTCGTCTCCTGTTTCATCTCTGCAGGGGACGAACTTTCTCTGGAGACAGAGGGACAGACACCAGGGGGTGCTTGCCTGTTGTTCTAACCATTCCCAAGTGAGACTGTCAGTCAGCCTCGACTGGAACCTATTCCCTGCACCTCTCTCAGCAGTATCTTGGTGCCTCCATTCCTGAGTGTTTAGTTTTCTAATAAGCGTTTGCCAGCTTCTCATATGTGTTTTCTTGTGCGAGACTTCTAGTTTACTGCTTCTTTCTAATTCACTTCCTCCACCTCCTCCACTGTCAGTTTTCCAAAATATATTGAAATTTCTCATATCTTTATGTCTTTTCTCCTTTTTTCTTGACTCTTGTGTATAGCCTTTTCAATATTCTTTCTTTAGCATGGCTTGGAAGATATGAGGAGATATTTATGCATGAAGTCAATCCACCGTTTTTAACCTCAGGCAAACGAATCATCCTGTTCCAAAACAGGCCTTGACTGAACGTCTGGACGCTGTTCTTCTGGAAAAAGCAGAGACTGAGCAAAACTGTGTTTCTCTGAAGAAGGACAGTGTTAAAATGAAGCAAGAACTTGAGGTAAGGCAGGATTTTAATTAATTTTTACTTATTAATTTACATAGTTACATTCATGAATTTTAGAACCAGAACCTTAGAAAAGCACCTCATTTTTACTGTAATATTTACAGTGAGGAAACAGACTAATATTTAAAAGGAAAAATAATGGAAATCACCCAGCTACACAGAGATAGAGCTAACATTTACCTATTCCATTGTTTAATCTTGTTTTTAGCTATATATCATTTTTTAATAAAAATGGGCAAAATACCTGTTTTATGAAAAACTATTTAAATGTTGATTGTCACATATACTGTAAATACGTAGACCTGTTCAGTTCTTAGATACTCCCCTGCCATTGGGTCTGTGCTGATTTTCTCCCAAAAACTTTATAACTCTATTTAAGAGGCGCTCATTAAAGCCTGTGACTTAATACAATTTTACATAATTTGTTACTATTTAAAAGAAAGTTATGGGCTTCCCCTGGTAGCCCAGTGGGTAAGGACACCGCCTTGCAGTGCAAGGGGCTCCAGTTCCATCCCTGGCCTGGGAAGATCCCACGTGCCGCGGAGCAGCTGGACTGATGTGTCCAATTACCGAGCCGAATCTCTGGAGCGCATGCGCCCAGAGCCAGCGCTCTGTGACGACAGGCGCCACCGTGATGGGAGGCCCACAGGAGCCAAAGAACAAAGACGGATGAAAATAGAGAAAGACCAATAGAAGTGGCCCGCCCGCTCCCCTCCCTCCTCAACCCGACCCCTGCCCAAAATAAATAAATAAATCTTAAAAAAAAAAAAATAAAAAAAATAAAAGAAAGTTAAATTCAGAGATTTCCTTGCTTTGAGTAACGTATTAGTTAGTGCTACTGATGGATACCATCATACTTAAGGTGCTCAGAGCTTCTAAGCAGAATTTTTAGGATTTCAGTATCATGTTTCTTCTGTGTACATTTCTGTTTGTTACCTCTTTTATGTTGTGTAGTCACTCAGTCCTGTCCAATTCTTTGTGATCCCATGGACTGAAGTGCACCAGGCTTCCTTGTCCTTCACTATTTCCTAGAATTTGCCTCTGACTCATGTCCATTGAGTTAGTGATGCCATCCAACTATCGCCTCTGTTGTCCCCTTCTCCTCCTGCCTTCAGTTTTTCCTAGCATCAGGGTCTTTTCCAGTGAGTTGGCTCTTCATATCAAATGCCCAAAGTAATGGAGCTTGAACTTTAGCATCAGTCCTTCCAATGATTATTTAGTGTTGCTTTCCTTTAGAATTGACTGGTTTGATCTCCTTGCAGTCTAAGAGACTGTAGTTAGAGTCTTCTCCAAGCACCACAGTTTGAAGGCATCAGTTTTTTAGTGCTCAGCCTTTTTTATTGTCCATCTCTCACATCCATACACGACTACTGGAAAAACCATAGCTTTCACTATATGGACTTTTGTCAGCAAAGTGATGTCTCTGCTTTTTAATATGCTTTCTAAATTTGTTATAGCTTTTGTTCCAAGGAGCAAGTGTCTTTTAATTTCATGACTGTGGTCACCATCCGCAGTGATTTCGGAGCCCAAGAAAATAGTCACAAATTCCATTGTTTCCCGACTATTTGCCATGAAGTGATGGGACTGGATGCCATGATCTTAGTTTTTTTGAATCTTGAGTTTTAAGCCAACTTTTTCACTCTCCTTTTTCACCTTCATCAAGAGGCTCTTTAATTCCTCTTTGCTTTCTGCCATAAGGGTGGTGTCATCTGCATATCTGAGGTTATTGATATTTCTCTTGACAGTCTTGATTCCAGCTTATGCTTCATCCAGCCAAGCATTTCATATGATGTTCTCTGCATATAAGTTAAATAAGTGGGATGACAGTATACAGCCTTGATGTACTCCTTTCCCAATTTTGAACCAGTCTGTTGTTCCATGTCTGGTTCTAACTGTTGTTTCTTGACCTGCATACAGGTTTTGCAAGAGGCAGGAAAAGTGATCCGCTATTCCCATCTCTTTAAGAATTTTCCAGTTTATTTTGATCTACACAGTCAAAGGCTTTAGCATAGTCAATGAAGCAGAAGTAGATCTAGCTTTTCTTATCCAACAGATGTTTGTTACCTCTTTTATGTTGTGTAGTCACTCAGTCCTGTCCAATTCTTTGTGATCCCATGGACTGAAGTGCACCAGGCTTCCTTGTCCTTCACTATTTCCTAGAATTTGCCTCTGACTCATGTCCATTGAGTTAGTGATGCCATCCAACTATCGCCTCTGTTGTCCCCTTCTCCTCCTGCCTTCAGTTTTTCCTAGCATCAGGGTCTTTTCCAGTGAGTTGGCTCTTCATATCAAATGCCCAAAGTAATGGAGCTTGAACTTTAGCATCAGTCCTTCCAATGATTATTTAGTGTTGCTTTCCTTTAGAATTGACTGGTTTGATCTCCTTGCAGTCTAAGAGACTGTAGTTAGAGTCTTCTCCAAGCACCACAGTTTGAAGGCATCAGTTTTTTAGTGCTCAGCCTTTTTTATTGTCCATCTCTCACATCCATACACGACTACTGGAAAAACCATAGCTTTCACTATATGGACTTTTGTCAGCAAAGTGATGTCTCTGCTTTTTAATATGCTTTCTAAATTTGTTATAGCTTTTGTTCCAAGGAGCAAGTGTCTTTTAATTTCATGACTGTGGTCACCATCCGCAGTGATTTCGGAGCCCAAGAAAATAGTCACAAATTCCATTGTTTCCCGACTATTTGCCATGAAGTGATGGGACTGGATGCCATGATCTTAGTTTTTTTGAATCTTGAGTTTTAAGCCAACTTTTTCACTCTCCTTTTTCACCTTCATCAAGAGGCTCTTTAATTCCTCTTTGCTTTCTGCCATAAGGGTGGTGTCATCTGCATATCTGAGGTTATTGATATTTCTCTTGACAGTCTTGATTCCAGCTTATGCTTCATCCAGCCAAGCATTTCATATGATGTTCTCTGCATATAAGTTAAATAAGTGGGATGACAGTATACAGCCTTGATGTACTCCTTTCCCAATTTTGAACCAGTCTGTTGTTCCATGTCTGGTTCTAACTGTTGTTTCTTGACCTGCATACAGGTTTTGCAAGAGGCAGGAAAAGTGATCCGCTATTCCCATCTCTTTAAGAATTTTCCAGTTTATTTTGATCTACACAGTCAAAGGCTTTAGCATAGTCAATGAAGCAGAAGTAGATCTAGCTTTTCTTATGATCCAACAGATGTTGACAATTTGATCTCTGGTTCTCCCCCTTTTCTAAATCCAGTTTGTACATCTGGAAGTTCTCAGTTTACATACTGTTCAAGCCTAGCTTGAAGGATTTTGAATGTTCCTTTGCTAGCATGCAAAGTGAGTGGAATTGTTTAGTAGTTTGAACATTCTTTGGCTTTGCCCTTCTTTGGGATTGGAAGGAAAACTGACTTTCTCCAATTCTGTGGCCATTGCTGAATTTTCCAAATTTACTGGCGTATTGAGTGCAGCACTTTAACAGCATCATCGTTAAGGATTTGAAATAACTCAGTTGGAATTCTGTCACATCCACTCGCTTTGTTTGTAGTAGTGCTTCCTAAGGCCCCCTTGACTTCACACTCCTGGATGTCTGGCTGTGTTAGTGATCACACCATCAAAGTCATCCAGGTCATTACAATCTTTTGTGTAGTTCTTAATGTGTATTCTTGCCACCTCTTCTCAAAATCTTCTGATTCTGTTAGGTCCATACTGTTTCCTTTATTGTGCCTATCTTTACATGACATGTTCCCTTGGTATCTCTAATTTTCTTGAAGAGATCTCTAGTCTTTCCCATTCTGTTGTTTTCCTCTATTTCTTTGCATTGTTCTCTTAGAGGCTTCCTGTCTCTCCTTGCTGTTCTTTGGAACTCTGCATTCAGGTGGGTATATCTTCCCTTTCTCTCCTTTTGTCTTTTGCAGCTCTTCTTTTTCAGTTATTTGTAAGGCCTCCTGAGACGTGCATTTTGCCTTTTTCTCTGGGAAGGTTTTGACTACCACCTCCTGTACGGTGTTACAAACCTTTGTCCATAGTTCTTTAAGCACTCTGTCAGATCTAATTCTTTGATTCTATTTGTTACTTCCTCTGTATAATCATAAGGGATCCGATTTATGTCATACTTGAATGGCCCCGTGGTTTTCCCTACATCCTTCAATTTAAGTCTGAATTTTGCAGTGGGGAGTTCATGATCTGAGTTACGGTTGGCTCCTGGTCTTGTTTCTGCTAACTATATAGAACTTCTCCATCTACAGCTACAAAGAATATAATCAGTCTGATTTCGGTATTGACCATCTGGTTGATGTCCTTGTGTAGAGATGTCTCTTGTGTTGTTGGAAGAGGGTATTTTCTATGACCAGTGCGTTCTCTTGGCAGCAGTCTTCTGAGCCTTTGTCAGGCGTTTTTCCTGAGGGCAGAGGTTTACTTTGTTCCAAATAATTTTTGTATGCTTATATTTATAGGAGTCTATAACTAAGTTGGAAGATGTGCAGAAAGAGTTTGAAGAATCACAAAGAAACTATGTGAAAGAAATGGAAGATTTGAGCAATGAATTAAAGACATTATATTCCAGATACAATAATGATAAAGCTGGTTGGGAAAAGGAAGTGGAAGAAGCAGCAAAAAAACAGTTAGAGCTTTCAGAACAGCTCAGATTTCAGAGTGATTCTGAAGATAATGTTAAAAAGCTGCAAGAAGAGATTCAGAAAATTAAGACAGTCTTTGAAGAGCAAATTTTATGTCTGCAGAAACAGTTAGAAGCTGCCGCAAATGAAAAGGAGCAAGAAATTACCCATCTTCAAGGAGTCATTGAGGCTAATTGTCAGCAGTACCAAAAAGATGTTAATAGCTTGCAAGAACAACTTTCACAGTTGAAATCTGCACACCAAGAAGAGGTCAAAGATTTGATGTCCGGAATTGAAGCATCAGCCAAAGAACATGAAGCAGAAATAAATCATTTGATGCAGTTAAAGGAGAACTTAGTCAGAAAGTGTGAGGCGAGTGAGAGAAATACTCAGGAGAAGTTTCAGTGTGAATTAGACAATGAAAAGAAAGCCTCAGATGCAAACCAAGAAAATCACGTGTGCTCTTTGCTCCTACAGGAAGATTCTCTTGTAGAACAGGCTATAAATGAAAAAGTCAGACACTTAGAAGATACCCTAAAAGATCTGGAGTCTCAACATAGCATCTTAAAAGACGAGTTAACTTACATGAATAATCTAAAATTAAAACTTGAAATTGATGCCCAACATATAAAGGATGAGTATTTTCATGAACGGGAAGATTTAGAATTTAAAATTAATGAGTTGTTATTAGCTAAAGAAGAACAGGGGTGTGTAATTGAAAAATTAAAATCTGAGCTAGAAGATGCAAATAAACAATTTTGCTGTACCGTAGAACAACATAACAAGGATGTACAGAGTCTTAAGGAGCAGCATCAGAAAGAAATATCAGAACTAAATGAGAGGTTTTTGTCAGATTCAGAAAAAGAAAAGTTAACATTAATGTTTGAAATACAGGGTCTTAAGGAACAGTGTGAAAACCTACAACAAGAAAAGCAAGAAGCAATTTTAAATTATGAAAGTTTACGAGAGATCATGGAGATTTTACAGACAGAGTTGGGGGAATCTGCTGGAAAAATAAGTCAAGAGTTTGAATCAATGAAACAGCAACAAGCATCTGATGTTAATGAACTTCAGCAGAAGCTCCGAACTGCATTTAATGAAAAAGATGCTCTTCTTGAAACTGTGAATCGTCTCCAGAGAGAAAATGATAACTTGTTATCACAGCAGGAGCATGTACCAGAACTTGAAAATACCATAAAGGACCTTCAGGAGAAGAATGAACTGTGTCTATTTAGTCTCAGTCAGAGAGATACCATGTTACAAGAATTTGAAGCAAAGATAAGTTCTCTTACTGAGGAAAAGATGATTTCATAAGTAAGATGTTAATAGCTTGCAAGAACAATTTTCGAAATCTGCACCGAAAGGAAAATTTGATGTCCGAATTGAAGCATCAGCCAAAGAACATGAAGCAGAAATAAATCATTTGATGCAGTTAAAGGAGAACTTAGTCAGAAAGTGTGAGGCGAGTGAGAGAAATACTCAGGAGAAGTTTCAGTGTGAATTAGACAATGAAAAGAAAGCCTCAGATGCAAACCAAGAAAATCACGTGTGCTCTTTGCTCCTACAGGAAGATTCTCTTGTAGAACAGGCTATAAATGAAAAAGTCAGACACTTAGAAGATACCCTAAAAGATCTGGAGTCTCAACATAGCATCTTAAAAGACGAGTTAACTTACATGAATAATCTAAAATTAAAACTTGAAATTGATGCCCAACATATAAAGGATGAGTATTTTCATGAACGGGAAGATTTAGAATTTAAAATTAATGAGTTGTTATTAGCTAAAGAAGAACAGGGGTGTGTAATTGAAAAATTAAAATCTGAGCTAGAAGATGCAAATAAACAATTTTGCTGTACCGTAGAACAACATAACAAGGATGTACAGAGTCTTAAGGAGCAGCATCAGAAAGAAATATCAGAACTAAATGAGAGGTTTTTGTCAGAATCAAAAAAAGAAAAGTTAACATTAATGTTTGAAATACAGGGTCTTAAGGAACAGTGTGAAAACCTACAACAAGAAAAGCAAGAAGCAATTTTAAATTATGAAAGTTTACGAGAGATCATGGAGATTTTACAGACAGAGTTGGGGGAATCTGCTGGAAAAATAAGTCAAGAGTTTGAATCAATGAAACAGCAACAAGCATCTGATGTTAATGAACTTCAGCAGAAGCTCCGAACTGCATTTAATGAAAAAGATGCTCTTCTTGAAACTGTGAATCGTCTCCAGAGAGAAAATGATAACTTGTTATCACAGCAGGAGCATGTACCAGAACTTGAAAATACCATAAAGGACCTTCAGGAGAAGAATGAACTGTGTCTATTTAGTCTCAGTCAGAGAGATACCATGTTACAAGAATTTGAAGCAAAGATAAGTTCTCTTACTGAGGAAAAAGATGATTTCATAAGTAAGATGAAAAGTTCTCATGAAGAGATGGATAATCTCCACAAAAAATGTGAACAGGAAGAAAGGTTGACTGTAGAACTCAGGGAAAAAGTGGTGCAGACTGCCCAGTACAGCAGTGAACTAGAACAGAAGGTTGATGAACTAACAGCAAGACTAGAAGAAACTATAAAAGAAAAGGATGAAAAGAACCAAAAACTTGAAAAGCTTATGGCTCAATTGAAAACTGTCTCTGAAGACCAGGAAGTTGTGTTGTCTGAAGTGAAATCTCTTCGTGAGGAAAACAGTAGACTGAGTTCAGAGAAGAGCCAGCTGACCAGAGATCTGGAAGCCTTCTTGTCTCAGAAAGAAGATGTTATGCTGCAGGAGCAGATTTCTGAATTAGAAAAGCAACTTGAGTTAGCACTGAAAGAAAAGGATCATTTTAATAAACTCTTGGAGGATGAGCAAGTTCAGAAGTCATTTGTCAAAGCTCAGTTGTGTGGTTTACTTGAACAGATGGAGTTAAAGTTTTCAGAAGAAAGTGAAGAACAGGATGTTGTAAATGTTGTACAATCTGTGGGTGAATCCTTAGCTAAAATAAATGAAGAGAAACACAGCTTGGCTTTTCAGTATGATAAAAGGGTAGTAGAGTTAGAAAAAGAGGTTAAGTCCCTTCAAGAAGAGCATGTGGTTCAGTGTGAGGAGCTTAGGTCTCTGCTAAGGAATTATGAGCAAGAGAAAGTTATGCTAAGGAAAGGGTTAGAAGAAACCCTCCTGGAAAAGGAGGCCTTGCAGTCTGACCTTTTGAAGCTAAAGAGTGTCAGTGAAGAAACAAGGCTTGAAAACCAGAGCCTCCAAGTTCAGGTTGAAGAAATATCTCAGAAATTATGTAGAGAAAATGAAAACCATCATGAGAAAGAGAAAGATTTTATAAAAGAACTTCAAAATCTAAGACAGTTACTAGAACAGAAAGAATCTGAATTGCAAGACGTGAGAGCAGAGTTAATATCATCAAAGGTACTATTAATTTCAGTTTTACTGACTTTAAGTAAGTTCTTAGTTCCATCACAGGCTCTGGAAAATATAAATGTTACTATTTCTACACTTTGAAGTCAGAAGTAAATTTAAGCTCAAATACAAGTTTCTGAAAACTACATTAAACATTTTCACATCACACTTTATCGTACTGATTGCTATTTGGTTTTAAATCATTTCGGAATCTTGATTTTACATAAGATTACATAAGATTAAGTCACCAGGGGGTTAAATGTCTTGGTCCAAACTAAATGTGAAAATGTTTTATTTTCATCTTTGTGTGATAACGTTACCTTGAAGTACACTGTTGAGCAAAAAAGAAAAGGCTAAAGTGGTATTTAATTTTAGCCAAAACTTTAGGTTTTTTTCCTAAAGATTGTGACAGGAAAAGCTTTAATCATCATTTGGTCTGTTCCTTATTGCATCATGTATTTGATGTCTGTTGGGTGGGTCACCTTGGACTTGGGTGCTGCTCCTTTCATAGGAGATGTTTCATGCGTGATGAGGTCAGAATTACTGGGTCTGTGAAGGGAAGATAAATTCTGTTCAGCCTATTACTTTCTGTATGGCTTCTGTTTGATAATGATTTTTTTCATGCTTAACATGCGACTAGTACATCGTGGGGAATGCAGTCATTGTCTTTGTTTTTCCTGTAAAATCTAGGATTCCTTAGAGAAATCACCTTCTCTAGAAAGTGATCAACCTTCACTAAAAGAGTTTGAAGAAAAAATAGGTAACTATGGTTTTGCGTTTGTTGCCATAGTAATCACACAGACTCTTCTTGGAGCTAGAGCGGAGTGACAGGGTCTGTCGCCCATTAATGAGGTGTTAAAGCATAACGAGGAGCACTCTTCTCAGTGCCCCATCTTTACCACTGTGCCTTCTGCTCGTTTTCCTTTCAAAACTCTCACTTTCTATCATTTTATCCAGAGGACTGGTGGAATTCCCCTTACTAAAATACATGAGAAAGAGAAAGATTTTATAAAAGAACTTCAAAATCTAAGACAGTTACTAGAACAGAAAGAATCTGAATTGCAAGACGTGAGAGCAGAGTTAATATCATCAAAGGTACTATTAATTTCAGTTTTACTGACTTTAAGTAAGTTCTTAGTTCCATCACAGGCTCTGGAAAATATAAATGTTACTATTTCTACACTTTGAAGTCAGAAGTAAATTTAAGCTCAAATACAAGTTTCTGAAAACTACATTAAACATTTTCACATCACACTTTATCGTACTGATTGCTATTTGGTTTTAAATCATTTCGGAATCTTGATTTTACATAAGATTACATAAGATTAAGTCACCAGGGGGTTAAATGTCTTGGTCCAAACTAAATGTGAAAATGTTTTATTTTCATCTTTGTGTGATAACGTTACCTTGAAGTACACTGTTGAGCAAAAAAGAAAAGGCTAAAGTGGTATTTAATTTTAGCCAAAACTTTAGGTTTTTTTCCTAAAGATTGTGACAGGAAAAGCTTTAATCATCATTTGGTCTGTTCCTTATTGCATCATGTATTTGATGTCTGTTGGGTGGGTCACCTTGGACTTGGGTGCTGCTCCTTTCATAGGAGATGTTTCATGCGTGATGAGGTCAGAATTACTGGGTCTGTGAAGGGAAGATAAATTCTGTTCAGCCTATTACTTTCTGTATGGCTTCTGTTTGATAATGATTTTTTTCATGCTTAACATGCGACTAGTACATCGTGGGGAATGCAGTCATTGTCTTTGTTTTTCCTGTAAAATCTAGGATTCCTTAGAGAAATCACCTTCTCTAGAAAGTGATCAACCTTCACTAAAAGAGTTTGAAGAAAAAATAGGTAACTATGGTTTTGCGTTTGTTGCCATAGTAATCACACAGACTCTTCTTGGAGCTAGAGCGGAGTGACAGGGTCTGTCGCCCATTAATGAGGTGTTAAAGCATAACGAGGAGCACTCTCTTCTCAGTGCCCCATCTTTACCACTGTGCCTTCTGCTCGTTTTCCCTTTCAAAACTCTCACTTTCTATCATTTTATCCAGAGGACTGGTGGAATTCCCCTTATAAGAGGTGCCATGATTGGACTGGGGTTTTTAATACATTTTGCAGACTCCGTTTGAATGCCCAGCTTCCTAGGCACTGGTGGTAGGAAGGTGGCTAAGATGCAGACTGTGTCTTCAAGAGTACATGGCAAGGAGGGCTGTTCCTGCTGGAGTTTGGAGTGGGGGGGCAGTGCAGAAAGGCATGATGAACTGCTCATTGAGTTAGGAAAGAAATGTGGCCCGAGAAGGAGGGGCTGCAGCAGGAAGGGATGGCAGGTGCTGGTGTGTTCACACCCATGACGCCCAGGGGCCTCCCGTGGCTTCTGGAGAGGCTGGTCCCGACAGCGCTGGCATGGCAGAGGAGTTGGGCTTTGTCGTCACGCCAGCTTATCCCTCGGAGTAACATTTCAAAATGGGTTTGTGGGATGTACCTGTAACTCCTCAATTTAATACCCAGTTAAACTGTGAGGAGAGCAGTGGGAAGAATCTGGAATGACCAGCTCTTCTGCAGTGGATGGTTGGGAGGGTCAGGGTGGGGGATGTAAGGAGTTCATTTGTGGATAAGGGAAGGTTCACTCCCACCCATTTGGAGATGTTGAGTGGACTGCCAACTGCAGATCAGAGTGATGACCAGGTGACATTCTGTCCTCCACAAAAGTGATGTTAAAAGCCCTGGGGTGGAGATGACCAGAGGAGTGAGTGTAGAAGAAGGATGAGGACAAGAGACTGTTCTCTGTTGATTAAAAGTTAGAAAGATAAGAAATGGCAAAGGAGGGTGAGAAGGAATAGCTGGTGGGTTAGAGATGAGCACAAGATGTCTTGGAGGATAAGACCAGTGAAGTGCAGTTGGAAGAAGTGTTGAAGAAAAATAGGTAACTATGGTTTTGCGTTTGTTGCCATAGTAATCACACAGACTCTTCTTGGAGCTAGAGCGGAGTGACAGGGTCTGTCGCCCATTAATGAGGTGTTAAAGCATAACGAGGAGCACTCTTTCTCAGTGCCCCATCTTTACCACTGTGCCTTCTGCTCGTTTTCCCTTTCAAAACTCTCACTTTCTATCATTTTATCCAGAGGACTGGTGGAATTCCCCTTATAAGAGGTGCCATGATTGGACTGGGGTTTTTAATACATTTTGCAGACTCCGTTTGAATGCCCAGCTTCCTAGGCACTGGTGGTAGGAAGGTGGCTAAGATGCAGACTGTGTCTTCAAGAGTACATGGCAAGGAGGGCTGTTCCTGCTGGAGTTTGGAGTGGGGGGGCAGTGCAGAAAGGCATGATGAACTGCTCATTGAGTTAGGAAAGAAATGTGGCCCGAGAAGGAGGGGCTGCAGCAGGAAGGGATGGCAGGTGCTGGTGTGTTCACACCCATGACGTCCAGGGGCCTCCCGTGGCTTCTGGAGAGGCTGGTCCCGACAGCGCTGGCATGGCAGAGGAGTTGGGCTTTGTCGTCACGCCAGCTTATCCCTCGGAGTAACATTTCAAAATGGGTTTGTGGGATGTACCTGTAACTCCTCAATTTAATACCCAGTTAAACTGTGAGGAGAGCAGTGGGAAGAATCTGGAATGACCAGCTCTTCTGCAGTGGATGGTTGGGAGGGTCAGGGTGGGGGATGTAAGGAGTTCATTTGTGGATAAGGGAAGGTTCACTCCCACCCATTTGGAGATGTTGAGTGGACTGCCAACTGCAGATCAGAGTGATGACCAGGTGACATTCTGTCCTCCACAAAAGTGATGTTAAAAGCCCTGGGGTGGAGATGACCAGAGGAGTGAGTGTAGAAGAAGGATGAGGACAAGAGACTGTTCTCTGTTGATTAAAAGTTAGAAAGATAAGAAATGGCAAAGGAGGGTGAGAAGGAATAGCTGGTGGGTTAGAGATGAGCACAAGATGTCTTGGAGGATAAGACCAGTGAAGTGCAGTTGGAAGAAGTGTTGAGGAGGGGAGAAAGGTCACTTTAGTACTTGGAACTGACCCATGCTAAGCAGCAGAAGGTCATTGATAACAGTTGCCATGGTACGCTGGAGCCTAACTGGAGTAGATTCAAGGGGAAAATGGGGAGAGAAATGTGAGAGTGTGCATAGACCGGGCTCACTGACCACACTCAAGGAAGAGATGAGACAGAATCCAGAGGGGTGGTGTGGGCATTTGTGTTTGTGTGAGAGAGGTCTCACCTGTCCTTTCATGACCCTTTCCTCCCCTCGGCTGCTTCCACTCTTTGTTCTTGACCTTAAGCTCTTGGTGACATTTCTCTTGTTGCATGTTTGTAAACTGTTAGGGGAATCCATTGCAGGGGGCCTAGGTGAGAGTTGCTGCACAAGAGAGGGGAGAATTGTCCACTAGTGCCAAAGTAGGTGAGAGGGTGTAGGGTGAGACAGAAGTGGAAGGCTTGACCTGTGCTACACATAGAGATGGTGCCCCTATCATGGCCGAGGAAGGCAGTGCTGAGCACAGGCACACCTCGATGAATAAGCAGAGGCAGAAGCTCAGATCATGGCCAAAGTCAAGCAGAGACATAAGAAGTAAGATCTGGACTGTGGAGTTTACATCAAGGAGATGGCTGGACAGGGTAAGGGAGAGTCACACTGGACACATGAACATGTTGCAAGTCACCGTAGAAGTCAGACTCACCAACCTAGAGGTGTGCACCTTTGATGGTGAATGGTGAGGCGTGTCTGACATCTCTGCTCCATCCTGATTTGTCCTGAGCACTGAAGAGCCCAGCATCCCCGTGTTCCCAGAAAGTCCCCTGCTGTTGAGCAGCCCTGACAGCCTCTCCAGAGTGTAGACACTGAGGAGATGGCTGGAAGCTGCAGACTGTTCTGGAAGACTAAAGAAAATGAGAATTCTGTACATTCTTTGCCTTGCCTAGGAAATGCACAATTAAACTTTTCCTTAAGTTATATACTAGGTATTGCTATTTTAGGTATAAGTTATATTAGATATGAATAAAATTAGGTATTAATATTTTGCCACTTATTTCAGTTTCAAATTTTGTGTTCCAGATTAAAGATCCATTTTTAGGGCTAAAATGAGGAATTCTAATATTGTCCCTGTTTTCCTTTTGAGTTTAGGTGTAATTCTTTCATCTTATGTTTTTAGGATACCTGGAAAAAGAATCCAAAGAGAAAGAGGAGAAAATAAATAAGTTAAAACTAGTTGTTGTGAAAGCAAAGAAAGAACTCGATTCTAGCAGAAAAGAGGTAAATTGACTTAAAAATGCAAGACTTATGAACCTTACGTTTTAGAAAATTGTTTTCCTGTACATTAAAAAAGTATTATATATTTAAAATAGGCCCAGACTCTACGGGAAGAACTTGAATCTGTTCGCTCAGAAAGGGATCAGTTGTCTGCTTCCACGAGAGAACTCATTCAAGGGGCAGAACAATATAAGGTAACAACAGTTATTTTGATAAGTTGTATTTGTAACTTCTAAGTTAAGAAATGTACTTGAAATGTAGACCTCTTGTCTATGACATAGTCACTTTGGATTTTCTAGTAAATGTTTTTCACTATTGTATGTGTGTGTAGTGTGTCATCCTAGTGTCAAGGTTTTAGGTGACTAAGCTTTAAATATGCCTTTAAGCTATTGTGGGTTTTCTTTTTGGCCACTTCTATTGATCTCTCGTTTATTTATCTTTGTTGTTTGTGGGCCTCCCATTGCAGTGGCCTCTCTGCTTGCAGAGCACTGGCTCAGGACGCATGTGCTGTAGAGCACTTCTCGGTAGTTGGACACATCAGTCCAGCTGCTCTGCGGCACATGGGATCCTCCTAGGCCAAGGATTGAACTGGCACCCCTTGCACTGCAAGGCGTTGTCCTTACCCACTGAACCACCAGGGAAGCCCTATGCTATTGTTTTTAAAACTACATTTCTGTTTGGGATTTCCTAATAAAATCAGTAACAGAAGAAGAAGGCTGTTGTTCAGTTGTTACTGTTTCATAGTCCTCTCTGTCTGAGGGAATAAATGTGAAAGTTAGACATATTTAACACAAGAGTGAAAACACTGGAGGTAATATTGCTCATCTACCTAAAAAACATGACAATCTGTTACAAAAAAGTGTAAAAATTAAACCATAAGAGCATGCCATTATATTTCTTTATGTATTCAAATATTTCTACAGCCAGGCTGAGCACTGAGTAATGGGGAGATGGTGTTCAGTCAGGTAGGTGGAGTTCCTGCCTGTCTGGCATTGCATTGCAGTAGCGGTGACAGACAGACAGCAGTGTGCAGAATAGTAGAGGTAGCGGGGTGACTTGTGTGTCACAATAAACATACAGGCCAGGCAGTCTTCTCAGTGCTCTGCACATCCTGCACACATGATATGTGTGTGATAAGCATGTGAACGTTGCTGGTTTACCAGCAAGGAATCAGGTCGCAGGACAGGAAGCCAGTGGAGCGAGGCATGGGTTCAAGCATTTAGTTCCAGATCTGTTCATCCACCAAGTACATAAGCTGTGCTGCGCCAGTGGGACCCGAAAACAGAGACCAGGAAGGAGGAAGCAGAAAACCGCTTCAGGAAAATCTGGTTCCATATACCAACATGAACTTTGGGGCTTAAATGAAAGTGATATTTTTTTAACCTAAAATAAAATACTTGATTATATGATCTTTAGATGCAAATTGTTTTTCTGAAGTTAAAACCAGTCAAAGAAGGTACAAGGAAAAAGACTGAATTAGATAAAATATAAGACTAACAAATGAAAATACTACAAGGGATTTGTATCCTTAATATATAAAGGTATCTCCATTTTTAAAAACTGCTTATTTGAAACTTATATATGGGGCTGTCTGTCCTTTATGAACCATTAGGAGCTTGCGTCTTTACATTTTGAGAACCGTATAATCTAGTTTATTAGTTTTCTGCGAAAGTAGACCAAGTATACCACTTTACTTGTTTAAAATACACGTTTCAAAGGACTAGGGAGAACAAAGTAGACCATCTAAGAACTGTATAATATATGTGCAGTGTGAATGCTGAAGGAGAAGAGAGAATTGGACATGGAAGTACTCAACACAGTGCTGACAGTGTTTACCCAGGTTAATGATGCCAGGTGCCAGGTTACAGATCCAGGAAGGAAGTTCAGAGAACAGCACACGTGGCACAGTCCAAAGAGGAGCACTGAGGCCCATCAACTTCAAATTAGGGAAAATCAAAAGTAAAGTCCTGAGTGAAGCGATAGAAAAAACACCTTATGTAAAGAGGACTGCATCCAACTTACGAACAGCCGTACAGAAGAGAAGCGTTTCGAATGAATGAGTTAAAGTGTTGAGGGAAAAAACCCACCAACCTAGAATTCTTTGAGCTGCAAAGTTACCCTTCAAAAATAAAGGAACAATCAAGTTTCTCAGACAGAAATTGAGGGAGTTAGTTGTGTTGTAGATACGTCTTTCAGTAAATGTTAGAGGAAGTTCTTTAGGACTTCCCCGGGGGCACAGTGGACAAGGACTGGCCTGCCAGTGCCAGGAACACAGGTTCCATCCCTGGTCCAGGAAGATTCCACGTGACTCAGAGCACCTAAGCCCATGTGCGCTACAGCCCATGCTCCACAACAAGAGAAGCCACTACAATCAGGAGCCCTGTACTGCAGTAAAGTTGTTTAGCTCCCGCTCACCCCAACTAGAGAAGAGCCCCCGCAAATCAAAGAAGACCTGTTGCAGTCAAAAAAATAAATTTTTTTAAAAATTTCTTTAGGGAGAAGGAAAACAATACGGGTCAGACCCAGAAGGGGCACAGCACATTATTGAGGAAGAATAGAGTGGGAGGATTAACCCTGCTCAACTGCGACACTTAACGATGAAATTACAGCGGTCAGGACACAGGTGGTAAAAGACTGAACAGGCAGCAGTGGAGTAAAGAGCCTAGAAACACCACAGATGCGGTCAGCTCCTCTCTGACGGGAACAAAGACAGTGTTTTCCGCAGACTGTAGGAACAGCTGGACATGGACATGCATAGAGGCGAGTGGGCTGAGACACGCAGTCACTGAAGTCAGCTCGAGGTGGACCACAGATGTACGTAAAACAGCTACTACAAAACTGCCAAGATAGCATAGGAGACCTGGATGACCTTGAGGATGGGGACAGCTTGTTAGAACCTCTAGAGGCTGCATCTCCACAGGCCTGCCCAACTGTGCTTCCTTGAAGCCACTTGCAGGGAAAGTCAGAGACCTTTGTGTCACTTTGTACAGGGACTCATTTTTGTGAAGAACAGTCAGTAGTTGTCCAGGAACAAGGGAAAAACAGGATTTATGAGAAAGAGGGGAGAGGAGACACAGGCTGCACAAGGAAGAAGCAAGTCTCCATGCACATTTTGGAGGATGACCCCGCTGGCTGATTTGGAGTACGGAGATTGGTTCTGGTGTTCTCTTTTGAGCAGGGCTGACTGGGAACATCAAAGGAGAAAGTCACTTGGTTTTAGGGACTTTGGAAAATGGCAAGTGTTTTGCCGACAAGGGTGAGACTGTGTACGGTGTTCTCTCGTGTTTCAAGAGCACCTGGGCCAGGCCTGAGACTGTCCTCAGGAGGGTTCTGTAGGTGGAGATGACAGATGACGAGGGTAAGCCTATTCTTCCTGCTTAAATGTTGTTCACGTTTCAGAATTTTATTTTTGATGATTACATACGTAACTTGGAGATACCTCATTATATGCATTTTAAGTCTTCTTCCCATTTAAGAGACCTCCCCCCATACTGAAAGTCATCTAGATTATGCTGATTTTATTGTATGATGCCATGAGCTAGTCTATCAGATGTTGAACCTAGGTAAATATTTCAGGTTTCCCGAATGAACTCATAAGGCTTGTGTTAAGATGGCTCAGTCATTTAGTCTGGGGAGTTGTGTACAATAATATCCTCAAGTCCTTTTTGTCTTTTGTTGAAGAATCTTTTATTAGAATATGATAAGCAATCAGAGCTGTTGGATGCAGAGAAAGAACGTGCCAGTAACTTTGAGCATCAAGCAGAAGACCTTAAAAGACAATTAAGGAATTTGACTTTTCAGGTAACTTTAAATTGAATAAATGCATGGTAACTCAGGTGGTAAAGAGTCTGCCTGCAATGCGGGAGACCTAGGTTTAATCCCCGGTTAGGAAGATCCCCTGAAGAAAGGAATGGCAACCCACTCCAGGATTCTTGCCTGGAGAATCCATGGACAGAGAAGCCTGGCGGACTACAGTGCATAGGATCTCAAAGACTCAGACACCACTGAGCAACTAACACTTACTTTCTCTTTCATACATGAAAATCGTAATAAGTCTATTTCAATTCTAATATTTTTTGCAAAAAATTAAAATTAATAAATAGAAACTTAATTTTATTTGCTTTTTCCTAACGTTGGGAGAAGAATATGACCAAAAATGGCAACTATCTCGTCTTACGGCCGTAATCTCAGCTCCCCTGGGTTTTTTGTTTTCTTTTTTGCCTTTTCTTCTGTTAGTGCTCCCAGTCTCTTGCAATGTTTGCCAAATAAACATCAACAGTGACTGTGTGTTTTGTTTTTGTCTTTGTTGTTGTTGTTTTTAAGAGTGGCTGTTTTAAACTTCCTCCTGATTTTACATTTTCATTCCATAGGATTGATTTTGAAGCCTCACTTTTTATATGGTGCCAATATTCTTATTACGCTCCATTTTATTCTTCCTTTCCTATATGTATGCTCTGCGTATTTACAGTAATAAATCATTGTCATTGTAGTGTGAAAAATTAAGTTCAGATAATGAAGACCTCCTCGCCCGTATCGAGACACTGCAGTATAATGCCCGGTTATTAGAAGTGCAGATTCTAGAAATCCACAAAGCCAAGGCCGTGGCAGACCAAGAATTGGAAGCTGAAAAACTTGAGAAAGAACAGAAAATAAAGGTACAAACAGTTCTGTGGGATGAATTCATATTTCACAAAGGCATTTTCCTAGCAGTGCAATCGGGGTTTTTGTTAAGGAATGCAGTCATTTAGTCTGGGGAGTTGTGTACAATAATATCCTCAAGTCCTTTTTGTCTTTTGTTGAAGAATCTTTTATTAGAATATGATAAGCAATCAGAGCTGTTGGATGCAGAGAAAGAACGTGCCAGTAACTTTGAGCATCAAGCAGAAGACCTTAAAAGACAATTAAGGAATTTGACTTTTCAGGTAACTTTAAATTGAATAAATGCATGGTAACTCAGGTGGTAAAGAGTCTGCCTGCAATGCGGGAGACCTAGGTTTAATCCCCGGTTAGGAAGATCCCCTGAAGAAAGGAATGGCAACCCACTCCAGGATTCTTGCCTGGAGAATCCATGGACAGAGAAGCCTGGCGGACTACAGTGCATAGGATCTCAAAGACTCAGACACCACTGAGCAACTAACACTTACTTTCTCTTTCATACATGAAAATCGTAATAAGTCTATTTCAATTCTAATATTTTTTGCAAAAAATTAAAATTAATAAATAGAAACTTAATTTTATTTGCTTTTTCCTAACGTTGGGAGAAGAATATGACCAAAAATGGCAACTATCTCGTCTTACGGCCGTAATCTCAGCTCCCCTGGGTTTTTTGTTTTCTTTTTTGCCTTTTCTTCTGTTAGTGCTCCCAGTCTCTTGCAATGTTTGCCAAATAAACATCAACAGTGACTGTGTGTTTTGTTTTTGTCTTTGTTGTTGTTGTTTTTAAGAGTGGCTGTTTTAAACTTCCTCCTGATTTTACATTTTCATTCCATAGGATTGATTTTGAAGCCTCACTTTTTATATGGTGCCAATATTCTTATTACGCTCCATTTTATTCTTCCTTTCCTATATGTATGCTCTGCGTATTTACAGTAATAAATCATTGTCATTGTAGTGTGAAAAATTAAGTTCAGATAATGAAGACCTCCTCGCCCGTATCGAGACACTGCAGTATAATGCCCGGTTATTAGAAGTGCAGATTCTAGAAATCCACAAAGCCAAGGCCGTGGCAGACCAAGAATTGGAAGCTGAAAAACTTGAGAAAGAACAGAAAATAAAGGTACAAACAGTTCTGTGGGATGAATTCATATTTCACAAAGGCATTTTCCTAGCAGTGCTTCAGTGAAGGAAAGAGTTGCTAATGAGCAGCCTTTCTTAAATCAGTAAAGTTTACTAAATACCTTAAAGTTAATTAATTAAAGGTAACTAATTCCATGTGAAGTTGAGCCTCCACAGTGTGATTTTTAGGTGTATATTAAAGTGTGGGAAGATGGCCAAACTATGCACTTTACCTGTCAGGTTTATTTTGTAACCCTTACAAATACTTTTTCTTCTTTGAACATTGATGGGTTAAGGGTGCCAGTGTTTTTATTTTTAATTTTAGGAGCATGCCAGTTCTGTAAATGAACTTGAAGAGCTTCAGCTACAGCTTCAAAAGGAAAAGAAACAGCTTCAGAAAACCATGCATGAATTAGAGCTGGTTAAAAAGGTAAAATGAAACACTGGACTGAGAGTTGATGCCAGTGGTCACATTCTTAAGCTGTCCTGTAGACTCTGAAAAGAAATGCTTCAAAAACAGGGCTGCTTATGGTGCTGGAATGCTCCTTTATAAAGGACTTGCCTCAGAATATTGAAAATTTAACTTAGATCTCTGAGTGCCCATCTCTCCAGAAGAGTTTAGGCTTGGTTTGCTATTTTATTTTTTCTACATGGTTGTTCTAAGACCCATGAAGATTTAGTTCACATCGGAAGCTGAAGTTTGTATTATGCTGAGAACTTTTGTGGATTTTTCTGTTTTTCCAAAGATGGGGGGATAAGTAAAGGTACTGTAAGAGCTGCTTACAATAGCGGTATTTTATAAATAAGATTAGACTAGTTGCAGTTCATGAAAATTATAGTGAAATGCAGTGAAACTATTACAAAAGCACACAGTTTTCTGAAATTCCACACTAGTGAGGAGCCCCAGCTTCTTCATTAATAAGTACATGATCTGTGCTTCAGAACCACATCCTCGCTCATGCCAGGCATACCGTGATCCCTTTAGGAATCCCTAGACAGAGTTAGCTAATCGGCTATCTTGTGACCTCTCACTGTGACCTGCACAGGATGCTCAGCAGACTACACTGATGAACATGGAGATTGCTGATTATGAACGCTTGATGAGAGAGCTGAATCAGAAGTTAGCCAATAAAGACAGCAAGATAGAAGATTTGGAACAGGAAATAAAAATGCAGAAACAGAAACAAGAGGCTCTGCAGGAAGAAATGAGTGAGTAGAACAGAATCCGCTGCAGCTCACGGTCACTGCCCTCGACTGAAGGCAGACAGGGCTACAGTGCTGTTGGTGTCTTTGACTGGCCCTTGGTGGCCCAGTTGTCCACACAGTAGGAAGCATGAGGAGGGCCAGAGGGGACTATAAGACCACCTGCTGTGCCCTCATGTAGCTAAACGTCTCTCAGAGGTCCTGTCAGAGTGAGATAGTTGAAGTGCTGTGGAATCTTTCTGAGGTGACTTCCATTTTATGTGTGAAATAATTTGTAACATAAGCTCTAGAGCTGTGAATGTCCCTTAGGCAGTCCTTCAGCTCACAAGCAGATATATTGTGTTTTGATTTTAATTCAGCTCAAGATGGTTTTTAACTTTCTTTAAGTCTCTCATGAGTTTTTTTTTGTTCCTAGATAACTAAAGGGATTTTCAGGTACCCCTCTGTGTGTGATTTCTACAGGCCCCTCCCTGTGCATGAATCCAGCAATATTCTTATGCAAACTGGGTAGCAGGGCTCCAGGTCACAGGCACTTGGAGACATTTGACTTTGTGAGTTAGCCAGTTACCTGAAAATCAGTCTTGAACCTCTGCAAAACTAAAAGGAGCGACTCATTCAGCTGAGAACTTTTGTGGATTTTTCTGTTTTCCAAAGATGGGGGGATAAGTAAAGGTACTGTAAGAGCTGCTTACAATAGCGGTATTTTATAAATAAGATTAGACTAGTTGCAGTTCATGAAAATTATAGTGAAATGCAGTGAAACTATTACAAAAGCACACAGTTTTCTGAAATTCCACACTAGTGAGGAGCCCCAGCTTCTTCATTAATAAGTACATGATCTGTGCTTCAGAACCACATCCTCGCTCATGCCAGGCATACCGTGATCCCTTTAGGAATCCCTAGACAGAGTTAGCTAATCGGCTATCTTGTGACCTCTCACTGTGACCTGCACAGGATGCTCAGCAGACTACACTGATGAACATGGAGATTGCTGATTATGAACGCTTGATGAGAGAGCTGAATCAGAAGTTAGCCAATAAAGACAGCAAGATAGAAGATTTGGAACAGGAAATAAAAATGCAGAAACAGAAACAAGAGGCTCTGCAGGAAGAAATGAGTGAGTAGAACAGAATCCGCTGCAGCTCACGGTCACTGCCCTCGACTGAAGGCAGACAGGGCTACAGTGCTGTTGGTGTCTTTGACTGGCCCTTGGTGGCCCAGTTGTCCACACAGTAGGAAGCATGAGGAGGGCCAGAGGGGACTATAAGACCACCTGCTGTGCCCTCATGTAGCTAAACGTCTCTCAGAGGTCCTGTCAGAGTGAGATAGTTGAAGTGCTGTGGAATCTTTCTGAGGTGACTTCCATTTTATGTGTGAAATAATTTGTAACATAAGCTCTAGAGCTGTGAATGTCCCTTAGGCAGTCCTTCAGCTCACAAGCAGATATATTGTGTTTTGATTTTAATTCAGCTCAAGATGGTTTTTAACTTTCTTTAAGTCTCTCATGAGTTTTTTTTTGTTCCTAGATAACTAAAGGGATTTTCAGGTACCCCTCTGTGTGTGATTTCTACAGGCCCCTCCCTGTGCATGAATCCAGCAATATTCTTATGCAAACTGGGTAGCAGGGCTCCAGGTCACAGGCACTTGGAGACATTTGACTTTGTGAGTTAGCCAGTTACCTGAAAATCAGTCTTGAACCTCTGCAAAACTAAAAGGAGCGACTCATTCAAGAAGCCCATCACCTCTCACTGGTGAATAAGCACAGCCATGAGAGGTCCAGGCAGTGGTGCCAAGAGTGCCAAGGGAGAGGCTTCTGTGCATAAGTGGGTGGGGCTTGGGGTTGGTGTTAAGCCTTAGAATCTGGAGAGAAAGGGCAGACTGGGACGGGGCAGTGCTTGCTGTAGCCGTGGTTACGAGCTGGACTGGAAAGGAGAAGTGTACTGTGGAAGTCTTGAGTAGTTGGAGGAAAAGGCTTGACCTGTGCTCAGAAGTTCTTTCTCCAACTCAGGAAGGACCTAGACACAGAGGGCCCTTCTGATGACTCAGCACAGCGTCGAGTCTGGGAAATGCCAACGCCCTGGGCAGCAGTGGTCCTGGAAGGCTGAGCTAGCGGCTGAGGCCAGACAGAGAGAAGGATGAGGACCTTTCTGGAAGTGTCCATGAAAAACCAGCAGCAGACTCACTGCTAGGGCATGAGGACCACAGGTTGCAATCCTAGCTCCCAGCATGACCTGTCTGGCTCCTTGTCGTCCCTCAGCCACAGTGATCCTTCCTCTTCTGATACACAGCACCTGCTTTTCCATGGCCATGTCCTTCGTCCGTTGTGTTCCAGCACTTCCACCCTTTGCACACCTTCTGGAGTCTTTCTCAGGCTCCAGTGTTTGCTGTCCCTGCAAGTCTCCCTTGTCCTGTGCACATGTAACCCGGACGTGACCTTTAGCCCTTGTGGGTTCCCATGGTCTTTTGTATTTCTGTTGGAACATTTCTGTTTTGTGCACTATCTCAGAGGTTATCCTTAAAACTTCCTTCTGTGTTCTTGGAACTCAGTTCCTTCTGTCTGGTTTTCCTGGAGCACTTGAAGGCCTTGGGAGTAAAGTGTGCCTTGTGCAGTCTTCTCAGGACTGAGTAAATAGTTGTCAGATAACTAAAGGGATTTCAGGTACCCCTCTGTGTGTGATTTCTACAGGCCTCCTGTGCATGAATCCAGCAATATTCTTATGCAAACTGGGTAGCAGGGCTCCAGGTCACAGGCACTTGGAGACATTTGACTTTGTGAGTTAGCCAGTTACCTGAAAATCAGTCTTGAACCTCTGCAAAACTAAAAGGAGCGACTCATTCAAGAAGCCCATCACCTCTCACTGGTGAATAAGCACAGCCATGAGAGGTCCAGGCAGTGGTGCCAAGAGTGCCAAGGGAGAGGCTTCTGTGCATAAGTGGGTGGGGCTTGGGGTTGGTGTTAAGCCTTAGAATCTGGAGAGAAAGGGCAGACTGGGACGGGGCAGTGCTTGCTGTAGCCGTGGTTACGAGCTGGACTGGAAAGGAGAAGTGTACTGTGGAAGTCTTGAGTAGTTGGAGGAAAAGGCTTGACCTGTGCTCAGAAGTTCTTTCTCCAACTCAGGAAGGACCTAGACACAGAGGGCCCTTCTGATGACTCAGCACAGCGTCGAGTCTGGGAAATGCCAACGCCCTGGGCAGCAGTGGTCCTGGAAGGCTGAGCTAGCGGCTGAGGCCAGACAGAGAGAAGGATGAGGACCTTTCTGGAAGTGTCCATGAAAAACCAGCAGCAGACTCACTGCTAGGGCATGAGGACCACAGGTTGCAATCCTAGCTCCCAGCATGACCTGTCTGGCTCCTTGTCGTCCCTCAGCCACAGTGATCCTTCCTCTTCTGATACACAGCACCTGCTTTTCCATGGCCATGTCCTTCGTCCGTTGTGTTCCAGCACTTCCACCCTTTGCACACCTTCTGGAGTCTTTCTCAGGCTCCAGTGTTTGCTGTCCCTGCAAGTCTCCCTTGTCCTGTGCACATGTAACCCGGACGTGACCTTTAGCCCTTGTGGGTTCCCATGGTCTTTTGTATTTCTGTTGGAACATTTCTGTTTTGTGCACTATCTCAGAGGTTATCCTTAAAACTTCCTTCTGTGTTCTTGGAACTCAGTTCCTTCTGTCTGGTTTTCCTGGAGCACTTGAAGGCCTTGGGAGTAAAGTGTGCCTTGTGCAGTCTTCTCAGGACTGAGTAAATAGTTGCCAGGAAATAATTGGTGGTGTTAACACAGGCAAGTCCGGGTATCTTCTTACAGGACACCTGCTCTTGTTTACGCAGTGATGTAGTCACTGCGTGTGGATTTAGCTTCATGGCAGTAGTCATTGCTCATGGGTTCTTCTAGCCACAGTCACGTGGCTCCGCGTGTTACTTGTTCTGTGCAGGACCAGGTCATGGTCTCTGTCAGATGTTCTGTGTTGACTTCACATGGGCTGCAGCCAGGTCGGCCTGCTACCGTGTTCGGTACTGTGACCTCACTCATGTTTTTTGCTTGCTTCTTTAGTTCTGTAGCATGAAAATTTACTATTTTGATCATGTTTCAGTCTTTTCCTTAACTGAACTGTGTTTGTCCTACAAAACAATTAGTGTCACAAAATCAGACTAGGTCTCTGCCTGTCTCTAAGGTGACTGAAAACACAACATATCATTTTAGGTATCTCTTACAGTAAAGTCCTTAGCTTTTAGATCTGCAGTAAGTGTATGCCTTTATTTCAGCAGTGCATGCTGAAACACTTACAGACCAGTAGATTTCAGGAGTGGGGCCTGGTGGGCACAGAAGTGGGTCATCAGGTGTGTCTGGGGTGCTATAAAGGCTCAGACGCACATGTTCTCCACTTTGTGGGCCCTTTGGTCTCTGTCCTGTTGCTCGTGCATGAAAGCAGCCGTAAGCAGCCTATTAACAGCCTGTTTCCAGAAGTGGGCAGCAGCCACAGTGCCCGTGGGCCTGATGCCTGGTTTGGGTGAGACGAGATTTCCCTGTGTTCATGATTGCTAAAGGTGGTCACAGGGACAGTGAGTTATGGAATTATTGTCACTAGTGTCAGATACATTTTTTTGTTGGTTTCCAGTTTTGCCCTATGTCCTGTGCACATGTAACCCGGACGTGACCTTTAGCCCTTGTGGGTTCCCATGGTTGGGAACATTTCTGTTTTGTGCACTATCTCAGAGGTTATCCTTAAAACTTCCTTCTGTGTTCTTGGAACTCAGTTCCTTCTGTCTGGTTTTCCTGGAGCACTTGAAGGCCTTGGGAGTAAAGTGTGCCTTGTGCAGTCTTCTCAGGACTGAGTAAATAGTTGCCAGGAAATAATTGGTGGTGTTAACACAGGCAAGTCCGGGTATCTTCTTACAGGACACCTGCTCTTGTTTACGCAGTGATGTAGTCACTGCGTGTGGATTTAGCTTCATGGCAGTAGTCATTGCTCATGGGTTCTTCTAGCCACAGTCACGTGGCTCCGCGTGTTACTTGTTCTGTGCAGGACCAGGTCATGGTCTCTGTCAGATGTTCTGTGTTGACTTCACATGGGCTGCAGCCAGGTCGGCCTGCTACCGTGTTCGGTACTGTGACCTCACTCATGTTTTTTGCTTGCTTCTTTAGTTCTGTAGCATGAAAATTTACTATTTTGATCATGTTTCAGTCTTTTCCTTAACTGAACTGTGTTTGTCCTACAAAACAATTAGTGTCACAAAATCAGACTAGGTCTCTGCCTGTCTCTAAGGTGACTGAAAACACAACATATCATTTTAGGTATCTCTTACAGTAAAGTCCTTAGCTTTTAGATCTGCAGTAAGTGTATGCCTTTATTTCAGCAGTGCATGCTGAAACACTTACAGACCAGTAGATTTCAGGAGTGGGGCCTGGTGGGCACAGAAGTGGGTCATCAGGTGTGTCTGGGGTGCTATAAAGGCTCAGACGCACATGTTCTCCACTTTGTGGGCCCTTTGGTCTCTGTCCTGTTGCTCGTGCATGAAAGCAGCCGTAAGCAGCCTATTAACAGCCTGTTTCCAGAAGTGGGCAGCAGCCACAGTGCCCGTGGGCCTGATGCCTGGTTTGGGTGAGACGAGATTTCCCTGTGTTCATGATTGCTAAAGGTGGTCACAGGGACAGTGAGTTATGGAATTATTGTCACTAGTGTCAGATATGTTTGAGATAGTCTGTAATAAAAAGCTAAAGAGATGCGCTAATACAAAGAAAAGATTGGTCACTCATTTACTTACATCCACTCATAAACCCATCCCCTGAAGTGATCTCTCCCGCCAGCTTCACTGCAGGCTGCAGTGCAACAGTATGAGGAAAAGAGCACCAAGATCAAGCAGTTGCTGGTGAAAACCAAGAAAGAACTGGCAGAGTTGAGGCAAGCGGTATGCACCTTTCCTGTTTTCATCTTTCAATACGAGCGTTTATGAATAGCGTCATTAGTTTAATCATATTTCTTGTTCTGTAGGAGACTGATCACTTAATGCTTCAAGCGTCTTTAAAGGGTGAGCTGGAGGCCAGCCAGCAGCAAGTGGAAGTCTATAAAGTAAGGTTCTTTTTTACTGTTTAAGGCTTTTAGAAGTCTTCTGTAGATGTAAGCTGAAACTTGGGGTTTCTTCTATATATATATATATATATATGTATATAAAATACACATGCACACACATTTCTTCCCTCCCCCCCCCCCGCCAAATATCCTCCATCAGCATTTTTGAGGAAGTAGAAGCAATAGTTTATTTACTTACTTATTTATTCAACTGTGTCAGGTCTTAGTTGTTACATGTGGGAGCTTTTGTTGTGGCTCAGACTCTCTAGTTGTGGTACGTGGGCTTAACTGCTCTGGCAGTGGCAGTGGCATGTGGGGCCATAGTCCTTAACTAGGAAATCAAACCTGAGTCCCTTGAGTAGCAAGTCAGATTCTTAACCACTGGACCACCAGGAAAGTTCCAGTAATGTATCTTTTATATCCATTATGTTTATATATAACATCTTGAGGTATTTAATTAAACATTGAACTGTAGCATGTGGCCTGCCTTTTTTTCCTGATTGGTTATTTGGTTGATTTTGATTTAAGGAATATCAAGTCAGTTTACTGAGAAAACTTTATTCCCCTCATGTTAGCTCCACTCTTTGAATGATCATAAGTTAAACTTACTCCTCAGTATGTCTCTCACACGTGGTACCTTCTCACACCCCAACTTGACCTTTAAGGGAAGTTTGTTTAATCAGCATAGATTGGGTTCCCTGTACCTGACTGAAAGCCTCTCCCTCAGATTCAGCTGTCGGAAGTGACATCAGAGAAGCACAAAGCCCACGAGCATCTGAAGGCGTCGGCGGAACAGCACCAGCGCATGCTGGGCGCCTACCAGCAGCAGGTGGCGACCTTGCAGGAGGAGTGCCGCGCAGCCAGGGTGCGTCCTCCTGGCAGGCGCTCCCACACCTCGGCCTTTCAACTGACCACCTCCCAGTCAGGCCCCAGCCTGACCCCAATACCAGCCCAGTCCAGTCCAGACCCTCACTTGCAGAACTTCTTCCTGCTAAAAGGAAAGACAGATAGACACATTGTTTCCATTTTAACTTGGTTTTGCAGTTTCTTTGTGTTAGAAAGGTTTTTTTTTAAAATTTCTTTGTTAGAAAGGTTACAGTTCTTTCCAAGGGCTAAATGATTATAAAATCATATTCTAATAAAACAACCACTTTCTTCAGTCCACAGAACGAACCCCTGCAGTAGGATCTGTCTGAGCTCCCTTGTCAGAGGCTGGGAGGTCCCAGAGCACTTCAGGAAAGCCCATGATCTAGAATTCCACTTTGGCCACTCTGGAAAGCTGAAGTGCAAGTAGCTTCACTTCTTTGAATTGATTTTTTATGTATGTATAAAAAGAGGAAATACCCATAAGTGAAAATTGTTCTGAATAGTGCCATTATCAAAATATGGCAGTAATCTACCAGGGACGAAAACAGAAATATACATCTTTTCAGACAGGCTGTGTCATTCAGAGGCATTAAAAATAGTGTAAGGCCAGCAGAAGTGCACTTTTTTAGGGAAAGTTAATTGAGGGACTAAGGAGGGAAGAATGTGTGCCTCATCTTCAAAGACAGGTTTTGTCTTCAATCGCAGTCTCTGATAAAAAAAGAGAGGAGGTGACATGATCTAGAGAATGCAGTGGTCGGACTTCTCTCTCTCTCAACTGTTACAGGCAGAACAAGCTGCTGTCGCCTCTGAATTTGAGAGCTACAAGGTCCGAGTCCACAACGTTCTAAAGCAGCAGAAAAATAAGTCTGTGTCTCAGAGTGAGGCTGAGGGCGCCAAACAAGAAAGGTGAGGTCTGCAGAACAGGGAACTCACGGGGATGGAGCGCCTGCTTCCGTTGCCTTTGGACAGGAGGTTTCCACATAACCATTGGTACTACTGGTATTTCAATAGTGTGTTTCTAACACTTCTTTAAGCCCAGGATACAGATCACTTTGTGAACTTTCTGTGAATATACGGGGGAACAGAAACCTATGCCCCAGGGGGCGCCCCTACCAAGCAGCGCATGCTGGGCGCCTACCAGCAGCAGGTGGCGACCTTGCAGGAGGAGTGCCGCAGCCAGGGTGCGTCCTCCTGGCAGGCGCTCCACACCTCGGCCTTTCAACTGACCACCTCCCAGTCAGGCCCCAGCCTGACCCCAATACCAGCCCAGTCCAGTCCAGACCCTCACTTGCAGAACTTCTTCCTGCTAAAAGGAAAGACAGATAGACACATTGTTTCCATTTTAACTTGGTTTTGCAGTTTCTTTGTGTTAGAAAGGTTTTTTTTTAAAATTTCTTTGTTAGAAAGGTTACAGTTCTTTCCAAGGGCTAAATGATTATAAAATCATATTCTAATAAAACAACCACTTTCTTCAGTCCACAGAACGAACCCCTGCAGTAGGATCTGTCTGAGCTCCCTTGTCAGAGGCTGGGAGGTCCCAGAGCACTTCAGGAAAGCCCATGATCTAGAATTCCACTTTGGCCACTCTGGAAAGCTGAAGTGCAAGTAGCTTCACTTCTTTGAATTGATTTTTCATGTATGTATAAAAAGAGGAAATACCCATAAGTGAAAATTGTTCTGAATAGTGCCATTATCAAAATATGGCAGTAATCTACCAGGGACGAAAACAGAAATATACATCTTTTCAGACAGGCTGTGTCATTCAGAGGCATTAAAAATAGTGTAAGGCCAGCAGAAGTGCACTTTTTTAGGGAAAGTTAATTGAGGGACTAAGGAGGGAAGAATGTGTGCCTCATCTTCAAAGACAGGTTTTGTCTTCAATCGCAGTCTCTGATAAAAAAAGAGAGGAGGTGACATGATCTAGAGAATGCAGTGGTCGGACTTCTCTCTCTCTCAACTGTTACAGGCAGAACAAGCTGCTGTCGCCTCTGAATTTGAGAGCTACAAGGTCCGAGTCCACAACGTTCTAAAGCAGCAGAAAAATAAGTCTGTGTCTCAGAGTGAGGCTGAGGGCGCCAAACAAGAAAGGTGAGGTCTGCAGAACAGGGAACTCACGGGGATGGAGCGCCTGCTTCCGTTGCCTTTGGACAGGAGGTTTCCACATAACCATTGGTACTACTGGTATTTCAATAGTGTGTTTCTAACACTTCTTTAAGCCCAGGATACAGATCACTTTGTGAATTACTCAAAAATTTACTAGGAATGAGAGCTTGCCATGGCAGTCCTTAGGCATCTGTGCTTTGATCAGCAGAGGCCTGGTATTCAATGCAGTTCTACATCTGGCTCTTACTGTTCTCACTGTGAGTAAATATCTGGCAGAGTTTGTGTGTTTATGCTTGGATTAATTTTTTTTAGAGCTTTTTATTTTGTATTAGGGTAAGCCAGTTACCAATGTTGTGATAGTTTCAGGTGAGCAGTGAAGGGACTCGGCCATCCATAAACACATATCCATGTTCCCCCAAGCCTCTGTCCTATCCAGGCTGTCACATAACAATGAGCAAAGTTCCCTGAGCTATACAAAGGTCTTTGTTGATTATCTGTTTTAAATATAGAAGTGTGCACATGTTCATCCCAAACTCCCTGTCACCTTCCTCCTGGCCACCTTAAGTTCCTTCTCTGTGAGTCTCTTTCTGTTTTGTAAGAAAGTACATTTGTATCATTTCCTTTTAGATTCCACATACAAGGCATGTCATTCACTATTTCTCCTCTTCTCACACTTACTTCACTCAGTGTGACACTCGTAGGTCCAACCATGGTGCTGCAGATGGCATTATTTCCTTCTTTTTTTTTTTTTTTTTTGGTGGAACGCTTCACGAATTTGCGTGTCATCCTTGCGCAGGGGCCATGCTAATCTTCTCTGTATCGTTCCAATTTTTTTTAGTATATGTGCTGCCGAAGCGAGCTCTCCTTCTTTTTAATGGCTGAAAAATATTCCGTTGTGTGTCCTATCTACCATATCTTCATCTCTTCCTCTGTTGATGGACATTGCTTCCATGGAGAATGCTTCCATGTCTTGACCATTGTAAATAGGATGGCAGCGAACACTGGGATGTGTGTTTCCTTTTGGATCATGTTTTTTCTGGATATGTACCCAGGAGTGGGATTGCAGGGTCATGTGGTTAGCTCTATTTTTCATTTTTAAAGGGACCTCCATACTGTTCTTCATAGTGGCTGTACCAGTTTGCATTCCCACCAGTAGTGTAGGAGGGTTCCCTTCTCTCCACATCCTTCCTAGCATCTATTGTTTGTGTAGTTTTTCATGATAGTCATTCTGGCTGTTGTCAGATATGTCTCATTGTAGTTTTGATTTGTATTTCTCCAGTAATTAGTGATGTTGAACATCTTTTCATGTTCCTCTTGGCCATCTATATGTCTTCTTTAGAGAAATGTCTTATTAGGTCTTCTTCCCCCCTGCCCTTTTTTTTTGAACACCAAAACCATTTTGTATTGGGGTACAGCCAATTAACAATATTGATAGTTTCAGGTGAACAGTGAAGGGACTCAGCCATCCACAGACATGTATCCGTTCCTCCAAAAGCCCCCTCCTGTCCAGGCTGGCACATGACATTGAGCAGGGTTCCCTGTGCTGTACAGTAGATTTTTGTTGGTTATCCATTTTAAATAGAGCCGTGAGTGCATGACCTTCCCAGATTCCGTAACTATCCCTTCCTCTTGCACCCAAGAATTCATTTTCAAAGTCTGTTGGAGCCTCTCTCTGTTTTGTAAATAAGTTCATTTCTTTTTAGAATCCATATATAAGGGATGTCATGTATTTCTCCTGTCTGACTGAGTTCACTCGGTATGACACTTGCTAGGTTCATCCGTGTTGCTGCACATGGCCTTATCTCATTCTTTTCAGTGGCTGAGTAACATTCCATTGTGTACACAGACCGCGTCTTCTTCAGCCACTCCTCTGTTGATGGACGTTTAGGCTGTTTCCATGTCCTGTAAACAGAGCTGCAGTGAACACTGGGGAGCATGTATCTCTTCGGGCCATGTTTTTCTCTGGATGTATGCCCAGGAGTGGGCTTGTAGGGTCACATGGTAGCTCTGTATTTAGTTTTTTAAGGAACCTCCACACCGTTCTCCATTGTGGCTGTACCAGTTTACATTCCCACCAACAGTGCAGGAAAGTTCTCTTCTCTACACCCTCTCCAGCATTTGTTGTGTGTGAATTTTTTGATGATAGCCATCCTGACAGGTGTGAGGTGGTATCTCATTGTAGTTTGAACTTGCATTTCTCTAATAACTGGTGATTTTGAATATCTTTCAATGTGCCTATTGGCCATCTGTATGTCCACTTTAGAGAAATGTCTAGTCAGGTCTTCTGCCCACTGTAGGTTGTTTGCTTTGGTGCTATTAAAATGTCATAAGCTGTTTGTAAATTTTGGAGACTAATCACTTATCAGTCACATCACTTGCAGATATTTTCTCCCAATCTGTGGGTTGTCTTTTTGTTTTGTTTATGGTTTCCTTTGCTGTCCAGAAGCCTTTTAAGTAGATCACATTGTGTATTTTTGCTTTTATTTCCATTATTCTGAGAGATGGATTAAAAAAGATGTTACTGTGATTTATGTCAAAGTGTGTTCTGCCTGTGTTTTCCTGTTCAGAGTTTTATTGTGTCTGGTCTAATATTTAGGTCTCTAGTCCATTTTAAGCTTATTACTGTGTATGGAGTTAAGAAATGATCTAATTTCATTCTTTCACATGTGGCTGTCCAGTTTTCTCAACACTGCTTACTGAAGAGACTGTCTTTCCTTGTGTAGTCTTGCCTCCTGTGTCAGAGATTCGATTGACCATAGGTGCATGGGCTTATTTCTGGGTTTTTTATCCTGTTCCATTGATCTGTATTTCTATTTTTGTGCTAGTACTATGCTGTCTTGATGACTGTAGCTTTGTCTGATTCCTCATTCCTCCAGCTCCCTTTTTCTTTCTCGAAATTGCTACAGCTGTTTGGGGTCATGTATATATCCATACAGAGTTTGAGATTTTTTGTTCTGTATCTGAAAAATGCCATTGGTAATTTGATAGGGATTGCATTGAATCTGTTGATTGCCTTCGGTGTATAGTCGTTTTGACAATGTTGATTCTTCCAGGTATGTCTTCCGTTACTTATTTCTTCCTTGATTTTTTTCATCAGTATCGTACAGTTGTCGGAGTATAGATCTTTTGTCTCCTTAGGTAGGTGTAGTCCTAGGTATTTTACTCTTTTTGATGCAGTAGTAAATGGAATGGTTACTTAAATTTCTCTTTTTGACAGTTTATTGTTAGTGTATTGAAATGCAGCAGTCTTCTATTAATTTTGTAACCTTACATTTGTCTTACTTTTGTTTAAGTGTTTAATAAACAGGGAACTCTAGGCTAAAAATGATGAGATTTTTTTCTATCAATAACTCATCTTAAAAGCTCAAATTGAAAAAAAAAATTTTTTTTAACTAAAAGTTTAAAAAACAAAATAAAAAACCAAAAGAGACAAAAAAGAAAACAAAAACGCTAAAGTTGAATATTGACACATTTAATATAAAAATACCACTATTTTGAGTTAAAATTATTTTAATGTAAATGTCTTAAGTTTTTTCTACTTTCTAACCTGTTAAATACTTTTTTTAAAAAAAAATATGAAATGCTTCACAAATTTGCATGTCATCCTTGCACAGGCACCATGGAAATCTTCTCTGTATTGTTCCAATTTTAGTATATGTGGTGCCAAAATGAGCACAAACTAAAAACTTTCTTAAAAAAGAAATTAACGGTATATTGCATCACTGTGGCGGAAATATAGTTTTTAACTGTTTTTCTCCAAAGACTTAACCTTCACTGTAACTTGCTATGACTTCCTGTTTTCAGAATGGTCAGCTTAGAAATACGTGTTTCTGTTTTTTCCACAACTAATAACAGAGTCCTATAACATAAAATAGACTATTTTGATGCCCTTGCATGGTCTGCTCCATTTGAATGTGAAATACGTAAATTCAGAGACTTTTGTAACTGCATCTGAGAGCTAGTGCTTCACATGTGATCCTCTTCCCTGAATTCTTCTGTAAATTTCCTTTACAATCATCCATAATCATGGAAAGGATGTGATATTGAAAGATTAAATGATTAAAATAAAATTATTTGAAATCACAAAATCAGGTTTACATCTTTCCAAAAACATTTACACTGTGCTTCAGAGAGCATCTGGAAATGCTGATTGACCAACTGAAGATCAGATTACAAGACACCCAGAACAGTTTACAGATCAGCGCCTCTGAACTGCAGAACCTGAGTAGATCTTTTGTCTCCTTAGGTAGGTGTAGTCCTAGGTATTTTACTCTTTTTGATGCAGTAGTAAATGGAATGGTTACTTAAATTTCTCTTTTTGACAGTTTATTGTTAGTGTATTGAAATGCAGCAGTCTTCTATTAATTTTGTAACCTTACATTTGTCTTACTTTTGTTTAAGTGTTTAATAAACAGGGAACTCTAGGCTAAAAATGATGAGATTTTTTTCTATCAATAACTCATCTTAAAAGCTCAAATTGAAAAAAAAAATTTTTTTTAACTAAAAGTTTAAAAAACAAAATAAAAAACCAAAAGAGACAAAAAAGAAAACAAAAACGCTAAAGTTGAATATTGACACATTTAATATAAAAATACCACTATTTTGAGTTAAAATTATTTTAATGTAAATGTCTTAAGTTTTTTCTACTTTCTAACCTGTTAAATACTTTTTTTAAAAAAAAATATGAAATGCTTCACAAATTTGCATGTCATCCTTGCACAGGCACCATGGAAATCTTCTCTGTATTGTTCCAATTTTAGTATATGTGGTGCCAAAATGAGCACAAACTAAAAACTTTCTTAAAAAAGAAATTAACGGTATATTGCATCACTGTGGCGGAAATATAGTTTTTAACTGTTTTTCTCCAAAGACTTAACCTTCACTGTAACTTGCTATGACTTCCTGTTTTCAGAATGGTCAGCTTAGAAATACGTGTTTCTGTTTTTTCCACAACTAATAACAGAGTCCTATAACATAAAATAGACTATTTTGATGCCCTTGCATGGTCTGCTCCATTTGAATGTGAAATACGTAAATTCAGAGACTTTTGTAACTGCATCTGAGAGCTAGTGCTTCACATGTGATCCTCTTCCCTGAATTCTTCTGTAAATTTCCTTTACAATCATCCATAATCATGGAAAGGATGTGATATTGAAAGATTAAATGATTAAAATAAAATTATTTGAAATCACAAAATCAGGTTTACATCTTTCCAAAAACATTTACACTGTGCTTCAGAGAGCATCTGGAAATGCTGATTGACCAACTGAAGATCAGATTACAAGACACCCAGAACAGTTTACAGATCAGCGCCTCTGAACTGCAGAACCTGCAGTGTGAGCACGACACCCTGCTGGAGAGGCACAACCGGGTACTCCAGGAAGCCGTGAGCAAGGAGGCCGAGCTCCGGGAGAAGTAAGGCCGGCAGCATGACGTGGGGCGCCAGGCAGCAGCGCGTGTTTGCTGAGGCTCCCTGCTCGGGGCTCGAGCGATGTGGACTGAAGGTGGGAGTAGGGCTTCCGGAGGCTTGGCCGGGGCTTCTGCCCCAGAGCACCCCCTCTTGCTCATGCTGTATTGGCTTTTCTTGCCCACCCACTCCTCTCTGCTGTGCCCTCATGACCCCGTGCTTCCTTCCAGCCCAGCGTCAGAGTTTGGTGGTTCTCCTTTCTCTCCAGCGGAAGACATTCTGAGAGCTGCTTACTGAGCTCCTGTCTTCTTTGGAAACAAGAATTTTGCAGAGAGACCGGGGTGTAAAAGGCAGAGTCTACTAGAAGCGCAGTGGTGGGAGCCCCCAGAGAAACCAGGCTGAGCTGCACACCCAGTACAGTGTGTGGTTGTCCTCACCTCTCCATAGGCACTGAGGGTTTAATCACTCACACAGGCACAATCTTCCGGGTCTTTCCCACCTCTGCTCTGCTTTGTTTCCCACCTCTGCTCTGACCCAGGCCCTCCTGACACACACTTTGTTTAGCCAAGGTGGGGCCCCTTCAGGGTCTTCAGGAGATGGGCAGCATGCATTACAGAAGAGCACCCTCCTTTCGACCCCTGAGAAGTTTCTCTGCGCACCTGGGGGGAGTGGGGCAGGGTCCTTGAGCGTGGCAGACATTGTCGCCTTGCTATTTCTACTTAGATCCAGCAGGACTGTAGCTCCTGCTCCTGTTGTTAATCTTCCTTGAAATGTCAGGGCAGACAGACTCAAAGTGGCTCAGCCCAGGGGCCCCTCTGCCTCCTGCCTCAGTTGCCCGAGGGCACATCTGGTCCCCATCGAGCCTGAGGCAGCATCTGGGGTGGCCGCACTCACGTGGTGTGGTCTCTCCCCAGGCTGTGCTCTGTGCAGTTGGAACACTCTGCCCTAAAGATCACAAAATCAGTTTAAAAAAAGAAATCAGCGCCTCTGAACTGCAGAACCTGCAGTGTGAGCACGACACCCTGCTGGAGAGGCACAACCGGGTACTCCAGGAAGCCGTGAGCAAGGAGGCCGAGCTCCGGGAGAAGTAAGGCCGGCAGCATGACGTGGGGCGCCAGGCAGCAGCGCGTGTTTGCTGAGGCTCCCTGCTCGGGGCTCGAGCGATGTGGACTGAAGGTGGGAGTAGGGCTTCCGGAGGCTTGGCCGGGGCTTCTGCCCCAGAGCACCCCCTCTTGCTCATGCTGTATTGGCTTTTCTTGCCCACCCACTCCTCTCTGCTGTGCCCTCATGACCCCGTGCTTCCTTCCAGCCCAGCGTCAGAGTTTGGTGGTTCTCCTTTCTCTCCAGCGGAAGACATTCTGAGAGCTGCTTACTGAGCTCCTGTCTTCTTTGGAAACAAGAATTTTGCAGAGAGACCGGGGTGTAGAGAGGCAGAGTCTACTAGAAGCGCAGTGGTGGGAGCCCCCAGAGAAACCAGGCTGAGCTGCACACCCAGTACAGTGTGTGGTTGTCCTCACCTCTCCATAGGCACTGAGGGTTTAATCACTCACACAGGCACAATCTTCCGGGTCTTTCCCACCTCTGCTCTGCTTTGTTTCCCACCTCTGCTCTGACCCAGGCCCTCCTGACACACACTTTGTTTAGCCAAGGTGGGGCCCCTTCAGGGTCTTCAGGAGATGGGCAGCATGCATTACAGAAGAGCACCCTCCTTTCGACCCCTGAGAAGTTTCTCTGCGCACCTGGGGGGAGTGGGGCAGGGTCCTTGAGCGTGGCAGACATTGTCGCCTTGCTATTTCTACTTAGATCCAGCAGGACTGTAGCTCCTGCTCCTGTTGTTAATCTTCCTTGAAATGTCAGGGCAGACAGACTCAAAGTGGCTCAGCCCAGGGGCCCCTCTGCCTCCTGCCTCAGTTGCCCGAGGGCACATCTGGTCCCCATCGAGCCTGAGGCAGCATCTGGGGTGGCCGCACTCACGTGGTGTGGTCTCTCCCCAGGCTGTGCTCTGTGCAGTTGGAACACTCTGCCCTGAAGGCCGAGCACACGCAGACCGTGGGTCAGCTCTCAGCCCAGCACGAGACCCTGTGCAGCAGCTTCCGGGAGCAGGTGCGGCAGCTGCAGGAGGAGCACCGGAGGACCGTGGAGACGCTGCAGCAGCAGCTGTGCCAGCTAGAGACCCAGCCCCTGCAGCCCCGCAGCGAGCTGGCCACACAGAGTATGTATGAGTGCTCAGACCCACTGCCTGCCCTGCCCGCACGGCCACAGGGCGGTGGTCTGCTCGCTGAGAGGAGACATGGACTCTGAGCCTCCTACACTTCTGCAGCAGCCTCTGCTCTCCACAGGCTGCCAGCTTTACATGGTTGGATTTTCTTTTCCTCTTCTCCTCACACACACTCAGTGTCAAGCACCGTGTCCAGATTCCAGTTTCCACTGCGTCCACTCAGTGTTCTTTAGCACTTCTTGAAACACGTTTGGTTTTTTAATCCAAAATTCTAGAGAACACTGTAATTGAAGGGTCATTTGGCCAAACACAGCTTCTTCCCTTTGTTGACTTAAAAAAAGATGAACAACTTGGGAGTTGTGGGTTAAGTTTTATTTGGGACTCAATTAGGACTGCCGCCTGGGAGGCAGCACCTCAGATAGCTCTGAGAGACTGCTCCAAAGAGGCAGCAGGAGGAAAATCAATATATAAGGTTTTGATGAAGGGAACTTTCAATACTGTTTTACAAAGGGGGGTTTTGGTTAGTTTCGAGGATCTGGTGTCACCATAAAGGGAGTTAGAGCTTTTTTAGGTGTGAGGAGGCAGGATTGAGATCATAAAATCTGTTCCTAAAAACATCTGCCTGTCCAGAGACCTGTCCCACCAGATCCTCTGGAACACAGAGTGCCTCCCTCCACCCTGAACTCCCTCAGGGGTGCTGAGAGGCAGCAGCTGTCACAGCACAGCGGTCAGTCTCCACAGGGTGGATGGCAAGTGCCCTTGTTGTCCAGTTGTTTCAGTAAAATTGGTAAGTGCCACTTTGTGACTGACACCTTCCAAGTTTCTAGTTAGTGGAGCTTCCGTTCAGCCACACACTCGACTTCCATTCTGCTTCCCGGAAGAAATGAGAGCCCCTCAGCAAAGATGAGGCCCCAGTCAGTGCTGGGTGTCAACTTAACACTTAATACTGATCCCTCATCACCAGGGTCACTCCTCAGGACCAAAACTAGCTTCTAGGAAATGTAAAATAAGCCGAGAGCCATCAGGAAGGGACCAGCCAGGGAACACTGGAACAGTAGAATAAGCTGTGAGCACACAGTTAGAAACCTGAGGAGGTGCTTCCAGAAGGAGCTGAGGGGAGGTGAGAGAGGTGAGGCTAACGGGAATGCTCGCCTGTGACAGGCTCTGCAGCCTCTGGCCAGGCTCTGGAATTGCTCCCTCCCTGAGCTTTCTTGGGGTTATAAAGGAGCTGCTATCCTGGTTGTATGCTGAGCTGGTGACTAGCAAGCCTGGAGCTTGGCCAGAGCAACGTGAAAGTCAGCCCGCCCTGAATTCGGGGCTCTTGCCTGCATGCTCGTAATGGATCAATAGATAGCAGGAACCCTACGGGCAGAGTGTGAGGCCCGTGGTTGGCGAGTGGAGGTTCACAGCTGACCTCAGCAAGGGTGACGTGTCCGTCGTTTGCAGCACTGGAAACACCCAGCCTGAGGAGCAGCCAGAGTCCAGTTGGAGGTTTCTGTAGCTGCACTGTGGTGTCTGATGTTTACCCTAGCACCGTAGCAAGTGCTGCCTCTAGTGAGTGGCCTTAATGCTTAGAGTTCAGGAACGGGCTGCTTGGGGCGGGCATAGAAGGTCTCTCTGCATCTTTGCTTGTCTTCTTGTTATTTAGGGTCCCTGCCGTGGGGTTATCCCTGGAGTCACCATACCTTTACTGTTGTCTCTGCTGGTGCTGAGTCTATGATTCTGAGCATCTTCCACTTATTCTTTAAAGATTATGTGACAGGACCAGCTTCTTCCCTGCAACCTCTGAGGAACCTTCGAGAAAGGAGGAGTGCTGACCTTCTGCCTCTGGACGTGCAGGCCACAGCCCGGGAGGAGGGGAGGCATGGAGACAACAGACCTGGAGCTGGGCTCTCCCACCAGCACCCCTGTGCAGTCCCTGGAGCAGCTGCTCAGTTCTCCTGAAGCCAGGCTTGGTACGCCTGTCTGACTCTGCCATCCTATCTAACATCATCTCATTTATAAGTGCTCTTTTGAGCAACTGTAACAAGGTTTTTTTTCAGTGTTACCCCTTTACAAGTGGAAGACTCTTTCCATCTTTCACCGAGGTTTAAAAAGGGCCCTAAGGGACCAGCCAGGGAACACTGGAACAGTAGAATAAGCTGTGAGCACACAGTTAGAAACCTGAGGAGGTGCTTCCAGAAGGAGCTGAGGGAGGTGAGAGAGGTGAGGCTAACGGAATGCTCGCCTGTGACAGGCTCTGCAGCCTCTGGCCAGGCTCTGGAATTGCTCCTCCTGAGCTTTCTTGGGGTTATAAAGGAGCTGCTATCCTGGTTGTATGCTGAGCTGGTGACTAGCAAGCCTGGAGCTTGGCCAGAGCAACGTGAAAGTCAGCCCGCCCTGAATTCGGGGCTCTTGCCTGCATGCTCGTAATGGATCAATAGATAGCAGGAACCCTACGGGCAGAGTGTGAGGCCCGTGGTTGGCGAGTGGAGGTTCACAGCTGACCTCAGCAAGGGTGACGTGTCCGTCGTTTGCAGCACTGGAAACACCCAGCCTGAGGAGCAGCCAGAGTCCAGTTGGAGGTTTCTGTAGCTGCACTGTGGTGTCTGATGTTTACCCTAGCACCGTAGCAAGTGCTGCCTCTAGTGAGTGGCCTTAATGCTTAGAGTTCAGGAACGGGCTGCTTGGGGCGGGCATAGAAGGTCTCTCTGCATCTTTGCTTGTCTTCTTGTTATTTAGGGTCCCTGCCGTGGGGTTATCCCTGGAGTCACCATACCTTTACTGTTGTCTCTGCTGGTGCTGAGTCTATGATTCTGAGCATCTTCCACTTATTCTTTAAAGATTATGTGACAGGACCAGCTTCTTCCCTGCAACCTCTGAGGAACCTTCGAGAAAGGAGGAGTGCTGACCTTCTGCCTCTGGACGTGCAGGCCACAGCCCGGGAGGAGGGGGAGGGCATGGAGACAACAGACCTGGAGCTGGGCTCTCCCACCAGCACCCCTGTGCAGTCCCTGGAGCAGCTGCTCAGTTCTCCTGAAGCCAGGCTTGGTACGCCCCTGTCTGACTCTGCCATCCTATCTAACATCATCTCATTTATAAGTGCTCTTTTGAGCAACTGTAACAAGGTTTTTTTTTTTTTCAGTGTTACCCCCTTTACAAGTGGAAGATTTTCCTACAGAATGAAACAATTTGTCCAATGCTAGTTCTGCCAGAGCTTGGGCCAGCCAAAGGAGCTGGATGCTCTGCGGGGGTGGAGGGGTCAAAGTGCATTCCTGAGCTTCCAGAGATGCCCGTGTCACTGTCCCTCCTGAGGGAGCTGCGTCTGCTGCCTTAACTGCAGTGAAGCCGGGCCCTGTCTCTCATCTGTACTGCTTGTCCCAGCTCAGAGGACTCTGACCAGCACCCCTGGAGGCTCCAGGATCTGGAGTGAGGACAGCTGTGTCCTGGCTCCAGGCCCTGGTTGGTGGACTCCGCCATGCCCCCACCCCAGGAGCACACCACACAAGAGTCTACATCTTCCTGGATCACGTGCAGCCTCATAGCTGGGGCGTTCGGGGTGGACCTGCAGAGCCAAGTGTCAGTGCTGGGGTGTTTTCTTACTTACTTGTTAGAATCTTCCGCTGTGACCCATTGTTTGTGGGATTAATGTTGGGATAAATCCTTGCAGAGCCGCCTGCATGGCATGCTGAGTTCACCAAAGAAGAGCTGGCTCAGAAGCTCAGTTCCACCACAAAGAGTGCTGACCACTTGAACAGCCTGCTTCGGGAGACTGAAGCCACCAACGCCATCCTCATGGAGCAGATTAAGGTGAGGGGACGCTGCTTCTAGAAAGCCCTCTGCACAGCCTGGCCTGGGCCCATGTAGCCAGCACACGTCTGGGCATCAGTCACAGTGTCCTCACTGCCCCTTTGTTATCATTTTGGGGAACAAGGAGGAGGCACGCTGCCATCTGCCATGTTAACTGTCTCTACTCACTTCTCTGATGCCAGCTCCTGAAGAGTGAAGTCAGGCGGCTGGAACGGAACCAGGAACGGGAGAAGTCGGCTGCCAACCTGGAGTACCTGAAGAACGTGCTTCTGCAGTTCATCCTCCTGAAGCCGGGCAGCGAGCGGGCACGGCTGCTGCCCGTGGTGGACACCATGCTGCAGCTCAGCCCTGAGGAGAAGGCCCGGCTGGCAGCGGCTGCCCAAGGTGTGGGGGGTGGGGCATCAGCGGCTCTGGACCTGTGTGTCCATGTGTGTGCTTGAGATGTTGGCTCTGACATTTGGGCCCACACAGCAGGTAATAGGCAGGGTCCAGTGTGACTTTTCCTTCCTTGAAACTGGACTTGTGACCCTAGCATTGAATTCTGCACACTAGTGCAGTTTTTCCTTCTGTCGTGCTGTGTGTCCCATGTTGGGCATCCTCACCCTGACGCCAGGGTCCTCACTACGGGGCCTCACTAGAGAAGTGTCCCCGGGGTGCACAGGGAGCAGGCGTTCCCTCCTGCATCTCACACCTCTAGAGGGGTCTCCACACCCAGGAAGGACACGTGGAAGCTCTCCATCATGGCAGATGTTCTGGTGAGAAGCCGCTGTGGCCCAGCTGTTGCTCCTCATAGACAGTGAGGCAGCGCACCTTTTTTCTCTGGTTGCTTTAAGAGTTTTTTCTCTCCTTCTTCAGGGGTGTTTCCCTTTTATGTGATCAGAGGAAGCCGCTGAATGAGGAGAGGCAGCAGGAAGCACCACCTGATTCCCACATGAGGGACAGATAGTGGGGACACTGCTGGGCAGGGTGGGCTGTCACTCCCTGTGTAGTACGTGGTATTGGTTGCATGTTCGGGGTGCTGCCTGCAAGTCAGCACACCTGCTTCACATGCATCCAGTCCAGCAGGCTCACAGATTCTGCTTCTCTGCTCCTGATGTATGATCTGTGAGACGTCAGTTTTGTCCCCCAGGAAGTGGCCACATGACACTTTACTTCGCAGTCGGGACCCTAGCCTTCTGCTTCAGGAGACAGAACGTTGTCTCCCTGCACCGCACGCCCCGTGGGGCCAGGTGCTGCCGCTGAGATGCACTTGAGAGAGAGGAAGGCCATGGATGCTGCAGCTGAGACAGGTGTGTAGTGTGAAGAGTAACTCTCTGTTTTGCCCCACAGGTGAGGAAGAGAGTGCGCCCCGCTCCTCGGGCTGGGCGTCCTACCTGCACAGCTGGTCTGGACTCCGGTAGGCTGACAGGAAAGCTGTTGGTAAACCAGACCGAGCCCATTTGGCAAAAAGGCTCGTGTACGTCACTGTCGTTCTTTGGCCCAAAACTGTATGTATGTAATTCACATCTCTGTGTGTGTGTCCATGCGTGTGTCAGAAGAATGGAAGAAGCTCAGCCTGTGGTGAATGTCCAGCAGGCGGAGTGTGGACGTGACCCCGAAACCTTGCGCCCTCCCCGCCACCCCGAGACCCAGGAGCAGTGCCACTCCCTCCCTCTGGACCCTCAGGCCACCCTAGGTCAGGCTATGCTGTGAATTCTCAAGTTGAACTAAATTTTGGTACTGTACCAGCTGGAATTTAGGCTTTAAAAGAACATTGTAAGACCATTTTCTCACAAGTTCAGAACTGCAGGTCGATTGTGCCTATCGACAGATTGTTAAAGAAAACTTGTGAGTTAGAATGTGAAGGAAGAGACTTTCTTGGTGAAGCTGACATGTTTATGAAGTAAATATGCTGCAGTCCGCTCCAAGTCTAAGTGAACATGGGATTCGTTTCCTTATTTCCTTTAACAAACTGTTCTGTTCTCTCTAGAGCGTGTTACCTCAAACTGGTTCTGTGCTTGGAAGCCCTGGTCTCCATATCCCCAGGTTGGGGAACTCCTCCGGGGGTCTGCCCGGGTCCCTGTTGTGTTTCAGGGGCTTCTACGCTGGGAAGTCGCTCTCTTCCCCAGAGAGACTTCCACGGGACCCCGACTGTCACTCAGTGTCCACAAGATGGTGCTCCTGTGCTGCACAGAGGCCTTGGGGAGCAGCTCCTGGTGGGGGGATACTTGGTGCCTCTGAGTATTCTGTGGACTGCCTCAGAAATGCATTCTTAAATGACCCGTGTGAGAAGTCTGTTTTAATATTGATATGTTGAAAATCACCTCACAATATGCTCTGTGAAATTCTCTTGGCTTTTGGTCCGTGTTCTGATTTTTGGTTCCAGCTGGTGAGCTGACATTGTACTCTGGTTACAGAAATGTTGGTTTCCAGTTTACTTTAACTGAAATTTGCTGCTGACATGTTGAGTTTGTTCTTTAAAAGATATCTCCGTATCTGACCTTCCTCTTGTTTCAGAACAAACCTAACTTTTTGCATTTTTGAACTGCAGGGGAAAGGCTGTTGGTAAACCAGACCGAGCCCATTTGGCAAAAAGGCTCGTGTACGTCACTGTCGTTCTTTGGCCCAAAACTGTATGTATGTAATTCACATCTCTGTGTGTGTGTCCATGCGTGTGTCAGAAGAATGGAAGAAGCTCAGCCTGTGGTGAATGTCCAGCAGGCGGAGTGTGGACGTGACCCCGAAACCTTGCGCCCTCCCCGCCACCCCGAGACCCAGGAGCAGTGCCACTCCCTCCCTCTGGACCCTCAGGCCACCCTAGGTCAGGCTATGCTGTGAATTCTCAAGTTGAACTAAATTTTGGTACTGTACCAGCTGGAATTTAGGCTTTAAAAGAACATTGTAAGACCATTTTCTCACAAGTTCAGAACTGCAGGTCGATTGTGCCTATCGACAGATTGTTAAAGAAAACTTGTGAGTTAGAATGTGAAGGAAGAGACTTTCTTGGTGAAGCTGACATGTTTATGAAGTAAATATGCTGCAGTCCGCTCCAAGTCTAAGTGAACATGGGATTCGTTTCCTTATTTCCTTTAACAAACTGTTCTGTTCTCTCTAGAGCGTGTTACCTCAAACTGGTTCTGTGCTTGGAAGCCCTGGTCTCCATATCCCCAGGTTGGGGAACTCCTCCGGGGGTCTGCCCGGGTCCCTGTTGTGTTTCAGGGGCTTCTACGCTGGGAAGTCGCTCTCTTCCCCAGAGAGACTTCCACGGGACCCCGACTGTCACTCAGTGTCCACAAGATGGTGCTCCTGTGCTGCACAGAGGCCTTGGGGAGCAGCTCCTGGTGGGGGGATACTTGGTGCCTCTGAGTATTCTGTGGACTGCCTCAGAAATGCATTCTTAAATGACCCGTGTGAGAAGTCTGTTTTAATATTGATATGTTGAAAATCACCTCACAATATGCTCTGTGAAATTCTCTTGGCTTTTGGTCCGTGTTCTGATTTTTGGTTCCAGCTGGTGAGCTGACATTGTACTCTGGTTACAGAAATGTTGGTTTCCAGTTTACTTTAACTGAAATTTGCTGCTGACATGTTGAGTTTGTTCTTTAAAAGATATCTCCGTATCTGACCTTCCTCTTGTTTCAGAACAAACCTAACTTGTGAATGTATTAATGAAAATGCATTTATTTCAGAACTGACTTTAAAAATTTAGTTTTTTTTACTTTATAAACTGTGAATATGAGTATGCCAGCAGCATATGAGGTAACTGTTATAATATATAAATAAATTTCATTTTCTCCTTAGGTCCAGGACTCTGAAGTCTGTATCAACCTGTTTTGAAATACAGTCTCTACTTATGGGTGTAATAATAGAAATGCCTTGTTGCATGATCAGAAATTATGACTTCAATTACAGAAGGGCTCTGCCTCCCTGGGTTCCAGAAGAACCCAGGGGAAGAGAGGACGTATAATGATTATTTTAACATTTCTATTAAACGTATTGGACTGGACAGCATGTTGTTATGCCTCCTCTGTTACCTTAGCTGCGGCCTCCTGGAGCTGGTCTGTAAAAGGGGTTTCAGGTCTGCCATCTTTACCAGTTTGGAGTGGGACCTCCAACCTCCAGTGCTTGGCTTGGGGGGCTCAGGCCATCCTGTGGATCCGCGGGTCCTCTGGTTGAAGCTGGAGGCCATCCAGCCTTTACGTGGGCACCTCTCCAGTACTGGGGTCTCCTGTGCTCCAGTGTGAATGGAGACTCGCGTTTCTTTACACAGACGTGGAGCACTCACCAACAGAGTGGGTGTCCTCTACACACGGTGGCTGACGAGAGCGAGCAGTGCCTTGGAGATGCGACTCTGGTGTCAGTGAACAGAGCCTGCAGAAACGCACGTGTGGTTTGTGTGAACACAGCAGTGGTGCTTGCTGCAAGACTGTTCTGTTAGTTTCCTGTCTGGAAATCAGCCGTGACAAGGCTTCCCTGCTGGTTCAGGGCGGAAGGACCCACCTGCCAGTGCAGGAGACAGATCAGTCCCAGGGTGGGAAGACCCCTTGGAGGAGGACATGCCAGCCACTCCAGTGTCCTCTCCTGGAGACTCCCATGGACAGAGGAGCCGGGTGGGCGACAACCCATGGGGTCGCAGAGGCAGACACGACTGAGTGCACCACACGCCATGACATGCGATCAGCTGTAACTTCAGAAGGAGCCCAGGTCAGCCTGCTACAACTTGGCGGTGACTCCTGGCTGATTTTCACCCAACATGTGGGTGTTTATGTATGGGTTTAACTTGTGAATGTATTAATGAAAATGCATTTATTTCAGAACTGACTTTAAAAATTTAGTTTTTTTTACTTTATAAACTGTGAATATGAGTATGCCAGCAGCATATGAGGTAACTGTTATAATATATAAATAAATTTCATTTTCTCCTTAGGTCCAGGACTCTGAAGTCTGTATCAACCTGTTTTGAAATACAGTCTCTACTTATGGGTGTAATAATAGAAATGCCTTGTTGCATGATCAGAAATTATGACTTCAATTACAGAAGGGCTCTGCCTCCCTGGGTTCCAGAAGAACCCAGGGGAAGAGAGGACGTATAATGATTATTTTAACATTTCTATTAAACGTATTGGACTGGACAGCATGTTGTTATGCCTCCTCTGTTACCTTAGCTGCGGCCTCCTGGAGCTGGTCTGTAAAAGGGGTTTCAGGTCTGCCATCTTTACCAGTTTGGAGTGGGACCTCCAACCTCCAGTGCTTGGCTTGGGGGGCTCAGGCCATCCTGTGGATCCGCGGGTCCTCTGGTTGAAGCTGGAGGCCATCCAGCCTTTACGTGGGCACCTCTCCAGTACTGGGGTCTCCTGTGCTCCAGTGTGAATGGAGACTCGCGTTTCTTTACACAGACGTGGAGCACTCACCAACAGAGTGGGTGTCCTCTACACACGGTGGCTGACGAGAGCGAGCAGTGCCTTGGAGATGCGACTCTGGTGTCAGTGAACAGAGCCTGCAGAAACGCACGTGTGGTTTGTGTGAACACAGCAGTGGTGCTTGCTGCAAGACTGTTCTGTTAGTTTCCTGTCTGGAAATCAGCCGTGACAAGGCTTCCCTGCTGGTTCAGGGCGGAAGGACCCACCTGCCAGTGCAGGAGACAGATCAGTCCCAGGGTGGGAAGACCCCTTGGAGGAGGACATGCCAGCCACTCCAGTGTCCTCTCCTGGAGACTCCCATGGACAGAGGAGCCGGGTGGGCGACAACCCATGGGGTCGCAGAGGCAGACACGACTGAGTGCACCACACGCCATGACATGCGATCAGCTGTAACTTCAGAAGGAGCCCAGGTCAGCCTGCTACAACTTGGCGGTGACTCCTGGCTGATTTTCACCCAACATGTGGGTGTTTATGTATGGGTTTACCTGCCTGAAAAATGTGATTACATGGGAAAACCAACCAAGTCCTGATGTTCAAGTTGTTACTCTTTAAAATATAGGCTCCTATGAGTTGAACATGGAGTACGATGAGGAAACGTGATTTCAGTTTCAACGGTGCATGTGACCACCTGGTCTGTCTTGGAGGATGGGGCCACACCCACCCATGAGATGTCCCCGCTCGTCTGTCCTCACCCTCCTGTCTGGGGACGGAGGACACCCCTCTATCCCCTGCCATGACCATGCAAAGACAAGGAAACCCATCTGTAGTCACCTAGACCCAGGTGCAGGGTTCTACCTGAGATGAACCAATTAGACTTGGAGTGTGGGCTTGGAACTGAAGGTGAGTCCATTCCATGAACCTGAAGTGTGACGTGTAAACACGGGTGCTCCAGATACTCAGAAGGAGCCAGGAACACTGGCCAGCAGCAACAGGAAGGCTCAACTGAGATGCAGAGTTCATGGAAGTGTGGGTGGGGGAGTTCAGAGCCTTCATTAAAAATACAGAACCAGCTGTTGATGTTACAGTTACCATAAAAAATGAATAAAATTAAGCAGACTATGAAAAAGAAACATTGTAATCTAGGAGCCTCAGCATTTAGTAGTCTTGGAATATAGAAATTTTCAAAGAAACCTTTGCACAGCAAGTGGCATACAGGATCCTGGTTCCTCGAAGGGTCAAATCTGTGCCCCTGCACCGGAGCATGGTGTCTTAACCACCGGAGCACCAGGAGGTCCCTAAGGAAGTGTTTTTAACTCTTTAGCTTTGGTAATGCTTATGTGTAAAAAGAATTCTTTTAGGGCTTCCCTGGTGGTCCAGTGGGTAAAGAGTCTGCCTTGCAGTACGGGGTGCACCCGTCCGATCCCTATCCCCAGCTGGGAAGATCCCACGTGCCGCAGAGTAGCTGGACCGGTGTGTCCAATTACGAGCCAGTGCTCTGGAGCACATGCGTCCAGAGCCGGTGCTCTGCAATCAGAGAGGCTGCTGTGACGAGAGACCCACACAGGCCAAAGAATAAAAAGATGGATGAAAATAAATGACTTAAAGGCAAAAAGAATGTGGTTATTATTTTTTTTTTTTGGCCACTTCTGTTGATCTTTCATTTGTTTATCTTTGTTCTGTGGCCTGCCTTTGTGGGCCTCCCATCACAGTGGTCTCACAGAGCACCAACTCTGGGTGCATGCACTCCAGAGCTCCGGCTCGGAACTTGAACACATTGGTCCAGCCGCTCCATGGCACGTGGAATCTTCCCAGGCCAGGGATCAAACCAGCACCCTTTGCATTGCAAGGCGGTGTCCTTACCTACAGGACCACCAGGGAATCCCTGTTTTGGTTTTATTTTTTTAAAGTGTTCTTTTAAAAGCATATGCTGAAATATTTATTTAAATCATATTTCACTATATTAATACGGGAGGAGGGAAAAGTGTTAGTGTAAAAGGAGAGGGTGAACAGAGTTTATGGTGGTTTTGTCATAACAGATTTGTTTTAAGCATTCTTTTCCCATACACCCAAAGCATACGTTTTTCTTTCTTTCTTTTTTTACATAATTTGTACTTTTTTTTTTTTTTTAGTATTTATTAAGATATAACTTTTTGTTGTTATCCAGTCACTCATTCATGTCTGACTCTTTGTGACCCCATGAACTGTAGCACTCCAGGCTTCCCTGTCCTTCACCATCTCCCGGACTTTGCTCAAACTCGTGTCCATTGAGTCAGTGATGCCATCCAACCATCTCATCCTCTGTCATTCTCTTCTCATTTCTTCCAGCATCAGGGTCTTTTCCAATGAGTTGGGTCTTTGTATCAGGTGGCAAAAGTATCAGAGCTTCAGCATCTGTCCTTCTGGTGAATATTCACGATTGATTTCCTTCAGGATTGACTGGTTTGATTTCCTTGCTGCCAAGGGCCTCTCAAGAGTCTTCTCAAGCACCACAGTTTGAAAGCTTCAATTCTTCAGTGCTCAGCCTTCTTTATGGTCCAACTCTCACATCCATACATGACTACTGGGAAAACCATAGCTTTGACTATGGTTTACATATAAAATTCATTGTTTAAAGTGTACAACTGAATGGCTGTAGTGTAGTCACAGGACTGTGAAACCATCCCCATGTTAGAAATTCTCTTCATTCAAGGAAGAAGCTCCCTACGCCTTGGCAGCCCTTTCCCCGACTAACCCTTCCCGCCTTTGGCAACCACTGATCTGCTGTCTGTAGATTTGCCTGTTTGTATAATTCCAGTTACATTGCAACTAACTTGTTCCTAATCTCCAAATAAAAATAATGACCTCATAGGATTAAATGACATGTTGCAGTAAGGCTGCCTCAGCAGCGTCTGGTATGTAGGAAACATACAGTAAGCGGTGGAGGGTTTTGTATTCCGCTTCACATTTGTAATTAGGACTTCCCAGGTGGCCCAGTGGTAAAGAATCCACCTGCCAATGCAAGATACGCCAGAGATGTGGATTTGATCTCTGGGTGGGGAAGGATCCCCTGAAGAAGGCAATGGCAACCCACTCCAGTATTCTTCCCTGGGAAATGCCATGGACAGAGGAGCCTGGCTGAATATGGTTCATGGGGTCACAGAGTGGGAGGCAACTGAGCACATACCACACAGGTGATGACAGACTCGTTTCCTGCACGGGGTCGCAAAGAGTTGGACAAGACTGAGTGACTAACACTTTCACTTTTTTTTTTTTTTTTTAAGATTTATTTATTTATTTACTTTGGGCGGGGGTCGGTTTGGGGAGGGAAGGGAGCAGGCGGGCCACTTCTATTGGTCTTTCATTTCTCTATGTTCATCCGTCTTTGTTCTTTGGCTCCTGTGGGCCTCCCATCACGGTGCTGTCTGTCGTTGCAGAGCTCCGGCTCTGGGCACATGCACTCCAGAGCTCCGGCTCGGTAATTGGACACATGGGTCCAGCTGCTCTGCGGCACGTGGGATCTTCCCAGGCCAGGGCTCGAACCGGCGCCCCTTGCACTGCAAGGCGGTGTCCTTACCCACTAGACCACCAGGGGAAGCCCGACACTTTCACTTTTATCCAGAATATTGCAATTTCAGCTAGCCGTGTGCCTTGTATCTTTCTTGGTAGCTTAGAAGAAAACAGGCATTTGGTTTTTGTTTGGTTTTGGATCAACTTTAAGTGGTACGCTGTTTTCATAACCTGTTTCTGCACCCTGAGAACAAGCCATGGCTTCTTATTACCAGAAGCCCGTACTCCGTGGAGAGCCCTTCTGTTCCGACTTCAGTCTTTATTCTCATTGACTCTGTGAAGCCTGGCCTGCCTGGCTTCTGAGAATCTATCTCCCTTCTCCCGGGTGTATTTTCTGGTTGCTTTGTCTGTCTGAGCTTAGGTATGATTGTGACTCACTACCCTGAGGCAGGTGGGAGAGGACCAGGAGGGATGTCTAGTGGAGCAAAGGTGGGAGAAAATAGAAAACCCCACAGATGTCTTTCAGTGAAGGGAGTTATTTTAAAATTAAGAAAATTTATAAACATGTGAAACAAGTAGTGAACTGACCTTGTTCCCATAGCGTATAAGGTTCTAGAAAGAGTCGCCCTTTGCTAAGAGCAATCATAGAGGATTGCTTTCAGTATCTTGTCTGTACACAAAAGCACAACTTTTATTATTTAGAACCAAAAGTAGAGGCTAAAATTCAGACCCATTCTGAGCAATCGAACAGATGATTGTTTATTTTAGTGCAGCTTAAGATTATACGAAGACAATTCCCAAAGAGTGAAATACAGTTTTTCATAAAGTGTGGCTCCGTAGTAGTCTGTGGAATAATGTATCAATACATACCTCCTACAGCAAGCAAAGTTAGGAACATTCCACATTTTGTGATGTTATTGTAAGTTGAAAACTCATGTTCAGTACGGGACCGTGGCCAGTGTTTAATTTGTGTGATTCATTCTGAGTTTCTGACTGAGGTCACTCTCTGGCCTGTGTGTTTCGCCTGGGACTCATAAAATATGTAGTTGACTTCATGACTGTACTATTTCTGCTTCTTTTCCTGGAAAAGGAGAAATTCACGTCAGCTTTCCAACTGCCTTGCAAAGGACAACTTTGAAATATTTAAAAATGAATTCCTCTTTTCTAGAACTGCTCTAATACAGTAGCCAGTGTTCACATGTGGATTTTGAAAGACTGGTAAGTATTTATTCCACACTGGGACCTCCTGTAAGTATGAAATACACACTGGGTTTGAAAATAGCTTGTTTCTCTGAGACAACTAAAGAAACAGAAACAGACAGTGCTTTGGCAGGATTGACCAGGAGAAGCAGAAAGATAACACATACAAATAATTTCATTAATAATCAGGAGACATATAATGGGGCCTTCACCGGTAAAGAATCCACCTGCCAGTGCAGGAGACAACAGACCCGGCTTTGATCCCTGTCTCTGGAAGATCTCCTAGAGGAGGAAATGGCAACCCACTCCAGTGTTCCTTCAGGAGAATCCCATGGACAGAGCAGGCTGGTGTGCTACCGTCCATGAGGTTGTGAAGAGTTGGACATGACTGAGCATGAATGTATATAACAGAAGAAGCAGAATTTTTAAAAACAGATTAATGTGAACAGTTATAATGTTAACAATTTTGAAACTAGAGGTGAAGTATACTAATTTCTTTAAAACTTAAACTTGAAATTTACTCAATGTATTGTTTATGATGATCATGTAGAATTTAAAAGCTTGAAAAATCCTATAATTAGAGTCGAAATTGAAATGGCATTTGAAGTCTCAAGAAAACACAAAGTCTAAGTGGATTTGCAGCCATGTTCCATCAAGCTGTCAAGTAACAATTGTCCCAACTCAATAGACTTAATCAGGCAATAAAAAAAGGAAATACTTTCAAAATTATTCTAAAAGGCCATCATAAACCCTGATAGCTTTTCTCTTCCCTCAAATGGCAGCATACTAAACAAATTTTCCTCTTGTTTTATTTCCTTACTTACAATGTGCCATGGAGGTTGTTGTTCAATCATTAGGTCTCTGTTACTACAAATCATCTGCTTTATTTTTTTAGCTGCGGTAAAATATACATAAGATTGACCTTAAACACTTTCATGACATATTTCTGCTTCTTTTCCTGGAAAAGGAGAAATTCACGTCAGCTTTCCAACTGCCTTGCAAAGGACAACTTTGAAATATTTAAAAATGAATTCCTCTTTTCTAGAACTGCTCTAATACAGTAGCCAGTGTTCACATGTGGATTTTGAAAGACTGGTAAGTATTTATTCCACACTGGGACCTCCTGTAAGTATGAAATACACACTGGGTTTGAAAATAGCTTGTTTCTCTGAGACAACTAAAGAAACAGAAACAGACAGTGCTTTGGCAGGATTGACCAGGAGAAGCAGAAAGATAACACATACAAATAATTTCATTAATAATCAGGAGACATATAATGGGGCCTTCACCGGTAAAGAATCCACCTGCCAGTGCAGGAGACAACAGACCCGGCTTTGATCCCTGTCTCTGGAAGATCTCCTAGAGGAGGAAATGGCAACCCACTCCAGTGTTCCTTCAGGAGAATCCCATGGACAGAGCAGGCTGGTGTGCTACCGTCCATGAGGTTGTGAAGAGTTGGACATGACTGAGCATGAATGTATATAACAGAAGAAGCAGAATTTTTAAAAACAGATTAATGTGAACAGTTATAATGTTAACAATTTTGAAACTAGAGGTGAAGTATACTAATTTCTTTAAAACTTAAACTTGAAATTTACTCAATGTATTGTTTATGATGATCATGTAGAATTTAAAAGCTTGAAAAATCCTATAATTAGAGTCGAAATTGAAATGGCATTTGAAGTCTCAAGAAAACACAAAGTCTAAGTGGATTTGCAGCCATGTTCCATCAAGCTGTCAAGTAACAATTGTCCCAACTCAATAGACTTAATCAGGCAATAAAAAAAGGAAATACTTTCAAAATTATTCTAAAAGGCCATCATAAACCCTGATAGCTTTTCTCTTCCCTCAAATGGCAGCATACTAAACAAATTTTCCCTCTTGTTTTATTTCCTTACTTAAAATGTGCCATGGAGGTTGTTGTTCAATCATTAGGTCTCTGTTACTACAAATCATCTGCTTTATTTTTTTAGCTGCGGTAAAATATACATAAGATTGACCTTAAACACTTTCAAGTGTGCAGTTCAGTACTGTCAAGTATATTTACATTGTTCTACAACCAACCTCCAGGGCTTTTTCATCTTGTAAAACTGAAAGTGCACCTGTTATCAGTCAGTCAAAACTGACTTCCCTTCCCAAGCTCCTGGCCCCCACCATCTGCTTTCTGAGTTTGACATTCTCTAGGGACCCCAAATAAGTGGAATCACACAGTATTACCCTCTTTTGTCTGATTCATTTCATTCAGCATAATGTCCTGAAGGTTCATCATGTTGTATCATGTCAGAATTTACTTGCTTTTGAAGGCTGCACAGTAGTCCACTGGGTAGATGGACTCCCGTTTTGTTTATCCATTTCTCCATCTGTGGACCTGTCTTCACTTTTGGCTCTTGTCAACGTTGCTGGGAATGAACACGGGTATACAAATGTCTATTCAAATATCTGCTTTGAACTCTTTTGGATATATACTCAGGAGTGAGACTGCTGGATTATACGGTAGTTCCATTTTTAGTTTTCTTGAGGAACTTTCATAATCTTTGCCACCGTGCCTGCACCAACTTACACTCCCATCAAAAGTGCACAAGGGTCTCAATTTTTCCACCAACAGCATCCCAATCAACACTTGTTGACAGTAGCATTGCCCTGAACAGGCTTCCCTGGTGTCTCAGAAAGTTAAGAATCCACCTGTAATGCAGGAAACCTGGGTTTGGATCCTGGGTCAGGAAAATCCCATGGAAGATGGCCTGGCGAACCACTCCAGTATTCTTGCCTGGAGAATTCCATGGGCAGAGGAACCTGGTGGGCTACAGTCCATGAGGTCACAAAGAGTTGGACATGACTGAGCGATTAACACTTTGGCTTCACTTTTCTCCTGGATAGTGAGGTGGTTTTGATTTGCATTTCCCTAATGACTCTTGATGTTGAGCATCTTTCCATGTGATTATTGACTATTATTTTTTTAAAGAGTTGTGTTGCATTATAGGTATAAACTGTGATCTATTTAATGTTTTTTTCCCTTACTTAAAATGTGCCATGGAGGTTGTTGTTCAATCATTAGGTCTCTGTTAAAAATCATGCTTTATTTTTAGCTGCGGTAAAATATACATAAGACCTTAAACACTTTCAAGTGTGCAGTTCAGTACTGTCAAGTATATTTACATTGTTCTACAACCAACCTCCAGGGCTTTTCATCTTGTAAAACTGAAAGTGCACCTGTTATCAGTCAGTCAAAACTGACTTCCCTTCCCAAGCTCCTGGCCCCCACCATCTGCTTTCTGAGTTTGACATTCTCTAGGGACCCCAAATAAGTGGAATCACACAGTATTACCCTCTTTTGTCTGATTCATTTCATTCAGCATAATGTCCTGAAGGTTCATCATGTTGTATCATGTCAGAATTTACTTGCTTTTGAAGGCTGCACAGTAGTCCACTGGGTAGATGGACTCCCGTTTTGTTTATCCATTTCTCCATCTGTGGACCTGTCTTCACTTTTGGCTCTTGTCAACGTTGCTGGGAATGAACACGGGTATACAAATGTCTATTCAAATATCTGCTTTGAACTCTTTTGGATATATACTCAGGAGTGAGACTGCTGGATTATACGGTAGTTCCATTTTTAGTTTTCTTGAGGAACTTTCATAATCTTTGCCACCGTGCCTGCACCAACTTACACTCCCATCAAAAGTGCACAAGGGTCTCAATTTTTCCACCAACAGCATCCCAATCAACACTTGTTGACAGTAGCATTGCCCTGAACAGGCTTCCCTGGTGTCTCAGAAAGTTAAGAATCCACCTGTAATGCAGGAAACCTGGGTTTGGATCCTGGGTCAGGAAAATCCCATGGAAGATGGCCTGGCGAACCACTCCAGTATTCTTGCCTGGAGAATTCCATGGGCAGAGGAACCTGGTGGGCTACAGTCCATGAGGTCACAAAGAGTTGGACATGACTGAGCGATTAACACTTTGGCTTCACTTTTCTCCTGGATAGTGAGGTGGTTTTGATTTGCATTTCCCTAATGACTCTTGATGTTGAGCATCTTTCCATGTGATTATTGACTATTATTTTTTTAAAGAGTTGTGTTGCATTATAGGTATAAACTGTGATCTATTTAATGTTCTGGTGAAACGTTCTCAGTGGCTCTTAGAAGCAAACCTGCATTGGCCCTCCTGGTACATCCATTGTAGCCAGTTCTGTTCCACTACAACAAGCCCGCGCGCTCTGCCCCATTCTTCCTTGAGGCTCAGCTGTGACCCCGCTGGGCTTACTGGGTTCCCTGGAACCTTTCCTGAGAACCATCCTAAATGGGGTTTTCAGCGCTGCTGAGGCTCCAACAGCGACCCCACTGCCAGGACCAGGTCAGAGCGGAAATGACTTCACATCAGCACCGACACCGCCCACCCCCGTGGCTCATGGATTGATTTGGGGACGGTGGAGCTCGTGGGAGGGCGAACGTGCCCTGGACCCAGAGCCGGCTGGAGGTTCGGACCCCTGGCCCCAAGGCCTACTCTGGCGAGGCGGAGCCTCGGCGCAGGAGTCTGAGTCGAGGGTGGGGCGGGGCCTGTGTGGGGGCGGGGCCTGCATTACGGACGGAGGTTCCGGGATCCGGCCCGGGCGCAATGCAGTTCCGGCAGCTGTGCCGATGTGGGCGTGGCCTATAGGGAGGCGGGGCCGACATCCGGGAGGGAGGTTCCGGGGAGGGGGCAACGTGGGCGGGGCAAACCCCATGAGGGCGTGGTCTCCACGGCTCCGGCCCGCCCCTTCCTGCCTGGGCGCGCAGTGGAGAGCGGCGGCGGCGGCGGCGAGAGCGGCGCGTGGACGCGGCACAGGTTCGCTTGGCCGCCGGAGATGCTGGGCGTGGCGTCAGGAATGACCAACAGGTAAGATCGCGCCAGCGGTGACCCCGGAGCCGGAGCCACAGCCACGTCAGCGGCGCTGCCGGCTCCTCCTGCGGCGCGGCGGACGTCCTGCAGCCCGGGCCCGAGTGGACAGAGCCCGGGCCGCCCGCACGCCCGGCGCCCCCACCCGGCTCGGGTCGCTGGGGGCATCGGTGAGGGCGAGGACGGCTCACGGCTAGAGATTTACCGAGTTGGAAAGGAAACAGACTTTAAGGGCTGTTTTCTCGTTCATTAAACGTAAAGTGAGTCCGTGATCTCAACGTGTATAACGCAAGCTTCTTGAGAATAGCGTTTTCCCAAGCAAAAAACAGTGCGAAGAGAGCCGTGCTCGGTACATTTTGCAAGTATAAATGTGTGCATTTCCCTGCCTGGTCTGCCTTCAGCCCGCTGCGGCCGTTTTTGCTTGAAATCTTAAAAGAATCCGCTTCTACACAGACGTGTGGTTGAACGAGGGAGCTTCTCACGTAGCAGCGGTATTTTCCGTTATTACTCAGAAACCCTACCACTTTGTGTTTCTTAAACATGAGTTTGCTGGGGAGTCCGAAGCCTTATGGGAGCTTTTCACTCCTGTGACATTGAAATTCACCCGGCCTAAGTTTAAAGGGCTCGCTCCCCATTGCAACATCACGTGTTCCTCCTTTGGAAATGACTTCACATCAGCACCGACACCGCCCACCCCCGTGGCTCATGGATTGATTTGGGGACGGTGGAGCTCGTGGGAGGGCGAACGTGCCCTGGACCCAGAGCCGGCTGGAGGTTCGGACCCCTGGCCCCAAGGCCTACTCTGGCGAGGCGGAGCCTCGGCGCAGGAGTCTGAGTCGAGGGTGGGGCGGGGCCTGTGTGGGGGCGGGGCCTGCATTACGGACGGAGGTTCCGGGATCCGGCCCGGGCGCAATGCAGTTCCGGCAGCTGTGCCGATGTGGGCGTGGCCTATAGGGAGGCGGGGCCGACATCCGGGAGGGAGGTTCCGGGGAGGGGGCAACGTGGGCGGGGCAAACCCCATGAGGGCGTGGTCTCCACGGCTCCGGCCCGCCCCTTCCTGCCTGGGCGCGCAGTGGAGAGCGGCGGCGGCGGCGGCGAGAGCGGCGCGTGGACGCGGCACAGGTTCGCTTGGCCGCCGGAGATGCTGGGCGTGGCGTCAGGAATGACCAACAGGTAAGATCGCGCCAGCGGTGACCCCGGAGCCGGAGCCACAGCCACGTCAGCGGCGCTGCCGGCTCCTCCTGCGGCGCGGCGGACGTCCTGCAGCCCGGGCCCGAGTGGACAGAGCCCGGGCCGCCCGCACGCCCGGCGCCCCCACCCGGCTCGGGTCGCTGGGGGCATCGGTGAGGGCGAGGACGGCTCACGGCTAGATTTACCGAGTTGGAAAGGAAACAGACTTTAAGGGCTGTTTTCTCGTTCATTAAACGTAAAGTGAGTCCGTGATCTCAACGTGTATAACGCAAGCTTCTTGAGAATAGCGTTTTCCCAAGCAAAAAACAGTGCGAAGAGAGCCGTGCTCGGTACATTTTGCAAGTATAAATGTGTGCATTTCCCTGCCTGGTCTGCCTTCAGCCCGCTGCGGCCGTTTTTGCTTGAAATCTTAAAAGAATCCGCTTCTACACAGACGTGTGGTTGAACGAGGGAGCTTCTCACGTAGCAGCGGTATTTTCCGTTATTACTCAGAAACCCTACCACTTTGTGTTTCTTAAACATGAGTTTGCTGGGGAGTCCGAAGCCTTATGGGAGCTTTTCACTCTCTGTGACATTGAAATTCACCCTGGCCCCGAAGTTTTTCAAAGGGGCTCGCTCCCCATTGCAACATCACGTGTTCCTCCTTTGGAAAGTGTTGATTCACTGAGTTAGGCAGTTCTTCCAAATGTTAATACATCTCTTTATACAGTATTACTAACTAACATTTGTTAATATCACCTCTCATCGCCTCCTTAGAGGCTTTTTAAGTTTGAATCCCTCTCAAGCTCCAGATGGTGGATACACATTTTCCAACATTCTCAGTTGAAAGCTTGCTTTTTATTATTGGTAGGAAACTCTTGTCAATTGTTTTCTTCAAAGGAACAAACTGGCTTTGTTTAGTTTCAAGAAAGATCTGCCAAATGCAGGTCTAACAACCATAGGTTGTTATTCTTTCCGGTAAAAACAGTACACCGTGAAAAAAACCATCTGGAGTAGCAGGAACTGGGCCCCCCTGCTCACCTTGCAGACCATCGTTTACTGTGGCACGTGGCCCAAGTCCTTTATTCCCCACAAAAAATATAACAGAAGATCAGAGGTTAAGATTTAATAACATCGATAGGCTCTACTGCTTCATCAAGGACATTTTCCTGTTTCTGTGAAAACTTCTTGAAAATTAAATGGACACAAAATTTTAAGTACATATAAAATATGAAGAATGACAATACAGTGGATGCAGTATGACTTTAGAAAATCACCATGTCCCTTACTTTATTTATTTTTATTATTTTGGCTGCCCCACGCAGCATGTGGGATCTTAGTTTCCCAACCAGGGATCGATCCTGCATCCCTGCGTTCCTGCATCGAGACTGTGGAGTTTGAACCGCTGGACCACCAGGGAAGTCCCTAACCAGGTCACTTTAGGAGCCTCAGTCGCCTGGTCCCTTCGCATGGCCTTCCTGAGCTTTCCTCTAGCAGTCCCTTCCTTTTCCTTTTTTAGCTCAGAGTACATTCATAGTGTTGTGTGACCATCTCCAGCCCCAGAAACTCCACCATTAACCCACTTCCTTTCACCTCTCCTCTTTGATGCATCTCAATGTACATCATTTGCTGGGGAGTCCGAAGCCTTATGGGAGCTTTTCACTCTCTGTGACATTGAAATTCACCCTGGCCCCTGAAGTTTTCAAAGGGGCTCGCTCCCCATTGCAACATCACGTGTTCCTCCTTTGGAAAGTGTTGATTCACTGAGTTAGGCAGTTCTTCCAAATGTTAATACATCTCTTTATACAGTATTACTAACTAACATTTGTTAATATCACCTCTCATCGCCTCCTTAGAGGCTTTTTAAGTTTGAATCCCTCTCAAGCTCCAGATGGTGGATACACATTTTCCAACATTCTCAGTTGAAAGCTTGCTTTTTATTATTGGTAGGAAACTCTTGTCAATTGTTTTCTTCAAAGGAACAAACTGGCTTTGTTTAGTTTCAAGAAAGATCTGCCAAATGCAGGTCTAACAACCATAGGTTGTTATTCTTTCCGGTAAAAACAGTACACCGTGAAAAAAACCATCTGGAGTAGCAGGAACTGGGCCCCCCTGCTCACCTTGCAGACCATCGTTTACTGTGGCACGTGGCCCAAGTCCTTTATTCCCCACAAAAAATATAACAGAAGATCAGAGGTTAAGATTTAATAACATCGATAGGCTCTACTGCTTCATCAAGGACATTTTCCTGTTTCTGTGAAAACTTCTTGAAAATTAAATGGACACAAAATTTTAAGTACATATAAAATATGAAGAATGACAATACAGTGGATGCAGTATGACTTTAGAAAATCACCATGTCCCTTACTTTATTTATTTTTATTATTTTGGCTGCCCCACGCAGCATGTGGGATCTTAGTTTCCCAACCAGGGATCGATCCTGCATCCCTGCGTTCCTGCATCGAGACTGTGGAGTTTGAACCGCTGGACCACCAGGGAAGTCCCTAACCAGGTCACTTTAGGAGCCTCAGTCGCCTGGTCCCTTCGCATGGCCTTCCTGAGCTTTCCTCTAGCAGTCCCTTCCTTTTCCTTTTTTAGCTCAGAGTACATTCATAGTGTTGTGTGACCATCTCCAGAGCCCTTTCTTCCTGAAAAACTGAAACTCCACCATTAACCCACTTCCCTTTCACCTCTCCCTCTGGCCCCTGTCACCCTGATGCATCTTCTGTCTCTGATTTTGACTGTTCCAGGGACCTTATGTAAATGGGATCATCTCGTCTTTGTCTTCTTGTGACTGGCTCATTTCATTCAGCATGGCTTCCTCAGTGTTCGCACTGTATCACTGTCAGAATGTCCTTTCTTTTTAAGGCTGAGTAATATTCCATTGTATGTTTATACTATTCATTTGTTTATTCATTCATCCTTCAGCGGACCTTTGGGTTGTTTGGCTATTGTGAATAATGTTGCTTTGAACACAGGTGTACATTTTTTTTTTAAAAAAACTTTTATTGAGAAAATTGTGTTTTTTATTTTGGGCTTACGAGGTAGCTCAGCGATAAAGAATCCGCCTACAGTGCAGGAGACACAGGTGCAATCCCTGGGTCAAAAGATCACCTGGAGAAGGAAATAGCAACCTACTCCAGTATTCTTGCCTGAGGAATCCTATGGACCGAGGAGCCTGACAGGCTACAGTCCATGGTGTCGCAAAAGAGTTGGATATGACTTAGTGGCTGAACAACAACAACAAATGTTTTATTAATTTTTTATGTATGTATTTATTTATTTATGGCTACTTCATGTGGCATGTGGGATCTTAGTTCCCCAATTAAGGATCAAACCCGTGCCCCCTGCAGTAGAAGTAGGAGCTTCTTAACATTATTATGAAAACTGTCCTGATCCGCAAGACTTTTGGGGACCCTCCATGGTTTCAGGACCACCCTTTGAGAACCACTGTTAGCATCATCTGAAATTAGGAGGGAAGTACAGACTCTTGGAATATTTAAAAAGAAGTATCTACACAGAATTCTCTTAGAAAAGAGTGGTGAGTGCTTCTAGTGGTAAGTGGGGTAAACTAGAGGCACTGCTTGAAGGAAGCCTCCTGGTTTAACTGGTGGAAGCTGGGTGGTCAGAGAGATGCCCCTGTCTGGATATCATGTGTCCTGCAGGTTTTGGCCGTGAGGACCGCTGTCTGACATCATTGTCTCCCTTTCCTTTGAGTGGCTGTTGAACCAGCCGCAGGACACCCTTTCTTCTGATGGACATGGGTGGCCCTCCCTTCCCTCTTGTGGAAACCATTCTGCCCTTGGGCCTGGGCGCTCCAGGGGGCCAGGGAGGTGGATTCCGGCTGCTGATGGGAGAGCATTACCCCAGGAGCCTCTGTTTTCAATAAGAGAGTCTCTGTTCCTCAGAAGATCATTTCAGTAAACCTCAGTGTAGGTCATGTTCTCAACTAGGCTGTACTTAAATAGAAGGAGAAGCATCTCAAACCATTAAATTTTACATTTCTCATAATTGTGCTTTAAGCTGTGGTTTCCCACCCACAGGAATGTCTTCTGCATTACCCGCTGGCCTGTGGCCAGGTTGTCTTCCAAAAGCTTTGAAATACTTGAGAAGTATGAACTGGGGTATTCGTTGCCACGTACGCCTTGGGAGACAGCCCCTCCTCTCCTGTTTCATCTCATCAGACGTTTCCACGCCGAAGCTCACGGGAAGGGGATCATTTTCCCTAATCTTTTTCACGTCAGAGCTTGTGTTTTGCCTCGAGAGTCCACAGTGACGTGTGGCTTGGGAGGCAGCACACATGGCAACCAGTGCCCAGCGTGTCCTTGGGAGGAAGCAGAGGGTGGGGTTGAGTGTGAGTGCCCGCAGGGGAGCCGGGGGTGGGACACTCAGGACTGAGGTAGGTAGGGTCCCACACAGTTGTAAGAAATAATACTGCAAGAGCCAGTGTATCCTCTACCCAGGCTCCCCATTGACAGCATTTGCAAAGCTGTGCTGGGAGATCCCAGCCACAGTGTGGATGCTCTTTCAGTCCCTGATCCCATCTTTGGGATGAACCCCCTTGTTAGCATCATCTGAAATTAGGAGGGAAGTACAGACTCTTGGAATATTTAAAAAGAAGTATCTACACAGAATTCTCTTAGAAAAGAGTGGTGAGTGCTTCTAGTGGTAAGTGGGGTAAACTAGAGGCACTGCTTGAAGGAAGCCTCCTGGTTTAACTGGTGGAAGCTGGGTGGTCAGAGAGATGCCCCTGTCTGGATATCATGTGTCCTGCAGGTTTTGGCCGTGAGGACCGCTGTCTGACATCATTGTCTCCCTTTCCTTTGAGTGGCTGTTGAACCAGCCGCAGGACACCCTTTCTTCTGATGGACATGGGTGGCCCTCCCTTCCCTCTTGTGGAAACCATTCTGCCCTTGGGCCTGGGCGCCCAGGGGCCAGGGAGGTGGATTCCGGCTGCTGATGGGAGAGCATTACCCCAGGAGCCTCTGTTTTCAATAAGAGAGTCTCTGTTCCTCAGAAGATCATTTCAGTAAACCTCAGTGTAGGTCATGTTCTCAACTAGGCTGTACTTAAATAGAAGGAGAAGCATCTCAAACCATTAAATTTTACATTTCTCATAATTGTGCTTTAAGCTGTGGTTTCCCACCCACAGGAATGTCTTCTGCATTACCCGCTGGCCTGTGGCCAGGTTGTCTTCCAAAAGCTTTGAAATACTTGAGAAGTATGAACTGGGGTATTCGTTGCCACGTACGCCTTGGGAGACAGCCCCTCCTCTCCTGTTTCATCTCATCAGACGTTTCCACGCCGAAGCTCACGGGAAGGGGATCATTTTCCCTAATCTTTTTCACGTCAGAGCTTGTGTTTTGCCTCGAGAGTCCACAGTGACGTGTGGCTTGGGAGGCAGCACACATGGCAACCAGTGCCCAGCGTGTCCTTGGGAGGAAGCAGAGGGTGGGGTTGAGTGTGAGTGCCCGCAGGGGAGCCGGGGGTGGGACACTCAGGACTGAGGTAGGTAGGGTCCCACACAGTTGTAAGAAATAATACTGCAAGAGCCAGTGTATCCTCTACCCAGGCTCCCCATTGACAGCATTTTGCAAAGCTGTGCTGGGAGATCCCAGCCACAGTGTGGATGCTCTTTCAGTCCCTGACTCTCCTTCGCGTGTCCAGGCTGGACAAGCTCTGGGACATCCTGTGGGCTGCACACGCCCAAGGGAGAATTTGATATATCTGGATCAGGTTAACATGATAAGTCTGGGTGTAGCTGGGTGAATTATTAGATGGCCCCCTCCCCCCAGAGCTTTTGGCACACAGTCCCGGAGGCCAGTGTCTTTTACATGGATTCCTTTTGTGAAGTACGTCTTCTGGGATGCGCTATTCCGAGGCCCCTGTGCCAGTGATCGTGGTTCTTCATCCTGTAGGCCTGGGTCTCCTCCCACCTCATACACTGTTCTCTCAGGCCAGCCCAAGAGTCTTTCCTGTTGGCGGGCCCCTCTCCTGGTGTATCTGTTAGGGGACACGTCTGACCAGCTGCTTAGACAGACTGCAGGTTGTTTCTCCCAGGGAGGGTTGGGAGCCCTTGTGTTTCATTTGTTTGTCTTTGCTCCTGAGGCTGAGCGTGCTGCCGTCCAGCCCACGTGGGGAACGTGGGGAGGCAGGCACGTGGACTTGCCAGGTGGTGTCTGGGCTGCTTTTGGGTCTTTGTCCTCCTCAACATGGAGGACTCAGCACCAGGTTCTCAGGCTCCGGCTGGGTGCGGCATGATGACTTGCGGGTGGGTAGGAGGTGGTCTCAGCTTCGAGCATCTTCCAGTTTGTTGTCCTTCACGTCGGTTCCAGATTTTCCTCAAATACCACATTGGTCGTGTTTCCTGTCATTTCAGAATGTTAAGAAGACTCCCAATGGCCTGTCAGATAAGTCCAGGCTGCTGCGCCTGGCACTCGTGCCTTTGTGGCCCTCTGGCCCCTCAGCCCTTGTCGCTGAAGACACTCCTGCAGCCCCCTGCTGCAGGGCTTGTGCTCACGGGGCTCTCCTGGGTGGAAACCTTCCTATCCCATGTCTCCTCAGTCGTCAGGGCAGAGTTGCTGGCTCGGCCCTTGGATACTGAGTTGCTCTGAGGTGCTGAAACATGGGTGGAGGTTGTGCTGGGGCCTCTGGCCTCAGAGCTTGTGTCCTCCCTCCGGGAGCACTTTGACCTCCTTCAGGTCGCTCCCATCTTCTCTTTTATGTTGTCGTTACTCGTGTGTGCTCAGTCGCTCAGTCGCGTCTGACTCTCTGCAGCCCCATGGACTGTAGCCCGCAAGGCTCCTCTGTCCGTGGGATTCTCCAGGCAAGCGTACTGGAGTGGGTTGCCATGCCTTCCTGCATTGGCCAGCGGGCTCTTTACCACTGGTGCTGCTTGGGAAGCCCTCTTGTTGCTTGTGTCTGTATCTAATCTTTTCTGCCCATTTAATCATAGTCTCTGGAAGTAAATGAACGCCTTCATTGGGTTTGTTAGACGTCCAAGGAAGAACAGACTGGATTCATACGGGCTTCATTTATCCTTTTCTTCCTTCAGTTGTTAGTAAATTGATGAGTCCAGGGCAGATTTCAGTCAGCTCGCAGGACCTGGGGTGAGACGAGCAACGTGTGTGCCTGCACGTGTGGTCCAGCTCAGTTCCTTGATGTGACGGCCCTGGCATCCAAGAGCCTCGGGGAGGAATTCAGAGTATTCAACCATACCTGTGATATTATTTCATCTCACACTGGGCCTGCTCTTTTGGAAACTTTCTTACTAATAGCCACATTTTGTTAACGACCAGTGGTAACACAAGTACTTTAAGGTGTTAAATGTCTGTTTCACACATCTTACACGACTGCACTTTGAGGCAGGGCTGTACTGCCCACCTTACAGATGAAGAGACAGAGCAGGAGGCCAGGAAGCCACTGACCCGCCTGGTCCTCTCCCCATGTCCCTCCTTGTGTCCTCCCATTTAGATGAGGCCGAGGCTCCTGCTTCTCCTGGGTGTCCAGGCGTCCCCTTTGCATGGTTAGTAGTCGCTTCCTGAGTGTGGCAGCCATGAACGGGCTGTATCGTCTCACTGCTGGATGGTCCTTCTGAACGTGGAGGTCCCAGGTCTCATGCTGGAGGCCCAGCTGGAGGACATGCCAGCACACTCTTCACTTGAAGGGTGGAGGTTGTGCTGGGGCCTCTGGCCTCAGAGCTTGTGTCCTCCCTCCGGGAGCACTTTGACCTCCTTCAGGTCGCTCCCATCTTCTCTTTTATGTTGTCGTTACTCGTGTGTGCTCAGTCGCTCAGTCGCGTCTGACTCTCTGCAGCCCCATGGACTGTAGCCCGCAAGGCTCCTCTGTCCGTGGGATTCTCCAGGCAAGCGTACTGGAGTGGGTTGCCATGCCTTCCTGCATTGGCCAGCGGGCTCTTTACCACTGGTGCTGCTTGGGAAGCCCTCTTGTTGCTTGTGTCTGTATCTAATCTTTTCTGCCCATTTAATCATAGTCTCTGGAAGTAAATGAACGCCTTCATTGGGTTTGTTAGACGTCCAAGGAAGAACAGACTGGATTCATACGGGCTTCATTTATCCTTTTCTTCCTTCAGTTGTTAGTAAATTGATGAGTCCAGGGCAGATTTCAGTCAGCTCGCAGGACCTGGGGTGAGACGAGCAACGTGTGTGCCTGCACGTGTGGTCCAGCTCAGTTCCTTGATGTGACGGCCCTGGCATCCAAGAGCCTCGGGGAGGAATTCAGAGTATTCAACCATACCTGTGATATTATTTCATCTCACACTGGGCCTGCTCTTTTGGAAACTTTCTTACTAATAGCCACATTTTGTTAACGACCAGTGGTAACACAAGTACTTTAAGGTGTTAAATGTCTGTTTCACACATCTTACACGACTGCACTTTGAGGCAGGGCTGTACTGCCCACCTTACAGATGAAGAGACAGAGCAGGAGGCCAGGAAGCCACTGACCCGCCTGGTCCTCTCCCCATGTCCCTCCTTGTGTCCTCCCATTTAGATGAGGCCGAGGCTCCTGCTTCTCCTGGGTGTCCAGGCGTCCCCTTTGCATGGTTAGTAGTCGCTTCCTGAGTGTGGCAGCCATGAACGGGCTGTATCGTCTCACTGCTGGATGGTCCTTCTGAACGTGGAGGTCCCAGGTCTCATGCTGGAGGCCCAGCTGGAGGACATGCCAGCACACTCTTCACTTGAACTTGGTGTGTGTGTTTTGTCTTGAGCATGTGGCTCCTTGCCTTGTGTCTATGTGGACGGGAGACCTGAACTCGGAGAAGCACGTTGTCCATGGTGCAAGCAAGCCTCACGTCCCCATTCCATGAGGCCTCGGTGGAGACCAGGCCCACCATGAGCCCTGAGCCCGTACGGGGACTGGCCTGGGCAAGCCAGGTCCAGGCGGTGACCCTGCAGGCGGGCTGCTGGGGGAGGTGCCCATGTCCTCCTGTCCCGACTCTGGAGGACAGTGGGGCGGGGCGGGGTGGGGTGGCAGTGCGGATCTTTCTCAGATCTTTGAGACAGGAGAGCGAGAGGTGGCCAGCTGCGGCCCCGCGTGGACACCCTCACAAGCCGCCATCCTCAGCCTTGGGCCGACTCAGAAACAGGTGAAGACAAGGCCCGCTAATGAGCACAGGTCACAGACAGGGCCTGGGACTGCTGATGTCATGGTTTCCTTCCAGCTTGGGTTTATTCTTCGGATGTTTGAATTTAGATTAAAATGGAACCTGATTGCTCAGGCTTGAGTTGAATGCCTGTGTCTGATATTCTAATGGAAAAGATTAGATCAAAACAAATATTCACTGCTTTCTAATTTTCTCATTCAGAGAGTGTGTGGGAAAGTGGTGTCCGAACACCCCATTTAAGGTCACTGCCCACACGAGGACACACGGCTCCCTCGGGGCTGACGCGCTGCTGGCAGGACCATTGTTTCTTTGGGGTGCACTGTGGACTTGCCCCAGCGAAGCATGTGTCAGGGAACTGTTGGTTTTCACTAGAGTCCCGCACTGGTCACTCACCCAGCACATCAACAGCCTGTTTTCCTACTGTGGGCCGTGATGTTTTTGTAAAAGCCGTGGATCCTTCATAATCATAGCTGAGACTGGTTTTCTGTTTTCAAAAATGACTCTAGAAATAAGAGCTTCCGCTTTGACTCGAATGACATTCTATTATAATGCGTTTTAGCCCGTTTCAGGCAATTGACTGTATTTATATGATGGAGGATAATGATGAAAAATATGTTTAAAACCTTTTTTGAAGATATATGTCTTAACGGGTTATGTGTCTGTGTGTCTCATAGGCCAGGCCAGGATGACAATGATGTAACTTTGAACCGGGTACCAGGCTAGTGTCTGAGATAATTTAATGCTGGTTCTGGACTTAATGTCCTTTTTTTTTTCTTTTAAATGCTGGCTCACTTACGTCAGGAAATGAGAGTACTTTTTGTCTTTTGGGCATTCGCCAGCTCTGCACAAAGCTCGAGGCATCTGCAGATGTTTGCTGAAGGCAGTTTCTGGATGCTATACAGAACGCGTGGCGTGGGTAGGAGGCTGTCACTTCTCTTGCTACAGACCTGGGCTTCCCAGCCCTCTCTAGGTTTATTGGTGATGCCAAAGCACCGCAGTGAAGACTGGGAAGCAGTTGTGAATTGTATTGCATGGCTGCCTATTGAATTTGACAAAATACAAACAAGTTTCAGTGGGTCTTCAAAATTTCAGAGGTCTCTTTTTTCCCACAAAGGTCAACTGGGGACCGTGTGACCAGACTTGAAAAGAAGCATTTCCCCATCTTGAGCCCTTTTGACTTTCAACATAAACATACCCCCACATCTCCTCCTGATGATGTGGTCGATCGTTTGGACGCTTTCTGTGAAGGAAGTTGTGGTGACAGTCTCTGGAATGCGGGGCCGACCCAGATGGAGTGGTGACGGAGCTGCAGGGACACTGGGCTTGAGAACCCTTTAGAGATGAAGCTTTGTTCTGTGCCGTCAGGCTGGTGGAGGCTCCCAGAAATAGACATGCTGGAGATTAGCTGAACAGATGGGAGGAGAGCCAGGCTGAGGCTGGGTTTGTTAGATACGTTTTGGTAAGGAGCTTAGGTTCTAGGAATGCAGCGGTGTCCCCCAGGACTGCTGGGGCTTTAGGGAGTTCTGTGTCCCACGCCCACATGACAGTGTGGAGCTCGCAGGAAGCACGCAGTTAGTATTTGGTATGTCTTTCTTGAGCTTAGTGGAGTAGAACTCTTCAGATATTACCATGAAAGTAACGTGAGAGTCAACGCTAATGAAGATGCCTCTGAGTCAGCACTAAAGTCCATCTGAAGGCTCAGTTCAGCTCCATGTGACCGCAGTACTTCCGAGCGGTCTTTCGGTATTCCCTCTCTTCCTGGGGTTAGCGTGGGAGCAGCCCCGGATCTGAAATGGTGCTGCTCGGCACCAGGTGCAGGGGTGAAATCTTCTTGGTGAAACATTAACCATTTTCCCTGTGTCTTCTCTTCAGTTTTCACATTAATATTTAACTTCAGCACCATTAATCAGAATTCCTGGTGGGGTCACCTGGTGAAATGGATAGAATCATCCTGCTGTTTCTTTCTTTGGAGGAGTAAAGGGGCAGAACAGCAGAAACCTGCTTCCCAAAGGAGGAGGGTGGCGGGGAGCCATGTTGTCTGTCTACCCCTCACGCTCATCACACAGAGTCTGTGGTAACCAGGTTTTCATGGGCAAGAGGCAAGTTCTTCCATTAGTGTGCCATAAATGGCAAGATCATTTGTTAGCAGTTAGAGGGGAAAGCCAGTTTATAGCCTCAGAGTCTTGGGTTACATCAGCACAACTTCCAGGTGGATAATATTTAATAGTCACTTATAAAATCCAACCAGATAAATGCTAAAATAAAATAGAAGTATTTGTCAGATTCCTAGAATGAGAAGTACTTTTTAAATTCAGAAGTTTAAGAACCAAAAGGAAAGATTTATTGGAATAAGAATAAATTTCTAAAAAATTGAAAACAAAAAGCAGATTGGGGAAAACATTTGCAACAAAACAAGATAGAAAGCAGTAGTATTATGAGTTGATCAGAATATGAATACCCTAATACATGTGTAGGGAAAGAACATGGATAGAGAAAATATAACAAGATAGAAGCAAACCAGTCAATGTAATTAATGTGCAGAAGTGCAAAGCATGCCCCAGCGTAATTAGTGATCATAAAAGAAATGCATATTAAAATAGATGCTGTCAGTTCTAGAGTAGTAGCAGATCTTGTTAAAAACATAGACACCTTATGTCACTGGTAGATTGAAGATAAAGTCTCTAGCATTGTTACTGTATATCACTGTGAAGGTAAAGTTTGTTTGCAGTATGTATCCAATCCAAAATTATTTATGACTGGTAATTCAGAATTTCCACTTCTGTACATCACACCCAAGGAAATAATTCTAAACGTGCAGAGAATTTGACACAGAAAGACTTTAGCAGCATTGTTTGTACTAAAGTTGTCGCACCATTTAACTCAATTCTGACACTATCCATCTGGAGTAGAAATATTAACCCTGTCAGTTGCGAGTATATCATCCTCTTTACTCAAAATCAGAGAATAGGTACATCCTGTAAGTTTAAGTTTCAAAGTTTGAAGTCTAAAACACTTGAGGAGATGGCCGATGTCAAGGGCCCCAACGTTGTGTGTACTTGAGAAAAAGAATTGGTTTCCACTCATAAACATGATGTCTTAATGACCCATACAAAGCAAAGGGCTGAGTGTTTAATGAAATGAAGATGTAAAATACAAGGTCTCACTGTTCTATTAACACTTTCCAGCAGAGGAATAACCTCGGACTGTTGAACCCTCAGACGTTGCATGTAGAGTGGTACAGAATTTTGCCAGTTTATAGCCTCAGAGTCTTGGGTTACATCAGCACAACTTCCAGGTGGATAATATTTAATAGTCACTTATAAAATCCAACCAGATAAATGCTAAAATAAAATAGAAGTATTTGTCAGATTCCTAGAATGAGAAGTACTTTTTAAATTCAGAAGTTTAAGAACCAAAAGGAAAGATTTATTGGAATAAGAATAAATTTCTAAAAAATTGAAAACAAAAAGCAGATTGGGGAAAACATTTGCAACAAAACAAGATAGAAAGCAGTAGTATTATGAGTTGATCAGAATATGAATACCCTAATACATGTGTAGGGAAAGAACATGGATAGAGAAAATATAACAAGATAGAAGCAAACCAGTCAATGTAATTAATGTGCAGAAGTGCAAAGCATGCCCCAGCGTAATTAGTGATCATAAAAGAAATGCATATTAAAATAGATGCTGTCAGTTCTAGAGTAGTAGCAGATCTTGTTAAAAACATAGACACCTTATGTCACTGGTAGATTGAAGATAAAGTCTCTAGCATTGTTACTGTATATCACTGTGAAGGTAAAGTTTGTTTGCAGTATGTATCCAATCCAAAATTATTTATGACTGGTAATTCAGAATTTCCACTTCTGTACATCACACCCAAGGAAATAATTCTAAACGTGCAGAGAATTTGACACAGAAAGACTTTAGCAGCATTGTTTGTACTAAAGTTGTCGCACCATTTAACTCAATTCTGACACTATCCATCTGGAGTAGAAATATTAACCCTGTCAGTTGCGAGTATATCATCCTCTTTACTCAAAATCAGAGAATAGGTACATCCTGTAAGTTTAAGTTTCAAAGTTTGAAGTCTAAAACACTTGAGGAGATGGCCGATGTCAAGGGCCCCAACGTTGTGTGTACTTGAGAAAAAGAATTGGTTTCCACTCATAAACATGATGTCTTAATGACCCATACAAAGCAAAGGGCTGAGTGTTTAATGAAATGAAGATGTAAAATACAAGGTCTCACTGTTCTATTAACACTTTCCAGCAGAGGAATAACCTCGGACTGTTGAACCCTCAGACGTTACAGGCACAGGAGCAGGAGGAAGTCTTACTCTTTGTAGCATCCTGGACACCCACTGGCAGGTAACCCCTCCTGTCCCAGGCCTGTGGGCTCCGGGCTAACAGCCCTGCAGAGCTTGCTGGTATTCTCATGGTACTCACCATCTCTGTTGTTCTGGCATTTCTCCTGTTTTTAAATGTGACAGTCAAATGGTCTAGTCTGCAGCGTGTCTTGGAGGCAGACACCCTCTGACATCAGCTGTGAGAAGCCTGTGAGGAACATGTTTCACAGTAGGAAGAGGACACCGCAGTGGCCCTGCCAGGGTGCCCGAGGCAGCCCTTGGGTCCCACCCTTGGGTGGTTGAGCTCATGAGTTCAGTCTTCTCCTGGAAGCTGCCCCATGTGGTTAGAGCTCCACACCCAGACTGGCCTCAGCTCAGAGCCTGCAGTCGTGGACCTATGGTGACAAACACCCATCTGGACAGCGTGAATGTTGGTCCTGAGAGTTTCTAAGTGTCCGCAGCAGCCTCCAAGTGTCTGAAGATGTGCAAAGCATATGGTCCTTGGGTGCTCACTGCGCAGAGGAACACCTCTGGCTTCTCAGTCTGTATATGTGGGTTGATTTTCATTGGCTGCGATTGCTGTCTGTTCCATAAGGAGTAAGAAAGTAAAACTTTCTAATTGTCTTGTAATTCACTATTGCTAACGTGCCACATCATCACTGTCACTTTGCAGCAGAGTGCTGGTTTGTGTGTCACTAGGAATGACCTCAGAATCGTGAAGGGGCGCAGTGACACTGACCTCTGAGGAGGAATCCCACTAAAATCACTGTGACCTTGAGACAGCCTATCACCCTCCTCCCTCGAGAGCCGCCTCTAGAGTGGAGCACTGCTCTGTGAGGCACTTGCCGCGGATCCCCTTCTGCACACACTTGTGAGCTGTGTGTGCACTTGTGTGTGTGTGTGTGTGTGTATGCACATGCACCTTGGTGGGAAATGGCGCGTCTCCGGCCCTGTCAGTGAAGAAGGTTGTCGCAGTCATCAGCAATTGCAGCCACCATGGAGGGTGAGCTGGTGAGTGCTGAGGGAACTCAGGAAGGAAAGAGCATCTGCTCTCCAGCAGCCCTCAGCCGGCAGCCACTGCCCGCAGTGAGCCCTGAGGGGCTTCAGGATGTGAGCACACAGGATAAGGTCTTCCCTGGCCTTCCAGCGCTTAAGACTTTGCCTTCCAGGCAGGAAGGGGAGGGTGGGACAGATTCCATCTCTCCTCTGGAGGTGGAATCCCCCATGCCTAATAGTGAACGTCAGATTGCTCAGTGGTGTCTGACTCTGTGACCCCTTCTGACCCACAGACGAGCCATGGAATTCTCCAGGCAAGAATACTGGAGTGGGTTGCCTTTCCCTTCTCCAGGGGATCTTCTCAAACCCTGGGACGAAACCTGGGCCTCTTTACCATCTGAGCCACCAGGGAAATCCACATGCCAGCAGCCAAAGAGTCAAAGCATAGAAAAGACGCAATATTGTAACAAATTCAATAAAAACTTTGAAAAAAAAGAAAAGAAGCAAAGAAAACACAAAAGATCCTGGCCCTGGATGATGTCAAAGAAATGATTTCCTTCAGCCTAGACTCTTACTTCTTCCCGTACACAGAAAATTACTGAATTCCTTAACTTGAGACATCCGGTTTTCTTTCATTTACAATCATCTTTTTGATGTTCAGACTACCTGCCCTTTGTTATAAAACTGCTGTATAACCTGGCTCCTCCCCTCACTTCCTTGGAACAGTTCTCCCAGGGTCGCTTGAGATGCTGCCTCTCCAGCTTGAAGTCCTAAAAATTCCCACCAAATAAAACAGCACTCTCTACTTTTAGGTTGTGAAATATTTAAGTTGACGCTTTTATAATGTTTTCAGTGAGCTGATCCACACTGATACATGCATGTGTGCGAAGTCGCTCAGTCGTGTCCGACTCTTTGCCTCCCCATGGACCGTAGCCCACTGGGCTCCTCAGTCCATGGGATTCTCCAGGGAATACTACTGGAGTGTGTTGCCATTTCCTCCTCCAGGGGGTCTTCCTTCCCTACCTAGGGATTGAACCCCTGTATCTTAGGGTTCTTGCATTGGCAGGTGGGTTCCTTACCACTAGCACCACCTGAGAAGCCCTCACCATTGATGTGAATGGGCATTTATGAATGGTTCAACAGCCTTGAGAGCCAGTGCTCATTTCTTCTCCATACCTTCTTACCAGGGCCCATCCCAGGCGCTGGGGATCCAGTAGAGAGATGGAGTCCTCCCCCACCAGCCCTGCCCACTGCCTGGGGCTCACACTGGAGGAGACAGAGTGGGAATGCCCAGTGGCCTTCCTGGGTGACTCACCTCTGCCCCAGTGAATAAATGCAGACTCACAATGAGGTCACATCACCAGCGCCTGGATTGGCAAATCCGCCCCTTGACTGGCCCCCTGCCCTCCTTGCCCCTTCCCCCGCCATGCTCAGCAAACCTCAGCCAGCGATCCTAAAGCCAGAGCCCCACCCTGTGCTCCAGGGCAGAGGCCTCCGTGGCTGTCCCCTGGCCTGAGTCAGCCCTGGTCTTGACAGCAAGGGCCCACCTGGGGTCTGGCCCGTCCATGCCCCTCTGGCCACATGTGCATTTTCCCTGGCCCCGGAGTAAAATAGAAAAGACGCAATATTGTAACAAATTCAATAAAAACTTTGAAAAAAAAGAAAAGAAGCAAAGAAAACACAAAAGATCCTGGCCCTGGATGATGTCAAAGAAATGATTTCCTTCAGCCTAGACTCTTACTTCTTCCCGTACACAGAAAATTACTGAATTCCTTAACTTGAGACATCCGGTTTTCTTTCATTTACAATCATCTTTTTGATGTTCAGACTACCTGCCCTTTGTTATAAAACTGCTGTATAACCTGGCTCCTCCCCTCACTTCCTTGGAACAGTTCTCCCAGGGTCGCTTGAGATGCTGCCTCTCCAGCTTGAAGTCCTAAAAATTCCCACCAAATAAAACAGCACTCTCTACTTTTAGGTTGTGAAATATTTAAGTTGACGCTTTTATAATGTTTTCAGTGAGCTGATCCACACTGATACATGCATGTGTGCGAAGTCGCTCAGTCGTGTCCGACTCTTTGCCTCCCCATGGACCGTAGCCCACTGGGCTCCTCAGTCCATGGGATTCTCCAGGGAATACTACTGGAGTGTGTTGCCATTTCCTCCTCCAGGGGGTCTTCCTTCCCTACCTAGGGATTGAACCCCTGTATCTTAGGGTTCTTGCATTGGCAGGTGGGTTCCTTACCACTAGCACCACCTGAGAAGCCCTCACCATTGATGTGAATGGGCATTTATGAATGGTTCAACAGCCTTGAGAGCCAGTGCTCATTTCTTCTCCATACCTTCTTACCAGGGCCCATCCCAGGCGCTGGGGATCCAGTAGAGAGATGGAGTCCTCCCCCACCAGCCCTGCCCACTGCCTGGGGCTCACACTGGAGGAGACAGAGTGGGGAATGCCCAGTGGCCTTCCTGGGTGACTCACCTCTGCCCCCAGTGAATAAATGCAGACTCACAATGAGGTCACATCACCAGCGCCTGGATTGGCAAATCCGCCCCTTGACTGGCCCCCTGCCCTCCTTGCCCCTTCCCCCGCCATGCTCAGCAAACCTCAGCCAGCGATCCTAAAGCCAGAGCCCCACCCTGTGCTCCAGGGCAGAGGCCTCCGTGGCTGTCCCCTGGCCTGAGTCAGCCCTGGTCTTGACAGCAAGGGCCCCCACCTGGGGTCTGGCCCGTCCATGCCCCTCTGGCCACATGTGCATCCCTGCGGTTCCTCCAGCTCACCAGCCAGGCCCCCGGACCTTTCACCAGCTGTCACTCGGCCCACAGACGGCCACAGGGCCTGCTCCATCACCTGGTCTTTCTCAGACATGGCCTCCCCAGTGAGGCCTTTCCCAGCCACCCTGTCAACAGCTGTGAGCACCCCTTCGTGACCATTGACCTCCTTCCCAGGAGGAGACATGACTGACGGTATCACCAAGGGCCCAACTGTTGTCCTGATAGGCCTGACCCCTGGGGTCACGGAGAGGGATGGATAGAGCTCTGCGCGGCTCCTGACGAGAAGCCAGGGCTTCTGGAGGCCTGTGTTGGGCTGGAGCTCTGAGCTCTACAGCACCACCCGTCTCTACTAAGGACTGCTCCGTGGCCAGATTGACCTCTGACCTGCTGCTTCTGAAACAGGGAGGGGACAGGGTACAACTCGTGAAAGAATGACCCAGCCATGGATTCAACATAAACCAGTCAGAACCAGGTAGGTCCAAGATGATGTACGAGCTGACTTCCGTTAGACCCTGAGCCTTGGTGGGCTCTCATTCTAACACTTCAGCAAGCTAAGCGACACACCCCAGGCACCGTGACACCTCCAGGGTGGACCATCAAAGACCAAAACCTGGCCGGTGGGCCAAGTCCTGAGAATCCTTGCCCCTTCCCCAAAATAGTTGAAATAATCCTCCCGTTCATTAGCCTGTGAAATTAGCTGGTCCGTGAACACTAACCACACTGTATCTGGGGTCACTGTCACCTTCTGAGGTGGTCCATACTCTGTGGACTCTGTTTCTCTCTAAATAAATTCTATTCTTACCTCTCACTTTGTCTCTCACTGAATTGTTTCTGTGATAAGACATCAACAACCTGAGCTTCATTAGGTCCTTGGTGTGTGACCTCAGTTAAAAGACTGAGGGTTCAAAAAAAAAAAAAAAAAGATTGAGGGTTCAAGCCCCAATCAGGGTTTAGGCTGGGCTGTGTGAGTTCAAGCCCCTAGTCAGGATTTGTAGTTCAGTTTCTAAGTCCTGTCTGACTCTGCGACCCCATGAACTGCAGCATGCCGGGCTTCCTTGTTCTTCACCGTCTCCCCAAGTTTACTCAAGCTTATGTTCGTTGAGTTGGTGATGCCATCCAACCGTCTCATCCTCTCTCGCCCTGTTTTCCCCCTGCCTTCAGTCTTTTCTCAGCATCAGGGTCTTTTCCAGTGAGTGGGCTTCTCCTATCAGGTGGCCAAAGGATTGGAGCTTCAGCTTCAGCATCATTCCTTCCAATGGATATTCGGGGTTGATTTCCTTTAGGATTGGCTGGTTTGATTTCCCTGTAGTCCAGGGACTCTCAAGAGTCTTCTTCAGCACCACAGCATGAAAACATCAAGGCTTAGCCTTCTTTATGGTCCATCTCTCACAGTCATACATGACTGCTGGAAAAACTATAGCTTTGACTATACGGTTATTTGTCAGCAAGGTGGTATCTCTGCTTTTAATACACTGTCTAGGTTTATTGTAGTTTCTCTTCCAAGGAGCAAGTGTCTTTCAAGTTCATGGCTGGAGTCACTGCCTGCAGTGATTTTGGAGCCCAAGAAAATAAAAGCTGTCACTGTTTCCACTTTTTCCCCACCTATTTGCCATGAAGTGATGGGACCAGATGTCATGGTCTTAGTGTTTTGAATGTTGAGGTTTGGTTTTTTTAAAAATTTTTGGCCTCTTTCATTGATTTTTTTGTTTATTTTCATCCATCTTTATTCTTCGGCCTGTATGGGCCTCCCATTGTCGTGGTCTCTTCCGTTGCAGAGCACTGTCTCTCTGGACGCACACGCTCCAGAGCACCGGCTCATAATTGCACAGACTGGTCCAGCTGCTCCATGGCACATGGGATCTTCCCAGGCCAGGGATCAAACCGGTGCCCCTTGCACTGTGGACTTTTTACTCACTGGACCGCCAGGGAAGCCCTAAATGTTGAGTTTTAAGCCAGCTTTTTCACTCTTTCACCTTCATCAAGAGGCTCTTTAGTTCCTCTTTCTGCCATTAGAGTGGTTTCATCTGCATGTCTGACGTTCTTGATATTTCTCCCAGCAATCTTGATTCCAGCTTGTGAGTCATCTAGCCTAGTATTTCGTATGATGGTCTCTGCATATGAGTTAAATAAGCAGGGTGACAGTCTACAGCCTTGGCGTACTCCTTTCCCACATTTGAGCCAGTTCATTGTTCCATGTCCAGTTCTAACAGTTGCTTCTTGATCTATATATAGGTTTCTCAGGAGGCAGGAAAGGTGGCCTGATATTCCCATCTCTTGAAGAATTTTCCACAGTTTGTTGATCCACACAGTCTAAAGCTTTAGTGTAGTAAGTGAAGCAGATGTTCTTCTCGAATTCCCATCCTTTTTCTATGATCCGACAGTTGGTGGCAATTTGGTCTCTGCTCTGCCTTTCCTAAATCCATCTTGTATATCTTGAAGTTCTTGGTTCAGATGAGTTTAGCCTGGGCTGGAGTCCCGCCTGAGTGGGTTCAAGCCCCAATCTGAGGTACATAGTTGTTACTTCCAGCTCAGCCTGGGCCTGGGGCTCCTGGTGGACCCCAGCTACACCTCAGGCAGAGAAGATGCTCGTGTTGTTGTCATGCTAGGTGACTCATCTTCTGGGAGGTGATGGGCATGTCTGCTTTGGCCCGTGATGGGGGCAGAGGTCTCTGATACAGTGCAGTTGGCAAATGATCCTGTCTTTTAGTGTCATAGATAGTGTTAACTGGCTCTTTTCTATTTTAGTTGGAGACAACAGTAAGAAGTATGTTGAGTTCGACATAATGCTGCTTTGAAAGACAGTATGAAAATAAAGTGTGTGTGCGGTGGTGTTCTGACCTTGTCTGAGGAGCTTCCCTGGTGGCTTAGTGGTAAAGAATCTGCCTACAGGGCTTCCCCTGGTGGTCCAGTGGGTAAGGACACTGCCTTGAAGTGCAAGGGGCGCCGGTTCGATCCCTGGCCTGGGAAGATCCCACGTGCCGCGGAGTGGCTGGACCGATGTGTCTGTCCAATTACCGAGCCGGAGCTCTGGCGCGCGTGCACCCAGAGCTGGCGCTCTGCAGCGACAGACGCCACCGCGATGGGAGACCCACAGGAGCCAAGGAACAAAGACGGATGAAAATAGAGAAATGAAAGACCAACAGAAGTGGCCCGCCCACTCCCTTCCCTCCCCAACCCGACCCCTGCCCAAAATAAATAAAATAAATAAATTAAAAAAAAAAAAAAAAGAATCTACCTACAATGCAGGAGACCCAGCTTTGATCCCTGGGTAGGGGATCAAATGATCAGTTGGGTCTGAAGAAGGAAATGGCAACTCAATCCAGGATTCTTGCCTGGGGAATACCATGACAGAGGAGCCTGGTGGGCTATAGTCCATGGGGTCCCAAAGAGTCAGACATGACTTGGTGAGTAAACAATAGCAATGACCTTGTTTGAAGAAAGACTTGAGTGGTTCTGTGGCTGAGATTCTGAGCTCCCAGTGCGGGTCCTAGGTTTTAATCCCTGGTCAGGGAACTAAATCCCGTGTGCCGAAACTAAGAGTCACATCCAAAAGGAACCCACATGTCCCAGCTGGGGTAACCAGATACATGAGTGTAGGGGGAGGCAGACCTGAGAGTAGATGGCATTGTAAACCCATGTTTGGAAATGTAGATTGTAAATGTAAAAGTTACTTTTCTTAACCTGTCTGATCATGTAACTGACCCTGGGACACTGTCCTGTGGCCTCTTTCTATATTGTATCTCATCTTCTGGGAGGTGATGGGCATGCTTTGGCCCGTGATGGGGGCAGAGGTCTCTGATACAGTGCAGTTGGCAAATGATCCTGTCTTTTAGTGTCATAGATAGTGTTAACTGGCTCTTTTCTATTTTAGTTGGAGACAACAGTAAGAAGTATGTTGAGTTCGACATAATGCTGCTTTGAAAGACAGTATGAAAATAAAGTGTGTGTGCGGTGGTGTTCTGACCTTGTCTGAGGAGCTTCCCTGGTGGCTTAGTGGTAAAGAATCTGCCTACAGGGCTTCCCCTGGTGGTCCAGTGGGTAAGGACACTGCCTTGAAGTGCAAGGGGCGCCGGTTCGATCCCTGGCCTGGGAAGATCCCACGTGCCGCGGAGTGGCTGGACCGATGTGTCTGTCCAATTACCGAGCCGGAGCTCTGGCGCGCGTGCACCCAGAGCTGGCGCTCTGCAGCGACAGACGCCACCGCGATGGGAGACCCACAGGAGCCAAGGAACAAAGACGGATGAAAATAGAGAAATGAAAGACCAACAGAAGTGGCCCGCCCACTCCCTTCCCTCCCCAACCCGACCCCTGCCCAAAATAAATAAAATAAATAAATTAAAAAAAAAAAAAAAAGAATCTACCTACAATGCAGGAGACCCAGCTTTGATCCCTGGGTAGGGGATCAAATGATCAGTTGGGTCTGAAGAAGGAAATGGCAACTCAATCCAGGATTCTTGCCTGGGGAATACCATGACAGAGGAGCCTGGTGGGCTATAGTCCATGGGGTCCCAAAGAGTCAGACATGACTTGGTGAGTAAACAATAGCAATGACCTTGTTTGAAGAAAGACTTGAGTGGTTCTGTGGCTGAGATTCTGAGCTCCCAGTGCGGGTCCTAGGTTTTAATCCCTGGTCAGGGAACTAAATCCCGTGTGCCGAAACTAAGAGTCACATCCAAAAGGAACCCACATGTCCCAGCTGGGGTAACCAGATACATGAGTGTAGGGGGAGGCAGACCTGAGAGTAGATGGCATTGTAAACCCATGTTTGGAAATGTAGATTGTAAATGTAAAAGTTACTTTTCTTAACCTGTCTGATCATGTAACTGACCCTGGGACACTGTCCTGTGGCCTCTTTCTATATTACCCTCTTCTGTTTCTCTGCCCTCAGGTTTGTTTTCTCACCACCAGGCCTACCTCCTGTCTGTGAAGGGCAGGAGTACTGCAGGGTTTTAGGGGCTCCCGCACTGGCTTTAAGGCCCTTCCCTGCTCCTTGGAAGAGAAGCTATGACAAACCAAGATAGCGTATTAAAAAGCAGAGATATAACTTTGCTGACATGATCTGTATAGTCAGAGTCATGGTTTCGCCAGTCGTCATGTGTGGATGTGACAGCCGGACCCGTCACACCTAAAGAAGGCTGTGGTGGTTTAGTTGCTCAGTCATGTCTGACTCCTCCAGCCTCGTGGACTGTAGCCTTCCAGACTCCTCTGTCCATGGCGTTCCAGGCAAGAATACTTGAGTGGGTTGCCATTTCCTTCTTCAGGGGATCTTACCTAAAGAAGGCTGAGTGCCAAAGAATTGATGTGAATTGTGGTGCTGGGGAAGACGCCGGAGAATCCCTTGGGCTGCACGGAGATCAAACCAGTCAGTCCTAAGGGAAATCAACCCTGAGTATTCACTGGAAGGACTGATGCTGAAGCTGATCCTCTAGTACTTTGGCCACCTGATGCGAAGACACAACTCATTGGAAAAGACTCTGATGCTGGGAAAGATCAAAAGCTGGAGGAGAAGGGGGCGGCAGGATGAGATGTGTACACACCCAGAAGTGTGGTGGTGGGTCCTTTGGTAGCTCTGCTTTTAATTTGGAGGTAACTCCCAGACATTCTTCTGTAGCAGTTGCACATTTTACAGTTCCACCAACAGTGCACAGGCTGCCAGCTTCTCTCCATTGCCGTCAGCACTTGTTATTTTCTGCTTTGTTACATTTTGTTTTGTTTTGTAGTTTTACAGGAATTTCTCCTGAGCTCCCAGTGCGGGTCCTAGGTTTTAATCCCTGGTCAGGAACTAAATCGTGTGCGAAACTAACCAAAAAAATACAAATGAGTGTAGGGGGAGGCAGACCTGAGAGTAGATGGCATTGTAAACCCATGTTTGGAAATGTAGATTGTAAATGTAAAAGTTACTTTTCTTAACCTGTCTGATCATGTAACTGACCCTGGGACACTGTCCTGTGGCCTCTTTCTATATTACCCTCTTCTGTTTCTCTGCCCTCAGGTTTGTTTTCTCACCACCAGGCCTACCTCCTGTCTGTGAAGGGCAGGAGTACTGCAGGGTTTTAGGGGCTCCCGCACTGGCTTTAAGGCCCCTTCCCTGCTCCTTGGAAGAGAAGCTATGACAAACCAAGATAGCGTATTAAAAAGCAGAGATATAACTTTGCTGACATGATCTGTATAGTCAGAGTCATGGTTTCGCCAGTCGTCATGTGTGGATGTGACAGCCGGACCCGTCACACCTAAAGAAGGCTGTGGTGGTTTAGTTGCTCAGTCATGTCTGACTCCTCCAGCCTCGTGGACTGTAGCCTTCCAGACTCCTCTGTCCATGGCGTTCCAGGCAAGAATACTTGAGTGGGTTGCCATTTCCTTCTTCAGGGGATCTTACCTAAAGAAGGCTGAGTGCCAAAGAATTGATGTGAATTGTGGTGCTGGGGAAGACGCCGGAGAATCCCTTGGGCTGCACGGAGATCAAACCAGTCAGTCCTAAGGGAAATCAACCCTGAGTATTCACTGGAAGGACTGATGCTGAAGCTGATCCTCTAGTACTTTGGCCACCTGATGCGAAGACACAACTCATTGGAAAAGACTCTGATGCTGGGAAAGATCAAAAGCTGGAGGAGAAGGGGGCGGCAGGATGAGATGTGTACACACCCAGAAGTGTGGTGGTGGGTCCTTTGGTAGCTCTGCTTTTAATTTGGAGGTAACTCCCAGACATTCTTCTGTAGCAGTTGCACATTTTACAGTTCCACCAACAGTGCACAGGCTGCCAGCTTCTCTCCATTGCCGTCAGCACTTGTTATTTTCTGCTTTGTTACATTTTGTTTTGTTTTGTAGTAGGCGCCTTAGTGGCGGGGAAGTGGGTAGCTCATTGTGGTTCTGATTTGCAGTCCCTGAGGACTAGTGATGGGAAACATCTTTTCATATGTCTGTTGACCATTTATATGTTTTTCTTTTTTTTTTTTGAGAAATGTTTGTACTAAGTCCTTAGTTGGATTATGTGATTTTTTTGTTGTTGTTTCTGAATATTACCCCCTCACCACATATATGATATGCACATATATATTTTTTTGGCCACTTCTATTTATCTATTTTCATCCACCTTTGTTCTTTGGGCTGTGTGGGACTCCCATCACAGTGGCCTCTCTTGCTGCAGAGCACCAGCTCTGGGCGCCTGCGCTCCATAGCTCTGGCTCGGTAATTGGACACATCGGTCCAACTGCTCCGCAGCACATGGGATCTTCCCAGGCCAGCACTGCAAGGCGGTGTCTTTACCCACTGGACCACCAGGGAAGCCCCATAGGTTGACTTTTTATGCTGTGGATTGTTGGTTGACGTTTTACTCTTGGTGTAGTCAGGTTTGTCCATTTTTGGTTTTGTTGGCTGCACTTTTGGTGTCGTGTTCAAGGGGTCATTGTCCAAGTCATGCAGCTTCTCCTCTGGGAGTTTTTGTAGAGTTTCCTGTTTTATGTTTAGGTCTTTCATTCATTTGGGGTTACTGCTTGTGCATGGTTCAAGGGCCCAGCTTCCTCCTTTGGCACATGACTCTCCTCTTTTCCAACATTATTTGTGGAAGAGATTCTTTGCCCATCGTGCTGGTTTTAAGGATGGGCAGAGTGACCAGGTTGGGGGTAGTTATCTGGGGCAAAATAAAGCACACCTGTTTTTAGCTTTAGCACATGTTTAGTGCACACATGAGGAGAGATACGTGTTCATCCTGACTTGTGGGACAAGCTTGCAAGAATCATGGAGAACCTGTTTCCTCATGGAATTCAGCGATGGTTTCTATGGCTCGTGGAGACCAGTAAGTCTCAAGACGAGACAGTAATACAGTATCTTCTTTGACCCCGAGCAGTCCACTCTCCATAACCCAGCATTTCCGGAATCCAGAAGTGCTGGCAGGCTGGTGTGGGGAGGAACCCTTTTTAGAGGCCCTGGGCTCCTGGGGAAAGGCAGAGCATCCCTGTTCTCCCAGGCCTGACTCAGAGCAGCGTCTCAGCCTCCAAGGGGTGTGACCATCCTACAGGCCAACGGCTGGGCGGCACAGACCCTGAGGAAGAGTACCAACTGTGGTTCACAGCCCTGTGGCCCTGTGGGGTGGGACGGGGCTCGGAGCCACTCCTCCTGTGGTTGAAGAGCTGACCCCTGGCTACCCAGAGACCAGAGCTCCAGGAGAGCAGGAGTAAGTCTGGGTAACTAACTACGCAGGGACAGGTATGTAGATCTCATTTGTTTTATATATAGGGGTGTGTGTGTGTATGTATATATATATATATAAATATGTATATATAGATCTATTTTTTTAATTTACTGATGTGATTGTTGTTGTTCAGTCACTCAGTCGTTTCCAACTCTTCGTGACCCCATGGGCTGCAGCACACGAGGTTCCCCTGTCCTTCACTATCTCCCGGAGCTTGCTCAAACTCCTGTCCATTGAGTCAGTGGTGCCATTCAACCATCTCATCCTCTGTCACCCCCTTCTCCTCTCGCCTTCAGTCTTTCCCAGTATCAAGACCTTTTTCAATTAATGTGCGGGGACCTTCCGCAGAAAGGGAAGGCAGCGGGATTGCCCCCGGCTGAACCGGGAGATCTTGGAGAAAGGCAAATCTTGACTGCCCACCCCTCAGCCCCCTGGCTCAGGCAGGGGACAATCAGATGCCACAGGGGTTCCGTGGGAGCGGTTCCACTTTATTAGAGTAAACTAACAGTTTTTATAGGCAAACGAAGGGGGGTTTGCAAGGGACTTCCTATAGTTACACCAATCAAGCTAAAGGTCAAGCAACCACGCATTTACATTGCAATAGGAACTCATGGTGAGCCTGCATTGTCCAGAGCTCAGAAACCAGGGGGATCAATCAGAAGTTTTGACAATGGACCTTAGATCATGTCCTGTCTCTTCCTTTAGGCGTCCTTTTAGCACCAAACTGCAAATATGTGCTTAAGCTTCCTTATGCTTGCAAAGGCCCTCTTTCCTTTAGGGCCCCACACTAATGTGGTAATATTTCTCTAAATCACTAAACAGTTCAAATGTCTGATTGTCTTTTTAAAATCTCTGGGCCATACGCAGGCTCATAGACACTGTCAGTATTTTTATCGCTTTCCTTTCTGCAGCAAATGCTGAGTGAGTATTATTTATTGTGAGAGACTTAGCTGTAACGCATCCTCCATCGGGTCACAGTGCAGTAAAGGAGACACAAGGTTTGTACGTAATGGTAATGGCAGTAATGAACCGACCACCTTGGGTCTCAGGTTGTCTCTGGCGGGCATCTGCAGGAGCAGAGAGGTCTTCCTAGGACTGAGTGAACTGTTAGGTAGTGGCTCTGGGTCCTGCCCACGTCTCGTCCTGTGTGGAAGAAGCAGGGCTGCTTGCAGAGGCTCGGTACTACTGCAGGTAGAGTGGAACCGCACAGCGTTGGAGCTGCATGTCATTCCTGCTCCCTGTCTGGGACGTTGTGGTGGAGCTGCTGGCAAAATGTATGGACACCCTGAAAGTAAACGTGGGCCAGCGTGGTTGCTCGTCACCACACGGCTGACGGAGCGGGCAGTGGACGGTCTCGTGGAAATGCTGCTGGCTCCCTAGAGTCTCGGTCAGGAGGGAACCAGGCGGCCTCACGGCACTGTGAACACTTCAGTGGGGAGCATAGTTGAGCAAAGCAACTGTTCCAGGTGGTGAGCCCTCCGTGTTTCATCTCTTCTTTCTGAAAGACTCTCACTGCTTAGTTTTTGTGCATTGAGCACATAATCCTGTATGATAGCAAGACACACAGAGAGAGCTGTGGGCTTCGAGCATCAGTCTGAGGGAGCTGCTCCGTGCGTGGAGGAGCTGAAGGGGGTGACCCTGACTCCAGTGCCTTGGGGCATGGTCTTCCTTGGAGCCGCCTGTCTTCCGGGAGCTCAGCCAGGCCGACCCACATCTTATCTGCGTGCCTGAAGGCCGAGAAAGGTTGCAAAACTGTGAAGAGACACAGACTCACAGGCCGTGGTGTGCGTGGGGTCTATGTGGGCGCTGGTGGCACTGCGGGTGGCCTGGCCATCCTGGAGCCCTGGGGACGGAGGGCCTGAGCACTGTGGCCTTTCCATCTCTGCCTGCGTCTGTGCCCATCCTGTGTGTCTTGGTGTCTCTGCTTTGCCTCCAGGCCTCCCTTCACCGTGGCGTAGCTGGTGTGCGCGGGCTTTGCACTGGGCTTCCCAGATGTTTGCCTCGTGACATCACCACCTGTCAGGGTTTCCTGCGGCCTTCTCCCCGCCAACCACAGACAAGGGCAGAACTTCTGAGGAGCTTTGTCTTAATGGAATCTCTTAGGTTCGGGGCCCGCCCAGACCTCAGGCACCTCCTGGCCTGGCCTGCCTCTGCGCCCCCACGGCAGCCTTCCTCTCTTAGCCTGGAACCCGGCCCCCCACAGTTCTGAGTGTGCAGTGTGAGTGAGCTTTGTTGGTTCTTTGAGGCCTTCAGGGCCCTGGCCGGCACGCTTGGCCGGTGCTCCCCCAAGTCGTCATGAGGACCGAGACTCTTCTTTAAAAAAAAATGTCCAGGGTTTCCTTCATGGCTCGGTGGTAAAGAATCTGCCTGCCAGTGCAGGAGACACGAACTTGATCCTTGCTCCGAGAAGATCCTCTGGGTCTCAGAGCAGCTAAGCCAGTGCACCGCAATGGAGCCTGTGCTCTAGAGCCCGGGAGCTGTAACAGCTGAAGCCCATGTGCCCTGGAGCCCGCGCTCTGCACAGGAGAAGCCATGCCACCGCAGTGAGAAGCTGGTGCACTGCCACTGGAGAGGAGCGCTGCTCGCTACAGCGAGAGAAAGCCTGGCCACAACGAAGACCCATCTCAGCCAGGGATAAAGAAATAGTCATTAGAAAATAAAAAGTGCTTCACAAACTGCCTAGCACGTAGCACATACTCAGCTACTGTTAGCTTCCTTTCAGTTCCCAAGTCAAGATAACTGGCTGGCAGCGGCTGAACATTCCAGGCAGGAAACTCTAAAACATGGCTGAGATGTCGCTGCGTCCAGTGAAACACATGGGAGCCAGGGCTTCCTGTCACAGTGCTCCTCGACATAGCTGTGATTGTGAGAGTCTCTTGTCCACCTACAGCGAGGCCAGCGCAGAAATCGAGAACAGGTATAAAGTGACTAATTTGGCAAAGATATTCCAAATCTAAAGGGAATAAGTCGAGACGTGTGTTCATTGGCATTTTTTCCTTTCATTTTTCTAGTAACCCATGTTTGATGTCCTTTACAGAAGCATCGGTCAACAATGAACTGGGAAATATTTTAAAAATAATTTTCTTTTCTTTCTTTCTTTATGGTTGTACTTGGTCTTCGTTGCTGTGTGGGCTTTTCTTTCATTGCGGCAAGTGGGAGCTGCTTGTGGTGCCCAGGCTTCTCATTATGGTGGCTTCTCTTGTTTCAGAGCACAGGCTGTAGGGTGCACCGACTTCAGTAGTTGTGGCTCCCGGGCTCTAGAGCAGAGGCTCAGTAGTTGTGCCACATGGGCTTAGTTACTCTATGGCATGTGGGATCTTCCCTGGGCCAGGGATCCAGCTCATGTCCCCTGCATAGGCAAACAGCGCCACTGTACCACCAGGAATGTCCCTGCTAATATCTTGCTGAATTCAGTTTGCTAACATTTTGTTAGAGAGTTTTCCACCTGTGTCCACCAAGGATATTGGCCTATAATCTTTTTTCTTACAGGATCATTGTTAGGTTTGGGGTGGTGCTGCCCTCTAAAAGGAGTTTGGGGTGTTCCTTCCTCTTACTTTTGAAAGAGTTTGAGCGTCATTGGTAATAACTCTTCCTTAAATATTTGGTAGCATGTGTAAGTGCAGCCTTCTGGTCCTTGACTTTTGTTTTTTGGGAGGTTTTCATCCTGAGTCAGCCAACTTACCAGCTCAGATCATCTCTTTTCTTCATGATTCTGCCTTGGCAAAGTGCTTTTATTTCTCAGTAATCCCCAAAACAGCCCTGCAAGGTAGGTGATATTAGCCCTAGTGGAGGGGTGGCTTAATTCACTTGAGTTCACATGTTCATTTAAGCGGGCCAGACCTCACTGTGGTCACTTATAGCCCAGTTTCTGGGGACACAGCAGGAAGCTGAGCAGATGGAACTCCTGTCCTCTGGGGGTTTACGCCTCTGCTGTGGGCAGAGATCAGAGCCAGATACATAAGATGTATTAAAGCTCAACATTCAAAAAAGTAAGATCATGGCATTCAGTCCCATCACTTCACAGCTAATTGTTGTTGTTCAGTTGCTCAGTTGTGACTGACTCTTTGCAACCCCATGGACTGCAGCACGCCAGGCTTCCCTGTCCTTCACTTTCTCCTGATGTTTGCTCAAATTCCTGTCCATTGAGTCAGTGATGCCATCCAACCATCTCATCCTCTGTCATCCTCTTTTCCCAGCATCAGGGTCTTTTCCACTTAGCTCTTCGCATCAGGTGGCCAAAGTACTGGAGCTTCAGCTTTAGTCCTTCCAGTGCCTATTCAGGACTATGCTTTAATGTCTTCATTTGGTCTCTGTGATTCTGGTTTAGAAGACGCCTGAATCCAGATGAAGTAGAAATTGGCTTGGGTATGCCATCTGCCTGTGTCGAGGAATGAGGCTGAAAATCTGCACTTTGTGGGGTTTTCTTTTTATTGGGTCTGGATACTGTCCAAGGCTTTGAATATCTTTTTCCTAAGGGGACACAGTTCAGGAGTTTTGTGGTTGAATTTCCATTTTGAAGCTGGTGAAATTTCTCCAGGGGCAGCAGAACGCTAGACAGCATCAGGAAAGGCTCTTCAAAGGAGAACGATGATTAAAGCTCTGGAAGGCTTCTGCCGTTGCCTTTGAGTGCTTTGAAAGAGTTTGAGCGTCATTGGTAATAACTCTTCCTTAAATATTTGGTAGCATGTGTAAGTGCAGCCTTCTGGTCCTTGACTTTTGTTTTTTGGGAGGTTTTCATCCTGAGTCAGCCAACTTACCAGCTCAGATCATCTCTTTTCTTCATGATTCTGCCTTGGCAAAGTGCTTTTATTTCTCAGTAATCCCCAAAACAGCCCTGCAAGGTAGGTGATATTAGCCCTAGTGGAGGGGTGGCTTAATTCACTTGAGTTCACATGTTCATTTAAGCGGGCCAGACCTCACTGTGGTCACTTATAGCCCAGTTTCTGGGGACACAGCAGGAAGCTGAGCAGATGGAACTCCTGTCCTCTGGGGGTTTACGCCTCTGCTGTGGGCAGAGATCAGAGCCAGATACATAAGATGTATTAAAGCTCAACATTCAAAAAAGTAAGATCATGGCATTCAGTCCCATCACTTCACAGCTAATTGTTGTTGTTCAGTTGCTCAGTTGTGACTGACTCTTTGCAACCCCATGGACTGCAGCACGCCAGGCTTCCCTGTCCTTCACTTTCTCCTGATGTTTGCTCAAATTCCTGTCCATTGAGTCAGTGATGCCATCCAACCATCTCATCCTCTGTCATCCTCTTTTCCCAGCATCAGGGTCTTTTCCACTTAGCTCTTCGCATCAGGTGGCCAAAGTACTGGAGCTTCAGCTTTAGTCCTTCCAGTGCCTATTCAGGACTATGCTTTAATGTCTTCATTTGGTCTCTGTGATTCTGGTTTAGAAGACGCCTGAATCCAGATGAAGTAGAAATTGGCTTGGGTATGCCATCTGCCTGTGTCGAGGAATGAGGCTGAAAATCTGCACTTTGTGGGGTTTTCTTTTTATTGGGTCTGGATACTGTCCAAGGCTTTGAATATCTTTTTCCTAAGGGGACACAGTTCAGGAGTTTTGTGGTTGAATTTCCATTTTGAAGCTGGTGAAATTTCTCCAGGGGCAGCAGAACGCTAGACAGCATCAGGGAAAGGCTCTTCAAAGGAGAACGATGATTAAAGCTCTGGAAGGCTTCTGCCGTTGCCTTTGAGTGCTTTGTAGTCGAGAGTTGGGCACAGCTTTCCTGCTCACACCACCCTGTGGCTGGCAGACCAGTCTCCTGTTGATGGGTGCCCTGCTTGGGGGCTCTCTTTCCTTTGGCCGCTCTCCCACTGCCCAGGACCTCCCTCTGCACAGACCCTGTACACCTGGTCCAGGCTGCTGAGCCCCGGACTCCTCTCTGCCTGTCACTTAGTCCCAGGCTGGGTTGGAGGGGATGTCTTTGCACATGACTGTGGGGTGTAACTTTCTCACTTGAACTTGAACACTGCATGAAATTACCATGGCTGGTGTTCCCTTACCTGTTTCACGGAGGAGAGATATGACCTGATTTCGTCTAGGTGCTCATCCCCGGACTGTTGCTGCATCATTGCCTTTTTCAGCTACTGTTTGGATTTGAGCAAGCTTTTATGGTGACACGTGATTTTATTAATGAAAAATATTATATGGCTTCTGTGGAAATTCCAAAATCGTAAACAGTATAGAATTGGCTTCAGATTTTTGATGCTTTAATTGAGGACTAACTGAGTTGGGGACTAATTCAATTTTTACAGCCTTGCTAATTATTTAAAAAGACTTTAATTTTTAGGGTAGTGTCAGGTTCCCAGCAGAGCTGAGGGAAAGGCACAGGCTTTCCTGTACACCTGCCCTGTACGTGCACAGCCTCCTTACTCTCAGCTCCTCTCCCCAGGGTGTACATTTGTTGTAACTGATGAACCTACACTGAAAGATCGTGGTCCCCAGAGCCCCTAGTTTACATTAAGGCTCATGCTTGGTGCTGTGATTCTGTGGGTTTGAAGAAGCGCATAAGGATGTGTATCCATCACTCTGGTGTCATACGGTGTGTGTGTTTAATTTCTTTTTTTTTTCCTTTTTGGTTGCACTGGGTCTTTGTTGCTGCCTGGGTTTTTCTTTCATTGCGGCAAACTGGGGCTAGTCTCTAGTTGGTGCACAGGCTTCTCATTTCTGTGGCTTCTCTTGTTGTGGAGCGTGGGCTGGAGGGTGAGAGGGCTTCAGTAGTTGCAGAGTCTGGGCTCTGGAGCACAGGCTCATAGTCGTGGTGCACGGGCTTAGCTGCTCCGAGGCACGTGGGTTCTTCTCAGACAAGGGATCGAACCTGTGACTCCTGCATTGTCAGGTGGGTTCTTAGCCACTGAGCCCCCCAGGAAGCCTCAGAGTGTTTTTATTGCCCCCCTGTTCTCTGCCTCCTCAGACCCTACCCACCCTCTCCCCACCTCCTTTTTTAAATGTTGAAATTTAATAACTGGGGTAAGTGTGCCCCCCACACTCAGTGGGGATGCTCCTGTCCACTCTGGAGTACTTAGATGCTATAGGTAGTGCCACTTGGTGATAGGCCCCAGCACCCCGGAGTACTTAGCTGCTGTGGGGAACACCACTTGGTGACAGGCCCCAGCACCCTGGGAGCCATCAGTCCTGTAGACGACCGCTCATGCTACTTTCGTCCTTACTAGGTTATTTTATCATTTGTAACTTCCTCTCCATGCCTGGGGGATGGGATTTTTAAGCCTGGAGTGGTGTATTTTTTTAAGTATATTTGCAAGCATAGGGCCTCCCAGGTGGCAGTAGTGGCAGAGAATCCACCTACCAGTGCAGGAAACGCAAAAACCATGGGTTCAACCCCTGGGTCAGGAAGATCCCCTGGTGGAGGAAATGGAAACCCACTCCAGTATTCTTGCCTGGAGAATTCCATGGACAGAGGAGCCTAACAGGCTACAGTCCACAGGGTTGTAAAAAGTCGGACACAACTGAGCGCACACACACTCGCACCACCATAGTGCATGCTTTTAAGACGGGAGCTCATCTTTCTCCAAAGAGTGGGATACAGAAGTCAGCAAGCTTGGCCTTGGCGCCCATGCAGCCTGGCCTGACCCCGACCCCCCAGATAAACTCGAAGCCAGAGCCAGCTCCTGGCCTCGCCCCCAGCACAGCTGCCTTTCCTCTACCCTCAGCTGTTCCCGGCTCCCCCCTTCTCTCCTTTGCTCCCTTGTGGCCTCTGGGTCCTGCCGTCCTGGGCCGAGGGTCTGGATGGGACAGGGACAGTGAAGCTGCACCCTTCCATGCCCCAACTTCACTCTTTCCTCTGAAGAATTGTGCGTCTTGGTTTTCAGTGACTGTTCCAGAAGTCAGTCTGAGTCATCGGTGCTGTTTAGTCTTTCCTGAGAGTTGGGGCAGGGGGATTTGGATGGCATGTGATAGAGGATTTGGAAGTCTGTAGCCAAACCCAACCCCACAGAGGTGCCAATGGGACAGAAGGTTCGAGGGCTGGCGCTGGCAGGACAGAGCTCTGCACCTGCCGCAGGAGAGGAGCATGGGAACGGGGCTGGTTGGATGTTTGTGCTTGAGGGCGGGTGGGGCAGCCAGAGCAGGGGACTGGGGCAGAGGGGAGGCCTGTGGCAGAGAATTCTTCAGATGGTCAGTGCCTTTGCCCTCAGGTAGCCTGATGGCCTCAGCGGTCCCCTGGGTCAGTGGTTCCCAGTGGAACCTAGAACCTTCCCTAAGGAGCCACTGGGAAACTGTGGGCAGTTTTTGTTGCCTTGATGGTTTGGGTACCTAGACACGGATTGGCTGAGGGCTGGGTGGGAGTGGGGGAACCAGTGCTGGGCAGGGTGGCTCTGGGGACACGGGATGAAGCTGGTATGTGATCAGGGAAGACAGATGTCAGAGTGTGCATCCACAGGACTCTGGTACAGGTTTTTTAAAAAGGAAACAAAGTCTTTGTATTTCTTTGAGAAGAGCACCTACTTCTGTATTAGATATGATCACAGAGTCCTTTTACACCTTTTAATAAACACGGAGTTTTCCAGGAATGCCTGAGATTTCTAAACAAAGTTTGCTTGGGTTTTTGCTTTAATCTTTACTCTCGTTAAATGATAATAATTTTTTTTGGTTATCATATTTAGGAGCTTGAAGTTTGTAATACAGTGATTACAGTCAATGGAAAAGGTTTTTGGTTTGGTTTGTTTGTTTTTAAATGAGACATGGTTGGTAAACTCATTTTCTCCAGTGAAACAGAGACCTCAGGGAAAGCTTACGTATAGGAATGAATCTGATAAATGTTTTGAGTTACAAATGTGTTTCATAATCGAGATGTAAGAAGAGTATTTAAAGATGAAGAGGAGGGACTTCCCTGATGATCCAGTGGTTAAGACCCCAAGTTCCCAATGTAGGCGGCCCAGGTTCAACCACTGGTTGAGGAACGAGATCATGCACTCTGCCACAAAGACCCCAGGTGCAGCACCTAAGACCCAGCACAGCCAAACAAAAATTAAAAATACTGGAGGGGGCTTCCCTGGTGGTCCAGTGGGTGAGGACGCCGCCTTGCAGTGCAGGGGGCGCCGGTTCCATCCCTGGCCTGGGAGGATCCCGCGTGTCGCGGGGCGGCTGGACTGATGTGTCCAGTTGCTGAGCTAGAGCTCTGGAGCGCATGCGCCCAGAGCCGGTGCTCTGCGACGACAGGGGCCACCGCGATGGGAGGCCCACATGGGCCAAAGAACGAAGATGGATGAAAGTGGATAAATGAAAGACCAATAGATGTGGCCCACCCGCCCCCTCCCTCCTCAACCCGCCCCACCCCAATAAATAAATAATAAATATTTCAAAAAAAAAATACTGAAGGGTGGGATGGGTGGGATATACATATGACTAATCTGGCATCATACATGTCTGTAAACAGCAAAACTCTGTAAAAGTAAACAGCAAAATAAAAATTAAAAATAAAAAACCAAACATGGAGAGAGGTTCAGTAGCACTTGATAGACTGGGTGAAACAAGTGGGGTGAAATTATCCCAGGGTTTTTTTTTTTTTTAATATTTACTAATTTATTTTATTCTTGTTTATTTATTTGACACTTCGGTTCTTCGTTGCGGCACACAGGATCTTCGTTGCATCTTGGGGGATCTTTCTGTAGTGCTCATGGACTTTCTAGTTGTGGCACTAGGGCTTGGTTGCTCGGGGGCATGTGGGATCTTAGTTCCCTGACTAGGGATAGCAGCCCTTGCATTGCAAGACAGATTCTTAACCACTGGACCACCTGGGATAGCCCTACCCCAGGGTTTTAAAGGACAGAGATGAGAAGAGACGTGTGGACAGGGAACATGTTGTGGAAGAGATCCATGTGTGTCCGGGGGATTCTGTGGAAAGGGTCTAACCTGATGACACTGTGTCTTTGTGGGGCCTGTGAGGGAGTGGAGGAGGCTGGTCCCTTTAACTGGGCGCCCAGGCTCCAGCGGGCAGGGATGACTTGGAGCAGAGAGGCTCCACCTGCTGGCCTGGCCGGGCCTCCCTGATCCATGTTGGGCCTGCGGGTTTGTCAGGCACAGTGTGCTCTGCAGCCCCATCAGGCTAGGGGTGAGGGCCCCATCCCTGCTCTGGGAGTCTCCTGTCCTTGAGAACAAGGCTTTTGTTTGCTGCCCCGGGCCTCCTGAGCTGTCTTCAGAGGTGTCTCCCTGGGAGCCTTGAGAGCCCTGAGACCATTCACCTGGCACCTGATACTTGGGGGGAGGGGGGTGTCGGTGTCTGTGTGTGTAGGGCTGCATTGCCGGGGTCGTGGGCATGCCCAGAGATGAGGGTGGGAATGGGTGGGCCAGGTGCAGCAGGTGAGCTTCCATGAGGAGCAGAGCTGGTGGGTTGGTGACCCATCTCCTCGGGATGATCCTCACTGGCTGGTCTCAGACATCACCTGCGGCTGGGAACCTGGAGGATTCCTTAAAGACCAGGCGGCATCTCAGGGCCTGGACTTGGCAGGGTTCCGACGACAGTGAAGTGGGCAGAGGAGGAATGTGAACCTGCTCAGAGCTGAATTGAGCCACAGGGGGTGCTCTTGGGTCAAGAGGTCACAGGTGTCAGGCGCTCGCTGGCTCCAGTGTCTGGAAAGCATGGCTGTGCCTGTGGGAGGCCCACCTGAGGGTCCGGGTGCTGCAGCAGCGGCTACTCCTCCAGGGCTTGAGCTGCCAATGAGGCCGTCTCTGTGGAAACAGCCTGCAGTTTGGTGTCCAACCCAGGAGTTGGTGGGGGTCTGCCAGACCCTACTGCACAGGAGGTATTGGAGCCATGAGGATGGGGGAGTTGCAGGGACATATATGGTGGAGCGAGGATGTGGGTGTGGGGTCTCCCTCCTAAAGATGGAGCCAGGATGTGGGGGATTCTCCCTCCTAAAGGTAGAGCCAGGATGTGTGTGAGGGGGTTCTCCTTTCTAAAGATGGAGCCAGGATGTATGTGGGGCTCTCCCTCCTAAACGTGGAGCCAGGATGTGTGGGGGCTCTCCCTCCTAGAGGCCAGAGCAGAAGGGCATCCTGCAGAGGAGACAAGGGTGGGTGGTCCTGATGCGGGGGCACTGGAGGCTGAGGGAGTGAAGTTGGAGCTTCTCAGAGAGCGTGGTTTATGAAGGACAACTTATCCTCTAGAGGTGACAGGGACCTCCATAAGAGGTGTTCCTGGACAGTGGAGCGTGAGAGAGTGCTGGGTGGCCTTAGAGAACCTTCTGGACAGAGGGAAGAGCTGTGGGTGGCCTTCAGTGTCCTGCCCACACACCCTTGGGGTCTCCTTGGAGGTACATGTGGTCAGTCAGTAATGAGGACCAACAAATCAGCAAACCCCTCTGTGCCTTAGCCACAGAGACATGAGCTATGTTCTTAGGGGGAATTCCACGTCTGGGCTGCAGCCCCCAGATTTCCTTCTTTACTTTCTCCTCCTGAGAGACCACTTTCCAGGGCTTGTGCCTGCAGTGGGAGTGGGACAGGGATTTCAGACCTTCTTCTTACCTCCCAGACCCCAGGCCCCTCTCCTCGGGCTCTGTGCCAGAGGGGCCAGTGGAGGAAATTGTTTTTTTTTTCTATTTCTTAAGGATCAGCTTTGCTTCTCTGGTGGCTCAGCAGTAGGGAATCTATCTGCCAATGCAGGAGATGTGAGTTCAAGCTCTGGATCAGAAAGATCCCTTGCAGGAGGGCATGGCAGCCCACTCCAGTATTCTTGCCTGGAGAGTCCCATGGACAGAGGAGCCTAGTGGGCTGCAGTCCATGGGGTCGCAGAGAGTCGGACACGACTTTGTGATTAAACCACCATCACCACCAAGGATCAGCCTCAGGACCTGTCACCAGGACTCTGCTCTGCAGTAAAGAGTTGGTTCAGGACAGCTCTTATGTCCTCAGTGGATCTGAGAGGGGAAGCCCTGTTGTGTCAGGAGGAAGTCTGCCCTCCTGGCTCCTGAGTCTCCCCATGTCTCCAGAAGAGACCCCTTCCTCATCCTCAGTGGGAGCCTGGCCCCAGATGGCCCCGACGGCGACCCTTCGTGGGCAGAAGCGTGCTCCCACCACCCAGGCTGACGGAGCACAGCCTCCTGGCTCTGGGTTTATTGTACGGGAAAGGTAGAACCCAGCTGTTCACACCGCCCTGTGGAGTCCCCGAGGAGCCCTCTGAGACACGAAGGTGTTGTCCAGGCCCGGGGTCCCACGACTTCGCTGACCAGCTGTTGCTCGTTTCTCTTGATGTTGCCCCATGTTACAAGTGCTCTCAGTGAGCGTGGACCAGCTCGTTGACTTGGCAGAGTCTGTACAAGCCAGCAGGATGTGAGTTGTGACATAGGGGTGTTGTCTTGCCTCGAGCAACGGGGTTATCGTGTAACACTGTCACATGGCTCAGCTGCGTGCAGGAAGAGCCCACGATGTGGCTTCACGGGCTTAAATATAGTTCAGGGCCCCAGACCCAGAGCTGAGATGAGGAAGTTCTAATGCAGTGTAGGAAACAGGAGCTTACAGATAAAGCGCTGTGATGGGGACCCGGTTTCCCAGGCCTGATAAGCCAGTGATAAGGCATCAGGTAACTGCTCTGGGCTTTGGCCGAGTGGGAGTGGAGGAAACCTTCCCCAGACCCCAGGCCTCTCTCGGGCTCTGTGCCAGAGGGCCAGTGGAGGAAATTGTTTTTCTATTTCTTAAGGATCAGCTTTGCTTCTCTGGTGGCTCAGCAGTAGGGAATCTATCTGCCAATGCAGGAGATGTGAGTTCAAGCTCTGGATCAGAAAGATCCCTTGCAGGAGGGCATGGCAGCCCACTCCAGTATTCTTGCCTGGAGAGTCCCATGGACAGAGGAGCCTAGTGGGCTGCAGTCCATGGGGTCGCAGAGAGTCGGACACGACTTTGTGATTAAACCACCATCACCACCAAGGATCAGCCTCAGGACCTGTCACCAGGACTCTGCTCTGCAGTAAAGAGTTGGTTCAGGACAGCTCTTATGTCCTCAGTGGATCTGAGAGGGGAAGCCCTGTTGTGTCAGGAGGAAGTCTGCCCTCCTGGCTCCTGAGTCTCCCCATGTCTCCAGAAGAGACCCCTTCCTCATCCTCAGTGGGAGCCTGGCCCCAGATGGCCCCGACGGCGACCCTTCGTGGGCAGAAGCGTGCTCCCACCACCCAGGCTGACGGAGCACAGCCTCCTGGCTCTGGGTTTATTGTACGGGAAAGGTAGAACCCAGCTGTTCACACCGCCCTGTGGAGTCCCCGAGGAGCCCTCTGAGACACGAAGGTGTTGTCCAGGCCCGGGGTCCCACGACTTCGCTGACCAGCTGTTGCTCGTTTCTCTTGATGTTGCCCCATGTTACAAGTGCTCTCAGTGAGCGTGGACCAGCTCGTTGACTTGGCAGAGTCTGTACAAGCCAGCAGGATGTGAGTTGTGACATAGGGGTGTTGTCTTGCCTCGAGCAACGGGGTTATCGTGTAACACTGTCACATGGCTCAGCTGCGTGCAGGAAGAGCCCACGATGTGGCTTCACGGGCTTAAATATAGTTCAGGGCCCCAGACCCAGAGCTGAGATGAGGAAGTTCTAATGCAGTGTAGGAAACAGGAGCTTACAGATAAAGCGCTGTGATGGGGACCCGGTTTCCCAGGCCTGATAAGCCAGTGGAATAAGGGCAGACGCGCAGAGAGGGGACCCTGTCCCTGAGGGTGGAGGCATCAGGTAAGATCCTCCTTACACGCATGTGGGGCCATGCGTGTGCTGGTGAGAGGACCCACAGTGGCCTCCAGAGCCGTGGAGGGGTGGCCCACAGCGGCCGGACACAGGCGGTCGTTGAACTTCTGGGTTGGTTTGCCTCCTGACCTGTCCTTTCCCTCATTTGGAAGCAGATCTCGAAGAAGTTTGTGCGAACTCGTCAGCCCAGTTGCCCAGAGGCTTCCTAGGAGCCTCTGGCCACGCTGGCGTCTGCTCCCTGCTGCAGAGGGCAGCATGGCCCTGCCTCTCGTGGCTGTGAGATTGTGGAGAGTGTGTAAGGAGCTGCTGTTTTGTGGGTTTCACAGCAGGGCGGGGTGGGGGGAGGTTGTACTGTGTGTGCAGAGAAAATGTTAGCAACCCTGATGGCTTTGGTAGCCTCCAGTTGATGTCCTGCAGAGACTTTGCTATAAAGGATCTTAGGAATGCTTTCTGGCATTTTATTGTGCTAAATATTTTTAACTCGGATTCTGCCCAGGGTCTTAAAACAGACCAGCAAACGGGTACTGTATAACAGCGTGGTTGGTGAACTTTGGTCGTGCTCTGGTGAAAAAAGCAGCGTGACCAGCAGGGGAGCCGTTCTTACTCATTAGGAAAATAACGCCCCAGGCCTGCATTCATAAGCCATTTAAGAGGTGATTATTCACCCCAAGAGGATCTCATGCCTTATGCACAATCTGCCTCCTTATGCAGTGAATTTCCTTAGAGATTTAAATGTATTTATGAAACTATTCCTTTTATAGCTAGTCTTTAGGAACGTGAATCTTCAGGAATCATCCTGTGGTGTGGGATGGGTGAGGGGTTCTGGGGGTAACACTGTCACATGGCTCAGCTGCGTGCAGGAAGAGCCCACGATGTGGCTTCACGGGCTTAAATATAGTTCAGGGCCCCAGACCCAGAGCTGAGATGAGGAAGTTCTAATGCAGTGTAGGAAACAGGAGCTTACAGATAAAGCGCTGTGATGGGGACCCGGTTTCCCAGGCCTGATAAGCCAGTGGAATAAGGGCAGACGCGCAGAGAGGGGACCCTGTCCCTGAGGGTGGAGGCATCAGGTAAGATCCTCCTTACACGCATGTGGGGCCATGCGTGTGCTGGTGAGAGGACCCACAGTGGCCTCCAGAGCCGTGGAGGGGTGGCCCACAGCGGCCGGACACAGGCGGTCGTTGAACTTCTGGGTTGGTTTGCCTCCTGACCTGTCCTTTCCCTCATTTGGAAGCAGATCTCGAAGAAGTTTGTGCGAACTCGTCAGCCCAGTTGCCCAGAGGCTTCCTAGGAGCCTCTGGCCACGCTGGCGTCTGCTCCCTGCTGCAGAGGGCAGCATGGCCCTGCCTCTCGTGGCTGTGAGATTGTGGAGAGTGTGTAAGGAGCTGCTGTTTTGTGGGTTTCACAGCAGGGCGGGGTGGGGGGAGGTTGTACTGTGTGTGCAGAGAAAATGTTAGCAACCCTGATGGCTTTGGTAGCCTCCAGTTGATGTCCTGCAGAGACTTTGCTATAAAGGATCTTAGGAATGCTTTCTGGCATTTTATTGTGCTAAATATTTTTAACTCGGATTCTGCCCAGGGTCTTAAAACAGACCAGCAAACGGGTACTGTATAACAGCGTGGTTGGTGAACTTTGGTCGTGCTCTGGTGAAAAAAGCAGCGTGACCAGCAGGGGAGCCGTTCTTACTCATTAGGAAAATAACGCCCCAGGCCTGCATTCATAAGCCATTTAAGAGGTGATTATTCACCCCAAGAGGATCTCATGCCTTATGCACAATCTGCCTCCTTATGCAGTGAATTTCCTTAGAGATTTAAATGTATTTATGAAACTATTCCTTTTATAGCTAGTCTTTAGGAACGTGAATCTTCAGGAATCATCCTGTGGTGTGGGATGGGTGACGGATCAGGGAGTTTATTATATACGTATTTGTGTTTATGTTCCACACGCATACATGTACAATACAAACATACATGGTCATGGAATAAGGAATAGTTGAGTGATCAGGAGAAGAGAATTCTCTTTTTTCAGGGCCAGAAAAGAGAAAGTTAAAAAGAGGGAGTTTCTCAGACAACGGAGAAATGATGCAGCTGGTGGGAGCAGGGTGTGGACATCCTGTGGTGTGGGTGCCATGCCAGGGGCAGTTTCCTCAGGCGCAGGAGAAGAAGTCTGAAGTCTCCCTGACACCTTAATGTCGGCGGCTCTGAGAGTTCCCTGAGAAAAGATGGCACCTGTACGGGAACTTCAAAGAAGTGTTTCAGTTTTACGTCTTCCAGTAGAGGCCTTGCAGGGACCTTGCACTTGGTCTCGCCCCCAGGTTCTTACTGCTTATTGATGCACACGCCCGTCCTCAGAAGGCAGATGACCCGGGGGGCTGGCTCCTCTCACTGCCTCCATGTGGAGGACAGACCTTAGCTGCGCCTGAGCCGGCCGTTGCCAGCCAGGCTCCTCTGTTCATGGGATTCTCCAGCCAAGAATACTGGAGTGCATTGCCATTCCCTCCTCCAGGGGATCTCCCCGACCCAGGGATCGAACCCATGTCTCTGGCGTCTCCTGCCTTGGCAGGTAGGTTCTTTGCCACTAGTGCCATCCGGGAAGCCCCTTTATGTTCCAGACATCATTACCAATAATCCCATGGTGTCAACGGAGGAATTGGGTGCTTTAGCATTCCAGGTGAGAGTTGGGGGCCAGATGCAACAGAACATAAAAAATGGAAAAATGAATGCACCGACTCATCTCGGTGGGGGCGAGAAGAGGCAGGTAACACCCTAAGCAGTGTACTGACAGAGCTTTGCACCTGTGCTGAAGGGATGCTCCGTTGCTGCATGTGGGTCAGGCACCAACTCCTCGGGTTCATCTGATCATGGTCTTTCTTGTTATGGCTGTGATGGCTCAGGTCCGCCTTAAAATCTCACTGGCTTATCCAGTGGTTCCGGTTATGCTTAAAACAGAGGTGCCGCTGAAGGAGCATGGCCTTTACAGTGACCGGACTTGGGTTCAGTCTTACTTCTGCCACTTGCGGGATTCTGAAACAGATTGTTTACCGTGTAGGTTGCAGATTCTCGTCTGTGACTGATGATAGCACCTCGTCTTGAGTCATGAGGATTATAGAGACCAGGCGAGAGGAAGGTGCAAGCGTGGTCCTCCATCTGATGCAGGGGGTTGACAAGCTTTCTCTCCTGCCCCACTTTTTTTTTTAATTTGTCTGCATCAGGTCTTAGTTGCTCACTGAACGTTTGTGGGTGCTACTTCCTCAGGCGCAGGAGAAGAAGTCTGAAGTCTCCCTGACACCTTAATGTCGGCGGCTCTGAGAGTTCCCTGAGAAAAGATGGCACCTGTACGGGAACTTCAAAGAAGTGTTTCAGTTTTACGTCTTCCAGTAGAGGCCTTGCAGGGACCTTGCACTTGGTCTCGCCCCCAGGTTCTTACTGCTTATTGATGCACACGCCCGTCCTCAGAAGGCAGATGACCCGGGGGGCTGGCTCCTCTCACTGCCTCCATGTGGAGGACAGACCTTAGCTGCGCCTGAGCCGGCCGTTGCCAGCCAGGCTCCTCTGTTCATGGGATTCTCCAGCCAAGAATACTGGAGTGCATTGCCATTCCCTCCTCCAGGGGATCTCCCCGACCCAGGGATCGAACCCATGTCTCTGGCGTCTCCTGCCTTGGCAGGTAGGTTCTTTGCCACTAGTGCCATCCGGGAAGCCCCTTTATGTTCCAGACATCATTACCAATAATCCCATGGTGTCAACGGAGGAATTGGGTGCTTTAGCATTCCAGGTGAGAGTTGGGGGCCAGATGCAACAGAACATAAAAAATGGAAAAATGAATGCACCGACTCATCTCGGTGGGGGCGGTAAGAGACAGGTAACACCCTAAGCAGTGTACTGACAGAGCTTTGCACCTGTGCTGAAGGGATGCTCCGTTGCTGCATGTGGGTCAGGCACCAACTCCTCGGGTTCATCTGATCATGGTCTTTCTTGTTATGGCTGTGATGGCTCAGGTCCGCCTTAAAATCTCACTGGCTTATCCAGTGGTTCCGGTTATGCTTAAAACAGAGGTGCCGCTGAAGGAGCATGGCCTTTACAGTGACCGGACTTGGGTTCAGTCTTACTTCTGCCACTTGCGGGATTCTGAAACAGATTGTTTACCGTGTAGGTTGCAGATTCTCGTCTGTGACTGATGATAGCACCTCGTCTTGAGTCATGAGGATTATAGAGACCAGGCGAGAGGAAGGTGCAAGCGTGGTCCTCCATCTGATGCAGGGGGTTGACAAGCTTTCTCTCCTGCCCCACTTTTTTTTTTTTTTTAATTTGTCTGCATCAGGTCTTAGTTGCTACACTTGAATTTTTTTTTTTAACTTTTACAGAGTTTCACTGTTTACAGATATGTATATTCCCAGGTTAGTCATATGCATATACCTGGCCGCCTGCCCCCTCCATCCCACCCCTTCAGGCCATCGCACTGCACCCTTGCAGAATCCCCTATTCCCACAGCACAAGGACAATAGCTATCTTTTTCACATATGATAGTATAGGCTTCCATGTTACTCCCTCTATGCCTCCCACCCCGTTTATTCCCGCAGTGTCCATACGTCAGTTCTCTATATCTGTTTTTCCATCACTTCACTACGTGTGTTATCATTACCATCTTACTAGATTCCATGTATTTGTCGTAATATACTTTGCTTGTCTTTCTCTTTTTGATTTACTTCACTTTTATAATAGGTTCTAGATCCGTCCATCTCATTAGGATTTCTGCATTTCTTTTTGCAGCTGAGAAGTACTCCATTGTATATATGTACCAGAGGTTTTTATCCATTCATTCGTCGATGGGCATCTAGGTTGCTTCCATGTTCTAGTTATTGTATAGATGCACTCAGAATTTTTAATTGATGCATGCTGGATCTAGTTCCCTGATTCGGGATCTGTCTCTGGCCCCTGCCTTGGGAGCACAGAGTCTTTAGCCACTGGACCACCAGGGGAGTTCCAGCCCACATTTTTCTTTATTGTGATAAAATACCTCTGACATAAAACTCCCATTTTAACCATTTTAAGGTGTAAATTTTTGTGGTGGTAACTATACTCACGATGTACAGCCGTCACCTCTCCCCACTGGCAGCACTTTCCGTCGCCCCTGGTGCTGGATGCCTGGAGCCCCGGCTCCCCACCCCTGCTCCCGCCCCCGATGGCTCTGGTCCACTTCCTGCCTCTGAACTTATTTGTGCGTCCTGCACGCGTGGGTCATATGCCACACAACATGAGTGGGTCATAGTGAGGACACGTAACCTTGGCGTCTGCCCTTCTACTCAGACCTTGGCGTCCCGCACTTTCCTTGGGGGCAATGACACTCACCCGCCAGGCACCTGGTCTGGGACCCTTGGGCAATCATTTTTTTTTTTTTTAATTTGTCTGCATCAGGTCTTAGTTGCTACACTTGAATTTTTTTTTTTAACTTTTACAGAGTTTCACTGTTTACAGATATGTATATTCCCAGGTTAGTCATATGCATATACCTGGCCGCCTGCCCCCTCCATCCCACCCCTTCAGGCCATCGCACTGCACCCTTGCAGAATCCCCTATTCCCACAGCACAAGGACAATAGCTATCTTTTTCACATATGATAGTATAGGCTTCCATGTTACTCCCTCTATGCCTCCCACCCCGTTTATTCCCGCAGTGTCCATACGTCAGTTCTCTATATCTGTTTTTCCATCACTTCACTACGTGTGTTATCATTACCATCTTACTAGATTCCATGTATTTGTCGTAATATACTTTGCTTGTCTTTCTCTTTTTGATTTACTTCACTTTTATAATAGGTTCTAGATCCGTCCATCTCATTAGGATTTCTGCATTTCTTTTTGCAGCTGAGAAGTACTCCATTGTATATATGTACCAGAGGTTTTTATCCATTCATTCGTCGATGGGCATCTAGGTTGCTTCCATGTTCTAGTTATTGTATAGATGCACTCAGAATTTTTAATTGATGCATGCTGGATCTAGTTCCCTGATTCGGGATCTGTCTCTGGCCCCTGCCTTGGGAGCACAGAGTCTTTAGCCACTGGACCACCAGGGGAGTTCCAGCCCACATTTTTCTTTATTGTGATAAAATACCTCTGACATAAAACTCCCATTTTAACCATTTTAAGGTGTAAATTTTTGTGGTGGTAACTATACTCACGATGTACAGCCGTCACCTCTCCCCACTGGCAGCACTTTCCGTCGCCCCTGGTGCTGGATGCCTGGAGCCCCGGCTCCCCACCCCTGCTCCCGCCCCCGATGGCTCTGGTCCACTTCCTGCCTCTGAACTTATTTGTGCGTCCTGCACGCGTGGGTCATATGCCACACAACATGAGTGGGTCATAGTGAGGACACGTAACCTTGGCGTCTGCCCTTCTACTCAGAGGCATGACTTTGAGGCTCACCCGCCATGGCACACTGTGTCTGGGCATCTTTCCTTTTGGGGGGCAAATGCCACACCATCACGCGGCTGGACCACGTTTTGTCAGCCCTTGTCATCAAGGGACCCGTGGCAGTTCCCACCTACTGTCTGCTGTGGGCAGTGTCGCAGTGAACGTGGCATGCTGGTGCCTGAGCATCCGCTCTCAGGTCTGCGGGGTGGGAGCCCAGAGGTGGAATTGCATCTGGTGATTCTGTGTTTAACTTTCTGAGGGACCACCAAACTGTTTCTCATGCATTGTCTTTTTCATTACTCTGCACCGTTCTAGCTTGCCTCCATAAAGACCTGGAGTTCCTAGAGGAGGTCAGGTTGAACAGAGCCATGTTGTGTTTAGTGTCTGCAGTTTTCACGTGTTTTCTCCCCTCTGCAGAGCCTCTAAAGCCTGACCAGGGCTGCAGATACCTGCCTTTCTTCTTTTGTGTTATTCCTTCTTCACCTTTCTCCCCTCTTTCCTTTCCCTTCCTCCCCATGTCCTGCCTGCCCCCCACCTTCTATGAAGGACCACTGGTACTTGGAGGGGCATGCAAGGTTTGTTTTCCCCTCCGCCCCCACCCCTGTCTGGTGGGAGGGGTCCTGGAGACCAGATCATAGCAAGCACATCGTGCTTCCTTCAGCCAGACTCCAGAAGGGTGGGCACTTGTAATCAGTGACGGTAAGTGTTTGGGGCGAGTTGGGTGGAGAATAAGACAGTAGAATCCCTGAAGCTAGGAATCCATTCTTCAGGGCTGCCAGCCCAGCACAGTGTTAGCTGCAGCTGCGAGGAAATCATAAACGTGGGTTTCCCACAAACCAGCCAGAAATAAAGCCCAGGCTGCCAAGTCAGACGTGATGTCCTACTCACGTTGCTTTTCTTTTTTTTTTGGAGTGGGGGGCGCGGGTTGGGGAGGGAGGGGGGCGGGCGGGCCACTTCTATTGGTCTTTCATTTACCTATTTTCATCTATCTTTGTTCCTTGGCCCTGTGGGCCTCCATCGCAGTGGCGTCTGTCGTCACAGAGCACCGGCTCTGGGTGCTTGGCAGAGCTCCGGCTTGGTAATTGGGCACATGGGTCCAGCGCCGCCATGGCACACTGTGTCTGGGCATCTTTCCTTTTGGGGGGCAAATGCCACACCATCACGCGGCTGGACCACGTTTTGTCAGCCCTTGTCATCAAGGGACCCGTGGCAGTTCCCACCTACTGTCTGCTGTGGGCAGTGTCGCAGTGAACGTGGCATGCTGGTGCCTGAGCATCCGCTCTCAGGTCTGCGGGGTGGGAGCCCAGAGGTGGAATTGCATCTGGTGATTCTGTGTTTAACTTTCTGAGGGACCACCAAACTGTTTCTCATGCATTGTCTTTTTCATTACTCTGCACCGTTCTAGCTTGCCTCCATAAAGACCTGGAGTTCCTAGAGGAGGTCAGGTTGAACAGAGCCATGTTGTGTTTAGTGTCTGCAGTTTTCACGTGTTTTCTCCCCTCTGCAGAGCCTCTAAAGCCTGACCAGGGCTGCAGATACCTGCCTTTCTTCTTTTGTGTTATTCCTTCTTCACCTTTCTCCCCTCTTTCCTTTCCCTTCCTCCCCATGTCCTGCCTGCCCCCCACCTTCTATGAAGGACCACTGGTACTTGGAGGGGCATGCAAGGTTTGTTTTCCCCTCCGCCCCCACCCCTGTCTGGTGGGAGGGGTCCTGGAGACCAGATCATAGCAAGCACATCGTGCTTCCTTCAGCCAGACTCCAGAAGGGTGGGCACTTGTAATCAGTGACGGTAAGTGTTTGGGGCGAGTTGGGTGGAGAATAAGACAGTAGAATCCCTGAAGCTAGGAATCCATTCTTCAGGGCTGCCAGCCCAGCACAGTGTTAGCTGCAGCTGCGAGGAAATCATAAACGTGGGTTTCCCACAAACCAGCCAGAAATAAAGCCCAGGCTGCCAAGTCAGACGTGATGTCCTACTCACGTTGCTTTTCTTTTTTTTTTGGAGTGGGGGGCGCGGGTTGGGGAGGGAGAGGGGCGGGCGGGCCACTTCTATTGGTCTTTCATTTACCTATTTTCATCTATCTTTGTTCCTTGGCCCTGTGGGCCTCCCATCGCAGTGGCGTCTGTCGTCACAGAGCACCGGCTCTGGGTGCTTGCACTGCAGAGCTCCGGCTTGGTAATTGGGCACATGGGTCCAGCCGCTCTGCGGCATGTGGGATCTTCCCAGGCCAGGGATCAAACCGGTGCCCCTTGCACTGCAAGGCAGTGTCCTTACCTACTGGACCACCAGGGAAGCCCTCACGTTGCTTTTCATCCACTGTGATCCTGATTGGCCTGGTCAGTAGTTGGAAAGTCAGGGTGTGACTTTGCCTATTTCTCAGGCCACTGCGAAGGTCTCATTCATGAGGTATCTGATCAGACCCCGCCATCAATAAAGGGTGTATCCAGGCTGCAGTTAGGATAGAGCAGTGTCTAAGTTTAGGCGGTAGCAGTGAGTCATTAATAACAGTCCTTAGGAGTACCGAGCTGCTGCCAGAATTCCTAAGTTTATTGTAATGATTTGTGAGGCTCTAAGAGGAAGGAGCCCTGGGAGGGGCTGGACTTCCTGCACGCCAAAGACTTCCTGCACGCCTGCCTGCCAGATGGGGGTGAATCCTGCGGGAGTAGTTGGAGTAGAGGGGAGGGACAAGACAGACTTGGGATCCGGGCTCTGTGACTGATCAGGGTGGCTGAATCAACCACTCAGCATGTCCACAGAAATTCTAAGACCTTGAATGAAAGGAAACTCCGCTTACTCAGTTGTGGCTGATGGCAGAAACACATGCCTTTGTTTTCAGTCCTTGCAGCCCGGGAGGGAGTTTGATGTGCACTTTATAGACAGGAGTCCAGCCTGCAGGTGAGGAGACCGACCTGGCAGGTGAAATCGGGCAGGTTCCTGGCCAGGCCGTCCACCACCCCCGGCTGTGCACTTCAGCACTCAAAGGATTCAAAGCCTCCTGTGCCCTGAGCTTGGACAGGGTTGCCCGAGTATTCAGCACCTTGTCCTCGGCGTAGTTTCTGGGTCATGTCTCTTGATTCTATAACAGGCCTGTGATCTTGTCAGGACACCTGATCCAAAACATGTCACATGAGCCATGCCACTGTGCAGTTTCCTCGCATGCATGTGCAGAAAGGAACAGATGAGTTTAATTTTAATAATAAACTTGGTGTAACTCAAAACGCCAAGCTGTTGTCATTATCCTAACGCATGTGGCCGTGACAGAGCACCGGCTCTGGGTGCTTGCACTGCAGAGCTCCGGCTTGGTAATTGGGCACATGGGTCCAGCCGCTCTGCGGCATGTGGGATCTTCCCAGGCCAGGGATCAAACCGGTGCCCCTTGCACTGCAAGGCAGTGTCCTTACCTACTGGACCACCAGGGAAGCCCTCACGTTGCTTTTCATCCACTGTGATCCTGATTGGCCTGGTCAGTAGTTGGAAAGTCAGGGTGTGACTTTGCCTATTTCTCAGGCCACTGCGAAGGTCTCATTCATGAGGTATCTGATCAGACCCCGCCATCAATAAAGGGTGTATCCAGGCTGCAGTTAGGATAGAGCAGTGTCTAAGTTTAGGCGGTAGCAGTGAGTCATTAATAACAGTCCTTAGGAGTACCGAGCTGCTGCCAGAATTCCTAAGTTTATTGTAATGATTTGTGAGGCTCTAAGAGGAAGGAGCCCTGGGAGGGGCTGGACTTCCTGCACGCCAAAGACTTCCTGCACGCCTGCCTGCCAGATGGGGGTGAATCCTGCGGGAGTAGTTGGAGTAGAGGGGAGGGACAAGACAGACTTGGGATCCGGGCTCTGTGACTGATCAGGGTGGCTGAATCAACCACTCAGCATGTCCACAGAAATTCTAAGACCTTGAATGAAAGGAAACTCCGCTTACTCAGTTGTGGCTGATGGCAGAAACACATGCCTTTGTTTTCAGTCCTTGCAGCCCGGGAGGGAGTTTGATGTGCACTTTATAGACAGGAGTCCAGCCTGCAGGTGAGGAGACCGACCTGGCAGGTGAAATCGGGCAGGTTCCTGGCCAGGCCGTCCACCACCCCCGGCTGTGCACTTCAGCACTCAAAGGATTCAAAGCCTCCTGTGCCCTGAGCTTGGACAGGGTTGCCCGAGTATTCAGCACCTTGTCCTCGGCGTAGTTTCTGGGTCATGTCTCTTGATTCTATAACAGGCCTGTGATCTTGTCAGGACACCTGATCCAAAACATGTCACATGAGCCATGCCACTGTGCAGTTTCCTCGCATGCATGTGCAGAAAGGAACAGATGAGTTTAATTTTAATAATAAACTTGGTGTAACTCAAAACGCCAAGCTGTTGTCATATCTACACTGGGCGCTTAACAGCTACTGAGATACTTTACATTTCTCAAGAATCCCATGGGTATTTCCCACATAAAATGCCTCTCAATTCAGATTCATTGCTGCGTGTGCGGCTGCTGATTGACTGGACAGCAGAGAGCTAAGATATGGTGTGAGGCTCATGCAGCACAGAGGCTCAACTCTGAAGCCTGGGAGGGAGCCTGGGAAGCCTGGGTGGGTAGGTGGCTTCACCTGAGGTCAAAAGGCTCCAATGCTGGGCGGCAGGGTGTCCCCGCAGTGTGAGCACGTTCCTGGCTGAAGGGTCCCTTGTGGAGACTGCCGTCACATGGCCTTGGCCCCACCGCCAGCTGCGGCTGCAGGAAAACGGTTCGGCCTTGATCGCCAGATGCTGGACTATATCTAGAGAGGATGACGTGTCTTGGCAGACGTGCTGGCCATTGAGACTGGAAGCCCTGGCCTGTCGTGGCACGGGGGGCGGTGGCGGGGGGGTCGGAGCTGTGACATCTGCCTGCAGAAACAGCCCTGAGCCAAGCCCTTATAGGGGATTGCCATGAGCTCAGCTCCACTCGGAGCCAGGCAGTCGACAGTGCAGACCTCTCCTCCGGCAGAGCAGAAAGTGCTGTTACCCGTTCTCGGAATTTCCCCTTCATCCTCTTCTTCCTGTGGTCTGTCTGCTTGGTCATCTTTGGCCCGCTTCACTTCTGTCTGTCTTTCCCTACTGTGCTCACTGTATCTAGTTGTTGTGATTATGTTACGTGAGTTCTTTGCAGATTATAGGTGTGAGCTCCTAGTCACACATGTGGTGCGCATGGACTTTCTCTTCCCACCTCTCACACTTGATTGTGCACTTTGGTGCACAGAACTTCATAACGTTGGTTGATACAGTTACCATCGCCTTTTGTTACTTTTGTCGCTCATTATTTGGGGATCATATCCAATCAATTGTAACCAAATCTTAGTATCCAATCAATTGTAACCAAATCTTAGTATCATGGTTTTTCTGTTGTCTTTTCTTGTAAGCATTTTATGTGAGCTGTTTGAAGTCAACCTCTGTCTATGGCCTGAGGTCAAGAGTCCGGATTTTGCTTGAATGAATGCTTGGATATGTTTTTCCCACCATTTGTTGAAAAGACTGCACTTTCCCCCACTGAGCAGTCTACGCCCCCTTGTTGAGAGTCATTTGACCGTATCTTGTGAGGGTTTATTCCCATCCTGGTTCTCTTCCGTGGGTCTGTGTGTATGTCTTCCTGCCACTTCCTCAATATTACATTTTGAAATCGGGAAGTATGAGACCTCCGGCTTGGTCTTTTTCAAGATGTTTTGGCTTTTGGGGTTCCTGTGACTTTTAGAATGGATTTTTACATTTCTGCAAAAGATATCATTTTGTTAGGGTTTAGAGATGCTTTTTTTCCTATTCTTAAATAAACTGAAGATACTCTATAAGAGGAAAAAAAGGCAAAAAATTTATTACTCAGGGTTAGTTTTCAGTATATACTTCAAGTATAGCTTTAGAGATAATTGTTTATTTCAGTAATTCTTTGCAAAGATGAGGATTTTCAATATATCTTACTTGCCATTTTTTTGTGAAATACTTTTTGACTCTGCACAGCCTTGAAGAGATGGTGATTGTACGTCAGTAAGTGTCCTCTGTAGCCAAGACATGGGAAACATTTTAATTAAAGTTAACAGACCCTTGTGACCACAATCCCCTTACATTAGGTACTTCTGTTTATTTTGGGGGACATTTATTAATCTTGCTGAACCTCAATTTCTAAGCCCAGGAAATGATCCTTAAATTCCGCCTTTTTTCATCTGCCCGCAAAGGACTCACTTATGACTCAGCGAGTAAAGAATCTGTCTGCAATGCAGGAGACACTGGAGGCCCTGGATCAGTTCTTGGGTTGGAAAGATCCCCTGGAGGAGGGCATGGCAACTCACTCCAGTATTATTGCCTGGAGAATTGGACAGAGACCTCTCACACTTGATTGTGCACTTTGGTGCACAGAACTTCATAACGTTGGTTGATACAGTTACCATCGCCTTTTGTTACTTTTGTCGCTCATTATTTGGGGATCATATCCAATCAATTGTAACCAAATCTTAGTATCCAATCAATTGTAACCAAATCTTAGTATCATGGTTTTTCTGTTGTCTTTTCTTGTAAGCATTTTATGTGAGCTGTTTGAAGTCAACCTCTGTCTATGGCCTGAGGTCAAGAGTCCGGATTTTGCTTGAATGAATGCTTGGATATGTTTTTCCCACCATTTGTTGAAAAGACTGCACTTTCCCCCACTGAGCAGTCTACGCCCCCTTGTTGAGAGTCATTTGACCGTATCTTGTGAGGGTTTATTCCCATCCTGGTTCTCTTCCGTGGGTCTGTGTGTATGTCTTCCTGCCACTTCCTCAATATTACATTTTGAAATCGGGAAGTATGAGACCTCCGGCTTGGTCTTTTTCAAGATGTTTTGGCTTTTGGGGTTCCTGTGACTTTTAGAATGGATTTTTACATTTCTGCAAAAGATATCATTTTGTTAGGGTTTAGAGATGCTTTTTTTCCTATTCTTAAATAAACTGAAGATACTCTATAAGAGGAAAAAAAGGCAAAAAATTTATTACTCAGGGTTAGTTTTCAGTATATACTTCAAGTATAGCTTTAGAGATAATTGTTTATTTCAGTAATTCTTTGCAAAGATGAGGATTTTCAATATATCTTACTTGCCATTTTTTTGTGAAATACTTTTTGACTCTGCACAGCCTTGAAGAGATGGTGATTGTACGTCAGTAAGTGTCCTCTGTAGCCAAGACATGGGAAACATTTTAATTAAAGTTAACAGACCCTTGTGACCACAATCCCCTTACATTAGGTACTTCTGTTTATTTTGGGGGACATTTATTAATCTTGCTGAACCTCAATTTCTAAGCCCAGGAAATGATCCTTAAATTCCGCCTTTTTTCATCTGCCCCGCAAAGGACTCACTTATGACTCAGCGAGTAAAGAATCTGTCTGCAATGCAGGAGACACTGGAGGCCCTGGATCAGTTCTTGGGTTGGAAAGATCCCCTGGAGGAGGGCATGGCAACTCACTCCAGTATTATTGCCTGGAGAATCCCATGGACAGAGGAGCCTGGTGGGCAAAGAGTTGGACACAAGGATGCACAGCAGAGGGTTATATCGCAGAGTTTGGGTTTACAGCCGAGTTTTTCTGGAGAAGCTAAGGGTCTGTTTGTTGAGGCTGGAGACCCCCTCCCACCCCTGTCTCTCTGGCTTTGTGAGCCCTTCTCTCAGCCTTGAGTGTCACGGGGATACGCTGGCCAAACCGGCTGGATAGACATGGGCTGTGTTCTCACCTGTGTGATGTGAGCTTAGGTGGTTGCCTCAGCGGTGAAGTCACGTAGAGGGGACAGCGCGCAGGATGACAGGGCTGTGCCGACGGGTTGGGGGTGTCCATGAGGAAGCTCGGCCGCATGTGGAGCGGATGGGTGACATGTGATGGGTCCAGCCTCCTGTCCTGCGTCCCTGGTGAGGGTGCACAGGACGAGGACGTGAGAGCCTAGAAGCACTTACATAAACAGGTTCTTATAACATCGGGGCATCCATGCCCCCACACCCCTCCGCAGCACGTCATCAGTCGTAATAATGTCTTAAAACACTGGGGGGGTCTGTGCCCCCAGCCCTCCAAAAGCACGTGACTGATCATAATGGAGACTGCACTTGAGGTTTCTCTAGAAGCCTTGTGTTAAATAGGGTGGTTAATATTGTGAGTTCTTGACAGGTGAATAAACTGCCAGTTCACCAGCACAGGCCAGGTCTGTTCCTTTCCAGCAGGTGTGTGGGGGTGTGTGTGTGTGTGTGTGTCTGAGAGAGAGAGAGAGAGAGAGAAACATGTAAACATACAGCCCTGTCTCTCCACACCTACGTCCAGAAGAGTTTCTTTGTGCACATTTCCTTTTTCTCCCCTTTTCCATATGCAAACAGAAATGCTGTTCTTCTGGAACTTCACTGGTGGCCCAGCGGTTAAGACTCCATGCTCCCAACACAGGGGGCACAGGTGTGGTTCCTGGTGGGACAACTAACATCGCACATGGGCCCCCCCTCCCCCAAAAGCAACCAATAATGCTCTTCTTTTAAAAACTTTCTTTCTCTCATATGTTCTTTGCATTAAACCCTAAGCTCATCCTTTATGTCTTGTTTGTGGCAATAAGTGTCAGCTGTGGGCTCAGGCTGGGCCTGTCACCTCTGACCCTGCCTCATCCCTGCAGGGCTCACTCTTACAATCAGTCCTGGCATGCAGAAAGCTGCTCGAGACTCCCAACCAGTCCATTTCCCCGTATACCAGGGAACTAAAGTCAGTATCTGCTTTCAGCGAATGTACTCATTTACAAGTGGACTTTCTCAACAGGTCATAGATGTGATTAGAAGGGCAAAGAAAGCTTTTGTTGAAAAACATCCCCCACTGTGGGTGATATTTCCATATTGCTGGTCAGAATAATGAAGGTAGCTGTCAGGTGAAGATGTTCTGGGGTAATTCTACGTTTAACTTTTTATTACCACTTTAATAGAATTGAAGGACACTTATGACTTCTTATATTGGCAAAAAAAAGTGATGGGTCCAGCCTCCTGTCCTGCGTCCCTGGTGAGGGTGCACAGGACGAGGACGTGAGAGCCTAGAAGCACTTACATAAACAGGTTCTTATAACATCGGGGCATCCATGCCCCCACACCCCTCCGCAGCACGTCATCAGTCGTAATAATGTCTTAAAACACTGGGGGGGTCTGTGCCCCCAGCCCTCCAAAAGCACGTGACTGATCATAATGGAGACTGCACTTGAGGTTTCTCTAGAAGCCTTGTGTTAAATAGGGTGGTTAATATTGTGAGTTCTTGACAGGTGAATAAACTGCCAGTTCACCAGCACAGGCCAGGTCTGTTCCTTTCCAGCAGGTGTGTGGGGGTGTGTGTGTGTGTGTGTGTCTGAGAGAGAGAGAGAGAGAGAGAAACATGTAAACATACAGCCCTGTCTCTCCACACCTACGTCCAGAAGAGTTTCTTTGTGCACATTTCCTTTTTCTCCCCTTTTCCATATGCAAACAGAAATGCTGTTCTTCTGGAACTTCACTGGTGGCCCAGCGGTTAAGACTCCATGCTCCCAACACAGGGGGCACAGGTGTGGTTCCTGGTGGGACAACTAACATCGCACATGGGCCCCCCCTCCCCCAAAAGCAACCAATAATGCTCCTTTTTTAAAAAACTTTCTTTCTCTCATATGTTCTTTGCATTAAACCCTAAGCTCATCCTTTATGTCTTGTTTGTGGCAATAAGTGTCAGCTGTGGGCTCAGGCTGGGCCTGTCACCTCTGACCCTGCCTCATCCCTGCAGGGCTCACTCTTACAATCAGTCCTGGCATGCAGAAAGCTGCTCGAGACTCCCAACCAGTCCATTTCCCCGTATACCAGGGAACTAAAGTCAGTATCTGCTTTCAGCGAATGTACTCATTTACAAGTGGACTTTCTCAACAGGTCATAGATGTGATTAGAAGGGCAAAGAAAGCTTTTGTTGAAAAACATCCCCCACTGTGGGTGATATTTCCATATTGCTGGTCAGAATAATGAAGGTAGCTGTCAGGTGAAGATGTTCTGGGGTAATTCTACGTTTAACTTTTTATTACCACTTTAATAGAATTGAAGGACACTTATGACTTCTTATATTGGCAGGGAGGAAGGAATAATTGATTAGAAGAAGAGAGTGGGGAGGATTGCCCAGGCGGTCCAGTGGTTAAGACTTCCCCCTTCCAATGCAGGGGGAGTGGGTTCAAGTCTTGGTCAGGGAGCTAAGATCCCACATGCCTCTCTGCCAAAAAACCAAAACAAAAACAATATTGTAACAAATTCAATGATGACTTTTAAAACAACCATCCACACCAAGAAAAAAAAAATCTTAAAAAGAGGAGCGAGTGACAATGGTAACTGGGTGTGGGCATCGCAGTGGAGGTCAGTGATGCTGAAGTACCTGTTTGGAATTTTGCGGAGGATGCAGTCCTCACTGTTGGACATGGGCAGCTGAGGAGAGGAGGTGTGTCTCTTTCCTGAGCCCAGGGGCCCTGGTCCTCTTGACCTAGCAGCTGGGATCTTCCTCCCTGTGGGGCATCTGGGGGGGAGTGGGCCCCGGTGGGCAGGTGTTTTCAGGTGGACTGTGTCCCTTATGCGCCTGCAGGCCCTGTGAACGCTGGGAGTCTGTTTCTTGTCCTTGTGAACCCATGCTCATCCTTGGAAAGGCTATGATCAGGGGTCCTTGGGGCATTCACTTTGGGAAACTGCTGTCTGGCATGTTGCTAAAGGACTTGGCACCTTTAACGAAAAATGTGTCTTCTCACAGTTATACAGTAAATGGTGCTTGGTGTTTGTTTTATCAGATGTGATTCAGTCTACAGGCCAAGCCTGGCCCCAGCCTGTGAGCCAAGCATGGTGTTGATAGTTTTAAATGTTTGAAAGATAAAAATGAAGGTGTGAAAATTACATGAAATTCGAACATCTGTCTTGGGATGAAATCCAGTATCTGTTTGCTATCATCCAGGGCTGCCTCTGAGCCATGGGAGCAGGTGACAAGTCACAGCAGAGGCCTGGGGCCCTTGGAGGGAGATAGTCACCCTCTGGCCTTTATAGGTCCAGTCGTTAAGACTCAGTGCTCTCACTGCCAGGGGCCCGGGTTCAGTCCCTGGTCGGGGAACTGAGATCCCATAAGGATCCAGGTGCCACCACAAGAAAAGAAAAACAGCCTGCTGACCTGGCTGTGGAGGCGGTTAGCAGTCGTGAAGACACTGTTTGACATTAGATGTTACACATCACTGTGGCCAGTTCCTCTCAAGTTAAATCCAGTTCTGTGGTGATGACCAAGTAGTGATGACTTTACCTCAAACCAGTCCTCACTCCTCACAAGTGGACTCGTGATGAGTGTGAACTCATGTCCTTCCTCCCTGTCCTGGAAAGAAACTGGAGACTTGGGAGAGGACCCAGGAGCCAATCGTGGTGAGATGGGGGGTGGTCTGAGGGGCTGTGGGGAGACCTGAGTCTCGCCTGGCACCTGGTGGATTAGACGCGTGAGTAAGAATAGCTCACCTGTGGGGAGGATCATGTATTTGTTTGGTATTTTGGGGGGTGGGGGTGTAATTTATGTCATTCCTTTTTAGTGGAATCCCACTCGTGGATTTCTCCATCTTCTGAGTCTTGACCGGATGCTGGCTCCTGCTCCTACTGGAGGCCGAGCCCCTGCCCTGCGCGCAGCTGAGGCCCGGGCTCACGCCTGGCAGTGGGTGCAGAGCCAGCCTGGATGAGGGTCAGGGCGGGCGCTGAACAGTTGTCCTCTGGTTGAGGCCACTGTGTGGGCTCTAGGCTTACTTCTCTCTGACCTGGGTGTTTAGAAGAGAGGTGCCGGTCTCTGCTGAGGGTTGCTGTGAACCAGGTTCCACACGGCAGCCTTCCCACTGTGGCTGGCTTTGTTCTCACAGTGATCTTCTGCCTCTTTGCTCCTGAGTTTGCAGTCTGCACTGAGGTCCGCATGCACCTACCAGGGTGACTGTGCTGGATGATGGCCCGTCTCACCTGGTTTTGCTGGTCCTAGGACTGATTTAACCTTCCCATCTCTTACATGTTTTCTTTTTTGTTGGGGTCGGGGGGCACTTCTGTTGATCTTTCATTTACTTTCCCTCTTGTTCTTTGGGCACAGCAGAGGCCTGGGGCCCTTGGAGGGAGATAGTCACCCTCTGGCCTTTATAGGTCCAGTCGTTAAGACTCAGTGCTCTCACTGCCAGGGGCCCGGGTTCAGTCCCTGGTCGGGGAACTGAGATCCCATAAGGATCCAGGTGCCACCACAAGAAAAGAAAACAGCCTGCTGACCTGGCTGTGGAGGCGGTTAGCAGTCGTGAAGACACTGTTTGACATTAGATGTTACACATCACTGTGGCCAGTTCCTCTCAAGTTAAATCCAGTTCTGTGGTGATGACCAAGTAGTGATGACTTTACCTCAAACCAGTCCTCACTCCTCACAAGTGGACTCGTGATGAGTGTGAACTCATGTCCTTCCTCCCTGTCCTGGAAAGAAACTGGAGACTTGGGAGAGGACCCAGGAGCCAATCGTGGTGAGATGGGGGGTGGTCTGAGGGGCTGTGGGGAGACCTGAGTCTCGCCTGGCACCTGGTGGATTAGACGCGTGAGTAAGAATAGCTCACCTGTGGGGAGGATCATGTATTTGTTTGGTATTTTGGGGGGTGGGGGTGTAATTTATGTCATTCCTTTTTAGTGGAATCCCACTCGTGGATTTCTCCATCTTCTGAGTCTTGACCGGATGCTGGCTCCTGCTCCTACTGGAGGCAGAGCCCCCTGCCCTGCGCGCAGCTGAGGCCCGGGCTCTACGCCTGGCAGTGGGTGCAGAGCCAGCCTGGATGAGGGTCAGGGCGGGCGCTGAACAGTTGTCCTCTGGTTGAGGCCACTGTGTGGGCTCTAGGCTTACTTCTCTCTGACCTGGGTGTTTAGAAGAGAGGTGCCGGTCTCTGCTGAGGGTTGCTGTGAACCAGGTTCCACACGGCAGCCTTCCCACTGTGGCTGGCTTTGTTCTCACAGTGATCTTCTGCCTCTTTGCTCCTGAGTTTGCAGTCTGCACTGAGGTCCGCATGCACCTACCAGGGTGACTGTGCTGGATGATGGCCCGTCTCACCTGGTTTTGCTGGTCCTAGGACTGATTTAACCTTCCCATCTCTTACATGTTTTCTTTTTTGTTGGGGTCGGGGGGCACTTCTGTTGATCTTTCATTTATTTACTTTCATCCATCTTTGTTCTTTGGGCTGTGTGGGCCTCCCATCGCAGTGGCCTCCCTCGCTGCAGAGCAGTGGCTCTGGGCGCATGCACTCCAGAGCTCCAACTTGGTAGTTGGACACATCGGTCCAGCCGCTCCGCGGCACATGGGATCTTCCCAGGCCAGGGATCGAACCGGCGCCCCTTGCACTGCAAGACGGTGTCTTTACCCACAGGACTATCAGGGAAGCCCTTAAAGTTATTTTTGACTTAAATTTCCCCAGGCAGCAGGCAGGCAGGGACTTGGGGCCTGGGGGCGGTGTAAGGGCTATAGGGTCCTCCTCCGTTTCAGTATTTGTCTCTGTCCGATTTATTTCACTTAGTGTAATGCTCTAAAGGTCCATCCATGTTGTTATAAATGGCAGGATGTCCTTTTTTATGGCTGAGGAGCATTCCTCCGTGTGTGTGTGTGAGAGGGAGAAAGAGATTCCCTTTATCTGTCAATCCAGCGATGGACCCTTAGATTGTTTCTGTGTCTCAGTCATTGTGAACAAGGGAACACAGACCTGTCTCTGAAATGTCAAACGCGGTGTTGCCGGGTCCCATGGTAGCTGTATTTCAGTTTTCTGAGGAACCTCCGTACTGTCTTCAGCAGTGGCTGTACCCGCTGACGTTCCCACACACACAGCCTGCGGATTCCCTCCGCTGACCACACCCTCTCCCACCTTTGTTATTTCTTGCCTTTGATGAAAGCATTTCTGACGGGTGAGGTGGTCGGGTGAGGTGGTCGGGTGAGGTGGTCGCTGGCTGTGGTTCATTTGCATTTCCCTGAGGAGCAGTGATGTGGAGCCTTGTCTGTGTACCTGTTGTTCATCTGTGTGTCTCTGGGAAATGTCTGGGTGTTTTTGGTTTTGCTTTTATGCTGTTGAGCTGCCTGGGTTCTTTTTACAGCTTGGTTATTAACCCCTTATCTTCCATGTGGCTTGCAAACATCTCCTATCTGTACGTTGTATTCTTATTGTTTCTTTTGCTGGGCAGAGGCTTTTCAGTTTGATGTAGTGCTGCTTTCTTTCTTTTGGGATGTGTGTTCTTGTTCTTACATGCAGTAAATCATTGCCAAAACAGATGTCAAGTTGTTTTTCATTTCTGTTTCCTAATGGGAGTTTATGGTTTCAGGCCCTCTATGTGCACCCATGAGCCAGGTAATTTATGAGCGGGGTGTAAGGTGGCCCCCTCTCATCCGTCTGCACCTAGTGTCGTGCTTCCCACGCTGTCCTCAAGCACTTTTCACAAGTGGTAAGATCGGCTGCTAGGACTGCTGGCATACCCAGTGGTGGACAGGGGCCTCTCACAGAGGGTGACCTTCCTGGGATGCCCCACCTGAGAAGGAGCCAAGGACATGCTAAATCATGTGCATGTAATACCACAAGCAGCCACATGGTGGCAGAAGTGATGCTTCAGAACTCGGGGGTTTATAAACCTGCTCCAAGAGAAGTGTGCTCTGCATTTTCTTCTTTTTTATTTTTATTCTTCTTCTTTTTAAAATGAAGATGTAGAATTTAATGCTTTGCAGGTGGCACAATGCTAAAGAATCTGCCTGCCGATGCAAGAGATGGAGGCTCGATCCCTGGGCCCAGAAGATCTCCTGGAGGAGGACATGGCAACCCATTCCAGTATTCTTGCCTGGGAAGCCCCATGGACAGAGGAGCCTGGCGGGCTACAGTCCATGGGATCGCAAAGAGTCAGACACGGCTGAACAACTAACATACACACATGCAGAATTTAATAGGAGCCTCCAAACATCCATCAACCACCTTAAATAAAACATTACAAATACAGTTAAACCTCTTGGTGCATTTTCCTGATGAGTTTCCCTCCTGCTTTTCCTCCAGGAGGAAACTGAGCTCCTATTTATCCTTTTAGTAAACACTTGCGTAATATTAACACTGCATGTTGTTCAGTTGCTCAGTCATGTCCAGCTCTTTTGTGACCCCATGAACTGCAGCACAGCCAGCTTCCCTGTCCTTCACTGTCTCCTGGAATTTGCTCAAACTCAGATCCATTGATTCGATGGTGATGCCATCCAACCATCTCATCCTCTGTTGCCCGCTTTGCCTCCTGCCCTGATTCTTTCCCAGCATCAGGGCCTTTCCCAAGAAGTCGGCTCTGGCTCTTCGCATTAGGTAGACAGCACTGCATAAGATTGTTTATTTTTTCTTTGTAATGCGGAATCTTCCCCAGCCAGGGATCAAACCCACGCATGCCTCCTGCAATGGAAGCAAGGAGTCTTAAACTCCCATTAGACCACCAGGGAAATCCTTGTTTATTTTGTGTTAGATTTTTTTTTTTAAGCATTTATTTCATTTATTTGTCTTTTAGGGGGTGAGGTGGGGAGGGAGGGGGACGGGCGGGCCACTTCTATTGGTCTTTCATTCATCTATTTTCATCCATCTTTGTTCTTTGACTCCTGTGGGCCTCCCATCGCGGTGGCCTCTGTCGTCGCAGAGCGCCGGCTCTGGGCGCATGTGCCCCAGAGCTCCAGCTCGGTAATTGGGCACATCAGTCCAGCCGCTCCGCGGCACGTGGGATCTTCCCAGGCCAGGGATCGAACTGGTGCTCCTTGCACTGCAAGGCGGTGTCCCTACCCACTGGACCACCAGGGGAAGCCTCTGTGTTAGATTTTTTTTTTTTTAAACTTTACTTATTTTTGGCTGTGCTGGGTCTTTGTTGATGTGTGGGTTTAGCTGCTCTGTGGTATGTGGGATCTTCCCAGATCAGGGATCAAACCTGTGTCTCCTGCATTGGCAGACAGGTTCCTATCCACTGAGCCACAAGGGAAGCCCTGTGTTAGATTTTATATAACGTGTCCTACCTGTGTTATTATGCAAGCCATGCTTTTCACTGAGCCTTGTTCTTAGGTTCATTCATGTGGATCTCTGCAGCTTCAATCTGTAGCTGGATGGTGTTCGTGAAGAGCTCACGACTTGTTACGCCCACTTTCCTGTTGACAGACATTGAGGACTTGTTGATAAGAGGGCTTGCAAACCCATAGCTGGGGACATGGCCCCCGTTTAGGTCCCTGGTGTGTTCAACAACACACCTGGTTCTCTAGAAAACCTGTTTTCTTTAGAACGTTTGCCTTTTCCCCTGAATTCTTGGTAGCCTGAGCCATCACCTTACCCTGAAGGGAGCCAGTCCTGGAGTAGTCCAGGAATCCAGTGACATCCAAGGCTCCTGTCTGCCTCCATCCACTGCTTTCCTCCAAAAACTAGGAGGAAGGTCCGTGTCAGTGACCCCAGCCTCCTTCTGAACCTTGGTGCCCTTCTACCGCTTTCACCCAGGGTTGGCCAGAGTCCTGGCCCACTTCCAGGAGGGGATGTGGGCCAGTGGGGGGTGTGGCTCATCTCTCTCCAGCCTGTGTTTAGTTTGGATCTTAGGACTCCTGCACCCGCGTGGGGAGGGGACACCCTCCCACCCCCCTACCCTGAATTTCTTGTCGCTGCGCCAATAGTAAAATTGACACAACGTGGACAAACAGGAGAAGAAACGTGCCTTAACTCCTGAGCACGGAGGACACACAGAAGTGGGACCCAGGATGTAGCCAAAGTAGGTGGCTTTTATGCTCTTCAGACAGGGAAGCAAATTTGTGAGGAAGTGATCGGATAGAATTAACATCCGAGGCATGAGCATAATTAGTGAAGGATCTGAGTGGTTTGTCCCTGGGGTTGGTCCTTGAAGAGGCCGAGGGTTTCTTTGCTCCTGCCTCTCTGTCTCCAGCGATAAGGGTTCCCTCACAGGGAGATTCAGCTCCTGCCCCGAGGACAGAGGAGGGGTCACAGTGTCCCTCTGCCTCAGCCATCTTAAGTAACCTATGTGCCATGCCGCTGAGGGACATTTGGGGGCCAGCTCCCCCTGGGCCCCTCACCAGCCTGCTCCTTAGGGTCCCTGGAGCTCCGGGCGGGCTTGTCCGCATCCAGAGGCTCAGAGCAGACCTCCAGGTGACCCAGGGGCAACTCTGAGGCTGGGTGTGGATCCACACGCCCTTGGAGGCTGCGGGTGTCAGGACACTGGTCTGCTCTGACAGTCCCTTGCACCTGCTTAGGGCGGGTGGTGAAGGTCCACAGCCGGAGGGTGGAGGAGGCACAGGGATGAAGCTGGATGGGATGTGTTCCTCAGCGGTGAACGGTGAGAGCTACTTCCATCTGCTCCATGAACACTCTTTGAAAACAATCTTAGGTTCAGAGTCAGTTTAAAGTGCTGGCTTTCTGTGGACAAGCCTGAGGCAGTGCAGTGTAGGCTTTGTGTCTGGTCCGTTGCCACCTCCCACCGTGTTTCTCTCCCTAAATGCCCCACCCCAGTCTCTGCTCTGACGACTCAGCCTCCCCCCATCCCAAGCCTGGGAGAGGAGTGAGATTCTCTCAGGCCCCTGTGGTTCCCAGGCTGTTAGGATAAAGAGACCTTTGAGACACCCCTACCCGACCCTCTAACCTCACCCCTCCTGCCTCCTGCCCCCGTTGCTTCTGATGGATGACCCAGCCATCTGGTCTCAGACTTCCAAACAGGCTTCCCAACCAGCTCAGCTGGAAATGGGTGAGGGGAAATGTTCAGAGGGGCTTACAAGAGAGGCAGGGACTGTATTTGGGTGATTTCTTCACTGGACAGTGGATTCTGCCCTCACACACTCTGCTTGGTTGACTTGAGTTTGAACCTGTCATGAAAAACTCGCCCGCCCTAGCAGGGGTTCCTGTGGAGGCCTCGGGGCTGGGAGCCAGTGTTGGGAGGGCAGGGGGATGTGGATGGAGGGAGGGGGCTGCTCCCCCGAAGGTGATTACTCGTGTGATGAAATTTAAACTGAAAAGGGCTTGTTTCCATTTAAAGTTCAGCATGACTGCAAAACAAAATTCTTCCCTTACTGCGCGTGTCTTACAAGGAGATTAATGGCCTGGAAACACCCAGCCACTCAGCCCTCTGCCTCAGCCATCTTAAGTAACCTATGTGCCATGCCGCTGAGGGACATTTGGGGGCCAGCTCCCCCTGGGCCCCTCACCAGCCTGCTCCTTAGGGTCCCTGGAGCTCCGGGCGGGCTTGTCCGCATCCAGAGGCTCAGAGCAGACCTCCAGGTGACCCAGGGGCAACTCTGAGGCTGGGTGTGGATCCACACGCCCTTGGAGGCTGCGGGTGTCAGGACACTGGTCTGCTCTGACAGTCCCTTGCACCTGCTTAGGGCGGGTGGTGAAGGTCCACAGCCGGAGGGTGGAGGAGGCACAGGGATGAAGCTGGATGGGATGTGTTCCTCAGCGGTGAACGGTGAGAGCTACTTCCATCTGCTCCATGAACACTCTTTGAAAACAATCTTAGGTTCAGAGTCAGTTTAAAGTGCTGGCTTTCTGTGGACAAGCCTGAGGCAGTGCAGTGTAGGCTTTGTGTCTGGTCCGTTGCCACCTCCCACCGTGTTTCTCTCCCTAAATGCCCCACCCCAGTCTCTGCTCTGACGACTCAGCCTCCCCCCATCCCAAGCCTGGGAGAGGAGTGAGATTCTCTCAGGCCCCTGTGGTTCCCAGGCTGTTAGGATAAAGAGACCTTTGAGACACCCCTACCCGACCCTCTAACCTCACCCCTCCTGCCTCCTGCCCCCGTTGCTTCTGATGGATGACCCAGCCATCTGGTCTCAGACTTCCAAACAGGCTTCCCAACCAGCTCAGCTGGAAATGGGTGAGGGGAAATGTTCAGAGGGGCTTACAAGAGAGGCAGGGACTGTATTTGGGTGATTTCTTCACTGGACAGTGGATTCTGCCCTCACACACTCTGCTTGGTTGACTTGAGTTTGAACCTGTCATGAAAAACTCGCCCGCCCTAGCAGGGGTTCCTGTGGAGGCCTCGGGGCTGGGAGCCAGTGTTGGGAGGGCAGGGGGATGTGGATGGAGGGAGGGGGCTGCTCCTCCCCCGAAGGTGATTACTCGTGTGATGAAATTTAAACTGAAAAGGGCTTGTTTCCATTTAAAGTTCAGCATGACTGCAAAACAAAATTCTTCCCTTACTGCGCGTGTCTTACAAGGAGATTAATGGCCTGGAAACACCCAGCCACTCAGCCCTCTGTGGGCCAGAGGCCCCTGGTCTGGCTGGTGCTGACCTGACACGGGGCCCACCTAGCAGCCAGCACGTCCTGGAAGCCTGTGCAGTCTCAGCCCCCTCCTCTGAGGAGCGCGCCGCGTGGGACACTGGCAACCCATCTCGGGGGCGTGGGGTTCATCCAGGCCTCTTCACCCTCAGGCCTGATGGCGAGTGCATGGAGCCGGCACACCGAGGACCACATCGAGTCAGCGAGAGGGGAAGGCCGGGGCTGGTGTTCTAGCTTTTTATCCCCGAAAGTGTTCGTGCTCATGAGAGGTGTTGCTCAACTTTGCAGATATACAGGGAAGCTACAGCTTCCCTCTAAGATTCTCATTTAGGTAATGTCAAGTGTTAAATGAATAAACAGAACAGCCAAACCTCCGGAGCATTTTGCTTCAAAGCTTCGGACCTCTCGAGTGTTCATCTCAAACAGCGTCATCCTGAAAGGACAAGGCTCTCGAAATCAATTGCGCTAACAACTAAACCAGACAAATTAACACAGGCACACTCTTCCGCGTTCCTGGCCTTGCAGATCAGAGATGAAGCAGCCACCTGGCTGCACTGGGAGGGCCGTGTTAGGGGTGGGATGGGGCAGAGACCCTCCTTGAAAGCCCCTGTGAGTGGGCTCCTACAGTGATGTTCAGCGGGATTGGCTTGGGGTGGGGCCACCGCAGGGTTCTCCAGGACCCACGAGAGTTTACATTTGGGAAGAACTCTGGCAAGTGTGGAGCACAGAGAGGAGGAGGGGAGGCCAGAGGCAAAGATGAGCTGGGAGGTGGGGGAAGTCGAGGGGGACAACAGGGCCTCCCCTGAACTGGACTCTGGCCACAGGCAAGCTCAGGGCCCCCACAGGTGAGCTCAGGGACTCCACGGGTGAGCTCGGGGACTTCACGGGTGAGTTCAGGGCCCTCCACACTGGTGAGCTCAGGGCCCCCCCACAGGCGAGCCAGCTACCCCAAGGGTGACCTCAGAGCCCCCCACAGGTAAGCTCAGGGACCCCACATAGGTGAGCTCAGGGACTCCATGGGTGAGCTCAGGGCCCTCCACACAGGTGAGCTCGGGGACTCCCTAGGTGATTTCAGCAACCCCCTTCCCAAGTGGTCAGAAGGAGAGTCCACCTGTCAGAACCCTGAGCTGGGGGCAGTGTTGTGCTCAAGATCATTGCTGACGCTCACGGACCTTTATCAGATTCACAGATGGTCTGTGACCCCCTGAAGAGGGAAGATGGGATCACGGGTCAGTCTGCAGAGTGAGGCCTGGGGCGGTGCTTCCTGGACCTTCCTGTTTAGTTGTTTCATCCAAGAGAATAAAGGAACAGCAAAAGACCATGAAGCTGGGCGTCAGAGCTCAGGTCCCAGGACAGCCCGGCAAGCAGCAGCTAGCTGCGGTGGGAGTCGGGGTGCCCCTCAGCCTGTTTTGTTGTGTCTTCACTCCTTGACAGCCACTGGGTGGGAGCGTGGGGGCATGAGCCTGGGACACTACCGTTCCCAGGCTGTATGCTGAGAAATGAACATCCCGTGCCCACCTGGCCTCCCTCAGCGCCAGATATTAAGGCTTTTGAAATTTAAGACTCATTTTAAATAGCCCTGATCTGCACCCAGGCTCAACTGATAACTTTCTATGGAAAGGCTTGAAAGGAAGGACCCGGGGGATGTGGAGTGCCCTGTCTCCCTCTCCTATGCACTCCCTCCCTCTGTGCGGGGCCTTTGTCCGGTGAGCCCCGGCTGACTCCGCAGTGGCTCCAGTGAACTCCAGTGAGCGGGGCAGGGGACCGCTCTGTCCCTCGCCGCCTGTGTTGCCAGTGAAATGATAGTGGCTAAAAGACCTCTGCCCCAAGCCTCAGGGTTTAAGTTTACAGAGTTGTGACGGTCCAGTAGAAAGTATCAGCATCAGTTTACTGGAAGTCTTACTTGTCAGCCCGGCCATTTCAAACGTCAAAGGGCACAGATTGTTTCGGTTTCTTTTAAATAACGTTTTTTTTTTTTTTCCTGTTCATGTCCTTTCAACCTTAGACTCATCACTGCAGGATTCACCGTACACTGTAGGTGTTTCCTGTCTTGTCAGCGCTGCTGGTTTCCGAGCCCCTTTTCCTCATCAGCAGGCTGCACAACTCTTTTCAAAGGTCTCTTAGAAATCAGGCTCTCCTAACAGGAGACTCATGGGCTTAGAGAATGAACTGGCCAGCGGGGATGTGTGGTGGTAAAGGACAGAGAGGGAATTTGGGATGGACATGTACACTCTGCTGTTTTTAAATGGATCACTAACAAGGCGCTGGTGTACAGCACAGGGAACTCTGCTTAGTGCCGTATGGCAGCCTGGATGGGAGGGGTGTTTGGAAGAGAATGGACAAACCTATATGTAGGGCTGAGTCCCTTCACGGTTCACCTATTACAAAACTTTCAAAACACTGTAAATTGGTTATACCCCAGTAGAAAATAAAAAATTAAAAAAAAAAAAACACAACCCACTGGAGACCCAAAAAAAAAAAAAAAACCAAAATCAAGCTCCCTTATTTACATTTTCTTATAGAAACAAGTCCGACGCGGAGGCTTCTGTGTTTGCCGTGGGTTCCAGTAACTTCTGTTTTATTCATCAGGCATCTATTCTGCTTTGACGCCTACGGTTTTGTTTGTTTGTTTTTTAAAGTCTGGTGCTAGGTTCTCTGCATTTTTCACCTGACATGACAAAAATGTAAGAATTAGATACTGTAGGAATCCTAATTTGGTGTTTCTATTACTGCAAAAGTTAAACTTTTCTGTTGTCCGCCCCCCTACCCCTTTGATCTCAGTGAGATCCTAAGAGCTTTGTACAAAAGGCATTTGTAAATCTTCTAAATGTTTCCCATTTATTTTCGAATGGGCAGGACAGTAAAAGTCTAGAAGGTATACGCTACCAAACCCCAGGCTCAGATGTTAACAGTTTTCTGTGTCTCCTTCCAGAGAAAGGAAGATACATCTGTTACTTTATTTTTTTTTAACCTTTCATCACTAATTAAATCTAGTGTGGTAACAATATTACTTGGGCTCCCCTGGTGGCTTAGATGGTAAAGAATCCACCTGCAACTTGGGAGACAGGTATATCTATCCCTGAGTTGGGAAGATCTCCTGGAGGAGGAAATGGCAACCCACTCCAGCTTTCTTGCTGAGAATCCCATGGCAACCGGGGACTGTCCATGGGGCTTCTGGGCAAGTAAGACATACAGTGGTTTCCGAGCCCTTTTCCTCATCAGCAGGCTGCACAACTCTTTTCAAAGGTCTCTTAGAAATCAGGCTCTCCTAACAGGAGACTCATGGGCTTAGAGAATGAACTGGCCAGCGGGGATGTGTGGTGGTAAAGGACAGAGAGGGAATTTGGGATGGACATGTACACTCTGCTGTTTTTAAATGGATCACTAACAAGGCGCTGGTGTACAGCACAGGGAACTCTGCTTAGTGCCGTATGGCAGCCTGGATGGGAGGGGTGTTTGGAAGAGAATGGACAAACCTATATGTAGGGCTGAGTCCCTTCACGGTTCACCTATTACAAAACTTTCAAAACACTGTAAATTGGTTATACCCCAGTAGAAAATAAAAAATTAAAAAAAAACACAACCCACTGGAGACCCAAAAAAAAAAACCAAAATCAAGCTCCCTTATTTACATTTTCTTATAGAAACAAGTCCGACGCGGAGGCTTCTGTGTTTGCCGTGGGTTCCAGTAACTTCTGTTTTATTCATCAGGCATCTATTCTGCTTTGACGCCTACGGTTTTGTTTGTTTGTTTTTTAAAGTCTGGTGCTAGGTTCTCTGCATTTTTCACCTGACATGACAAAAATGTAAGAATTAGATACTGTAGGAATCCTAATTTGGTGTTTCTATTACTGCAAAAGTTAAACTTTTCTGTTGTCCGCCCCCCTACCCCTTTGATCTCAGTGAGATCCTAAGAGCTTTGTACAAAAGGCATTTGTAAATCTTCTAAATGTTTCCCATTTATTTTCGAATGGGCAGGACAGTAAAAGTCTAGAAGGTATACGTCTACCAAACCCCAGGCTCAGATGTTAACAGTTTTCTGTGTCTCCTTCCAGAGAAAGGAAGATACATCTGTTACTTTATTTTTTTTTAACCTTTCATCACTAATTAAATCTAGTGTGGTAACAATATTACTTGGGCTCCCCTGGTGGCTTAGATGGTAAAGAATCCACCTGCAACTTGGGAGACAGGTATATCTATCCCTGAGTTGGGAAGATCTCCTGGAGGAGGAAATGGCAACCCACTCCAGCTTTCTTGCCTGGAGAATCCCATGGACAGAGGAGCCTGGAGGGCTACTGTCCATGGGGTCTCAAGAATCAGACACACTGGGCAAGTAAGACATACAGAACAATGTTACTGATTTTTCTCCTGCATTTTCTTTAAAACCGCATGTTACATTTTGATGCAGCTGTAGACATCAAACCCTGGGACCAGGGTTGCAGCCACAGAGGAGCCAGGGCTGTGGCGCTGAGTGAAGGAGTGAGATGTAGACCCCAATACTTGGATTGACGGGCCTGTCCTAGAGAGGGGAGTGTGTTAAATCTTGGGGGGAGAAGAACTTTCAGAGCCCTCTCTCTGAACTCACATCCTGGAGGGCATCCTGGGAGGAGATGCTGACACAGACAGGAATGCCGGAACCAGAGCCAGGCTGTTGGCCCAGAGCAGGGGTGACCGTCCTGAGAGGGGCTGAGTCAGGGCTGCCGCTGTCTTGCTGGCGTCCTGCAGGACCAGGTGACAAGGACATGTCTCTGTTGTCTGTCCCCCATTCAGCACTCACCAGCATCCTTCACCCCGGTAACCAGACCCTCCTTCCTGACGTGGGGTTACACGTGCAGGTGAACACCACCCGCTCCTGGGTCCCCAGGACAGCTATGCGTAGGCTGTGGGCATCTCAGGCAAGGGGACATGGACGATCGTGGGTGAAGGCCATACTGGCATGGGGGTTGGTAGGAGAAACTGCCCTTCTTTCAGTTTGAATTTTTGAGAAGCAGTTAACTAGGAGGAAAAAAGACACTTCCTTCCTTTCTGAAGAGGATCTAGGGCTCCGTGGAGGGGGAGGAACCGGCTGCTGTCTTGAGAACCGGGCTTTTTTTTTTTTTTGGAAAACAGCCCTAGGAGCTCTTGGTGACCAGGCACTTCTTGACCCCGGCAGCTGCTGCCTGTGAAGTGCTGGTGGGTTTCCTGGCAAGAACAGGGCCGGCCCCTGGTCCAGTCGCTACCTTTCTGGGCCTTTTTCAGCCCAGTGTTGATCAGAACGGTGCTGGAAGGATTCTTGGCGGGGAGCCGGTCTGACTGCTCACCGCCTTCAGGCTTTGCCTGCTGGTAACACGTGAGCGCCAGGTCCCCCCAGGTGCCGGCGGAGATAAGCCCGGCCCAGCGCGGGGGGCGGGGAAGCAGGAAGTGCCGGGCGGGCGCCGCCGCCCGGGGCCTCTCCCTGGGCCAGGTGCGTGTGTACAGTCCCCGGCCCGGAGGCCGCCCGCCGGCTCGCGCTCCGAGGGTCGCGGTCGAGGGTCGGGCGGGCCCTGAGGTCGGGAGCATGACGGCCCTCCAGCTGAAGGAGCTCTCGCAGTCGGGGCTGTACCGCCGGAGGAGGGACCGGCCCGACAGCCTGCGACTCGCGGGGTCGCAGGAGGAGGCGCTCAGGTGAGTGGCGCCGCGGCCGGGGCGCAGCGGAGCTGGCTGCCCGGCGGAGAGGAGCGGCCGCAGGCGCTTCCCTCCTGACGGCGGCGCCCCAGACCGCAGCCTGGCCGGTGATGTTGCAGACTGCGAGCCTGGGGACCTGCGTGGATTGGACTTCCTAGGACGCATTTCAGAGGAATTTCAGCGTTTCGGGAGTGAGGGTTGTGAGTGTGTCTTGGTGGTGGTCCGGGTGTCTTTGGTCCTGACATGGATTTCACAGAGGAAGGCAGAGCAACTTCTGAGTGTTACCTGGGAGGGAAGGACATCAAAAACCCGGAGACCCAAGAGCTTAGGAGTTTTCAGTTTCTTCAGTTACCTTGCCTAAGACAACACGTCTTTCGTTTGAAGATGGCTGAGTTTCCTTTGGTTTTAGGTTATGAAAAGCCCCTGCGGCAGTTAAGCCATGGGTTAAATTGCTGTGTTCCCTGTGAAGGGTGCCGGCTCCCTCGGAAAGACTCCTCCTGACACCCCTGCTGAGTAGCGTCTTTGCTGGGTTTGTGGACCCTTGATTTATGCCTCTGATTTTCCCACTTAGATGTGGGATGAAGAAATACTTTCTATACTCTATGGCTTAATTTTTAGAGTTTATTTTACATTATTTAAGTTTAACAGGAGAAAATTAACAAGGATGCTTCTTAAACATATTTGTCTACAAATTTACCACAATAACTATATTTTGGGAGGCAGATGTTCATTTAGAAAGTGTCTACACTTGACTGCATTTGAAGAGTCCTGCAGCATTGCTCAGTTGTGTCCGACTATTTGTGACCCGATGAACTGTAGCCCACCAGGCCCTTCTGTACGTGGGATTCTCCAGGCAAGAAGACTGGAGTGGGTTGCCTTGCCCTCCTTCAGGAGATCTTTCCGACTGGAGGATAGAACCTGCATATCCTGCATTGCAGGCAGACTCTTTAGTGCTGAGCCACCAGGGAGCCCTAAAAGGCAGGTGTGGACACCACTTTTATTAGGATTTTTCCTGGGAAACTGTGTGTCTCTTAGCTGCACTATGACATTTTGCGGGGTCGCAGGAGGAGGCGCTCAGGTGAGTGGCGCCGCGGCCGGGGCGCAGCGGAGCTGGCTGCCCGGCGGAGAGGAGCCGCAGGCGCTTCCTCCTGACGGCGGCGCCCCAGACCGCAGCCTGGCCGGTGATGTTGCAGACTGCGAGCCTGGGGACCTGCGTGGATTGGACTTCCTAGGACGCATTTCAGAGGAATTTCAGCGTTTCGGGAGTGAGGGTTGTGAGTGTGTCTTGGTGGTGGTCCGGGTGTCTTTGGTCCTGACATGGATTTCACAGAGGAAGGCAGAGCAACTTCTGAGTGTTACCTGGGAGGGAAGGACATCAAAAACCCGGAGACCCAAGAGCTTAGGAGTTTTCAGTTTCTTCAGTTACCTTGCCTAAGACAACACGTCTTTCGTTTGAAGATGGCTGAGTTTCCTTTGGTTTTAGGTTATGAAAAGCCCCTGCGGCAGTTAAGCCATGGGTTAAATTGCTGTGTTCCCTGTGAAGGGTGCCGGCTCCCTCGGAAAGACTCCTCCTGACACCCCTGCTGAGTAGCGTCTTTGCTGGGTTTGTGGACCCTTGATTTATGCCTCTGATTTTCCCACTTAGATGTGGGATGAAGAAATACTTTCTATACTCTATGGCTTAATTTTTAGAGTTTATTTTACATTATTTAAGTTTAACAGGAGAAAATTAACAAGGATGCTTCTTAAACATATTTGTCTACAAATTTACCACAATAACTATATTTTGGGAGGCAGATGTTCATTTAGAAAGTGTCTACACTTGACTGCATTTGAAGAGTCCTGCAGCATTGCTCAGTTGTGTCCGACTATTTGTGACCCGATGAACTGTAGCCCACCAGGCCCTTCTGTACGTGGGATTCTCCAGGCAAGAAGACTGGAGTGGGTTGCCTTGCCCTCCTTCAGGAGATCTTTCCGACTGGAGGATAGAACCTGCATATCCTGCATTGCAGGCAGACTCTTTAGTGCTGAGCCACCAGGGGAGCCCTAAAAGGCAGGTGTGGACACCACTTTTATTAGGATTTTTCCCTGGGAAACTGTGTGTCTCTTAGCTGCATTCAGTTGTATTAACTTTGACTGGATGAAACGACATTTTTTTTTTGTTTGTGCCACACGGTAAGTGGGACCGCAGGCCCCTTGAGGGAAGGTTGAGCCATGCCCCCTGCCATGGAAGTGCAGTTTCAACCACTGGACCACCAGGGAAAACCTGAAGAGAATTTTAAAACTTCAGAGTTTGACTTGTGGATGTTAAGCATGAAGTTTAGTAGGATGTTGAACTCTGTTGCTTGACCAGAGGGGCAATTAACACCCATTGGCTCTTGATCTGAGAGTGAAAACTTACCAAAAATTGTCTACTTTCAGATGTGAGATCCTAAAGAAGTTACATTTTACAAAAAGATACGTAAAGGCCACTGGATTTGCTCTACAGTGGCCCACACTCTGTCTGTGGAGTGTGCTTTCTCTGAATCTGAATAAATCTATTTCTTACCTGAAAAAAAAAAATACATAAAATACCCCTTGAGACCAGCCATCTTTTACTGATTTTTCAGGCCCTTGCAGAAGTGGCCCATGAACCAGACTTCACGTGTCAGAGGGATGGTTGACTCTGTAGTTACAGGCACTTGAGACAGTGGGCTGATTTCCTTTCCTCTGGAGTTTACGCTGCAGGAAGAAGAATCCCTCTTGAGGTGTGCTGCTTGTTGTCTTGGGTTGAGGAGCTGTTGCTCCACTTACTCTGCTGTCGTCCCTGCTGATCGGAAGGGACTTAGGCTTCTGGCCATCTCTTCTTAAACATATTTGTCTACACCAATAACTATACTTTGGGAGGCAGATGTTCATTTAGAAAGTGTCGACACTTGACTGCATTTGAAGAGTCCTGCAGCATTGCTCAGTTGTGTCCGACTATTTGTGACCCGATGAACTGTAGCCCACCAGGCCCTTCTGTACGTGGGATTCTCCAGGCAAGAAGACTGGAGTGGGTTGCCTTGCCCTCCTTCAGGAGATCTTTCCGACTGGAGGATAGAACCTGCATATCCTGCATTGCAGGCAGACTCTTTGGTGCTGAGCCACCGGGGAGCCCCTAAAAGGCAGGTGTGGCCACCATTTTTATTAGGTTTTTTCCCTGGGAAACTGTGTGTCTCTTAGCTGTATTCAGTTGTATTAACTTTGACTGGATGAAACGACATTTTTTTTTTGTGCCACACGGTAAGTGGGACCGCAGGCCCTTGAGGGAAGGTTGAGCCATGCCCCCTGCCATGGAAGTGCAGTTTCAACCACTGGACCACCAGGGAAAACCTGAAGAGAATTTTAAAACTTCAGAGTTTGACTTGTGGATGTTAAGCATGAAGTTTAGTAGGATGTTGAACTCTGTTGCTTGACCAGAGGGGCAATTAACACCCATTGGCTCTTGATCTGAGAGTGAAAACTTACCAAAAATTGTCTACTTTCAGATGTGAGATCCTAAAGAAGTTACATTTTACAAAAAGATACGTAAAGGCCACTGGATTTGCTCTACAGTGGCCCACACTCTGTCTGTGGAGTGTGCTTTCTCTGAATCTGAATAAATCTATTTCTTACCTGAAAAAAAAAAATACATAAAATACCCCTTGAGACCAGCCATCTTTTACTGATTTTTCAGGCCCTTGCAGAAGTGGCCCATGAACCAGACTTCACGTGTCAGAGGGATGGTTGACTCTGTAGTTACAGGCACTTGAGACAGTGGGCTGATTTCCTTTCCTCTGGAGTTTACGCTGCAGGAAGAAGAATCCCTCTTGAGGTGTGCTGCTTGTTGTCTTGGGTTGAGGAGCTGTTGCTCCACTTACTCTGCTGTGTCGTCCCTGCTGATCGGAAGGGACTTAGGCTTCTGGCCATCTCTCTCGGTCCCCAGGTGCAGAGAAGGGACTGCTTATTTTAGGACTGCCAGCTGAGCCAGAGAAGGTCTTTTATCGATGCAGAGAGGCAAGGTTTCACCTAGTTTTGTAGGAAGCCTGTGTGTAATATGAAGTCAAATTCCTTGGGTAATAGGGGCAGGAGGGGGTGATGGAGACTGTACATTCCCAGTCAGGCCGCCGGGAGGGCGGGAACCTCAGGAGGCTCCTCTTTAAAAAGGATAAAGATCACACTGCCGTTATTCAGAGTCATTTATTATCTTGTAAAACCCTCACCACTGGCTTGGCAGGAGGCGTTGTCCTTCTGTGAATGGAGCTTGAGTGGGGCTCCTTCTGAGTCGGGGCTGGGCAGCCCAGGAACACGGGACGCGCACCTACCATGTGCTGAGTCGGAGCTGGGCAGCCCAGAAACACGGGATGCACACCTACCATGTGCTGAGTTGGGGCTGGGCCACCTGGGGACACAGCAGTGTTTTTTCCTGAAGATTAAATAAAGACCACCCCAGTGTGTGATAGAACAGCTTCGTTGAGGTGAAGGGGGTGAGCTGCAGTAGGTGCACAGGGCAGTGTGCAGCTGGGTCTGTTTTGACACGTACCGCCCTCAAGGTCACATGAGTCCCCGCCTGCGTCTGTAACCCTCCCGTGTCCCCAGGAACCTTGGCAGCTGTGGTTGCTCGGACTGCGTTCGCATCTTCGGGGACTGTGTATAAATAGAGCCATTCGGTCTTATACCCTGTGTTTTCTTTCAGCTCCTTTAACTAAGCACCGTGGTTTTGAGACTGGTCCACGGTGCAGGAATTGGGATCAAGTATCCTACTGCCAATTCGCTGTCTGCTTATGGATTTGCTGTGTGTGTTGGTTGAAGGTTGAGTGAGATCCAGGTCTTAGCGATTTCAGATGAAGCTGTGTGAGTGTTCACTTATAAGTCTTGTGCTTTCATTCCACTTGGGTGGAAAGACAGGGTTGTTTGGTGAGTCACAGTTATTTCTTGAGAAATGGCTACGCTGTTTTCCAAAGAGGCTGCACCATTTTGTGTTCCTGCCAGTGGTGTTCCAGGGTTCCATTCTCTCTGCATCTTCCACACCTTTGGTGAGGTCGGGGGCTCCCACAACCTTGGCAAAGTCAGGAGTTCCCCATACTTGGTGAGGTCAGGGGCTCTCCCGCACTTGGTGAGGTCAGGGACTCCCACTGGTAGCCTTTCTGGGGGCATGTACTGAAGTCTCCTTGCATCTCTCTAATGACTCACAAATTGAGTATCGTTTCATGTGCTTGTTTGCAATCCTTGTATCTTCTCTGATTAAATTACCTTTCAGCTTTTTGCCCATATTTCAGTGCATTCTTTCTTACAGTATTTAGTTGAAACAGTGCTCCAGTATTCCAGACATAAGCACTTTGTCAGATGTATATTTTGTAAATGTCTCCTCCCAGCCTGTGACTTGTCTTCTCATTTTTATAAATGTCCTTTGAAAAGCAAACTTTTTAAAAAAATTGTATTTATTTATAGTGGCTGCTCTGGTCCCTGTTGCTATGAGTGTTTTCCTCTAGTTGTGGAGAGCTTGTCTCTGTTGGTTCGAGGGCCTCTCTGTGCGGTGGCCTCCCTGTGGTGGGCATGGGCTCTAGGCATGGGGCTCAGGAGTTGCAGCTCACCTCGGGATACACTTGATCGTATCTGAAAAGATAAACATTGACCAAGGGTAACCTCCTGTGATGCCTGTTGAAACAAAAATGGAATTTTTTTGCCTCATTGATAATTCACAGAGATTTGCCAGAGAAAATAGATTTAAAAAGCTAACAATATTACATTTTCGGGGGGGAGGTCCTCGGGAGGAGGGTGTGGCCACCCACTCCCGTGTTCTTGCCTGGAGAATCCCTTGGACAGAGGAGCCTGGTGGGCTACAGTCCCTGCGGTTGCACGGAGTCAGACATGACTGGAGTGACTGGCACACATGCATGCCTATTACATTTTTGTGTCACAATGAGTACACTGTGTAAAGTTAAACACTTAAGAATAGCCTCGCATCTTGCCTGGGTAGTGTCCTCCTGCCCCAGTTTCAGATTGTGGGGAGCCAGAAGTGGGACCGGACTGGGAGCCATTGCCTAGAGGGTTGTGCTGACATCCGAAGGCCTCGGCTGCCGGCTTTGGTTCTCTGACCCAGCACAGGGAAGTTGTTGACACGGCACTGAAATTGCTCAGTGGTTTACAAAGCGTACTTTCTTTTGTCTTTTGACGCCCGGCACAGCTTGTGGGATCTCAGTTCCCTGGCCAGGGGTTGAACTGAAGCCCTCACAGTGAAAGCACTCAGTTGGACTCTGCACGTGGACTGTGTGGACTGCCGAGGGCCCGGGTTCCCTCCCTGGTGGAGAAATGAAGATCCCGCCAGCCCCACAGCATGGCAGGACAAATAAAAGTCTTTCTAGACTATTTCAGTAACATTTCCAGGTGTGTGAAAACAGATTCTGCGTTTCAGGGTAAAAACTAATGTCAGTAATCTTGGCAGGATTGGAGATAAACCGATGTTTTTTGATTAATTGCTGAGTCGTGTCTGACTGTTTTCTATCCCCATGGACTGTAGCCCACCAGCTCCTCTGTCCATAGATTTCCCAAATGAGAATACTGGAGTGGGTTGCCATGCCCTCCTCCTAGGGATCTTCCTGACCCAGGGCTGGAACCCAGGTCTCCTTTGTTGGCAGGCAGATTCTTTACCACTGAGTCACAGGTATTTTAAACAGTGAGGTTTTATAAAGCTAGAGCCAATTTAAAAGATCAAAATTTCTCTTAAATCTGGAATCGTTCTCCATGTGGCAGTGATGCCTGTTGAAACAAAATGGAATTTTTGCCTCATTGATAATTCACAGAGATTTGCCAGAGAAAATAGATTTAAAAAGCTAACAATATTACATTTTCGGGAGGTCCTCGGGAGGAGGTGTGGCCACCCACTCCCGTGTTCTTGCCTGGAGAATCCCTTGGACAGAGGAGCCTGGTGGGCTACAGTCCCTGCGGTTGCACGGAGTCAGACATGACTGGAGTGACTGGCACACATGCATGCCTATTACATTTTTGTGTCACAATGAGTACACTGTGTAAAGTTAAACACTTAAGAATAGCCTCGCATCTTGCCTGGGTAGTGTCCTCCTGCCCCAGTTTCAGATTGTGGGGAGCCAGAAGTGGGACCGGACTGGGAGCCATTGCCTAGAGGGTTGTGCTGACATCCGAAGGCCTCGGCTGCCGGCTTTGGTTCTCTGACCCAGCACAGGGAAGTTGTTGACACGGCACTGAAATTGCTCAGTGGTTTACAAAGCGTCATTTCTTTTGTCTTTTGACGCCCGGCACAGCTTGTGGGATCTCAGTTCCCTGGCCAGGGGTTGAACTGAAGCCCTCACAGTGAAAGCACTCAGTTGGACTCTGCACGTGGACTGTGTGGACTGCCGAGGGCCCGGGTTCCCTCCCTGGTGGAGAAATGAAGATCCCGCCAGCCCCACAGCATGGCAGGACAAATAAAAGTCTTTCTAGACTATTTCAGTAACATTTCCAGGTGTGTGAAAACAGATTCTGCGTTTCAGGGTAAAAACTAATGTCAGTAATCTTGGCAGGATTGGAGATAAACCGATGTTTTTTGATTAATTGCTGAGTCGTGTCTGACTGTTTTCTATCCCCATGGACTGTAGCCCACCAGCTCCTCTGTCCATAGATTTCCCAAATGAGAATACTGGAGTGGGTTGCCATGCCCTCCTCCTAGGGATCTTCCTGACCCAGGGCTGGAACCCAGGTCTCCTTTGTTGGCAGGCAGATTCTTTACCACTGAGTCACAGGTATTTTAAACAGTGAGGTTTTATAAAGCTAGAGCCAATTTAAAAGATCAAAATTTCTCTTAAATCTGGAATCGTTCTCCATGTGGCAGTCAACAAATGCCTTGTAAGGGATTTAGCCAGAAATACTACCTATTCAGCACAAACTGTAGCTTTGGCTCTTCTTGACTTAACGTTGTATTTAAACAACGTCAGGTTGTGGGTTTTCTGCCCTAGACATTTGTGGTTCAGTCTCTGTTTGCTGATATCCCACACGTGCCAGGCTATGAGTGGGGAAGCTGTTTGAAACACTGTCTGCTGACAGACAGGTCAGGTGTGTGTCAAACAGGACAGAGAAAGGCTTAGAGACCCGACATTGTCGGAGGCATTAGGCCCACAGCGCTGCAGGAGCAAGTGTGTTAATCACCTTCCATGAGAAACAAGCCTCCTGGCACTCAGCGGCTGGGGTCTGGCTGACGTTTCGTAAAGGGCCGGGGATCAGTTGCTCAGGCTTCGCGGCCTGTCTGTCTGGCCACAGCTCCTCCACCCGAGGTGGCAGTGTGAGTGCAGGCCTGGAACATACGGGTGCAGGTGTTACTGAGCTTTCTAGAAGATCCCATCTGTGGGCAACGTCTCTGATGGCAGGCCTGCAGCCCCCATTGCAGTTGTCTCCCTAGTCCCGTGGATCAGGAATCCAGGCCCAGCTCAGGCCAGCTCCCCTGGCTGCGGATCCGGGAGCCTCGGGCTGGAAGGGGGCGCGTGGCCCCGGAAAGGGGCCGAGGGCTGCAGCGTGTCACAGCCTGGTCCCAGAAACGACTGGTCACCACGCTGCTGAACAGCCTTCAGGGCCCAGCCCACCCCCACGTGTGAGGACAGGAGAGACCGTCGGGATGGCTGTGGGGACCCTGCAACAGGGCAGAGAGGTGGGGTCAGCGCTGAGTCCAGCAAGGAAAGTGGAGGTTACAACCAAGTGTGCAGGGTGTCAGCAGTGGAAAGTTACTGAGGGGAAGCCCGGGGAGGGGGTGTTCTGACTACACTGACCTCATGGGATTCCTGCTGAGGACACAGCATGGGGTGGGGGCGGGACTGGGTGGACTGGGAGTCTAGCAGACACCGAGGCTCTGATGCGGAGGCGAGGTTCTGGCTCAGCTGATGGAGCAGGATTCTTGTGAAACAGTCCACTCAGAAGTTAGGGCCAGGACTTACTGGCGGTCCAGTGGCCATCACTCCTGTGCCCAGCACAAGGAGGGAACTAGATCCTCCATGCCTCAACTATGACCTGGTTCAGCCAAATAAATAAATAAAAGATGTATTCTAAGAAAGGAAAGAAGTCAGGGTCTCCTTATCAGAGACTTCCCAGGTGGCCCTGGTGGTAAAGAACCCTCCTGCCAACGCAGGAGACGTAAGAGATGAGGGGTCGATCCCTGGGTTGAGAAAACCTTCTGGAAAAGGGAATGGCAGCCCACTCCGGTATTCTTACCTGGAAAGTTACACGGGAGAGGAGCCTGGTGGGCCACAGTCCACAGGGTCACAAGGAGTAGGACACAACAGAAGTGACTTAGTGCACACGCAGCATCAGAGAGTCACGGGGAGTGTTTGTGGGCACTGGAGGTAGGGTCCCGAGGCTTCTGGGGGGCACCCCAGAAGAGAAACTGTCTGGCCACGGCAGGGAGACAAGGCCTGCGTGCCCAGGGCTCTGCTGTGGATCCAGCCTGGGCTCCGCTTGGAGTCTGTGGCTCGGCCTCCCTGGAGCCTATCACCACCTTTGCCCACCACTCTCTTCCCAAACTCTGGCTCTGGTCACTACTTCACGGCCAGGCTTCTGTGCACCTTGGCTGGCTGGAGATGAGGGGTCCAGGGAGGAAGCTGGCATCTGCACACGGGTGCTGTGGTCACTGTCGGCTCCTCTGCCCGGCTGGCGCTGGGGTGCTCAGGTGGGGACAGCAGTGCTAGGGCTCCCGGCAGCCCTGCCAGCCAGGGTGCTCACGGGAGCCCACCATGTCATCACCGCCGCTAGGCAGGCGTGTGTCCTGGCTTTGCTGCTGAAGGGCGGGCCGTTGGAGGGGACAGCTGCGTGGGGCCAGGTTTTCTATCACGGCGGCTTTACCTAATTGACATTTGTACAGAGTTGCTGAGTTGCAGGAATAGATAAGATCCTATACCTTACAGTCAGCTTCGTGGTTCCTCGGGTTTCATGACAGCAACACGACCCCAGATGTGTATGCCCAGGTGTGTGAGCCCAGTGTGCGTGAGCCTGGGTATGTGAGCCCGGGTTCTCCGCTATGATGCACAGCCTGGCCCACACGGCTGTGCCCTCCGACGGCCTGCCCGTCCAGGTCTGTGAGCCTAGATGCATGCGCCTAGGTCTGTGAGCCCAGGTGTGGCCTTGGGGCCAGGAACAGTGCTCAGGCACGCAAGTCTGCAGGGAACAGCAGACAGGAGGAGGTCACCTGGCTCCTGCAGGTCTGCGTGGGTCAGCAGCGCACCTGGGTGCTGGCTGCTCCTGCAGCGAGTGGACAGCCTGACTCTGACGAGGAAACACGCTGCCATGAGCCCCAGGCTGCTGTCTTCTGCCTGTGCCTGAGGCCGGGGGACGACCGCACAAGTGATGCACTGTGCCCCCCATGCTGAGGGCACTCATCCACCCACATGACTCAGTGTTTCAGCCACAAGGACCATGTAAGGTTTGGATTTTGCCCTCTGGGGCTGTTCTTGATTTCCTGTCTCTTCATTTTTGCCAGCATCTTACTTTTAGTAACTGATTTGGGGCTTTTTTTTTTTTTTTTTTATTTTTTTTTGGGGGGGGGGGGGGGGGGGGGGGGGGGGAGCAGGCGGGCCACTTCTATTGGTCTTTCATTTGTCTATTTTCATCCATCTTTGTTCTTTGGCCCGTGTGGGCCTCCCATCGCGGTGGCCTCTGTTGTCGCAGAGCACCGACTCTGGGCGCATGCGCTCCAGAGCTCCGGCTCGGTAATTGGACACATCGGTCCAGCCGCTCCACGGCACGTGGGATCTTCCCAGGCCAGGGATCGAACTGGCGCCCCTTGCACTGCAAGGCGGTGTCCTTACCCACTGGACCACCAGGGAAGCCCAATTTGGGAGTTTTTAATTTTTCCTTTGACATCAGGATTCTTCCCTGTATCTGAAAGGATAGAACCTTCCACTGAGATGATCACGTCATTTGTCACCATGGTCTAGTGTATCGTCACTCTGGGCAGGAATGGTGCTCTGAACAGAACAAAGTCGGTGTAGTGGCCCACAGACTCCCAGGAGGACTAGATGCCCTTGCTATACCTTACAGTCAGCTTCGTGGTTCCTCGGGTTTCATGACAGCAACACGACCCCAGATGTGTATGCCCAGGTGTGTGAGCCCAGTGTGCGTGAGCCTGGGTATGTGAGCCCGGGTTCTCCGCTATGATGCACAGCCTGGCCCACACGGCTGTGCCCTCCGACGGCCTGCCCGTCCAGGTCTGTGAGCCTAGATGCATGCGCCTAGGTCTGTGAGCCCAGGTGTGGCCTTGGGGCCAGGAACAGTGCTCAGGCACGCAAGTCTGCAGGGAACAGCAGACAGGAGGAGGTCACCTGGCTCCTGCAGGTCTGCGTGGGTCAGCAGCGCACCTGGGTGCTGGCTGCTCCTGCAGCGAGTGGACAGCCTGACTCTGACGAGGAAACACGCTGCCATGAGCCCCAGGCTGCTGTCTTCTGCCTGTGCCTGAGGCCGGGGGACGACCGCACAAGTGATGCACTGTGCCCCCCATGCTGAGGGCACTCATCCACCCACATGACTCAGTGTTTCAGCCACAAGGACCATGTAAGGTTTGGATTTTGCCCTCTGGGGCTGTTCTTGATTTCCTGTCTCTTCATTTTTGCCAGCATCTTACTTTTAGTAACTGATTTGGGGCTTTTTTTTTTTTTTTTTAAATTTATTTTGGTGGGGGTGGGGCGGGGAGGGAGGGGAGCAGGCGGGCCACTTCATTGGTCTTTCATTTGTCTATTTTCATCCATCTTTGTTCTTTGGCCCGTGTGGGCCTCCCATCGCGGTGGCCTCTGTTGTCGCAGAGCACCGACTCTGGGCGCATGCGCTCCAGAGCTCCGGCTCGGTAATTGGACACATCGGTCCAGCCGCTCCACGGCACGTGGGATCTTCCCAGGCCAGGGATCGAACTGGCGCCCCTTGCACTGCAAGGCGGTGTCCTTACCCACTGGACCACCAGGGAAGCCCAATTTGGGAGTTTTTAATTTTTCCTTTGACATCAGGATTCTTCCCTGTATCTGAAAGGATAGAACCTTCCACTGAGATGATCACGTCATTTGTCACCATGGTCTAGTGTATCGTCACCTGTACTGGAGTCAGGGAATGGTGCTCTGAACAGAACAAAGTCGGTGTGTGACGTGGCCCACAGACTCCCCGGGAGGACTAGATGCCCTTGCTGTTACTTTGTTCACGTGCTTCTGACCCTGGGCTAGCACTGTTCTCAGTGTGCGTCTTTTGATTGGCTTTCACAGTAGACTGAGCCCTTTGAAAACTCAGCTGTTTTGTTCTTTCTCTTTTCCCAGCTCAGTCATGTGACCTGGGCCAGTTGAGTTCTGGTGGCGTGTCTGCTCTCGTTTATGCCATGGGAAGAAATGGTTCTGGCTTGCGCTTTGCTGTGCTCGGTGTGGACTGGGGCCTGGCAGGTGCACAGCCACTCTGACATTCGATCTGTTAACTGGGGGATTAGGGCCTGCAGTCGGGAAGACTCGTCCCTTTTGCATCACTCAGTCATAAATGTGGAGGACGCCATGTGGCACCGTACCTCGGGCCCAGTGCTTCCCCTCAACCGGCCTCTCTTCCACGCCTTCCTGGGGGTTTGGAGAGGGGTTGGGAGAGGTCAGAGGGACCCCTCCCCGGGCTTGGAGGGGCACAGGTGGGGAGCTACCTGAGCCCTTTTCCCCGCCCAGCTTCACATGCAGGTGTGGGTAGTTGCAGCTGCCAGATCCAAGGTCTGAGCGCAGCCTCAGGCTCTGAACTGGGTCCAGTCGGGGAGAGGATCCATCCACACCATGATCAGGATGAGGAAGGTTCACTGTCAAGATGCGTTACGGACTCTGCTGGGCTCAGATAAGAGGGGCTGCAGGAGGCAGGGAGGAGCAGCCCCCGTCCAGGGTACCCACTGGGGGCCCAGGGCCAGGAAGAAGGGACAGGGTCAGAGCCTGCAGGGAACCGGCTGGGTGGGGTCTCCCTGTCCCAGTGGCTGGACCCAGGGCAGGGCCCTGAAGGAACTACAGTCCTGCCTGAGGTCAAATCGGGTGTGGCCACCGCTTCTCCTGAGAAAAGCTAGGGGTCTGGCTGAGAGCTTCCTCCCTAAGCGTGTGACCTACCTGCAGAAACACAGGTCACCCTGTAGTCTGGGGACCCTTTGGGGGTGGACACACGCAGGACACATGGGGGCCACAGAGACGCTGGCCGGTGCCCAACACCCTGCTCAGCCCTTGCGTCCCCTGCATCACTTTGGGGTAACAACGTGGGCTCCACAGACTCCCCGGGAGGACTAGATGCCCTTGCTGTTACTTTGTTCACGTGCTTCTGACCCTGGGCTAGCACTGTTCTCAGTGTGCGTCTTTTGATTGGCTTTCACAGTAGACTGAGCCCTTTGAAAACTCAGCTGTTTTGTTCTTTCTCTTTTCCCAGCTCAGTCATGTGACCTGGGCCAGTTGAGTTCTGGTGGCGTGTCTGCTCTCGTTTATGCCATGGGAAGAAATGGTTCTGGCTTGCGCTTTGCTGTGCTCGGTGTGGACTGGGGCCTGGCAGGTGCACAGCCACTCTGACATTCGATCTGTTAACTGGGGGATTAGGGCCTGCAGTCGGGAAGACTCGTCCCTTTTGCATCACTCAGTCATAAATGTGGAGGACGCCATGTGGCACCGTACCTCGGGCCCAGTGCTTCCCCTCAACCGGCCTCTCTTCCACGCCTTCCTGGGGGTTTGGAGAGGGGTTGGGAGAGGTCAGAGGGACCCCTCCCCGGGCTTGGAGGGGCACAGGTGGGGAGCTACCTGAGCCCTTTTCCCCGCCCAGCTTCACATGCAGGTGTGGGTAGTTGCAGCTGCCAGATCCAAGGTCTGAGCGCAGCCTCAGGCTCTGAACTGGGTCCAGTCGGGGAGAGGATCCATCCACACCATGATCAGGATGAGGAAGGTTCACTGTCAAGATGCGTTACGGACTCTGCTGGGCTCAGATAAGAGGGGCTGCAGGAGGCAGGGAGGAGCAGCCCCCGTCCAGGGTACCCACTGGGGGCCCAGGGCCAGGAAGAAGGGACAGGGTCAGAGCCTGCAGGGAACCGGCTGGGTGGGGTCTCCCTGTCCCAGTGGCTGGACCCAGGGCAGGGCCCTGAAGGAACTACAGTCCTGCCTGAGGTCAAATCGGGTGTGGCCACCGCTTCTCCTGAGAAAAGCTAGGGGTCTGGCTGAGAGCTTCCTCCCTAAGCGTGTGACCTACCTGCAGAAACACAGGTCACCCTGTAGTCTGGGGACCCTTTGGGGGTGGACACACGCAGGACACATGGGGGCCACAGAGAGACGCTGGCCGGTGCCCAACACCCTGCTCAGCCCTTGCGTCCCCTGCATCACTTTGGGGGCATACTAGTCCCAGCAGCTGAAAGGGGCCCCTTGCCAAGTGTGAGGTTAATGAAAGAGAAGAAGGCTTTTCACGTTGTCTGAAAACACCTTTTTTCAGTTCCTCCACTTCCTTTTATCCAGTATTTTAGCAATGTTGCTTAATGTGCTAAACTATACAGGAAAACATGTTCTGTGCTTAAAAGAAAACAACAGGCAGAGAGACGTGTAGATTAAAATTTGAAAGGGTTGTTTTGACTTGAGTGACTGTTCCTTTCTGTCCTTTGTCCTGAGACTCTCAGGGTGTTTTGTTTTGTTTTGTTTTTAAGATTTATTTATTTATTTATTTATTTTGGTGGGGGTAGGGTGGGGAGGGAGCGGGGTGGGCGGGCCACTTCTCCTGGTCTTTCATTTGTCTCTTTGCATCCATCTTTGTTCTTTGGCTCCTGTGGGCCTCGCATCACGACGGCCTCTGTTGTCGCAGAGCACTGACTCTGGGCGCATGCGCTACAGAGCTCCGGCTCGGTAATTGGACACATCAGTCCAGCCGCTCCACAGCACGTGGGATCTTCCCAGGCCAGGGATCAAACCAGCGCCCCTTGCACTCCAAGGCGGTGTCCTCACCCACTGGACCACCAGGGAAGCCCCTCTCAGGGTGTTTTTCATCCAGGAGGCAGGCCTCACAGTCAGCGAGGTCACAATCCCTCCTCCAGCTCTGGGGAAGATCAGCCCCAGGGAAGCTGTCCTGCCTGAGTCAGAACTAAAATAAGAACCGAGCTGAGAGCCAGAAGGCGAGTGGGCTGTGGCCACCTCGGCCGTGAGGGACTCTGGACACCATGAAGGGAGTTTATTACAAACCAGGCTTTCCCTGAAGTCAGCACTCTAACTCAAAGTACTGCGCTTTTATGTTTGAAATAGAAGACCTTCTTAAGTTTGTGTGTTTTGCTCAGGACACAGTAGACCCCTTAAAAAGGACGTTTAGGGGGGAGACCGTGTGTTTGTGGTCACACCAGTGACAGAAGTGACCTTGGGTGGGAGGGGCTGCTCTGGGGGCATTTGCCCATGGAAATAGTTAAACTTACGGGAGAAAACCTGCCCAGCCTGTACAAAGAATTCTGAGCATTTCTTCAGGTTGACCAAACTCTGCTTCTCTGAGTGACTGTGGTGGTGCAATGGGAGGGGCCCGGGAGCCCTTCAGACTCCAGCTATGATGACAGTCCAGGGGCTTCTTCACTGGGGGGACGAGGCCAGGCTGAGCTCATGGGCGGGACCCTTAGATGGCGTCACCAGTCCCAGGGTGCTGGGGTGGGGGGGCGATGTCTGCCCACCAGCCAACCTGGCCCGGCCCGCCCATGCCTCCGCACTCAGGGCTGGTCCCACTGGTTGAAAGCTGGGAGAGCCTGAGAACCCTGTGGGGAGGAGTGGCCATGCAGGCCAGCCCCTCTGCAGGAGGAGCAGCCTTGGTGGTGGTTTAATCACTAAGTCGTGCCCGACTCCTGTAACCCCATGGACTGTAGCCGGCCAGGCTCCTCTGTGCATCGGATTCTTTAGGGAAGAATACTGGAGTGGGTTGTCATTTCTGAAGCCCAGGGCTTCCAGGTATAGGTCAGCACCGGCCAGAACTCAGAGGAGCTTGGCAGGAGGCCCTGGGGGTGGGCGAGCCTGGGTGGCCTGAAGCTGGGGAGGAAGAGCCCGTGTGTCCTTGTGCTGCTGGACGGTGTCTGCAGAGATGGGAGTGTTTGATTGTCACTGGTCAAGGAGACCTGACAACAGTCCTACCCGTTTGTGGAAACACAAGTGTGTGTGGATTTGGACAAGAACAGAGATCGGGTGATAGCGGGCTGTCTCTATGTGGCAAGACTGGCTCATCCTCTCTGCCTCTTTTCTACCGTCTGTAATAAGCCACATGTGTTTGGACTGATGGAGTCGGGGGGTCCCGGGGTCCCGCCCCCACGACAGAGCTGTGCCCAGTTGGGCACAGTTGGGCCCAGATCCCTGCCTACAGGGCTGCCTGCCATGCACATCATTCTCCTCATCTCTGCTGTTGAAGATCATGCCTCTTGCTCTGGTTGATGGATAATCCGTAAACAATCCATAGTAGGAAGAGAGAGGAGTTTGTAGGTTTTTGAGCGAAATTGAGGATACTCGCCCAGAAGACAGCTGCTCAGGGGACCGAGGAACTGCTCCGGAGAAGCTGGGTTTCAGCACAGTTCTCTGTTTGTCAGAACTGAGAACGTTTAACAAGTCAGGGTTGGATCCCTTCGAGGTTGAACAACAAGTCCGCAGCGCCTGCAGAGCCATTGTGGCCCTGGCTCCTGGGAGGGGTCATTGTCTAAGGACCAGCACTGGCGTCCAGGAAGGACATGTCTAACCTTTACTTTAGCAAGGACATTCTTCACTTCTGGTCAGAGTGACCTTTCCTTTAACAATTAAAGCAGGTGTATAATGCACAGTTCAGTTCAGTCGCTCAGTTGTGTCCGAATCTTGTGACCCCATGGACTGCAGCAGGCCAAGCTTCCCTGTCCCTCACCATGTCCCAGAGCCTGCTCAAACTCACAGCCATTGACTCAGTGATGCCATCCAACCATCTCGTCCTTGGTCGTCCCCTTCTCCTGCCCTCAGTCTTTCCCAGCATCAGGGTCTTTTCCAGTGAGTGGGCTCTTAACATCAGGTGGCCAAGTATTGGAGCTTCAGCTTCTGCATCAGTCCTTCCAGTGAATATTCAGGGTTGAGTTCCTTTAGGATTGACTGATTTGATCTCCTTGTAGTCCAAGGGACTCTCAGGCATCTTCTCCAGCTCCACACTTGATACGCACTTGGTAGACCACAAACAGGCATAAAATTTGAGTCAGCTTGTGGCTCAGCCAGAGTGGCATCTCTGGGCCCGTATGGGAGGTCCCCTCCCTGGTCCCCAGCCCCTAGCGGGCAGTTGACAGGTGTGCAGCAGCCCTGCCTTTTCACCTAGTGGAGGACGTGTGCCCCTGAGTTCTCACTCTGACCCGGCTGCCATGTGGCTTCCTCCTGCTCTGCAGCTGGTAGCTGGGAGCACTCCTGACTGCAGGCAGAACCTCGCGGAAGCAGCAGCATCCTGTGCTCCCACCACCATCACTGACCTCTGTCCTCTTGCGGAGGACACAGGCGTTTGTGCCGGAAACGGGAGCGTGAGGAGGAGCCCGCCAGAACCCGTGCCTTTGCTTCATGCTGCAGTTGTTTTGTTTTAATAGGAAAGGAAAATCAGAGTGTATTTCCCGTTTGAGTGAAATGGAGAGACGGTGAGGGTTTCCCAGGTGGGCCTAGTGGTAAAGAACCTGCCTGCCAATGCAGCAGATGCAAGAGAAGCAGATTCAGCCTGGAGGAGGGCACAGCAACCCACTCCACTATTCTTGCCTGAAGAATCCCATGGACAGAGGAGCCTGGCAGCCTACAGTTTATAGGGTCACAAAGAGTCAGGCACAAGTGAAGCAACTTAGCGCATATGCACACAAAGAAACAGTGAACACCGTTCATCTGCCATGTGGAAATTTAACCACGCCATCCCCACAGGGTGGACACTCAGGACTTCTGTGGATGAGCTTGGAGAAGCTCCTGCCAGGGGCTGGGTGAATCTACACAGGTCGCTGCCTGCAGAAAGGGGAAGGGTTGACCTGCACATTTCCCAGGTCAGAGCCCGTGCCACAGGTATTTGGCCAACGCGGTCAGTGTGGTTTTTACCGACCACGTGGACGAGGACCTGCCGTGCAGCACCGGGAACACTGCTCAGGGCTCTGTAATGACTGTTCAGCAGAGGAATCTGGAAAACAGGGCTGTATGTGTGCACTTAACTGATTCACTCTGCTGTACGGCGGAAAGTAAGACCACATGATAAACCACTACCCTCCAATAAAAGCTTTAAAGCACGCATAGACGAAGTAACTGGTAGTGATGCATGTAATTCAGTTGAATTCAATGTAGTTCAGTCCAGATCATTCAAAAACTGAGATAATTTGAATTTTAAAAGTACCACCTTAAAAAAAAAAAAAAAAAAAGAGTCAAAGCTATTAAAAGTTGCTGTTTTAACTTTGCCAAATGTGCCCCAGCTTCCATCCAGGTCCTTGGTGTTTGGGCTCCTGGGAACAGTGGCTGTTCTTGTTACCTCTAGGCAGGTTATTCGTCTTGGGCAGGGTGTTACATCAGGAGTGTAATTTGTTCTGGCTGAGGTCACAGCATCAGTTGGCCTGGTGGACTTGCAGCCTTCCATGCTGGACTTAAGAGGGCAGGACGTGGGAGTGGTTAGCCCTGCAGCAGATGTGCTGCATGTGGTTCAGCACCTAACACGCTGCCAGGTGCTCTCAGCCCACTGGTGGATCCTGCCTGCTCTGGTCTGAATGTCTGCACACCCCAGAATCATATGTGAGATCCTGTTCCCGGGAATGGTGGTTGGGAGGTGATGAGGTCAGGGGTGAAGGTCTCATGAATGGGACCCAGAGAGCTCCTGTCCCTCCACTGCATGAAGGCTCAGTGAGGACCCAGGGGCCAGGGACAGAGTCCTCACCCGTCACAGCCACCCCGGCCACCCTGGCGCCTTGGTCTCAGGCTTGCTGCCTCCAGCCACATGACCCGTGAATTTCCGTTGTTGATAAGCCACCTGGTTGGTGGTGTTTTGTTTCAGCGGCCCTACGGGATTGAGTCACTGCCTAGCAGATGAGAAAATGGTCAGCGCTCACGTGGTACAAGCCTCTCCAGCCTGGATGGATCTCAGGGGCATCTGGGTTTCAGACCTGTCCTGTGGGATCCCCCAGAGACTCACATCGGCCGTGGGGATACCGGGGAGGCTGGATCGGACGCTAGAAGCCCTGGGACCCAGGAAACCGTCTCGGGGGCCCACTGTTCAAAACTGGCCTTGGGATATTTTCTGTTGAAACAGACTCCCACCTGCTTCAAGGCCTGTGAGCTGCACTGTGCCAGCCGTAGTGATCTTGGTCAAGGGAATTCAGATAAGTGTCTCTCTCATGGTTACAATCACAGTCTGGAAGAATTGTTTCCATTCTTAGAGTGACGTTATTAAGTGCCAGAAGTGGTTTAAAAATAACAAAAGGCTTGGATATAACAATTGAGCAATGGTGTTGATTTGGCCTCAAGTTACCCCTTGTCTTCTTGGAGAAATACCTCGTGTCCACTCTGCGTGGCGGGGTGGGGACATGAGGGACCTGCTAGCCAGCCTGTGCAGCCCTTTGGGCAAGTGGCGCCCCGATCGGTCGGTGTCACGTGGTTGCTGGTCCTGCCTTGGCTCCAGGGCCCTGGGGGGCAGCGTCATGTCACCTGCGTGAACCGTGCTAGGAATCCGGGTGGCCTCTAGCCACACGCAGACTCTCTGTGTGCTGAGTGGGCCGAGCACCTCTTTGTGTGCCTGCTAGGTCGGCTGAACACACCGCAAGCACACCGTAGAAGTTCCCAGCGTTCAGATGTGACACAGCGCAGTATCAGGAGCTAACTCAGGCAGCTATCTGGTAAGAAGCTAAGGCCCAGCAGAACAGCTGTCCACGCAAGGCCCACCTGGTGGGAGAGGCTCTGTCCAGTCCTGCATGGCCCCAGGTCTGCACTACTTCAGAGCTGACAGTGAGCTCTGGGGGTGACCCGGGCAGAGGAAGCCCCCATCTGCTGCCCAGGGCCCCACTACTTCAGGGCTGACAGTGAGCAGTAGGGGAGACCGTGCAGAGGGAACACGGTGAGGTGCAGAGCACCTTTGTCCTTTACCCGTGCGATACAGACCGAGGAGGGCTGGCTGCTGGGTTGCAGGCTCCGCTGGGCTGGCAGGAGGAGATGTAACTGGACACTGGCTGTTTCCCTGGCGTGCCTTCCTGACCGTGGGACTGAGCTGCCACTGCCCAGAGCCGTGGAGGGAGTGTGTTCCTGCCAGTGCCCAGCCCTGGCTGTTCCTTCCACTGGAGGGCGGCTCCAGCTGGTCCTGTGTGTGCGGGGGAGGGCCCTGGAGCTTCCAGAGCTCTAGATGTGAAGGGCCTTGCAGGGGGAGTGACCAGGGGAGTCGCCTGCTGTCATCTGCTCCTCCTTCCCCCATCCCTCCAGTCCTCCTTCTGGGCTCCCACCATGGCGCTCCTGGGCCCGCACCCTGCCATCATCCCGGAGGGCCAGGAAGTCCCCCTGGAAGCCTGTAACGGGGAGCCCCGGGTCTCCAGCAGCCAGGATGAGAGGGCCGAGTCCAGGCTACAGCGCCGGCACAGTGATGTCAGGGTCTACAAGGAGTTCTGTGACTTTTACGCCAAACTGTGAGTGGTCCCCTCCCGGGCCCCCTCCTTGGGCTGGAGTTTGACCCTCACCTTCAGTGAGTGGGCTCCGGGGACTGGGGTGGGGGCAGGGGTGTCCAGGACAAAGTGCAGAAGAGAAGATAAGTGCTGCCTTCAGGCCTGAGGAGGGCCCTGCTGCCCTCCCAGCAGGCGACACTGTCTCCAGTCTCCAGGGTGTGGTTGGCGGGAGGGGAGCTCACCTGGCCTGCGTCTCCCTTCCTCTGTGCGCTCTCTGCAGCAGACGTCCCTTCTCTCTGCACCGCCTGACGAGCTCTGAGCTCTGAGACTAATCAGGCAGATAGAATCTCAAGGTGCTTTGGGGGTTGACATCCCTGCGCTTTAATCTAGAATATGTGTTTCACACACTCTGATAAACAAGGTGCTTGAATAATGGAAAGCGCGGTGATGTCAGGTTCTGTGTGTGCAGCCAGCGCGAGCCCCGTTAGGACTGGGCAGTCACAAAGGCTTCTGTGTTTCCTGAGACGTACATTTCCTGACATGGAACTCCTTCTCTGAAACACGGTTTGTTAATTGTAACAGACCGGACGGCTAAGCCCTCCTCGCTCCGATTATCTGTAGTAGCTGTGACAGTCACTGAGCATGCACAGGTCGGTGTGTCCTCACTTCACCATCTGGGGGATCGGCCCTGAGGGAGGCTGTGCCCCTGGGGTCTGGCGTATAAGAACTCAGCATCTTCCACTGAACTTTTCTATAAACCTAAAACTGCTTAAAAACAGCCCATTAAAAAAAAATATTTATCATGCCGGAGGGTCAGAGACGATAGAGGAAAGGAAATGTGAGCAGATGAGGAGGTTCACAGTGAGATTACTGGTTTGGTCTTCTTTCCTCAAAGTTTCCATTCATGTTCTCTTTCCTTTGTTTTCCTGCTTGTTGTGAAAATCGTACTTCTTCAAAAACACATAGAACTTTATCTCTAAGACTAGTTGATTTTTCTTGTGTGGAGGAAACGGGTCTTTACCATGAGTCTGCGAGTTTTCTAACTACGTTCTGATGTGTATTTGAACTTGAACCTGTCTATAGTGTAATGAGCATAAATGGGTTGGGGATGAATAGTTTGATCTGGAGATCCATTTACATTCTTAAAAGATACTGAAATCTCCAGATAGCTCTTATCAGCATGTACTGTATTAGAAAATAAAACTGAGAAAGTTTTAAGTACTTGTGATTAGTTCATTTAAAATAACAATGCGTTTATTAGACACTAATAATATTAATATTAGTTTTAATCCTGCTGCCTGACGAGCCTCTGCAGCAGGGAGCTCACCTGGCCTGCGTCTCCTTCCTCTGTGCGCTCTGCAGCAGACGTCCCTTCTCTGCACCGCCTGACGAGCTCTGAGCTCTGAGACTAATCAGGCAGATAGAATCTCAAGGTGCTTTGGGGGTTGACATCCCTGCGCTTTAATCTAGAATATGTGTTTCACACACTCTGATAAACAAGGTGCTTGAATAATGGAAAGCGCGGTGATGTCAGGTTCTGTGTGTGCAGCCAGCGCGAGCCCCGTTAGGACTGGGCAGTCACAAAGGCTTCTGTGTTTCCTGAGACGTACATTTCCTGACATGGAACTCCTTCTCTGAAACACGGTTTGTTAATTGTAACAGACCGGACGGCTAAGCCCTCCTCGCTCCGATTATCTGTAGTAGCTGTGACAGTCACTGAGCATGCACAGGTCGGTGTGTCCTCACTTCACCATCTGGGGGATCGGCCCTGAGGGAGGCTGTGCCCCTGGGGTCTGGCGTATAAGAACTCAGCATCTTCCACTGAACTTTTCTATAAACCTAAAACTGCTTAAAAACAGCCCATTAAAAAAAAATATTTATCATGCCGGAGGGTCAGAGACGATAGAGGAAAGGAAATGTGAGCAGATGAGGAGGTTCACAGTGAGATTACTGGTTTGGTCTTCTTTCCTCAAAGTTTCCATTCATGTTCTCTTTCCTTTGTTTTCCTGCTTGTTGTGAAAATGCGTACTTCTTCAAAAACACATAGAACTTTATCTCTAAGACTAGTTGATTTTTCTTGTGTGGAGGAAACGGGTCTTTACCATGAGTCTGCGAGTTTTCTAACTACGTTCTGATGTGTATTTGAACTTGAACCTGTCTATAGTGTAATGAGCATAAATGGGTTGGGGATGAATAGTTTGATCTGGAGATCCATTTACATTCTTAAAAGATACTGAAATCTCCAGATAGCTCTTATCAGCATGTACTGTATTAGAAAATAAAACTGAGAAAGTTTTAAGTACTTGTGATTAGTTCATTTAAAATAACAATGCGTTTATTAGACACTAATAATATTAATATTAAGTAAGTTTTTATGAACTCTGTTTCCAAAATGACAAAACCCTGGTGGGAAAAGTGGCATTATGTTAACGTTTTCTAAAGTCCCACTAATCTCTCAGTAAAGCCGTTCCACCTGCCCTCATCCTCTGGAAGATGTTATTTTATGTGAAGTTTCTCAAGAAAGCATGGCCCCCAGGCTTCCCTGGTGGTCCAGTGGGTAGAGAGCCCCACCTCCCCCTCTGCAGTGCAAGGGGTGCCGGTTCGATCTCTGGCCCAGGAAGATCCTACGTGCTGCAGAGCGACTGGATCAGTGTGTCCAATGACGAGTGCATGCGCCCAGGGCTGGTGCTCTGCAACGAAAGAGGCCACTGCAATGGGAGGCCCACACAGGCCGAAGAATAAAAGATGGATGAAAATAAATTAATTAAAAAAAAAAAAACAATAAAAGAGGCCAAAAAAAAAGAAAATGTGGCCCCCTCCAAAGATGAGGGAATGCAGAGCCTTTCCTCTCCGAGAGGAAATCGGGAGTTGGGACATTTCAGGGTTTCTCCTGTCAATTTCTTGGGGTCCTGCTACAATCATTAGAGTTCGGCAACTCTTTTGAGAGAGTTTAGATTAGTGATAGGGCTTGATGTTTGGGTAACACCTCTGCTTTCCACGGTGGTTCTGCAGACTTTTTCTTGTTTCACCCTCGAAGTAGCGCCGGGCCTGGGGGAGCCTCTGTGGGCAACCACATGGTGTCGAGGGACACCTGTGGATCTGGGGCCCCGCTGGGAGAAGGGGACCAAAATCAAACTGCCACTGTTCGTCCAGCTCACGGCAGAGCCAGGGGACAAGGCTGACGGCTCCTCCTTCCTGATCCACAGTAGTGTTGCAACAACAAATAGAAAACTCGATTCAGTGTGAGACTTGGGTCAGGTTTGCTGAGTGCCTAGGCTGTGACCCTCCCTTCCTTTCCTGGTGATGCTTTAATGGAGTTTTGTTGGCCTGTTTTCTAATTACGCTAGGTCCTAAGCGTGAACTTCTGCGTGGGGTGTGATGTCAACAAAGCAGGATGCTGCTCCGTGAAACTGTCACCAAGAGGGGGCGGGGTCGTCTTCCGTGGGGGTTGGGGGAGCATGCTCTGTGCCGACCTTGCTAAGGGGGGCTGTGGCAGGGTGAGATGTCAGGCCGCCTGGGCTGGGGGGACCCTGCCTCCCCACTGGGGCTGGGAAGGCTCTGGTGGAGGACGTTGGTGATGACCTCCCAGGGGAGGAGGACTGGGCATCTGGGGACACGGCCACTGCCCCAGGACCAGGCACAGCGGAGCACGTACTCTCAGTGGGTGTCTGGATTCTGAAAATAAACTTGCAGTCATGAAGCTGCTGGGCCACCACCTGCCCTTATGGGGGGCCCTTTTTTCCTGAGGGGTTGTCTCCATCCTTCCGATGAATGCAGAGTCAGGAGAGGTCTGATCTTGAGCTCCGTCAGGGGCTTTCCCTCCAGGGAAACCATGGCCTTTCTTGAACACACCTGAGTGTTCCAGGTCCAGGGGCTCCCCAGTGGGGTCTTGTCATGGTTCCTCTTTCCTGATGGCTTCCTCATGTCCTCTGAGCATGACACCATCATCTGGTTGTAGCTCCTGGGCAGGAGACCTGGATTCCAGCCTGTGTCTCCCCTGAACCTGACAGCTGTGCCAGGCTGGGCTCCTTGGTCTCTGGACCTGCACCTCACCGGCAGTAGAACAGCCTCAGGATGGGAGGCTCTGTGGCTCAGATCCTGCTCACAGTGCCAGAGGTCAGCACTCGTCTCCCTGATAGATGCGGGGCTAAGGTAGCTGCTGATGGCCTCACCGCCGGGGGCCTTCAGCATGTCCAGACCTTGGTGGGGGTTTAACGAAGCTGTTGTCAGGCTGTCTGCTCAGCCCTTGCGGGGGTCTTGTGAGGCTCCCTGGCAGCCCTCGCTCTTCACTGGCTGGGCAGGTGCTGAGGTCCTCTAGGCAAGTGACAGGAGAGGGCCTGGTGTTAGCAAAGCAGAGGGTCTGTACCCGGAGGCCCCGTAGGAGGTGGGCCCATGGGTCGTGGGGTGTGATGTCAACAAAGCAGGATGCTGCTCCGTGAAACTGTCACCAAGAGGGGGCGGGGTCGTCTTCCGTGGGGGTTGGGGGAGCATGCTCTGTGCCGACCTTGCTAAGGGGGGCTGTGGCAGGGTGAGATGTCAGGCCGCCTGGGCTGGGGGGACCCTGCCTCCCCACTGGGGCTGGGAAGGCTCTGGTGGAGGACGTTGGTGATGACCTCCCAGGGGAGGAGGACTGGGCATCTGGGGACACGGCCACTGCCCCAGGACCAGGCACAGCGGAGCACGTACTCTCAGTGGGTGTCTGGATTCTGAAAATAAACTTGCAGTCATGAAGCTGCTGGGCCACCACCTGCCCTTATGGGGGCCTTCTTTCCTGAGGGGTTGTCTCCATCCTTCCGATGAATGCAGAGTCAGGAGAGGTCTGATCTTGAGCTCCGTCAGGGGCTTTCCCTCCAGGGAAACCATGGCCTTTCTTGAACACACCTGAGTGTTCCAGGTCCAGGGGCTCCCCAGTGGGGTCTTGTCATGGTTCCTCTTTCCTGATGGCTTCCTCATGTCCTCTGAGCATGACACCATCATCTGGTTGTAGCTCCTGGGCAGGAGACCTGGATTCCAGCCTGTGTCTCCCCTGAACCTGACAGCTGTGCCAGGCTGGGCTCCTTGGTCTCTGGACCTGCACCTCACCGGCAGTAGAACAGCCTCAGGATGGGAGGCTCTGTGGCTCAGATCCTGCTCACAGTGCCAGAGGTCAGCACTCGTCTCCCTGATAGATGCGGGGCTAAGGTAGCTGCTGATGGCCTCACCGCCGGGGGCCTTCAGCATGTCCAGACCTTGGTGGGGGTTTAACGAAGCTGTTGTCAGGCTGTCTGCTCAGCCCTTGCGGGGGTCTTGTGAGGCTCCCTGGCAGCCCTCGCTCTTCACTGGCTGGGCAGGTGCTGAGGTCCTCTAGGCAAGTGACAGGAGAGGGCCTGGTGTTAGCAAAGCAGAGGGTCTGTACCCGGAGGCCCCGTAGGGAGGTGGGCCCATGGGTCGTGGGCTGTATGAACAAGATGTGGTTGTTGGGACCTCAGAGCAGGCTCTCAGGAAGGACTGCCATCCGTGACCCATGTCCCCTGTCTGTTGCAGCAATATGGCCAACGCCCTGGCCAACGCCAGCTGCGAGCGGTGCCGGGGTGGCTTCGCGCCTGCTGAGAAGATCGTCAACAGCAATGGCGAGCTGTACCATGAGCAGTGCTTCGTGTGCGCCCAGTGCTTCCAGCAGTTCCCGGAAGGGCTCTTCTACGAGGTGGGGGCGGGACAGGGACGCTGGCGGGGGGCGGGCAGGGAGAGCTGGGTGGTGATGCTGGGGGTAGAGAGGGTGCCCCACAGCGTGGGCCACCTGGGGCTCCCCGTCAACCTGCCCTCTGCCCCACAGCACCCGTGTCCTAGAGGGCTCCTGTTCAGGGGAAGGGGTAGTGCATCTTACCCTGTTCTTCTCGGTGGCTCCTCTTCTTTTCCAAACACGTGCTCTTCCTCATCCTATGGTTGTTACCGTGGGCTGCACATGAGTGTGTTCATGCAGAGCCTTCCCAAACCCCCCACGTCTGCTTTGGGGCTGGTCTAGGGATGACCCTGAGCTGGGAGGGAGGACAGTATGTGTGTGTGCGCGCGCCTGTGTGACCACCTCTTTGCGTGTCTGCCTGCCTGTCTCTCTACGGTGATAGGTGCACACCGTTATGCAATGCCCAGAGGTGGCTGCTGTTTGGTTTCTCCTTCTGCAGATTTGAAACTTTTCCTGTTTCACAAGCCATTTCTGAGGAAGGAAAGGTGGCTTTTAAAGGTCATTAGTAAGTCAGGTGTCAGCCAACCTAGCCATGTTTTCCCATAGAGATAGGGCTCTGGAAGGGAGGTGCTCGGCCAGCCTGAGGAAGTCATGGGACCATGGTGCAGAGCAGCGTGTGTGTCAGGACAAACACCAGAACACTGTGTTACTCACTCAGACACCTCTTTTCAGCTCCTACCTGTCCCCAAGACATGCATTCCCCATGACAAAAGCCCTCGCAATCAGAGCTGACATCTCTCTTTCTGTTGAGGGTTATACAGGTGGCCCAAGGACCCCCGGCTGGGGGTGAGGGGGTACGGGCTGCCCTGAATGCTGAGGAGCAGAAAGAGAAGGAGGCAGGGAGTGGTCTGGGGCCCCACAGGGTTCTCTGGTCCCTAAGCCACCACAGGGTAGGCCCTGGCCTCTGGCAAGATGGTCAGGCCTGCAGCGCTGTCACGGGGGTCCAGAGAACCAGGAGACGTTGGGTCCCCACACCTGAAAAGCCCTTTACCTGCCTGATCCTCCTCCAGGCCCAGGGAGGCTGCGGTGCCCTTGGCAACAGCAGACTAGTGACGTAGTGGGGCTAGAAGCAGTGTGGTCCTTGGACATCTGACGCTGTTTTCTTTCCTGACATACTTTTTCAGATCTAAGGTTTTTATTGGAATGGGTCATTATGGCCAAGGCCTTAGGAGAGATTCCTAGGAGGAAGAGAGAAGAGACAGGCTCTTAACTCCACAGCCCGCTGGTGCCTCTGTCATTTTCCTTTTCCCGTACTGTGAAAAGGGTACAAGCAGCGCCCCCAATAGAAAATCTTAATAAATCTAGAACTCATTTTGAACCCCAAGTCTTCTGGGGTCAGGCACCCTTGTCTGTGGAGGCTTGGAATCACTGAGAGGAAAGGGGCCCTGCTCGTCTCAGGAGGACATGCTGCTCATGTGAATGATAGCAGAAGCCAGGTAACATGTGTCACATACTTCCTTTAAAACATACTTACTGATCGGCTTATTTGGCTGCGTCAGGATCCTCACTGCATCGTCTGGGATCTTTCATTCTGGTGCAGAGGCTCTCTAGTTGTGGTATGTGGGCTTAGCTGCTCCTCAGCTTGTCGGATCTTCTTGGATCAGGGATCAAACCATGTCGCCTGCACTGCAAGGTGGACTCTCAACCACTGGACCACCAGGGAAGTCCCCACAGTTACGTTCTGATCATTTGTGTAACAGGTCATTATAATAACTTAATCCAAAGAGAAAGAATGCTGGGGCCTCGTGGATTCAGAATGTAAAACCATGTTAAAATTTCATGATACATCTTACTTGGAGAGAAACATGGTGGGTTGATGGGCTAAGGACGTGGAAAAGCATCATCACAGTATAAAACTTCCTGGAGAAATGAGAAAACAGTCCAGGGAGAGAAATGAAGGATAAATATTCCACGTGTCAGAAAAGAATATTTTTTTTAAATGTGTTTTGGCCCCATTTAAAAGTGTTTACAGTTAAAATATGCTAGAATGTTTACTGTGTGTGAATTCATTGTTTCAGTGTGGGCAGAGGGGTCTGCGGCTTTTGTCCATCCTGCAGTTGGGGTTTGAGCCAAGACTCGGTGAAACCTGGTGTCTAGAGGGGCTTGCTGTTCTCTGGAAGTGTGATATCAGTTATCCCACACTTCAGTTATTCCTCGGCTGGTTGGGGAGCCTTTCCTGTCCCTACCTGTGGGCACGTTGAAGGTGCCAGGGGGCATCTGCTTTGCACGCCTCGGGAGCTTGATGAATCCTGGCGCAGAGCTCTGGGTTGGAATGCTCTTCCCTATGGTCTCCACAGACGAGCCCATCCGTCCTGGGGCTGTCTCCTTCTTACGAGGGGTGGTGCTTTCTGTTTCAGTTTGAAGGAAGGAAGTACTGTGAACATGACTTCCAGATGCTCTTCGCTCCTTGCTGTCATCAGTGTGGTAAGTGTCCGCCCCCCACCTGCTGTGAGAGCGTTCTTTCTGTGGAACTTGCTCTGCATGCCATGGAGTGGGAGCGTGCCCAGGCGCTTCTCAGCCCCCTTCTCTATCATCCACGTTAGCCACCCGGGAGCGTCCCAGCGAGAGAGCAGTGCTTTCGTGGCCTGGGGGGACAGACATGGGACCCGCCTGGCTTCTATGTGATGCCCTTTGGTCAGTGAAGCTGGTAGGGGGCACAGCGGGGACCTTGAGACGCGCTGGGGTGGCCCGCTGGTCACACACCAGGGAGACCGGGGTCCGTGAGCAGATGCTGACAAGGCTGGATGAAGGAAGAAGCTGAGTCTGCGTCACAGGAAAGCAGGCTGTGGATCTATGTTTTCTGTGTCCACAACCTGTAATAACCAGAGGCCTTGGGGAGGGAGAGCCCCGGCCCTGTTTAGAAAAGGAGAGCAGATGAAGTGATGTGACAGGACGGCCCGAGACTGTGGTGGGATGGGCTAAGGACGTGGAAAAGCATCATCACAGTATAAAACTTCCTGGAAAAGAAAATGGAAGGGAAAAATAAATATTCCACGTGTCAGAAAAGAATATTTTTTTTAAATGTGTTTTGGCCCCATTTAAAAGTGTTTACAGTTAAAATATGCTAGAATGTTTACTGTGTGTGAATTCATTGTTTCAGTGTGGGCAGAGGGGTCTGCGGCTTTTGTCCATCCTGCAGTTGGGGTTTGAGCCAAGACTCGGTGAAACCTGGTGTCTAGAGGGGCTTGCTGTTCTCTGGAAGTGTGATATCAGTTATCCCACACTTCAGTTATTCCTCGGCTGGTTGGGGAGCCTTTCCTGTCCCTACCTGTGGGCACGTTGAAGGTGCCAGGGGGCATCTGCTTTGCACGCCTCGGGAGCTTGATGAATCCTGGCGCAGAGCTCTGGGTTGGAATGCTCTTCCCTATGGTCTCCACAGACGAGCCCATCCGTCCTGGGGCTGTCTCCTTCTTACGAGGGGTGGTGCTTTCTGTTTCAGTTTGAAGGAAGGAAGTACTGTGAACATGACTTCCAGATGCTCTTCGCCTCCTTGCTGTCATCAGTGTGGTAAGTGTCCGCCCCCCACCTGCTGTGAGAGCGTTCTTTCTGTGGAACTTGCTCTGCATGCCATGGAGTGGGAGCGTGCCCAGGCGCTTCTCAGCCCCCTTCTCTATCATCCACGTTAGCCACCCGGGAGCGTCCCAGCGAGAGAGCAGTGCTTTCGTGGCCTGGGGGGACAGACATGGGACCCGCCTGGCTTCTATGTGATGCCCTTTGGTCAGTGAAGCTGGTAGGGGGCACAGCGGGGACCTTGAGACGCGCTGGGGTGGCCCGCTGGTCACACACCAGGGAGACCGGGGTCCGTGAGCAGATGCTGACAAGGCTGGATGAAGGAAGAAGCTGAGTCTGCGTCACAGGAAAGCAGGCTGTGGATCTATGTTTTCTGTGTCCACAACCTGTAATAACCAGAGGCCTTGGGGAGGGAGAGCCCCGGCCCTGTTTAGAAAAGGAGAGCAGATGAAGTGATGTGACAGGACGGCCCGAGACTGTGGCTGGAGGCCCGAACACAAGGTGACATGGAGGCGTTTTTCTAATGTAGCGCCTCCTGGGGTCCTAGTGCGTGCGTGGAGAGGCCGAGCCGCAGCCCTTGTGTCCCTCTCGCAGGCGAATTCATCATCGGCCGGGTGATCAAAGCCATGAACAACAGCTGGCACCCCGAGTGCTTCCGCTGCGACCTGTGCCAGGAGGTTCTGGCGGACATCGGCTTCGTCAAGAACGCCGGGAGGTGCGAGCAGGGCGTCTGGCCCCACGGGGCGGGCGGACAGGGCGGTGCTCCTGGCTCCGCGGCACTCCCTGGTCAGGGATGTGCGGCCGGGCGTGGTGGGCCTGCAGGCGACACCCTGGCATCCCTGCCACAGGGAAGTCCCCCAAAGCTCCGTCTAACCATCGGGCAGAAGACAGCAGCTTTCTGGCAGAGAGATAAGCACAGCATTGACGTTTAAAGAAACGGTGCCATGGGTTTCTTTTCGCAGCCCTGGGGAGCCCTGGGGAGCGTTGGGTCTTAAGCACCAGCTTCTAACACTGCCATGGCTCTGTGCAGGCACCTGTGTCGCCCGTGTCACAACCGGGAGAAGGCCCGAGGCCTCGGGAAGTACGTCTGCCAGAAGTGCCACGCCATCATTGATGAGCAGCCCCTGATATTCAAGAACGACCCCTACCACCCTGACCACTTCAACTGCGCCAACTGCGGGTATGGCCACACGGCTGGTTATACGGGTCTGTCCCCAGGCCTGGGATCCCTCTTCCCTGAAGTTTTGCTTTTTTTTTTTTATAAATTTTATTTTCTTATGTATTTTTGGCTCTTCTGGGTTTTCACAGCTGCCACAGGCTCTTCTTTAGTTGCAGGGAGTGGGGGCTACTCTCTAGTTGAGGTGAGCAGGTTTCTTGTGGCAGTGACTTCTCTTGTTGTGGAATTGTCTCTAGGGCCCATGCACTCCGTAGTTGTGGCTCCGAGGCTCTAGAGCACAGGCTCCATAGTTGTGGCTCACGGACTTAGATGCTCTGCAACATGTGGGATCTTCCCAGATCAGGGATCGAACCCAGGTCTCCTGCTTTGGCAGGCAAACTCTTCAGCACTGAACAACCAGGGAAGCCCTTCCGCAACTTGTTAAGGAAGACAAGGAGGGACTCCATAATAAAGTCAGAGACAAGGGCCCACATGGAGGGTGTCTGTCTGGTCGTCGCTGTGTGACATTGATGTTGACACGACTCTGAAGCCTCTTGATCACTGTGACCCCTCCGGGTGGAGAAAGCAGTTATGGGTCGTGGTGGTGGTCTGTTCAGATGCCTTCTCTATAGGTGCTCGTCACCCTGGCCACCAGCTCTCCCCTCAGTGGTGGTGCTTAGCGGGCCCCTCTCTCTTGGGCAGGAAGGAACTGACCGCCGATGCCCGGGAACTGAAGGGGGAGCTGTACTGCTTGCCCTGCCACGACAAGATGGGGGTGCCCATCTGCGGTGCCTGCCGCCGGCCCATCGAGGGGCGCGTGGTGAATGCCATGGGCAAGCAGTGGCACGTGGAGGTGAGTCCCCACGGGGGTGGGGGGGGTGACCAGGCTCTCGTATACCTGAGGCCCAGGTGTCCCGGCAAGTGGAGGATGCTGAGGGGTGAGCATGAGCACTTGATGACGGTCGACTTTGTGGAAAACTAGGGACATAGATGGCTCGGCTCTGTGATCTGCGGGGGACAGTGCGTGAAGCTCTGTTGGCTCCTGAGTCCTTAAGACTGGGGGCCTCCTGGTCCAAGTCAGAGAGGCATCCATGTTCCCCTCTGATCTCACTCTGCTGTTGAGTCAGGGCCTCCGCACGCTGGACAGAAGCTGAATGTGCTGCTGCCTGTACCCCATGTGGCCCCAGCACCCAGGCTTTCACGCACCTCCCTTCTAGCTCTGGGGTTTTCTTCTTACTCCATAAATTAAACATGGTGTTCCAAACGTGACCCCATGCCATTTCTTTTAGCATTTCGTCTGCGCCAAGTGTGAGAAGCCATTTCTTGGACATCGCCATTACGAGAGGAAGGGCCTGGCATACTGCGAAACCCACTACAACCAGGTAGAGGCGGGCTCCTTGGATACAATACCCCCATGTGTGAACTGGAACTTCTCAACACTTAGGTGCAAGGATAGCTCTGGGGAAACGTACACTGGGCTACAGACTTTTTAACTTTTGATTTGGTGAATCACTTCAGACTCGCAGAAAGTAGGGAAAATAAAAAACACAAAGAAAATACCATGTGCTGCACTCAGGTTCCCTGCCCACTTTGTCACGTGAGTCCTTCCTGCCCTCTCTGTGAAGACACACACACAAATGCTGGCTTCTTTATACACAAGTCCATGTACACATACAAAGGTGTGCGGAGACTTTTCTGAAGCATTTCATGGTAAGTTCCCCATTTACCTCTACATGCCTCAGTGTGTAGTTCCCGAGAACATGAGACTCACTGATGCAGCCACTGGTGGTCCACATTGGCTGTGCTATGACTTGACCCTGCAGTGTCCTTCTGGCCTTTTTTCTACTCTGACACTGGGCTCCAGTCTGGGGTTCACATGCACCTTCACCCGCCTGAGATCCAGAGCCTTGTTTTGTGTTTGATCATGATGGATAGTAAATTGTTTTCATTGCAGGAAGTAGAAACTAGCCTATGAGCTTTTGTTGATTGCCTCTAGTAACAGCAAATTCCAAGTTCAGGTAGCCAGGCTACTTTTTTATTTTTATTGGCGGCTAACTGCTTTACAATATTGTGTTCATTTCTGCCCTACGTTGACATGAGTCAGCCAGAGGTACACCTGTGTCTCCTTTCTCCTGAACTCCCTTCCCATCGCCCACCCCATCCCACCCCTCACCTTGTCACGGAGCACGGGCCTGAGCTCCCTGTGCCACACAGCAAATTCCCACTGGTTGTCGGGTTTACATATGGTAACATGTACATTTCCATGCTATTCTCTCCATGCAGTGGAATATTACTCAGCTATAAAAAAGAACACATTGGAGTCAATCCTATTGAGGTGGGTGAAACCAGAGCCTATTACAGAGTGAAGGAAATCAGAAAGAGAAAGTACTGTATAGTAACACATGTGTATGGAATCTAGAAAGAGGAGACAGGCTGTCCATTGTTAGGCTGCACAAAGAACTGTTAAACGGTGTTCTGGTAGCTTAGTTGTAACATGTCTTTAATTCTACCACTCTCCTGTTGTTGTTGTCCTTTTTTGTTTTCAGCTGTTTGGTGATGTTTGTTTCCACTGCAACCGGGTCATAGAAGGTGACGGTAAGCACCTGGGGACCACCTTCTGACACAGAGCCCCTGGGTCGTGGGAAAACTGGAAAATGCTGTGATCCCCATCGGTTATGGTTCCTCTTTCATGGGCACATTTCCCAATGACCTCTAGCCATGAGACGCTGACTCCTAAGACGCTGGGCTTGTTCCTCATTTATGGTGACACTTTAGGCCAGTTCTTCAGGGTCGTTACTGTACAGCCGCCCCAAGGCCTGCCTCTCCTTCCCCTGCTGGAGTTTCTTTCCATGGAAACTGTGGGGGTGTGCTTATTAGGAGCATTTGGGGAGGGTCCCCAGAACCCTGCAGACATGAACATCTGACAGTTGTCTCTAGACAATTCTACTTCAGCCCACTGGGATGAGGCCTAATTGACTAGGATGGAAAGGAAGCAGCTGTTTGCTAGCAAAGTTCTGCCAACAGCTTCCTGGCAACATTGTAAACACGGCTGTTTCCAGCCCACTTCATGCCTCTGGGCAGAGGGCCGAATTCGGGAAACAGTTTCTGAAACAGTGCCCTTTGTGAAGAGGTGGGTTCAGGAGAGCAATCTTTAGCACCAGTGGAGATAAATCTCACCTCCACCCACTGAAGGCATTCGCCAGGTGAGGAAAGCGGGCGGAAGAGCTTCGTCTCATCTTGGAAGGCAGACTCGAGCCGGCCAGTGGGTTAGCGTTTGGATCCCATTTTAATGACTTAACCCAGTTCAGATGTTCTTGCTGGGCCCGTGGCAGAAGGCAGGCAGCTGTGGTGGGAGAGGAGGGCTGCCCCGTCGCAGCTGGGGGGTGGGGGTTCTGATGGGGAGACCACGTCCCTGCTGTTCAGACACCTCAATCCCCTGACCATCAACCCAGATTGAAAGGCGGCAACGGCCTTCCCTGAGCTGGGGCCTGCAGGCACAGGAGATGGACGCAGAGCTGGGGCTGTGTGTTCTAACAGTCTGACAGATAAACTAGTGACCATGAGCATCAGCTCATGGCACGGAGACACTTAGAACCACAGGAGCATCCGTTAATGCCCCCTGAAATGCTCAGCGCTGTGTGGGGTTCTTCTGTGAGGAAACCATAGAGGAGCGGCCTGGGGACGGGGTGGCGCGGAACCGAGCTGCGGGTGAGTGACCGTCCCCTCTCCCCGCAGTGGTCTCCGCCCTCAACAAGGCCTGGTGTGTGCACTGCTTTGCCTGCTCCACCTGCAGCGCCAAGCTGACGCTCAAGTAAGTGTGCACGGGGCCGCGGGCCGTGGACGGGACCCGCGGGGACGCTGGGGTGAGCGTGCGGCATTGGAGAGACAGACCTGTGCTTGTTTCTGTCCAGGCCTTCTCAAGGCAGAGTTTCCTCCTGTAATTGTTCCCTCTTCTCTTCTGTTCCTTCTCTGTCCTGTGCAAAGGGATAAGTTTGTTGAGATTGATCTAAAGCCAGTCTGCAAACACTGCTATGAGAAAATGCCAGAAGAATTTAAGAGGCGACTTGCCAAGCGAGAGAGAGAAGCCAAGGATAAGGACAAGCAGAAAAAGAAAAAGCCAGTCTGTCTGTGAGCCTCTCTGTCCTCCTGCCACATTTCCACTGCTTTCTCCCGTGGTTAGTCCTCTAGAAGACGTGTTTGTCCTGGTCTGGTCCCCTGCTTTGCTGCTTTTTGGCATGTATTTGTAGCTGCCAGACGCTGATGCAGGTGGGCTTGGCCCTGGAGAGCCATCCGTTTTCCCTTTTGGGCATGTATTTTGAAGCTGCAGGCTGCTGTTGCTTGCCCTAGGTCAGGCCCCCCGCCAGTGGGTTAGCGTTTGGATCCCATTTTAATGACTTAACCCAGTTCAGATGTTCTTGCTGGGCCCGTGGCAGAAGGCAGGCAGCTGTGGTGGGAGAGGAGGGCTGCCCCGTCGCAGCTGGGGGGTGGGGGTTCTGATGGGGAGACCACGTCCCTGCTGTTCAGACACCTCAATCCCCTGACCATCAACCCAGATTGAAAGGCGGCAACGGCCTTCCCTGAGCTGGGGCCTGCAGGCACAGGAGATGGACGCAGAGCTGGGGCTGTGTGTTCTAACAGTCTGACAGATAAACTAGTGACCATGAGCATCAGCTCATGGCACGGAGACACTTAGAACCACAGGAGCATCCGTTAATGCCCCCTGAAATGCTCAGCGCTGTGTGGGGTTCTTCTGTGAGGAAACCATAGAGGAGCGGCCTGGGGACGGGGTGGCGCGGAACCGAGCTGCGGGTGAGTGACCGTCCCCTCTCCCCGCAGTGGTCTCCGCCCTCAACAAGGCCTGGTGTGTGCACTGCTTTGCCTGCTCCACCTGCAGCGCCAAGCTGACGCTCAAGTAAGTGTGCACGGGGCCGCGGGCCGTGGACGGGACCCGCGGGGACGCTGGGGTGAGCGTGCGGCATTGGAGAGACAGACCTGTGCTTGTTTCTGTCCAGGCCTTCTCAAGGCAGAGTTTCCTCCTGTAATTGTTCCCTCTTCTCTTCTGTTCCTTCTCTGTCCTGTGCAAAGGGATAAGTTTGTTGAGATTGATCTAAAGCCAGTCTGCAAACACTGCTATGAGAAAATGCCAGAAGAATTTAAGAGGCGACTTGCCAAGCGAGAGAGAGAAGCCAAGGATAAGGACAAGCAGAAAAAGAAAAAGCCAGTCTGTCTGTGAGCCTCTCTGTCCTCCTGCCACATTTCCACTGCTTTCTCCCGTGGTTAGTCCTCTAGAAGACGTGTTTGTCCTGGTCTGGTCCCCTGCTTTGCTCGTTTCTTTTTGGCATGTATTTGTAGCTGCCAGACGCTGATGCAGGTGGGCTTGGCCCCTGGAGAGCCAGTCCTTTTGCCTTATTAGTAAAACCACACTCTTCAGTCGGGTCCACCTCAGCACCCCCTGTACCGCGCTTCCTTCCCTGAAGCTGCAGGCTCGCGGCTTGTTGCTTAGTCACACTATGGTACAGGTGTCCTTTTCTTTTTTCCTTCAGTGGATTCAAAGGGAAGCATTCTAATCTCTTAATAGATATTGGAAGAGTTTCAAAATATTTCTGTCTGATAATCAGTTTTTAAAATTCTAGTTTTTGGCTTCTTTGCTAAAATAGTACAGTCAGTAGCAATGTTGCATGTTCTTAGTCTTGTATTAGACTAAATCCTTTCAGCATGTTTCCTGCCTAAGCAGAGACCATCTGAGGTAGATAATAAGATTCAGCATCTCTGGGTATGTGTCTGTTTTCATACAGTTTCTGGGTTTTAGGGACCTTTCTTGATCTCCTGAATTGCTAGAATGATTGTCCCAGTCCTTCTTAGGAACCATTGGGTTCTGCGCTCTAAAACTTCTTTTATGGTTTCAGTTTACGTGTTTCCTTCTACAAAGAGGAATTAAAATTCAGATGTGAAATTGAAACAACGTAAGGCTTGTTTACTGGGCTTCTCTGGTGGTTTAGTGGTAAAGAATCCACCTGTCAGTGTAGGAGACAAGGGTTTGATCCCTGGGTCAGGAAGATCCCCTGGAGAAGGACATGGCATCCCACTCCAGTATTCTTGCCTGGAGATTCCCATGGGTAGAGGAGTCTGGTGGGCTACAGCCCATGGGGTCTCAAACAGTTGGACATGACTGAAGCGACTAAACAAAAACCTAACAAAACACAAGTTTAGCAACATCTCTGGGAGCAGTGATAATTTATTTCTTTCATCAAAAACATAGTAATTCTAACGACTTTTGCTTGAAGAAGACTTTGAGAAGACTTTGTAACTTAACAGCGCTATTTAAATCAAATTGCCAACTGAAATGTAACATCATTTGAATTAGTTATCATGAGGAGCTCTGAAAGACAGTAGAAAATAATCCTCACATGGTTCTTTAGAATAAACAGTTTTTCTCTTTTCTGTTAGGCTTTTAGGTTTTTCATTGTAAATATGTGGTCAGGATTTACCTTTGTTATTAGTATTGTTCTTTAAAATTGTATCAGCAGATTTAACAGCCGGTCAGAGATGACCACGTGTGGCTGGACTTGTCACACATAGACTTCCTGAATGTAATTTCACAGAAAACAAACATGTGAGAATGCCCTGCATTTACTCCGTTCACAGTTAGGGAGCCACGATTTCAATGGTGATAAGTCCTTAGAGCTGTCAACTGGGAATGTGTCCTCTCTAGCCAGGAGGCTGTCTCAACACCTGTCCAGAACTTACAAGTCAACTGAGAGTGTGTTGCCCTGGGGTTAAAGAGTTGAATTCTCCATATACAGAGCAATCACAGGTGTGACCTGGTCACATATACTCAGCGATCACAGATGTGACCATTAGGTCACTTGGTCCACTGAGATTGAACTTTGAACTGAGAGACAGCCAACCAAAACAGCCTAGATATTAGTTTAGGTTTTTCTTTATAAAGATTATCATTAGTTGGGGGTGGGAGGCCAGAAAAGGTGAAGCCTTGTAGCTCCACCATTTAAAATATTGGGTGAGGTACTTTTGCTTTCAATAAAGAGTATCAGTCCCATCAGAGAAATAGAGTTCTTTGCTCTGAATAACTAGTTTTTAAGTATTTTCTCACAGTACTTTAAAATATGATTGAGTTTCTCGGAGTTCTATTTACGTTAGATTCCCTGTATCCTTAGCAGATTAAAATGTAATAAACATTCTCTATTACACAGATAGTTGTACAAGATCAGTTTATAAGGGCAACTTTCTTCAAATCATATTGTGAATGCTTTACATTCACCATAATGATTGGAATTGAAATTATAATCACAGTTTTTTGCTAATATGAATATAGATGTAATATAGTATCTTCATTTACTTCAGTAAAGTTACTGTACATTGTTTGTATGTCTGTATACAAATGTGAATACATTTCCATTAATTTTTTCTTCTTCTTAACTTAAGGAATAAATTTGTGGAGTTTGACATGAAGCCAGTCTGTAAGAAGTGCTATGAGAAATTTCCGTTGGAGCTGAAGAAAAGACTTAAGAAGCTAGCTGAGACCTTAGGAAGGAAATAAGTTCCTTTATTGTATTTTTTCTCTTCTGTGCAAAGATAAGAGATTAGAACATTGCTTGACCTGAGGCACCCTGACTTAAAGCTGTGGCTCAAAATAGTTGAGAGTGAAGAGAGGGCCTATTGATTGGTGTTCTTCACCTCTTTTTTCTCATTTAAAAAAAGTTTCTGTAATCATATTTAAAACATGGATGAGATCAACATTTGTCTTTGTTAATAACCCTTATCAGTGTGTTGAAATCTAGACTATACTTGATAACAAAAGAAACATGCTTAAGTGTTAAATTTTAATTAAGGTCCAAAATATTAAATCTAACTTTTAAAAATGAAAAGAGTCAGTTTTTACATGACTCAGATAAAAAATATAAACACTATTTTACTTTCTATTCAAAAGAAAATTAATTACAACTGCAGTTGAGGAGGATATAAGAAAGAAAAACATATCTCACAGAATCTTAGTATGTTTATCCAGCCACTGTGTGTAAAATGAATATATGCATCACACAGACAAGAAGCAAATGTGAGAACTTCTTGATTTGGGGATTTTGTTATGATGGCTAAATGCAATACTTACTATGCTTAGTTTTATATTTTGTTCTCCTTCATGAACTTCTTCACACAATTACTTAACATAGTTATAGCTAGCTAATAGTGTTCCTTTTTACATTTTGTGCAAAAACATTTATACTAGGTATTTGAAAATACAGTATACTTTTACAATATTGGAAAAATGAAGTATTTTTTAACATATTACTGCAATTATGCTTCTAACCTTCAGGTCACAGATGCTGTCTTAAGGACATGAAATTAAATGTTACATAGTTTGGAATGTATGCTTAAAAAAGTGAATGTATATGTACTGATCATATTGCCTTTATGCTAAATATCTATGCTTTATATATAAACGAACTTGCCTTGCCTTAGAAAAATACATACATTAATCAAGAATTCTAGTCTGTTTCATACTTTACAAACTAAAAACAAGTGCATTGAGATTTGTAAACTCAAATTCATTTACCATGGCTATGATTATATTATAATTTTTTCCTTCTTTTTGGGGAAATACATTGAAATCAATTTCTGTGATTTTAATTAGAAGAGAATGATGTTTCTATGTGTTTCAAGTTCTTCATTACAAATCTTACAATTAGACTTTATTTACTATAAGTAGGAGATATAAATGACAGTTTTAAACTGGAGGAGTGGTGTTTTAAGTGTCCATTTTAGGTCAAAAGTAGTGAATTATTTTATTTTGTAAGTCCCACCCCCCCCCCAGTTTCTCGTCTTTCTCCATAAACCTGTATGCAAAGCAAATTTTTTGAACACATTTACAGTGTTGCTGCTGCTATGTTAATCGTGTAAAAGAAAGTTGCCAAGATGAGCTTCTAAGGGGAAAATTATTCTTTTTTCAAAAAATTGATGAAATATTACTTTGCCAGAAAAAAAAAAAAGCCTCAGGATGCTACCAGTCTGCCATCAAGATATTTGTATGCATGTGTTTTTAAACATTTGTGCATGGATTTTAAATTGTATTTTCAGTTTTCAGTTAATTTATAATTAATTAATTAAATTTTTGTAAGTATTCGAGTTCAGAGAATGATCAGTGATAGAAAATAATCAGTATATAGTTTAACTCTCTTCAGAAGTCTAAACAGTCTTTGCATTGACAGCAAGAATCAAATTCCCTTCAGCGTGCCTCTGTTAGCTAATATATGACCAGCAATAAAAATCTGAAAAGTACTTTTTAAATACTTTATTGTGGATCCGGGCAAAACATTGCAGGGTCTGCAATCTGGGGTCTTGATGCTAAATTCCTAAATACTCCTCCTACACAAGAGATTTGGAGCAGAAAGTGCCCACTTCCCTGTGCTTCTAATCACTCGGAAGAGGTGTGGGCTGAATCGCTACTGAGTCACTTCTCTCCTGTGACCAAAGATCCACCCCCCACCACCGCCCCCCAGCTCATAAAATATGAGCTCATGTTTCCTGCAAGTTCACCCCCTCCCCAAGACTCCAAGGCCATGGGTGTTTTATCTAGACACTCTCTCCCCCTACAGGGAATCTGAGCCTCACTTCTGGGAGGAGGAACGGCTGAACAGTTGTCAGTGGATGAGAGGATGGACTTGCTGAGTCTCACACGTCTTCCTACAGCTGGGGAGAACTCAGGCTAGTGAGCAAATCTTTGCTTAAAATCCTACAGGCCATTTGAAATAATTCACAGTTTACCACATTTCTAAGTGCTCTTTTTCTTACCAAGCCTAATTTAACTGGGAAAACGTCTGGGTACGAGTCAAATATTCTTTGGATCATGTTCAAAGCCTTGTTAACATTGTAACTGATAGGTCATTTTGCCTAATTTGTTTGCCAAAAAAGCAATTTGTAAATTAAGGAAATTTTGAAGCTGGCTTTACAGCATTGTTGTATTTCATTTTAGATTGTAAGCTCAGTGGCAGGGACACTATGTCAATAAATTGTGATTTTACATAGCAACCAGTGCAGTATACTCTTGGTGCTTAATAAATGTTCATAATTGTTAAGAATAGCTATTGTGTTTTGCTTAAGTTGCATGGTTTTGAGGTATGGAACCATGAGAATACAGGGACAACTAAGTGTCCATTGACGTTTTTCTTTTCATTAACCCTAGCTTTACCTGATTAATTTGAGTCCTCAGCTTCTGAATTAATTGAATGGGCATTGATGCTGGTCAAGATCAAGGGTTTCTTCTTCTCCTCGAGTCCCTCTGGGCTCCTTTTTTTGTCTTGCTCCCTTGCAGTATATTCAACTACAACAGATTAAGGTCGTAATTTTGCTAGGTGTGCTTGGCAAGGTTGCTTTACTGTTCACACCCTCAGTTTCCGTATCTGTCCAACGGAGCATAACAAATGATAGTACCTTCACTAAGCTGTTGGGCGAATGAAATGAGCCAGTACATGTAAGGCTGGGCTGCACTCCAGGTTTTGGCCAGGTTCAGGACCTAAAAGCCCTGGGTCAAGGACAGAGCCATGGACGGTTTCCCGGAGAGCCGCTTACCCGCCTGAAGCAAGGTCCTGGACCAGCATTCCCACCTGTGTGCCAGGCTGTGGGAGCAGGCTCGGGTGCCTGGGGAAGGTGAGACTACCAGTTAGAAAGGAACTGACCACCAGTGGACTCATCAGTTACCAGGGAAACCAGAAGAGGGACAGGCCTCTCACCATCCCTTAGAGGAGCGAATATCCTGTGGGGCCTGGGGCAGGCACTCTCCTAGAGCTGCCCCTCTCACTCACAGCCAACACACCTGAAACAAAACAACATGTTGCTTCACACTATAAAGGAAGTAACTGCTCACTGTAGAAAACATGGAAAAAAAACAGAATAATCAAAAAGGATAACCTGTAAAAGGCCAGGTTAGTTCTAAGTGTTGGGTAAAACTGGATTGAGTCTATAAAAAAAAAAGGATAAAAAGTATCCATGACCATAAAGCTTAAACTCCCCGTAGACACAGATGTGATCTTTTTACTACTTTCTAAAGCTTGTCTTAAAACCATGCCTTAAGGCTTTCCTGGTGGTCCAGTGGGCAAGGACACCGCCTTTCATGGCAAGGGGCCCCGATTCGATCTCTGACCTGGGAAGATTCCACGTGCCTCGGAGCCGCTGGACCAATGTGTCCAACTACCAAGCTGGTGCTCTGCAGCGACAGAGGCCACTGCGATGGTAGGCCCACACGGGCTAAATAACAAAGACGGATGAAAATAAATCAATAAGAAAAAAGTTAGTGGCATGAAGCTAAAAAACAAAACATTCCAACTCCAAAACAGCGCTCTCACGCAGACGGCCGGCGCCGCGGCGTGACATCACGCCGGGCCAGCCCATCCGGCTCAGATGCCCCGCGGGCGGGCTATCCCCGGACGCAGCGGCTCCAAGCCCGCAGTGTCATCACGCCGCCGCCGCGTCGCGCCCCCTGCGAGCCTCGCCCTCCCGCGCTGCGCAAGCGCAGTCCGCTCCGCGAGCCGGCGCCCGCGTGTCTGCGCGGCGCAGAGGACTGACGCAGCACTGATGTAGGCACGCACGCAGGCGCGTCGGGCCCTCGCCGGCGACGGCGCTGCGTCACGGACCTTCGGGCGCCTAGCTCCCGAGACGGCGGCCGGTCCGGCTTCTGCGCTGGCGTCCCTCGCCCGGAGCCCTGTCGGTGGCACGATGCGGCGCAGCAAGGCCGACGTGGAGCGGTACATCGCCTCGGTGCAGGGCTCCGCCCCGTCGCCCCGGGAGGTGAGCGTGCCGGGCCCTCCGGGCGGGCCCGCGGCGGCGGCGGCGGCGGGCGGAGGGACGATCCGCCGGCGGGCGGGCGTAGGCGCTCCCGCGTTCCCTTCTTTCTCTTCCGTTTCCTTCTTTCTGTGCCCGGCGCTCGGGAGGCCTGGGCTCCACGCCGAGGACCAGCCTCCCCACTGCCTTTCTCTCTGCCTTGGGAACTGCTCTTACCGGCCTTTTGTGTTTCCGCGGAGCCCTGGGGCTTCCGAGTTGCCTCCCAGGCCTTGTCTCTGGGGTATACTGTGCTGCCTGCCGACGGCGTCTCTCGGGGTGCTTTTCCCGCTCCGGGGCCAACAGCGAGCGGGGTGCCCAGCGGATCCCGCGGGCCTCGGCGCCTGAGGCCGGCGGAGGGGCTCGTCAGTTCCCGAGTCGCTGCTCAGGGTTGAATCCCAGCTCCGCCCTGCGTACATCCTGGGATTGGAGACAGGTGTCTCTTACTTCATTAATAGAGTGGGGTCAGGGTAGCCGGAGTTTGTGGGATAGACCATGATAAACACTCAGGGCCGTGCTAGGCACGTGGGAAGCGCTCAGTAGACGACTGTTAAAAGGACAGTCGCTTAAGGTGTTCGGGGCAGGAGCCCTTGCGAATAAAGATGTATGAGGAAATTAAAAACAAAACCGACGGACGGTCGCGATTGGAAGGGAGCCAGAATTGTGCCTTGGTAACTACCTATTGGACCTACGTTATTTCACTCTGCTCCCGACAGTTCCTGTCGCTTTTGCGACTTGGGGAGATTGGAGATACTTGTCCGGGGTCACAGAGGTGGCTCAGCAGGGTTTGGGCAGTGGGTGTGATGTCGTTTCCTTTAGGAATATGGGGTAGGTTACAGCCTCTACCTCTGGAGAAGGGGAATTAGGTGCCTGCTTTTAGATGGCAGTTTCCAACTGCAGGCGTAGCTGTGAATACCCATGTACCTACCAGAGTTGAAACCCGAAGTTTATTAAACCGTTCTCTGCGCCTGAAACTGATGTGACTGGTTTTTCCCCTAAAGCAAGTTTAGCGCTTTTAAGAAATTCTAAGTGGGGACTCTGGCTCTCCCCAAGAGTTATCTAGACAGGAGTTAGAGTGTTCTTTGAACGGATAAATTTTTCCATCAAATACGAGGGGGGCACAAAACTTTTAAGGATTGGTTATCATTGCCACCTCTTTTGTATTTTTAAAGAGCATTTTAACAGGATGTTTTTGTTCAAGCAAGGAGAAATCATTGATTTTTGAATCTGGGGCAGGACTGCAGTGGAATCATAGGTAACTGTGGGTCCACCAAATAAAGGCCTAAAAGAGGTGCCTAAAGAGTTGCATTAATAGATCATGGCAGATGTTTATAGTTCAAGAAGTTAACATCCTTTGTCTAGCTATGCTTGGACTGTATATTCTGGGAGACAGCCCTGAGATTCAGCAGTCTGACATCTGGATCCCAGGGGCATAGACCTGAAGGAAAGACTTCTGGTGGAAGGAGGAGAGGGTTAGAGGACAGCCATGGGGGACTTGATTCCACTTCCTCCCTGAGAAGTGCTTCTGTGGCTGGAGTCCCATTGTTGTACAAGTTGAAGGATAGCTCCTGAACATCAGGAGCAGACTGGTGGCCCGTGGCCTAGTGAGAGGCTTCAGGACAAGGTCCTAGATGGACCTCCAGAGAAGCAGAGGTAAAATGAAGCCCCAGCTTCAGTTGTTTAAGATCTGGTACTGCAAGACACTGAGGAAGGTCTCAGATGGAGAGCTGGTAGAGGCTGGCTTCTCAGGCAGTGCTGCAGTGATCTGGGTGTTCTGGGCAGGAAGGGCCCTCGCCCCGGATCCTGATCAGCCTCAAGAAATGAACTGACTGCAAAACTTTTGGTAAGAGTAAATTAGGGCTTCCCAGGTGGCTCAGTGGTAAAGAATCTACCTGCCAATGCAGGAGGCTCAGGCTTGATCCCTAGGTTGGGAAGATCCCCTGGAGAAGTACATGGCAGCCCACTCCATATTCTTTCCCTGGAGAATCCCAAGGACAGCAGAGTGTGGCAGGCTACAGTCCATGGGGTCACAGAGGGTCGGACGTGAAAAAAAATTAGTAATGCTGTAAACAGTAATGCAGTAAATGTGAAAGTACAATAGGGGATCTGGCTCTCCCAAGAGTTATCTAGACCCAAGGTTTAGCGCTTTTAAGAAATTCTAAGTGGGGACTCTGGCTCTCCCCAAGAGTTATCTAGACAGGAGTTAGAGTGTTCTTTGAACGGATAAATTTTTCCATCAAATACGAGGGGGGCACAAAACTTTTAAGGATTGGTTATCATTGCCACCTCTTTTGTATTTTTAAAGAGCATTTTAACAGGATGTTTTTGTTCAAGCAAGGAGAAATCATTGATTTTTGAATCTGGGGCAGGACTGCAGTGGAATCATAGGTAACTGTGGGTCCACCAAATAAAGGCCTAAAAGAGGTGCCTAAAGAGTTGCATTAATAGATCATGGCAGATGTTTATAGTTCAAGAAGTTAACATCCTTTGTCTAGCTATGCTTGGACTGTATATTCTGGGAGACAGCCCTGAGATTCAGCAGTCTGACATCTGGATCCCAGGGGCATAGACCTGAAGGAAAGACTTCTGGTGGAAGGAGGAGAGGGTTAGAGGACAGCCATGGGGGACTTGATTCCACTTCCTCCCTGAGAAGTGCTTCTGTGGCTGGAGTCCCATTGTTGTACAAGTTGAAGGATAGCTCCTGAACATCAGGAGCAGACTGGTGGCCCGTGGCCTAGTGAGAGGCTTCAGGACAAGGTCCTAGATGGACCTCCAGAGAAGCAGAGGTAAAATGAAGCCCCAGCTTCAGTTGTTTAAGATCTGGTACTGCAAGACACTGAGGAAGGTCTCAGATGGAGAGCTGGTAGAGGCTGGCTTCTCAGGCAGTGCTGCAGTGATCTGGGTGTTCTGGGCAGGAAGGGCCCTCGCCCCGGATCCTGATCAGCCTCAAGAAATGAACTGACTGCAAAACTTTTGGTAAGAGTAAATTAGGGCTTCCCAGGTGGCTCAGTGGTAAAGAATCTACCTGCCAATGCAGGAGGCTCAGGCTTGATCCCTAGGTTGGGAAGATCCCCTGGAGAAGTACATGGCAGCCCACTCCATATTCTTTCCCTGGAGAATCCCAAGGACAGCAGAGTGTGGCAGGCTACAGTCCATGGGGTCACAGAGGGTCGGACGTGACTTAGTAACTGAAACAACAAAACAAAAACTTTAGAACACATAATGCTGTAAACAGTAATGCAGTAAATGTGAGTAAAAGTAAAGTGACCAAATAGGGTGCTTTGGACAGGTTGCAGAGAGATGTGGAGGTAAGCAGAGACAGCAGCTATGAAGAGCAGAAGGAGATTAGGGTGTATGTACTTGGTACTCAGTTGGGCAGCACTGGCCATGTGTGAACGGACTAGTTTTCTAGGGTGTCCAAGTTCCAGGTGCTGTGAGGGATCCCTAGTCATGTCTTCTCAGGCTACTGCCGTGTTTACATTTTGTTCTCTTTGTCCTTTGTTTTCCCATTTTCTGCTCCTTATACCCACTTTTGATATTGTTGGGACTTCCCAGGTGGCACAGTTGATAAAAGAATCTGCCTGCCAATGCAGGAGATGCAAGGGATTTGAGTTCATTTCCTGAGTCGGGAATATCCCCTGGAGGAGGAAACAGAAACGCACTCCAGTATTCTTGCCTGGAAAATTCCATGGACAGAGGAGGCTGGTAGACTACAGTCCATGGGGTTTCAAATAGTTGGGTACAACTGAGCATACACAGCCAACACCTGCTTTTGCTTTCACTGAAAATGTCACTTAATTTCAGTTTTTTTTCTAGATGACTTCTGTGTATTTTCCCTAGATTTCTATTTGTCTTTTTACTACACACTCCTGATTTCCTGCGTCTCAGAGGCACATTGACAGCTCATGGTTGATTCTTTCATAAACATCAGCACTTCATACTTCTGAATAGTATACATGTTGCAGTCGACCCTTGAACAGCACCAGTTGGGCATGGGGGCTTGGATACTGAGAAGCCAGGGTTCTGGAGGGACCTTGAGAGAAAGAGAGAGAGTGTGTGTGTGTGTGCATACGCATGAGAGAGAGAGTGTGTGTTTGTGTGCCCATGCGCATACCAAGGGCCAACTGTAAGTATCCATAGATTTTCAACTGTGCAGAGGCTCAGTGCCCCTAACCCTTGGTTTGTTCAAGGGACACTAGTCCTTTTGTTTCTTTATCTCCTTTCCCCCATTTTAAACCGTTTCCACTGATGAAAAATTTCTTTACCTAATCTTTAGTTGGGTTGTCAAATCTCGGTTTGAAATAACGTTTTTCTCAATTTTGAGAGCGTTGCTGCATTTTTGGAGTGTACTCTTGGAAGTTACATGTGAATCTTGTTTTTGATAGATTACAGGTTTTCTGGAAGTTTCCTTTCAGTTTACAAACTCATTTTCTTCACTCCTGGGATGTCTCTTATTCTGTTTCATTGATTGTTTCTTATCTCCTCTTTCACTGGCTCTTTTTATCTCTTATCTTTCTGATTTTCTTATTGACTGAAAGGTGGTTCTGGTTTGTGTCTGTTTTTTTCTCTTGTGTTTGTGTCTACTGTTGTAGTTTTTGATAGATTTCTTTTAACTAATGTTCCAAGAGGGCAGGATTAGGAACTCCCTTTTTGACTATCTGGACTTTGCTTATCCTCCTCTATAAGGAGGAGAACACCCTTGTCAGTTCAGTTCAGTCACTCAGTCTTGTCTGACTCTTTGCTACCCTGTGGACTGCACGCCAGGCTTCCCTGTCATCATCATCTCCAGTCTCTGTCCTGAGTCAGTGATGACAGAGGAGGCTGGTAGACTACAGTCCATGGGGTTTCAAATAGTTGGGTACAACTGAGCATACACAGCCAACACCTGCTTTTGCTTTCACTGAAAATGTCACTTAATTTCAGTTTTTTTTCTAGATGACTTCTGTGTATTTTCCCTAGATTTCTATTTGTCTTTTTACTACACACTCCTGATTTCCTGCGTCTCAGAGGCACATTGACAGCTCATGGTTGATTCTTTCATAAACATCAGCACTTCATACTTCTGAATAGTATACATGTTGCAGTCGACCCTTGAACAGCACCAGTTGGGCATGGGGGCTTGGATACTGAGAAGCCAGGGTTCTGGAGGGACCTTGAGAGAAAGAGAGAGAGTGTGTGTGTGTGTGCATACGCATGAGAGAGAGAGTGTGTGTTTGTGTGCCCATGCGCATACCAAGGGCCAACTGTAAGTATCCATAGATTTTCAACTGTGCAGAGGCTCAGTGCCCCTAACCCTTGGTTTGTTCAAGGGACACTAGTCCTTTTGTTTCTTTATCTCCTTTCCCCCATTTTAAACCGTTTCCACTGATGAAAAATTTCTTTACCTAATCTTTAGTTGGGTTGTCAAATCTCGGTTTGAAATAACGTTTTCTCAATTTTGAGAGCGTTGCTGCATTTTTGGAGTGTACTCTTGGAAGTTACATGTGAATCTTGTTTTTGATAGATTACAGGTTTTCTGGAAGTTTCCTTTCAGTTTACAAACTCATTTTCTTCACTCCTGGGATGTCTCTTATTCTGTTTCATTGATTGTTTCTTATCTCCTCTTTCACTGGCTCTTTTTATCTCTTATCTTTCTGATTTTCTTATTGACTGAAAGGTGGTTCTGGTTTGTGTCTGTTTTTTTCTCTTGTGTTTGTGTCTACTGTTGTAGTTTTTGATAGATTTCTTTTAACTAATGTTCCAAGAGGGCAGGATTAGGAACTCCCTTTTTGACTATCTGGACTTTGCTTATCCTCCTCTATAAGGAGGAGAACACCCTTGTCAGTTCAGTTCAGTCACTCAGTCTTGTCTGACTCTTTGCTACCCTGTGGACTGCAGCACGCCAGGCTTCCCTGTCATTCATCATCTCCCCGAGTTTGCTCAAACTCATGTCCATTGAGTCAGTGATGCCAGCTTGTCCTCTGTCGTCCCCTTCTCCTGCCTTCTGTTTTTCCAGCACCAGGGTCTTTTCCAAGGAGTTGTCTCTTCGCATCAGGTGGCCAGAGTACCAGAGTCTCAGCCCTCTGTCCTTCCAGTGAACGTCCAGGGCTGGTTTCCTTAGGACAGACTTGTCACCCTTGTCAGGACTCCACAGACTGGGAGCCCGTCAGTTTACAACAGACATACTTTCAGCTTTTTCTAGAGGTGTGTGTGACGGGAGAATCCATTGGTGTAATGTGAAGGGCAATGTGGCGTCTCTGGAGTCTCAGTGTTCCTATTCTCTGCCCCATGGCCCTCGATGCTTAGTAGCTTATGGGAACTCAGATACTTGCTTCCAGTGGCGTGAAGTGTCAGGGTAAACAGCCCTGAGGGAGCCCTAGACAGTCCTGCTGGGTAGCACTAGCTGTGCTCCGGCCTAGCTGCGTGCCCTTCAACAAGGCGTTTACCCCACAGGGCTCCAGTTCCCCCAGAAATGAGGAGATTGGAGACAGGGTTGATAAGGTTTCTCCCAAATTCTGTGATTCTCTGTGTTAGTCTTTACTAACTATTGTTTAATTATCTAAAGGTACTCTTCTTTTAGTGAAAGAGTTGGAAGCAAAGTAGATCATAGGGTTAATTTTCTCTTATATCTTGACACTGTACCTTCTGGGAATCCGTTCACTTTAAAAGAGAAGAAAGTGGTATTATAGCCATCTGACTCTGGTGTGTTACCCTCCTCATAGACTTCTTCATGTCCAGGTGGTTTCTCATTAACTAGAGTTCTGTCCTTCTTAACTGATATTCTCAGGTGTTTTCTTTTGCTGAAGATTGTCTGTAGTTAGTTTTAGAATATATTCTATTAAGGATGTACAGTGAATATGGTCATATTGAGGTCGTAGAAAAAATTTCTAGGTTTCACTGTTTTGACAGAAAAGTAGATTATCTTTTCAGCGGCTTTATTGGGATGCAGATTATATACTGTACGATTCATCCATTTAAAGTGTATAGCTTAATGCTTTCATTTGTGGTGAGCTAGAACAAAATTTGCCACTTTAACCACTTGTAAATGTGTAGTTGGGTTCTGTTAATTGCACCAATAATTCTAAAACTTTTCCTCACCACAGAGAGAAACTTTGTAACCATTGAGCAATAACTCCCTAGTTCCTCTTCTTCCCCGGCCCCTGCTTGCCTCTAATCTACTTTCTCTTCCAGTGAATTTGCCTATTTTAAATACTTGTAGGAACATATAATACCTGTCCTTTTGTATCTGGCTTATTTCAGTTACAGTGTTTTAAATATTCACATATCTTGTAGCATGTGTCAGACGTTTATCCCTTTTTATAGCTGAACATTAATCTGTTGTTCAGTTACTCAGTTGTGTCTGACCCTTGGCGATCCATGGACGGCAGCACGCCAGGCTCCCCTGTCCTTCACTGTCTCCCTGAATTTGCTCATACTCATATCCGTTGAGTCGGTGATGTCATCCCATATCTCATTCTCCGTTACCCGCTTCTGCCCTCAGTCTTTCCCAGCATCAGGGTCTTTTCCAGTGAGTGGGCTTTTCACATCAGGTAGCCATCGTGGTTATCTGGTCGTTAAGACCTTCTTTGTATAGGTCTTCTGTGTATTCTTGCCACTTTTTTTTTTTTTTTTTTTTAAATTTTTGGCCACTTTGGTCTTTATTTGTTTGTTTTCTTTGCTCTTCGGCCTGTGTGGGCCTCCCATTGCGGTGGCCTCTTCCGCAGCAGAGCACCGGCTCTGGGCACGTGCACTCCAGAGCACTGGCTCATAACTGGACACACTGGTCTACGCAATCTGCAGCACATGGGATATTCCCAGGCCAGGGAACAAACCGGTACCCCTTGTACTACAAGGCGGACTCCTTACCCACTGGACCACCAGAGTTGCCCTTCTTGCCACCTGTTGATCTCTTCTGCTTCTGTTAGATCCTTACCATCTCAGTCCTTTATTGTGTCCATCTTTGCATTAAATGTTCCCTTGTTGTCTCTAATTCTCTTGAAGAGATCTCTAGTCTTTCCTGTTGTATTGTTTCCCTCTATTTCTTTGCATTGTTCACTTAAGGTTTTCTTCTCTTTCCTTGCTATTCTTTGGAATTTTGCATTCAACGGGTATATCTTTCCCTTTCTCTTTCTCCTTTCCCTTCACTTCTCTTTTCAGTTACTTGTAAGGCCTCTTCAAACAATCATTTTGCCTTTTTGAATTTTTTTTTTCTTGGAGGTGGTTTTGATCACTACTTCCTGTACAGTGTTCTTCAGGCACTCTTGTCTATCAGATCTAATCCCTTGAATCTATTTGTCACTTTCACTGTATAATCATAAGGGATTTGATTTAGGTTGTACCTGAATGGCCTAGTGATTTCCCTACTTTCTTCAATTTAAGTCTGAATTTTGCAATAAGGAGGTCATTATATGAGCCACTAACATTAATCTACTGTCTGTATATACCACATTTTATCTATCCCTTTGTCTGTTGAAGGACATTTGGGTTGTTTCTGCCTTTTGGCTGTTGCGGGAAATGCTGCTGTCATTAATTCATACATGTCTCTAGTTAGATAATGAAACATAGGCTACCTTAAGAAAATCATGGTTACTCTACCATTTATTCACCTTCATTGAATTTCTTCACTCTGACATTGAATGTACTGGGTAGAAACCAAATCACATCAGTACCTACTGTTGCCTTTGTTTAAATCACAGTTCTTGGGGCTGCCCCAGTTGGAGAGTTGTCTTCTGGTTTTAGTCACCAGCTAGACTATAACATGCAAGGGGCTGACAATGTAAAGCTGGAGAGCCAGGCAGGTGCCTTGTCATGCTAAACTCTGATGAGAAATAGGGGTGATACCAAAGTGTGCATGTGTGCTCACTCACTTCAGTTTGTCTGACTCTTTGCCATCCTGTGAACTGTGGCCCGCCAGGCTCCTCTGTCCATGGGATTCTCCAGACAAGAATACTGGAGTGGGTTGCCATTTCCTCCTCCAGGGGGTCTTTCTGACCCAGGGATTGACCTGTATCTCCTGCATTGACAGGCAGGTTTCTTACCACTAGCACCACCTAGGAAGCCCATTTTCAGAGTCTAATGAAAAGGATTTACAGTTTCAAATAAAGGCACAGTGTGGTTTGTCTTATGCATCGGCAAATTAACTTTGGGAGGGAGACAGGAATGAGTTACCCGTTTTAGTCATCCCAGAGAAGTGTTTCAGGAAGATAGGTGCCATTCAGTAGTGTTTTCTATAGAGTTCATAAAAAGAAAAAATTAAATATTACTGCATAGTAAACAGTGGAGAGGTGTTAAATTTTTGTAGTCCCATTGCTGGCTAGTCTGCCCCAGGTAACCACTTTTGAGCGTTAATCAGGGTTCTGGTCAAGCATCTGTCCACCGTCACTAGACCTTTTCCAACAAGCCTGTCTGTGTCCCATTGTATAAAATATGTGATGCTTTGTCTATACATTTCACCCTCCCCTCAACAACTAGGCAGGAGAAAGTGCCAGCCAGATCGGCACTGCCAGGGGGCCTGTGCTTTGTGGGCTGAGTCCTGAGTGTGGCTTTGTTAAAACGTGATGTCCTGTAGAGGACTGATGAGGTGCTGCAGGAGGGCATGCTGTCCTACCTCTGTGGAGATGTGTGTGTGCTTGTCACTCTTCCCGAAGTGCAGGCGTCCTACATGAAGACAGGCTTTGTGCACTGCTGCCTCCTCCGTGCTCAGGACGGTGCCCGGTGAGTACAGTTAGGCATAGCAAACATGTGGCATCTGTATTTTTTTGGAAATTAAGTCAGTAAATGAAAATATTGCTTTTTTCACATATTATAGTGTTTTTTTGTTTTTAGGTGTTTGATGGCTTAGTTCTTTTATCACATGTATATGATGTCATCTGGTATGCCCGAGCGTTCTGGACTTTGGAGCCTGTAGATACAAAAGAGCCAGGGTGTGGCCTTGGATAATTTCCAGAAGAATTCAGTTTTATTTCTGCCTCTCTGGTTCCTTGAATGTAAGATAATGGTCTGTGGAGAGGTCAGTAACTGGCCCCGAAATCCCCAGTGCCCCAGAGGCTCTGCAGTCCTTTACTGCTGTCCCCATCATGGCATTTACTCCACAGAAGTGAGGTCTCTGGTGCACCTCTCCTCCCTAAGGAGAGTGGGTTTTCTGTCTGTTTGCTTAGCTGTAAACAGACAAGAGAAGGGCACCCACACTTTCTAAGGTTTCTTGATGGTACTGTCTTGATTTTCTTAAATTTATTTGTTGTTTCATAAGAATTAGAAGACATGGATTCGTGACTTTAGAACATATGTGCATTTCTACAGGCAGTTTTTAGTGCTTGCTTACTTGCTTGCTTGTGTGCTCAGTTTTGTCCAACTCTTTGTGACCCCATGGTTTGTCGCCCATCAGGCTTCTCTGTCCATGGGATTTTTTTCAGTCAAGAATACTGAAGGGGGTGTTAACATTGCTACAACACTTTTTACTTCTTGTGAAAAATATGCAAAATTTGAAGAAAAAGGAAAGTAAAAGAATTCTTATTTTTTTTAGAAGTCAATGAAAGGATTCTATTTTGCGAAGCTGTATTATGAAGCTAAAGAATATGATCTTGCTAAGAAGTAAGTACCAAACTGTAAACATGCCCTGATTTTCTAAAACCAGTGGCTTTTCTCTTCTTTGAAATGGATAAAGATGCGTGTTTTAGCAGTTCTTCCTATGTCTGTCCTGGGAACAAGGGATTCACTCCTCCAGTGGATGGTGAGAATGAGCCTGGATCCATGAAGACTTGAGTCTGGAATGATAACTTTCCACTTCCTACTGCTTGTCCCTACCTCGGGCAAGAAATCATTTTGCATTAAACTTCAGAGATTGTCTTGGGTTAGAATAAAAAAGAACCATGCTTATGTCTCAATTTCTTCTTGGTTAGATGCCTGCTACTTGGATCAGCTAGAAAATAGCAGTGAGTATAAAACTAAACTAACTCCTGGGCAAGAGGAGAGCTTGTGTCGGAGGTCTTCAGTTGACCGGATGAGTGATCTTCTGAGGCCAGGAAGTCTGTTGATCTGACTTCCTGATTTTCAGTGGCTTAAAGCTGAAACTGAGGAGAGATGGAGGCAACTAAAGGCATTCATGGGAAGATGAAACTTACTGAATCAGCAGCCTTAGTTCCTTATTATGTAAAATCACACTTTTTCTTCCAGTGTTGATACTTGGTCAACTGTCTCCTGTGGTAACATTCACTGGGCCTAGAAGACGCTTGTCTCTAGTCCTCACTGTGTTAAGGAGCGGAAGTCACCAGCATTTGGTGATGTACAGAGCAACTCCCGTGCAGTTCTGTTAGAGTAGTTAAGAGATGAATTCTCTTAGCGGTGGTTTGGAAATTGTTGCTTCTCAGTATTTTGCATTATGATAACTTAAAGATTTACTGTAATCAATTTCTAGTTTCTGGGCACAGCATTTTAGTGCTTTATGAAGTGTAATAGGAAAGTAACTTAGCGTTCATTTCTTACAAGTGGGTAGCACTGAGGAAAACCTTTGGTAAATGTAGCATTTAATGGCAGCATGAGTATGTTGTTGATTTTGTATGTTTATGTCTGGGTGCTGCCCGCCAGGTTCATTTTTCTTACTGAAGTGGTAGCACTAAAAGAATTCTTATTTTTTTTAGAAGTCAATGAAAGGATTCTATTTTGCGAAGCTGTATTATGAAGCTAAAGAATATGATCTTGCTAAGAAGTAAGTACCAAACTGTAAACATGCCCTGATTTTCTAAAACCAGTGGCTTTTCTCTTCTTTGAAATGGATAAAGATGCGTGTTTTAGCAGTTCTTCCTATGTCTGTCCTGGGAACAAGGGATTCACTCCTCCAGTGGATGGTGAGAATGAGCCTGGATCCATGAAGACTTGAGTCTGGAATGATAACTTTCCACTTCCTACTGCTTGTCCCTACCTCGGGCAAGAAATCATTTTGCATTAAACTTCAGAGATTGTCTTGGGTTAGAATAAAAAAGAACCATGCTTATGTCTCAATTTCTTCTTGGTTAGATGCCTGCTACTTGGATCAGCTAGAAAATAGCAGTGAGTATAAAACTAAACTAACTCCTGGGCAAGAGGAGAGCTTGTGTCGGAGGTCTTCAGTTGACCGGATGAGTGATCTTCTGAGGCCAGGAAGTCTGTTGATCTGACTTCCTGATTTTCAGTGGCTTAAAGCTGAAACTGAGGAGAGATGGAGGCAACTAAAGGCATTCATGGGAAGATGAAACTTACTGAATCAGCAGCCTTAGTTCCTTATTATGTAAAATCACACTTTTTCTTCCAGTGTTGATACTTGGTCAACTGTCTCCTGTGGTAACATTCACTGGGCCTAGAAGACGCTTGTCTCTAGTCCTCACTGTGTTAAGGAGCGGAAGTCACCAGCATTTGGTGATGTACAGAGCAACTCCCGTGCAGTTCTGTTAGAGTAGTTAAGAGATGAATTCTCTTAGCGGTGGTTTGGAAATTGTTGCTTCTCAGTATTTTGCATTATGATAACTTAAAGATTTACTGTAATCAATTTCTAGTTTCTGGGCACAGCATTTTAGTGCTTTATGAAGTGTAATAGGAAAGTAACTTAGCGTTCATTTCTTACAAGTGGGTAGCACTGAGGAAAACCTTTGGTAAATGTAGCATTTAATGGCAGCATGAGTATGTTGTTGATTTTGTATGTTTATGTCTGGGTGCTGCCCGATTCTTCCTGAAGATGTTTGTGAATTGTCTGTATATTTTGCTCTAATCATGGTCAACAGTTAGAATAACAGTATAAATTAGTTTAGCCTGCTTAGCGTAAGACATCCTCTCAGCATTTGAGCACAGGTTCTCAATGTGGTATTCTAAAGAATGCTTTTATATTGTTCTTTTTAAACAGATATATATCAACATATATTAATGTGCAAGAAAGGGATCCCAAAGCTCACAGATTCCTTGGTCTTCTTTATGAAGTGGAAGAAAACATAGAGAAAGCTGTTGAATGTTACAAGGTAAACTGTATAATGTTAGAACATAGCCACACACATAATGCCCAGGTTAATTTATGTAATAAATAATTCAGAAATGTTTTATGGGTGTCTTAAAAACAAGCACTCGAATCATCATACTATTAAGCAAAACATACTATTAAGCTTGAAACAGATTTTACAGTATGTGACTCAAAGAATACTGTGTTTCATCACAAGCAGGTTAACATTTGTAAAAGAGTATTGGGGCTTTCCAGGTAGCACTGGTGGTAAAGAACTCACCTGCCGACATGTCTGTGAACAACAAAACTCTGTAAAACCTTTAAAATAAAGCATAAAAAACAGAAAACAAACAAAAAAGGACTCACCTGCCAGTGCAGGATACGCAAGAGATGGGGGTTCAGTCCCTAGATCAGAAAGATCCCCTGGGATAGAAAATGGCACCCTTTTCCAGTATTCTTGCCTGGAAAATTGCATGGACAGAAGAACCTGGCCCCAGTCCATGGGGTTGCAAAGAGAATATTAACATCTGTGCTTTTTTTTTTTTTTTTTAAGATTTATTTATTTATTTATTTTGACGGGTGGGGAGGGGGGGGGGGGAGGCGGGGGGAGGGTGGGGAGGGGGCTGACAGGTGGGCCACTTGTTTTGTTTTGTTTTGTTTTAAGATTTATTTATTTATTTATTTTGGCGGGGATGGGGTTGGGGAGGGAGGGGCGGGCGGGCCACTTCTATTGGTCTTTCATTTCTCTATTTTCATCCGTCTTTGTTCTTTGGCTCCTTTGGTAAATGTAGCATTTAATGGCCATGATTTTATTTTTTTCTGGGTGCTGCCCTATTCTTCCTGAAGATGTTTGTGAATTGTCTGTATATTTTGCTCTAATCATGGTCAACAGTTAGAATAACAGTATAAATTAGTTTAGCCTGCTTAGCGTAAGACATCCTCTCAGCATTTGAGCACAGGTTCTCAATGTGGTATTCTAAAGAATGCTTTTATATTGTTCTTTTTAAACAGATATATATCAACATATATTAATGTGCAAGAAAGGGATCCCAAAGCTCACAGATTCCTTGGTCTTCTTTATGAAGTGGAAGAAAACATAGAGAAAGCTGTTGAATGTTACAAGGTAAACTGTATAATGTTAGAACATAGCCACACACATAATGCCCAGGTTAATTTATGTAATAAATAATTCAGAAATGTTTTATGGGTGTCTTAAAAACAAGCACTCGAATCATCATACTATTAAGCAAAACATACTATTAAGCTTGAAACAGATTTTACAGTATGTGACTCAAAGAATACTGTGTTTCATCACAAGCAGGTTAACATTTGTAAAAGAGTATTGGGGCTTTCCAGGTAGCACTGGTGGTAAAGAACTCACCTGCCGACATGTCTGTGAACAACAAAACTCTGTAAAACCTTTAAAATAAAGCATAAAAAACAGAAAACAAACAAACAAAAAAGGACTCACCTGCCAGTGCAGGATACGCAAGAGATGGGGGTTCAGTCCCTAGATCAGAAAGATCCCCTGGGATAGAAAATGGCACCCTTTTCCAGTATTCTTGCCTGGAAAATTGCATGGACAGAAGAACCTGGCCCCAGTCCATGGGGTTGCAAAGAGAATATTAACATCTGTGCTTTTTTTTTTTTTTTTAAGATTTATTTATTTATTTATTTTGGGCGGAGGTCGGGTTGGGGTGAGGCGGGGGTAGGATGGAGAGGGAGCTGACAGGTGGGCCACTTGTTTTGTTTTGTTTTGTTTTAAGATTTATTTATTTATTTATTTTGGCGGGGATGGGGTTGGGGAGGGAGGGGAGCGGGCGGGCCACTTCTATTGGTCTTTCATTTCTCTATTTTCATCCGTCTTTGTTCTTTGGCTCCTGTGGGCCTCCCATCGCGTTGGCCTCTGTCGTGGCAGAGCGCCGGCTCTGGGCGCATGCGCTCCAGAGCTCCGGCTCAGTAATTGGACACATGGGTCCAGCTGCTCCGCGGCATGTGGGATCTTCCCAGGCCAGGGATTGAACCCACGCCCCTTGCACTGCAAGGCGGTGTCCTTACCCACTGGACCACCAGGGGAAGCAGGTGGGCCACTTCTATTGGTCTTTCATTTATCTGTTTTCATCCATCTTTGTTCTTTGGCCCCTGTGGGCTCCCCATCGCGGTGGCCTCTGTTGTCGCAGAACACTGGCTCTGGGCGCATGTGCTCCAGAACTCTGGCTGGGTAATTGGACATATCGATCCAGCCGCTCCGCGGCACGTGGGATCTTCCCAGGCCAGGGATCGAACTGGCGCCCCTTGCACTGCAAGGCGGTGTCCTTACCCACTGGACCACCAGGGAGGCCCACATCTCTGCATTTTAAGTTTACCAGGATGAGAAATGTGTGATACCCTCCCTCCCTTCCTTTTCTTTTTTTGCATTTACCAAATACAAATTTTTTTTTTTATCTAATTCATTTTCAAAAAACTTTCAGGCACTTTAGTTTTAACAACTTTGAAATAGTATGTTATGATTTAGAAATAGAATTTGTAATGGAGTACTTGATAGATTTTTGACTTTAATTTGTGAGTGTATGGACTTTTAGAAATCCTACTAATTTTTTCCCTTTTTTTTCGTGTCAGCGTTCAGTGGAGTTAAACCCAACACAGAAAGATCTTGTGTTGAAGATTGCAGAGCTGCTTTGTAAAAATGATGTTACTGATGGAAGAGCCAAATACTGGGTGGAACGAGCAGCTAAACTTTTTCCAGGAAGTCCTGCAGTTTACAAACTAAAGGTAAAACACTGAAGAAAACACAGTGTATAATAAAAGCAGTTGGAGAAAACTTAAAAGTACTTGGAGTTTAAGTGACTTTAATAGTAAGCCATAAACCAGTGTATGGGAGGCGGGGGGTGAGGGTCCTAGGAGTACAGACCCTCAGTTGTTTGTAAGTCTGGGGCGCGATGTAGAGCCGGGACTTGGAGGAGAGTGATACTTGCTGTGTGAGTGGATGGCCACTCCACAGGGTATGTGGGGTCACGGTGTGCTGTTTCATCATACACCAGCTTGCTTTCCACGTGACGTCTCGTTTCCCTTAACAGTGATTACTGCTTTAGGGAGTTGACTGTTTCCTAGTGTTAATAGATGGTGAAGCTGAGATGTATTATAAATTGAGTTCGGTCTGATATAAAATTTTTGCTTCATTGGGTGAAAATCACCCAAAGGGTGACAGTTTTAAAGAGCTGTTGTGCCCATTTGGCAGGGCTGCGTTATAGGATGGTTAGACTTTCAAGTGAAAGCATCTCTCTAGTGTGCTACAGGCGACTCCTGAGAATGACAGAAGCTTGTCGCTTGTGGATTAACTGGTCCTGCATGTCTCCTTTACTGAGTAAAGGAGAGTTTATAGGTGACTCTTTTGGAGAAGGTCTTTCCCGATGTGCTAGACACACAGAAGTTTAACTGCCTGTTGGTTTCCCCTCCGCACGGCTTGTGAGATCTTTAGTCCCCGACCAGGGATTGAAACTGGGGCCCTAGCAGCGAGAGCCTGGAATCGTGACCGCTGGACCCCCAGGGAATTCTCATGTATATTGTTTTTTAACGGGGCCCCTCCCCATTTATATGTGTTTCCATTCGAATTTTTTAAGTGAAATATTTATAGGTACGCATCAGGAAGTTGCAGAGGTGGTACAGAGAGGTCCTAGTTGCTCTGACAGCTCTCCCAGTGGGCCCGTCTTGGCGTGCCTGTGGTACCACCCCCGCAGGTTTGGCATGGGCGTGTGTCCTCCTGGCACATGTGTAGACATGCATAGCCAGCACCGCCTCTGCATGGTGTCGTTCTTGCCTCCCTTTCTCACTCACATCCTCCTCTCCTTCCCATCATCCTTCACTTCTGTCAACAGATGATTTGTTCTCTGCCTTTAGAATTTGTGATTAAAAAAAGTATGAATAGAAGCAGGCATCGTGTGCCTGCGTTAGCTTTTAGCATTTGGCATTCAGCTATGTGTGTCAGGAGCTCCTACAGGGTAAGTCGGGGCATGAAGAGCCGGGACTTGGAGGAGAGTGATACTTGCTGTGTGAGTGGATGGCCACTCCACAGGGTATGTGGGGTCACGGTGTGCTGTTTCATCATACACCAGCTTGCTTTCCACGTGACGTCTCGTTTCCCTTAACAGTGATTACTGCTTTAGGGAGTTGACTGTTTCCTAGTGTTAATAGATGGTGAAGCTGAGATGTATTATAAATTGAGTTCGGTCTGATATAAAATTTTTGCTTCATTGGGTGAAAATCACCCAAAGGGTGACAGTTTTAAAGAGCTGTTGTGCCCATTTGGCAGGGCTGCGTTATAGGATGGTTAGACTTTCAAGTGAAAGCATCTCTCTAGTGTGCTACAGGCGACTCCTGAGAATGACAGAAGCTTGTCGCTTGTGGATTAACTGGTCCTGCATGTCTCCTTTACTGAGTAAAGGAGAGTTTATAGGTGACTCTTTTGGAGAAGGTCTTTCCCGATGTGCTAGACACACAGAAGTTTAACTGCCTGTTGGTTTCCCTCCGCACGGCTTGTGAGATCTTTAGTCCCCGACCAGGGATTGAAACTGGGGCCCTAGCAGCGAGAGCCTGGAATCGTGACCGCTGGACCCCCAGGGAATTCTCATGTATATTGTTTTTAACGGGCCCCTCCCATTTATATGTGTTTCCATTCGAATTTTTTAAGTGAAATATTTATAGGTACGCATCAGGAAGTTGCAGAGGTGGTACAGAGAGGTCCTAGTTGCTCTGACAGCTCTCCCAGTGGGCCCGTCTTGGCGTGCCTGTGGTACCACCCCCGCAGGTTTGGCATGGGCGTGTGTCCTCCTGGCACATGTGTAGACATGCATAGCCAGCACCGCCTCTGCATGGTGTCGTTCTTGCCTCCCTTTCTCACTCACATCCTCCTCTCCTTCCCATCATCCTTCACTTCTGTCAACAGATGATTTGTTCTCTGCCTTTAGAATTTGTGATTAAAAAAAGTATGAATAGAAGCAGGCATCGTGTGCCTGCGGTTAGCTTTTCATCCTCCGCAGTGCCCTTGAGACTATTCAGCTATGTGTGTCAGAATACATTCCTTCCTTGGTTGCTGAATGAATAATGTTTCCTCATGGAGGTGAGCCACCATTGAACCATTTACTTGGAGGGGGAATTTTCTGTTGCCAATTTTTAGCTACTACAAATCAAGCATGAACAGTTGTGTACAGATTTGTAAATGAAAAGTGGTTTTAAAACCCCTGGAGGGGGATCTCCTTGGTGGTCCAGTGGCTAAGACTCTGAGCTCCCAATGCTGGGGACCAGGGTTCGATCCCTGGTCAGGGAACTAGATCCCACATACCATAATTAAGACCCAGTGCAACCAAATAAATACATTAAAAAAAAAAAAAAAACCCCTGGAGGGCTTCCCCTGGTGGTCCAGTGGGTAAGGACACCGCCTTGCAGTGCAAGGGGCACCTGTTCCATCCCTGGCCTGGAAAGATCCCATGTGCCGCGGAGCGGCTGGACCGATGTGTCCAATTACCGAGCCGGAGCTCTGGAGCGCATGCGCCTAGAGCCGGCGCTGTGCAGCAACAGACGCCACTGCGATGGGAGGCCACACAGGCCAAAGAACAAAGACGGATGAAAATAGAGAAATGGAAGACCAATAGAAGTGGCCCGCCCGCTCCCCTCCCTCCCCAACCTGACCCCCGCCCAAAGTAAATAATAAATAAATAGATCTTAAAAAAAAAAAACAAAAACCACCCCTGGAGATAAATACTAGTAACATTAATCTTTTTTCTCCCTGTGATAAGCACCTGGGTTTTGAATATTAATCTAAAATGTTTCATTGTACAGATTTCTTTTCCTTATTATTAGTATCTTTGTTTTGTACCTGACACGTAGTTTCTTCATAGGTCCCAGCAGTCTATTCCATCCTGATGACAGTGATGTTATGGACCATGTATGTGATAGGACCATGATAGAATGGGGGGAATTGTTTTTCTCACAGTAGAATCAAATGGTAATGTTTCTGAAGCATTATGTTTCTCTCTCATGACTTTAAAGACACTGTGGTCTAAAAGTAAACCTTAGGTCAGATGTTTTTCGTGCAACTTTTGGAATAGAGATCCATAAGATTTATAACTATTTAACAAAATAATTCTGTTTCTCCTGAAAGTTGAGGCTTAATTACTGTAAATAGTTTTTTGGAGTTTCTTGAGTGAACAAAAGTATTGATGAGAAGGCTTTTTTTTTGGATTTCAGAGTCGGATTTTTGAAAAGCATCTGAAATGGTGCTGATCTTTTACTTAATTTTCTACATGTGATTGACGGCTAGGGTGTCTTTGCAGTTATAGACAGACCAGGTGTAAGTTTATGGAGCTGGTCACTGGAGACAGGAGGAGGAGGATACAGGGCACTGATGGTGCACAAGGTCAGGGCGAGGGCGGAGGCAAGAGCAGGATGGAAGGCCAAGCTTTGAGCCCTTGGCTTCCATCTCTCGTGGAGGCTGAGTGCTGATCCTGGAGGGAGGGTAAGGAGGGAACGCTTCAGGGAGTGGAGAGAGAGTCTGTTAGGAGGAAAGTCGGACTTTTTTCCAGTTTGGCAATTTGTGATTATGAAGGTGAGTCAGTTAGCTTGGTTGTGATACCCCACATTCCCAGAGGGCCTGTATGCTTTCATCTGTCTGTAGTACACAGGAGCAGAGACCCCCACCAGGGTCAGAGGGAGCTCACTGAGGGGTCGGCAAATGGGGAGCAGTGGTGGGAGCAGGGGCGCTGGCGCCTTAGCTTGACAGGGAAAAAAAGCGTATGTGTGTGTTTTGTGGAAAAAACAAAGGACCTTTTTGTGAGTTAGCGGCAAGGAAATGTGACAGTGAGGCTGTGTGAGCCCCAGGAAGGTAGGAGAAGGAGAGTGTGTGGTGTCTGAGGGGTTTCTTCCGAGCATGGGTTTTGCCAAGTGGATGGCTGAGGCTGGGGTGTGGAGGGTGGGGCTGCAGCTGTTGAAGAGCTGGGTTACCGGGCTGTCCTGGATCTTGTGCTGCTGATAGTCATGCTTCTTAGGGAGGAGGGAAGATAGTTCTGCCACAGGTACAGAGGAGGAGGAGTGGGAGGCACAGCCAGGTAGCAAATCTTTCAGAAAGCAGTTAGAAGCAGGGCTGAGGGTGCGGGGTGGCGGGGCCTGACACAAGGAGTGAGTCAGTCACCACTGCTTTCACTTGTATGTAGACTCACACATAAGTGCTGCTGGCTGTCCTGGAACTGGACTGCGGTCAGTAAGGTGGGAGGTGTAAGGACCAAGAAGCTGGGGGACAGCAGGAGCTCCACAGCGGGGCAGCAGTGGAGGCTGAGCCCAGGGAGGGAGAGGACGCGTGGGTGCTGGGGTCACCTGTGCTCGGGGGTGGGGCGTACAGGAACACTTGGGCTGAGTCCAGGTGGCCACTGCTGCTATGGAGTCCCATGGGCTTCTCTCCATGTATGTTTCTGGAGGTTTAGCTTCTGGGCTGGAAGTGACTTTGAGGGGGCTAATGAGGTATGTCAGGTGGAAAGTGACCAAAGCCAGACACAGTGGGATGGTGCTCCGAGGAGCCATGACGTCTTTAAAAATGCACAGATGTTTCTCTAATTGATGGTTCTTTATAAATAGGAACAGCTTTTAGATTGTAAAGGGGAAGATGGATGGAATAAACTTTTCGACTTGATTCAGTCAGAACTTTATGCAAGACCCGATGATGTCCACGTGAACATCCGACTGGTAGAGCTATATCGCTCAAACAACAGGCTGTGGGATGCTGTGGCCCACTGCCACCAGGCCGAAAGAAACACCGCTTTGCGCTCCAGTTTAGAGTGGAATTCCTGTGTAGTTCAGACTCTTAAGGTAGGGAAGGGCTGTTGGATCTCACAGTTGCCATATATCCTTTTGTATTTAAGCACTGCCTTCCACAACCTAGGTGTCCCAGGTGCTCAGTGGTGTAGACCCTGCCTACCAGTGCAGGAGAGGTGGTAGACACAGGTTCAGTCCCTGGGTTGGGAAGATCCCCTGGGGTAGGAAATGGCATCCCATTCTAGTATTCTGGCCTACAGAATCCCATGGACAGAGGAGCCTGGTGGGCTACAGTCCATGGGGTCGCAAAGAGCCTGCACCACTGCTGCATAACCTAAATCTCTTTCATCGTGTGTAGCAGCTAAGACGTGAGCTGATTTTACAAGCGTGATTTCAATTTATAATGAGTGGATTGGAGAGATATATGAGAAAGACATGTTTGTATTTTTTGGTGTTTTTATAGGCTGATCTAAAATCAACATGGTTGTTTAGTGTAGGAATGGGCAGAGGGACTTGTAGGCATTAAATACTCAGTTTTGTAACACATGATACAGTTTCGTAATTTGGAGTTCTTTTTGCAAAACAGGAATATCTGGAGTCTTCACAATGTTTGGAGTCTGACAAAAGCCAGTGGCGATCCACCAGTCGGGACTTGCTCGTAGCCTACGCTAACCTGATGCTCCTCACACTCTCCACAAGAGACACGCATGAGGGCAGGGTGCTGCTGGAGAGGTAGGCTGGCCTCTGTGAGCACACTGAGTGGAACGCGCTGAACACAGATTTCTGTCTGGGGGCCTCTGTTCATTTGTCTGAACATCGGCGTAATTTTTCTTTTGGACAGTGGGATGGCTCCGAGGAGCCATGACTTAAAATGCACAGATGTTTCTCTAATTGATGGTTCTTTATAAATAGGAACAGCTTTTAGATTGTAAAGGGGAAGATGGATGGAATAAACTTTTCGACTTGATTCAGTCAGAACTTTATGCAAGACCCGATGATGTCCACGTGAACATCCGACTGGTAGAGCTATATCGCTCAAACAACAGGCTGTGGGATGCTGTGGCCCACTGCCACCAGGCCGAAAGAAACACCGCTTTGCGCTCCAGTTTAGAGTGGAATTCCTGTGTAGTTCAGACTCTTAAGGTAGGGAAGGGCTGTTGGATCTCACAGTTGCCATATATCCTTTTGTATTTAAGCACTGCCTTCCACAACCTAGGTGTCCCAGGTGCTCAGTGGTGTAGACCCTGCCTACCAGTGCAGGAGAGGTGGTAGACACAGGTTCAGTCCCTGGGTTGGGAAGATCCCCTGGGGTAGGAAATGGCATCCCATTCTAGTATTCTGGCCTACAGAATCCCATGGACAGAGGAGCCTGGTGGGCTACAGTCCATGGGGTCGCAAAGAGCCTGCACCACTGCTGCATAACCTAAATCTCTTTCATCGTGTGTAGCAGCTAAGACGTGAGCTGATTTTACAAGCGTGATTTCAATTTATAATGAGTGGATTGGAGAGATATATGAGAAAGACATGTTTGTATTTTTTGGTGTTTTTATAGGCTGATCTAAAATCAACATGGTTGTTTAGTGTAGGAATGGGCAGAGGGACTTGTAGGCATTAAATACTCAGTTTTGTAACACATGATACAGTTTCGTAATTTGGAGTTCTTTTTGCAAAACAGGAATATCTGGAGTCTTCACAATGTTTGGAGTCTGACAAAAGCCAGTGGCGATCCACCAGTCGGGACTTGCTCGTAGCCTACGCTAACCTGATGCTCCTCACACTCTCCACAAGAGACACGCATGAGGGCAGGGTGCTGCTGGAGAGGTAGGCTGGCCTCTGTGAGCACACTGAGTGGAACGCTGCGTCTGAACACAGATTTCTGTCTGGGGGCCTCTGTTCATTTGTCTGAACATCTTAATAGCGTAATTTTTTCTGGAATATATCCAGAGGTACTTAACATAATGAACTACTTAGAAGGAATCTTCTTTTGGGTCAATATTATAATTAGTTGTGTGAGACTCTTGATTTTTAAAGAACTGTACTTCTGTTCTTGTATAAGTTACACTTGTAATTAAATGTCTCGTTTTGGCATGCCTAGTAGAGTCAAGCCTGAAAAGGAGCATTCTGACTGTTCTTCCATAGCTCTGAGGACCAGTGTCTCTACTGGATTAAAATGAATTGCACTCAACAGACATTATCACTTGGATTTGTACATCAGTTCACAGTGCATGGACTAGACCAGGCTCCCTGCCTGCTGTGAAGGGGACTCCCCTGACACGGCCACACCTCCCGCTGGGGGTCAGCTCTGTGCCTGCGCACTGCCGTGGTGGAGTCGAGCCCTGTGCCACCAAGCTGCTTCGGAATGGGGCCCTTGGTGGAGAAGGTTACCAGTTGATGGCACTCCGCCTCAAGAGGAACTGTACCTCCCCGCCTGATGCGGCAGGGAGTGCTTTTCACTGGGCTGTGGGAGGGTAGGTCGTTTTCTTGAGGAAGTACTTGGTGTCGTCACATGGGTAGTGTAAGGGAGCAGCCAGTAAAACTCAGTCACTTTTCAGTGATTTTACAAAGTATTTAGGGTTGGGGAAGACTTTTAGTCCCATGAGAAAAAAACTTTCTGTCTCATGAGAAAGTGAAGGTGAGAAAGACAGTTCCTTAGTAGTACTGTGAAATAACTCACTTCACCCTTGGAGGGGTTTTGGCACCCTCTGCAGGTTCCAGGAATTCACAGGCTAGAAGAAATATCTGTTGGTCAGATTTCTTACTTTAATCAGCTTTAAAGTCATTCCTCACATTTCTATCAAATGTTCCTTTTGATTTTCCTATGAAAGGAAGATTGAAGACCATTAGGATTCAAAACAGATGGAGTCTTCACAAGTCTGGGGGCCCCCTCTGCTCGTAGCCACGCTAACCTGATGCTCCTCACACTCTCCACAAGAGACACGCATGAGGGCAGGGTGCTGCTGGAGCGGTAGGCTGGCCTCTGTGAGCACACTGAGTGGAACGCTGCGTCTGAACACAGATTTCTGTCTGGGGGCCTCTGTTCATTTGTCTGAACATCTTAATAGCGTAATTTTTTCTGGAATATATCCAGAGGTACTTAACATAATGAACTACTTAGAAGGAATCTTCTTTTGGGTCAATATTATAATTAGTTGTGTGAGACTCTTGATTTTTAAAGAACTGTACTTCTGTTCTTGTATAAGTTACACTTGTAATTAAATGTCTCGTTTTGGCATGCCTAGTAGAGTCAAGCCTGAAAAGGAGCATTCTGACTGTTCTTCCATAGCTCTGAGGACCAGTGTCTCTACTGGATTAAAATGAATTGCACTCAACAGACATTATCACTTGGATTTGTACATCAGTTCACAGTGCATGGACTAGACCAGGCTCCCTGCCTGCTGTGAAGGGGACTCCCCTGACACGGCCACACCTCCCGCTGGGGGTCAGCTCTGTGCCTGCGCACTGCCGTGGTGGAGTCGAGCCCTGTGCCACCAAGCTGCTTCGGAATGGGGCCCTTGGTGGAGAAGGTTACCAGTTGATGGCACTCCGCCTCAAGAGGAACTGTACCTCCCCGCCTGATGCGGCAGGGAGTGCTTTTCACTGGGCTGTGGGAGGGTAGGTCGTTTTCTTGAGGAAGTACTTGGTGTCGTCACATGGGTAGTGTAAGGGAGCAGCCAGTAAAACTCAGTCACTTTTCAGTGATTTTACAAAGTATTTAGGGTTGGGGAAGACTTTTAGTCCCATGAGAAAAAAACTTTCTGTCTCATGAGAAAGTGAAGGTGAGAAAGACAGTTCCTTAGTAGTACTGTGAAATAACTCACTTCACCCTTGGAGGGGTTTTGGCACCCTCTGCAGGTTCCAGGAATTCACAGGCTAGAAGAAATATCTGTTGGTCAGATTTCTTACTTTAATCAGCTTTAAAGTCATTCCTCACATTTCTATCAAATGTTCCCTTTTGATTTTCCTATGAAAGGAAGATTCTGAAGACCATTAGGATTCAAAAGCAATGATTAGTACATAGATTACAAGTGATAGTGAAAAATATGGTTTCTTTAATTCTGTAGTTACGTATCTAGTAGGAGCAGTTATGTGTTGACAGTGCATGTGTCTTAGTTGTTTAATTATAATTTGAAAATGGTATGTTTCTTTTGAGAAATTTCAGTGTTGAATTAAATAACGAAACCATAGATGGAGAAGAGAAGATATTCCGAAGTAAGACATTCTGGAGGTTAAGCTTGAAGCATAGGAAGTGTGTTGCATAACATGATGTGCTTGATGATTGATGATTCGTAAAACGAGATGTGGATTGTTGGGAATTAGATGTGGAAGATGAAGCTTGAAATAAATTCCTTTCTCAGTTTTATTTTTAATTAAGTAATGGAACTGGTGATTCCGCTTGCAGTAGTTTGACCCTGTTGAAAACTTGAACATTCCAGTTTTGATAGCACTCTTCAGTCTGTGCAGTCCTGTGCAGATGGAAACGAGGAGCTCTCAGCCACGTTCCTGGAAGTGAGAGGACATTTCTACATGCACGCCGGGTCGCTGCTGCTGAAGATGGGCCAGCACAGTGATGCGCAGTGGCGCGCACTCTCGGAGCTGGCTGCTCTCTGCTATCTTATAGCCTTCCAGGTAACCCGCTCCCCATCCGGCGTGCACCTGGCCTTTCAGTGACACTTGGTTGTACTTCACATGGGGTGTGTCCTGGTACGTGGTGAAAATAGGAAGAACTATGTACAGTTACGTTAGAAAGAAACACCGTGGGACTTCCCTGGTTGCCCAGTGGTTAAGCACCTGCCTTCCAATGCAGGGGATGCAGGTTTGATCCCCGGTCAGGGAACTAAGATCCCACACACCACAAACTGACTAAGCTCACATGCCTCAACTAAGACCCAATGCAGCCAAATAAATAAATATTAAAAAAAAAAAAAAAGAAACACCGTGAAGGGTGAAGAACAACAAGAGGTATTGCTCCACGGCACTAGTGAGGTGGAGCCAGGCACACGGAGGCCGTGCTGATGGCAGGCGGCCTTGTTGGGCCTGATGGGAAGAGCCGCTTGGAGGATATCATCTTACTCTTCTACTTCTGGGGACCTATAAGAAGGAAATAGTCTCAAGTATGGATAAACCTGATTCAAAAAGATATATCTTGGATGAATGTCTAATGAAGTGAATTTTGGGGTGTGGTTGTATAATAGAAGACGATAGAAGACTATTCACCACAAGCATTTTGACATATCAGTTGGAGACATAATATGTGTACAACATTAATAGTCATTTAATACACAGCAGTATATTTATACATCCTCTGAAACATGAAACAATCTTATGCATAGAACATGACATGAAGAGAGTATGTATTGCCAGAATGTGAGCCCTTGGTTTTAGATGGTGAGACGCTGGCCCTTGCCCTCCCCTCCTCCAGTTTTTTTTTTTTTTTTTAAAGATTTATTTATTTGTTTACTTTGGGCGGCGGTCGGGTTGGGGAGGGAAGGGAGCAGGCAGGCCACTTCTTTTGGTCTTTGTTCTTTGGCTCCTGTGGGCCTCCCATCGCGGCGGCTTCTGTCGTTGCAGAGCACCGGCTCTGGGCGCATGCGCACCAGAGCTCTGGCTCGGTAATTGGACACATCAGTCCAGCCGCTCCGTGACACGTGGGATCTTCCCAGGCCAGGGCTCGAACCGGCACCCCTTGCACTGCAAGGCGGTGTCCTTACCCACTGGACCACCAGGGGAAGCCCCCTCCTCCAGTTTTAATGTCTTCTTTAGTGAGTTTGCATCATTTCTGAACTGAAAAGCAATGAGCAGTCTTCCACAATGTGAATTAAGCCCAGCTTATAAAGTTGTTAGCTTTAGACAACCACTGTTTGCTTGAGAGAAAGAAAAAGGGATTCGCTGTAGAATGGCTGTTGGAGGAAGTCCCTCCTTCTGGTTTATATTACCTGGGCTTTTAAAACCTGTGGATGTGCAGTCCACAGTGCTGCTGTCTGTTCAGCAGAAGCATTTTGTTGATAAGGAATGTATTGGTTGAAAAGTAGTGAGGTTAATGAAGTTTGCTGATTTATATATGCACTAAAATGTTATGATTAATATTTTTATAGAATCATCAAGTAGCTGTCAGTAGTCTTTATTTTTAATGGAAATTGAAATGTATTCGATTTTTTAAAAAAAATGTTTATTTTAAAATTAACATGAAGTTAACCATTCTAAACATTGCCCTTTTTTAAAATGAAGTATAGTTGATGTACAGTATTGTATAGGTTACAGGTATATCATACAGTGATTCACAATTTTTAAAGGTTATACTCCCATTTTTAGTTATAAAATACTGCATTCCCTGTGTTGTACCTTGGTCCTTTGTAGATTGTTTTATACACAGTAGTTTAGATCTGTTAGGTCCCCACCAATACCTTGCCCTTCCCCACAACAGTAACCACCAGTCTGTTCTCTATTATCTGCAAGCCTGTTTCTTTTTTGTTGTATTCATTAATTTGTTGCATTGAATTTTGACCTTTTTAAATAGTAAAAACTTAATCTCCCTCTTGATTCTGCAGGCTGTTCTAATGGTAAGTTTTTAGACCCTTGGTCAGGGAACTGCAGTAGTTCTAGGAGTTTGAATGGTCTCTGACTTACAACATGGGCTCGACAGTGGTGTGACTGTGAAGTGCATTCAGTAGAGACTGCACTTGGAGTCTGGATTCTGATTCTTCCCTGGGCTTGGTGACATGTGCTCCCTGCTCTGCTGTGATGCTGGGCATTGGCAGCAGCTGCAGTCCTGCTGGTCACAGGACAGACAGCTGATACGCCTGCACTGTTCTGTACCCCGACAACAGTCCTCACTCAGTCAGTGAGACACGCAGCTCTTTATAATAAATAGACTCTGCTCTGCATTAGCTGATTTTAGGCTAGGGGAAATGTTCTCAGCATGTTGAAGTTGGCAAGGCTGGGTTGTGATGTTAGACAGGTCAGAGGTGGTGGTGCATTTCCACTTACAGTTACGTTCAGCTTACGGGGGGGAATAGCCCCACCAAAAGCTGAGGAAGATCTGTGTACCTGTGGTTCAGTTAGGCAGTAAGCAAATTCTCTTTTGAAACCTTGATTATTTTTGGCTGTGCCACTTGGCTTTTGGGATCTTGGTTCCTGGAGCAGGGATTGAACTTGGGCCCTTGGCAGTGAAAGCACCAAGTTCTCACCAGTGGACCACCGGGAAATTCCCTCTTTGAAACCGTTTAAGATGAGGAAATGAAAAGAAAGACTTGGAAATGTTGATTTGAAGCGACGTGGCTGAGCATAGCAAGTAAATAACTGACTCGCTGGTCCTGAGTGATAGCTGTTGAGTAGTTCTGTGAAAGGTGTCAGTTTTACAAATTGAAGTCAGTGTGAAGCAAAAAAGAATTATGTTGCATGTTGTTGTTTTCTGTGCTCTATCTATGGATGACAAAACTTGGCTTCATGTTGAAAAAAAGATAAAAGCACAAGTCACACTAATGTTTCTAAAATTCAGAATCAGAAGTTTTTAAGTTCATAATATGTTTAGTTGAAAAATTATTTTTGGAAAGGTGATTTTATTCCCATGGTTTCAGATGGTAGTGGCATTGAAGAACATGCTGTGAAAACTTCTTCCTGTCTCTGTTCCTTAAGTGTTTACTTGTCTCCTCTGGAAGAACTGACATCTTAGCTTCTTACAGTTCTTCAGGAGATGTACGTGTGAGCATGTGAATGCACACACACACTCAGACTCCTCATAGAAAATGGAGAAGGAAGGCATTCTGTGCGTTCTTTTTATTTTGCTGTTTCCGTGAAATACATCTTGGTGATATTTCAGTATCACCGTATAAAACCTAGCCTGACTATAGCACTGTCATTCTGATGCTTGCCTTTTATTTCGTTCTATGGAGGTACCATAGGTTTGGATCTCTTTAAACGTGTGCCCTAACACCAAGACACCAGGTTTTACTTTTTTGCTATGCTGCTTCAAAATGATTCTGCAGTGACTAGCTTGTGCCATTTCCCATGTGAAATTTGGGAGTGGAATGAACTCTTGAGCGATGGACGGCAGGATCAAAGTGTATCCGTGCATTTATAATTTTTTGAGCTATTGCCAAATTTCTGGTCTCAAAAAAAATTATACCAAATTACACTGCCCCTCGCAGTATAAGACAGTCGCTAGAGGTTTAGCACCACTACGCCCAGCGTCTGTACAGTTACTTTCAGGGTGGTCAGCGTTCTTTGTCTCGGACTGAGTGTTTCCCATGACGGACGTTTGCAGCTTTTAAAGGTAGCCTGTTGCATTTTTGGGTAATTTGGTTCTTGGTGCTTCCTTATATGGAGTGAAAATGTTTCTCAAGCCACTACCCATTGGTGGTGTTTTGTGTTTTTTTCCTTTTGGTGCTATGAAAAAGTCTAATCCTTCTTTTACAAGACAGTTTTCCTAATGCTGAAGGCAGCTGTCGTCTTCTTTGCTTATTCGTAACCCTCCCAGCTCTTCTGCCAAGGACATGACTTGGAGCCCTTTTATCTGGGCAGTTCGGTTATCCCAGCGGGCTCTCGGGCGGCCTGTGTTCTGGGAGCTGTGGCATTCCCAGGAGTGGGTCCAGTGCCAGGTGGTGGAGAGCTGTGGTCTCCTGGGCCGCTCGGGGCCTGTCTGTGCAGGGCAGGAAACGCCTCTAGCCAGATGCTCCTATTTCCCCAGCCATACCTCGAATGGGCTCTCAATAGAAAGTAATCTCTCAGACATGCTGTTGGGAGGCATCTTTTCTAGATTCCCTAAATTCCCTGGTTCCCAGTGTTTTGCAGTTGGATTCCCAACTGTCTTTAATCGTTGGCTGTTTATTCATTATTAAAGAAAGTACAGTGTAATAGAAATGAACATTTTGCTGTTAGAAATGTATCACTAAATTAAGATTTTTGATTCTTAAATAATCAGGTTCCAAGACCAAAGATTAAATTAATAAAAGGAGAAGCTGGACAAAGCCTACTGGAAATGATGGCTTATGATCGTCTGAGCCAATCAGGTAATGGTAAATGATTTTACTTTAAAAAGTAATAAAAAAAGTAAGATGTTTGAGCATATCTTAGTATCTTCTCTCTACCCAGGATTTTCTCTTTGCTGTATTAGATTAGGGAAGGAGAGAGAAAGGATGATAAGACATGATATACTCTTTAAAAGGAACAAATATTGTTTGCCCTCTGGATGAAGAAACTCCTTAACCTGTTCTTAATGTAGTTCCTAGAATCTCCATACAGAACACTTTGGAGCACTTCTTGAACTAGGGATTAAGTTACAGGTTTGCAAGCCGTGGGGGATATAAAGATGAAAAAGTTACCCCTCTCTCTCTTCAGGAGCTGACAGCATAGTAACAAGGAAGAAGGTGTGTGTTCACACTTCGTTGGGCTGTTTGCTTTTGTAGATTTACTCCCACTTTGACTGTTTGGGATGGACCCTAGACCCTAAAGGTCTGCTACAGACACTGGTTTTGCTAAGGCCAGTCTTGAAGGTATTCACATAGGCAGTGCATCAGGCAGTGAACTGAGGACTCTGTGGAGAGATGCTTCTGGTAAGAGGCAGTTTTGATGTAAAGTTGAAGGGCATTGGTTAAGAGTTAGGAAATGGTCTTAAAGCAGAATAGCTGTAACCTGGGGTCTATGGATGGACTGTAAGCTTTACTGTTTCACAGCTTACTTTAAAAAAAAAAAAAAAATTTTTTTTTTTTTTTTCCTAAACAGTCTGATTATGCAGAATTCACATGGTACTATTCACCTTTTTTTGGTGGGGGGGGCACTTCTGTTGGTCTTTCATTTATTTATTTTCATCCATCTTTGTTCTTTGGCCTCTGTGGGCCTCGCATCACAGTGGCCTCTCTCGCTGCAAAGCACCGGCTCGGTAGTTGAACACATTGGTCCAACCACTCTGTGGCCCCTGGGATCTTCCCAGGCCAGGGATCAAACCAGCGCCCCTTGCACTGCAAGGCGGTGTCCTTACCCACTGGACCACCAGGGAAACCCTATTCACCTATTTTAACCGGACTCTTTAGTGGTAATTTAGTGTGTTCACAGAGTTGTGAGATCATCACCATGATTTTAGGTAATTGTGTCACCTCATGAAGCAACCTGGTGCCCATTAGCAGTCGCTCCCCATTTCTCTCCAGACCACCCAGTCCTGGGCATCCACCAGTTTTCTGTCTCTGTATCTCTCCGTTCTGGACATTTCATACACTGAATCATACCTGCTCTGGTTTTCAGTCCCTTCTTCACTCACTTAGCATACTGTCTTCGGGGTGCATCCATGTATTACTGTAATGCGGAGTAGAACATAGTCCAAGGAATGTTTTTAAATAGATTATTCACTTCAAGTCTGTGGAATCATAATCTCTGGGAGTGGGGGCCTGAAAATTAAAGGGAACCATTCTGAAGCTCTTTAAAGGATGATTCTGACCAGCCAGATTCAGAAACTCGAGGTACCAGGTCCTGTGCTCCTGTGGCCGCTTGAAACCCACACTTTTCCATCCAAGGTAGAATCCTTGGGGTATTGTTCGCACACATTTTCCTTCCTTTTCCTTGAGTACATGGACACAGGTCCTGTGACACTCATCTAGTTGGTGCCCACGTCAGCACCCTTTGGGGTCCCGCTGTGGTATTTGGGCTGGAGGGTTCCATCTGAGAGTGTCATGTGGTTTCTTTCCCCTTGGATAAAGTGAATGCAACTGTCGAGAGATGTAACAACGATCTATTTTTTAAATGATGGAAATAATGTGTTTTTCAGGGCACATGCTGCTAAACTTAGGTCGTGACAAGCAAGACTTTTTAAAAGAGGTTGTAGAATCCTTTGCCAACAGGAGTGGGCAGTCGGCATTGTACGACGCTCTTTTTTCTCGTCATTCGCCTAAAGAGAGCTCTTTCCTTGGTAACGACGATATTGGAAGCATTGATGTACAAGAACCAGATCCTGATGAACTTGCTAGATATGATGTTGGTAAGTGGTGTCTTTCTCTGGAAACACTTTGTATTTTAACTGTCTTGTGCTAGGAGACACAGTAGCAATGGGAATAAATTAAATAGTTGTTTATTCTGTATACGTGATTGCTGTCGTGAATTCCCTCTTGTCCTGTGTAAGTACCACTTTTGGTGCTAATATGATCTTTTTAATGATGTAACCATAATTTACTTGCAACTCTTTATTGTTGAGTATCCAGGATGTTTCCAGTTTTGTCATTGATGTTAAAATACTGATGGAAATTTTTAAATATCTCCTTCTCAAGTTTTTTTTCCATAGCAATTTTTAAAAACAATTACTGGAATAAAGTTGAAGAATGTGTTTGTCTCTTGCAAATTGCCATATTACCAGAAAGCTCTACCTCTTTATGCTTGCAGAAGCCCATAATGTTTTTAGTATTCAGTCTCTTACTGAGAAGATCTGTTGTTTATGCAGTGATATCCTGTTGTTTTAACAGTGTTTCTTTGCTGAAAGGAAAGTCTGTTGTTTCAGGATGTCTTACTGGATTCCTCTTCTTTAGTTGACTTCTTTCAGGAGATACTGTGTCTTGAGTTCTAGTGAGGCTCTTTTTTTTTTCTTGAGAAGACCTTTTTCCATAAAAACTGTTTTTATTAAAATTCCTAGATGGCATTTGAATACCCTTAATACGACCATGAGACTCTGTTTACCATAGGTTTTCCCTTTACCCCCTCTGATCCAGAAAAGCAGTTATAAAGTAAAGTACATTTAATGTTGCTGTGAGTCAGCCACTTATGTTGGCAGAACTGACGGCGCACACGAAAATCCTCAAAACCTCCAGCCTTTCTTTTTTTCTTCTTTTTGCTGTATTTCAGGTGCCATTCGAGCACACAGTGGAAGTCTTCAGCACCTCACTTGGCTTGGCTTACAGTGGAATTCATTGCCTTCCTTACCTGCAATTCGAAAATGGCTAAAACAACTTTTTCATCATTTGCCCCAGGAAACCACAAGACTTGAAACAAATGCACCTGAATCAATATGTATTCTAGATCTTGAGGTAAGCATAGATTTTAACAGCTTAAATGCTATGAGTGTTGTTTAGGGGTTTCTCCCCCAATTTAGGTTGATTTTTCTATATATATAACAGGTATTTCTGCTTGGAGTAATATATACCAGCCACTTACAGTTAAAGGAGAAGACTAATTCTCACTGCAGCTTCTATCAACCTCTGTGCTTGCCATTGCCTGTTTGTAAACAGCTTTGCACAGAGAGACAGAAAGCGTGGTGGGATGCTGTTTGTAATGTGATTCACAGAAAAGCAGTGTAAGTAGTGAAACAAAAACATTCCTCTAACTTAACTGCCCAGGGACTTGAGTTAATTCTCATATGACGCTTTAATTTTTAATTATTGTGTGATGATTAACATACATGTTAAGTGTTGAACTGTATATTTATAAATCAGCTTCATTAATAAAACGTTTTTTAGACCTGGAACCTCAGCAAAATTGCGCCTTATAGTTCAGCGTGACATGAGCACTCTACGAGGCCACGAGAAAGCTGGCCTTCAGCCTGCTCTGCTCGTGCACTGGGCACAGTGCCTTCAGAAGACGGTGAGTTTCCTAAGTGAAGCAGTTTCTAAGAACATTACCTTAATTTTTTAAATCACATTCTTGTCATTGAATGTCAGTTTTAAAAACAGTAGCAGCTTCTTCACATTATGTCAAGTGAAATGTATTTTCATAATCTTGCCACAAAGTAGTTAGTTATGTGGGTTCTTAGAGCAGTGCCTGGTACAGTAACTGTTACAAGGTATTAGCTGTTATTATTACTTAATTACCAATGGGAAGTTTGTGGTTTTTTTAAACATATATGGTGGCCCAAGGCTATGTTGGTAAGGGCATTATAGACCTTGCTAATATTTGGGTTCTGTTCTGTGGCACCTGTAGCAACTTTAAGACAAAAAAAGTGGGCTGCTTGATTGGGTAGTGTTTTGGAGGTGTGTCAAAGTTGGGTCTAGATTGAGTGCGGGTGGTAGACTGCTTAATTAGTCCAGGGTTTGGAAAGGTGAGCATATGTGTTTTGAGATTCTGTTTTGTCTGGATTTGAGATTTGAGCCAGTTGTTCAGACCATCTGGAAAAGAGTTTTTGTGTCTGATTGTTTGTATCTCTTTGTGTGCTTCTAACTTTGTATTTTAGGGCAGTGGTCTTAATTCATTTTATGACCAACGAGAATACATAGGCCGAAGTGTTCATTACTGGAAGAAGGTTTTGCCGTTGTTGAAGGTCATCAAGAAGAAGAGCAGCATCCCCGAGCCCACAGACCCTCTGTTCAGACATTTCCACAGTGCGGATATTCAGGTTTGGCAAACAGGGTTTTGTCGTGAGCTGGCCGGAGGTGTGGGTTTCTAGTTTATAAACAGGGAAATGGAGGTGTAAACTGCTATGTATTAGTTGCCTGATTATTTAACGGTAGTCTTGGTTTCTAAATAGCTGTCACGAATAGAACATGGTAGAGAAGAATACTGAGATGCTTATCAGACTACTAGTCGTGGCAAAACGTTTTCGTTTTTAGACCTGGAACCTCAGCAAAATTGCCTTATAGTTCAGCGTGACATGAGCACTCTACGAGGCCACGAGAAAGCTGGCCTTCAGCCTGCTCTGCTCGTGCACTGGGCACAGTGCCTTCAGAAGACGGTGAGTTTCCTAAGTGAAGCAGTTTCTAAGAACATTACCTTAATTTTTTAAATCACATTCTTGTCATTGAATGTCAGTTTTAAAAACAGTAGCAGCTTCTTCACATTATGTCAAGTGAAATGTATTTTCATAATCTTGCCACAAAGTAGTTAGTTATGTGGGTTCTTAGAGCAGTGCCTGGTACAGTAACTGTTACAAGGTATTAGCTGTTATTATTACTTAATTACCAATGGGAAGTTTGTGGTTTTTTTAAACATATATGGTGGCCCAAGGCTATGTTGGTAAGGGCATTATAGACCTTGCTAATATTTGGGTTCTGTTCTGTGGCACCTGTAGCAACTTTAAGACAAAAAAATAGTGGGCTGCTTGATTGGGTAGTGTTTTGGAGGTGTGTCAAAGTTGGGTCTAGATTGAGTGCGGGTGGTAGACTGCTTAATTAGTCCAGGGTTTGGAAAGGTGAGCATATGTGTTTTGAGATTCTGTTTTGTCTGGATTTGAGATTTGAGCCAGTTGTTCAGACCATCTGGAAAAGAGTTTTTGTGTCTGATTGTTTGTATCTCTTTGTGTGCTTCTAACTTTGTATTTTAGGGCAGTGGTCTTAATTCATTTTATGACCAACGAGAATACATAGGCCGAAGTGTTCATTACTGGAAGAAGGTTTTGCCGTTGTTGAAGGTCATCAAGAAGAAGAGCAGCATCCCCGAGCCCACAGACCCTCTGTTCAGACATTTCCACAGTGCGGATATTCAGGTTTGGCAAACAGGGTTTTGTCGTGAGCTGGCCGGAGGTGTGGGTTTCTAGTTTATAAACAGGGAAATGGAGGTGTAAACTGCTATGTATTAGTTGCCTGATTATTTAACGGTAGTCTTGGTTTCTAAGCCCACTAGCTGTCACGAATAGAACATGGTAGAGAAGAATACTGAGATGCTTATCTCATTAGATCATATAAAATCTTCGAGAAATACTTGGGTTTGATAGTCTTTGTAGAGGCAACTTGACTGAAAGTTACCCAATGTGTTTAGGCGTGTGAAGTTTCAGAATACGAAGACGAAGCACATATAACATTTGCTGTGTTGGATGTAGTTAATGGAAATACAGACGATGCTATGGCAGCTTTTGAATCTATTAATAATGTCGTTTCTTACTGGAATCTTGCACTGGTAAGTAGTGTGGTACTTGGATTAAAGGGCATTTGTTTTAAAGCAAAATGTTTCATAAAAGCATTTTTGTGTATAGCTTTTTCACAGAAAAGCAGAAGACATTGATAATGATGTGCTTTCTTCTGAAGAACAAGAAGAATGCAAGAACTACCTGAGAAAAACCAGAGACTACCTGATAAAGATCTTAGATGACTGTGACTCAAGTCCCTCAGTGGTTAAGAAAGTAAGTTGCAGAGTGTTTGTATTTTCTTATTGTTGGTAACTGGGTGATAAGGAATTTTGCTTGATTTTCAGTCATTTGAGTCAGTCGTGTCCAGATTTTTGTGAGCCCATAGACTGTAGCACGCCAGACTTTGTCCTTCACCATCTCCCCAAGTTTGCTCAAACTCATGTCAGTTGAATCAATGAGGCCATCCAACCATCTCGTCCTCTGCCACCCCCTTCTTATCCTGCCCTCAATCTTTCCCAACTTCAGGGTCTTTTCCAGTGAGTTGTCTCTTCACATCAAATGGCCAGAGTATTGGAGCTTCAGCATCAGTCCTTCTAGTGAATATTCAGGGTTGATTTCCTTTAGGATTAATTGGTTTGATCTCCCTGCAGCCCAAGGGACTCTGAAGAGTCTTCTCCTGTACCACAGTTTGAAGGCATCAGTTCTTTGGCCCTCAGCTTTCTTTATGGCCCAACTCTCACATCCATATGTGACTAATGGGAAAAGCCATAGTGACTTCTGTTGGCAAAGTGAAGTCTTTGCTTCTTTATACTCTTGTCTAGGTTTGTAATAGCTTTTTTTTCTCCAAGGAGCAAGCGTCTTTTAATTTCATGGCTGCAGTCACCATCTGCAGTGATTTCGGAGCCCAAGAAAATAAAGTCTGTCACTGTTTCCATTGTTTGCGCATCTATTTGCCATGATGTTTTATTTTGGTAATTTAAAAAATGCTTAGAGATACCTTATTAATGCACAGAAGTGGAGTGTTTAAATATTCAATTAGCATAGCTTTGCCTTAGGTTTGAGGAGATGTGTGTTTGTGAGTATTTAAATGTGGGCATTTAGGTTTATACTCTTATGAAAATGTTTGTTGGGGAATTAGAGGAGGCATTTATTTTTCTTACCTTGGCACTGTGGTCAGAACTAAGGACTAGTTCTGTGTGAACTTGGCAGTTAAAAATGATAATGAAAACAGAAGTAGTTGCTGATTGCTTAGGATGTTTCTCTCCTCGTCAGTGTCAGCTGTGACTACCTCTATCCAGCTGTCAGCAGTTTGAGGCTGTTGTGATAGGATTAACCTCAGTTATGTACAACCTTAGCCCTGCCTGTTCTCGTGTTGAGCTGGTGTTTCCACCTGTTCTCGTGTTGAGCTGGTGTCACTGCTCTTGGATCGGGTTACATTTGGTGCACGGCAGCACCTGTGTCTCACCTCCCATTCAGAGTCGCTTTGTGAGGGGCAGTCACTCACTGTGTTCACATGAGAGCGTCCCCAGTTAACACAGCCCTGCTAATGCTGCGGCCCCAGGAGGGCGGACACAGCATGGCCGTGAGGGGTGGGAGGCTTTAGATGACCCAGCAGTTCCAGGTGTGTTGTTATGGTGTGCTTGTCACACTGAGTGTGAAAATGTCAAGTAGTAAAATTGAAAAATGTCTGTTTGAGAGTTCTTACTTTGGTGATTTTGCAAACTAAAGACTTTGTGTCTTGCCTTTGATTTTAGCTGCCTGTGCCACTGGACTCTGTAAAAGAAATGCTTAATCTAGTCATGCAGGAGCTTGACGAGTTCAGTGATGGGGCCCCTCTTCATAAATGATCTTGGAATGAGATTCAGAGCATTAACAGTATCACTTCTGTTGGCAAAGTGAAGTCTTTGCTTCTTTATACTCTTGTCTAGGTTTGTAATAGCTTTTTTTTCTCCAAGGAGCAAGCGTCTTTTAATTTCATGGCTGCAGTCACCATCTGCAGTGATTTCGGAGCCCAAGAAAATAAAGTCTGTCACTGTTTCCATTGTTTGCGCATCTATTTGCCATGATGTTTTATTTTGGTAATTTAAAAAATGCTTAGAGATACCTTATTAATGCACAGAAGTGGAGTGTTTAAATATTCAATTAGCATAGCTTTGCCTTAGGTTTGAGGAGATGTGTGTTTGTGAGTATTTAAATGTGGGCATTTAGGTTTATACTCTTATGAAAATGTTTGTTGGGGAATTAGAGGAGGCATTTATTTTTCTTACCTTGGCACTGTGGTCAGAACTAAGGACTAGTTCTGTGTGAACTTGGCAGTTAAAAATGATAATGAAAACAGAAGTAGTTGCTGATTGCTTAGGATGTTTCTCTCCTCGTCAGTGTCAGCTGTGACTACCTCTATCCAGCTGTCAGCAGTTTGAGGCTGTTGTGATAGGATTAACCTCAGTTATGTACAACCTTAGCCCTGCCTGTTCTCGTGTTGAGCTGGTGTTTCCACCTGTTCTCGTGTTGAGCTGGTGTCACTGCTCTTGGATCGGGTTACATTTGGTGCACGGCAGCACCTGTGTCTCACCTCCCATTCAGAGTCGCTTTGTGAGGGGCAGTCACTCACTGTGTTCACATGAGAGCGTCCCCAGTTAACACAGCCCTGCTAATGCTGCGGCCCCAGGAGGGCGGACACAGCATGGCCGTGAGGGGTGGGAGGCTTTAGATGACCCAGCAGTTCCAGGTGTGTTGTTATGGTGTGCTTGTCACACTGAGTGTGAAAATGTCAAGTAGTAAAATTGAAAAAATGTCTGTTTGAGAGTTCTTACTTTGGTGATTTTGCAAACTAAAGACTTTGTGTCTTGCCTTTGATTTTAGCTGCCTGTGCCACTGGACTCTGTAAAAGAAATGCTTAATCTAGTCATGCAGGAGCTTGACGAGTTCAGTGATGGGGCCCCTCTTCATAAAAATGGATCTTTGCGGAATGCAGATTCAGAGATAAAACATTCAACTCCATCTCCCACCAAATATTTTCCATCACCGAGTAGAAGTTACAAGGTAGGTGGAAAAGAGATGAGTCATGCCACTGAGGAACGTTTCTGTTTTAAGTGTTCTAAGTACTGTTTCATTGTTATTTTTTCAGTATTCTCCCAAAACACCACCTCAGTGGGCAGAAGATCAAAATTCCTTATTGAAAATGATCTGTCAACAAGTTGAGGCCATTAAGGTAAATGACTTGATTTTTCTAATCTGTGCCTCCCTTATTCTGAAATTCCTTTCTTAACCGCTTTCTTACTTATTTCAACACTGTTGAAGATGGGCCTCTGCCATGTAGCTGTAGAATCACATTGTTTTACCTGCTTCCATCTGGACATTAGCATATGTTTGAGATTATTTATGTGTCTATATCCTCCACAAGATGTGGATCTTTCAAAGATGGAGACTCATCCAAAACCTAGCTGTGCTCCTGGCATAGAGGAGGTCCCTGGTGATGGGGTGAACTAGCAAGATCTCGTCTTCATAGCTGGTCTGTGAGGTCATAGCTCAGGCTGGGGTGTGTCACTTATATAGCTAGGACCTCACACATGGTCTGAGCTTCAGAAGGTCCCTGTCTTTCTAAAAATTCATATGAATTTGACTTGATTGTGTAAAGAAATAGGTTTGTGTACATGATTGTGCTTTAGCTTAACAAGTGTAACACTCAAAGGAGCTTTCTTTGGAATTGGAAGTGCAATAAGTTGTTTCGTGCTCATTGACAAGAACTGAATCATTCACGCTTCTAAAGTTACACCAAGGAAGTTGTGATGCTGTATTTGTTGCACTTGTGAATTTGCATAAAGATTCTCTGTGTTAATTTTGTATAGTGGTGACCTGTAGATGGTGTGCTTGTCACACTGAGTGTGAAAATGTCAAGTAGTAAAATTGAAAAATGTCTGTTTGAGAGTTCTTACTTTGGTGATTTTGCAAACTAAAGACTTTGTGTCTTGCCTTTGATTTTAGCTGCCTGTGCCACTGGACTCTGTAAAAGAAATGCTTAATCTAGTCATGCAGGAGCTTGACGAGTTCAGTGATGGGGCCCCTCTTCATAAAAATGGATCTTTGCGGAATGCAGATTCAGAGATAAAACATTCAACTCCATCTCCCACCAAATATTTTCCATCACCGAGTAGAAGTTACAAGGTAGGTGGAAAAGAGATGAGTCATGCCACTGAGGAACGTTTCTGTTTTAAGTGTTCTAAGTACTGTTTCATTGTTATTTTTTCAGTATTCTCCCAAAACACCACCTCAGTGGGCAGAAGATCAAAATTCCTTATTGAAAATGATCTGTCAACAAGTTGAGGCCATTAAGGTAAATGACTTGATTTTTCTAATCTGTGCCTCCCTTATTCTGAAATTCCTTTCTTAACCGTTTCTTACTTATTTCAACACTGTTGAAGATGGGCCTCTGCCATGTAGCTGTAGAATCACATTGTTTTACCTGCTTCCATCTGGACATTAGCATATGTTTGAGATTATTTATGTGTCTATATCCTCCACAAGATGTGGATCTTTCAAAGATGGAGACTCATCCAAAACCTAGCTGTGCTCCTGGCATAGAGGAGGTCCCTGGTGATGGGGTGAACTAGCAAGATCTCGTCTTCATAGCTGGTCTGTGAGGTCATAGCTCAGGCTGGGGTGTGTCACTTATATAGCTAGGACCTCACACATGGTCTGAGCTTCAGAAGGTCCCTGTCTTTCTAAAAATTCATATGAATTTGACTTGATTGTGTAAAGAAATAGGTTTGTGTACATGATTGTGCTTTAGCTTAACAAGTGTAACACTCAAAGGAGCTTTCTTTGGAATTGGAAGTGCAATAAGTTGTTTCGTGCTCATTGACAAGAACTGAATCATTCACGCTTCTAAAGTTACACCAAGGAAGTTGTGATGCTGTATTTGTTGCACTTGTGAATTTGCATAAAGATTCTCTGTGTTAATTTTGTATAGTGGTGACCTGTATGATGTTACATGCTTACCATGAAGGTTTCTGGCACTGACGTGGTGTTCTTGTGAGAACACCTGGAAAGCTGACTGCCATTGAGGCTTCATGTGGAGTCAGGCACATCCTTAGCTTTCTGTCATCTAGCTTCTTATCTGTGAAGTGAGAACTGTCAGAACTGTTTTTCACCATATGTTCTGGTTGTTTGAGTTATAACATGTCCGTAGGTGTAAGTGCCTGTTTAAATATGTGGTCCAGATACTAGTAGTGGCCAGTAGATCTCCAGCTGATTCTGCTTGTTTCTAGATTTTGGATGGGTACCATCTGGACTAGATACAGTAGATGGATGAATGGGAGGAATTTCATTTAGTTTGAGAAATCAAGATATTTCTCACCTTAATTGTTATCAGTGGTTTTTTTTGTTTTGTGGCATCTTGGTTCCCCCCACCCACCCCCGCCGCCCCAAATCAGGTATTGACTTGGGACCACGGCAGTGAGATCATCGAGCCTAAACCCCTGGGCTGCCAGGGAATTCCCTCTTGAACACTATTAGAAGAAGAGAGCTGCCATGCTGGATCTACCTCTGACCTTACTTGTTAATAGCTTCTTATTCCTGAAAGTACCTGCTTTGTAGGTTCTTGGGTTGGGAAGGATGTTGTCATTTTGTTTTCTGATCCCTAAACCTAGCTGTGCTCCTGGCATAGAGGAGGTCCCTGGTGATGGGGTGAACTAGCAAGATCTCGTCTTCATAGCTGGTCTGTGAGGTCATAGCTCAGGCTGGGGTGTGTCACTTATATAGCTAGGACCTCACACATGGTCTGAGCTTCAGAAGGTCCCTGTCTTTCTAAAAATTCATATGAATTTGACTTGATTGTGTAAAGAAATAGGTTTGTGTACATGATTGTGCTTTAGCTTAACAAGTGTAACACTCAAAGGAGCTTTCTTTGGAATTGGAAGTGCAATAAGTTGTTTCGTGCTCATTGACAAGAACTGAATCATTCACGCTTCTAAAGTTACACCAAGGAAGTTGTGATGCTGTATTTGTTGCACTTGTGAATTTGCATAAAGATTCTCTGTGTTAATTTTGTATAGTGGTGACCTGTATGATGTTACATGCTTACCATGAAGGTTTCTGGCACTGACGTGGTGTTCTTGTGAGAACACCTGGAAAGCTGACTGCCATTGAGGCTTCATGTGGAGTCAGGCACATCCTTAGCTTTCTGTCATCTAGCTTCTTATCTGTGAAGTGAGAACTGTCAGAACTGTTTTTCACCATATGTTCTGGTTGTTTGAGTTATAACATGTCCGTAGGTGTAAGTGCCTGTTTAAATATGTGGTCCAGATACTAGTAGTGGCCAGTAGATCTCCAGCTGATTCTGCTTGTTTCTAGATTTTGGATGGGTACCATCTGGACTAGATACAGTAGATGGATGAATGGGAGGAATTTCATTTAGTTTGAGAAATCAAGATATTTCTCACCTTAATTGTTATCAGTGGTTTTTTTTGTTTTGTGGCATCTTGGTTCCCCCCACCCACCCCCGCCGCCCCAAATCAGGTATTGACTTGGGACCACGGCAGTGAGATCATCGAGCCTAAACCCCTGGGCTGCCAGGGAATTCCCTCTTGAACACTATTAGAAGAAGAGAGCTGCCATGCTGGATCTACCTCTGACCTTACTTGTTAATAGCTTCTTATTCCTGAAAGTACCTGCTTTGTAGGTTCTTGGGTTGGGAAGGATGTTGTCATTTTGTTTTCTGATCCCTAAACATTGGCTGTTATTGGAAGGCTCAGTAGTTGGGACTCGAGGGCTTAGTTGCTCTTGAGCCGTGTAGAAGCTTCCTGGACCAAAAGAATCCAACCTGTGCATTGGCAGGCAGATTCCGGTCCACTTTAGAAAGATTAAGTAAATGTAGAATGGAAAGGGAGGCGAAGCCGTTGTTTAGGTTAGGGCTGACCCGAGAATGAATGGTTAGGTAATTACTAAGGAGTGAAAGAATGGGGGCAAAGAACAGGTTTTAGGAAAGTAAGAATCATGTTTTAAATCAGTGCCTGGTGCTCAGACCCGACTGGGGTGTAGAATCTCTGAAAAGCCATCCTCAGGTGTTAAGTTTGCTCTAGCACTGTTTGCGCCATAATTGCTTAAAATTGTTTTCTTCTTCCAATAGAAAGAAATGCAGGAGTTGAAACTAAACAGCAGTAGCTCAGGGTCCCCTCATCGTTGGCCTCCAGAGAATTACGGACCAGACCCAGTGCCTGATGGATATCAGGGGTCACAGAATTTTCATGGGGCCCCACTGACAGGTGAGTCGGCAGACCACCTAATCCCATCTAATCCCAAGTGTTAGTGACGACACTGTACTGCCTCCTCCTTCAGGTAACTTGTGAAATGCACTTATTTATGTACATGTTTGTGTCCAGCTGCACATTGATTGAGCTGTATTTGTTGTTACCAAGACTTTTGTAACTCCACGTAGAGACAGAACCAACTTCATCTGATCCTGTTGCTGTGAAGGCTGAAAGAGCTCTGTACTGCAATCCCAGAGGACTGAGGCTGTGTGGAAACTCTGCCTTATAATGAAAAGATGCTAACTGATAATGTCTCTCCTTAACACTAGCTGCCTAATTATGAACTGGAACTTCTGTGGGGTCATTTTGATGACATACTGAGAGGTATGATGGCGATGGGAAGTCTTTCGTGTGTGGAAGGAAAGAGTCTGAGCTAGAGGAGAGTGGATTTTTAGATTGTGCTCTCTTAGCTCTCTGATCCAGTTTGTTTGGAAAAGGGAACTAATACTTGCATCGCATGGTTATATGAGTGTGTGTGTGGACTCAAGTACGCAGTGAGCAGTTTGTGAATCACAGGGCACAGACAGACGGTGCTTATGTGGGTTGTCTGTGTGCCAGGGTGCTTTGCGTACGTGATTTCATTTAATGACAGTGACCCAGAATGGGGATCCCATTACAGATCCCCACGCGTAGGTGAGAGGGTGTCAGAGGTCTACGTGACACAGTTGTCCATATGGCTATTGGTAGAGCTGAGCTTCTGGCACTGTGCTCTGCCGTTAGGCCCCGTGCCCCATGCAGCCAGAGTGATGGTGAAGACAGGTTTCATTCACACGAGACAGACTCCTGAAATGGTGATGATTAGATTAATTGGTTTTAATTCCTAAGAAAGACTGGGCGTGGTATGGCTGGGTTAGTGTGCAGGAGGTGGCCAAGGAGAGCCTTGTGAAGTCAGCCTCACGCATGCTGTCAGTCACGGGTGGAGACATGGAAAGCTGCCCACCTGAGGCGCCGTGTCCTGTGCGGACCTTCCTGGAGGAGGGTGGCACCCAGCGGCTTTCTGGGTGCTGTATGGTCGCCATTGGGCACTTTGTGGGCCACAAGTTCTGTTTCTTCTTCAAGTGTGCATAGCAGGTCTTTCCACATACCTGAACGTGACATTCGCATTGTCTCATTTTGTTCTTGAAAGCACCCTGTGGACTGTGCAGATACAGCACCCCCTCCTTTGATGGGTGAGAGGAGTGAGACCCCAAGTGACTGCTCAACAGTCACAGGAGCTCTGACCTGGACAGAGACGCTGGCTCCTGTGCCCTCCCTGCTCAGACTGGTTCCGTAGTGAAGGTGCAGATGGGCCAGGGATGGCCTTTGTCAGTTTCACGTAGATGAATATCAACAGTCAGTAGGCTTGTGATAAGGAAATATTCAGAAGTACCCACCAGTGTAAAGAAAAATGGAACACTCGCATGTCACAGGGTGTTCTGCTGCCTACCAGTTTTTAACGTGTCTTTCTGGTCCTTTCTCTTTGTGGTCCTAAAGAACGTGCAGTGACATTTCCACTGTATCGCTGTTGTGTATGGAGCTGAGTAAGCCTGGGTCGTGTTGAGGTTGTAAGCGTTTCACTGCTCGGTGCCATCAGTGAGCACAGGGACCATCACGCGGGCGCTCTGCGAGTTTTGTCCCCTGGGGTCTAATTCCCATTGTTGGTGTTGTAGATAACACTGTGAGCACAGTCCTCGGATTTTAGGGCTTCCTAAAATTTCTTAAGTTGGGGAATTGCTTTCCTGAAGAGCTGTGCCAGTTTTACACTCTTACCTCCAGGATCTGGTGTTGTCTGTCGCTGCATTCTTGTCAAGGATTAACTATAAACAGTTTATTACAACCTTGCCGATTTTTAAAAACAAAAATAATACCAGCTAAAAATTTTTTTTTAATATTAGGCATGTTCAACATTTATATTTCATGAATCAATCTATTCATTTGGTACTTTTTTTTAATAGGAATTTGGGGGTAGGTTTATAAGACATCTGTATTATTTTTTCACTGTCACTGATTGCAGATTTTGTGATTCTTGGCCCATATCCGTCCGTTTGTTCTGTGTTCTTGGCCCGTTTTCTCCCCGGAATGTTTTGGAGTAGCCCCTCCAGGCAGCCCCTTGGTCTCTACGCTCAGCTGGGTGTCTCTAGTGGTGCCACCTATCTGTCACTCTATGGCGAGCACAGCCAGTCTGGCTCGCCCTCACTGGGCCTTTTCAGGACTTTCCAGATCTGCCTCTCAGCACCTCTTGGGTTGAAATTTATGCTGTCTCTTTGTGTAAAGGTGTAAATGATCTTTAAGTTGTCATGTTCTCTGGTGAAACTTCTGTAGATCAAGCAAATGATTGTTGGTTGTTTTTTAGCATCAACAGGAGTGTCTTGTAGTTGTTGGTTACAACACACTCACACAAAATAGGTGGAGCAAATAGTCGTGCTGTACCCTGTTCATTAAGCCAAGGAGCACATTTTGTGTTAGGTTTGAGGTCCTTTGTGTGAATTTGTCAGGTGATTTTTGACTTGAATGTTCTTAATAGCTTGAGTATAAAATACAGCCTTGTCACTCTGCAGACTGTCAAGGCTCACCTCAGAAACAATGGCCCTGAGCCACCCATGTAAAGAACGTGCAGTGACATTTCCACTGTATCGCTGTTGTGTATGGAGCTGAGTAAGCCTGGGTCCTGTTGAGGTCGTAAGCGTTTCACTGCCCGGTGACATCAGTGAGCACAGGGACCATCACGCGGGCGATCTGCGAGTTTTGTCCCCTGGGGTCTAATTCCCATTGTTGGTGTTGTAGATAACACTGTGAGCACAGTCCTCGGATTTTAGGGCTTCCTAAAATTTCTTAAGTTGGGGAATTGCTTTCCTGAAGAGCTGTGCCAGTTTTACACTCTTACCTCCAGGATCTGGTGTTGTCTGTCGCTGCATTCTTGTCAAGGATTAACTATAAACAGTTTATTACAACCTTGCCGATTTTTAAAAACAAAAATAATACCAGCTAAAAATTTTTTTTTAATATTAGGCATGTTCAACATTTATATTTCATGAATCAATCTATTCATTTGGTACTTTTTTTTAATAGGAATTTGGGGGTAGGTTTATAAGACATCTGTATTATTTTTTCACTGTCACTGATTGCAGATTTTGTGATTCTTGGCCCATATCCGTCCGTTTGTTCTGTGTTCTTGGCCCGTTTTCTCCCCGGAATGTTTTGGAGTAGCCTCCAGGCAGCCCCTTGGTCTCTACGCTCAGCTGGGTGTCTCTAGTGGTGCCACCTATCTGTCACTCTATGGCGAGCACAGCCAGTCTGGCTCGCCCTCACTGGGCCTTTTCAGGACTTTCCAGATCTGCCTCTCAGCACCTCTTGGGTTGAAATTTATGCTGTCTCTTTGTGTAAAGGTGTAAATGATCTTTAAGTTGTCATGTTCTCTGGTGAAACTTCTGTAGATCAAGCAAATGATTGTTGGTTGTTTTTTAGCATCAACAGGAGTGTCTTGTAGTTGTTGGTTACAACACACTCACACAAAATAGGTGGAGCAAATAGTCGTGCTGTACCCTGTTCATTAAGCCAAGGAGCACATTTTGTGTTAGGTTTGAGGTCCTTTGTGTGAATTTGTCAGGTGATTTTTGACTTGAATGTTCTTAATAGCTTGAGTATAAAATACAGCCTTGTCACTCTGCAGACTGTCAAGGCTCACCTCAGAAACAATGGCCCTGAGCCACCCATGTGTTTTGGTTCCTTTGATCCTTCCTTTGGCCAGTGTCCCTGTGTTTCTGGTGAGGCAGGCCTGCGCCTTTGCCTCTGTCCCTCTTTCCTGCTGCCCCTCTGCCTCCTCCTGCTCCTGGTGCCCGCCCGCTGCTCCTCGCTGCCCCGTGTCACCCTCAGCAGTTCTGCTTTGTCATTTGATTGTCTTCTTTACGGTATATTTTGATGTAAAGAAAATTTTAAAAGTCTGTGTAGTTAAATCTTTTATTTCTACTGTTTTCGTATTTAAAGTTCTTGCCTAGACAGTCCTAACTGCAGCATAGACATTTTTTTAACAGTGTTTTATTTCTTTTCTTGTTTATTTTTCTTGTTTTTTTTTTTTTTTAGTTGCAACTACTGGCCATTCAATATGTTATAGTCAGTCACCAGCATATAATACCCAGTATCTCCTCAGACCAGCAGCTAATGTAACTCCCACAAAGGTAACAAAGGAATAATTTATGCATTTATAAATACCTCCTTTATAACTGTCCAGGCTTCCTACAGATTAATTCAAGAAGTAATTCAACATTAAAACTTAATGTCCCTTAAGGTATAGATATTTTACATTTCTCTCTAGATGAAGAAGTTATGTTTTTAGTTATCTAATTCGTATGTTACAGTGTATGTGACCATGTAGAGTATTTTTAAATGGGAGTAGTGGTGGTGGAGCCTCCTCATCTGGTGATGATGGGGCAGGACTGTGACGCCCTCCTGGAGCACTGCATGGTGCTCACAGGCCTGGGCCCTGTGACTCGTGTCCATGGAGGCCGGTCCAGCAGAGACTCAGGGCTCAGGTGCATCCAGGCCCTGGGGCTTAGCTTCTCTGTGCCTCACGTGGAGGCTGAGGATAATAGTGCCTCAGGTTGTCGGGTTTTGAGGATATTAAAAAGAAGTCCTGTGTGTCCAGTCCTGGAACTGTGCCAGAAACAAGTGTCGATGTTCGTCCTCACTGTCACCAGGGTCTCTGGACACAGGGTCATCCTTTGGGTGAATTTGTCAGGTGATTTTTGACTTGAATGTTCTTAATAGCTTGAGTATAAAATACAGCCTTGTCACTCTGCAGACTGTCAAGGCTCACCTCAGAAACAATGGCCCTGAGCCACCCATGTGTTTTGGTTCCTTTGATCCTTCCTTTGGCCAGTGTCCCTGTGTTTCTGGTGAGGCAGGCCTGCGCCTTTGCCTCTGTCCCTCTTTCCTGCTGCCCCTCTGCCTCCTCCTGCTCCTGGTGCCCGCCCGCTGCTCCTCGCTGCCCCGTGTCACCCTCAGCAGTTCTGCTTTGTCATTTGATTGTCTTCTTTACGGTATATTTTGATGTAAAGAAAATTTTAAAAGTCTGTGTAGTTAAATCTTTTATTTCTACTGTTTTCGTATTTAAAGTTCTTGCCTAGACAGTCCTAACTGCAGCATAGACATTTTTTTAACAGTGTTTTATTTCTTTTCTTGTTTATTTTTCTTGTTTTTTTTTTTTTTTTTAGTTGCAACTACTGGCCATTCAATATGTTATAGTCAGTCACCAGCATATAATACCCAGTATCTCCTCAGACCAGCAGCTAATGTAACTCCCACAAAGGTAACAAAGGAATAATTTATGCATTTATAAATACCTCCTTTATAACTGTCCAGGCTTCCTACAGATTAATTCAAGAAGTAATTCAACATTAAAACTTAATGTCCCTTAAGGTATAGATATTTTACATTTCTCTCTAGATGAAGAAGTTATGTTTTTAGTTATCTAATTCGTATGTTACAGTGTATGTGACCATGTAGAGTATTTTTAAATGGGAGTAGTGGTGGTGGAGCCTCCTCATCTGGTGATGATGGGGCAGGACTGTGACGCCCTCCTGGAGCACTGCATGGTGCTCACAGGCCTGGGCCCTGTGACTCGTGTCCATGGAGGCCGGTCCAGCAGAGACTCAGGGCTCAGGTGCATCCAGGCCCTGGGGCTTAGCTTCTCTGTGCCTCACGTGGAGGCTGAGGATAATAGTGCCTCAGGTTGTCGGGTTTTGAGGATATTAAAAAGAAGTCCTGTGTGTCCAGTCCTGGAACTGTGCCAGAAACAAGTGTCGATGTTCGTCCTCACTGTCACCAGGGTCTCTGGACACAGGGTCAGCAGTGAGGAAGGTGTCTGATCTGTGGATCCAGCGTAGGAGGAGGAGGTGTCTGAGGTGCTGTCCTTAGTGAAGGCGGTTTCCGGGGCATGCCCAAGAGGACTAGAGCTGTGAGTGTCCTTGTCGCACTGTAGGCTCTAGCAACATTTTTACCTTCTGCTCTTGCTTGAGCTTCATGAGAACTGGTTTGTGTCAAGCTAAGCTATACTTTTATAGACAGCCTACAAAAGCGTTCACTTTGGTTTTCTTTTTTTTCTAGGGGCCAGTTTATGGCATGAACAGGCTTCCGCCTCAGCAGCACATCTACGGCTACCCACAGCAGATGCACACACCGCCAGTGCAGAGCTCCTCTGCATGCATGTTCTCGCAAGAGATGTACGGCCCCCCGTTGCGTTTTGAGTCTCCTGCAACAGGAATTCTGTCACCCCGGGGCGATGATTACTTTAGCTACAATGTTCAGCAGACAGGCACAAATCCACCTTTGCCACAGCCAGGTTATTTTACGAGGCCTCCAGTTGCAGCGCATGCTTCAAGATCTGCAGAACCTAAGGGTTTAGAATTTGGAAAAGCCAATTTTGTTCAGCCTGTGCCTGGGGAAGGAATGAGGCCGCCTCTGGCAGCACCCACGGATACAACACAGCCGGCTCCTTTCAAATTTAATACTAACTTCAAGTCTAATGATGGTGACTTTACGTTTTCCTCACATCAGGCTGTGGCACAGCCTGCTGCAACGACCTACAATAGTGAAAGCCTCTTGGGTCTGCTGACCTCAGATAAGTGGTGACCATGTAGAGTATTTTTAAATGGGAGTAGTGGTGGTGGAGCCTCCTCATCGGGTTTCAGGACTGTGACGCCTCCTGGAGCACTGCATGGTGCTCACAGGCCTGGGCCCTGTGACTCGTGTCCATGGAGGCCGGTCCAGCAGAGACTCAGGGCTCAGGTGCATCCAGGCCCTGGGGCTTAGCTTCTCTGTGCCTCACGTGGAGGCTGAGGATAATAGTGCCTCAGGTTGTCGGGTTTTGAGGATATTAAAAAGAAGTCCTGTGTGTCCAGTCCTGGAACTGTGCCAGAAACAAGTGTCGATGTTCGTCCTCACTGTCACCAGGGTCTCTGGACACAGGGTCAGCAGTGAGGAAGGTGTCTGATCTGTGGATCCAGCGTAGGAGGAGGAGGTGTCTGAGGTGCTGTCCTTAGTGAAGGCGGTTTCCGGGGCATGCCCAAGAGGACTAGAGCTGTGAGTGTCCTTGTCGCACTGTAGGCTCTAGCAACATTTTTACCTTCTGCTCTTGCTTGAGCTTCATGAGAACTGGTTTGTGTCAAGCTAAGCTATACTTTTATAGACAGCCTACAAAAGCGTTCACTTTGGTTTTCTTTTTTTTCTAGGGGCCAGTTTATGGCATGAACAGGCTTCCGCCTCAGCAGCACATCTACGGCTACCCACAGCAGATGCACACACCGCCAGTGCAGAGCTCCTCTGCATGCATGTTCTCGCAAGAGATGTACGGCCCCCCGTTGCGTTTTGAGTCTCCTGCAACAGGAATTCTGTCACCCCGGGGCGATGATTACTTTAGCTACAATGTTCAGCAGACAGGCACAAATCCACCTTTGCCACAGCCAGGTTATTTTACGAGGCCTCCAGTTGCAGCGCATGCTTCAAGATCTGCAGAACCTAAGGGTTTAGAATTTGGAAAAGCCAATTTTGTTCAGCCTGTGCCTGGGGAAGGAATGAGGCCGCCTCTGGCAGCACCCACGGATACAACACAGCCGGCTCCTTTCAAATTTAATACTAACTTCAAGTCTAATGATGGTGACTTTACGTTTTCCTCACATCAGGCTGTGGCACAGCCTGCTGCAACGACCTACAATAGTGAAAGCCTCTTGGGTCTGCTGACCTCAGATAAGCCTCTGCAGGGAGACAGCTACAGTGGACCCAAACCGGCTCAGACCGTGGGGCCTCGAAATGCGTTCAGTTTTGGAAGCAAAAACATGCCTGGAATTTCATTTACTGAGAACATGGGTACAAACCAGCAAAAGAATTCTAGTTTTCGACGCAGCGATGATATGTTTACTTTCCACAGCCCAGGGAAGTCCGTGTTCGGGGCACCCGCTGCTGAGCCGGCCAGCAGAAGTCACGACGGAGACGGGGGCAGTGCGCAGGGTGACGACGACGACGATGGCCCTCACTTTGAGCCTGTGGTGCCTCTTCCCGATAAGATCGAGGTGAGGACCGGTGAGGAGGATGAGGAGGAGATGTTCTGCAATCGGGCAAAGCTGTATCGCTTTGATGCAGGGTCCCGAGAGTGGAAGGAGCGGGGACTCGGCAACGTGAAGATCCTCAGGCACAAAACCTCGGGAAAGATCCGCCTGCTCATGAGACGTGAGCAAGTGCTGAAGATCTGCGCAAATCACTACATCAGCCCTGATATGGCCCTTGCACCCAACGCCAGCTCAGACAGGTCCTTCGTGTGGTACGCTCTGGACTACGCTGACGAGTCCCCCAAACCAGAGCAGCTGGCTATTAGGTTCAAGACGCCCGAGGAGGCAGCCATCTTCAAGTGCAAGTTTGAAGAGGCCCAGAGCATGTTGAAAGCCTTGGGAGCAAGTGTAGCCACAACCACTGGTCAGGCCACAAGAACAGTAAAAGAGCCCACAGCTCATGACAATAAGGAAGTCGACAAGTCTGATGGCAGAGCCATGAATTTTGAATTTCAGGTTGCAAGGCAAGAAGGGTCCTGGTGGCATTGTAACAACTGCTCACTCAAGAACACAGCAGCTGCTAAGAAGTGTGTGTCCTGCCAGAATTTAAACCCAGGCAGTAAGGGGCTCCTCGGACCACCACCAGCAGAAACAGTCTCCACTCCTAAACCTGGCTCAGAACGTACTCCAGATAGGCCTGCACTGATGACTCCAAAGAAGGAAGGTCACTGGGACTGTGATGTTTGTTTAGTAAGAAATGAACCCATGGTGTCTCGATGCATCGCATGTCAGAATACAAAGCCTACTAGCAGAAGTGGATCTTCATTTGTTCAGCAGCCTACCAATTTGCCCAGGAGATCTTCCTAAGGACAGCTACAGTGGACCCAAACCGGCTCAGACCGTGGGGCCTCGAAATGCGTTCAGTTGGAAGCAAACATGCCTGGAATTTCATTTACTGAGAACATGGGTACAAACCAGCAAAAGAATTCTAGTTTTCGACGCCGCGATGATATGTTTACTTTCCACAGCCCAGGGAAGTCCGTGTTCGGGGCACCCGCTGCTGAGCCGGCCAGCAGAAGTCACGACGGAGGCGGGGGCAGTGCGCAGGGTGACGACGACGACGATGGCCCTCACTTTGAGCCTGTGGTGCCTCTTCCCGATAAGATCGAGGTGAGGACCGGTGAGGAGGATGAGGAGGAGATGTTCTGCAATCGGGCAAAGCTGTATCGCTTTGATGCAGGGTCCCGAGAGTGGAAGGAGCGGGGACTCGGCAACGTGAAGATCCTCAGGCACAAAACCTCGGGAAAGATCCGCCTGCTCATGAGACGTGAGCAAGTGCTGAAGATCTGCGCAAATCACTACATCAGCCCTGATATGGCCCTTGCACCCAACGCCAGCTCAGACAGGTCCTTCGTGTGGTACGCTCTGGACTACGCTGACGAGTCCCCCAAACCAGAGCAGCTGGCTATTAGGTTCAAGACGCCGAGGAGGCAGCCATCTTCAAGTGCAAGTTTGAAGAGGCCCAGAGCATGTTGAAAGCCTTGGGAGCAAGTGTAGCCACAACCACTGGTCAGGCCACAAGAACAGTAAAAGAGCCCACAGCTCATGACAATAAGGAAGTCGACAAGTCTGATGGCAGAGCCATGAATTTTGAATTTCAGGTTGCAAGGCAAGAAGGGTCCTGGTGGCATTGTAACAACTGCTCACTCAAGAACACAGCAGCTGCTAAGAAGTGTGTGTCCTGCCAGAATTTAAACCCAGGCAGTAAGGGGCTCCTCGGACCACCACCAGCAGAAACAGTCTCCACTCCTAAACCTGGCTCAGAACGTACTCCAGATAGGCCTGCACTGATGACTCCAAAGAAGGAAGGTCACTGGGACTGTGATGTTTGTTTAGTAAGAAATGAACCCATGGTGTCTCGATGCATCGCATGTCAGAATACAAAGCCTACTAGCAGAAGTGGATCTTCATTTGTTCAGCAGCCTACCTTTAAATTTGGCCCAGGAGATCTTCCTAAGGCTGCCAGCAGCGATTTCAAATCCATTTTCTCCATAAAGGAAGGACAGTGGGACTGCAGTGTTTGCTTGATACGAAACGAAGGAAGTTCTCTGAAATGTGTGGCTTGTCAGGCTCCACGGAGACAGAGTTCCCCTGCCTCCACTGCCCCGGCACCGGCCTCATTCAAGTTTGGTCCTTCAGAGACAAGCAAGACTCCAAAGGGTGGGCTTGAAGGCATCTTTGCTAAGAAGGAAGGACAGTGGGATTGCAGCTTGTGCTTAGTGAGAAATGAGGCCAGCGTGGCCGAGTGCGTGGCCTGTCAGAAGCCATGTCAGCAGAACCCGCCAGCTACCACTGCTCCAGCACCTGCCTCTTCAGAGGCAAGCAAGGCTCCAAAGAGTGGGCTTGAGGGGCTGTTCTCCAAGAAGGATGGACAGTGGGATTGCAGCGTCTGCCTGGTGCGAAATGAAGGAAGTTCTGCAGAATGTGTGGCCTGTGGTGCCTCTAACCCAACCCAGGGCCCTGCTGGAGAAGCACCTCCCACTTCCCTTGTGGGCTCCGCAAGTGAGGCACGGGACTCCTCTGCACAGATGAAGAGTAACTTTTCAGAAAAAGCCTTTAAGTTTGGCAATGCAGAACAGGGATTTAAATTCGGGCATGTGGATCAGGAAAATGCACCTTCATTTAAATTTCAGAGTCCTTCTAATGCAGACACTAAGTCAGGAAAGGAGGCTTTTAGTTTCTCTGTCCCCAGGTCTGCTGGTGGGTGTAAATTTGGCATTCAGGACCCGGAGGGTCAGGAGAAGACTGAGAGACTCTTGGGAGAGGACGCTGCTGGTCAGAAAGATGGGAGTGCCGTGATCTTTGGTCAGACCGGCAGTACTTTCAGCTTTGCAGAGCTTGCCAAGTCAGATTCAGGCGAAGGAGTTCCGTTTGGCAAACATGATCCAAATTTCAAGGGATTTTCCGGTGCTGGAGAGAAGTTATTCTCGTCACAGAGTAGTAAACTGGCTGGTAAAGCAGATGCTTGTGCTGACCTTGAGAAAGACGACGACGCCTATAAGACTGAGGACAGTGATGACATCCACTTTGAGCCAGTCGTCCAGATGCCTGAGAGAGTGGAGCTGGTCACTGGAGAGGAGGACGAGAAGGTTCTTTACTCTCAGCGGGTAAAGCTGTTTAGGTTTGATGCTGAGATCAGTCAGTGGAAAGAAAGGGGCTTGGGGAACTTAAAAATCCTGAAAAATGAAGTCAATGGCAAACTGAGAATGCTGATGCGGAGAGAGCAGGTGCTGAAGGTTTGTGCCAACCACTGGATCACCACCACCATGCACCTGAAGCCCCTCTCCGGCTCAGACCGGGCCTGGATGTGGTTGGCCAGTGATTTTTCAGATGGCGATGCCAAACTCGAGCAGCTGGCAGCAAAATTCAAGACACCCGAATTGGCTGAAGAATTCAAGCAGAAATTCGAGGAGTGCCAGCGACTTTTGTTAGATATTCCCCTGCAGACTCCCCACAAGCTTGTGGACACTGGCCGGGCCGCCAAGTTAATACAGAGGGCGGAGGAGATGAAGAGTGGGCTCAAAGACTTCAAGACCGTCTTGACTAATGATCAGACAAAAGTCAGTGACGAAGAGAGCAATGACTCGGGAGTGGGCGCTGCCCCGGCTCTTGCCCCCGACGCGAGCGGTGCGCCAAACCCTGAGAGCACTGGGCCCACGCTGGAGTGGGACAGCTGTGACCTTAGGGAGGACGCGCTGGACGACAGCGTGAGCAGCAGCTCTGTGCACGCCTCCCCGCTCGCCAGCAGCCCTGTGAGGAAGAACCTCTTCCGCTTCGGCGAGTCAACCACCGGCTTTAACTTCAGCTTCAAGTCTGCTCTGAGCCCGTCCAAGTCCCCTGCCAAGTTGAATCAGAGTGGGGCCTCAGTGGGCACGGATGAAGACTCTGATGTCACTCAGGAGGAGGAGAGAGACGGACAGCACTTTGAGCCCGTTGTCCCGTTGCCGGATCTAGTCGAGGTGTCCAGTGGTGAGGAAAATGAACAGGTCATTTTTAGTCACAGAGCCAAACTCTACAGGTATGACAAAGATGCTGGTCAGTGGAAAGAAAGAGGCATTGGCGACATAAAGATCTTACAGAATTATGATAACAAGCATGTTCGTATAGTGATGAGAAGGGACCAGGTACTGAAACTTTGTGCCAACCACAGAATAACTCCAGACATGACTTTGCAAAATATGAAAGGGACTGAACGGGTGTGGGTGTGGACTGCATGTGATTTTGCAGATGGAGAAAGGAAAATAGAACATCTAGCTGTTCGTTTTAAACTGCAGGATGTTGCAGACTCATTTAAGAAAATATTTGATGAGGCGAAAATAGCCCAAGAAAAAGATTTTTTGATAACACCCCACGTTGCTCGTTCGACCACTCCTAGGGAGTCACCGTGTGGGAAAATTGCTGTCGCTGTGCTAGAAGAGACCACCAGAGAGCGGACTGATTTGGCTCAGGGTGATGACACTGCAGATGCACCCTCAGAGGTTAGTGGGGTGTCTGGCACGCCCGAACCAACAACAACAAAAGCAGTGGTTTCACCTCCGAAGTTTGTGTTTGGTTCTGAGTCTGTTAAAAGCATTTTTAGCAGCGAAAAGTCAAAACCATTTACATTTGGCAACAGTTCAGCTACTGGATCTTTGTTTGGATTTAGTTTTAATGCACCTTCGAAAAATAATAGTGAGGCCAGCTCAGCAGCCCAGAGTGGATCTGAGAGAAGAGTGGAGCCTGGTGGTCGCCAGGAGTCGCAGAACTGTGATCTCAGACCAGCTTCTGACGGCAGAGTCAGAAACCCTTCTGCTTTACCAAAAGAGCAGCTCTTAACCAGCCACACATTTAAAGCTCCGGAAAAGGGTAAGCCCTTATTCTTTAGATAAGGCTGACTTTGTCTTCTTCCTTCCATCCCTCTTCTCCTTCCTTTCTGAGCAGTGTTTCTGTGGGTTCTCCTCCTCCCTGAATCGATTTGCCTCTGGGTGTTCAGCAGCAGCGTGTGTGCACATGGTTGGATGTCGGCTCCAGGGAGACATGTGTGTCAACTTGGCCAGCCTAGGGCCTCCAGTCCTCACATCATGAGGGTTCACTCAGAGCTGGTGCTTTCAGCGGGTTCATTCTGCAGTTTATTGTCCTCCTGTTCTTGGGTGGTACTGAGATGCTCACATTTTATGTTAGGCCATCTGGCCATCAGTTATCAAACGGGCAAAGGATGAAAACCACAGGATAGGATAGGTGAGAGCCACATCAGTGTAAACAGACGGACTCTGCCTTTTATGTTTTAAAATTACATTCATTTTGATTCTCAGAATATTCAAAAATGAAATACTTTTTTTTTTCCAGGGTTTAATTTTAGCCTTTTTAAATCTAATCCAATGGCTTTTTGGACCAGCACCCCTTTCTCACAGCCTGAGAGCAGAGGTACAGAGCTGGCGCTGGTAGTGCACTGGGGCATCCGCTTGTCAGCAGCTGCTGGTGCTCGGCAGCGTAACCAGCTGTGTGAAATCCAGGGCCTAACGTTGCCGCATGCGTGTGCAAGGCCAGCATGACCCCTGATGCTGCTGTCTGTGCCCAATGTCACGTTTTCTCTCATGTTGTGTTCTGTTGTTTGGAGGTGGATCCATGTGGTCTTTCCCTTGTCTGTTTTGTGTACCATACACTGTTTTTGACTGTGATTCATGAAGACCTGTGTGTTATATAACTGTTACCTGTCGGCCAGCATTCAGACCTGGTGGTGGCAGCGTGTGGACCACAGGGTACAAAGATCCAGTGTCTGGAAGTAGGCCCCACGTGGAAGAGTGGCCCCATGTCCTGGCTGTTCCCTGTGTAGTGGAGGCTTTGCAGCGGGCTTTCTGAGAGACCCTCAGGAGCAGGCTGCGGAGACCAAGACTCCCCTGACCAGCATAGTCATGGCCCAGGTGCCAGACAGCGCAGTGCTCATGTGACCCCCTGTGATTGCTCGGCCCTCACGTTAGAGCCCCCATTCGTGCTACTAACCACAGCAGCTCTTGGCCTGTGTGCTTACAGAGGCATTCTTTAAAAAGTTGTGTGGGCTTTTTCCTGTGAATGGTACATACTGTGCACAGACTCTTTGGGCCCTTGGCGAAGAGCTTGGTCTGGGAGCAGATGCACCGATGAACTGCAGTGGGGCCAAGAGCCCGGTTCTGGCACCAGCCCGAGAACATCTGGTTTCAGAGGGCCTTAGAGGTGGAGGCTTGAGGCTCAGGAGTCTGTCTCACAGTGTCCTCTCCTGGGGCCTGGCCAGGAACTCATGCAGAGTTTCTGAAACAGCAGAGGGTGAAAGGCACTGCAGAAGGGCCTGTTCTCAGCAGCAGCAGCATCTAGTAGAAATAAAGTATGACCTGTGTATGTAATTCAAAATGTCTAGTAGTCACTTTTAAAAATAAAAGGAAACAGGTGAAATAAGACAAGTAGATGAAGTTAATTTTAATAATCTTCTCAGCTTGACCCATTACATCCAGAGTGCCATTTCAGGTTTTTTGTTTTGTTTTGTTTTAAATTTTCACCTCTTTAATTGATCCTTCATTTATTTATTTTCATCCATCTTAATTCTTTGGCCTGTGTGGGCCTCTCATTGCGGCGGCCTCTCTTGTCCCAGAGCACCGGCTCTGGGCGCATGCACTCCAGAGCCCTGGCTCATCACTGGACACACGGATCCAGCTTCTCTGCAGCATATGGGATCCTCCGGTGCCAGGGATCGAACTGGCACCCCTTGCACTGCAAGGCAGACTCTTTACCCACTGGACCACCAGAGAAGCCCCCCATTTCAGTTTCTGATCAGTAAAAAATGAGATGACCCCACCTTTCTTTGGGAGGGCTTCACAGCCCCGGGTGTGTTTTTACAGTCAGAGCGCGCCTCAGTGTGGACTGCTTGCACTTGCAGGGCTCACGGCCACGTGTGGAGAGGCTGCCTTGTTGGGCGGTCCCAGTTAACACCCAGCGTGCTCTGTGACTGCTTTACTCTGTCAGAAGCTCTTCTTTATAGACTGGCATAATGTGTAAAGAATTCCTTTTTTCCCCATCTTTCTGCCTTTTTGTTGTTGATGATGGTGATTTCTCAGCTAATAGAAATTGTCCTAGGTTCTTACAGTATCATTTACCTAGAGGATAACAGGTTCAACTTAATGTTTCCATGGTTGGATATATGAGAAAGGAGATGTATTCGAATCACCTGCCATCCTTGCAGTTAACTTTCCTTGTAGGGTCTCATTGGGCTTGACTTTGCGTTAGTTTTGTATTTATAAATAATACATTGCTCATGATTTCATTTTCTTCAGTTGTTGCAAATGCATGGCTATTTTGCAAAGGCAGTTAGTATGCCAAGTATGGTTGTGGCAGCACTTTTACCTTTCAAATGTATAGCCATCAGTAATATTTTCTTCAGTGATCAGTTAGTGAAAGCAGGATTTCTTTCCTGGTCGTTAGGGTGATTCTGTGTCCACTGAGAGTTCTTATGGAACCTCAGCCTCCTAACTCTCACAGCTACTAGGAGCTGTGTCCACATCAGAATGTATGTGTCTTCATCAGCATGCCGGTTTAGCCTGGAGATTAAGTTCCAGGATTTTAATTTTATTTAGAATATTGGTATTAATTGCCCAACACTTTGCCTTTAGCAGTGTTTCTGATTTGCCTTACAGTGGAAGAGAGGAAAAAACCTGCAGCTCTTCCCTCCAATGACGACATTCTCATCGTGTATGAGCTAACCCCGACCTCCGAGCAAAGAGCTCTTGCAAGCAGACTTCAGCTTCCCCCCACATTCTTCTGCTATAAGAACAGGCCAGACTACGTCAGTGAGGAGGAGGAGGACGGTGAGTCTTCTGTTGCTGTAGAGCATTGTGCTCGTCCCGGTGAGGGGGCCTCCTGGAGCCCACCCCTGCTCTCCGTGCAGGTCCATGTTGACCCTGAATATGTGTGTCAACAGTTGGTGGGTGTCATGGCTGAAAGAGCTACCTTCATGGATTTGCATTCCTTGGGTGACTGCCGTGAACAGGGCAGGCATGTTGAGGGGACAGAACGCAGTTCCCGTTTCCCCAGAGCCTCAGGGGTGGGTGAACCTTGGGGCAGGAACAGGGTCTGAGTGGGAGAGCTCTGTGGCCCTGTCCAGGTTCTCAGGCAGGGGCTTGCATGCTCAGGCTGGTTTGTGTGGGACAGTCGGGCAGTGGTGTAGGGGACTAGGTTGTGGCAGGTGGAGAGAGGAGCAGGCTGGTAAGCCAGAGCAGCTCAGGCAAGGCATTCCGGTGCAGAACTGGCAACACTGGTTGTCAGCTGGATGTAGGAGGGGCGGGAGAGTGGGTGGGAAGTTACAGGGAACTTTCCTAGGTTCCTGGCTGAGAAGTCAGGAATTTACTACAAGTTCTTTTATTTAATATAATAAATTATGCTTTAAGATGAAGATTTTGACACAGCTGTCAAGAAACTTAATGGAAAACTCTATGTGGATGACTCAGAAACTTGTAAACCATTAGAAGAAAATCTAACAGGTATGTGACGTGAAAACTAGTAAGTACAAAGTTTTTTAAGACTATTCTGTTTAAAACTGATCTCCCAGTCTGCTCACTTTTATCATAACCAGTTTTGCCAGGGTGACTTAAAATATTTTAAAATAATATGAAGTGAAAACCCCATGTTCCTGGAGGCGCTAGTTCTCCAGTTTGGGTCTGTGCTCTGTAGGTGGCGTTGTGAGCCACTGTTGTGGAGTTGGCTGGCCCTCATCTACTTGTATCTTGACTTCCTTTTGCTTGTGTTGCATGGAATTTTCAGATAATGAGAAGGAATGTGTTATTGTCTGGGAAAAGAAGCCAACGGTGGAAGAGAAGGCAAAAGCAGATACCCTGAAGCTTCCACCTACATTTTTCTGTGGCGTCTGCAGCGACACGGATGAGGACAATGGAAGTGCGGAAGACTTTCAGTCAGAGCTCCAGAAGGTGCAGGAGGCGCAGGTAAGACTACCACCGGCATTCCTTCTGGCTCAGGCGCCTTTGTTGATGCAATAAACGGGTGTTCTTACCACATGGTAACAGCAAGGTGCATCTGACAAGGGGGTGGGCACCTCGGTCATCTCTGGCCAGAGGAGGAGGAGTTGTGCTCTGCACAGAGGACCAGAAGGGCCCACCTGTCACTGCAGCGTGTGTGCTGGGTTTGCCGAGTTGAGGAGGTGGCATGGATGGTGCAGGTGTTCCTGGAAAGGTCTACTGCTATGCCAAGAACGGGGTCTTTTTGTGCAGTGACAGATTCTGGAGTGGGCAGAGGGAATAGGAAAGTACAGCCTTTGAAACTTAGTTTCCTTGATCTGTGTGCCCGGTTTTTTTTGTCAATAGCTCCATCAGCTGACCATTTTTTTAGTTCAAGTGTAGTCGTTTTAGTTCTTACCAGCACCTTGGTGTCTGAATTTGTGTTCCACAGAAACTAGAAGACCAGGTCCCTGTCTACTCATTGTTTACAGTCTAATACTGACCTAATTGGAATGGTTCCTTGCCCCTCAAGAAATACTTTATTAAAAAATTTTTGGAAAGATGGTCTAATGAAGTAGAGCCCTGGAGTTACAAACGCAGTATTTTATTTAACGGATACATGGGGAGAGGGCAAGACGGCTCAACATCAGCCTGATTTGATTTACTGGCCTTCACCATCTGGCTGACCCTGTGGAGTAGCCTGCTTGCTTTCTCAGCTCTCCGCCTGGGCTGGGCTGGCTCTTCTGTAGGCGTAAGCTTGTTCATCAGTGCTGATGTAGACATCCCTCCCTCTTTGATGCTCAGATAGGTATATGTGTGGAAGTGCTATTTGGAGTTTTGCGTCAGCAGCCTTGCTGTGCTGAGTCTGAAGTGTGTTCCATCCCCCCTGCGTTCCCCTGTCTCGGTGGCCCCTGCCCCTCCGCACTCCCCCATCTCAGTGGCCCAGTCGTTCCCCCCTCTCAGTGGCCGTGCACAGGGTGTGCTGTACTGAGTCTGAAGTGTGTTCCATCCCTTGGCGTTCCCCTGTCTCGGTGGCTGAGCACAGGGTGAGGCTTCTGTTGGTTCCCTCCTCTGACCACGGCTGCTGGAGGCCTCGGTTGTCCACTCAGCGGATACAGTGCGGTCATACTAAGTGGACAGTGCAGTTCAACAGGGCCTCTCTCATATGCAAAACTTAAAGATAATTATTTATTTAATATGTATTTATTTCAGACCTTAAAAACAGAACTGAAAATAACTCAGTGCTAATGCACACACTGAGCTGTGCATTGTTTTCCCACTTGCAGTGCACACAAGACTTGGTATCTTTTGTCAGTGTTTTCTGAACTGTGCTGTTTATAGTGTTGAAATACCTTATTTGACTGACTACTATTGTTACCATTGTTATAACTTAAAATCTTTTTGTAAAATAGCTCAGAACACTTTTAGAATGTTCATTAAGTAGCCGTCCTAGAGGCTGCCGGGAAATACCTTTGGTACAAAAATTAAGTGTGGTAAGTCACTCTAAAGTGGGAAAAAAGTGCTGAAGTGAATTGTGATTTTGGAGCAGAGTGCCCTTTGATACACAGATGAAACACAGACCTGACAGCCATTAACCTAGAAGACCAGGTCCCTGTCTACTCATTGTTTACAGTCTAATACTGACCTATGGGGCTTAAGAAATACTTTATTAAAAAATTTTTGGAAAGATGGTCTAATGAAGTAGAGCCCTGGAGTTACAAACGCAGTATTTTATTTAACGGATACATGGGGAGAGGGCAAGACGGCTCAACATCAGCCTGATTTGATTTACTGGCCTTCACCATCTGGCTGACCCTGTGGAGTAGCCTGCTTGCTTTCTCAGCTCTCCGCCTGGGCTGGGCTGGCTCTTCTGTAGGCGTAAGCTTGTTCATCAGTGCTGATGTAGACATCCCTCCCTCTTTGATGCTCAGATAGGTATATGTGTGGAAGTGCTATTTGGAGTTTTGCGTCAGCAGCCTTGCTGTGCTGAGTCTGAAGTGTGTTCCATCCCCCCTGCGTTCCCCTGTCTCGGTGGCCCCTGCCCCTCCGCACTCCCCCATCTCAGTGGCCCAGTCGTTCCCCCCTCTCAGTGGCCGTGCACAGGGTGTGCTGTACTGAGTCTGAAGTGTGTTCCATCCCTTGGCGTTCCCCTGTCTCGGTGGCTGAGCACAGGGTGAGGCTTCTGTTGGTTCCCTCCTCTGACCACGGCTGCTGGAGGCCTCGGTTGTCCACTCAGCGGATACAGTGCGGTCATACTAAGTGGACAGTGCAGTTCAACAGGGCCTCTCTCATATGCAAAACTTAAAGATAATTATTTATTTAATATGTATTTATTTCAGACCTTAAAAACAGAACTGAAAATAACTCAGTGCTAATGCACACACTGAGCTGTGCATTGTTTTCCCACTTGCAGTGCACACAAGACTTGGTATCTTTTGTCAGTGTTTTCTGAACTGTGCTGTTTATAGTGTTGAAATACCTTATTTGACTGACTACTATTGTTACCATTGTTATAACTTAAAATCTTTTTGTAAAATAGCTCAGAACACTTTTAGAATGTTCATTAAGTAGCCGTCCTAGAGGCTGCCGGGAAATACCTTTGGTACAAAAATTAAGTGTGGTAAGTCACTCTAAAGGTGGGAAAAAAGTGCTGAAGTGAATTGTGATTTTGGAGCAGAGTGCCCTTTGATACACAGATGAAACACAGACCTGACAGCCATTAACCTAGAAGATGTAGTATTGATGGAGATGATGTCCTCTTAGGATGCAGCCTTCCTGCTCGGGACTGCGGGGGCTCTTGAGATGCCCACCCTGGCCTCAAGTGCCCAGGTGCACTGGTTGTCGGTGCCCACCATTGTGTGCTGGCGCTGCTGAGGGTCCAGTGCAGTGCTGAGCAGGGCAGAAGCAGGAGGTTTTCGTTTGTGGCCTTCTTAAGTGGAGGACGTGTTAGGAGCTGAATTATGACACTCCCCTCTCCCAAGTAACGTTTATTATCCCAAAAAGAAGCCCCCTCACCTCCAACAATCACCCCCTCCCCATTTCTGCCATGTTCTCTAGGCTGATGACCACTGATGGACCTTTTACCATCTCTGGTTTGCCTTTCTGACATTTCATAGAAACAGATCATAATAATATGTGGTCCTTGGATCTGGCTTCTTTTGCATGGTAAATTTTTGAGGTATATCCACTTTGTAGCATTGATCTGTATTCCCTTTATGGCCAGGTAGTATTCCAGTGTATGAGTAAACCACAGTTTATTTATTCCTTCATCCGTTAATGGCCATGTGGGTGGCCATTAACCTTTGGGCTATAATGAGTAATACTGCTGTGATAACCTGAATGATTTGACACAAAGAGAATATACCGACTCTTCCTTGTGCTTCATCCACTAAGAAATAGTGACTTTTTAAATTCCCATTAATTTTTCCAGTCTATCATAAGTAGATTCACTTTCTGTATGTATGTGTTTTCCTGTGAGTCCTTACACACACCTAAAGTCTTGCGGTCTCATTGGAGGCAGCATGCAGAGCAGCTCCAGCATCACGAACTCCCTTCTGCTGCCTCAGACCCTTCCCCACCCAGAGCCTTATTTGACTGACTACTATTGTTACCATTGTTATCTTAATCTTTGTAAAATAGCTCAGAACACTTTTAGAATGTTCATTAAGTAGCCGTCCTAGAGGCTGCCGGAAATACCTTTGGTACAAAAATTAAGTGTGGTAAGTCACTCTAAAGTGGGAAAAAAGTGCTGAAGTGAATTGTGATTTTGGAGCAGAGTGCCCTTTGATACACAGATGAAACACAGACCTGACAGCCATTAACCTAGAAGATGTAGTATTGATGGAGATGATGTCCTCTTAGGATGCAGCCTTCCTGCTCGGGACTGCGGGGGCTCTTGAGATGCCCACCCTGGCCTCAAGTGCCCAGGTGCACTGGTTGTCGGTGCCCACCATTGTGTGCTGGCGCTGCTGAGGGTCCAGTGCAGTGCTGAGCAGGGCAGAAGCAGGAGGTTTTCGTTTGTGGCCTTCTTAAGTGGAGGACGTGTTAGGAGCTGAATTATGACACTCCCCTCTCCCAAGTAACGTTTATTATCCCAAAAAGAAGCCCCCTCACCTCCAACAATCACCCCCTCCCCATTTCTGCCATGTTCTCTAGGCTGATGACCACTGATGGACCTTTTACCATCTCTGGTTTGCCTTTCTGACATTTCATAGAAACAGATCATAATAATATGTGGTCCTTGGATCTGGCTTCTTTTGCATGGTAAATTTTTGAGGTATATCCACTTTGTAGCATTGATCTGTATTCCCTTTATGGCCAGGTAGTATTCCAGTGTATGAGTAAACCACAGTTTATTTATTCCTTCATCCGTTAATGGCCATGTGGGTGGCCATTAACCTTTGGGCTATAATGAGTAATACTGCTGTGATAACCTGAATGATTTGACACAAAGAGAATATACCGACTCTTCCTTGTGCTTCATCCACTAAGAAATAGTGACTTTTTAAATTCCCATTAATTTTTCCAGTCTATCATAAGTAGATTCACTTTCTGTATGTATGTGTTTTCCTGTGAGTCCTTACACACACCTAAAGTCTTGCGGTCTCATTGGAGGCAGCATGCAGAGCAGCTCCAGCATCACGAACTCCCTTCTGCTGCTGCTTTCCCTTCAGACCCTTCCCCACCCAGAACCTCTGGCGGCTGCTGACCTGCTTCTCTGGTTCTGTGTTGCTGCCTTTTCCAGACTGGTGTGAATGGAATCATAGAGTTTATAAGCTATGCTACTAGCTTTTCTCGCTCAGCACAGTGCCCCGGAGATGTAGCCTGGTCTCTGTGTGTAGTCTTTCCTTCTTGTCACGGGCTGAACTTCCTGTGCGGTTATACCACTGTTCGTCCATTGTTGTTAGTCCTTGAAGAATGCTTTATTTTGCTCCCTTTCTAGTTTCTTAAAGTGGAAGTTTAAATTAACTGATTTAAGACAGTTTTTCATTTCTAATACACATTTTAAGTTTCCCCTAAAGAGCTGTTGAGCTCTATCCTGCAAGTCTTTATAGGTAGTGGTCTCACTTTCATTCAGTCCAAACTATTTTCCTTGAGATGTTCTTTTTGACGTATGTGTTGGATAGAAGTACGTTTCTTCCAAATATTTGATTTTCCAGACATAATTGCTACTGGTTTCTAGTTTAATTCCATTATTGTCTATGAACATATTTTGAATAGTTTTAGTTCGTGTAATTCTATCAGTTTTTGTTGCATAGACTGTTAGGCAGTGTCCCATCTGCTTCTGTTTTCTGAAACACACTATAGGAATTGGTAATATTTCTTTCTTAAATGTTTGTTAGAATTTGCCACTGAAACCACCTGGGACTAGGCTGTTTTGAGGGGGGGAGGATATTAATTGATGATACATTACCTTTAATAAATTTAGACTGATTCATATTACCTATTTCTTATGTCTCTTTTGGTAAGTTGTGTTTTTTGAGGAATTGATTGGTCTATTTCATCTACATCATCAAAAGGCATGGCGGTGTTCCTGAAGTTGTGAAGGTCATTAAAATCTGTTGTCCATTTAGTGATCATGAATCATTGTCTCATTTCTCGTATTAGTAATTTATGTCATCTGTTTTGTTTTCTTGGTGAGTTGGACTAGAGGTTTATCAAACTTTGAGCTTTTCAAAGAATGAGTTTTTAATTTTGTTAATTTCTTCTCTATTAATTTCCTGATTTATTGATTTCTGCTCTTTTTATAATTTCTTCAGTTCTTCATGCTTTCCCTTTATTTTGCTCTTCTTTCTCTAGTTTCTTAAGGTGAAAGTTCACCAGTTTTAGATCTTTGCAGTGTATGCAGGCAGTATTGTCAAGTTCACCTTCCTTGCTTTGTTGCACTCCACAAATATTGATAAGTTGTCATTTCACTTTTATTTAGTTCCATATATCTATATTTGGCTGCTTCTATTGATCTTTCATTTATTTATTTCCATCTTTATTCTTTGGCACGTGTGGGCCTCCCATTGCAGTGGCCTCTCTCTGCAGAGCACCGGCTCTGGGTGCATGCGCTCCAGAGCTCCAGTTCAGTAGTTGGACACATCGGTCCAGCCGCTCTGCGGCACATGGGATCTGCCCAGGCCAGGGATCAAACCAGCGCCCCTTGCACTGCAAGGCGGTGTCCTTACCCACTGAACCACCAGGGAAGCCCAGTTCAAATATTTTTAATTTGTCCAGAGAGTTTTCAACATGTGTTAGAAGAGTGTTGCTTAATTTCCAGATATTTGGAGATTTTTTTTTTTCCCAGCAATATTTCTGTTAGTGATTTCTTGTTTTAATTCCCATCATGGACTGAGAGTATACTGTATATGATTTTGTTCTTTTGAATTTACTGAGGTTTGTTTTATGGCCCAGAACGTGGTCTTTCTTCGTAAGTATTCCATGTGCACTTGAGAGGAATGTATTCTGCTGCAGTTCAGTGAAGCTTTCTGTAATATTTTTGTTTCTGTTACTGTATTTTTCACTTGTAAATTCCCATTTACAGTTTATATTTGTTTGCCTGACAACTCTATTTTCATTTGTCTTAAGAGTATCTGCCCTTACTTCTTGGAATGCTGTTAGAAGCTTTTCAGAGTTTGTCTAATCATTCAACATATGCATCACTTCATGACATATCCCATCCCCGGATAAAGAGACCTGACTTTCCCGTGGCCTTTTCCGCCTGTGCTGTTGGCAGCTCCAGGACCTTGGACAGCTCTTTGCCCTGGCTGGGATGTGGGTGGTGGTTGAGGGCATGAGAAAATCCACCAGGTTCTCTTCACCCGACTGTTCCTCAGGGCTTGAGAGGCTTTGTTTATGTCTCCTCAGTTATACGGAGTTTACTGTGACTACATCTCCCCTTTTTTAGTAATTGTTTTAGATCTTTGCAGTGTATGCAGGCAGTATTGTCAAGTTCACCTTCCTTGCTTTGTTGCACTCCACAAATATTGATAAGTTGTCATTTCACTTTTATTTAGTTCCATATATCTATATTTGGCTGCTTCTATTGATCTTTCATTTATTTATTTCCATCTTTATTCTTTGGCACGTGTGGGCCTCCCATTGCAGTGGCCTCTCTCTGCAGAGCACCGGCTCTGGGTGCATGCGCTCCAGAGCTCCAGTTCAGTAGTTGGACACATCGGTCCAGCCGCTCTGCGGCACATGGGATCTGCCCAGGCCAGGGATCAAACCAGCGCCCCTTGCACTGCAAGGCGGTGTCCTTACCCACTGAACCACCAGGGAAGCCCAGTTCAAATATTTTTAATTTGTCCAGAGAGTTTTCAACATGTGTTAGAAGAGTGTTGCTTAATTTCCAGATATTTGGAGATTTTTTTTTTTCCCAGCAATATTTCTGTTAGTGATTTCTTGTTTTAATTCCCATCATGGACTGAGAGTATACTGTATATGATTTTGTTCTTTTGAATTTACTGAGGTTTGTTTTATGGCCCAGAACGTGGTCTTTCTTCGTAAGTATTCCATGTGCACTTGAGAGGAATGTATTCTGCTGCAGTTCAGTGAAGCTTTCTGTAATATTTTTGTTTCTGTTACTGTATTTTTCACTTGTAAATTCCCATTTACAGTTTATATTTGTTTGCCTGACAACTCTATTTTCATTTGTCTTAAGAGTATCTGCCCTTACTTCTTGGAATGCTGTTAGAAGCTTTTCAGAGTTTGTCTAATCATTCAACATATGCATCACTTCATGACATATCCCATCCCCGGATAAAGAGACCTGACTTTCCCGTGGCCTTTTCCGCCTGTGCTGTTGGCAGCTCCAGGACCTTGGACAGCTCTTTGCCCTGGCTGGGATGTGGGTGGTGGTTGAGGGCATGAGAAAATCCACCAGGTTCTCTTCACCCGACTGTTCCTCAGGGCTTGAGAGGCTTTGTTTATGTCTCCTCAGTTATACGGAGTTTACTGTGACTACATCTTCAGAGGGGCCATTTCATGGGTCTTGAATAAAAGTGGATTTAGTAAGGCCAGGATTTTCAATGTTACTTTTTCTGTCTCTCCAAGACTTCTTTACACCTGAGGGCCACACCATAGTGAGGGGACAGTCAGAAAATCTCGTCTTTTGCCACTGTCTGCAGCCCTGACTGGAAACCCTCTCCGTTGAGTTCAGTCCTTTCTTGTTTAGACAGGAAGGAAGGAAGCAGGTCAGCGAGGGGGCCCAGGCATGACCCCACTTTTCTCCTCCTTGGCTCAGCAGTCTCCCTGTTCAGCCTCAGGCATTCCTGGAAGCCATCTCTGCCCTGGAGTGGGGTTTCCGAGGAGGTTGTGTCGTTGCGATCTGTGCTCCCAGAGACAGCTCACGATGCAGGGATTGGCCTCATGGGCTAGAAGCAGGCAGCAGGGACAGTGGGCCACAGGACTTGGAGCCCCTGGACCAAGGGCCTGTGTGCTTGGCAGCAGCACCCAGCACTGTGCATGCGGACTCATAGCTCAGCCCCAGCAGGAGCAGTCTGGGGGCAGTTGGCTCAGGCCAGAGCCTCTTCTGGTTCCTGCCGTGGCTCTGGGATCCCGCTAGGCTGGCCCCTGGAAGCCAAGGTGTCCGTGGTCTCATCACCAGACCTGGCTGCCACCTGCATCTCGGCCAGTGCTCCTCGCTGGTGAGCCTTCGCATGCCGTGTCTGGAGGTGCTTGGTCCTGCTTGCTTCCACTTCCCAGCAGCTTCTGCTCACTTTGTCTGTTTCACTGGAGTTCAATTGCAGGTGCTAGAGAGGTTGGAGGGAAGGTGGCGTGGTGGAGAGAAAAGTGTGCTTACTCCATTTTGTCCAGAACTCCAAACTGTTGGTTCCTTCTAAAATAGCTTCTGCACATAGTCCCATCCCCGGATAAAGAGACCTGACTTTCCGTGGCCTTTTCCGCCTGTGCTGTTGGCAGCTCCAGGACCTTGGACAGCTCTTTGCCCTGGCTGGGATGTGGGTGGTGGTTGAGGGCATGAGAAAATCCACCAGGTTCTCTTCACCCGACTGTTCCTCAGGGCTTGAGAGGCTTTGTTTATGTCTCCTCAGTTATACGGAGTTTACTGTGACTACATCTTCAGAGGGGCCATTTCATGGGTCTTGAATAAAAGTGGATTTAGTAAGGCCAGGATTTTCAATGTTACTTTTTCTGTCTCTCCAAGACTTCTTTACACCTGAGGGCCACACCATAGTGAGGGGACAGTCAGAAAATCTCGTCTTTTGCCACTGTCTGCAGCCCTGACTGGAAACCCTCTCCGTTGAGTTCAGTCCTTTCTTGTTTAGACAGGAAGGAAGGAAGCAGGTCAGCGAGGGGGCCCAGGCATGACCCCACTTTTCTCCTCCTTGGCTCAGCAGTCTCCCTGTTCAGCCTCAGGCATTCCTGGAAGCCATCTCTGCCCTGGAGTGGGGTTTCCGAGGAGGTTGTGTCGTTGCGATCTGTGCTCCCAGAGACAGCTCACGATGCAGGGATTGGCCTCATGGGCTAGAAGCAGGCAGCAGGGACAGTGGGCCACAGGACTTGGAGCCCCTGGACCAAGGGCCTGTGTGCTTGGCAGCAGCACCCAGCACTGTGCATGCGGACTCATAGCTCAGCCCCAGCAGGAGCAGTCTGGGGGCAGTTGGCTCAGGCCAGAGCCTCTTCTGGTTCCTGCCGTGGCTCTGGGATCCCGCTAGGCTGGCCCCTGGAAGCCAAGGTGTCCGTGGTCTCATCACCAGACCTGGCTGCCACCTGCATCTCGGCCAGTGCTCCTCGCTGGTGAGCCTTCGCATGCTTCGTGTCTGGAGGTGCTTGGTCCTGCTTGCTTCCACTTCCCAGCAGCTTCTGCTCACTTTGTCTGTTTCACTGGAGTTCAATTGCAGGTGCTAGAGAGGTTGGAGGGAAGGTGGCGTGGTGGAGAGAAAAGTGTGCTTACTCCATTTTGTCCAGAACTCCAAACTGTTGGTTCCTTCTAAAATAGGATACGTGGTCCTTTTTGTCACTCGGTGTTTAATGGCATATTGACTGCTTCTTTCTGCAGAAATCCCCAAACAAGGACATAATTAGCTCGACTAACAGCGTGTGTGCAGGCAGCACTGAGGCAACCATGCCACTTCTGTGTAAATCTGAGGAGGCAGAAGTCAACGCCAGATCCGTTAGTTCACCACCCACTTCTGTAACTGTTGACAAACCTGTGGATCTGTCTACTAGAAAAGAAAATGAGGCAGGTTCTACAAGCCAAGGTGAGTTTGATTTTTGTTTACAGCAGCCCTGTAGACATGAATTACCACATAAGGTACGCCAGTTGTTCTGTGAGGAGACTTACCTGTAGGTCCAGAAACTCGTTTTCTTAACAAATTGTAAGAGATATTTCACTTTTTTTAGAGAACACAGAAAATCTTTATGTAGTTGTTGCCTAAAAGCCTGCCTTTGAGTGAATGTTTCAGATGATATTAGACTGTAAAATGAATCTCTATAGCTATCTATCTGACAGTATAGATCTACATCTCATTTTTTTTTTAATGGTTTTGGGTATGCTTTTGATCTATTATTTGTTGATAATGGTAGCTGTAACCTTGTAAGTTTTCTTCAGAAAAATAACCAGATTATAAATACTCCTCACCCCACCCTACCCCATCAGTAGTATAGCAGGTCCTATCCTTCCCTTTGGGTCCTGGGTAGACTTTACTATTTGACGATATTCGTGAAATGTCAAATTGCTCTTTCCTTTTGCCAGGGAAAGCAGAACAGTCCCATTTGGATTTGGAAGTAGCACAGGGCTGTCATTTGCAGACTTGGCTTCCAGTAACTCTGGGGACTTTGCTTTCGTGGTCTCATCACCAGACCTGGCTGCCACCTGCATCTCGGCCAGTGCTCCTCGCTGGTGAGCCTTCGCATGCTTCGTGTCTGGAGGTGCTTGGTCCTGCTTGCTTCCACTTCCCAGCAGCTTCTGCTCACTTTGTCTGTTTCACTGGAGTTCAATTGCAGGTGCTAGAGAGGTTGGAGGGAAGGTGGCGTGGTGGAGAGAAAAGTGTGCTTACTCCATTTTGTCCAGAACTCCAAACTGTTGGTTCCTTCTAAAATAGGATACGTGGTCCTTTTTGTCACTCGGTGTTTAATGGCATATTGACTGCTTCTTTCTGCAGAAATCCCCAAACAAGGACATAATTAGCTCGACTAACAGCGTGTGTGCAGGCAGCACTGAGGCAACCATGCCACTTCTGTGTAAATCTGAGGAGGCAGAAGTCAACGCCAGATCCGTTAGTTCACCACCCACTTCTGTAACTGTTGACAAACCTGTGGATCTGTCTACTAGAAAAGAAAATGAGGCAGGTTCTACAAGCCAAGGTGAGTTTGATTTTTGTTTACAGCAGCCCTGTAGACATGAATTACCACATAAGGTACGCCAGTTGTTCTGTGAGGAGACTTACCTGTAGGTCCAGAAACTCGTTTTCTTAACAAATTGTAAGAGATATTTCACTTTTTTTAGAGAACACAGAAAATCTTTATGTAGTTGTTGCCTAAAAGCCTGCCTTTGAGTGAATGTTTCAGATGATATTAGACTGTAAAATGAATCTCTATAGCTATCTATCTGACAGTATAGATCTACATCTCATTTTTTTTTTAATGGTTTTGGGTATGCTTTTGATCTATTATTTGTTGATAATGGTAGCTGTAACCTTGTAAGTTTTCTTCAGAAAAATAACCAGATTATAAATACTCCTCACCCCACCCTACCCCATCAGTAGTATAGCAGGTCCTATCCCCTTCCCTTTGGGTCCTGGGTAGACTTTACTATTTGACGTATATTCGGTGAAATGTCAAATTGCTCTTTTCCTTTTGCCAGGGGAAAGCAGAACAGTCCCATTTGGATTTGGAAGTAGCACAGGGCTGTCATTTGCAGACTTGGCTTCCAGTAACTCTGGGGACTTTGCTTTTGGATCCAAAGGTAAGGTCAGAGAGGCGGGGTGGGGACTCTTGTGACAGAGGTGGGCACCCTGGCACCCTGGAGGGTAGGTCCTTCATCACCTGACCATGGCTTCCCCAATCCTGCCCTCCAGGTGTCTAGTGTCTTATTAAAGGAAGGGCTTCTGTTTTACAATTACTTTTGCTACTATTAATGTAACCATAAGAAATTTCTCGGGCTTCCCTGGTGGTCCAGTGGGTAACTGGCGCAGTGCAAGGGGCGCCGGTTCGATCCCTGGCCTGGGAAGATCCCACCTGCCGCGGAGCGGTTGGACAGATGTGTCCAAATACTGAGCTGGAGCTCTGGAGCGCATGTGCCCAGAGCCGGTGCTCTGCGACAACAGAGGCCACTGCAATGGGAGGCCCACACAGGCCAAAGAACAAAGATGGATGAAAATAGATAAATGAAAGACCAGTAGAAGTGGCCCACCCCAAAAAAAAGAAAAAATAAATTTCTCTTGATTCGTTGTAACTCATGGTGCATCTTCCCCTCTCTCCAGTTTTGGAGGAGCTCTGGAACTGGGATACTGTTCTTCAGTTACACAGATGATTGGCTGCTGTTCCAGGATGTGCAGTGTAGCTTTTAAGGAGATGACTCTGCAGTTTCCTATTTTTGCATTATCATTAGTTGCATTTTTTAAATGTAAGAGTTGTGCTCATTTATAACTGGTGAGCTTTTCCACCTTTTCCAGTGGTGTTTCTAGTTTGGGTCCATTTTAGTATCATTTGTAGAAAATCCTTTTCTTTCATTGTTCCAAGTTTAGTGGCATACTGTATTTTCATACGTTTAAAATAACCAGATTATAAATACTCCTCACCCCACCCTACCCCATCAGTAGTATAGCAGGTCCTATCCCTTCCCTTTGGGTCCTGGGTAGACTTTACTATTTGACGATATTCGGTGAAATGTCAAATTGCTCTTTTCCTTTTGCCAGGGGAAAGCAGAACAGTCCCATTTGGATTTGGAAGTAGCACAGGGCTGTCATTTGCAGACTTGGCTTCCAGTAACTCTGGGGACTTTGCTTTTGGATCCAAAGGTAAGGTCAGAGAGGCGGGGTGGGGACTCTTGTGACAGAGGTGGGCACCCTGGCACCCTGGAGGGTAGGTCCTTCATCACCTGACCATGGCTTCCCCAATCCTGCCCTCCAGGTGTCTAGTGTCTTATTAAAGGAAGGGCTTCTGTTTTACAATTACTTTTGCTACTATTAATGTAACCATAAGAAATTTCTCGGGCTTCCCTGGTGGTCCAGTGGGTAACTGGCGCAGTGCAAGGGGCGCCGGTTCGATCCCTGGCCTGGGAAGATCCCACCTGCCGCGGAGCGGTTGGACAGATGTGTCCAAATACTGAGCTGGAGCTCTGGAGCGCATGTGCCCAGAGCCGGTGCTCTGCGACAACAGAGGCCACTGCAATGGGAGGCCCACACAGGCCAAAGAACAAAGATGGATGAAAATAGATAAATGAAAGACCAGTAGAAGTGGCCCCCCCCCCCCCCCCCCAAAAAAAAAGAAAAAATAAATTTCTCTTGATTCGTTGTAACTCATGGTGCATCTTCCCCTCTCTCCAGTTTTGGAGGAGCTCTGGAACTGGGATACTGTTCTTCAGTTACACAGATGATTGGCTGCTGTTCCAGGATGTGCAGTGTAGCTTTTAAGGAGATGACTCTGCAGTTTCCTATTTTTGCATTATCATTAGTTGCATTTTTTAAATGTAAGAGTTGTGCTCATTTATAACTGGTGAGCTTTTCCACCTTTTCCAGTGGTGTTTCTAGTTTGGGTCCATTTTAGTATCATTTGTAGAAAATCCTTTTCTTTCATTGTTCCAAGTTTAGTGGCATACTGTATTTTCATACGTTTAAAATATCTTTCATATAGTGAATTATATTACCACCTGAATTGAACAAGATGCTTCATTTGTGGACTAAATATTATTGAAGATCTATACTTACATGATTAATCCAGAATGCAGTTCTTCCCTCACATGTTTTTTACTTATTTCCTAGTTTATGTCATTTACAGAAACACATAGAAAACTTTAAGAAATTACCTTCATAACTGGTGGAATTCATCGCTTCATGGATGTCAGTTTGCTTTATTTTTTAAAGTAGTAGCTTGAAATCACAGGGTAATAGGTCAGCAAATGTATAGTGGGTAAAATTATTCACCCACTAAAAAGCCAAATAGAAGTTGATGTCTTAGGTTGTTTGATCCTCCGTCAATGTTGTGCGGTAGAGCTGAGGGGAAAGTGACTCCAGTCCTGTGTGGGACACTCGCCTTCAGGCATGTGCTGACCTTCACGCCTTTCTGAGATTATCCACCAAGCTCTTTTTTTCAAACTGCACCTCTTAGTTTGTGTTCTTCGATTGACAAAAATTGGTATTTTATCTTGCCAAAGAAGTAGCTTTTGGTTTTATCAGTTCTCCTTTTGTTTGTTTTTTCGGGTTTTGTCATTATTTTCCTTTAGATTATCATTACTTTTCTTGTATATTGAATGCCTGCTTTGTTTAATTTATATTGTGCACAGAATAATATTTTGAAGCTCTAAATTTCATAGAGTCAATTTCATGTTTTCATGGAGAATTTTCACACTTTTGTAACTTTTTTCAATACTTGATTCGTTGTAACTCATGGTGCATCTTCCCCTCTCTCCAGTTTTGGAGGAGCTCTGGAACTGGGATACTGTTCTTCAGTTACACAGATGATTGGCTGCTGTTCCAGGATGTGCAGTGTAGCTTTTAAGGAGATGACTCTGCAGTTTCCTATTTTTGCATTATCATTAGTTGCATTTTTTAAATGTAAGAGTTGTGCTCATTTATAACTGGTGAGCTTTTCCACCTTTTCCAGTGGTGTTTCTAGTTTGGGTCCATTTTAGTATCATTTGTAGAAAATCCTTTTCTTTCATTGTTCCAAGTTTAGTGGCATACTGTATTTTCATACGTTTAAAATATCTTTCATATAGTGAATTATATTACCACCTGAATTGAACAAGATGCTTCATTTGTGGACTAAATATTATTGAAGATCTATACTTACATGATTAATCCAGAATGCAGTTCTTCCCTCACATGTTTTTTACTTATTTCCTAGTTTATGTCATTTACAGAAACACATAGAAAACTTTAAGAAATTACCTTCATAACTGGTGGAATTCATCGCTTCATGGATGTCAGTTTGCTTTATTTTTTAAAGTAGTAGCTTGAAATCACAGGGTAATAGGTCAGCAAATGTATAGTGGGTAAAATTATTCACCCACTAAAAAGCCAAATAGAAGTTGATGTCTTAGGTTGTTTGATCCTCCGTCAATGTTGTGCGGTAGAGCTGAGGGAACGTGACTCCAGTCCTGTGTGGGACACTCGCCTTCAGGCATGTGCTGACCTTCACGCCTTTCTGAGATTATCCACCAAGCTCTTTTTTTCAAACTGCACCTCTTAGTTTGTGTTCTTCGATTGACAAAAATTGGTATTTTATCTTGCCAAAGAAGTAGCTTTTGGTTTTATCAGTTCTCCTTTTGTTTGTTTTTTCGGGTTTTGTCATTATTTTCCTTTAGATTATCATTACTTTTCTTGTATATTGAATGCCTGCTTTGTTTAATTTATATTGTGCACAGAATAATATTTTGAAGCTCTAAATTTCATAGAGTCAATTTCATGTTTTCATGGAGAATTTTCACACTTTTGTAACTTTTTTCAATACTTTAGCCTTCATTGATTAAGAGCTTATAGGATTTTTTTTTTAAATGTTCGCCAGAATTTTTTTGTTTTTGTTTCACTAGGTTTTAAGCTCAAGAGGAGTCTCCCCCCTCCCCCGCCACCCCCGGCTCTTTTTCTGTGACATGTTATTTCTGTGGTGATTGCTTTTCTTCATCGGTTCATCTTATTTTTCTTTCACTTTCTTTTCTTTTGTTACTTTTTGTCTATTTTCTTCTGAAAGTCATCTTCACAGACAGATCTACCAGTGACTCTTTGTCTTCCGTGTAATATTTCATATGAAAACTAAGAGAAAATAAGGAATAACTGTTTATCTGCTGCTTGCCATATTTCCTTGAGAGTTTGTAATATTTCCATTAAACCCAGAGTGGAAGCTTCCTAGTCACTGTTACGTAGAACACAAGATGCTGTTGGTGTTGATTATTGATGTGCTTATCTTTATACATTTACTGTATAAATTCTTTCTCCTGCCACTTTGGAGCACTGATTCTCAACTCTCAGCTTCATATTAGATTCCTAGGAGCTTTTTAGGGGGGGTGAGGGGTGTTTCGGAACCACTTAGTAGTCAGGTTGGTCTCTCTAGGTGTGGTTGCAGGCACTGGTATTTTTCAGGAACTCTTGTGTACTTTTACTGTGCACCCAGCGTTAAGAACCATTGCTTTAGAGGAATTTTGAGATTTTCCGCCATGCCTCTCAGGGTATTGGGGTAGTAGAAACATTTTTTCTGCTTGGGCGTTCCTCGACCAGTTACTTTCAAACCCCATGCCTGTGTATCACCCACGGCTGTGCTTACTGTGCTTAGGGAGCCCCGCACAGCCTGAGATGGCACTTTTCTTGTTTCAGAGCATTATTCTTACAACTTTTTTTCTTTATCTTTTTTTTCCCTACCCATTAGAGCTGGCTTAGCCAAAGTGTTTTAGACACTTACTTTGTTCTTTCTTCATGGTCCTGAGTTTTGATTGATCTGTGACAATGTTTGCCCTCTCCCAAGTTTTTTGCATCAGATGTAGGATTGTCAGCAAGCGGTAGAGCTGAGAAGTTTGCTTCCTCTAAGATAACGGGAAAGGTACTAATACCTTAGGAGGGAGCTGAGATGCAGAAGCTACCAGCATGTTCAGTCTGTTTTGATTCGTTTGGAAGTAGCAGATTTGGCTTCTTAGAGAACATTCTGAGGCTCTAAAGTTATTTTTTTTCATGTGATAGAATGTTTTATGAAATCAAGTACCCTTAGAACTGAGCTGGGTTTTCATATTTTCAAAGGATGTACTTTGATGAAGAACCAGCTTCATTACTGAAAGTTTTTGTGTAGTTTGGTGTCATGAAGACCTGAGTCATAGACGACCCTGTCTGTACAACCAGGCATAAACATTACTACGTGTCCCATGTCCTCATCACCTGAGCTTAGTAACTTGACAAAAGAATACAATTTTAAGCATTTTTATTAGAAGTATGTCACATCATTGAAAATTAGGTTCCTTCATAAAATAACTGAACAGGAAGATTCAAAGCTTATTAAAACAGATACCGCTGTTTAAATATCCTAATTTATTCATCAGATAAAAATTTCCAGTGGGCAAATACTGGAGCAGCTGTGTTTGGAGCACACTCCAGCAATAGAGTTGGTGAGGACGGAGACGGCAGTGATGAAGAGGTGGTTCACAATGAAGATGTCCATTTTGAACCAATAGTTTCACTTCCAGAGGTAAATATTGTAAGAGTGAAAGCATAATTAATAACCTCATAGTTTAAGTTTAAAACTTTACATGGGCTTGATTTGTAGGGCTGACCTTGTTTGCCTTTCTTTCAGAACATTGACTCATAGTACCAGTTCAGTCTTTTAAGATTAAAATGTCTTTTTTTTTTTTTTAATTACATACAAATGTTATTTGGTAAATTTCTGTGTGAAATTGTTGGGAAGAACTTAATTTTTTTCATGTTTGGTTTTGATAACAATTGAAGGAGCAAAAATTAAAAATCCATCATATTTGCCATGGTCCTTTCAGTAGAAAGCATACTGTACCTTTTCTGGACAAGAATGTTATTTCAGACAAATTTTATAGTTTTAACCTCAATCAGTAGATAAATTTCTCTGGAAGAACAAGCATTTAAACCTCTTCTGTCCTGTAAAATAATGTAATTTCCAAAAAGAGGAAAAATACTAGTAAGTAAGAGGAAAATATTTAATGACAAATCTTTCCTGCCTCATCTAAATCAGTTGTATTTATAACCCTGGAATGTTTTAACTTTTATTTTCAAATTCCATTCATGTCAGTGTGTTAAGGAATTTGGAATTTGTTACGAGTATTTCTTAAGCAGCAGCTATAGGTAACTTGATCTCCTGTCACAGGTGGAAGTCAAATCTGGAGAAGAAGATGAAGATATTTTATTTAAAGAGAGAGCCAAACTTTACAGGTGGGATCGAGAGGCCAGTCAGTGGAAGGAGCGTGGGGTTGGAGACATGAAGATTCTCTGGCACACGATGAAGAACTACTATCGGATCCTGATGAGGAGAGACCAGGTGTTCAAAGTGTGTGCGAACCATGTCACATCATTGAAAATTAGGTTCCTTCATAAAATAACTGAACAGGAAGATTCAAAGCTTATTAAAACAGATACCGCTGTTTAAATATCCTAATTTATTCATCAGATAAAAATTTCCAGTGGGCAAATACTGGAGCAGCTGTGTTTGGAGCACACTCCAGCAATAGAGTTGGTGAGGACGGAGACGGCAGTGATGAAGAGGTGGTTCACAATGAAGATGTCCATTTTGAACCAATAGTTTCACTTCCAGAGGTAAATATTGTAAGAGTGAAAGCATAATTAATAACCTCATAGTTTAAGTTTAAAACTTTACATGGGCTTGATTTGTAGGGCTGACCTTGTTTGCCTTTCTTTCAGAACATTGACTCATAGTACCAGTTCAGTCTTTTAAGATTAAAATGTCTTTTTTTTTTTAATTACATACAAATGTTATTTGGTAAATTTCTGTGTGAAATTGTTGGGAAGAACTTAATTTTTTTCATGTTTGGTTTTGATAACAATTGAAGGAGCAAAAATTAAAAATCCATCATATTTGCCATGGTCCTTTCAGTAGAAAGCATACTGTACCTTTTCTGGACAAGAATGTTATTTCAGACAAATTTTATAGTTTTAACCTCAATCAGTAGATAAATTTCTCTGGAAGAACAAGCATTTAAACCTCTTCTGTCCTGTAAAATAATGTAATTTCCAAAAAGAGGAAAAATACTAGTAAGTAAGAGGAAAATATTTAATGACAAATCTTTCCTGCCTCATCTAAATCAGTTGTATTTATAACCCTGGAATGTTTTAACTTTTATTTTCAAATTCCATTCATGTCAGTGTGTTAAGGAATTTGGAATTTGTTACGAGTATTTCTTAAGCAGCAGCTATAGGTAACTTGATCTCCTGTCACAGGTGGAAGTCAAATCTGGAGAAGAAGATGAAGATATTTTATTTAAAGAGAGAGCCAAACTTTACAGGTGGGATCGAGAGGCCAGTCAGTGGAAGGAGCGTGGGGTTGGAGACATGAAGATTCTCTGGCACACGATGAAGAACTACTATCGGATCCTGATGAGGAGAGACCAGGTGTTCAAAGTGTGTGCGAACCATGTCATCACCAAGACAATGGAACTGAAGCCCTTGAATGTTTCCAATAATGCTTTAGTTTGGACTGCCTCTGATTATGCTGGTGAGTTCTACACTGAAATGCTACTTTCCAGTTTTTAGAATTTGCTAAATTAATAACAATATGTTCAAAACAATTTTTAAGTTATTACTAACACTAAGGTCATTGTGTTTGTTGTCTAAACAGATGGAGAAGCCAAAGTGGAACAGCTTGCAGTGAGATTTAAAACTAAAGAAATGGCCGATAGTTTCAAGAAAAAATTTGAAGAATGTCAACAGAATTTATTGAAGCCCCAGAAAGTTCAGGTATCACTGACAGCAGACTTAACAAAGGAGACCAATCCTGTGGTGTTTTTTGATGTTTGCGCAGATGGTGAGCCCTGGGACGTATAACCATGGAGCTGTTATCAAACATTGTTCCTAAAACTGCCGAGAACTTCAGAGCACTGTGCACTGGAGAGAAGGGCTTTGGTTTCAAGAACTCCATTTTCCACAGAGTGATACCAGAGTTTGTTTGCCAAGTAAGTCTTACCTGTGCATCACAGCAGGCATCTAGACAAGTGCAACGCGCCAGCGTGGAGAAGGGAGTGCTTTTCTTTGTGAATGTCTCTAGGCTTTTCTAGCGTTTCCACCCCAGCTTCTGTTCCTGTTTTCAGCCTAAAACAGATCATATTTCTAATGCTTCAAACCTAAGGAAGCTAAGAGATCTTTTCATTTCTGTCTCCTTCACAGTTGGATTCTCTTAGTTCAAACTACATTCTCAAGAAGCTGAGTATTTAGGACCTACCTACCCTTTGGTGGTTAGTTCTGTATGTATTTTTAACATTTTATTTGGGATTCGTGTTAATTGAAAAAATTTTTTTTCAGGGGGGAGATATCACCAAATATGATGGAACAGGAGGACGGTCCATTTATGGAGATAAATTTGAAGATGAAAATTTTGATGTGAAACATACAGGTTCTGGCTTACTGTCGATGGCCAATCGAGGCCAGAACACCAACAGTTCCCAATTTTTCATAACACTGAAAAAAGCAGAACACTTGGACTTTAAGCATGTGGTCTTTGGGTTTGTTAAAGATGGCATGGATACTGTGAAAAAGATTGAATCATTTGGTTCTCCTGAAGGGTCTGTGAGTCGAAGAATTGTCATCACAGAATGTGGACAGATATAAAATCATTGTTTTTCATAGTAAACTTTACCTATTTAAACAGTTGAATTGATGCCTAGTTATTACTAACACTAAGGTCATTGTGTTTGTTGTCTAAACAGATGGAGAAGCCAAAGTGGAACAGCTTGCAGTGAGATTTAAAACTAAAGAAATGGCCGATAGTTTCAAGAAAAAATTTGAAGAATGTCAACAGAATTTATTGAAGCCCCAGAAAGTTCAGGTATCACTGACAGCAGACTTAACAAAGGAGACCAATCCTGTGGTGTTTTTTGATGTTTGCGCAGATGGTGAGCCCCTGGGACGTATAACCATGGAGTTGTTATCAAACATTGTTCCTAAAACTGCCGAGAACTTCAGAGCACTGTGCACTGGAGAGAAGGGCTTTGGTTTCAAGAACTCCATTTTCCACAGAGTGATACCAGAGTTTGTTTGCCAAGTAAGTCTTACCTGTGCATCACAGCAGGCATCTAGACAAGTGCAACGCGCCAGCGTGGAGAAGGGAGTGCTTTTCTTTGTGAATGTCTCTAGGCTTTTCTAGCGTTTCCACCCCAGCTTCTGTTCCTGTTTTCAGCCTAAAACAGATCATATTTCTAATGCTTCAAACCTAAGGAAGCTAAGAGATCTTTTCATTTCTGTCTCCTTCACAGTTGGATTCTCTTAGTTCAAACTACATTCTCAAGAAGCTGAGTATTTAGGACCTACCTACCCTTTGGTGGTTAGTTCTGTATGTATTTTTAACATTTTATTTGGGATTCGTGTTAATTGAAAAAATTTTTTTTCAGGGGGGAGATATCACCAAATATGATGGAACAGGAGGACGGTCCATTTATGGAGATAAATTTGAAGATGAAAATTTTGATGTGAAACATACAGGTTCTGGCTTACTGTCGATGGCCAATCGAGGCCAGAACACCAACAGTTCCCAATTTTTCATAACACTGAAAAAAGCAGAACACTTGGACTTTAAGCATGTGGTCTTTGGGTTTGTTAAAGATGGCATGGATACTGTGAAAAAGATTGAATCATTTGGTTCTCCTGAAGGGTCTGTGAGTCGAAGAATTGTCATCACAGAATGTGGACAGATATAAAATCATTGTTTTTCATAGTAAACTTTACCTATTTAAACAGTTGAATTGATGCCTAGTTATGACAACCTGGTAATTATGTTCAGCTTTTGAAAATGGACGTTTCCAATGTACAAATGTAACACTGCAGCTTATAGCTGTTGTCACTTTTTAATGTGTTATAATTGACTTGCATGGTGTGAAATAAAAGTTTAAACACTGGTGTATTTCAGGTGTACTTGTGTTTATGTACTCCTGACATATTTGTATTAAAATGGAGTAATACTAATCTTGTTAAAAGCAATAGACCTTCTCAAGTATTGAAAGAATATATGACATATGCAATTTAATTTTAGTTCCTTTTAAGATATTAGACTTCCTGCATGGATATACTTCCTGTTTGAATAAAGGGACCATGACTTGGATGGTTTTTATTTCAGATTTGGACTATACTTGGTAATGTTGACTGTTGGTGCGGTCAGTTATGAACAGAGACTCACTTGTGAACGGGCTGAACCACAGAGGACAGAGACTTAACCCAAGTGCTCTTCTATAAATTCTTGCACCTCCTGTATAGTTAACTTTTAAGCAGAGGACTTTCTGGAAATGTTGTGTAGCTTCCCTTGGCCTTTCAAAGGTATTAAATTAATTTTTACATTCTAAGTAAGTTTGACTATTTAGATTTTAAAAAACAAAACAAAACCTTTCTGTCATCTGTTTCTACTACCTCAGACTGCATTGGTTCTGATAGAACTTGAATTTTTCCTTGCAGTTATTGTGATAAAGTATGAGTATTTTAAAAAGGTCTATACCATGTTCTTTGGTTAAAGATTTGCTTTATACTAGATTGTTGCAGTACCTTTTTCTGGTGAATTTTGTAGCAAAAATAAAGTGACAATTGTTAACAGCCATGATATTTAAAAAATTCATTACTTGTGCATCTAGTTGTTTGTTCATTCTGGAACCAAAGTAAAAAGAATAACTTAAGATTTGCAAACTCACACTGCCACCTAATTTGCAGAGCTCCCCAGGAAAGGACTATCCTCAAGCCGGGGATTTCAGGAGTCGGGGGGGCGCCTGCTCAAGGCTCCGCATGGGGTGGGGGGGCGGTTCGGGGCGCGCCCCAAGGGAAGGCGGGGATCCTGAGGGAAGGCAGGAGCCTGAGGGTTCCGGGATGCGAGGCCTCCGAGGCTCCTGAGCCACTGCAGCTGTGCCCTCAGGTGCGGGGACAAAGGCTCTGGCGGAAACAGACTTCTCCGGGACAAGTGTCAGCTGCTTCCATGGGCTTTGAGCGCATTCGAGAAAGACGCGACCCGAACGGAACGCGCGGCCCTAGGGAAGGAAAGAGATCAAGGATATGCCCCGATCCGCGAACACGTGCCGGCAGCCCAGCCTGGCTGAGCCGCGTGCGAGCCACTCTGTGGGTCGAGCGCTGTTGCTAGGGAAACGCGACTCAGCGTCTGATGGAACGCGGGGAGCGGGCGTGCCATGCGTTACGACGCACGTTTCGCAACCCCGCCCTACCGCGCCGTTGTCAGGGAGACGACGTCGGCCGCGGCCATGGAGCTGAGGGTCGTGAAGCCGCCGGGGCAGGATCTGGTGGTGGAGCGCCTCAAAAGCCGCTATGGCCTGGGGGGCGGCTGCCTGGACGAGGTGAGGCCCCGTCCAGCGTGTCAGCGCGAGCCAGGGCCGCGGGCGACGACAAGATCTTCTGGTCGAAGCGTGGGCCCAAGGCGGGGTCCCTGGTGTCGGCCGCTGCGTGCGTCCGTGTTCGTGCGGGCTCCGGCGGCCACGCGCATCGGAGGGCCTGTGCGCCGCACCGCGGAGTCGCGCGCAGGCGTTCCCCTCGGAGACTAGCTTGCTGGTCGGAACCGCGTCTGTCCCTACGCAGAACGGCGAGGACGAGCCAGTTTCACGCCGCCAGGTGTTGGGGCGCGGCCTGGCGGACCCTCGGGGGCCCGGCGCGCGTGTCGGGCGGCCGGGAACGGGCGCTGCGCGGGGACCGGGGACCGGGCGCCGGGCCTGCCCGGGTCTCTACTCCGTAGCTCTTTTCCAGCCCGGGCGCAGGCGGCCAGACGTGGCGGAGCGGCGGCGGCGGCCTCCCCGCACCCCAGGTAGGGCGGCGGCAGGTGTCCGCACGACTGAGGCATGCGTTCGTTCTCCACCGCCGAAGGTGTAAATAGTACTATGTATTGTCATATGCAGCAGGTGTAAATAGTTTACGCATTCTTGTATGCGTTTAAGGCTTAGAATGCAGAAGTGTTGGGCGCTCGAGGACTTGGCCTGCAGTCTGAGTCCTTCGGTTCCAACCGTAGAACTGAATTATAGGCAGGCACCTTCTCTGCTTACTCCCCGGGGATCGTTGCCGGGGTCACGTGCGGGGATCCCCGGATGAACTCACTCGTGTTCAGGAGCTGGTGGGAGGCCCGTTTGCTGGAAGCTTGCATTAGGGAACACACGGGGGATCTCCCCGGGGCTTTGCGCTCCTCCCTTTAGGAGCTGAGAATGAGAAGTGTCTAACCTCTGTCGTCCCTGTTTACAGAGGACTTCGACATCTACTCCTGTGGAGATAAAGTTGACCCGTCGTTGAGATGTGACTCTGGTGAGAGGATTCGCGGCTCCGCTTCCTTCCGCGGTGCCCTCACGGTGAATTGGCAAGGTACCCTGAGTTCTCCCGGGGGGCCCCCTCCCCAGGCCTGTGGGTTTGCCTTAGTGTGAGAGGGGCGGTCCGCGATTCAGCCTGCTGAGTATTGGGGAAGACTAGGTGAGTGTTCCGAGAATCTAGTAAAAGCACAAACTTAGCGTCCTGTTCACTGACATGATGCAAAGTTACTTACATTGTAGGAGAGAGGGCTGTTCATCCAGGACCCAAAAGAAGACCTCGTTCTCTTTTTCTTTTCATTTTTTCCTTTTCCTTTTTTAAAATAAGGAGCAAGGATAAAAATGACTACAAGTTTATTAGGCAGAAGTCTGTATGGGGTGTCTTGTGTGTGTCTCATGTTGTGGTAAGCACTGAGCTTTAAGTAACAGAGCAAGAGAAGGAACTGAGCCTGGGAGCTAGTACACCGTGTGGTGCTGGGCAGTAAGGGGTCCACAGTTGTGTGGAGGAGGTTTTGCTCTCAGAAAAACAGTGGAAGCTAAGGTGAAATAAAATTCTAAGGTGAATATCATTAATGCCAAGAATATGTGATAGAAAGCAGTGCTAAGGTATGAAAAGTGAGCAGGCATTTTACAATGACGTTAAAGCGTGAAGATGGGGGCATGTACTTGTAGAGAGAAAAAAAGAACGTTGTGCCTAAAATATGTTAGTGTGTGGTGTCTTGGAGCTTGCACTGCTTCGTTTTCTGATTAGCAGTCATGGGGAGCACTTAGAATGCTGTTCAGTTCATAGATGGGCACTTGGGTGCGCTCCTGTTGCCACCTTTGCTGTCACTGCAGTCCCCTTTGCTGCTACAGAGTCACCTGGTTAATCTGGAGTCAGGATGTGGGCGGGGACTTCTCTGGAGGTCCAGTGGTTAAGAATCTGCCTGTGCAATGCAGGGAGCGGGGGCAACTACGAGCCCACATGCTGTGGAGAAACAAAGCTGCACCACAACCAGGAGCTGAGAATGAGAAGTGTCTAACCTCTGTCGTCCCTGTTTACAGAGGACTTCGACATCTACTCCTGTGGAGATAAAGTTGACCCGTCGTTGAGATGTGACTCTGGTGAGAGGATTCGCGGCTCCGCTTCCTTCCGCGGTGCCCTCACGGTGAATTGGCAAGGTACCCTGAGTTCTCCCGGGGCCCCTCCCAGGCCTGTGGGTTTGCCTTAGTGTGAGAGGGGCGGTCCGCGATTCAGCCTGCTGAGTATTGGGAAGACTAGGTGAGTGTTCCGAGAATCTAGTAAAGCACAAACTTAGCGTCCTGTTCACTGACATGATGCAAAGTTACTTACATTGTAGGAGAGAGGGCTGTTCATCCAGGACCCAAAAGAAGACCTCGTTCTCTTTTTCTTTTCATTTTTTCCTTTTCCTTTTTTAAAATAAGGAGCAAGGATAAAAATGACTACAAGTTTATTAGGCAGAAGTCTGTATGGGGTGTCTTGTGTGTGTCTCATGTTGTGGTAAGCACTGAGCTTTAAGTAACAGAGCAAGAGAAGGAACTGAGCCTGGGAGCTAGTACACCGTGTGGTGCTGGGCAGAAAGGGGGTCCACAGTTGTGTGGAGGAGGTTTTGCTCTCAGAAAAACAGTGGAAGCTAAGGTGAAATAAAATTCTAAGGTGAATATCATTAATGCCAAGAATATGTGATAGAAAGCAGTGCTAAGGTATGAAAAGTGAGCAGGCATTTTACAATGACGTTAAAGCGTGAAGATGGGGGCATGTACTTGTAGAGAGAAAAAAAGAACGTTGTGCCTAAAATATGTTAGTGTGTGGTGTCTTGGAGCTTGCACTGCTTCGTTTTCTGATTAGCAGTCATGGGGAGCACTTAGAATGCTGTTCAGTTCATAGATGGGCACTTGGGTGCGCTCCTGTTGCCACCTTTGCTGTCACTGCAGTCCCCTTTGCTGCTACAGAGTCACCTGGTTAATCTGGAGTCAGGATGTGGGCGGGGACTTCTCTGGAGGTCCAGTGGTTAAGAATCTGCCTGTGCAATGCAGGGAGCGTGGGTAGGATCCTGGCTACGCAACTACGAGCCCACATGCTGTGGAGAAACAAAGCTGCACCACAACCAAGACTCCACGCAGCCAAATAAACACATAACTCTTTTTTCAAGAAAGATGTGAACAGGGGGTTTGATTATAGAAGTAGGAAAAAGAAAATTGCTGGAAGTTAATTATAAACTCATGAAGTTACTTTCTTACATTTCACTGGTAGTTTTATCATCTTTAAAGTAAGTGATTTGGGCATGGTTTCAGGTTGGAGGGTTTTGATACTGGACGGTTTTCCCACAGCCACTCGTTGTGGTCTGGTGTGGAATTACAGGCTGGCCCAGCACCTGTGTCTGTTGAGTGCTTGAAAAGGGACTGATGTGAACCAAGGTGTGCTGTAATCTATAAACACTGGGTCTTTAAGATGGATTTAAAAAAACCATAAAGTATCTTATTTTTAATGTTGATTATATGTTAAAATGATAATTTTTCATATATATTGGATTGAATATAATACACTGTTTAAATTCTATGTATAATTCACTGTTAAAATGTTTTTGTTTTCAACATGACTGCTAGAGGGGTTTTTTTCCCCTTCTTTCTTTCTGGCTGTGCGGCATGGCTTATGGGATCTTCGTTCCAAGACCAGGGATTGAAACCCTGGCCCTTGGCAGTGAAAGCACAGAGTCCTAACCATTGGACCCCCAGAGAGTTTCCGAAATTTTTAGATTTATTTATTTTTTTTTATTTTTGGGCGGGGGTCTGGTTGGGGAGGGAGGAGAGCAGGCGGGCCACTTCTACTGGTCTTTCATTTCTCTTTGTTCATCCGTCTTTGTTCTTTGGCTCCTGTGGGCCTCCCATCGCGGTGGCGTCTGTCGGTAGAGCACCGGCTCTGGGCGCATGCACGCCAGAGCTCCGGCTTGGTAATTGGACACATCGGTCCAGCCGCTCCACGGCACGTGGGATCTTCCCAGGCCAGGGATCGAACCAGCGCCCCTTGCACTGCAAGGCGGTGTCCTTACCCACTGGACCACCAGGGGAAGCCCTCCGAAATTTTTAAATGTATTTCCTTTGAACAGCCCTGCTCTGGAAACGCTGATGTTCAGATGATCTTTTTGGAGAAAACACCTGGGATTCTTGCAGTGTGTCCCCATCTGCTGGTTATGTCCCCTGTCAGTCAGTCTGCTCACCTTCAGCATGGGTTCTCTTGGTTGCCACTGCAGTTGGAGACAGGAGAGCTGGTTAGGTCTGTCTCAAGGGAGTGCCAGGCTCAGGAGCGGGAGTGAGACTGGAGTAGAGTGTCTGCAGGGTGCGGGTGAGCGTGTAGAAAGTTCACACAGGTTTTCAGCAGCACAGCTGGTGACTTACAGCTCACTCTTTTGTATTTTAAAAAATATTCACTTGTTGCATTTTTTTCAATTGTTATGTTGCTAATATTTGAAGCAGTCTCTTCTTTAAATATAATAGAAATCTTCCAGAATGCTGTGATAGGTATTTTTAAAGCCTAGATGATGAACTGGATCCTTTTCGAGATGTGAAACAACGGGAGACAGAGGAGTTCATTGGGAATGACTCTAGAGTTAATACCTCCAAAATAAACAAGCAGTCTTTTAAAGAGACAGACAAAGGTAAGAGCAATGCTCATTACAGAGCAGTCATTTACACAGCCGCTCTGTCAAGTAGGGCACATGAAGCCTACCCCATGGTCATAACCCGGTCCTCAAGGTCTGCATTTCTCTGTCCTGGATCATCATAAGCCATGAACTGGCCTCTGCCTTGTTATTGAGCTAAAAGAGAAGAGAAAAATAAATTTCATGATTTCCACACTGTCGAAGCTTATCCAAATGGCTTAATAACCCACTGAATATTTTTATAATTTTTTCAGTTCTTTTCCTACCCATCTTTGTTAGGAAGTAAGATTGTGGTGGTTGTGGTTTAGTCACTGAGTTGAGTCTTAACTCCTTTGTGACCTCATGGACTTTTGCCCACCAAGCTCCTCTGTCCATGTAGTTCTCCGAGCAAGCATACTAGAGTGGGTTGCCATTCCCTTCTCCAGGGGATCTTCCTCATCCAGGATCAAACTCTTGCATTGGCAAGCGAGTTCTTTACCACTGAGCCGCCTGGGAAGTCCTGAAATTGTGGTAGTGGGTGACCAGTCCTTAAACCTTTTGGGAAAATAGGTCCAGTCACATGAGGTCTGGCCTCCTTTGCCCCTGAGCCACCAGTCTCTCTCTGTGTATCTGGTTACATGTGCGTGGTGGATTTTCCCACTGGAAACAACTGAAAATATAAGACCAGGTATAAAAAGTCTTGAGTGTACTTCAAAGTTGATGGAACTGAGGACCATTCAGGCCTGGGGCTGGCTGCTGGGCTGGGAACCTGGAGGGGCCGACAGAGGACACAGGCATCCTTCCCTTGAAGGGTGTTCATGGAGCTGGGAGATGGAAAACATTCCTTTTTAAAAATTCCTATTTTTTATCTTGGCTCTCCCATTTACTCAAAGATGGGAGTACCATGGGAGAGCCCCCCACCCAAGCCCCCTAAAGGCCAATGCAGGTGAAAGCCCTGCCAGCCTGAGCAGAGTGAGTGTTGACGTCCGGTGCAGGGTGAGGCAGGAGGCCCGCCTCCGGTGCTGGGTGCGCATCCCAGGGGGTGCCGGTGGTGAAGAACCCACCTGGCAGAGCAGGAGATGAAAGAGATGCAGCTTCCATTCCTGAGTTGGGAAGATCCCCTGGAGGAGGGCATGCAGTTCACTCCAGTGTTCTTGCCTGAAGAGTCCCATGGACAGAGAAGCCTGGTGGGCTGCAGTCCGTGGCGTCAAAGAGCATCTAACACTTTTCCTATTCCCTAGTCACATGAACTGGCCTCTGCCTTGTTATTGAGCTAAAAGAGAAGAGAAAAATAAATTTCATGATTTCCACACTGTCGAAGCTTATCCAAATGGCTTAATAACCCACTGAATATTTTTATAATTTTTTCAGTTCTTTTCCTACCCATCTTTGTTAGGAAGTAAGATTGTGGTGGTTGTGGTTTAGTCACTGAGTTGAGTCTTAACTCCTTTGTGACCTCATGGACTTTTGCCCACCAAGCTCCTCTGTCCATGTAGTTCTCCGAGCAAGCATACTAGAGTGGGTTGCCATTCCCTTCTCCAGGGGATCTTCCTCATCCAGGATCAAACTCTTGCATTGGCAAGCGAGTTCTTTACCACTGAGCCGCCTGGGAAGTCCTGAAATTGTGGTAGTGGGTGACCAGTCCTTAAACCTTTTGGGAAAATAGGTCCAGTCACATGAGGTCTGGCCTCCTTTGCCCCTGAGCCACCAGTCTCTCTCTGTGTATCTGGTTACATGTGCGTGGTGGATTTTCCCACTGGAAACAACTGAAAATATAAGACCAGGTATAAAAAGTCTTGAGTGTACTTCAAAGTTGATGGAACTGAGGACCATTCAGGCCTGGGGCTGGCTGCTGGGCTGGGAACCTGGAGGGGCCGACAGAGGACACAGGCATCCTTCCCTTGAAGGGTGTTCATGGAGCTGGGAGATGGAAAACATTCCTTTTTAAAAATTCCTATTTTTTATCTTGGCTCTCCCATTTACTCAAAGATGGGAGTACCATGGGAGAGCCCCCCACCCAAGCCCCCTAAAGGCCAATGCAGGTGAAAGCCCTGCCAGCCTGAGCAGAGTGAGTGTTGACGTCCGGTGCAGGGTGAGGCAGGAGGCCCGCCTCCGGTGCTGGGTGCGCATCCCAGGGGGTGCCGGTGGTGAAGAACCCACCTGGCAGAGCAGGAGATGAAAGAGATGCAGCTTCCATTCCTGAGTTGGGAAGATCCCCTGGAGGAGGGCATGCAGTTCACTCCAGTGTTCTTGCCTGAAGAGTCCCATGGACAGAGAAGCCTGGTGGGCTGCAGTCCGTGGCGTCGCAAAGAGCATCTAACACTCACTTTCCCTCGGTATCCCTAGCACAGTTGAACGTGAACATGTATCTGTGATCCTGCAGAGTTGCTGCTGGCTGTGTACCTGCAGGAGCAAGACCGCCTGACCTCTGTGCAGACAGCACAGCTCGGGTGTCCAGGCACAGGATCATGACCCAGGCTAAAGACCTGGAGGCTTGCGAACCTGCTGCTGGCCTTAACACAAGAGCATGTTATTTAATGGAGGAGGTCATGGATATTATATAATTGTATCATTCCTGAATTACAGACATCATGTAAAGTGTAAAAACAGGCAAAACAGTTTTTTAAGTGTAGGTAGTGAAAATGACAGAGCAGTGGAACAGTGAGAAACACTGTTGGGTTAATGGCTCGTTTAGTGTAAGGGAGTGAGTTGGAGTGGTCGTCCATCGTTTGGCCTAGGTGGTTAGCCCACACACTCATTTTTTAAATAGTCCTGAAATTACATAGACGGTACAAAAAGACCACAAAGACTTTCTGGATGGCCTTCGCTAGTTTTCTAAATGTAAACTGTTGCCTGTGTCATTCTTTCTTTATGCATCTAGTACTTGAAGGTTTTTAACAGCACAGTGAGGATATTTAAAACTATACACTAAGGTTTTAATTTAAATTTTGTTCTCTTAGCTATTGCCTGGCCCGCTAATGTGGCCTTGCATTCTTGGAACTGGGCTGACTGCTGTAGTGATGCCAGTGACTCACCTTCCAAGGGCGTCGGCTCCCCCACATCCAGGGCCCCACGCAGGCCGGGCCTGCTGCCCCATCAGGTCAGCCAGATCTACGAGGAGCTGCTCCAGATCCACCAGAAGCTGCAGGTGTGGACTCAGTGCTGCCCTGAGGATGGGGAAGTTGGAGCAGGGGGCGAGGGTTGAGGCCAGGTTGAAGTGCGTGAGGAGGGCGCAGTGAACGAGGCAGCATTTTAGAGAGAGGTGTGCCGGTGGCTCTCAGGAGGCTGAGGTGAAGGGCCAGCCCCACTTTGTGAGGTCACGGCCTTGCCCGTCTGCTGTTCCGCACTGAGGCTTGGAGCAGCTGGGCTTGTGAAGAGTCCCATGGACAGAGAAGCCTGGTGGGCTGCAGTCCGTGGCGTCGCAAAGAGCATCTAACACTCACTTTCCCTCGGTATCCCTAGCACAGTTGAACGTGAACATGTATCTGTGATCCTGCAGAGTTGCTGCTGGCTGTGTACCTGCAGGAGCAAGACCGCCTGACCTCTGTGCAGACAGCACAGCTCGGGTGTCCAGGCACAGGATCATGACCCAGGCTAAAGACCTGGAGGCTTGCGAACCTGCTGCTGGCCTTAACACAAGAGCATGTTATTTAATGGAGGAGGTCATGGATATTATATAATTGTATCATTCCTGAATTACAGACATCATGTAAAGTGTAAAAACAGGCAAAACAGTTTTTTAAGTGTAGGTAGTGAAAATGACAGAGCAGTGGAACAGTGAGAAACACTGTTGGGTTAATGGCTCGTTTAGTGTAAGGGAGTGAGTTGGAGTGGTCGTCCATCGTTTGGCCTAGGTGGTTAGCCCACACACTCATTTTTTAAATAGTCCTGAAATTACATAGACGGTACAAAAAGACCACAAAGACTTTCTGGATGGCCTTCGCTAGTTTTCTAAATGTAAACTGTTGCCTGTGTCATTCTTTCTTTATGCATCTAGTACTTGAAGGTTTTTAACAGCACAGTGAGGATATTTAAAACTATACACTAAGGTTTTAATTTAAATTTTGTTCTCTTAGCTATTGCCTGGCCCGCTAATGTGGCCTTGCATTCTTGGAACTGGGCTGACTGCTGTAGTGATGCCAGTGACTCACCTTCCAAGGGCGTCGGCTCCCCCACATCCAGGGCCCCACGCAGGCCGGGCCTGCTGCCCCATCAGGTCAGCCAGATCTACGAGGAGCTGCTCCAGATCCACCAGAAGCTGCAGGTGTGGACTCAGTGCTGCCCTGAGGATGGGGAAGTTGGAGCAGGGGGCGAGGGTTGAGGCCAGGTTGAAGTGCGTGAGGAGGGCGCAGTGAACGAGGCAGCATTTTAGAGAGAGGTGTGCCGGTGGCTCTCAGGAGGCTGAGGTGAAGGGAGCCCAGCCCCACTTTGTGAGGTCACGGCCTTGCCCGTCTGCTGTTCCGCACTGAGGCTGGGAGCAGCTGGGCTTGTGAGGAGCGGGGAGGCTGGGGAAGGCTGGCCTGACCTGGGGGTGGAGGGGAATGAGGATTCCTGGGCTGCACTGAAGCCTGCTGGCTCAGGCTGGAGAAGGCCTGTGAGGGGAGGAGCGATGGGGAGGCGGGAAGGCCGAGAGTGCCCACATGCTCACCTGGTCTGCGCCCCAGAGGCTTTCCAGCTGCGAGGTGGGGTCTCCAGGTGCCCTGCATGCTGCCCTGGCTGCTGCTGCCCCGGCTGCTGCCACTGCGTCTTCGCTCACCTGCTTCACACTCAGCTAATCTGTCTCTACCCCATTGGTGAGCTTCTGGAAAGGCTGACTCTGCCCTACTCTGCAGTGCGAGACCGCAGCCCAGCAGCAGTTTGCTGAAGAGCTCCAGAAGCGAGAACGTTTCCTGGTCGAGAGGGAAGAGCTGCTTTTCCGACATGAAAGTGCCCTGAATGAAGTGAAAGGCGTCAGAGAGGAGGTCCTCACCAGGTTCCAGATCATGAAGGAGGTGAGCATGTGGCCTCCCGCCTCTGCTTTGGGCCCTGCCTGTCCACGTCTGCATGTCTGTCCATTTTCCCCCTGCCTGTCCACGTCTGCATGCTTGCTCCTTTCCACGGCCCCCCTCCACGTTTTCTCCTGGACCCGTAGAAGGCAGGTGCAGCACCCTCTGGACATCACTCATCTGTAGGCCCGGGATCCCTTCGTGGCTCCTGGAAAACCTGATTGTACGTGTTTGTATCTTATTTATAAGCCAAGCTGGTTCAGGCCGTGCTTTCTCCCACTCACTGGTTCCCAGAGCCTGTGCTGTGGCTCTGGAGTCGGTGTAAGCTGCCTGAGGCTGAGGCCAGGGCTTTATTCAGCCTTTGCTGGATGCTCTGGCTCTTTAACACACCTCGTGCAGTGGCGGGGATGCTGGCTTTAACCTGAGCTCCCATCTCTGCCCCTTGCTCTGCAGCTGTCGTCAGCTCAGGGCTGAGCCCCTTGGCTCATGGGTCCCCCTCTTCCTGTTCCCAGCCCCGAATAGCTGTTTCTGTAGTTAGCAGGTCTCAGGCCTGCCCTGGGGCAAGGCCCCTGGAGAAATGGGGAAACCCAGCCCCTCTAGGACTGCTGCCCAGGTGTTCCCTCCTTTCTGCAGCCCCCTGCTTCTGTTTCACTTTGACTTTCTCCAGGAAGTTGCTTTCTGTGTTTGTGTGCAGCTTGAGTTTTGATCAGTAAGAAGCAGAGTGCAGTGGGCTTGTCCTTCTGGAGGTGGAATCCATGTTAGATGGTTTTACATTTCTTCTGGAGGTGGAAAAGTTGTGCAGTGAGAATGTTAGTCTAGTTTTTAAAACAACTCTTCTATTTGTGGCTGCATCTGAATTATTTAAGGGCATTTAATGTAACACAAAATCTCGTGAAGTTGATCTTTTCCTGAGCTTGGAGTTTTAGCGCTCTCAGCCTCATTTCAGCCTTGATTTTTGCTCTTTGGATTTGCCTGCTACTCATAATAAGCATAAAGCTAACTGCTTTATTTTAATGGAACCTAGAGGATTACCTGGAAGAAGGAAATTAATTCAGTTTCTTGATTTCCTATGGAAACTTGCTTGTTTTGATACATTATGAATAAATTTGAGAGTAAAGGTGAAAGAAACTACATATTCACACTTTAAAATGTGCTCTCATTTAAATATAGTTAGAGGGGAAATTCATTTTAATTGTTTATAAAACTGATTATGGAAAGTCAAATCATTTAGGGCTCAGGAAATTTTATTCTATACTTAAGTTTTCTGAGATGTACAACAGTTTTAGCTAATTATAGCTAATTTATAAGAACAGGAAATTAGTTCTAACTATGGACTGTTTCTTCTACTCCACAAGGCTGATTTAAGCCTTAAATTTTGATTCACAAAGCTATGAATAATTAACTAGGCTCCTGAAAGGATCAGAACTCCTTTATTGTTCCATGATGTCAGATAGGAATTATTTCAGTGAGTTTCTATTGGAGATTTTTCTGAGCAAAACCAGAAAATAGCTTATTGCTAGTTAATTTCTGCAATGTGTTTTGGGTTTTTTTTTTTTTTTTGGACACTTCTATTGGTCTTTGTTCTTTGGCCTGTATGGGCCTCTCATCGCAGTAGCCTCTCTTGTTGTAGAGCACCAGCTCTGGGTGCATGTGCTCCAGAGTGCTGGCTCGGTAGTTGGACACACCGGTCCGGCCACTCTGCGGCACGTGGGATCTTCCCAGGCCAGGGATCAGACCGGCGCCCCTTGCACTGCAAGGCCGTGTCCTTACCCACTGAACCACCAGGGAAGCCCCTGCAATGTGTTTTAATAGGTATTTAACATTCAGGTTTTTTTTTTCTTTACTTTTTACTTTTACAGAGTTTTGTGTTTACAGATAGGTATGATCCCAGAAACATTCACTTTGTTTTTTGTTTATTTATTTATTTATTGTTTTGGGGTAGGGTGGAGTGGGGAGGGAGGGAGAGGAGTGGGCGGGCCACTTCTATTGGTCTTTCATTTGTCTATTTTCATCCATCTTTGTTCTTTGACCCGTGTGGGCCTCCCATCGCGGCGGCCTCTGTTGTCACAGAGCACTGGCTCTGGGTACATGCGCTCCAGAGCTCCGGCTCGGTAATTGGACACATCAGTCCAGCTGCTCCGTGGCACGTGGGATCTTCCCAGGCCAGGGATCGAACTGGCACCCCTTGCACTGCAAGGCGGTGTCCTTACCCACTGGACCACCAGAGAAGCCCGAAACATTCACTTTGAATGCTTTGTTGTTAGGTTGGTTGATCATAAATTATTTGCAACGTTAGCCATTGTGCTTAAATACACTGATTAAAGTCCTTGTGATTCCAGGAGTTGTGGTTTTTATGTATTTTTAAGCACTGTTTGTCTATCTTTGGCAGTGTGGGTCTTCGGTGCTGTGCGGGCTGCTCCCTAGCTGAGGTGAGCAGCGGCCATCCGCTGGTTGGAGCTCACCTCCTCGCCACAGTGGCGACTCTCATTCGAAGCACGAGCTTGAGGGCACAGGCTCGGTCGTCATGACGTGTGGGGTTAGTCTCTCCCTGGCATGTGGGATCTTCCCAGATCTGGGATCGAACCCTTGTCTCCTACAATGGAGATGAATTCTTCACCACTGAGCCACCAGGGAAGCCCCAAGGAGTTGTAGTTTTTAAGTAATTTATGTTCAGTAGCATTAGTGACATGGAATCTCTACTTTTTTTTTTCCTGCTAGCAACATGATGCAGAAGTTGAGCACTTAACTGAAATTCTTAAAGAAAGAAATAAGGAAAGCAAGAGGCTCAGGTCCTCTTTTGATGCATTGAAAGGGTTGAATGATAGCCTAAAGAAACAGGTAAGAACTATTTTATCTGTAATAGGTTATGAGACATTCTTGGAACTGTGTAGATTAACGGATTAAAAGTTGAAGTCTTAGAATGTATTCTGTCCAGAAGAAGTCTTGATTATCTTTATTTGCTAGCTTTAGTATAAAATACTTCAAAAAATAAAGTATTGTTAAGCTCTTGGCTTCTTATCAGTCTGTCCTGATGTTGAGCTGAGATGTTCAACAGTCCAAAATTTTTAACTGATCAAAGGAGTGACTAGGTTACAAACAAGCAAACCTGCTCCCCGAGGAGTTCGAGTGCCGATTCGTAGCTCTGTTCTGTTCTTGTAGGCGAAGGGCCGCGAGAGGGAGCAGAGCGATGGTGGGACTGAACCCCAGCGCTCTAGCAGCTAGGTCCCTGGGAAGGAGCTCCACGGGTTCCTGCAGGTGCTGAGCACAGACTCTGCAAACGTTGGCGCCTGAACTCCTTGGCCAGCTGTGTGTTGATCTCTGCCTCTGATTTCTGTAGTCCCCCTTTGTTACCTTTTCTCTATGGGGTGAAAACCAGCTCCCCCGGTTCTCACTTGATTGTTTCTTTGTCCTCCCTGAACCTTGTGTGCCCTCCCACAGTGAGAGTTGACCTTGACCCAGTTGGTCCCTGGGGAGACTCTTCTTGCCCTCTGGAGAAGAGTTTCTCTGACTGCTAGTGCAGGTGCAGTGTTGCCCACACATGTCTCTGAGGTGACTGTAATCATGATAAGCCTGCCTGTGTTTGCTGCATGTGTGGTGACTGGGGTGCATGTGTGTGTTACTAAGGAGTTGAACTTGTGGATACGCATGGGGAAAGGTTGGACACCTGCAGCAGTGTTCCAAAGAGATGAATTCTTCACCACTGAGCCACCAGGGAAGCCCCAAGGAGTTGTAGTTTTTAAGTAATTTATGTTCAGTAGCATTAGTGACATGGAATCTCTACTTTTTTTTTTCCTGCTAGCAACATGATGCAGAAGTTGAGCACTTAACTGAAATTCTTAAAGAAAGAAATAAGGAAAGCAAGAGGCTCAGGTCCTCTTTTGATGCATTGAAAGGGTTGAATGATAGCCTAAAGAAACAGGTAAGAACTATTTTATCTGTAATAGGTTATGAGACATTCTTGGAACTGTGTAGATTAACGGATTAAAAGTTGAAGTCTTAGAATGTATTCTGTCCAGAAGAAGTCTTGATTATCTTTATTTGCTAGCTTTAGTATAAAATACTTCAAAAAATAAAGTATTGTTAAGCTCTTGGCTTCTTATCAGTCTGTCCTGATGTTGAGCTGAGATGTTCAACAGTCCAAAATTTTTAACTGATCAAAGGAGTGACTAGGTTACAAACAAGCAAACCTGCTCCCCGAGGAGTTCGAGTGCCGATTCGTAGCTCTGTTCTGTTCTTGTAGGCGAAGGGCCGCGAGAGGGAGCAGAGCGATGGTGGGACTGAACCCCAGCGCTCTAGCAGCTAGGTCCCTGGGAAGGGAGCTCCACGGGTTCCTGCAGGTGCTGAGCACAGACTCTGCAAACGTTGGCGCCTGAACTCCTTGGCCAGCTGTGTGTTGATCTCTGCCTCTGATTTCTGTAGTCCCCCTTTGTTACCTTTTCTCTATGGGGTGAAAACCAGCTCCCCCGGTTCTCACTTGATTGTTTCTTTGTCCTCCCTGAACCTTGTGTGCCCTCCCACAGTGAGAGTTGACCTTGACCCAGTTGGTCCCTGGGGAGACTCTTCTTGCCCTCTGGAGAAGAGTTTCTCTGACTGCTAGTGCAGGTGCAGTGTTGCCCACACATGTCTCTGAGGTGACTGTAATCATGATAAGCCTGCCTGTGTTTGCTGCATGTGTGGTGACTGGGGTGCATGTGTGTGTTACTAAGGAGTTGAACTTGTGGATACGCATGGGGAAAGGTTGGACACCTCACAGCAGAGGCAAGGAGGACACAGGGAAGAAGTTCAGCATGGGCGTTCCAGAAGTAGATGATGAGGCAGAGAGGCAGTGTGTGAAGAGACCGTGTCCACAGCTGGTGAAGGGTGCCAGCCTGTGGATTTTAGGAAATTGTGTTAGCCCTAAGCAGGATAATTACTGAGGAAAACCATATTGGCAGTGGTTTTGAGACATGAAAACTTTAGATAAAATCAGGGACAAGTAAGGCACTTTACCTTCAGAGAAGGAGCAGTGAGACTTGGGGAGGAAATATCCTAGACCTTGTTACATGAACGGAAAAGAAAGCCTCCCTTTCATGTTGTGGGGGGGCAGCAAAACCCTGAAGCTAAGCTTGACATGAACAGAAAAGAGAAAGCCTCCATTTCCTGTCGTAGGAGGCCAGCAAAACCTGACAAGGAAAAGGCAACCAGTGGCCCACAAATATAGATGCAAGAATTTTAACATTGGCATATTGAATGCAGAGCTACATAGAAAGTATAACAGAACTCAGTGGGTTTAGTCAAGGAATACAAGGGTCATTTATCTTTTGAAAATTAGCACATTATCTGATAAAAGGAGAAAATCACAATTCCTTGATTTAGAATTCAGCATCAGCTCAAGGCAATAACTAGGAGTAGAAGAGAACTTAATTCTCATAGATTATCTACAAAAAAAGCAACAATCTGCCAGCAGATGCTTCATGAGTGGAAGTTACTGAAATCTTTTCCCTCTGAGATCAGAACAAGGGAGGTGCGCTCGGTTCTTGATTCTGTGGAACTTTGTGGTGACGTCCTGGTTGGTGCAGTAAGGATAGGTCAGTCAGGGTCGGGAAGGAAGAAACGAGAATGGTCCTCTAACGACGTGATTATGCAGAGATGTCAGGTTGGTGTCTAGACAAGTCTGCAGACGGGTGCCTAGAGTTAAACAAGTTCAGGAGCTTCTCTTCAGATGCGGGTTCATCTCAGCAGTGACCAGACTGTGAGTAACCACTGAAGGGCTGTGGGGTAGTGTCAGGAAGCGCTGGCTGTGCAGGCATAAACCTAAGAAAGATTACTCATGCACGGAACACGTGACACACCATGAAAAGCGACTGGAGGTTGGATCGAGGCCAAAGGCTGTGTTGTGTCAGCGGTGGGAAGACCTGACACAGTGAGGAGGGTGCTTCCCTAAGCTCCGCAGACATTCCCTGCGATTCATGCCGAAGTTCCTAGTGTCTGAGTGCTCGCCTATTCATACGGAACAGTTCAGCAGAAAGCTCTGAGAGAGGACCTTTCCTTGGTCAAGTGTGTGAAGTGTTAGGAGACTTGCGCATCTTTCACAGTGAAGTAAGCTGTCTTAGAAACTCTCCGTGTTTTAGGGCCCAGTGCTGGTTTTCGCGGTGATCTGTAGTCATGGATGTTGCCTCTGTTTTGTTGCCTGGCAGCTGTAGCATTCTGAGAAGACTTGAGTGGGAAGTCATCTTGAGGCTTTTACTGAAATGTCTGATGTTTTCCTTAATTCAGCTGAATGAAGTGAGTGAAGAAAACAGGAAGTTGGAGGTTCAGGCCAAAAGAGTTCAAGCTCGCTTGGACAATTTACAGGTGAGGAGCCTGCTCTTCTCTTGAGATACAAGTGAGATCTGAGCTGACCGCCTTGGTCCCGCTTCTGACCCCCTTTCTCGTTATTTCATGAATCCATGGTGTCACAGAGAAAGTACGAGTTCATGACAATACAGAGACTGAAAGGCAATCCCCAGCTCACTCACGAGGTGAAAAGTTTAAAGCAGGAAAAAGTACCAGCTTCAAAACCTTGTAAGGTATGGTATGATGGAAAATTTCTCTGCTCTAAACCCAGGACATCCTTCTCTTTGCTCTTTAATTTCCTTTTTGTTTTTTTTTTTCAATTTTCCAAACATTCTCTTTACTATGAAAGGATTCACCGTAACAATTTCTTTGGAGAAATTGTGCTGTAATGTTTCAGATGTGCTGTTGTTGCAAAAATAGAGTGTTCAGCTGTCAAGGATGTCCATGTCCAGGGCAGTCTGTGGACACGAGTTTTCATACCTCTTGAAAATAAAGCCAAGACTGGACTCCTGGGCTGTGAGGTCAACGTCGGGTTTAGCTCTCAGGGCAGCTGCTGGTTTCTGCAGGGGTCATGTGCTTCACCCCCTGCTGTCAGTGTACGCCTCCTCTGGCTGCTCCCAGTTTTGCCCCCTTGGTGCCTCCCGTCGTCTTCATCATCACCTTTCCAGCGACTGGTGGTGGTCCTGCCCTGCAGACCTGCCTAGGGCCTGCGCTGCCCTCCAGCAGGGCTGCTCCCGCCTGTCCCCATCTCTGCAGACACGGGCCGCGGACAGGGGGCTCAGTGGTCAGCAGAGGTCGTGGTTCACTCCCCACTCCCTTTCTCCTACCATATGGCCTTCCATGGTTTCTTAGAGGCAATGTGGTTGTGAAAAAAAAAATTAAAAATTAAATTAGGAACAGTGGAGATTTATACTCAGGTACTCAAGATGATTGTAGTTTTCACCACAAGTTCCTGTCTGAAGAAAATTGAGGAAGTTAAAAATTCCTCTTATTCAGAATAACATAACTTCATTTTCCTTCACCCGATTCTGTTTTTGTGGATTGCTATCTGCCTAACTATGCCTTTTTTGTTACTTTGCTTTTATATTTCTCTGTCTAAAGTTAGATCTGGCATAGTTCCCTATTTAAAGTACACATGTAATAAATGATGATTTAAAATGATTAAATATAGAAGTCAGTCTAGTTGAAGTTATATATATATATATATATATAATATATATGTGTGTGTGTGTATATATGTTTTTTGTAGCATTTGGTTCTTACTTTCTTCCCATTTGTGTAGGTGCTCAGAGAACAGGGTTTCCAGAAAAAGCTTTTCATATTCTATATATATAATGGTACAGTGTAAAGAAAAACAGCTTTTGAGGGAGGAAGGTAGAAACTTCCATGGTGGAAATTACTCGGCTTTTGAAACCTTTAAATTTGTTAAAATCTATCAGGTATGGTGGTCATGCTCTTGAGTTAAGGCTAATTTTGCTTTTCTCCCTTATCAAACTTTAATTGAATTTCTCTCTCTTGGTAATAAGGTGCAGTTCTTTTGATGTCCATACTGTGGTGGGTTTTCGCCCCTCTCTCAGCCAGCATTTAACGTGTGTCTGATGTTAACCAGAGAGAACTGGTTATTGATTTGGAATTTCTTTCATTTGGAGAAGCTTTGTCATCCAGTGTATGTTTTAGTGTAGCAATTTAGATAAATTACTCTGTAATCACTATAAATAAATTCGAAATTTGCCTTTGAAGTTTTAGGAGGCTGTGAATTGAAAGAGATGTTTGATTTAATTTTTTGCTTATAGGTGCCACTTAATGGACAAGTTTATGAGCTTTTAACTGTCTTCATGGACTGGATTTCAGACCATCACCTAAGCAAACTGAAAAATGAAGAGTCTGGAGTGAATGGTGAGAAGCCACTATCCACATTTGCTTCTCAGAGGAGTGACATTCAGGAGAAGTGCGTGAAGGTTTGTGTCTAATTTGAAATAATATGACTCAGTAGAGACTTGAGGACTGAGAAGAGAAAGCCTGTGGTACATTTCACAACAGGAACAATATTGGAAGTATTTTTGATAGAAAGTTAATATTTTCTGGAAAATTTGTTTCAGTGTTAATCCAGATGAATTCCTATTTATATTTTCATAACATGATGGGACTTCCTTTTTAAAAGATGACCAGAAATTAAAAACCTACCCCCAAAATAGCCAGGTAATTATATGTTAGAGTTGGGTAGGCAATTAGTGATGTGAACAACTCCTGATAATGCATCGTTTTAGGATAAACATCCCTCTAAAATGATTTTAGTTTACTTTTCGTCATGAAAGAGCAAATGGTATTTTTAAGGGACTTCTCGTTAACAAAGAAAACTGACCATTTTCTTAAATTACAGTGTTAATTTGGAAATTGATGTTCATGATTTCCAGTCCGTATAAATTGTCATCAGAGGTTGACAGTTGCTTTCTACAAGAAACACAGTAAAACTCTGCAAAGTGGATGTCTGACGTTGTTTGCTTAAAGATTGCACACAGGCCACAGTTTCACTTTAGGGAATTATTTCCGGTGTGTGTCCTTGTCTAAACAGTTTCTCCTGAATGCCTTTTGTACTGGGGTAGGATAATGGCCCCGGAGATATTCTGAGCCTAAACCTCGGAGCCTGTTGGTGTCGTGTCACTTGGCCAAAGTGCACTAAGGTCACTGATCACAGACCCCCAGGTGGAGATTGACCAGGGTGACCTGTGTGGGTCCAGTAGCCACAAAGCACTTTAGAGCAGACACAGTAAACTGGAGAGCAGGTCGCAGGCTCATGCAGCCTCGCCAGCCGTGGAGGAGGAGGAGGAGGGGGTCGTGACCAGGCCGCCTTCTGCTGACAGCTGGCCAGGGAACCAGACCTTCAGCCCCGGCGTCTTTGTCGTCTTTCTCGTATGAGGATCGTTATTTATTAACCAGCTCTGGATTTACAGCTTTGGCTGAGCCTGATACTTTTAATAGTTTTAATCTGTGGCTCTGGTATGTTGGTTAAGGTAAAATAATGGTAAAACTTACTGATCACCTAGTGTAAAAAGTAACGAGTTAGTGAATTACCTAGCTGAATATACTTGTGGCCAATAGAAGCAGCTATTCACCTCTTTGAGGAGTGGGTACAGCAGGTGACTTGAAAGTAGCCCAGCCTTTCTTGTGTTAGCACGTGCTGTGAGCATCACGCTGATGGCCCCTGGCTAGAGAAGTGAGGCTGGCTGTGAAGGCACTTGTGCCACCAGTGGCTCCACAGGCCACCTGGAGGACTTCTGTCCTGTTTTCTTGTATGTAACAGCACAGGCTGGCGTTAAAGTGCGAAGGTTGATGTGTTTGATGTTGTCCCAAAGGTCTCTGAGACTGTCCCCAGTCTTTCTCATTCTTTTCCCTTTAGCCTGCTCTTCAGGAGTTACTTCCACCATTCTGTCTTCCAGCTCACTTATTCTTCTGCCTCAGTTATTCTACTGTTGATTCCTTCTAGAGTAGTTTGAGTACTCTAGAAATTATTCATCTCTGTTTGCTTATTCTTTATTTCTTCTGTGTCCTTGGTGATTGTTTCTTCCATTTTCTTCATTCTGTTTTCAGGTCTGAGGATCTTTCCTGTATTGGTCTAGTTTCACTTTAGGGAATTATTTCCGGTGTGTGTCCTTGTCTAAACAGTTTCTCCTGAATGCCTTTTGTACTGGGGTAGGATAATGGCCCCGGAGATATTCTGAGCCTAAACCTCGGAGCCTGTTGGTGTCGTGTCACTTGGCCAAAGTGCACTAAGGTCACTGATCACAGACCCCCAGGTGGAGATTGACCAGGGTGACCTGTGTGGGTCCAGTAGCCACAAAGCACTTTAGAGCAGACACAGTAAACTGGAGAGCAGGTCGCAGGCTCATGCAGCCTCGCCAGCCGTGGAGGAGGAGGAGGAGGGGGTCGTGACCAGGCCGCCTTCTGCTGACAGCTGGCCAGGAACCAGACCTTCAGCCCCGGCGTCTTTGTCGTCTTTCTCGTATGAGGATCGTTATTTATTAACCAGCTCTGGATTTACAGCTTTGGCTGAGCCTGATACTTTTAATAGTTTTAATCTGTGGCTCTGGTATGTTGGTTAAGGTAAAATAATGGTAAAACTTACTGATCACCTAGTGTAAAAAGTAACGAGTTAGTGAATTACCTAGCTGAATATACTTGTGGCCAATAGAAGCAGCTATTCACCTCTTTGAGGAGTGGGTACAGCAGGTGACTTGAAAGTAGCCCAGCCTTTCTTGTGTTAGCACGTGCTGTGAGCATCACGCTGATGGCCCCTGGCTAGAGAAGTGAGGCTGGCTGTGAAGGCACTTGTGCCACCAGTGGCTCCACAGGCCACCTGGAGGACTTCTGTCCTGTTTTCTTGTATGTAACAGCACAGGCTGGCGTTAAAGTGCGAAGGTTGATGTGTTTGATGTTGTCCCAAAGGTCTCTGAGACTGTCCCCAGTCTTTCTCATTCTTTTCCCTTTAGCCTGCTCTTCAGGAGTTACTTCCACCATTCTGTCTTCCAGCTCACTTATTCTTCTGCCTCAGTTATTCTACTGTTGATTCCTTCTAGAGTAGTTTGAGTACTCTAGAAATTATTCATCTCTGTTTGCTTATTCTTTATTTCTTCTGTGTCCTTGGTGATTGTTTCTTCCATTTTCTTCATTCTGTTTTCAGGTCTGAGGATCTTTACTGTCATTATTCTGAATTCTTTTTCAGGTGCTTTACTTATTTCCTCATGTATTTGGTCTTGTGAGTTTCTGTCTTGTTCCTTCGTTTGTGCTGTGTTTCTCTATCTTGTCTTTTTTTTTTGCCTCAGCTTCCTCCATTTGGAGTCTCCTTTCCCAGGCTTTACCATTCTATTTCTTCTTCCTTTTGCTTTCTGCCTCAGAAGGAAGGGTCGATTCAGTTTGTGAATCAGGTTTGTGTTGACTTCTTGTGAGGGCTGACCTGTACCTGTGTTCTAGTGGAAGGAGGTGTGTGTGTGTGTCGTCTGAGGGGCAGGGCTGTGTGAGGTGGTATATCTTGGAGTGTCAGTGGGACTTCTGTCTGCTGGTGCTTGTTTCTGTGTTTTTGTCTTGTTTGTTGTTTGTTTGAAGTGTCCTGCAGTAGATGCTGTCAGCAACTGAGTGACAGCCAGGCTTTGTGTACAGGTGTCAGCCTTCATGGAAATTCTCAGAAATTAACACCCCTTGGTGATAGGAGTTCTCTGGCAGTCTGGGATCTTGGGCTCAATGCTCCCATCTCACTAGATCAGGCCCAGTCTTTGAACAGAGAGCTGGGACTCCATACTCTATAAGTCGTTTCTAATGGGTTAAAGCGTATTAAACACACCAGGGCAAAAAGCAAAACATGAATTGAAATGAAAGGTGAGCCCAGATAGATGGTAAATACAAGATCTGACAGGTAACTGCACAAATAATGGGGACATCTACCCACACTTACACATACACAGATATAACCAGTATTCTGAAGGAAAGAGGGTACAGGAGATTGACTTGGTGAGCAAGAGAGAGGGGGGAGGAAAGGAGAAAAGGCAGTGGTGGAAGAGAAGGCAGAAGAATAGATGAGCAGAGATAAATGTATGTGAAAAGATTTATGTATCAGGCATAGCTACAGCAGGGAAAGAAAGGTAGGTGAAACAGTCAAGCAGAAACAAAACAAAATCACCAAAAAAGGAAAGAGGAAAAAAAAAATCTTAAAAAGTTATTCTACTGTTGATTCCTTCTAGAGTAGTTTGAGTACTCTAGAAATTATTCATCTCTGTTTGCTTATTCTTTATTTCTTCTGTGTCCTTGGTGATTGTTTCTTCCATTTTCTTCATTCTGTTTTCAGGTCTGAGGATCTTTACTGTCATTATTCTGAATTCTTTTTCAGGTGCTTTACTTATTTCCTCATGTATTTGGTCTTGTGAGTTTCTGTCTTGTTCCTTCGTTTGTGCTGTGTTTCTCTATCTTGTCTTTTTTTTTTGCCTCAGCTTCCTCCATTTGGAGTCTCCTTTCCCAGGCTTTACCATTCTATTTCTTCTTCCTTTTGCTTTCTGCCTCAGAAGGAAGGGTCGATTCAGTTTGTGAATCAGGTTTGTGTTGACTTCTTGTGAGGGCTGACCTGTACCTGTGTTCTAGTGGAAGGAGGTGTGTGTGTGTGTCGTCTGAGGGGCAGGGCTGTGTGAGGTGGTATATCTTGGAGTGTCAGTGGGACTTCTGTCTGCTGGTGCTTGTTTCTGTGTTTTTGTCTTGTTTGTTGTTTGTTTGAAGTGTCCTGCAGTAGATGCTGTCAGCAACTGAGTGACAGCCAGGCTTTGTGTACAGGTGTCAGCCTTCATGGAAATTCTCAGAAATTAACACCCCTTGGTGATAGGAGTTCTCTGGCAGTCTGGGATCTTGGGCTCAATGCTCCCATCTCACTAGATCAGGCCCAGTCTTTGAACAGAGAGCTGGGACTCCATACTCTATAAGTCGTTTCTAATGGGTTAAAGCGTATTAAACACACCAGGGCAAAAAGCAAAACATGAATTGAAATGAAAGGTGAGCCCAGATAGATGGTAAATACAAGATCTGACAGGTAACTGCACAAATAACGGGACATATACACACACTTACACATACACTGATATAAACAGAGTATTCCAAATAAAAGAGGGTACAGGAGATTGACTTGGTGAGCAAGAGAGAGGGGGGAGGAGGGAAAGGAGAAAAGGCAGTGGTGGAAGAGAAGGCAGAAGAATAGATGAGCAGAGATAAATGTATGTGAAAAGATTTATGTATCAGGCATAGCTACAGCAGGGAAAGAAAGGTAGGTGAAACAGTCAAGCAGAAACAAAACAAAATCACCAAAAAAGGAAAGAGGAAAAAAAAAATCTTAAAAAGATTTTTTGTTTGTTTGTTTTTTAAGAAGAAAAGAAAAAGGATAACCCCACAGTGCCACAAGAGGCTAACTTAGAGGTAGAGATATGTAAAAGGAATAAACAGTGTGATTTAAAAGTGACAGAGGGGCTTCCCTGGTAGTCCAGTGGGTAAGGACACCTCCTTGCAGTGCAAGGGGTGCCGGTTCCATCTCCGACCTGGGAAGAGCCGGCGCTTTGTGATGAGAGAGGCCACTGCGATGGGAGGCCCACACAGGCCAAGGAACAAAAGATGGATGTAAACAAATAAATGAAAGACCAATATAAGTGGCCAAAAAAAATAAATAAATAAATATTTTTTAAAAAAAAATGAAAGAAAACAGTTCTCACGGTTGTCGTTCTTAGTTATGGAGTCTGCCCTGTCGTTGGGTTGGGGTTGGTGTCGTCTGCTGGTTTCCTGGTTGGGAGCCTGTGCCTGTGTTCTGGTTGGTGGAGCTGTGTCTTGTCTCTCTGGGCAGTGTGTTGTCCAGTAGTTGGTGTGAGGGTGTCTGAGTTCAGCGTGACTCTGGCCGCCCCTCAGCTCTGGCAGTGATAGGTGCAGCCGAAGCAGCCCTCTCAGCACAGCCTCACTGCCACCGGCCTCCTCCTCGTCCCTGGAATCTTTGCTGGAGCTTCTGCTCCTTGGTCCCACCCTGAGCTGCAGCTTAGCTTGCTAGATGGGGCTCGTGTGTCTCTCTACTCAGCTCCTGGCCCTATTCTCCGCTCCAGTCGCCTCTCTGGCTCCCTGAGTCCGCCCGCGGCTCCCAGGGGCTGTGCTCACCTCTCTCTGTATCCAGAGCCCCCCCCACCCCCGCCCCCTCCACCAGCAGCTGCACCACCAGGCTTGTGCGCACTTTTCTTGGTTCCCCAGGCCTGCCCTTGGTTAATACATTTTAAAAAACACCTTGTCTCTTACAATATACATTTGTAGAGACCTTGTGTTATGTAAATGGAGTTTTATTACACTTTTTTTAAAAAAGATTTATTTATTTATTTATTTTGGGCGGGGGTCGGGTTGGAGAGGGAGGAGATTGGACAGGCCACTTCTATTGGTCTTTCATTTCTCTATTTTTATCTGTCTTTGTTCTTTGGCTCCTGTGGGCCTCCCATCGCGGTGGCGTCTGTCGTCGCACAGCGCCGGCTCTGGGCGCATGCACTCCAGAGCTCTGGCTCGGTGATTGGACACATCAGTCCAGCCACTCCGCGGCACGTGGGATCTTCCCAGGCCAGGGATCGAACCGGTGCCCCTTGCACTGCAAGGCGGTGTCCTTACCCACTGGACCACCAGGGGAAGCCCCTTATTATACTTTTGAAACCTGCTTTTATCACCTCAGACTATACATGGCAATAAGGAAAGATGTCATTATCATTGTTAATGGCTATACATTTACCATAAGTTTATGCTGTAGTCCATGGGGTCACAGAGTCAAACTGAACCACAACAAAAGATTCCAGAGTGTGTTTACATAGGTCGGTCTTGAAATCCTCCATGTGCTATGCTGGGTGAAGGGACTCCATAGGTGATGTTTCAAGTATGGGTTGCCTTATTGCATTTGATTTTAAAGTGGAGTTATTAGAGAACGCTCCTTTTTTCTTACGGAAAAATAATCTTTGGAAAGTCGTAATTGATTTCAGATGCCTGAAAACCGTGTGTTTCTGTTTCCATGGTTTTATCTTTAGCTTTTGCCTGTGATGACGGAGCAGCTTCAGTGGATGCCCTGGTGAACAACCGCTTCACGAGTCTTCGTGAGGTTCATCTACTGGTCTCTGGGAGCTCGCGAGGGACTTCCACGTTGGTTGTCTGCCACATGCAGCTTAGCTTGCTAGATGGGGCTCGTGTGTCTCTACTCAGCTCCTGGCCCTATTCTCCGCTCCAGTCGCCTCTCTGGCTCCCTGAGTCCGCCCCGGCTCCCAGGGCTGTGCTCACCTCTCTCTGTATCCAGAGCCCCCACCCCGCCCCCTCCACCAGCAGCTGCACCACCAGGCTTGTGCGCACTTTTCTTGGTTCCCCAGGCCTGCCCTTGGTTAATACATTTTAAAAAACACCTTGTCTCTTACAATATACATTTGTAGAGACCTTGTGTTATGTAAATGGAGTTTTATTACACTTTTTTTAAAAAAGATTTATTTATTTATTTATTTTGGGCGGGGGTCGGGTTGGAGAGGGAGGAGATTGGACAGGCCACTTCTATTGGTCTTTCATTTCTCTATTTTTATCTGTCTTTGTTCTTTGGCTCCTGTGGGCCTCCCATCGCGGTGGCGTCTGTCGTCGCACAGCGCCGGCTCTGGGCGCATGCACTCCAGAGCTCTGGCTCGGTGATTGGACACATCAGTCCAGCCACTCCGCGGCACGTGGGATCTTCCCAGGCCAGGGATCGAACCGGTGCCCCTTGCACTGCAAGGCGGTGTCCTTACCCACTGGACCACCAGGGGAAGCCCCTTATTATACTTTTGAAACCTGCTTTTATCACCTCAGACTATACATGGCAATAAGGAAAGATGTCATTATCATTGTTAATGGCTATACATTTACCATAAGTTTATGCTGTAGTCCATGGGGTCACAGAGTCAAACTGAACCACAACAAAAGATTCCAGAGTGTGTTTACATAGGTCGGTCTTGAAATCCTCCATGTGCTATGCTGGGTGAAGGGACTCCATAGGTGATGTTTCAAGTATGGGTTGCCTTATTGCATTTGATTTTAAAGTGGAGTTATTAGAGAACGCTCCTTTTTTCTTACGGAAAAATAATCTTTGGAAAGTCGTAATTGATTTCAGATGCCTGAAAACCGTGTGTTTCTGTTTCCATGGTTTTATCTTTAGCTTTTGCCTGTGATGACGGAGCAGCTTCAGTGGATGCCCCTGGTGAACAACCGGCTTCACGAGTCTTTCGTGAGGTTCATCTACTGGTCTCTGCGGCAGCTCGACGCAGGGACTCAGGTAACCGACGGGAACGTTGTGCTCTGGTCTGCCACATGCAGTTCTGCTCCATCTCAGGCTTCCCTGTGTGTGCTCTTCATGTCCAGGACTTTCTCCTCTTCGCTGTCCTGCTCCTCAGTGCTGAGTCATTGTGAGTTTCAGAATTGTGTAAGAAGGGGTTTCATTGTGTTACATTGAAACCAGCCAGCTGATGTTTGATTATTATGGTTTCTCACACTCTTCTGGATGTAGTAGAAATTGATTTTTTGTGTTTATGTCAGTAACCACGCACTAGCTAGACTGGACTGTGAGTGTTAGGATAAGCTGATCAAAAAGAGCAGGTTACTCCGTCGTCTTTTACAATGAAAGATACGTGTCACCAGGTCATGTAGGGTCATTCTGTCCAAATGTGAGGCGCGTGTGTGGCTGTCGGTGCTGTGAATTGTAGTAGGCTTGTAAACTTGTTTCCCCAGTTGGTATTGATATATGCTGGTACAAGTGTAGTTCAGTTAAAGACAGGGACAAGCAGCACAGTGTGGGGTGGCTTCCTCTTGGTCAGGTGGCACTCAGGAAGTGGGGCTCGGCTGCTCCGTCGGGAGTGATGGCTGCACAGTGGGGCAGTTGAGGCCTAGGAGCAGTGCCTTTGCTGAGGAGGTCCTGGGTGTTCTGCCTTCGTGGTGCAAGGGCATGGGCATGCATGTGTGAGCACGCGCACACATGCACAGGCAGGCACATGGGCATGTGTGTGTGAGTATGCGTATATCTGCACATGCGAGGGCATGGGCACAAATATGTAAGCACGCACACACCTACACGGGCGGGCTCATGGGCACGTGTGTGTGAGCACACACACACCTGCACAGGCAGGCACATGGGCACGTTTGTGTGAGCACACGCATACCTGCACAGGCGGGCGCATGGGCACGCATGTGTGAGCACGTGGACACCTGCATACAGAGTACCACCTGAGTGTGCGGACACCCCTGCGTCTTCCCAGGGAAGGTTACATCAGCCGTCAGGGCTGTGCACGTCACTGTTGACCCGGCTGTCTGTGATGGTTCCTGACAGGTTGGCTGAACTCTCACTTTCAGCCACACAAGGCTGGACTCCACATCGAGGGAGATTCTGTGGGGTCCCTCCCGAGGTCCTTCAAGCGGCCGTCGGCCCCGGTGTAGATGCAGCCCACTCCGTGTGCTCTGGGGCGAGGCTGCCAGCGGAGAAGGCACATTCCCTCTACTTGCCTGCGCATCGCACAACCCTCACCGACAGGGTCTTAGTGCCTTAGTTTTAGCAGTCTTCTGACTGCAGGTACTTTTGTACAAGGTAAGCTCTTCATTTTGAGATCACTGGAGACTCACTTATGGTCCTAAGAAATGAAGGACCCGTTGTGTCCACCCCCAGGGGTGCACATTGTGGAGCTGGGGCACATCACAGTCGCGACGCTGACGGCCACGGTCAGGGGACAACACTGGCCCAGCGCCAAACATCTCCTGTTGCCCTCCTCCCAGACCTCACGTCTTGGAGCAGCCTGAGCCAGAGCGTTCCCAGGGGCCCCTGCCCCACACCACACCCCCGTCAGACCCATGCCGCACGGGGCCTCTGTCAGAGTCGGCATCCTGCATGGACATGCCACTGTCGCTTGCTGGCATGGCCGCGTGCGTTCTGTGGGTTTGACCAATGTGTCAGAGGCTGTGGCTGTCGCTAGAGTATCACTCCATATAATTTGATACAAAAAAGTAATTTGCCCTGAAAATCCTCCGTCTGGATCCGTTTTCTGCCCTGTAGTCTGGTTTTTCTGGAACATCACAGAGCTGAGTCACACGGCCCGTGCCCATTTTACAGTGGCTTCCTGGAGGAAGTCATATGTGTTTAGGGCTCCTCCAGGCCTTTTCCTGGCCGGACAGCTCTTTCTAGCTCTGAGTACTGTTCCACTGTCTAGGCTGCTGTTTGTCCATCACCTGCTGACGGACACGTTGCTTGCTTCCAAGGTTTGGCGACTAAGTAGAGTTGCTGTCACGTCCATGGGCCGGTTTTACCCTGTTTCCATGGTGTAGGGTTATCCCGTTCACCCCGCACATCCACGGGCCAGTTTTGTGGGGATGTAAACTCTCCTCTCCTTGGGGCAAGTATCAGGGAACATGGTCATTGGCTGAGAGGATGCTCTGTTGTTTAAGGAGCTGAGGCCCGTCTCCTGGAGAGGCTGTGCTCTCCGCATCCCCCACCAGTGTGGAGGCTGCCTGTGGCCCCACGTCCTCACCCGCGTTCAGCGTTGTCCGGGTGTGGGTCGTTGACTCCTCCCCATGAGGAGTGTCACCTCGTGGGGTTCACCCTGAGGACATGTGTTGGGCCATGTCTTGTGTCTGCCTGGCCCCTGTGTGTCTCCTTCGCTGAGGTCTCAGGTCATTGTGCATTTTTCATGGGGTTGTGTTCTGTTATTGCGGAGGTTTTAGAGTTCTGTCTGTGTTTGGACACAGATACCCTTTACAGTTTGTCCTAAGAAATGAGCCTGTCCACCCCAGGGGTGCACATTGTGGAGCTGGGGCACATCACAGTCGCGACGCTGACGGCCACGGTCAGGGACAACACTGGCCCAGCGCCAAACATCTCCTGTTGCCCTCCTCCCAGACCTCACGTCTTGGAGCAGCCTGAGCCAGAGCGTTCCCAGGGGCCCCTGCCCCACACCACACCCCCGTCAGACCCATGCCGCACGGGGCCTCTGTCAGAGTCGGCATCCTGCATGGACATGCCACTGTCGCTTGCTGGCATGGCCGCGTGCGTTCTGTGGGTTTGACCAATGTGTCAGAGGCTGTGGCTGTCGCTAGAGTATCACTCCATATAATTTGATACAAAAAAGTAATTTGCCCTGAAAATCCTCCGTCTGGATCCGTTTTCTGCCCTGTAGTCTGGTTTTTCTGGAACATCACAGAGCTGAGTCACACGGCCCGTGCCCATTTTACAGTGGCTTCCTGGAGGAAGTCATATGTGTTTAGGGCTCCTCCAGGCCTTTTCCTGGCCGGACAGCTCTTTCTAGCTCTGAGTACTGTTCCACTGTCTAGGCTGCTGTTTGTCCATCACCTGCTGACGGACACGTTGCTTGCTTCCAAGGTTTGGCGACTAAGTAGAGTTGCTGTCACGTCCATGGGCCGGTTTTACCCTGTTTCCATGGTGTAGGGTTATCCCGTTCACCCCGCACATCCACGGGCCAGTTTTGTGGGGATGTAAACTCTCCTCTCCTTGGGGCAAGTATCAGGGAACATGGTCATTGGCTGAGAGGATGCTCTGTTGTTTAAGGAGCTGAGGCCCGTCTCCTGGAGAGGCTGTGCTCTCCGCATCCCCCACCAGTGTGGAGGCTGCCTGTGGCCCCACGTCCTCACCCGCGTTCAGCGTTGTCCGGGTGTGGGTCGTTGACTCCTCCCCATGAGGAGTGTCACCTCGTGGGGTTCACCCTGAGGACATGTGTTGGGCCATGTCTTGTGTCTGCCTGGCCCCTGTGTGTCTCCTTCGCTGAGGTCTCAGGTCATTGTGCATTTTTCATGGGGTTGTGTTCTGTTATTGCGGAGGTTTTAGAGTTCTGTCTGTGTTTGGACACAGATACCCTTTACAGTTGTCTCCTCCTCCTTGTCTCTGGTGTGCCTCTGCGCTGTCTCGAGGCGCCTTTCCCAGGGCAGGAGTGTTGATTTTAGTCCAGTCCAGCTCGCCCACTGTTTCTCACAGGTGGCGCGGTGGCTGGCATGTCTAAAGGCGGCTGTGCACCCCAGGCGGTGCGGTGTCTTCCTGGAGGTGTGACCCCGTCACCCCGGGTGCCTGTCCTTCCCTGGTCGCCTCCTGCTCGGGGCCTGTTTGTCTGAGATGGAGCCACTCGTGCCTTGCTGCTTCTGTAGCATGGTGTATCGCTCTCTGTCCATTTGCTTTTTGTCTGCGTGTGTCTTCAGAGCGGTTTGTTGTAAATGACTTTTCAGTCCTGCGTATTTTCAGCTCCATTTAATTTTTTTTAGTTAGCTTGCTTTAGCTCAAGAATTTGATTGTAGTGTTTCAGATATCCATTTTCCGACCACGGTAAGTGTACCGAGAGTACGTGTTTTTAACAGCACTCAACCATGATGTCCACGCTGCGGCGGCTGGGCGAAGACATTTTCAGAGGGGTGGTGGCAAAGGGCACTTCGGATGCGGACGCGGAGCCCGCAGGGGAGGGCCGGCCAAGGACAGCCGCCTTCTTCAAGAGCACCAGCTTGCCCCTGAGGTTCGTGTCCACTCTCATCGTCCTCAGAACAGTCACTCAAGGTAAGCCTTCAGGTCATCCCTGTGGACATGTGTTACTCTCTCAGCACCGACTTGTGCGCTGTTTCCTGCTGGGAGCCCAGTCTCTCCAGGAGCTGCTGGGGAGGCCTGTGGTGGTGTCCTCCAGGCCTTCGCTGGCAGGCCTGGGACTGCTAGGGCAGGCTGTGGCTGGCTGGAGCCGGGACCAGGGCGGCCCAGCAGAACGGAGGTCACTTGAACACACTTCTGTTAAACTGCTTCCCATGGCCTTGCAACAGCAGAGCTAAGACGCTGGCGACAGAGACAGTGGCTCTGTCTTGGTCATCGTCTTCCTTGTGGGTGTGGCCCCCAGAGTTACACCGGAGAGGACGGCGGCTGGCGGAGAGGTTATGAGTGAGAAAGGTGGTTTGCCCAGACCAGACGGACCTCACCATGTATCAACTGTCATCACGTTACCCAGGACACAGCGATGTGCATAGCAGGTGACGCGAGTGGGAAGGAGAGAGAAGCAGGAGGGATCAGTGCTTCCTGTCCCCCTCTCTGCAGTCCAGTACTGGGCGCACTGACCGTAGGAGTGGACTTCAACATGGAGGATGAACATGGGAAGGCATGGCAGAAACTGTTAACTCGGTGACTCCCTATGTAAGGTCAGACCGTTGGGCGCTGGCTGAGAGCCATCCTGGCCACCCTGTGCTGTGGTCTGAGTGCAGTCCCACTCAAAATTCACATGGGGACCCGACCCCCATCGAGGTGGTGTGAGGAGACAGGCCTTCAGGGTCCCTCGGCATGGGGGTGGCACCCCAATGACTAGGGTGAAACGACTCTTAACTGTCAGTAATAAGCTGCTGTCATGAGCAAAAAAAGATTCTGTTCATGTGAGCAAAACCAGCCCTATGAGACGTGGCTGCCACTCTGACACGGTGGCTGTGAAACCTCATCCCTGTGAAACGTGGCAGGACGCGAGCACAGGTTGGGTGAGTGTCGGGGGATGGTCAGGTCCAAGAGGACTGCGCTGGAGTTCAGGGGCGGAGGTCAGGGACTCCTGCTCCTCAGCGCACCTGTTAGGGTATGCCCGTGGCAGTGGCAGTGCTGGCTGCTCGCAGGCATCCAGCTGGCCCTGATGCACTCACTGCTCTTGTCCAGAGCCTCCTCACTGCGCGCTGCTACGAAGCTGCCCGGGTTGGTTTCACTCAAGATGACCTGACTTATTAGACGCTGTTGGATTTCTGTTGCTGCTCCTGTTAGCCACGACAGCACTCAGTTCTTGAAGCAGCTGCTCGTCTGTGCACCAGCTCGCAGCTCTTCAGCTTGGAGGTGTGGGCTGCACTCCGCTGGGGGCTTCTGACAGTTCAGCTGACCTCTGTTCCCCTTTCTGTCTGTTCCTCCCAGCGGAGGCGTCACAGGTGGCCCGGGCAGGCCCGTCTCCTGAGCTCTGGGCCTGGCTCCCATTCGGTCTTGATCAAAAGGCAGAGACACTCCTTTTTAGAAAGTTCCATTTTGAAGCAGGGGAGCAGGAGCCTGAACCTGGGAGCTGCCGTTGAGCTGGCGGCGATGCTGCTCCGAGGCGCGGGGCTGTCATCACGCCGGACATGGGCAGCGACGGTGCTTGCAGCGCACACTGCTGAACGCTGTCTTCTTGATGTGGACAGTGCTTCCTGTCCCTCTGCAGTCCAGTACTGGGCGCAGACATGGCATGGCAGAAACTGTTAACTCGGTGACTCCCTATGTAAGGTCAGACCGTTGGGCGCTGGCTGAGAGCCATCCTGGCCACCCTGTGCTGTGGTCTGAGTGCAGTCCCACTCAAAATTCACATGGGGACCCGACCCCCATCGAGGTGGTGTGAGGAGACAGGCCTTCAGGGTCCCTCGGCATGGGGGTGGCACCCCAATGACTAGGGTGAAACGACTCTTAACTGTCAGTAATAAGCTGCTGTCATGAGCAAAAAAAGATTCTGTTCATGTGAGCAAAACCAGCCCTATGAGACGTGGCTGCCACTCTGACACGGTGGCTGTGAAACCTCATCCCTGTGAAACGTGGCAGGACGCGAGCACAGGTTGGGTGAGTGTCGGGGGATGGTCAGGTCCAAGAGGACTGCGCTGGAGTTCAGGGGCGGAGGTCAGGGACTCCTGCTCCTCAGCGCACCTGTTAGGGTATGCCCGTGGCAGTGGCAGTGCTGGCTGCTCGCAGGCATCCAGCTGGCCCTGATGCACTCACTGCTCTTGTCCAGAGCCTCCTCACTGCCCCTGCTCTGAAGCTGCCCGGGTTGGTTTCACTCAAGATGACCTGACTTATTAGACGCTGTTGGATTTCTGTTGCTGCTCCTGTTAGCCACGACAGCACTCAGTTCTTGAAGCAGCTGCTCGTCTGTGCACCAGCTCGCAGCTCTTCAGCTTGGAGGTGTGGGCTGCACTCCGCTGGGGGCTTCTGACAGTTCAGCTGACCTCTGTTCCCCTTTCTGTCTGTTCCTCCCAGCGGAGGCGTCACAGGTGGCCCGGGCAGGCCCGTCTCCTGAGCTCTGGGCCTGGCTCCCATTCGGTCTTGATCAAAAGGCAGAGACACTCCTTTTTAGAAAGTTCCATTTTGAAGCAGGGGAGCAGGAGCCTGAACCTGGGAGCTGCCGTTGAGCTGGCGGCGATGCTGCTCCGAGGCGCGGGGCTGTCATCACGCCGGACATGGGCAGCGACGGTGCTTGCAGCGCACACTGCTGAACGCTGTCTTCTTGATGTGAAGAAAGAACGGTGTTCACTGTTGTTTCAGTGCTAAATAGGAAAAGTCTGAGAGACATGCATTGAGTGGCCATGGTGTGACGCCCTGTCTTTCAGCCGACTTTCTGGCGCAGGCGTTTGACTCGCTGTGTCTGGACCTGCAGGCTGCCGAGGGGAAGAGCCTGTTCCTGGAGCTGCAGGCAGTGCCGGTGGTGCTGAGCCACCTGAAGCTCTCCAGCAGGGGGTTGCTGCCCAGCGTGATGGACAGTCTGCTGCAGATGACTGTGGAGTCCAGTGAGTGAGACGCTGACACGCGGGGCGGAGTGGGGGGGTTCTCGGTGGCTCTCGGTGCGACCAAGCCTCTTGGCAGCTGCCTGGTGTGCTGCTCGTGCTGTGTCAGTGTTGCCAGCAGCAGCGCTGAGATGTCCAGGTCCTCACTGTGTCCACATGCCCACCAGCTCGCTGTTGCCAAGGCCCTCAGCGTGCGGTCTTGCCCGTCCTCCAGCCTCTCCTCTGTCCCTTGGGTCTGTCATCTGGCAGAAGAGCATGTCCTCCCACCTGCAGGGCATGTGGGGACCCGGCTGCATCCTGTGAGGCCCCTCGGCCTCCCTGCCCTCCCACTGCACACCGCGCCTCTGACCCTTGTGTGCAGGAAGCGTTGTAAGGTTTCCCTCGGTGGTCACCCCAGCCCAAGCAGCTCTCACTGGTGCGGCTCCTCCTTAGCCCAGACGCAGGTGGAGATGCCCATCCAGCACTCCAATGGCCCTTGCCTGCCTTGTTCTCCATGCCCAGGGACACTCTCGATGCGTGGGAAGCACTGTTGAGCTTTGGTGATTCTTTCCGCTCTTGGTTAGTCCTCTTCCCTGTGAGGCACTTCTGATTATGTCTTACCATATGGAGCCACATGGAAATCACAGCCAGGAAACCCGTGCTCTGTGTGAAAGCCAGTGAGCAAGGGTGGGTTCCTGGTGGCCATTGCCCCACAGGGTGGTTCCTCCAACCTCTCAGGATGCTGCCTGTGGGCCCCTGTTCCCTGCAGTGCCCCTGTAAGGAGGCCCTGGGGAGAGCCAGGGCCTCAAGGGTCAGCTGGCTTTCCCGGGACCCGCGGCTGGGCTGAGGCCGAGCTCAGGCTTGAGCCCGGGACTGTGGGTCGAGAGCCACTCTGCCACACATTCCACCTGGGCTGCTTCCTCCTGCCCAAGAAGGAAGCCCTCTCTGACAGAGGTCGCCAGTTGTCACTGTTGAGGCTGGACTGGACTACCCACTGGTGTCTACCCACCAAGAGGGTGACTGCGAGGTTGTGGCTCCTGACTGATGTCGGATGTACAGCGGAGAGTGCAGGTTTAGTAACCGAGACATGGAGACTCAGGTTACTTGTTGAAGTGGGTGCATTTCCAGCGAGTTTCACAGGATGTTTTTAAATGAGGAAAACAAAAATCCCATCCAGTTTGTCCATCTGAGACAAAGCTGTGTGTGTCTGACAGAGGATGTCAGCGTGCAGCCAGCGTCCTCATGGATGAAGTTCTGAAGCGGCCCACGGCCCACGCGGGAGACCGTGTCTGGTTTCTCCAGCCCGGTGCCGCTGGGAGCCACGCCGATTGAGTGATGGGGACCGGCCAGACCAGAGGTGGTGGAGCTTTGATGGTAGCTGACTGAGGCATGTGTACTTATTGGATGTATTTTCCACTTTTAAAGTAAGCCCAGTGCCTGATGCTGGCGGACAGGTAGGTGGAGGCATAAATGAATCATAGATCAAAACCCAGCAGATAGGGCTTCTCTGGTGGTCCAGTGGGTAAAGAGTCCGCCTTGCAGTGCAAGGGACGCCGGTTTGATCCCTGGCCCAGGAAGATTCCACATGCTGTGGAGCGACTGGACCGGTGTGGCCAATTATGAGCCAGTGCTCTGGAATGCATGCACCCAGAGCCGGTGGTCTGTGACGAGAGGGCCCGCTGCGATGGGAGGCCCACACAGGCCAAAGAATAAAGATGGATGAAAATAAATAAATAAAAAAACCAATAAAGGAGGCCAAAATTAAAAAAAAAAATCAGCAAATACTTCTCTACTATTAATTTTATGTTTTGTTTTTTTAGATTTAAGTTGGGAAACTCATTTCACTGCATTGTTGTTGTTTAGTCTCTCAGTTGTGTCCTACTCTTTGCAACCCCATGAACTGTAGCCCACCTTGTTCCTTTTCCCATGGGATTTCCCAGGAGAGAATACTGCAGTGAGCAGCCACTCCAGTCTCCAGGGGGTCTTCCCGACCCAGGGATTGAGCCCACATCTCCTGCGTTACAGGCAGACTCTTCATTGCTGAGCCACCTGAATGCCCTCTTTTCATCATAGAACTTTTTAAGTTCAGATGAAGAGTTGTTGTCCTGCTGAGCGAGGCCTCCCTGGAAGCCATCTGGAGCTCTGGGCCCAAGGGCCCAGGAGGAGCTGCTGGCTGAGCTGTGGCTGGCAGTGTCTACTGGGTCCTTGCAGAAACAGCCCGAGCAGATAGGTGGTAACTCAGCGGTGGTTCTCATCTGTTAGATCCCAGAGTAATTTAAAACAGTAGGCATGTTGCTGTATGTTTGTCGTATTTGCTTTTCTGGTGTTTTTAGTAGCACTGTAAAATGGCCAGCTGAGACCCATTGTTGTAACTTAAAAAGTTGATGTGAGCCAGTAGCATTTCCAGCAGAGCTTGGAGGGGCTCAGGCAGGGGCTTCTGTGAACTGGACATAGAAGCATAGCAAGACCAGGAGGCTGTGTGATTGTCTCCAGGGTGGTGTTCACTGTACTTGACAGTTAGGTTCACTGCTCTGGAGTCTGGTTTTTCAGATTCAGGTTGGGCTCTGGCTTGTCCTGTGGGCTGTGACTGGGGGCCCCTTGCTTCATGCCTGCTATTGCATGTTTGGGGAAGGTGGTAGGTTCCCGGTGCTGTGTTGGAAGTCTAAGAAGACCGGTTCTCAGCTCAGAAGTGCAGAGACCCCTGTCCGTCTGCCCCAGGCCCCGTTCTCCACCCTCCCCTCCAGGTGTGAGAAGTGCCGGGAGCTGAGTGGGCAGCGTGCTCTGGAGGCGTGCGTAGTGTTCTCTGTGTTGATCTACCTGAGCCTGTGTGTTGTGAACACAGCGTTATTTTTAGATTGAGGACTTCTTAAAAAAAATCAGCAAATACTTCTCTACTATTAATTTTATGTTTTGTTTAGATTTGGGGAACTCATTTCACTGCATTGTTGTTGTTTAGTCTCTCAGTTGTGTCCTACTCTTTGCAACCCCATGAACTGTAGCCCACCTTGTTCCTTTTCCCATGGGATTTCCCAGGAGAGAATACTGCAGTGAGCAGCCACTCCAGTCTCCAGGGGGTCTTCCCGACCCAGGGATTGAGCCCACATCTCCTGCGTTACAGGCAGACTCTTCATTGCTGAGCCACCTGAATGCCCTCTTTTCATCATAGAACTTTTTAAGTTCAGATGAAGAGTTGTTGTCCTGCTGAGCGAGGCCTCCCTGGAAGCCATCTGGAGCTCTGGGCCCAAGGGCCCAGGAGGAGCTGCTGGCTGAGCTGTGGCTGGCAGTGTCTACTGGGTCCTTGCAGAAACAGCCCGAGCAGATAGGTGGTAACTCAGCGGTGGTTCTCATCTGTTAGATCCCAGAGTAATTTAAAACAGTAGGCATGTTGCTGTATGTTTGTCGTATTTGCTTTTCTGGTGTTTTTAGTAGCACTGTAAAATGGCCAGCTGAGACCCATTGTTGTAACTTAAAAAGTTGATGTGAGCCAGTAGCATTTCCAGCAGAGCTTGGAGGGGCTCAGGCAGGGGCTTCTGTGAACTGGACATAGAAGCATAGCAAGACCAGGAGGCTGTGTGATTGTCTCCAGGGTGGTGTTCACTGTACTTGACAGTTAGGTTCACTGCTCTGGAGTCTGGTTTTTCAGATTCAGGTTGGGCTCTGGCTTGTCCTGTGGGCTGTGACTGGGGGCCCCTTGCTTCATGCCTGCTATTGCATGTTTGGGGAAGGTGGTAGGTTCCCGGTGCTGTGTTGGAAGTCTAAGAAGACCGGTTCTCAGCTCAGAAGTGCAGAGACCCCTGTCCGTCTGCCCCAGGCCCCGTTCTCCACCCTCCCCTCCAGGTGTGAGAAGTGCCGGGAGCTGAGTGGGCAGCGTGCTCTGGAGGCGTGCGTAGTGTTCTCTGTGTTGATCTACCTGAGCCTGTGTGTTGTGAACACAGCGTTATTTTTAGATTGAGGACTTCTGATTATGTGTTTTGCATATTAATATAAATCATACAGTAACTGAGCAGTGTGCTTTTAGAGAATTATTCTGTGGTTTGTTTTTTCCTTCCTGTCAGTGGTGAAAGCTGTTACTCACTTGCCTGGGTTTAGCTGTGTAAGAACATGAGTCTCACTTTATCTTGAAGAACTTCCTTTTCTTGTCAAATGTAGCTTAAATAGAATGAGTTGAGTTTGTGTTTGTATTACTAGTTTATTCTCTTCTGTGTCCTGGAAACCACCATGTTTAAGGTAACATGGTACCATTTAGCACCTGAATGGAACAATGTATTAAGTATGTTTTGCGTGCCTTTTTTTTTTGTAAAATTCATTTTTATTATAAAGCTAATAGAAATTCGAGAAACAGACCAAAAACCTAAAAGTCTTACTGTCCAAAAATATGTATATTCACAGGCGTACCTTGCTCTTGTGATTTGCAAGTACTTGGTTGCTTTTTTTAAAAAAAAAACCAAACATCTTGAAGGTTTGTGGAGAGCCTGCCTTGAGCAGGTCTGGGGACACCATGTTCCAGCAGTGTCCAGGGGTGCTGTGTCTGGGGTGGTCCAGCAGTGTCTGCTCACCTTCTGTCTCTCTGTCACATCTTGGTAGTTCTCATAGTGTTTCAGACTTTCTCATTACTGTTATATCTGTTAATGGCAACCTGTAACCGGTGGTCTTTGATATAATTCTTGTCATGGTTTTGAAGGGGCATGCCCTTAATATTGTGTATATTCTGCCTGCATCACCAACTGCAGCTCCTCCACCCCTCTCCTCGGGCCTCCCTGCTCCCTGACACACAGCAATATTGAAATTAGGCCAGTTAATACCCTGCAGAGGCCTTGGAGTATTCAGTGAGAGGGTAGGTCCCTCGTCTCTCATTTGAAATGGGGAGCTAGGCGCAATCAAGCCCAGTGAGGGAGGCCTGTCAAGCGCTGAGGGGTTCCTGCACCAAGCTGTTGGCTGAGCTGTGAACACAAGGACAAGTTCCTGAAGGAACTGAAGGTGCTGCTTAGGGGACACACGGGTGACAGAAGTGCGGCCCAGCCTTCCTGCTGAGGAGGAGGAGGAGGCTCAGTGTCAGGACAGACAACCGAGCTGGCCACAGCACTCCCGTGAGACAGCACCTAAGCTGGGCAGGGCCCGAGGTCTCCTCCCTCTGTGAAGCTGAGAGGTGAGGAGGCCAGGGTCGGGGCAGGGGAAGTGTGACATGAGCAGAGATTGCTTCATGCAGTGGAAGGAAGGAAGCCTCCTATGTAACACCACAGTGCACGCTGAAGCCACAGGTGCTGATGAAGAGACTGCCACAGGTTATTCAGAAGGTCTGGCTTAGAGAATTTGTGAAGCTGATCTGAGGAAATGCAGCTGAACGCTTACTGTATTTGAGGAAAGACGAGCTTTTACAGATCTAAGTAGTTCACCAAATTCCACAGCTCAAAGAAATCTAGAATAAACCCAAAGAGACTGCATGTTGGAGAGATGTGATACTCAGCAGTCAAAAGTCAAAGACAGGGCTTCCCTGGTAGCTCAGTGGTAAAGAATTCGCCTGCCAATGCGGGAGACACAGGCTTGATCCCTGAGCCGGGAAGATCCCACATGCTGCAGAGCAACTAAGCCTGTGAGCCACAACTATGGAGCCTGTGCTGTAGAACCTTGGAGCCGCAACTTCTGAAGCCCATGTGCCCTAGAGCCCGAGTTCCACAACAAGAGAAGTCACCACAACAAGAAGAAGCCTGCTCACCTCAACTGGAGAGTAGCCCCCACTCCCTGCAACTAGAGAAGAGCCTGCAGCAGCAGTGAAAACCCAGAATAGCCCAAAAGAAATAAATTAATTAAAAAAGTCAAAGACAGGATCTTGAAAGCAGCAAGAAAAAGTATGGTCCATATACACTGGAATGTTACTCAGCCTTGGTAAAGAAGGAGAGATCTACGCCACAGACAAGCCTTGAGGACATGAGGCTCAGTGTAACCAGCCAGCCACAGAAGGACAGATCCTGTGTGACTCCCTGCTCGTGAGGGCCCTCAAGTTGTCGAAACGGGAGGTAGGAAGTGGGGGCAGAGGCTGGAGTTAGGGGCTGGGGAACACAAGGACAAGTTCCTGAAGGAACCGAAGGTGCTGCTTAGGGGACACACGGGTGACAGAAGTGCGGCCCAGCCTTCCTGCTGAGGAGGAGGAGGAGGCTCAGTGTCAGGACAGACAACCGAGCTGGCCACAGCACTCCCGTGAGACAGCACCTAAGCTGGGCAGGGCCCGAGGTCTCCTCCCTCTGTGAAGCTGAGAGGTGAGGAGGCCAGGGTCGGGGCAGGGGAAGTGTGACATGAGCAGAGATTGCTTCATGCAGTGGAAGGAAGGAAGCCTCCTATGTAACACCACAGTGCACGCTGAAGCCACAGGTGCTGATGAAGAGACTGCCACAGGTTATTCAGAAGGTCTGGCTTAGAGAATTTGTGAAGCTGATCTGAGGAAATGCAGCTGAACGCTTACTGTATTTGAGGAAAGACGAGCTTTTACAGATCTAAGTAGTTCACCAAATTCCACAGCTCAAAGAAATCTAGAATAAACCCAAAGAGACTGCATGTTGGAGAGATGTGATACTCAGCAGTCAAAAGTCAAAGACAGGGCTTCCCTGGTAGCTCAGTGGTAAAGAATTCGCCTGCCAATGCGGGAGACACAGGCTTGATCCCTGAGCCGGGAAGATCCCACATGCTGCAGAGCAACTAAGCCTGTGAGCCACAACTATGGAGCCTGTGCTGTAGAACCTTGGAGCCGCAACTTCTGAAGCCCATGTGCCCTAGAGCCCGAGTTCCACAACAAGAGAAGTCACCACAACAAGAAGAAGCCTGCTCACCTCAACTGGAGAGTAGCCCCCACTCCCTGCAACTAGAGAAGAGCCTGCAGCAGCAGTGAAAACCCAGAATAGCCCAAAAGAAATAAATTAATTAAAAAAAAAGTCAAAGACAGGATCTTGAAAGCAGCAAGAAAAAGTATGGTCCATATACACTGGAATGTTACTCAGCCTTGGTAAAGAAGGAGAGATCTACGCCACAGACAAGCCTTGAGGACATGAGGCTCAGTGTAACCAGCCAGCCACAGAAGGACAGATCCTGTGTGACTCCCTGCTCGTGAGGGCCCTCAAGTTGTCGAAACGGGAGGTAGGAAGTGGGGGCAGAGGCTGGAGTTAGGGGCTCACGGGGGCGGAGTCACTGGGAAGACAGGCAGCTCTGGGATGGATGGGGATGTTTACCCAGCAGCAGGAGCACACTTCACACGGGCAGACATGCACTTCCCCTGGTGGTTCCAATGGTGATGCTCTGCATTTTAACCACAATTTGAAAATCAAATATAAGTGAACTTTTATTGCTCAAAAAATTCAAACAAGGAAGAACTGTAGAAAGCAGGTTTTTTTCAAAAAAAAAATGTATTAAAATTTTCGATCTTTTAAGAATCTCCCTGGGCTTCCCTGGTGGTCCAGTGGGTGAAGAGTCCACCTTGCACTGCAAGGGGCACCGGTTTGGTCCCTGGCCCAGGAAGATCCCACATGCTGAGGAACGGCTGGCCCAGTATGTCCAGTTATGAGCCAGTGCTCTGGAGCGCATATGCCCGGAGCCAGTGCTCTGCAACAAGAGAAACCACTGTGATGGGAGACCCACACATGCCAAAGAATAAAGATGGATGAAAAATAAACAATGGGGCTTCTCTGGTGGTCCAGTGGGTAAGGACACTGCCTTGTAGTGCAAGGGGCGCTGGTTCGATCCCTGGCCTGGGAAGATCCCACATGCCATGGAGCGGCTGGACCGATGTGTCCAATTACCGAGCCGGAGCTCTGGAGCGTATGCGCCCAGAGCGGGTGCTCTGTGACAACAGAGGCCACTGTGATGGGAGGCCCACACGGGCCAAAGAACAAAGATGGATGAAAATAGATAAATGAAAGACCAATAGAAGTGGCCCGCCCGCCCCCCTCCCTCCCCAACCCGCTCTACCCCCAAAAATAATAAAAAATAAACAATGACTTAGAGACAAAAAAAAATCTTTAAAAAAAAATTTCAATATAATATAAGAATCTTTCCCATGTTTGCTCTTAAATGCTGAAAAGTTCTCTGTTCCGTGATTATGCAAATTGTCATTGACATGTAAATAAACTTCTTAAAGTTTAGGGTTTTTAAAATATTTAATACCCAGCAGTTTCTGTTGCTGAGTGTTTCTGTGGCCTCCTCTAAGGGACTTGGTTCTGGAGTCTGCTTAGTGGGAACATAATGTCGTCACCTTCGACTTGCATACTTTCATTCTTCAAGGGATGGTGTTCTCCCTCCAGTTTAAGAGGGAAAAGAACGGAGACCCTGGCAGAGTGGGCGAGGCGCCCCATGCTGGAAGGATGGAGTTCTCCCCACAGTTTAAGAGGGGAAAGAATGGAGACCCCAGCAGGGTGGGTCAGGTGCCTGGTGCTGGCCCCCACACGGCGTGTCTTGCAGGCGCCCTGCAGCCCTTTCTGGAGGCTTGCAGCTGCTCACTCTTCTTCCGAACCTGCTCCGTGCTGCTCCGGGCCCCGAAGCTCGACCTCCCCGTTCTGGAGAAGCTCAGCATCATCCTGCAGAAACTGTCCAAAATCAAGTAAGGATTTCTGACTTCTGGCCTTTTTTATTAGAGCTGTCTCACTTGATCATCCAGGTTTCTGCATCCTGCACTGGTTCTGCAGGGATTATTAGATCAGAGTGTCGAGTGTGTGTGCTAACGCTGGTCTCAGACCACACGCTTAGTGACTGTGCGTCCTGGACCAGCTTTTGCAGGAGGACATGCTGTGAGCACAGGTGAAGACACGGCGTAGGTGAAGCCGCATTCTGAGATGCTTACGGTCCACGCAGTGGGTCGGGGGAGGAGGAAGCAGGCAGAGAAGACTGCTCCATGTTGGCCACAAACACTCACGGGCACGCTGCTGGCACTGATTGATTCACGCCAAAACTGAGGGCTTTCTCTGTTTCTTCTCCTTTCCCTGATGGCAAAAATTGGTATAACCAGTTTTAGATTATTTAAAATGGACATAGACTTTAAGGTGTATTTTTCTTGAATCTTGTGTACTCTGGTGTTTTATTTGAGGGAAGCCCGAACATCTTCTCTTTTTTGATGTGACTCTTGCTTTGGCTCAGGTCCCCTCACCCCTGATTTCTGCGACTAGAGGCCGAGTGTTTTACTGCTTCAGTGTGCAGGGACAGCAGGCACAGCGCACCCTGCAGGTGCTGTGGCTGTGTGGCTGGGGTCTGTCTGTCCTGTTCGGTGTTGCACACGGTGCTACACGGTAGCAGTAATACTATTCGATGTCACTGCTTAGTGGGAACATAATGTCGTCACCTTCGACTTGCATACTTTCATTCTTCAAGGGATGGTGTTCTCCTCCAGTTTAAGAGGGAAAAGAACGGAGACCCTGGCAGAGTGGGCGGGCGCCCCATGCTGGAAGGATGGAGTTCTCCCACAGTTTAAGAGGGAAAGAATGGAGACCCCAGCAGGGTGGGTCAGGTGCCTGGTGCTGGCCCCCACACGGCGTGTCTTGCAGGCGCCCTGCAGCCCTTTCTGGAGGCTTGCAGCTGCTCACTCTTCTTCCGAACCTGCTCCGTGCTGCTCCGGGCCCCGAAGCTCGACCTCCCCGTTCTGGAGAAGCTCAGCATCATCCTGCAGAAACTGTCCAAAATCAAGTAAGGATTTCTGACTTCTGGCCTTTTTTATTAGAGCTGTCTCACTTGATCATCCAGGTTTCTGCATCCTGCACTGGTTCTGCAGGGATTATTAGATCAGAGTGTCGAGTGTGTGTGCTAACGCTGGTCTCAGACCACACGCTTAGTGACTGTGCGTCCTGGACCAGCTTTTGCAGGAGGACATGCTGTGAGCACAGGTGAAGACACGGCGTAGGTGAAGCCGCATTCTGAGATGCTTACGGTCCACGCAGTGGGTCGGGGGAGGAGGAAGCAGGCAGAGAAGACTGCTCCATGTTGGCCACAAACACTCACGGGCACGCTGCTGGCACTGATTGATTCACGCCAAAACTGAGGGCTTTCTCTGTTTCTTCTCCTTTCCCTGATGGCAAAAATTGGTATAACCAGTTTTTAGATTATTTAAAAATGGACATAGACTTTAAGGTGTATTTTTCTTGAATCTTGTGTACTCTGGTGTTTTATTTGAGGGAAGCCCGAACATCTTCTCTTTTTTGATGTGACTCTTGCTTTGGCTCAGGTCCCCTCACCCCTGATTTCTGCGACTAGAGGCCGAGTGTTTTACTGCTTCAGTGTGCAGGGACAGCAGGCACAGCGCACCCTGCAGGTGCTGTGGCTGTGTGGCTGGGGTCTGTCTGTCCTGTTCGGTGTTGCACACGGTGCTACACGGTAGCAGTAATACTATTCGATGTCACGTTGTGACCCTGTACGTAGCTCACCAAGGGTAGCCTGGCTCTGGTATCATTCAGACCTGTCAGTTCACTGTCTTCCTTTTCTCTCAGGCTGACTGGCCATGGCTGTGTGATTGGTACCAGTGGAGTCTGCCAGGGGCCTGTGGTGGTTCCCTCTCTGGTGCCACAAGGCTGCGGGGGCGTTGCATTCCTCTGAGCTTCTGTTCCTTAGGTTGGTGGAGGTGTAGTCCCAGTGCACCATGTCCTGGACCAGAGCTTTGTAGTTTGTGTTCACTTCAGGCGTAGGTAAAGAACTAGAACAGGGCTTCCCCGGTGGTCCAGTGGGTAAAGAGTCTGCCTTGCAGTGCAAGGGGCACTGGTTCAATCCCTGGCCTGGGAAGATCCCACCTGCAGAGGAGCAGCTGGACCAGTGTGTCCAATTACGAGCTAGCGCTCTGGAGTGCATGCACTCAGAGCCAGTGCTCTGCAATGAGAGAGGCCACTGCACTGGGAGGCCCACGTAGGCCAACAAACAAAGATGGATGAAAATAAATAAATAAAAAAAAAAACAATAAAAGAACTAGAACAAAGCCGGGAGTAGGGGATGCCCAAGCCAGCCTTAGAACAAATCTGTAAAGCCAGAGATGGAGACGCTCTGTGTCAGATGGGTGGTCATGGAGGCTACTGGAGAGGGATGGAGGTGCAGAGAGGAAACAGCATGTCACAAGGGCTGAGTCTGACTGGCGGAGAGGGAGGTCGCCGTCTGGCTGCTCTGTGAAGGACGGTCGCCAGGCACCGAGTCTGGAGGTCAGCTTATGGTCTGCTCTGTGAAGAAGCCCGGTATACCGGAAAGAAGGTGGTCAGGTACTTGAGTGCTGCTGGCTTTGGGGGAGTCCGTTCTGGTAGCGAACAGGTGCAGGTTCAAGGTGCTCAGTCGTCCTCTTTCTCCCTGAGTGCTTTTCCTTGTCTCCTGCTTGATAAACAGTGTTTTGTCTGTCGTGGCATGTTAATCGTCTGGTTACCTGTCTCCTCCATTTTGTTTAACACAAGCTGCCTCCCCATACTTGGACGTCACGTCGCTCGCTGTCCCTGATGTGTTACTGCACTGAGGTCCCTCTCTTGCAGGAGTAACAAGAAGCTCTTTGAACTCTTCACGATCCACCTCCTGCTTCAGGAGCTGCAGAGGACCACGCACCCGGAGCATGCCTTTCTCTGTATCAACCTGAACTCCACTCTTTTCAATTTGGGTTTAACAAAGTGCAGCTCCCTAGCTGCCAGCGCCAACCCCAAGACCGGTCAATAGTGTTCATAGGCACTCCCTGTGTGCTGCTACTTGTCAGACTGTAGAAATCACCAAAGTGACTAAAGTCTACCAAGTAAAGTTGCATAGGAGGAGCATCCTTTATCCTGACAAGTAGAAAAGTGACCCCGTGGAAGCTGTGGTGTATTCGGGCTTCTCCATTCAGCTCAGGTGACACTTTTTGTTCATGGTGGAACGCTCAGGGCGAATGACACGGGACCACTCTTTGTAAAACATTTTAGGAAAATGCTTAAAATTATGCGACTATTTGGAATAAAATTGGTGTTTTGGGAACAGGGTTAGATCATGTCATCATCGTGTTTACTTAACACAGGAAGGGCCTCGCCTTCTAGAAGCAGAAGCAGGTGCGTCTGAGCTGCCACGGGCCCAGTACCAGGAAGCTCGCTGCCATCGGGAGGGGTGTGGCTGGGGTCTGGGGGAGCTGGCACTCAGGGTTCAGGACAGAGGGTGGACACACTTAGGAAGCCAGGAATTACACTCTCCACATTTCAGGATGTGGAGGCGTGAGCCTCTTGAGAAGAGGGTGAGAAACTGTGCCATTTGTGAAGCAGAACTGCGTACAGAGAGCAGGCTACGATGACAAGGGGTCCTTATAGGAAGTTGAAAATGCAGAAGCAGACATGAGCATCAGAAACGAGTCCATTATCAATGCTTCAGCAGGTAGAGTTGGTGTGGAGGCAAGGGAGTGCCCCCAGAGAGGGCGGTGGGTGGACTGCGAGGGGCTGGCACTTCCAAAGGGGCCAAGTTCAGAGCTGGAACCAAGTGGAGACGGAAGGGGCCTGTCCCTCGGCCAGGGAGACCACCAGGAGGGGCCTGTGCACACACACGGTGTTATTGGGGCCGTAGGGAGGGGGGCAGACCGGAGCCCTGCAGAAGAAGAGACCAGCCAGCTCACAGAATGCCATCTCGTGTGATGCCAGAGGTTGATGGGGCACCATCCCCTGGCTCTGGTGTAGGGGTGGGGTCTCTTCTGCTCTGAGGATTTATGCCTGGTGGACATGCCTGTCATCGATGAGAACAGTGGAAAGATGTTTCCAGATTTGCAGGTGTCCAGAGGTTACACCACGGACTCACTGCGCCTGTGAAGAGACTGCACGGGTTCTCCTCACCAACTCACGTCAGGTTTATTGAACCAACTTTGTACCAGGAGAGTGCAGTGAACACTGAAACTGCCTATAGGTATAGATAGGGTTAGGTCATTCTAGTTTATAGGTAGGGTTAAATTGTTGTGGTTCATGTATAAAATGGAGCAAAAGATTGAGTTTCTTGGAAGAGTGAACAACAGGGAGGCCGTTGTTGAGCTGCGTCTTCGTCAGATCCGGAGTTAAATGCCCTGCTTCAGGGTTAGCTCTGATGGAAGAACGAAGGCCAGAGAATGCTTCCGGAAAATGTCAGTGTAAGTATCAAAACCAGAAGAGATTGCTTTTAACTGAAAACAAAAACGCGTAAGACAGACTCTGCAAATTGTCTCTCAAGAAATCTGCAGTGGAAAATCACAAGTCTTTTATAGGATGTGAAAATTATCAAAATGACATTAATTTCAGGTGTCTTGCAGGTGAATTGTTGTAACATTTCAAAGCAGAAGTACTTAAACTGGCCCAGAATGAAAAAAAAAAAAAAAAAAAAAAGTCCTTATTCATTTTACACAGATAACACGAGCCCAGCACCAAAAATTGTCCTAAAAGTAAGAATAAAAGGTTCGGGCTTCCCCTGGTGGTCCAGTGAGTAAGGACACCGCCTTGCAGTGCAAGGGGCGCCGGTTCGATCCCTGGCCTGGGAAGATCCCACGTGCCACGGAGCGGCTGGACTGATGTGTCCAATTACCGAGCCATAGCTCTGGGGCGCATGTGCCCAGAGCCAGCACTCTGCGACGACAGAGGCCACCGCAATGGGAGGCCCACAGGAGCCAAAGAACAAAGACGGATGAAAATAAGTGAAATGAAAGACCAATGAAGTGGCCCGCCTGCTCCCCTCCCTCCCCACCCCACCCCCCAAAAGATAAAAAAAAAGAATAAAAGGTTCAAAATGGGGGGCTTCCCTCATAGCTCAGTGGTTAAAAGTTCACCTGCCAGGGCAGGAGACAAGGGGAAGATCCCACATGCTGCGGAGCAACTAAACCTATGAGCCACAACTCTTGAGCCTGTGCTCTAGGGCCTCGGAGCCACAACTACTGAGCCCATGTGCCCTAGAGCCTGAGTTCCACAATGGGAGAAGTCACTGCAACAAGAAGCCTGCTCACTTCAATTAGAGAGTAGCCCCTACCTCCTACAACTAGAGAAAGAACCTACAGCAGCAGTAAAAACCCAGAGCAGTCAAAAATAAATAAATAAATAAAACTTTAATATCAAAAAAAAAAGGTTCAAAATGTTAAATATGGACAAATCAACACCAACTGTGTATCATAGGGACATTAATCCATGACCAGCTGGGGTAGATGCATTCTAGAAATACCAAGTTGACTTTCTGGTGAAAAATACACATTTTATTGTATTTGCCGAGCAAAAGTAGAAAGCCATACACAAAAAATACCTGATAAAATTATAGTATGTTTAAAGGGTTATGAAGTCATCAAATCGTGAGACACTGGACATGTGCCTGTTAAAGTTGGTGACAGAAGAGTCTACCCGTCAGTCCTTTGTCACACAGTGGGTGTCTCAAGAAGTGTACCTTTGAGGTACAGGTGAGGGCCTCTCCTGGGGGCTATGGGCTTCTTTCAGGCCTCAGTAAGGTGTCGGGTTAATCATTTACTTGATTAACTTTTTTTTTTTCTGGCTATTCTGGGTTTTCACTACCGCCACAGGCTCTTCTCTAGTGGCAGGGAGCACGGGCTATTCTCTAGTTGAGGTGAGCGGGCTTCTCGTTGCGAGTGACTTCTCTTGTGAAACTCGGGCTCTAGGGCACATGGGCTTCATAGTTGTGGCACACGGGCTTAGTTGCTCCACAGCATGTGGGATCTCCCTGGCTCAGGGATTGAACCCGTGTCTCCTGCATTGGCAAGCAAACTCTTCACCACTGAGCCACCAAGGAAGCCCCACATGATGACTTTTGAAAAATAGGAACCGGACATAACAAGAAAGGTTCAGAGCCTGATGTGCAGCCGTGCAGGCTTGGCCAGGGATGTGGAGGAAGGCCCAACGGGTCAGACCTCGAAGTCCCTGTGGGCCCTCATCTCCCTGAGTATTTCACATGCTTCAGCGAAAAGTAATCACAACCAGAATCCCAGAATTCCCTTTAGAACTTGGCAAAGTCATCCTGCCTTGGCTGGAAAAATTGACTGGATTAGAGAAGAAAGCTTTTGCCATTTGTCAGGACTCAGCCTACCTCTCACCTCTTCTGTTGTCTGACCCTCTTCAGCCTCATGCTGGGGCTGGTCCTTGTCATCACTCAGGCTGGAAGAGACACAGGTGGGGCAGGCCTGAAGAGCTGCCCAACGCCTGGTCACAGCTGCTCACAGAGTGACCATCCGAGAAGGGAGGGCGAGCTTGGGATCCTGGGTGTCCCCCAGGAGCTGGCTGAGGTGCTCATCCAGCCTCCAGACCTGTTGAGGTAAGGAGTAAGTAAAGAACTTGATTTCAGCAGGAGGAGCTTGACTCCATCCTGCAGGTGGCAGGGCCACTGAGAAGGTTGAGCTGGTGACTGACTAGAAGAACCCATGGAGCTGGAGCTGATGGGTGGGCATCAGAGGCCAGGGGTTCAGGGCCCTGAGCCAGGAGGACAGAGACAAGGGGCCGTCAGGGTGGAGGGTCGACCGTGATCCCTTCACAGAGTTGGGACCCCTGAAGGTAACACACGTGGGATTAGGGGACCCTGTTTGCAGAGGGTTCCTGGTGGCTCGGTGGCAGAGAATCAACCCCCAGCACAGGAGGCGTGCTTTGATCCCTGGATGGGGAAGATGAAGGAAACGGCTACTCGCTCCAGTATTCTTGCCTTCTCCGTCCTCCCGTGGGCAGGAGCCCACGGGGCTGTAGTCCGTGGGGGCACAATGAGCTGGACACCACTTAGTGACTAAGCAAGTGTGCAGAGGGGGCCCGCCTGAGTGATTCTGTGGGCCATTGAGCAGCTGAGATGCTGAGGATGCCTTGCCAGATGGGTTTAAAGAAACAAGGTGACTGGAGATAGAATGAAGAAACCAGAGTAACAAAATGGATTGGAAAGTTTTGAAAAAACAACGTATAGAAATGAAAATATAACCGTCGAAATTAGACACTCAGTAGGGAAGGTTAAAAGGAGAATTGGTCTGAGCAGTTATGCAGAATCCCTGTAGGAAAGCAAGAAAACCCTGGAAGACTCTTACATTGGGGATGAAGCATGAAAAGATCTATCACGTGTGTCAGCGGGCCCCACATGTAGGGACTGGAGCAGAGAGCTCTGGACATGTCGTGGGACAGGCTCACGGAGGTTGCTCCTTAGAAACATCGAAGTGGAAGGAACGAAAGGGCACCAGAGGCTAGCAGACACTGAGAGAGGACAGGTCGGCTCAAAGGGCAGCGCAGCGGGGCGACCCAGGGCCGTGAGCCCCAGATGTCTCAGCAGCCTTCCCAGGACCTTTCCAACAAACCACACGCCCACTGCCAAGCTGCACCTGAACCTCTAAAGGACCTCCTTCAGGAAGAAGCAGGGTGGCTTCAGAATGTCCACGAGACGGGGTGAAGTAGCAAAGACAACTGACTGGGCAAGTGAGACAACTCGGAACAGCCTCGTCAGTGTAACCCACGAGGAGTCGGGGAACACAGCACAAGCTGGTGCAGAGAGAAGGCAGAACTCGTGTTTCCGTTTCTAATGTTCGTGTGTGGCTTCCATGTTTACACGCAGGGGCACGTGTTGGAGCACACAGATGTGTTCCAGCTGTAGTCTCACCCTTGGCGGCTCCACAGCAGATCTGAGAGGCTGCTGGCTGTCTCGTTTCCCAGCCCTTAGTCTTAGCGCAGTGAGTTTTCCGTCTTGGCTGCACTTTGCTGTCACCGGGGTGGGCCTTGAAGAATCCTGCCCACCCTGCCCCCTTCTGAGTTAGCTGCCCCAGGGTGCCCTGGAGGGTGTGGAAGTGCCTCTGGTCCTTCTCAGTGTGACGGAGTCCCCGCCCGGACGCTGGTGAGGGGCCTCCAAGTGTGAAGCTGGTGTGTAGGTGGGCCTGCCCAGGCTCTTGGCTGTGGACGAGGCAGGTGGGCTGGAAATGCTGGAGCAGGTGCTGGGACCCTGAGCACCGGCCTTCTGAGTCCCAGTTTATTCATCTAGAAAAGGTGTGTGTGGTGAGGGGGCGGGGTCGTGTGTGTCTGCGCGTGCTTGTGCCTGTGTGTTCATCACACAGAAGGTTTTGTCTGAACAAGGGAACGAGGGTCACGTTCCTCCTGCTCGGGACTCTCATGGAGATTCAAGGAAGGAGGGCCCTGAGCAGCAGGAAGGATGACACGCAGGTGGCCGTCCTTGGCGTCTGAGGGCCATGCTCAGGCCCCACAACGGCAGGACACTGGAGAGCCGGCCAGGGAGGGCTGGCGGTGCCGAGATGCTGGTCCTGTCTTGGGGGAATTCTCAGAAGCTCCATTGCTGTCTCTGGCCTTGCCTGTTGCCACTGCTGCCCCGCCGTGGGCCCTCTGCTGTGTCACCACCAAGTCCCCGAGCCCCTTTCCTCCTGTGTCCCCGACCCTTGTGGTCTCAACGGACACCTCTCCATCCCCTTTCTCAGCATCTTCCTCCTGTGCCACCGTCTCTTTGTAGCTGGTCTTCCCTGAGTTAGGGGGTGCTGGTGGCCTGGCTAGGCAGTGAGCCCCGGAGTGGCAGTGCCATCCTGGGCCCCTGCTCACAGGCGGGTGGCGTTTGTCGGGGGCAGGGCCAGCTGAGGCCCCGCCAGCCTCTGACAGGGTGAGCACACCTGAAGCACATCCCACAGCCAGAAGCAGAGCTGCCAGACCCACGTACCCCCACTGCCACCCCAGACAGTCCCCGGAAGAGCGGAGGGCTCCTTGTCATTAGTTTATTGAAATCATAAAACAATAAATTACATAACCAGAATTAGACACAAACATTGACGATGAAGATCACTGACTGGGGCCCACATCTCCAGCCAGGGTGTTTTCTGAGTGTGTTATTTCAGCAGGATCGCTGGCCGTGACTATGCAGCATGGCATGGGGAGCCCAGCTCTGCTTGGCGAGCAGCCTTGTGGGCTCACTGGTTTGAACCCACCATGTCGGCCCAAGCCTGCCTGAGTAACCCATGCCTGAGCTTGTCTCCAGGTAAGCAGATAGCAAGGGATCGAGTCACTGTCAGGACAAGCTCCCTGGAAGTGGCTGAGCCCACGAGAGAGGCCCGGCGCCGCTTGACCTGAGCCACATGCTTCTCCTCAGATGCCCACAGGGTCATGGGCAGCCTCATCGGCCTCCCCATGGCAAAGCGGGAAGTGCCGAGGGTCCACGGGGCATGAGGTAACCAGGTTGTGTGTGCAGGCCTGCAGGGCGCCACGGACGGACACCATGAACGGTAGTGGTGCTAACACTCAGTGTCTTCTGTGTTCAGGGTGGGAGGTCGTGTGTGGTTCAGCACACGCCTGGTTTCTTCCCCAGCAGCATTCGTCTTTCCTGTGCCATTTCACACAGTCAAAGCCAGAGACAAGCCTCAACTTAGGGGCAGCCGTGGCTAGGCCCACCTCGTCAAGAATTTCCAAGAACATGGCTGTCGACCTGCTCCCTCCATGTCTGCCAGATGCTTGCTCTCAGGCTGGCTGTGAAAACGCAGCTTCTGTTCTCATTCTTGTTTCCCCAATGGCTCGCACTGCGCTCACATCTGGAAGGCCTGGTGTACCCTCCTGTCCCACCTCAGTTCTGCTCACCACAGCTTTCCTTTCTCTGATTTAGACTCAAAGACTAGCCTCTTATTTGGGGAAGAGATCAGACCCCACTGGCATGAGCAGACCAGGTCCCTGGGCCCCAAGCCAGGCCCTCCATGGCCGTGGGCCTCACTTTCCCTAAGGGCTCACATCCCACAGCCAGAAGCAGAGCTGCCAGACCCACGTACCCCCACTGCCACCCCAGACAGTCCCCGGAAGAGCGGAGGGCTCCTTGTCATTAGTTTATTGAAATCATAAAACAATAAATTACATAACCAGAATTAGACACAAACATTGACGATGAAGATCACTGACTGGGGCCCACATCTCCAGCCAGGGTGTTTTCTGAGTGTGTTATTTCAGCAGGATCGCTGGCCGTGACTATGCAGCATGGCATGGGGAGCCCAGCTCTGCTTGGCGAGCAGCCTTGTGGGCTCACTGGTTTGAACCCACCATGTCGGCCCAAGCCTGCCTGAGTAACCCATGCCTGAGCTTGTCTCCAGGTAAGCAGATAGCAAGGGATCGAGTCACTGTCAGGACAAGCTCCCTGGAAGTGGCTGAGCCCACGAGAGAGGCCCGGCGCCGCTTGACCTGAGCCACATGCTTCTCCTCAGATGCCCACAGGGTCATGGGCAGCCTCATCGGCCTCCCCATGGCAAAGCGGGAAGTGCCGAGGGTCCACGGGGCATGAGGTAACCAGGTTGTGTGTGCAGGCCTGCAGGGCGCCACGGACGGACACCATGAACGGTAGTGGTGCTAACACTCAGTGTCTTCTGTGTTCAGGGTGGGAGGTCGTGTGTGGTTCAGCACACGCCTGGTTTCTTCCCCAGCAGCATTCGTCTTTCCTGTGCCATTTCACACAGTCAAAGCCAGAGACAAGCCTCAACTTAGGGGCAGCCGTGGCTAGGCCCACCTCGTCAAGAATTTCCAAGAACATGGCTGTCGACCTGCTCCCTCCATGTCTGCCAGATGCTTGCTCTCAGGCTGGCTGTGAAAACGCAGCTTCTGTTCTCATTCTTGTTTCCCCAATGGCTCGCACTGCGCTCACATCTGGAAGGCCTGGTGTACCCTCCTGTCCCACCTCAGTTCTGCTCACCACAGCTTTCCTTTCTCTGATTTAGACTCAAAGACTAGCCTCTTATTTGGGGAAGAGATCAGACCCCACTGGCATGAGCAGACCAGGTCCCTGGGCCCCAAGCCAGGCCCTCCATGGCCGTGGGCCTCACTTTCCCTAAGGGCTCTGGAGGCCCACAGGGCAGCCCCCATCCGAGACCCTCCAGAGCCAGAGGCTTCCATGGTTGTTTCCCTTTCCAGGCTGACCCCATCACTTGTTTCTTGTTTGAAGTAAACGAATGGCATCCCTGAGCACTGTTGCCCCAGGGGTCCAGTCTGCGCAAGGAAGACAGCGGGGCAGTTCAGGGACCCGTGGTTCCCAGGCTAGCATGGCACAGCGCTGAAGTTGGGCAGCAGCTCTTGGTTGGATGTGTGGGGGCAATGGCAGGGCCTCCGCTGTGGCCGGAAGGGCTGCAGGGACAGTGAGCCAAGGTCCCTCGGGTGGTGTGGACCTGCACTGGCCTGGAGCAGGAGGATGTGGGGGGCCTCCAGCCTGTCCCACCTTGGCCCAGGTGAGGGGCTTCCGCAAGTGTGACAGACAGGCTGGCGAGGACGTGGGGGTGCCCCCCAGCCCCACACCCCAGGGAAGCGGCTGCCTCAGCTGTGCCCATGTTCCTGTACCCCCTTGAGCTTTGTGCCGTCTCCCGGGGCAGTGATCCCCCCACAGGCGGGGACTGAGGGCTTCAAGTCTGTCCTCCGGGCACTGCTGGGGCATGCTGGGTAGTGCCAGCTGCCTTCACGGATGGGCGAGTGGCAGCGGCCAGATGGATGTGCACAGCCCTCCATGCAGCTGGGGCCGGTGCAGCCTTGTGTCCTCGCAGGTCTTCTGTGTTGGGTTAGACTGGAGACAGGCTGGTGTCCTCCTGTTCCTTGGACCAGCAAGGCACCCCTGGTGTGCAGAGGAGACAGCCTGGGCTTGGGGTGTGCCGCCCTGCTCAGGACGCAGGGGGCGGCGGGGCAGTGGGTGGCGGGACCCCCACCCACTCTAGGATGTCCGCGCACAGGGACTCCACAGCGTCCAGCCGCTCGATCTGCACCAGCTTGGTGAGCAGCTCGGGGATGCTGTAGCCGGCCGTGCTGATGCGGTCGAAGAGCTGCAGGCCGTCCGTCATGCCCCCTATCTCGTCCCGCTTGAGCCCGAAGCTCTCGGCCAGGTGGCGCCAGGTCTTCACCACGGCCTTCTCTGAGTTGTAGGTGGTACTGAGCATTCGGCTGGTCTTCTCCAGGCAGTCAAAGGGCAGCTCCGTGGGGCTGAGGCCTGAGGGACAAAGGGCCACGTGAGGCATTGGCAGAAGCGTGACACCCTCAAATAGGACTTCTAGAACCTTTTTTAAATTTGTAAAATAAAACACAAATGCAGAAAACCACATAAAATACACACTTCAACCGGAGCTGCAAACAACTCTCAGCACACTGCCAGCCACACTGGAAGACTGACCGTTCCCCTGATCCCCGCAGCCCTGGGAGCCGCCCTGAGGGCTCAGCCAGCCAACACCATTAACACAAGCCACTCTAGTCAGGTGGCCCTCCCAGTGTCAGTCAGGTCCTTTCAGTGGACCCGCCTGAACAGGGAGAAAAGAGACTGAAACACACATCCCTCCGCACCTGGCCCCTTGCCCCACTCAGATGAGCAGCTTGGTGGGGGCGGGGGTTCTCAGCACCCCCAGGAGCACCCAGAGGGCTGAAAGGGCCCCTGGGGTCAGTGCCCCGCCCTGCTCACCTTCCACAACACCACAAACATTGGCGTACACATCCAGGATCTTCTTCCTTCGACTCTGAATCTGTGAAGATGGGATAAATTTTCAGAAAGGGTGCATCAGCAGCAAAGACCGGTAGCCTCCACCTCAGGATCGGTGGGGCCGCCTTCCCCGACTCCCCATCAGAAACGCCGAGCCATGTCCTTGCCGGACCATCTGCCACGTTTTCAGAAGGAAGCCCCTCCCCACAGTCACCCTGCTGGGTGCCCTCAATGTCCACAGGGGCTTCTCAGCTCTGCTGGATGCTCAGACTCACAGACGACCAGACGCCACCTCCAGCTTCGGTCGATATGGAAGGACGGACCTGGGGGCCAGCTTGCAGGAGGGGGGTTCTCGTAGCCACAGAGCCGCACGGCACCCTCTGCAGAGCAGGCGGCTCGGAGCTGGGGGCGCCACCCTCTCCAGGACAGCTCACCGCCCCCCACCGTAGGTCACTAACTGGGCACCAGGGCGCATCCCTGCTGAGATCCAGCCGCAGAAGCTCCAGCCTGGCACCTTCACCGTGAGCAGCGCTGACAGGCCTGGGTGGGGACCGTGAGGCCTGGGCGCACCTTGGCCCCAGGGGGCACACGCGCATCCTGTGGGCAGCTGGCTCGTGTGTGTGTGTGTGTGTGTGTGTGTGTGTGTACGTGTGCATGTGCACCTTGTCTGGGTGGACGTATCCTAGTATGCTCTTCAGGGCCCTGCTGTCCTGTGCTGTTCTCAATAATTTAGCCTTTCTTCTCTTGGCTCATTATTCCTCCATTTCTCCTCTCAAACTGTGTAGCAAGAACTAACTGTCCTGTCTTCAGTGTCTTGTTCTGAGCCTGTCTTCTGCTGGGGCACCTGGGAGAAACCCCCGGACCCAGCAGAGGAGCTCGCTGGCTCAGTGGAAGGCAGTGGGGGGCAAGGGACCGGGTGCGGGCCTCACCCCAGCCGCCCTGGTAGTGGTGGCCGACTTGTCCCTGGCCAGGTGCACCAGCGATAGCAGGCACAGCTCCGGGGGGCCCTGCCCATCGGGGGCCGGCTCCTCGTCACTGTCCAGGCTCCGGTTTAGCAGCTGCTCCTTCTCCGAAGAGGCGTCATTCTCGCTGTGGAGACGGGACAGTGGTTAAGGCTGCCTGTGCCGGCTGCCGGCCTACTGCTGCGGGGGTGGGACAGTGGATGCTGAGGCCCGGCCCCGCCTTCCTGAGTGGCTTGGGCACAGAAAGTGAGGTGAAGGGACTTGCTCTGCGGGCCGAGTCTGCACCAAGCAGAGAGTGCCCAGCAGCACAGGGTCCGCCCACACCCACAGAGACGGGAGCGAAGCTGGAGAGCCTATACTCAGGGGGCCCCTTTGACAGGAGGGGCTTTGGGATGTCCCACAGGAAGTGCACCCAAGGCACATCCTGTCCCTGCCCAGGGCCGCGACCCTAGTCATGCGCCCACATCATCCCCTGGATGGAGAAGCACCACCTTACAGGCCCCCACTCGCTTCCTGTGGTTTGGCTGAAGACTCATTTAAGAACAAAGGAACGTATGTGCTGGGGGCTGAGAGACAGAGATGAAGTCCCCACCCAGAGCCCGCTGGAGTCTGAGACGACAGCTAGGGCCCTGCGGTGGAGCGGGGGAAGGGAGCCTGGGTGCCGGGGGTCTCCCGCCGCCGGTCCCACCCCACGGCTCTCGCGTGCCCAGCGCCCCTTCCTGCCGGGATCCCAAGGACCACTCTTCTTTTCGGCCAGGCTGCCTCCCTGACTCACCTCTTGGCCGACTTGGCTGGAGCCGCCGTCAGCTTCTCGAATTCGTCCTTCTCGGAGAAGATCACCACGTTATCTGAGGGTGGGAGGGGAGGAGGTGTCAAGGCCCGGGCTCTTTGGGGGGACACGCTCTGGCCCTGGGTGCAGCCCCCACCTCCTGCTCCTGGCTCCAGGGGCTGCCGCCCACCTTGAGGCTCCTTCTTCTCCTCTTCCTCGCTTGGGGGTCTTCTGGGCTCTTCCCGGGGGTGCTGGGGCAGCAGGCTGAGCAGGGACAGAAGGCGTGAGCAGCTGGCCGGCGTCGGCGGGACGGGGGTGGGGAAGGGCAGGGAGGCACCTGGGGCCGGCGGCCGGGCCTTCAGGATGTAGACCGTGATGATGAGGACCATGGCGACGGCCATGGTGAAGATGGTGGATGTGGCGACGACCAGGGCGGTGGCCAGGTGCCCCTGGCCCGAGGGCTCCGCTGTGGATGGGAGAGGAGCCCGTGACCCGGGGCTCGGCCCCACGCGGCCCTCCCCAGGACACCGGGGGACCCTCGGTGTCACAACACTGGTTGGCCTGAGCACTGAGCCCTAACCCTCAGCAGGTTCTGCCGCCACATCCGGACCACCCGTGGGGCCCCTTCCTGTCAGCAGTGCGGGAGGCCAAGAGGGCTTCCAGAGTTCTTGCCCCTGGTCTCTTTAGCTGGGGACCCGGCAGGTGGGATGGAGAGAAAGAAGCCCATGAGCTAAAGTGTCCTGAAGATGGCTGAGTCCAGGATTTCCCAGCAAGGGCCGGATCCTCGGGCCAGCCCCGGCGTCTCAGGCAGCCCTGGGCTCCATGGTACAGGGCCCTGCAGCGGCAGTCGGGGGGCCGCCCTGCATTACCCCTCTCAGCACCCTGCCCACTCGCTTCCTGTGGTTTGGCTGAAGACTCATTTAAGAACAAAGGAACGTATGTGCTGGGGGCTGAGAGACAGAGATGAAGTCCCCACCCAGAGCCCGCTGGAGTCTGAGACGACAGCTAGGGCCCTGCGGTGGAGCGGGGGAAGGGAGCCTGGGTGCCGGGGGTCTCCCGCCGCCGGTCCCACCCCACGGCTCTCGCGTGCCCAGCGCCCCTTCCTGCCGGGATCCCAAGGACCACTCTTCTTTTCGGCCAGGCTGCCTCCCTGACTCACCTCTTGGCCGACTTGGCTGGAGCCGCCGTCAGCTTCTCGAATTCGTCCTTCTCGGAGAAGATCACCACGTTATCTGAGGGTGGGAGGGGAGGAGGTGTCAAGGCCCGGGCTCTTTGGGGGGACACGCTCTGGCCCTGGGTGCAGCCCCCACCTCCTGCTCCTGGCTCCAGGGGCTGCCGCCCACCTTGAGGCTCCTTCTTCTCCTCTTCCTCGCTTGCGGGGTCTTCTGGGCTCTTCCCGGGGGTGCTGGGGCAGCAGGCTGAGCAGGGACAGAAGGCGTGAGCAGCTGGCCGGCGTCGGCGGGACGGGGGTGGGGAAGGGCAGGGAGGCACCTGGGGCCGGCGGCCGGGCCTTCAGGATGTAGACCGTGATGATGAGGACCATGGCGACGGCCATGGTGAAGATGGTGGATGTGGCGACGACCAGGGCGGTGGCCAGGTGCCCCTGGCCCGAGGGCTCCGCTGTGGATGGGAGAGGAGCCCGTGACCCGGGGCTCGGCCCCACGCGGCCCTCCCCAGGACACCGGGGGACCCTCGGTGTCACAACACTGGTTGGCCTGAGCACTGAGCCCTAACCCTCAGCAGGTTCTGCCGCCACATCCGGACCACCCGTGGGGCCCCTTCCTGTCAGCAGTGCGGGAGGCCAAGAGGGCTTCCAGAGTTCTTGCCCCTGGTCTCTTTAGCTGGGGACCCGGCAGGTGGGATGGAGAGAAAGAAGCCCATGAGCTAAAGTGTCCTGAAGATGGCTGAGTCCAGGATTTCCCAGCAAGGGCCGGATCCTCGGGCCAGCCCCGGCGTCTCAGGCAGCCCTGGGCTCCATGGTACAGGGCCCTGCAGCGGCAGTCGGGGGGCCGCCCTGCATTACCCCTCTCAGCACCCTGCCCACATCTCCCCAGGAAGGGGACCTCTCCTAGTTCTCTGAGGGAATCTCTGGCAGGATCCAGATCCCTACCCAGACGGGACAGGCCCTGCTTTGGGTGGGTGGTGGATGCGGCTCCCTCCCCCCTCAGGTGGGGTGCTTCTGGAACCAGGTCTGGTTGGGTGGGGAGCTGCTGCCCTCGTCTCCTCTGCTGGTGCTGCCTCCTTTCTGCAGGGAGTGAAGTCCAGAACCTCAGCTCTAGGTGCCCCCCATGACGCTCCCTGTGGATTTGGGTGGGGTCCAGGGATGCTAAGCCGACTAGGCTCAAGGCCTGGGCCTGAACATGCGTCTGAGCCAGGTGGAGCAGGGACAGCATGAGAGAAAGGCCCTGGCACTGGGTCCAACCCCAGAGAAACCGAGGCCTGGAGCAGCAGCCCCATCCCCGAGGGCTTAGGGAGCAAGGCTCCAAAGCCCAGAATGGCCTCCCTTCCTCCAGCACCTGCCACGTGGGCCTGGATCACCAACATGGTCCATGGGGACCCGGCTCCCATGGAGGGATCAGTCATCACAGGAGGGAAGGGAGGAAGGGGGCAAGGGGGAGGGTCCTGGTCCCGCCCCGCCCCATAGCCCTCCTGTCTCTCCCGCCCCCACCTTGGTCCAGCACCTGTTCCCCCTTACCTTTGTGGGCAAGCTGGGGTGGGGACAGAGTGCTGCTGCCGGGCGTGCGCGGGAAGTTGGCGGAAACTCCCGAGGCTGCACCCACACCTGCAGGAACAGGGGTGACCTGTCGTGGGCTCCTTGAAAGGCCCGTCCTCCCACCCTCGGCGACGGCACAGGCCGCGCAGAGCCCCAGCCCCAGGACCCAGAGGCCTCGTGGCCGAGGGGCCGGGCCGGGGCTCCTCTGCCCCGAGCACGTCCTGCCTCGCCAGGCCCTTGCTCCTTACATGGGACACGAGGGGTCACAGCTGCTCAGTCCAAGATGCAGACTCGGTCCCCACGAGCGGCTGAGGGGCAGGTATGCACCTGTGTTTGGGGGAACACCCAAGCGGCTCCTTCCATTGATCAAACAGGGGTGCACTGTTAATAATTTTAATGCACGCTTGTGATCAAACATAGGGGAACCATCAGAACACAAGAAAGAAGTGAAAGTTTCACCCACTTCTTTCCCACCCGCCCGCCTTGTGGTTTAGAGGTGACTCTTTTTTTTTTAAGGTTTATTTTATTTATTTATTTATTGGTCACTTCCATTGGTCTTTCATTAATTTATTCTCATCCACCTTTGTTCTTTGGCCTGTGTGGGCCTCCCATCACAGTGGCCTCTGTTGTCACAGAGCACCGACTCTGGGTGCATGCGCTCCAGAGCTCCGGCTAGGTAGTTGGACACATCTGTTCAGCCGCTCCACAGCACGTGGGATCTTCCCAGGCCAGGGATCGAACTGGCGCCCCTTGCACTGCAAGGCATTGTCCTTACCCACTGGACCACCAGCGAAGCCATAGAGGTGACTTTTTTTTTTAAATTTTTATTTATTTGTCTTGATGTTTTCCCCATACATTTTCAAAATAGTTGTGACAAAGCAGTGTCAGAACAGAGATGAAGTTTCCTTCCCTTTAACTGTGATTCACACACTCAGCTCCTTCATTAGAGGTTTTGCCTGGTGGGGTGACTCGGAGTCTGACTCTGCGGATGGCCGAACCGCAGGCGGGCTGTCCTGTTGAGTCTCCCGACAGTGGACCATCCTTAGCTGGACCCGGCTTGCAGTTAGTAGGGAAGACCGACCTTGTTTTCATGTTTTCCTGTCCTGCTGGTCTCTCCCGGTCTGGAGGCATTCGTGGTGAGGGTTGGCCTGAGTGAGAATGGTCAGCAGGAGCCCCACATCCACTCTGGCCCTCCAGCCCCATGGGGCCTGGACCTGCGCAGTCTCCTGTGTGGGGCATCCAGGGGGGCTGGTTTCTATATCACAGCTCAGGGCAGCACCGGGATTCAGCTCCCAGCTGAATCGTCCACACCTCAGACCAGAAGCCCTGATCTTGTCTTTTTAAAACCAACAGGAAACTGAATGGCAGAAGGTGAGGGCCAGAGGGATGGCAGGTGATGACTGGCCTCAGTGACCACATTCTCTTAGGAACTGCACTGTGCATGGAGAGTACTGGGGTGGGGGTACAGAGTCCCTGCAGACCCACTCCCCCAATGGATGATCTTGCTCGTCCTTTAAGCACTGCCCTCGGGCCAGACATCCCAGGACCAGAGGCGTCTTCGCTGGAGATTCGGCTCCTGCAGCCCAGGTCCTTTCCCCAATGAGCTCCCGGCCTTTGTCCTTTGCTCTCTGTCACGGGTGGGGACCCCTTCCCCGCGCCTGTGGTCCCCGCTGCCATTGCTGGCTTTCAGGTGGGTCTTAGCTCTCCAGCTGAGAGCGCAGGGCCGTAGTTGGGCCTTTGCATCGCTGGAGACCAGGGAGCTGACTGGCCAGGACCGCCCTGAGCCCATGTGGGTGCCACAGGGAGGGGACAGGAGGCAGCCAGGGCTGGGGTGAGGTGGGGGGCAGGTCTCTCCTCTCCAGGGCTCCGGTAGGTGTCCAGAGTTCAGAGGGTTGTCCCTTGGCTTTTCCCCCACCCCACCCTCCAATTTACGATGCATCACGTAAGTGAAATGAGATTTAAACAGGATTAAATTGATTCTGGCTTCTGTTGCATGGGCAGCGTCAAGCACCACTCAGTTTCCTTTCAAAAGCAACTGGTTGCCAGGGGAAGAGGCTGGTCTGTGTTCCGGGGGCTCAGGGGAGCTGAAGCCTTGTCTCAGAAAGACAGATGCCCATGGGCTCCACGTGTGGGTGTCTGCTGTTTCTGTCTGTTCTTGTCCCCCTCGGCTGGGCTTGCCCATGGGGCGGTGACAGGCTTGGGGACACAGACGTGCCCAGGCGTGCAGTCTGGAGAGACAGCCAGAGCTGCCGGCAGCCAGACTTACGAAACACCTTTGCCCCGATGGGCAGGGCTGGCACCCAGCGACACATCCCTGTGTCTGGGGCACCGGTACTCGTCAGGCGGCAGCTGGGCACCTGCCCCAATTCATGACTTCCCAGGGGCCTCCAGCTGCTGTCACCTGGGCTGCCTGAGCTCCTCAAGGACCCCCCAGTGGGTCAGACAGAGGGCCTCTTCTGAGCACATCCCAGGAATGAGGGCGTGGCTGGGGGCATCTCTGTGGGCCGTGTTCTCCGGACAGCCGGATCCTGGGTTGCCCGACCTTCCCACCCAGGCTCTGCGTAGCCCCAGGAGGGCTCACTGGGCACCAGCATGGGTCTTCAGTGTCCAGAGGTTTTGGTCTATCCAGCACATGCCTCCTTTTGTTTGGATTTTCCGGCTGGGAGAGGTCGCAAGCTTCCTCTTTCCCCAATTGAGCTCCTGCAGCCCAGGTCCTTTCCCCAATGAGCCCCCGGCCTTTGTCCTTTGCTCTCTGTCACGGGTGGGGACCCCTTCCCGCGCCTGTGGTCCCCGCTGCCATTGCTGGCTTTCAGGTGGGTCTTAGCTCTCCAGCTGAGAGCGCAGGGCCGTAGTTGGGCCTTTGCATCGCTGGAGACCAGGAGCTGACTGGCCAGGACCGCCCTGAGCCCATGTGGGTGCCACAGGGAGGGGACAGGAGGCAGCCAGGGCTGGGGTGAGGTGGGGGGCAGGTCTCTCCTCTCCAGGGCTCCGGTAGGTGTCCAGAGTTCAGAGGGTTGTCCCTTGGCTTTTCCCCCACCCCACCCTCCAATTTACGATGCATCACGTAAGTGAAATGAGATTTAAACAGGATTAAATTGATTCTGGCTTCTGTTGCATGGGCAGCGTCAAGCACCACTCAGTTTCCTTTCAAAAGCAACTGGTTGCCAGGGGAAGAGGCTGGTCTGTGTTCCGGGGGCTCAGGGGAGCTGAAGCCTTGTCTCAGAAAGACAGATGCCCATGGGCTCCACGTGTGGGTGTCTGCTGTTTCTGTCTGTTCTTGTCCCCCTCGGCTGGGCTTGCCCATGGGGCGGTGACAGGCTTGGGGACACAGACGTGCCCAGGCGTGCAGTCTGGAGAGACAGCCAGAGCTGCCGGCAGCCAGACTTACGAAACACCTTTGCCCCGATGGGCAGGGCTGGCACCCAGCGACACATCCCTGTGTCTGGGGCACCGGTACTCGTCAGGCGGCAGCTGGGCACCTGCCCCAATTCATGACTTCCCAGGGGCCTCCAGCTGCTGTCACCTGGGCTGCCTGAGCTCCTCAAGGACCCCCCAGTGGGTCAGACAGAGGGCCTCTTCTGAGCACATCCCAGGAATGAGGGCCGCGTGGCTGGGGGGCATCTCTGTGGGCAGTGTTCTCAGGACAGCCGGATCCTGGGTGGCCAGACCTTCCCACCCAGGCTCTGCGTAGCCCCAGGAGGGCTCACTGGGCACCAGCATGGGTCTTCAGTGTCCAGAGGTTTTGGTCTATCCAGCACATGCCTCCTGGTTTGGATCCTGAGATGAGATTGTTCCTGGGCTTGAGAGGTCGCAGAGTCTGTCCCTCTGTCCACAAGGCTTCCTCTTGGGGCCCAGCTCTGAGTGAGCAAAGAGGAGGCATTTTGTAATGGGGATGAGGGGAGGCCAGCATGCCCAGACGAAATCTCGTCTGGTTCTGCTCCAGCCACTGCGTCAGGAGCCAGCTCGGCAAGGTGAGTGGTTGTCCACTGTCCTCTGGGGGCTCTGAGCACCAAGTTCAGGGCTTAATGCAACGGGAGCCATTGGAGCCTTTGGTCTGTTAGACCTCAGAGGCTGTGACAACGCCGGTCTGTATCAAGAGTCCAGCTGGGATCGTCCATGTAGGTAGCAGTTTGGATTTTTAGGATGCTTAATAGATTCATATGGGTGGCCGTGGTGAGGAGGCCAGGGCAACAGCAGAGCCGTCGAGGCCTGGCTGCCCACAGGGGACACAGCTTGGACCTCTGGACCTGCTGCTGTGCCCCAACAAGGGCGAACGGTGGGTGGGCACACGCCCTGCCAGAAGCCTTGTCTCAGAAGCAGCTGGAATCCAGCGGGCTGCTGGAGCTAAGGCATCACCCCCATGTGACACCACTAGGGGGAGCACAGACGGACTGGCCGGTGCTCCTGGACTTGGCTCTGTGCTGCGGTCTCTGATGCGGAATGAGAAAAGGACCCTTCCTCAACCTGGCACCTGAGGGGACGATGCCTGCTGCCATGTCCATCCCACACTGGCTTCCAGCTGATGAATGGGCCCTGAACGGGCCCCTTGGGCACCTTCGTCCCTACAGTGCTGGACGAGCAGGTGTCCCCTGGTGGACAAGGAAGCTGGGCACAGTAAAGGAACGCCCCAGGAGTGGACGCTGTCACGAGGCCCACCCTGCACTTTTGCGCCAGGGGGATGGGATGGGGGACCAGCCCAGGGCTCCAGCCATAGGATACCTTCTCGGTGGCCTGGCCACTCCAGCCTGAGACGCTGGGGTCTGTGCTCTGCTCTCTTGGATGCGGTCTGTAGGGTCCACTGTTAGCAACCTTGGTGTGTTAGGGGGCTGGCTTCTCAGGGTCCAGCCCAAGAGATGACGTCCAACCAGAGGCAGCGTCTACGTGGGAGCCAGAGGGGCTCATGACCCCTGACCCCATGGGCAATGCCAGGCCCCAGGGACCTGACCGATCCCTGGGTTTCCTAGGCTGCCGGGCCTGTCCGCTGACCCCTGAGCAGAAGCCCAGGATGGAAGGTCAGTGCACACGGGGGTGCAGACCTCTGGGGTGGAACTCAGCCTGGAGACCACAACTCATGCTCAGTAGGTGGGGAGTGCCCAATATCTTCCCAGATAGGACTTCGTCCCAAAGCTCCCTAGGATGGGAGATTCCCCAGCAGAACCTGGCCTCACCTGAGTCCTGCTGGCAGTCCTGGGCCTCGGCGTGCTTGGTCGCTCAATCCTGTCTGACTCTTGGACCCATGGACTGTGGCCCGCCAGACTCCTATCCATGGGATTTCCCAGGCAAAGAGTACTAGAGTGGGTTGCCATTTCCTCCTCCAAGGGATCTTCCCGACCCAGGGACTGAACTTGCCTCTCCTGCATTGGCAGGTGGGCTCTTTATCATTCAGCCCCACCCGGCCCTGCCCCGCCGCCCGTACCCCCGACAGCCCAGCTGCCTGCAGCACCTCTCCCAGCAGATCTCATGGGCAAGGGAGTTGCCACTCTCCTCTTGCCCTCCCCTCCTTCCTCCTGGTGCTTTTAGGAAGCAGGCCTTTCTCATCTCTTTGACAAGATGCTGTGAGAAAGTGGGGTGGGCAGGGCCCCAGCATGGACCCTGGAACTCCCGGGATTCTGTATCCCAACGGCCCCTTGGGCACCTACGTGGCACCTGTCACAGTGCTGGACGAGCAGGTGTCCCCTGGTGGACAAGGAAGCTGGGCACAGTAAAGGAACGCCCCAGGAGTGGACGCTGTCACGAGGCCCACCCTGCACTTTTGCGCCAGGGGGATGGGATGGGGGACCAGCCCAGGGCTCCAGCCATAGGATACCTTCTCGGTGGCCTGGCCACTCCAGCCTGAGACGCTGGGGTCTGTGCTCTGCTCTCTTGGATGCGGTCTGTAGGGTCCACTGTTAGCAACCTTGGTGTGTTAGGGGGCTGGCTTCTCAGGGTCCAGCCCAAGAGATGACGTCCAACCAGAGGCAGCGTCTACGTGGGAGCCAGAGGGGCTCATGACCCCTGACCCCATGGGCAATGCCAGGCCCCAGGGACCTGACCGATCCCTGGGTTTCCTAGGCTGCCGGGCCTGTCCGCTGACCCCTGAGCAGAAGCCCAGGATGGAAGGTCAGTGCACACGGGGGTGCAGACCTCTGGGGTGGAACTCAGCCTGGAGACCACAACTCATGCTCAGTAGGTGGGGAGTGCCCAATATCTTCCCAGATAGGACTTCGTCCCAAAGCTCCCTAGGATGGGGAGATTCCCCAGCAGAACCTGGCCTCACCTGAGTCCTGCTGGCAGTCCTGGGCCTCGGCGTGCTTGGTCGCTCAATCCTGTCTGACTCTTGGACCCATGGACTGTGGCCCGCCAGACTCCTATCCATGGGATTTCCCAGGCAAAGAGTACTAGAGTGGGTTGCCATTTCCTCCTCCAAGGGATCTTCCCGACCCAGGGACTGAACTTGCCTCTCCTGCATTGGCAGGTGGGCTCTTTATCATTCAGCCCCACCCGGCCCTGCCCCGCCGCCCGTACCCCCGACAGCCCAGCTGCCTGCAGCACCTCTCCCAGCAGATCTCATGGGCAAGGGAGTTGCCACTCTCCTCTTGCCCTCCCCTCCTTCCTCCTGGTGCTTTTAGGAAGCAGGCCTTTCTCATCTCTTTGACAAGATGCTGTGAGAAAGTGGGGTGGGCAGGGCCCCAGCATGGACCCTGGAACTCCCGGGATTCGGATGGGCCCAAAGTGCAAGACCAGCCTCCCTTTCCCTCCCAGCTGTCCTGTTGTCCATCTGTCCACCTGCCTCACCTCGGTCATCTCTCTCCCGACCACAGACCCAATAGGCCACTTGCCACCTTCTCCGAAGCAGGTGTTCCCAGCCCTTCCTCCTAAACGGATGTCCACAAGCATCCACCCCGAGTCAGAACCAGAAGGAAGCAGCCGGAGGTGAGGTGCTACCCAAGGGCCTCGCTGTTGGTATCACGTGCTTTGGGGTCCCTCCTCAGAGTTCTCTTGGCCTCAGCTGGTCTGTTTAAACACACATGAGGACTTAGGGCTGCCCAGTCCTTTGCAGTTCTGAACAAAACACCTCGGGGTTGTGGATGTTTGCCAGGATCGCAAGAGGTAGATGGCTCAGATTTCAGCGCCCCCAGAGAACTGAAGCTCCAGAGGTTGCAAAAGGTGCTGACCAGCATCTGACGCGTGATTCTGCCACCCAGCCTCCCCACAGCCCCGACCTGTGTCGGCCCGCCCGCAGGAGCAACGCTGACTGAAACCGGGCACCTCAGGAAAGGCATAAGGCTGAGTCAGGACCTTGGATGCAAGATGATACTCACATTCCTTGGTGTTGGGGGGCGCCAGCAGGCAGGAATAGCAGATCAGGCCATAGATGTTCCTCGGCCTGTTTTCCAACATGTAGTAGCTGCGGGGGAAGAGGAGAGGCACCAAGCAGACAGGTGAGCGAGCATGATCATGACCCCTATTCTCTTACCATCAAAGCCAGGCATGTCAGGGGTGGGCTTGTGGAGGAGGAGCACCCCTCCCCCCAACAAGGGCACAGCCTGCAGCCAGGCAGAGTGATGGTCAGGAGTGTCTCAGAGCTCCTGGGGCCTCCCAGACCGTCTGGACACTTGCTGACTGGGCCCAAGAGGGGCTTCGGCCCTGTCCAGGGCGGTCAGGGAGCATGGCCAGCCAGGTCACAGCCAAGTGTCACCCGCTTCCTCCTCAGGTGAGGGCACCTGGGAGCTCGGGCTGGGGCTGCCCCTCTCCCACCTGAAGGTCAAGCAAGGCCTTCAGGTACTACAGTCCACAGGCCTTCACGCCCAGGATCTGGCCCCGCCCCTTCATGTCAGCCTGCCGACCATGAGCCTGCCACCCCTGGGCCCTCCGAGAGGCTGGAGCCTGAGCCCACCCGGTCCCGCCCCAACCCTGGCACGCTCTCTGGGCCCTCACCCCATAAACCATGAGACGTCGGTGAATAGAGAGCTGCTGGCAGCACCTTCCATTAATTCAGCTGGAGAGGAACACTCCCTCGCCACCACTGGGTCTGCCTGGGGTTGTTGTCTAATCTCTTTTTTATTAGCTGTGCCTGCCCAGCCCCATAATGTTGGTGGTGAGACCGGGCCGGAGGGTGGCGGGGGATGGCAGTGGCCTAGACTCCAGCCTCCGAGGGCCACGACCTGACGTCACCACCTGCCAGTGCTCAGAGCCTCTCTTCCTCAGATCCTGTGCGTCTTGTAAACACGAATTAGCCCATTTCAGAACACCCCTAGAGGAGCCACCTGCAGGTGCATCTGCTCTGGCCAGTATCCAGCCCCAACGTCCCCCTGGGGTGGGGGTTGCTCTGAACCTGTCCCCCAGCCCCTTGGTCACGGGGCTCCTGCACGGAAGCTCTTGCTGACGGGCCCTGGGCACCCGTGGGCCCTTCCTCCCTCTCCTAGCCTGGCTGTTGGCCTGGGGCATGTGCTCCCTCCCCAACCCCACCAGCCTCGCCCCATCTTTCTGGGCCACAGGCCCCTCCTGGGAGAGAGTCTCTGAGCTCTGCCCTGCTGACAGGTGCCTGGGCCAAGCATGTGGTGAGCTGAGCGACCACAGAAGCAGGTTTGCAGGGTTCTAGCACATTCCTCTGCGGGCCTCGGCGCATCCTCTGACTGGGCCTGCATTCAACCCCTTGCTGGTTTCTGGCACCTGCTGTGCACTGGGCTGTCCATTTGCTGTGTTTTCCTCTTCAAGGCTCGCTCAGCCTGTCCTGGGCCGGACATGGGTGTGGACGCCTGTTGAGTGGCTTGAGCAGGTTTCCCATGGGACGGTGGCCTTCGTCTCTCTAGAAGGTTCAGATTTCCCACCATCTTGTCTGTACTGAGACTTTCCCTAGGGCTTTTATCCTTCTTCTCCTCAAAGGTTGATTAAGAGGAGTAGCCCACATTCAGATGGGGTCTATAGAATCTTCCTCCAAGGCCACGGGGATGTGGCTTCTTCTCAAGGACGTTCTTCCTCGGGACGTCCCGCCCCAACCCTGGCACGCTCTCTGGGCCCTCACCCCATAAACCATGAGACGTCGGTGAATAGAGAGCTGCTGGCAGCACCTTCCATTAATTCAGCTGGAGAGGAACACTCCCTCGCCACCACTGGGTCTGCCTGGGGTTGTTGTCTAATCTCTTTTTTATTAGCTGTGCCTGCCCAGCCCCATAATGTTGGTGGTGAGACCGGGCCGGAGGGTGGCGGGGGATGGCAGTGGCCTAGACTCCAGCCTCCGAGGGCCACGACCTGACGTCACCACCTGCCAGTGCTCAGAGCCTCTCTTCCTCAGATCCTGTGCGTCTTGTAAACACGAATTAGCCCATTTCAGAACACCCCTAGAGGAGCCACCTGCAGGTGCATCTGCTCTGGCCAGTATCCAGCCCCAACGTCCCCCTGGGGTGGGGGTTGCTCTGAACCTGTCCCCCAGCCCCTTGGTCACGGGGCTCCTGCACGGAAGCTCTTGCTGACGGGCCCTGGGCACCCGTGGGCCCTTCCTCCCTCTCCTAGCCTGGCTGTTGGCCTGGGGCATGTGCTCCCTCCCCAACCCCACCAGCCTCGCCCCATCTTTCTGGGCCACAGGCCCCTCCTGGGAGAGAGTCTCTGAGCTCTGCCCTGCTGACAGGTGCCTGGGCCAAGCATGTGGTGAGCTGAGCGACCACAGAAGCAGGTTTGCAGGGTTCTAGCACATTCCTCTGCGGGCCTCGGCGCATCCTCTGACTGGGCCTGCATTCAACCCCTTGCTGGTTTCTGGCACCTGCTGTGCACTGGGCTGTCCATTTGCTGTGTTTTCCTCTTCAAGGCTCGCTCAGCCTGTCCTGGGCCGGACATGGGTGTGGACGCCTGTTGAGTGGCTTGAGCAGGTTTCCCATGGGACGGTGGCCTTCGTCTCTCTAGAAGGTTCAGATTTCCCACCATCTTGTCTGTACTGAGACTTTCCCTAGGGCTTTTATCCTTCTTCTCCTCAAAGGTTGATTAAGAGGAGTAGCCCACATTCAGATGGGGTCTATAGAATCTTCCTCCAAGGCCACGGGGATGTGGCTTCTTCTCAAGGACGTTCTTCCCTCGGGGACGCTGGGCTCCCTTCCCCCTGCCCTGTACAGGCAGGTAGAAGCCACTGTGAGCCTCACTTCATCCCAGGGGCCAGCAGGGAGTGGGCACAGCCAGCAGGAGCTCTGTCCCTGGCCTCCTGCATAGCCTCTCTCCACAGGAAAGCTCGTGGACGGCTTGGTTCCAGTGTGTTTGGCTTGTCCTCTACGTCAGGGATGTGGACATGGGCTTGCCAGGTAGATACCTGGATGCACAGGTCTGCCGCTCAAGAGGTGCGTCCACTGAAACCTAGAGAGACCGCCAGCAGCAGAGAGATGGCGGTAGAAAGGGAGGCTCCCTAGCGACATATCTGAACGAAGGTTATTTTCTAGAAACTTAAGTAGCTCCTTGTGTTGAAGGACTTTTCATACCTGCCTTCAGGAGAGGGCTCCTGTGGCTTCCACGCACCCTGGGAGACACCCCGTCTCGGGTCAGCACGCGGAGGCTGTGGCGGAGAGACCCTGGAGGGGCCTTCAGCGAATGACCGGGAAGCCCCCTGGCTGTTTCTCACTTGGAGGGTCTTTCTGCACTTCCCTTTTCTTAGAGACTAATGTCCAGTGCTCTCGTTGAGTGTACTCTTGTTTTCTATCCCCTCTTAATTTAAGACAGTGATTCAGAGGCAGTGAGTGACAGGTGACAAATGGGCTGCAAGCTGTAGCGCAGTGTTCAAAACGCTGCTGCTGCAGGGATCCCACAACCCCCTACACCCCCTCTATCACCTCCACCGCGACCACCACCACCTCCACCTCCACCACGATCACCGCGACCACCGCCGTCACACCTGCCTCATGACCACCTCCTCCACCTCCACCTCCACTACCACCACCACCATGACCAGCCGGCACACCTGCCCCGTGACCTCCTCCTCCACCACCACCTCCACCACCATCACCACGCTCCCAGAGAGCCGACACCTCTGCTCCCAGTCTCTCTGCAGCCCTTGGAAGTGCAGGCTGAGTGGCTACCAGAGGAAGGTAGTCACTGGGTGTCTGGGCTGTAGTTTCTACCTCCCAAAGGGGACTTCGCTGTCCTGAAAGAAGATTCTGTCTTCCAAGGAAATTGTACTTTGCTTTTTGGGGAAGTCTTTGACAAAGAACAGAATTGTGGGGAATTGTAGGAACCAAATATTTCAAATATTTCTGTTGTTATTATTGTTGATTCACTGAATTCTGACTCTTTGCGACCCCATGTGACCCCTGGGCTGCAGTAGGACAGTGCCCCTATCCTTCACTGTGTCCTGGGGTTTGCTCAGATTCCTGTTCATTGAGTGGGTGATGCCACCCTCCTCTCCCTTGGCCTTCAGTCTTTCTCAGCATCAGGGTCTTTTCCAGTGAGCCGGCTCTTCCCATCAGGTGGCCAAAGGACTGGAGCTTCAGCTTCAGCGCCAGCCCTTCCAGTGAGTATCCAGGGTTGGTTTCCTTTAGGACTGCCTGGTTTGATTGCCTTGCCGTCCAAGGGACTCTCAAGAGTCTTCTCCAGTACCATAGTTTGAAAGCATCAGTTCTTTGGTGCTCAGTCTTCTTTATGGTCCAGCTCTCACATCCCTACATGAGTACTGGAAAAATCATAGCTTTGACTATAGATATTTCTATTAGTAGCTTTTAACCCTCAGTTTTCTTCCCGAATACTAAACGCACCAAAAATATCATGGTTTTCTTTCCTCATTCCACATGTGTTATCTCGTTTTAAGTATTCAACATATCTGCTTGATTTGGGTGGTCAGAGATGCTATGATAAGGTCCACTTAGGGACACAGATGCAGAGCCTGGGTGGGCTGCAGAAGGCGGCAGGACCCCCGCCCCAAGACGTGTGCTCCCCTCCCGGCCTGTCCGCAAGCCTGGGCCGCGCCAGCGGGGTCCTCCCTGTGAGACCCAGCCCCGCGAAGGGGCGCGGGGGCGGGGGCGGGGGCAGCGCTGAGCTCACCCAGGCAGACAGGGCCCACACTCCGCGTCGTGCTCTGTGTCCCCCGGGGTCAGCACTGTGGCGCGGAAGAAGCCTTCGCAGTCCTTGTGGCGCCGGCAGATCTGGTAGCCGCCCTTGGAGAACTTCTCCGCGGGGCAGGGGACGCAGCCGTAATCCTCGTCCCTGGTACCGTAGCCACAGGACTGGCCGGGGAAGGATGGGATACTGGTGAGTCAGCAGCCGCGCCCGCACGACCACGACCGAAATGGCTGTTCCTGGGTGCAGGCGCACTGGCTGCTGGCAGGAGCGCCTCCTGCAGCCCTCCCCCATCTGGGTCCTCGCTGGCCATGCCGATACGGCCCCTCCTGCTGGGTCCTGGATAGACTCATCCCACCAGGCTGATAGCACCAGGACCCCAAGCACCACAGCCACGTTCAGGTTCCCGGCGCTTAACAGGTCATCTATGCAGAGCTCTTCCCTGAGGAGGCGCGTCGGTCCGGCCAGACATGTGGGCAGAACAGCCATCCTCCAGCCTCCCCCGGTCTGTGCACCTCCCTCCCGGGGCAGGGCTGTGCCCAGGGGTGGGGCTTACCAGGTAGGGCTCCTCCCCTGGCGCACACTGCGGGCACTCGTGGCATGTCCCGGTGGTCTGGTTGTAGAACTCATTCTCTCCACAGCTGGCATCCTCCGCAACAACCCAGCATGCCAGGAACACCTGCCTCGAGGAAGGGCCTCCTTTGGCTTCCATGCACCCTGGGAGACCCTCTGTCTCAGGGGGATGGACCTGGGGGAAGCCCCTTCAGCTAATGGCAGGGCAGCCCTCGCCTGGTTGTCAGTGGCTCCATTCCAAACGCCCTGCACCAGGAGTTACCCGGAGCCCCTCCACAAGCCGAGAGATCTTTCTGCACAGCCCCCAGTCACAGGCGCCTCTGCTCCCAGGGAGCTCCCGGCGTGGAGGTCGACACTCAAGTGCGACCACGCAGATCAAGGAAGCGATTAGAGCACAGTGACAGCCTCAGGCTGGCGGCCCATTAGGGCCTTGTGAGTGTCCTACGGAGCTGTAAAGGGGGCGTGGTCATCCGCCAAACTGCACAACCCGGCCGGCAGCGCTGAGCTCACCCAGGCAGACAGGGCCCACACTCCGCGTCGTGCTCTGTGTCCCCCGGGGTCAGCACTGTGGCGCGGAAGAAGCCTTCGCAGTCCTTGTGGCGCCGGCAGATCTGGTAGCCGCCCTTGGAGAACTTCTCCGCGGGGCAGGGGACGCAGCCGTAATCCTCGTCCCTGGTACCGTAGCCACAGGACTGGCCGGGGAAGGATGGGATACTGGTGAGTCAGCAGCCGCGCCCGCACGACCACGACCGAAATGGCTGTTCCTGGGTGCAGGCGCACTGGCTGCTGGCAGGAGCGCCTCCTGCAGCCCTCCCCCATCTGGGTCCTCGCTGGCCATGCCGATACGGCCCCTCCTGCTGGGTCCTGGATAGACTCATCCCACCAGGCTGATAGCACCAGGACCCCAAGCACCACAGCCACGTTCAGGTTCCCGGCGCTTAACAGGTCATCTATGCAGAGCTCTTCCCTGAGGAGGCGCGTCGGTCCGGCCAGACATGTGGGCAGAACAGCCATCCTCCAGCCTCCCCCGGTCTGTGCACCTCCCTCCCGGGGCAGGGCTGTGCCCAGGGGTGGGGCTTACCAGGTAGGGCTCCTCCCCTGGCGCACACTGCGGGCACTCGTGGCATGTCCCGGTGGTCTGGTTGTAGAACTCATTCTCTCCACAGCTGGCATCCTCCGCAACAACCCAGCATGCCAGGAACACCTGCCTCGAGGAAGGGCCTCCTTTGGCTTCCATGCACCCTGGGAGACCCTCTGTCTCAGGGGGATGGACCTGGGGGAAGCCCCTTCAGCTAATGGCAGGGCAGCCCTCGCCTGGTTGTCAGTGGCTCCATTCCAAACGCCCTGCACCAGGAGTTACCCGGAGCCCCTCCACAAGCCGAGAGATCTTTCTGCACAGCCCCCAGTCACAGGCGCCTCTGCTCCCAGGGAGCTCCCGGCGTGGAGGTCGACACTCAAGTGCGACCACGCAGATCAAGGAAGCGATTAGAGCACAGTGACAGCCTCAGGCTGGCGGCCCATTAGGGCCTTGTGAGTGTCCTACGGAGCTGTAAAGGGGGCGTGGTCATCCGCAACGCAGCTGCACAGACTGGGGCTGAGGGACATGGCTGGTGAAGGACATGGCTGGGCCGGAGCTCCCTGGAACCCTGCTGGGGCACAGGTGCACTGACCACTTACCACCAGGACGGGCAGCCAGACCATCCCTGTGCAGCCTCCCCTGTGGGCCATCCTGTCCCGAGGAGTCACCTGGAAGACACACGATGAGCAGAGAGGGCTGCTTTCAGTGCCCCCCCCCACAGGTTTTAAGGGGAGCCAAGGCCCTCTGCTCCCCAGCAGCCACACACGGCCACTGGTGTCCCACTGGGGCTCGGGGTTTAAATTCCTGACAGAAGCACACCCTGTTCTGACGCTGGGATGGGGGAGAAGCTTCCAGAATCAACCAAGGACTCAGACCGGAAGTCAGCTGGCCTGGGGAAGCCCCCAGGGTGGTCCCTACCCAAATCCCCTTGGTGACCATCATTGGTTACGGAAACCCACAGTCCCCATCCACACAGAGCAGGTGACTGGAGCTGAAGCCCTGATGCTTGGGGCCCACTCTGGGAACCTCATGTCTACCATGCAGTGTTCCCCTAGGTCACCGTTGGAGGAAGTCAGGGGCTGGAGAAGTGCAGGCTGCCGGACCTTCTGTCTGAACCCGCGGGACTGTGCTCAGGTGTTTGGGAGAAGCAGCCAGTGTGGAACTGATCCCGTGTGTCGGGGATGGGGGTCAGAATGCACCAACCTCACAGCCCGGAGTCTCCTGATTCCCACTTCCCTTGAGAGCTGCTCAGTTAGCTCAGCATGGGGCCATGGGATGGTTTGAATCCCCCAGCCTCTCAGCCTGGGGCCTGCTGACCTCACGTTCCCCTGGAGAGCCAGCTCACTGAGGTCCACGTGAGGCCATAAGAGTGGGGCTCATTCACTGTTCTGACGGTCGCTGTCCTGGGGCCGTCCTCCCAGTGGGCCGGCTTCATCTGTAAAAACCCATCACACGCAGCAGGTTGACAGTGACAGCCTCAGGCTGGCGGCCCATTAGGGCCTTGTGAGTGTCCTACGGAGCTGTAAAGGGGGCGTGGTCATCCGCAACGCAGCTGCACAGACTGGGGCTGAGGGACATGGCTGGTGAAGGACATGGCTGGGCCGGAGCTCCCTGGAACCCTGCTGGGGCACAGGTGCACTGACCACTTACCACCAGGACGGGCAGCCAGACCATCCCTGTGCAGCCTCCCCTGTGGGCCATCCTGTCCCGAGGAGTCACCTGGAAGACACACGATGAGCAGAGAGGGCTGCTTTCAGTGCCCCCCCCCACAGGTTTTAAGGGGAGCCAAGGCCCTCTGCTCCCCAGCAGCCACACACGGCCACTGGTGTCCCACTGGGGCTCGGGGTTTAAATTCCTGACAGAAGCACACCCTGTTCTGACGCTGGGATGGGGGAGAAGCTTCCAGAATCAACCAAGGACTCAGACCGGAAGTCAGCTGGCCTGGGGAAGCCCCCAGGGTGGTCCCTACCCAAATCCCCTTGGTGACCATCATTGGTTACGGAAACCCACAGTCCCCATCCACACAGAGCAGGTGACTGGAGCTGAAGCCCTGATGCTTGGGGCCCACTCTGGGAACCTCATGTCTACCATGCAGTGTTCCCCTAGGTCACCGTTGGAGGAAGTCAGGGGCTGGAGAAGTGCAGGCTGCCGGACCTTCTGTCTGAACCCGCGGGACTGTGCTCAGGTGTTTGGGAGAAGCAGCCAGTGTGGAACTGATCCCGTGTGTCGGGGATGGGGGTCAGAATGCACCAACCTCACAGCCCGGAGTCTCCTGATTCCCACTTCCCTTGAGAGCTGCTCAGTTAGCTCAGCATGGGGCCATGGGATGGTTTGAATCCCCCAGCCTCTCAGCCTGGGGCCTGCTGACCTCACGTTCCCCTGGAGAGCCAGCTCACTGAGGTCCACGTGAGGCCATAAGAGTGGGGCTCATTCACTGTTCTGACGGTCGCTGTCCTGGGGCCGTCCTCCCAGTGGGCCGGCTTCATCTGTAAAAACCCATCACACGCAGCAGGTTGACAGCGACAGCCACAGGCTTTTAAGTAATGACTCTGTGCTGGAGAGGCAAGGAGGAGGGACCCTGGATTGAAGGAGGTTTATGTGGGACAGGTCCTTTCCACAAATTAGGGGCAACACGTGAACTCAGACCAGGAAGAAAGGCTGCAAGATTTGGGGAGGAGACCCAACCCAGCACCCCAGACGCCAGGGAAAGATGGGATATGGGGCAGGGCCCTGGGGTCTGAGATCTTTCCGGATGGCACCCTAGTAACATCAGCTGGGTTTGGGGAGGGGTTAGTCTTCCAGAATATCTTGATACAAAACCTGCCTTCCCCACTCTCCTGCACAGAGTCCTGAATTCAGAATTGCGTTTACGGTTGAAAACCCTGAGTGGACGCAGCCAGATGAAAGTGCCAGCCGCCGGGTGGTGAACTCCTGGGTGTTTTCCTTCTAGCAAGGAGCAAGCTGAGGCAGGCGGGGAGCCGGAGGCGGGCCTCTGCCTGCCAGGTGGGCAGGGAAAGTATGCACAAAGGCCGGAACTCAGGAGCGGCCCCTGGGGCGGCCGGCTGGGGTCAGGAGGGTGGGTTTTCTAAGACGGCAGCCCTGGAGCCTGGCCAAGGACCAGGCTGGGGTTTCTACCTCAGTTGACGTCTAATTAGAGCTGCGCCTGGGAGAGCTTTCTGTAAACCTAGAGGGCTGGCGGAGCTCAGGGCCGTTCAGGCTCCTGGTGGAGCAAATCTTGGATGAACCCGAGCCCGTGGCTTCCGCTGCATTTCTGTCATCCAAACTCACTACCCAAAAAGGGGGATGCCGGGGGCCTGAGCCCCAGGCGCAGCCACACAGGGAAGCTTCCTGGCTACTTGACCACCAGGGCTGGCGACTCCCGGTGTGAATCCCCTCAGCAGGACCTGGTTGGCCTCCAGGCGCATCCGAGGGGGCACCGTTCGGCCTGGCAGAGGGCTTTCTGGAAACTCTGAGGTTTCCTACTCACTGATGGTTTGAGTTGAAAGATGAAAAAGAGAGTCCCCTAGCTTCATGTGTTACTTTTAATTGAAATCATACTTGGAAAATAGATATTGTTGCACACATGGAATAAATATGCCCAGAACACACTTAATTTTTGGCCACATATGGCTCTTCTGCCAGAGGACCCCTGCTGACACAGACAAGCAGGTCGCACTGTTTGAATTGGGCTGGGCTTTAGCACGGCAGCAGCAGAACTCAGGGCGGGCAGGAAGAGCAAGGAGACCGGTGTTCAGGACATTTCTGTTCCTATGTCATCTTTCTACACCGTGCAGCTTTCCCTACGAACAGACCAGAAGGGATGATAATTGTCCTGAGCTGCTGTGCATGACCATGGCCTCAGAAGGTTCCCTAAATTCACACCAGCATCATCATTACGATTGTCAGCCCCGGTTTGGGCTTCTCCGAAGCTATTTGGTCATTCTGTGGGAGCCTGGGTGTGGGGCAGTGATGGAGTGGGGCTCATGAATATAAAGTGGCCAGAATTTATCCAGCTGGAAAGTTCAGTGGGAGGGCAGCTATGCTGGATAAGCCTCCTGCTGTAAGATCTGTGCTCACAAACCTCTGTTCATTTCTACTGCACTTCCTGCCTCATAGCTGAAGGGTCTTGTGGCAAGCGATCAGCCAGATGATGCTTTTGTAAAAGTCCCTACTTTATTGCCTTATCAAAATCAAGGGAAAGCATTTCCAGGGTGAGATCAGGAAGGTTGCTGTAACTAAAACACATTGCTTTAGATTATAAAGGGCAAGTTTTCTAGGACGCTTATATAAACATATCAACATGAAATTTTGTTGAAATATAACAGCAGCTCTGCAGCATTTAAATATGCAGGCCATTCATGCATTCATTATCCATTCATCCATCCTTCCATTCATCCATCTATTCATCTATCCATTCATCCATCCACCCAGCCATGCCATATTTATTGAACATCTACTCTAGACTGCAGCCATGAAATTAAAAGATGCTTGCTCCTTGGATTGTCTATGACAAACTTATGGAAAGTGTATTAAAGGTAGAGATATCATTTTGCTGACAAAGGCCCAATCGTCAAAGCTATGGTTTTCCCAATAGTCATGATGTGCGCTTTGGACCACAGAGAAGGCTGAGCACTGAAGATATTTTTTGCCAAATGATTGTTGCACACATGGAATAAATATGCCCAGAACACACTTAATTTTTGGCCACATATGGCTCTTCTGCCAGAGGACCCCTGCTGACACAGACAAGCAGGTCGCACTGTTTGAATTGGGCTGGGCTTTAGCACGGCAGCAGCAGAACTCAGGGCGGGCAGGAAGAGCAAGGAGACCGGTGTTCAGGACATTTCTGTTCCTATGTCATCTTTCTACACCGTGCAGCTTTCCCTACGAACAGACCAGAAGGGATGATAATTGTCCTGAGCTGCTGTGCATGACCATGGCCTCAGAAGGTTCCCTAAATTCACACCAGCATCATCATTACGATTGTCAGCCCCGGTTTGGGCTTCTCCGAAGCTATTTGGTCATTCTGTGGGAGCCTGGGTGTGCGCGCAGTGATGGAGTGGGGCTCATGAATATAAAGTGGCCAGAATTTATCCAGCTGGAAAGTTCAGTGGGAGGGCAGCTATGCTGGATAAGCCTCCTGCTGTAAGATCTGTGCTCACAAACCTCTGTTCATTTCTACTGCACTTCCTGCCTCATAGCTGAAGGGTCTTGTGGCAAGCGATCAGCCAGATGATGCTTTTGTAAAAGTCCCTACTTTATTGCCTTATCAAAATCAAGGGAAAGCATTTCCAGGGTGAGATCAGGAAGGTTGCTGTAACTAAAACACATTGCTTTAGATTATAAAGGGCAAGTTTTCTAGGACGCTTATATAAACATATCAACATGAAATTTTGTTGAAATATAACAGCAGCTCTGCAGCATTTAAATATGCAGGCCATTCATGCATTCATTATCCATTCATCCATCCTTCCATTCATCCATCTATTCATCTATCCATTCATCCATCCACCCAGCCATGCCATATTTATTGAACATCTACTCTAGACTGCAGCCATGAAATTAAAAGATGCTTGCTCCTTGGATTGTCTATGACAAACTTATGGAAAGTGTATTAAAAGGTAGAGATATCATTTTGCTGACAAAGGCCCAATCGTCAAAGCTATGGTTTTCCCAATAGTCATGATGTGCGCTTTGGACCACAGAGAAGGCTGAGCACTGAAGAACTGATGCTTTCAAACTGTGGTGCTAGAGAAGACTCTTGAGAATCCCGTGGACAGCAAGGAGATCAAACCAGTCAGTCCTAAAGGAAATCAGCCGAGTATTCATTGGAAGGACTGGTGCTGAAGCTGAAGCTTCAATTCGTTGGCCACTTGATGGGAAGACCAACTCGTTGGAAAAGACCCTGATGCTGGAAGGACTGAGGGCAGATGCCAGTTGGATGGCATGATCAACTTATGGACATGAGTTTGAGCAAAGTCTGGGAGATGGTGAAGGACAGTGAAGCCTGACATGCTGCAGTCCATGGGGTCACAAAGAGTCGGACATGACTGAGCAACTGAACAGAAACAAAGGGAATAAGCGGCAGTGCCATGGGGTGTCTCGTGTGGGGAGATCAGAAAGGCTCCCCCAAACCCAGAAAGGGAGGATGGCCCTGCAGAGGCTGAGGGCGAGCAGGAGGGACAGCAGTTCTGGTCACTGCTCTGGTCTCCCTTCTTAGCAGCCAACAGTGAGGAACTGTGTTCCCAGAGGTCGAGCATTGCTCTTGCCCTGGCATCAGGATCCGCAGCTTCTAAATCAGCACCTGCGGCGACGCAGAGAGGAGGCCCGGGTACCACTGTGGTTAGTACTTACCCTGGGGAACTGAGCTGGCTCCCGCTCCAGGATGTTACTGGGGTGAGGAGACGGCTCCCACCTGGGTGGCTTCCACTGCGAGGCCTCCCAAAGGTGGCCTGAAAGGGAGGGGGAGGCGAGGGCAGGGCCGGGACACCCTGCTGCCCAGACAGCAAAGAGAGGTCGCTGGTTTAGGGGTGGCAGCGGGGAGGCGTGAGGGCCCTGTCACCAAGGCACGGTTGGGATGCGTTAGGAATGACTCGCCTCTCGTGTCCCCATAGAGCGGTGATTTCTGGTTCTGGCTCCCAGCGCGGATGCGCGTGCTCTTGGTGCTGGGACCTGAACAGGCAGCTAGTGTCATAGGGTGCAGTTGGCTCACAGCAAAGCCCACTCGTGTCCAGCCTGCAGGTGGCCAGCTGGATGGTATGTAGCACGCGGCCACCCCCGACCACCCGGAACCTGCACCTGAGGGAGGCCTTCCCGCACCCTTTACTCACTGTGCCCACGGCTTATTGGTCACTGCAGATATGCGATTGTGGGTTCTGGCTCCGTGGGGAACCCCATAGCCATCTGCAAACAGGCCGTGATCATGGAGAAGGGAAGGCCAGCAGGAGGAAAACCACAGGGAAGCCTGACACCTCCCAGACTCACTGGACAGATAGTGAGTGCAGAGAGCCTGCCTGATCCCACGCAACCCCTCTTCCCAGAGCCCTGCATCCTGAGCAGGCGTGTCTGGTGGGGTGGGCTTCCCAGTCCCAGAAGGTCTCTCCTCTTGGAGGCTGGAGATCCCATCAATGGGGAAGCCACAACATCCAGGAGCCGGCAGCTGGTGGAAACCACAAGGACGAAGAGGAGCCTCCGAGGATCTCTTCGGCCCCGTGTTCGGGGCGTGGAGCCTTTGTGCAGGCAGGCAGAGGGCTGCCCCATCCGGGCTCAGCCTTGCTCATGCACTCGCTTCATCTCATCCCACAGAGGAGGAGGTCAGCACTGATGAGGCCCCACTTGACTCATGGAGGCCCTGAGAGGTCGAGCGGCTTGCCTGAGCTCACACAGCACCGAGGCCCCAGCCCAGATCCGCCCCTCTTTCTGCTGGGGTGGCTAGCATGGGGACAGTTGGAGCACTGAGTCAGTCCATCATGAGCTTGGTTTCATCAAACTTCTGGGTCCTGTGAGAGCCAGACCATTGTCCACACGAGCCTCAGGAGCAAGGGTGGCGGAGTTGGCATCCCCCAGCCTCCCTGGGTGGGTCTTTGCTGTGAGCTCACTGTCTGCTCCCGCCCCCTCACCAGCCCTTTGAAGATTCAGGAGTGTTTGGTTCCAGTGCACCTGGTCTCTCCTCTTCTATTGAGATGGGGCGCCAGCTCCCCCGAGGCCTGACACCCAGGCACACAGGGCTGTGAGGACGCCCCCAAGACCCTGAGGACGGAGGCGAGAGGACCCCAGTGGCAGAGGGGCAGGGTGTTTGCTTGTTTGCTGTGGGCAATCCTTGTCCAGCCTGCAGGTGGCCAGCTGGATGGTATGTAGCACGCGGCCACCCCCGACCACCCGGAACCTGCACCTGAGGGAGGCCTTCCCGCACCCTTTACTCACTGTGCCCACGGCTTATTGGTCACTGCAGATATGCGATTGTGGGTTCTGGCTCCGTGGGGAACCCCATAGCCATCTGCAAACAGGCCGTGATCATGGAGAAGGGAAGGCCAGCAGGAGGAAAACCACAGGGAAGCCTGACACCTCCCAGACTCACTGGACAGATAGTGAGTGCAGAGAGCCTGCCTGATCCCACGCAACCCCTCTTCCCAGAGCCCTGCATCCTGAGCAGGCGTGTCTGGTGGGGTGGGCTTCCCAGTCCCAGAAGGTCTCTCCTCTTGGAGGCTGGAGATCCCATCAATGGGGAAGCCACAACATCCAGGAGCCGGCAGCTGGTGGAAACCACAAGGACGAAGAGGAGCCTCCGAGGATCTCTTCGGCCCCGTGTTCGGGGCGTGGAGCCTTTGTGCAGGCAGGCAGAGGGCTGCCCCATCCGGGCTCAGCCTTGCTCATGCACTCGCTTCATCTCATCCCACAGAGGAGGAGGTCAGCACTGATGAGGCCCCACTTGACTCATGGAGGCCCTGAGAGGTCGAGCGGCTTGCCTGAGCTCACACAGCACCGAGGCCCCAGCCCAGATCCGCCCCTCTTTCTGCTGGGGTGGCTAGCATGGGGACAGTTGGAGCACTGAGTCAGTCCATCATGAGCTTGGTTTCATCAAACTTCTGGGTCCTGTGAGAGCCAGACCATTGTCCACACGAGCCTCAGGAGCAAGGGTGGCGGAGTTGGCATCCCCCAGCCTCCCTGGGTGGGTCTTTGCTGTGAGCTCACTGTCTGCTCCCGCCCCCTCACCAGCCCTTTGAAGATTCAGGAGTGTTTGGTTCCAGTGCACCTGGTCTCTCCTCTTCTATTGAGATGGGGCGCCAGCTCCCCCGAGGCCTGACACCCAGGCACACAGGGCTGTGAGGACGCCCCCAAGACCCTGAGGACGGAGGGGCGAGAGGACCCCCAGTGGCAGAGGGGCAGGGTGTTTGCTTGTTTGCTGTGGGCAATCCTTGTCTTGGTCTGGCTGGTGTGGACGCGCAGGCTCGGCTGGACTGGGGGAAGGAGGCAGGTGGTGCCAGGGTTGGGGTGGTCTGGCAGGGGAGCCACCAGCCCCACGTGAGTCCCAGCAGGAAGCCGGGAACTGGGACCCTTCCCAGCAGGCTCAGGGGCTTATACTGCTGGTCTGAGAGGGGTCGTTTCTCCTGCTCTTCTCCTATTGTTCAGGGGCCAGTAGCTGGAGGAGGCGGGCCCGGGTGCCCTGAGGCCCGCGGAGACAGAGGGAGGTCCCAGCCTCACAGGCTGGCCAGAGCCCCCTGCCCCCGCCTAGCTGGTTCCCCATGGGGTTAAACTACTTGTCAGTGTGAAACAGGCTTCCCCAGCCTGCCTTGCTCTGAGACCAGGGGCTGGTCAGGGCCTGCATCCTGAGGGTCCTTTTAGAGGCACCTAGAGGTGATGGCATCACCGACTGAAATAGGCAGCAGCTTGCCTGCATGCAAGGACTTGCTCCAGGCCTATGGGGACCGATGCCACGAGCCCTGACCCTGAACAGAACTGGTGTGTGGCGTCCTTGACTGACTGGCTGGGTTGTCTGTCCGTCTGTCTGGTGCTGCTGTCTGATCGCCGCCCAGCACCTCCTTCCTCTGAAGCCACAGTCCTGTTCCCAGCTGAGTGGGAGCCGAGTGGGACAGGTGGGCGCTCTGCCGCTGCAGGCCTGGAGCAGCCTGGCCGAGACCTCTGGCCCAGTCTGAACACTGTCTGCTCCCATCTGAGCTGGAGGCACGGGGTCCCCGCCCGCCTGCTCCTCCCATCGCGCGGGATGGACGTATGTGGACTGAGGCTCTGTGTGGGCACATGGACAGCTACCATCCAGCCACAGCAAGCAGACATGCCTGTGCTCTCAAAGGAGCTTGTTTTCTTAGAGAAAATTTAGGGCCTCCTGTGACCTCAAGAATCTTGGCCACAGGACCCACACGCCTGCCTCTCTGTTGGCTTGTCTGGCTGAGCTGTGCGGCATGTGGGATCCTAGCTCCCCAAGAAGTCTGGGTCCATGCACTCGCTGCGGTGGGAGCTCAAGAGTCTCAACCACTGGACATGCCTGTCTCTACCCTGATGTGGCCATTACTCCTGCTGTGGCTGGGCGGGGTGGGGAGGGGGTTCCTTGAAAGCAAACTGTCCCTGAGGTGGGAGGACTCGGGGCCTCAGTGAAGAGGCGCTGCCCCCAAGGGAGGGAGGCTCTGCCGGTCCCCACATATGTGTGGACCCCACGGCCCCAGCGCTGGTCCCTGCATACATATGGTGCCTGTGGCCCCAGCATGGCCCCACCTTTGTTGGGTCTGTGGTCTGCAGACGCTTCTTCCCCTCGGTAGCAGCCTTCTTGCTTTGTTGGTGGCTTTCTTCTCTGTGCTGAAGTTTCTCAGGTTTTGTGGTCCCCTTGTTTACTTTTCTGTGGTTGCCCCTGCTGTTGCATCAGACTCCAAAAAATACCACAAGTTATGATGTTAAGGAGCCCACAACCCACGCTTTTCTCTAGGAGTTTCATAGTCTCAGGTGTGAGCTTCCAGTCCTTGGTCTACTTTGAGTTAGTTTCTGTGTGTAGTGTAAGACAGTGGTTAAGTCTCATTTATTTTCATGTGTCTGTCCAGTTTTCCTAGCACCACTTACAGAAGAGACTGTCCCTTCCCTGCTGTATATTCTTGCCTCCTGTGTCAGAAATTAATTGGCCAAATAGTCGTCCCTTGGCATCCATGAGGATTGGTTCCAGCACCCCTGCAGGTACCCAAATCCCCAGCTGCTCAAGTCGGCAATAAAATGACAGTTTGCACATCCTTCTGCGTATCCTGTCTAGGTTGCTAGGCATGCCTCATTCAGCATCAGTGCTTTGTGTGTTGTTGCTAGCACAAGGAGAAGTCAAACTGTGCTTCTGGGAAGTTCCCAGGGGGAAATGTAGCGGGGGGGATATTTTTGACCTGTTGTTGCTTGAGTCTGCTGAACCTGTGGAATTGGAGAGCCAGCCATATACGTGTGGGATGATTTCTGGGCTCTTACTCTGTCTGTTGATCTATGTGTCTGTTTTCCTGCCTGCACCATACTCTTTTGACTATTGTAGCTTTGCAGCATAGTCCAGAGTCAGGAACTGTGATGCCTCTGGCTTTGTCCTGCTTTCTTAAGATGGGTTTGCCTGTTTAGAACCTTTTGTGACTTCATACACATGTAATATTCTCTATTTCTGTGACTGCTGTGGGAATTTTGATAGGGATTACATTGAATCTGTAATTGCCTTGGGTTGCGTGGACATTTTTACATTAATTCTTCCAATCCATGAGCACATAGTTTCCAGTAACTTTTGTACTTCCTTGGGGACGCTTTTCCCCCCCCAACATATGGTGCCTGTGGCCCCAGCATGGCCCCACCTTTGTTGGGTCTGTGGTCTGCAGACGCTTCTTCCCCTCGGTAGCAGCCTTCTTGCTTTGTTGGTGGCTTTCTTCTCTGTGCTGAAGTTTCTCAGGTTTTGTGGTCCCCTTGTTTACTTTTCTGTGGTTGCCCCTGCTGTTGCATCAGACTCCAAAAAATACCACAAGTTATGATGTTAAGGAGCCCACAACCCACGCTTTCTCTAGGAGTTTCATAGTCTCAGGTGTGAGCTTCCAGTCCTTGGTCTACTTTGAGTTAGTTTCTGTGTGTAGTGTAAGACAGTGGTTAAGTCTCATTTATTTTCATGTGTCTGTCCAGTTTTCCTAGCACCACTTACAGAAGAGACTGTCCCTTCCCTGCTGTATATTCTTGCCTCCTGTGTCAGAAATTAATTGGCCAAATAGTCGTCCCTTGGCATCCATGAGGATTGGTTCCAGCACCCCTGCAGGTACCCAAATCCCCAGCTGCTCAAGTCGGCAATAAAATGACAGTTTGCACATCCTTCTGCGTATCCTGTCTAGGTTGCTAGGCATGCCTCATTCAGCATCAGTGCTTTGTGTGTTGTTGCTAGCACAAGGAGAAGTCAAACTGTGCTTCTGGGAAGTTCCCAGGGGGAAATGTAGCGGGGGGGATATTTTTGACCTGTTGTTGCTTGAGTCTGCTGAACCTGTGGAATTGGAGAGCCAGCCATATACGTGTGGGATGATTTCTGGGCTCTTACTCTGTCTGTTGATCTATGTGTCTGTTTTCCTGCCTGCACCATACTCTTTTGACTATTGTAGCTTTGCAGCATAGTCCAGAGTCAGGAACTGTGATGCCTCTGGCTTTGTCCTGCTTTCTTAAGATGGGTTTGCCTGTTTAGAACCTTTTGTGACTTCATACACATGTAATATTCTCTATTTCTGTGACTGCTGTGGGAATTTTGATAGGGATTACATTGAATCTGTAATTGCCTTGGGTTGCGTGGACATTTTTACATTAATTCTTCCAATCCATGAGCACAGTATAGTATCTTTCCACTTTTTTTGTGTCATTGTTAGTTTCCTTTGGTGTCAAACAGTTTTCAGTTTACAGGCCTCTCACTCCCTTGGTCAAATGCATTCCCAGGTATTTTATTCTTTTTTTTTGGAATGCTTCATGAATTTGCATGTCATCCTTGCACAGGGGCCATGCTAATCTTTTCTGTATCATTCCAGTTTTAGTGTATGTGCTGCTGAAGTGAGCACTCTTTTATTCTTCTTGATACTTGTAAATAGCATTTTTTTTTAATTAACTTCTCTTTCTGGTAGTTCATTGTTAGTATATGAAAATAAAGGGATTTTTGTTTAGGGGGAAGGTAAGTATAGAGATTCATCTAGGCTCTGGGTGATTGGCCCTCTCCCCTCTCAAGGCTGGTTTCACAAGGGCTGGGGCTCAGAGGTCAGGTCTCCCGGCCGCAGTTCGGGCTCCATTGCACACAGGCTGGGTAACTCTGGGCAGACCCTTTAATCCTCTCTGAACCGTGGTTGTCTGTTAGTGAGACTGTGATATGAACAGGACCTGCTTGGAATGCAGGGGTTCAAGTGCTTACAGCAGAGCTTCATAAGCAGTGAATGCGGATGAATACAGGCTTTTTTCCAATTTGGAGAATTTTTTCTGATTATGAAAAATTAGAAAGTAAAAGAAATGTGTAAGGAGAAAATAAAGCCCATCCAGCACCCCACCGCACATTCTGCTGCATTCTCTCGGTGTTTTACTTGTATGTAGGTGTCCCTGAGGAGAGGTCAGGAGGCCACATTCACCTGCTCCTCGTGCCTATTTTTGACCTTTGCTTACTAAGGATCGGGTTTTGGCTTTTTGTTGTATCTATGTGTCTGTTTTCCTGCCTGCACCATACTCTTTTGACTATTGTAGCTTTGCAGCATAGTCCAGAGTCAGGAACTGTGATGCCTCTGGCTTTGTCCTGCTTTCTTAAGATGGGTTTGCCTGTTTAGAACCTTTTGTGACTTCATACACATGTAATATTCTCTATTTCTGTGACTGCTGTGGGAATTTTGATAGGGATTACATTGAATCTGTAATTGCCTTGGGTTGCGTGGACATTTTTACATTAATTCTTCCAATCCATGAGCACAGTATAGTATCTTTCCACTTTTTTTGTGTCATTGTTAGTTTCCTTTGGTGTCAAACAGTTTTCAGTTTACAGGCCTCTCACTCCCTTGGTCAAATGCATTCCCAGGTATTTTATTCTTTTTTTTTGGAATGCTTCATGAATTTGCATGTCATCCTTGCACAGGGGCCATGCTAATCTTTTCTGTATCATTCCAGTTTTAGTGTATGTGCTGCTGAAGTGAGCACTCTTTTATTCTTCTTGATACTTGTAAATAGCATTTTTTTTTAATTAACTTCTCTTTCTGGTAGTTCATTGTTAGTATATGAAAATAAAGGGATTTTTGTTTAGGGGGAAGGTAAGTATAGAGATTCATCTAGGCTCTGGGTGATTGGCCCTCTCCCCTCTCAAGGCTGGTTTCACAAGGGCTGGGGCTCAGAGGTCAGGTCTCCCGGCCGCAGTTCGGGCTCCATTGCACACAGGCTGGGTAACTCTGGGCAGACCCTTTAATCCTCTCTGAACCGTGGTTGTCTGTTAGTGAGACTGTGATATGAACAGGACCTGCTTGGAATGCAGGGGTTCAAGTGCTTACAGCAGAGCTTCATAAGCAGTGAATGCGGATGAATACAGGCTTTTTTCCAATTTGGAGAATTTTTTCTGATTATGAAAAATTAGAAAGTAAAAGAAATGTGTAAGGAGAAAATAAAGCCCATCCAGCACCCCACCGCACATTCTGCTGCATTCTCTCGGTGTTTTACTTGTATGTAGGTGTCCCTGAGGAGAGGTTAGGAGGGCCACATTCACCTGCTCCTCGTGCCTATGTTCTCCCTTCCTGGTGGCCTTAATTAGTCTCAGGTCACGTTCTCATAGTGGACCCGAACTATCCCATGGTACAGTTGGAGCATCACTGAATCAGCCAGTTCCCCCGTGTCCAAACTTTAGCTCAGCTCCCGGTTGTCACTGTTTGGTGCCTGTCGTCTGATGCTGTCCTCGCGGGCTCCAGAAAGCACAGTTAAGAGGCTGAAGGGCAGGATAGCATGATGGACACCCGCCCTGGCGTGGGTCCTCTACACCCGGATGTGACTTTGGCTTAGTTTCGGGAGGATGAATGCAGCCTGGTTGTGAAGGCTAGGTGCTCCTATTGCGCGAGGTTCCCCCCGTCCTCTGTCCACTGCCCGCCGGCCATGCACCAGGCCTTTCAGATCCGAGGGTTCCCACCAGCCCTCCTGGGCCGCTTAGATGCGGCCCAGGCACAGGGTGATCGTGCCCCCTTGTGGACTCGTCATGAGGGCACCTCCCTGACTCCTGTCTGGCATCACCTGAATTCACTGAAAACCTCTGGTTTATGATTTGTTTTCCGTTTTCCTCCTCATCTGCACTCCTGCAGTTGGGACCTGAAGTTGTGAGGCTCTGAAGAAACAGGTCGGCTTTGGCCCGTGTGGCTTAGCCCAGGTCCCCACAACCCCAGGCCCCAGCTCTTCCAGCTGTCACTGAGATCCAGGCCCATGGCAGGGAGCCTCCTGTGGACTCCTGGCAGCTGCTAACCATGGCTCCATGTGCCGGGTGGAAGCCACATTCTTTGTTCATGGGCAGAGGGATCCCTTTCAAGCTGTAGTCTGGGAGCCGGAGGTCTGAGTCCCCAGGCTGGAACTTGGAGTCACACTGGGGCCCTGGTGCTGCCTGGAGGCCATCTTGTCTCCTGACAGTGGTTGTCCAAACAGGGCTCTAAATAGAGCCCCCTTCTTGCCCCCACCACAGGCTGGAAGACTCCACCAGACCCCAAGGACACCACCTTCCTCAGCGCCTTCTGCTTGAAGGTCCTGACTCTGAGCCACGGGTCCACAGCCCCACACCTGGATGTGTGGACCTGAGTGAGGAGAGACGCACCTGCCTCCAAGTGCATTTAAAGTATAATTGAAGGGCCATTAAAAACCGTTTGACACCCAGCTGCATCCCTCACCAGGCCCGCCAGGGAGGCTGGGAGGCGGAACCCACGAGTTCTGACGCAGGATGCTGGTTTTCTGCCGCTCCTCTCACGGGTGCAGCTGTGACTCGGCCGCATCTGCATGGAGCTAAATGTTACGTCTTTGTAACGTTTTTGATCTTCATTAATTATAGCTCAGGAAAACTGACAAAGGCAACCTGTCTCTTCAATGTAAACAAGATTAATTGCACGGTTCCTGCCGAAAGTGAACTACCAGCAGTTTAACAAAAAATGTTTGTCTTTAAGCAGCCTTTGGAGAAAAAAAAAGAAAGAAAAAAGTAAAGAAAACTGTTGCAGGAAGTGCTGAAGCTGCCAAGTGAGCGTGCCCGCGAGCCTCGCCCTCATTATGAGCCTAAGCGCGCACACGCCTGCCTGTGCTTTCATCCTCCTCCAGGCCCGGCCGAGACCCTGCGCACGCCGCAGCCCCAGCCTGGAATGCGGCCTGGCCGTTTGAAGACGGGCTCTACACCCGACACCTTTCGCCCAGCTCCTCGCCCAGACTCGCCCGCTCTCCCTGCAGCCGCAGACCTTCATCCTGTAACGACCACATAATCCAAGATCAACACACACGGGATCGCTATCACTTTCATTAATAACCGTGCACTATTCCTTCCTTCAGCAGGTACCAACCCCAAACAGGCAAATGCACTCAGAAGCACTCTGAAGGCTGAGGCTCGAGGGGGCGGGGTATACCGGGGTGGGGGGACATCAGAAAGACCGGCGGGGGTGGGGGTGGGGCAACACAAGGCCAGTGAAGTCCCTCCGCATCCCTGTCCCCAGGCAGCGCCCGAGGCTGGACGGAGGACAATGACCTCAGGAAGGGTGAAGAGCAGCGGCAGTGGCCGAGCCCAGCCAGTGGCCCCTGGGAGTCCTGGCTGAGAGTGTGCTGCCGTCGGTCCCCGTGGAGACTATGAAGGGCTGGGAGGTGGCTGGGGCTGCCGCAGAGAGGCCAGCAAGGGCGTCTGGAACCTGACTCTGGGCAGAGGGCTCTGGCCTGGGGTTCAGATACCATGTGACGCCCCAGGGATAGGCCTGGAGTTGGCCCGCGCTTTCCAGAGGGGAGGGGGTGGCGGGGGGAGTGGGACTTTTCAGGTTTGGAGAGGGAGGCGCTGGGACTAAAGTCTGGGAAGGGGACACCAGACGGCCAGTGGGCAGAGGTGAGGGGAGTCCTGGGAGGTGGCCGGGTGAGAGGAGCCAGACGGGGGTCACTGCGTGGCCATGTGGGCCTCCAGATCGTCACAACCAGAGTGTTGAATTGCCTTTCTGGAATGAAATGACTCAAGTTTTGAGCTTTCCAGGGACCCTGGTTCCAAAGAAGTCGCCAGTGACCAAGGGTCTGGAAGTGCGGGAGTGGCCGGGGGAAGCTGTCCTCCTGTGTCCCATGTAGTCACGAGAGTCAGGCACCCGTGGCGCGGAGCGGGGCACCATGTGGCCACTGAGGCGCGGGCTCACCTGCTCAGGATGTCTAAGGGAGGTATGAGCCTGAGCTGTGGTAGGCACCCGGCCTGAAGGTCTCCCCTGCTCCTGGGGAAACCGCACAGCCTGCCCCCTCCCAGGAAGGATGCTGATCTGATCTGTGAGCTGATTCCCCACGGCACTCATGGAGGGCTGGCTGCTGAGGATGCACTGCCCCAGGGAGCAGTTGGGGCTTCACAGCAGTGGTGGGGCGCGTCTCCTAATTTCTCTGAACTGGGTGTGGCCTACGGTTTCTAGGAGAGGTCCTCACGATGGGAAAGGACAGGGGATGGGCCCTGTGTCAAGGTTTTGACAGTCAAGTTGTTTGAGGGGAGGAGCCCCACTATGATCTGGGCATTCTGGGAGGGAGGTGGGGGAGGGTACGGCCTTGAGGTGGCCTTCCTCCACCTTTTCCACGGGCTCCACCAGTTTGTAAAACCCCGGAGAGCTTTTCCTTCTTGGGCTGATCTGCCGCCAAAGCACAGAGGAGACACCCACCAAGGCGTCAGGGGGAAGTGTGGCCTGGCCGGACCTCATGGGCTACCTGCAAACCACTCCCATCTGTGCTTGGGGCCTTGGTGCGCCGCCAGCGCCCCGCCCACCCTGGGGAGCTGCTCCTCCATGTGTTTACCTCTTAACCCACGGCCTTGTGAAAAGCCTCATGAAACAGGTGTGCGCCTTGCAGATAAACCCGACATTAAGGTCAGGTGTCTGCATTTACTCAAGGATGTAAGCAAAGGATGAAGGAGCTCAAACCAGAGCTCCCACCAAGGCCCGCATCCTCCCTGCGGCCACCACGCCGCCTCCTTGCCCAGAGCGACATCATCACACGAACACGTTGAGGCCGGTGTGCTACCAATTTGTCCAAGAGATGGAGCAGGCAGACTTCAAACCAATTCCAGGACCCAATCTCTACTGTTGTGATGAATACCTACCAACACCCCAGGGTTGCTCCAGGGTAAGGAAGGTCCCGTCCCGACGCCAGGCAGAGAGGACGCCCAGCAGAGGGGCCACGGAGCAGAGGGGCCATCTGGTTCCCCCCAGCAGTGGTTTCCACAGCAATAGCCATCAAGCAGAAATGCTGCGGCTCCGCGGGCCGGCCACGCGCCCATACCCGGCCTGCAAAGCCCTGACTCTGGTCGCCGGGGCCCACACACAGAGGTGCTGCAGAGTGTGGGCAGCTGCCGCAGGCAGCTCTGGGTGTGAGTCCTTATCTGAAATTCGGGCAAGTGTGAAGTGCTACTGTCTGTAGAGACCTTCAGGAACTTCAGGTTCAGTCACAGGACCGTGGAGGAGCTACGAGAAAAATTCAGTGTGCTACTTAAAGGCCATTCACAACCTGCCCCTAGGCTGCCCAGGGCAGATGTTCTTAACTTTCAAAAGATTTGCATCGTACGAACTACATGGGACATTTTAAAAATTAACCATTTGGACATACATATATCTGTGGCTGATTCATATTGATAAACAGCAGGACCCTAACACTGTAAAGCAGTTGTATTTAAAAATAAATACAATTAACTTTTGCTTTGAGATAATTCACCTGCAGTGGTGAGAAATAATGGACAGACTCAGGCGCCCTTGATGCCAGTGGTCTCATCTGGCAAATTTGGAGTCGAGTAGACACTGCCCAAAGTCAGAGCACGAAACAGCTACCAGAGAGCTTGCCTGAGACTCTGTATCACACTCAGGGGACTGTGAGAGTGAGCTGCCGTTTCAGCAGGAGAATGAACCCTGGCTCTAGGGGTGTTGAGACCAGGGTGATTCCCAGGCCGAGGGTCTCACAGGGGTGCCTTGCCCCGACCTGCCACCTGCAAACAGGGGCCCTTCACTCGGTCAGTTCTCCATGGAAAGACGTGGGCAAAAGGTGGACCAAGGGATACCCGCACTGTCTGGACCAGCTGCGGGCTGGGTGTCAGCAGAGTCCTGCTCATTCCAGCCCTGGCTGGTCCTGCTCTCCCCTCCCACTCCTTTCCTTGGCTGTGGGCTGAGGCGGCTGAGCCCGGTCTCGTCGGGATGACAGCCACCGCCCACACAGTTGCACCGGGCATGGCTGGTGCAACTGGGAACTAAGGTCCAGATGCCCTTTTCAGTCGCCATGTCCTGTCTGACTCTTTGCCACCCCAGGGGCTGCAGCCCAGCAGGCCTAACTGTCCCTCACCCTTGCCCGGAGCCTTGGATGTTAATTAGCTTTAATCACTCTAAATGGACAGTCCCCTGTGGCTAGTGGCCATGGGCAAAGGACAGCCCTTCTGTCTCTCTGCCTCCAGGATGTTCTGACTAAGCATCCAGGCTTGTCGAGGTGGGATGGGCAGGAAACTGAGGCTCCAGGTGGTCCAGACTTTCCTGAGGGCCCAGCGGATGCATACCCAAGTCAAGTGACCAGTCCACTACGGATTCACTCTTCCCCCTCTAAACAGGGTGTGAAACTCAAGGTAGGAAAACAGAAGCTCATATTCTTAACAGTAAGGCAGACGTTCCTGGGGGAAGAATCCCATGGTAACCAGAGACTGACATGAGAACAATTTTTTTTGACAAGCAAAAGACTCTTATTTAAAGAACCAAGTTTCTAGGAACAAAAGGAACAGCAAATAGCAAACCAAGTCTAGGGAGAAATAAGCTATGAAAATAAAGGATGACATAACCAATGAAATAAATCCAGATGAAAGCTGACAAAACACTGGACTCGAGGCTGTTTGTAAGGTGAGCCCAGTGCCACGGGAGGGGTCCCCGCCTGGGGTGGGGACTTCTCTGGGGAGACCAGTCCTTCTCCACCAAAGCCCCACACACCAGGCAGGGCTGCAAAAACACTTAGCAAGCAACAACTCATTCCCTCTGGTTAAATTCCACAAACTTCAGCTTAGTATTTTAAAACCATTTTTTTTTCTTTTTAACAGCCTGAGGCTTTTTGTCCTTAATGATACCACTGACTTGTTTACACTAATTTCCTAAAAGCTGGATGTTTATTTTCTATTCCCCCAGAGAGTTAAAATTTGCAGTGTGTGTGGGGTGGGGGGTCCCCGAATCCCACTGTGATCAAGGAAGACCTGGGGACATCACCCTGCAGACTGGCTCCATCCGCAGCTGCAGCGGGTCGTCCCTCTTACCTCGGGGCGTTCATGTTCCCTTCGTCCTCCTCTTGGCACCTCATCAGAGGTCAGCCTCCGCCCTCCCTGGGGTTTATGGCAACAGGGTGCTCGATGTCCGAGGGACGAAGAGAGCCAGGTCGGGGTCTTATCACATCCCACATGAAATCCAATATTGGGCCTTTCGTGTCTCACAGCCCACCCCCAACTCCTCCCCAAACCTGCACCTCTGTACTTGCTCATCCCCCACCCCCAGGCAAATGAACATTTCCTGAAAACTGGAAAAACCAGATACTGGTAGTCTCAGATCAGTGCTAATTAAATTGGGCTATAAAACTCAGGCCCAGGTCCCTTATCTGAGTGAAGCTGCTGGATTTCCAAGCAAGACATCATGCACACGAAACACAGAAACGCAGCACTCGAGCCCTGGATGGACGGGGCTCCGGCTGTTAGTACACTAGGGACTCTGATCGGGCTCCCTTGGAGGAATGAATCCTCTCCTCCCGGTCTGTTCTGCCCGTACTTCCACCTCATGCATTTTTAAAATTATCTGTTTGTTTTCTGTTGTGCTGGGTCTTCGTTACTGGGTGGGCTTTCTCGTGATGAACAGGGGGCTTCTTTTGTTGCAGAGCACAGGCTTGAGGCATGTGGAGTTCAGGAGTTTCGGCTCCTGGGCCCTAGACCACAGGCTACGGAGTGTGGTGCCCAGGCTTACTTGCTCTGAGGCATGTGGAGTCTTTCTAGACCAGGGATGAACCTGGGTCCCCTGTAGAGGCTTTCCTTCTCAAAAGGCCCCCCAAAACACTTAGCAAGCAACAACTCATTCCCTCTGGTTAAATTCCACAAACTTCAGCTTAGTATTTTAAAACCATTTTTTTTTCTTTTTAACAGCCTGAGGCTTTTTGTCCTTAATGATACCACTGACTTGTTTACACTAATTTCCTAAAAGCTGGATGTTTATTTTCTATTCCCCCAGAGAGTTAAAATTTGCAGTGTGTGTGGGGTGGGGGGTCCCCGAATCCCACTGTGATCAAGGAAGACCTGGGGACATCACCCTGCAGACTGGCTCCATCCGCAGCTGCAGCGGGTCGTCCCTCTTACCTCGGGGCGTTCATGTTCCCTTCGTCCTCCTCTTGGCACCTCATCAGAGGTCAGCCTCCGCCCTCCCTGGGGTTTATGGCAACAGGGTGCTCGATGTCCGAGGGACGAAGAGAGCCAGGTCGGGGTCTTATCACATCCCACATGAAATCCAATATTGGGCCTTTCGTGTCTCACAGCCCACCCCCAACTCCTCCCCAAACCTGCACCTCTGTACTTGCTCATCCCCCACCCCCAGGCAAATGAACATTTCCTGAAAACTGGAAAAACCAGATACTGGTAGTCTCAGATCAGTGCTAATTAAATTGGGCTATAAAACTCAGGCCCAGGTCCCTTATCTGAGTGAAGCTGCTGGATTTCCAAGCAAGACATCATGCACACGAAACACAGAAACGCAGCACTCGAGCCCTGGATGGACGGGGCTCCGGCTGTTAGTACACTAGGGACTCTGATCGGGCTCCCTTGGAGGAATGAATCCTCTCCTCCCGGTCTGTTCTGCCCGTACTTCCACCTCATGCATTTTTAAAATTATCTGTTTGTTTTCTGTTGTGCTGGGTCTTCGTTACTGGGTGGGCTTTCTCTCGTGATGAGCAGGGGGCTTCTTTTGTTGCAGAGCACAGGCTTGAGGCATGTGGAGTTCAGGAGTTTCGGCTCCTGGGCCCTAGACCACAGGCTACGGAGTGTGGTGCCCAGGCTTACTTGCTCTGAGGCATGTGGAGTCTTTCTAGACCAGGGATGAACCTGGGTCCCCTGTAGAGGCTTTCCTGTGGATCAGTGATAAAGAATCCCCTTGCCAATGCAGGAGACACAAGAGACGCTCATTTGATCCCTGGATGGGAAGATCCCCCAGAGAAAGAAAAGAGAACCCACTCCAGTATTCTTACCTGGAAAATGTTATGGACAGAGGAGCCTGGAGGTCTGTAGTCCAAAGGGTCGCAGAGTTGGACATGACTGAGTGTGCATGCACATGGCCTGCACTGGCAGGTGGATTCCTACCCACTGTGCCACCAAGGGAGTCCCCGCCCCATGTGTTAAATTTCAAGAACTCAAAAGTGTATCTACATTGAATTTTGTTAGCTGCTCAAATGCTGTTTGTTGTTAACATTTTTTTGTTGAATGCCCTTTTCAACAAACTCCCAGTTTTCATCATGGGCCTGTCCCTGGCTATGCCCCTAGATGACACAGGGAGGTGAGGCACTGTCTGGCATCTCTGGGTCCCTGTGGGGCTAGAGTCTTGACCTCAGGATACCAGTTGTAGTGGAGCTCAGCTGGGCCATCTCTGGTCCATTCCCGCAGAGGGACCATCTCTCCAGGAGGCTCTGGCTCATTGTCACGGGGCCTCAGCTCATCAGGCTTTGCCAGGGATTGGGCCACAGAGGCACGCTGAGCAGAACTCCTTCATCAAGACTGAGCGGACGCCAGGCAGTCCCCAACGTCTGTCTTAGATCGAGTCCCTGTGATAGCTGTGGGCTCATATTTCACAAAGAACATGACCCGGGAGAGGGGATGAAGAATATCAAAGGCAGACTTTCCTTTTGCTGGGCTCTTGGTGCTGCCCAAGGCTGCGATGAAGGGTTGAAGGAGGGCTCTGGGGCCAGCGCTCCAAGGCCTGCAGGCGGGGAGGGCAGGGGCGGGGGCCTGCTGCTCCCTGGTCTTCAAAGTTAGTGTTTAGGGGCTTCATCCTTTTTTATTTTATCAAAGAGGCTTATTACCATTCTGTGCGCGTCAAGTGACTTCCTGGTTTTTTTGCCAAACACGGTGGTTATAAAAGCTGAAAAGGATTAGGCACTGAGGGTGCAGCGAGAGTGTCTGCAGAAAAGGTGATGTGTTTGATCCTGTAATTGCCTACATTTTACTTCAAACCAGTTTCATCCCCCTTTTCCTCAAAGCTTCCGAGGACACAATCACTGGGGGAAACTAGACGGTGCATTTCTGTTTTTTCGAGGGTTTCACGCACTTATTTTTTAGGAGGAGACTAAGAGGAGGAGGAAACTAAGAGCCCACAGGGTAAACTCTCCCCATGGAACCGTTACACGGGCAGACAGACACTGGACAGAGACCTGCAGAGGAGCGAGACGGAACCCGGCCAGGGGTCGTGACTTCTACTGCGCCGGGTCGTCGGGGCTGCCCACAGGCTTTCTCCAGTTGCAGGGTCTGGGCGTCCTGTTGTGGTGGCTCCTCTAGTGGAAGAGCACCGGCCCCAGAGCACAGGCTCAGTAGTTGTGGCACACGGACTCAGTTGCCCCTGACATGTGGAATCTCCCTAGACCAGAGATCAGACCTGTGTCCTCTGCTTTGGCAGGTAGGTTCTTAACAGCTGGACCACAGACGTCCTGAGCATTCTTTACATAGGTATTACGGCAGGCTCCATGCTTTCTTGACGTTGAGACACGCTGCTTTCTCATGGGAAGACCCTCTCATTAAAATGAGATGTCCAACCTGAGGCGGCAAGGCCTTTGGCATTTGTGAAAGGCCAGGAGGCCTCCCTGGGCCGAGAGAGAAGGTCATCTTCTCTTTCAGCCTCTCTACACAACACGCTGAGCAGAACTCCTTCATCAAGACTGGCGGACGCCAGGCAGTCCCCAACGTCTGTCTTAGATCGAGTCCCTGTGATAGCTGTGGGCTCATATTTCACAAAGAACATGACCCGGGAGAGGGGATGAAGAATATCAAAGGCAGACTTTCCTTTTGCTGGGCTCTTGGTGCTGCCCAAGGCTGCGATGAAGGGTTGAAGGAGGGCTCTGGGGCCAGCGCTCCAAGGCCTGCAGGCGGGGAGGGCAGGGGCGGGGGCCTGCTGCTCCCTGGTCTTCAAAGTTAGTGTTTAGGGGCTTCATCCTTTTTTATTTTATCAAAGAGGCTTATTACCATTCTGTGCGCGTCAAGTGACTTCCTGGTTTTTTTGCCAAACACGGTGGTTATAAAAGCTGAAAAGGATTAGGCACTGAGGGTGCAGCGAGAGTGTCTGCAGAAAAGGTGATGTGTTTGATCCTGTAATTGCCTACATTTTACTTCAAACCAGTTTCATCCCCCTTTTCCTCAAAGCTTCCGAGGACACAATCACTGGGGGAAACTAGACGGTGCATTTCTGTTTTTTCGAGGGTTTCACGACTTATTTTTAGGAGGAGACTAAGAGGAGGAGGAAACTAAGAGCCCACAGGGTAAACTCTCCCCATGGAACCGTTACACGGGCAGACAGACACTGGACAGAGACCTGCAGAGGAGCGAGACGGAACCCGGCCAGGGGTCGTGACTTCTACTGCGCCGGGTCGTCGGGGCTGCCCACAGGCTTTCTCCAGTTGCAGGGTCTGGGCGTCCTGTTGTGGTGGCTCCTCTAGTGGAAGAGCACCGGCCCCAGAGCACAGGCTCAGTAGTTGTGGCACACGGACTCAGTTGCCCCTGACATGTGGAATCTCCCTAGACCAGAGATCAGACCTGTGTCCTCTGCTTTGGCAGGTAGGTTCTTAACAGCTGGACCACAGACGTCCTGAGCATTCTTTACATAGGTATTACGGCAGGCTCCATGCTTTCTTGACGTTGAGACACGCTGCTTTCTCATGGGAAGACCCTCTCATTAAAATGAGATGTCCAACCTGAGGGCGGCAAGGCCTTTGGCATTTGTGAAAGGCCAGGAGGCCTCCCTGGGCCGAGAGAGAAGGTCATCTTCTCTTTCTCAGCCTCTCTACACAACTAGTCACTCTCTCAACCCTAACTAGATGAAAAGCCTCACACTGTCGATGAACCTGGGAGTGAATTCTTACCTCAGGCCGGGTTTAGGGCACCATCGACCCACACCCTTAAGGAGCCTGTTTCACAAAGTTAAACAGTGTTGTCCTGTCCCCCTGGCTGTGATGCACTGCCCTCCCCTTCCTGGGACAGGCATCTCTGCAGGACTGCCTGGCAGCACAGCAGCTGCATGGGTCATGACCTCACCTTGGGGGAGGCCGGCTGGGCTCCGTCTGCTCTGTGAAGAGCCCCGTGTCTCCTGGAAGAACACCACGGGTCTTCAGGGCACAGACAGATCCAGGCAGGGTCTAGGAGGAGGGTTTAAGGCTTACACAATACCCTCACCGAGTCTAGGCACCCTTATCACCAGTGTCCAGTAATCACCGTCCGACCAAGTGCCAGGTTTCTCCTGATGGTGTTGTTTAGTCGAGAAGTTGTGTCTGTCTCTCTGCGACTCTCATGGACTGTAGCCCACCAGGCTCCTCTGCCCAGGGGATTCTCCAGGCTAGAATACGGGAGTGGGTTGCCAGGCCGTCCTCCAGCTTCCCAACCCAGGGATAGAATCTGTCTCCTGCATTGGCAGGCAGGTTCTTTACCACTGAGTCACCAGGAAAGCCCAGGTCTCTCATGAGTCTAATTAAATACAAAAATATCGTTTAAAACAGCACAAAAAGATGGATTGGGAAGTCCTGGCATCTTCATAAGTCTGCACGTTGGTGACATTTTCTCAAAGACTCAGAGTTTCACAGTTTGGGAAGCGCAGGCCTCCAAGGGACCCTCACGTTTGGGGAAAAAAACACAGACCGTCCCACTAAAGGCTGCCAGCTTTAGCAAAGGGGCATTTTTTGCTTGTTTTTAACAGTGATTTTTATAAAACATTAACTTTGACTATTAAATATTAAACTCGCTGTCTAGAATCTGAGACTGTGAAGTGTGATGACAGGAAATGGGTTCTGAAGCTGTAGGAAGGCCAACAAGACACTCTCGATGCTCAGGGTTGCTGTGTGGAGTCAGTCTTGAAGTAATGCCAGAGAAAAGACAGAAAAAGCCGTCTGGAAGCAGGGGGCGTCCATAAATTTGTTAGCACAGCTGCAGACTGCGTTAAATTAACCCAACTAGAAAATAATCCACACACGGGACAGAAGGAAGCAGATAATGTAAATGCACATGAACACAATTTGAAAGCTTTCCAAAAAGGAAACCATTAACTGTCAGGAGTTTCCAGCAGGGGTGGGAGTGTGTAACGAGCTGACAGTACCTCCTCGCCAAGGGCTCAGGTGCCTGTTGCTTCCTGAAGCCAAGCAGAGCCAGCTCCAGGACGAGGCAGCAGGTCCACCTGAAACTCTAGGGTGCCGCATCCTCCAGGGCTGTGAAGGCCCCCCCTCTTCTGCATTTCTTCATCCTCCTCCATGAGTTCTAAACTCAGTGTCAGGACAGACCAGCTGTTGGTTAAGGTGCCTTCCAGCTGGGGTGCTGACAGCCAACTGACCACCTGCCTTTGGCGACCATCTGCCCCCTTTCCTGTGGCCCCAGGAGGCCTGGGCCCTTGCTCACGCATCTCCCCAGCCTGGTCCCAGCCTCATCCCAAGCTGTTTGGCTATTGCGTTTCATTCATACACATCCCATGCACACGGCACCTCAGGCACAGTGACTGTAAGCTGCCCCCCTGCCGGCCCCTGGAATTCTGAGGCCAGAGCTGCACCATTCAGAGCAGACACTTGTCCAAAGCACTAGGACTGAGGCGGGAAGCTAGAGGAGAGGAGGGGAGGGTGGAGAGAGCCTGTAGCGAGTTGAGGGAAGATCCCTCCTGCTTCCCCAGGCGTTAGATTTGTGACAAAGCAAGGGCTGACGCCCAGAGGACCCGTGGTCTGGGCAGCGGCCGTCAGCACCAGGCCTGCTGGGGAGGAGTGGCTGCTCTCACCCTGAGGACCGTGGGTCCCTCCAGCAGAGGGCTTTTTTTTTTTTTTTAAGATTTATTTGCTATTTGTTTACTCTTGGCTGTGTTGGGTCTTCACTGCTGCACAGGCTATTCTCTAGTTGCGGTGAGTGGGGCTACTCTCAGTTGTGACGCTCAGGCTTCTCATCGCAGTGGCTTCTCTTGTTGCAGAGCACGGGCTCTAGGGCTCTCGGGCTCTCAGGCTCTCAGGCGTCAGTATTTGTGGCTCCCAGACTTGAGAGCACAGGTTCACTAGTTGTGGTGCACGGACTTGGTTGCTCCTTGGTGTGTGGGATCTTCTCCGACTAGGGATGGAACCCATGTCTCTTGCATTGGAGGTGGATTTGTTTTTCTTTTTTGTTTTTACTGGACCTGAAGGAGGATTCTTCAGCACTGGACCTCCAGGGAAGTCCTGGACGATCTTTATTTTGACCATGTTTCCTGATGGTAGGCAGCTCTGGGAGGGGCGGGACATCCCAGTCCTCCTCTGGTCCTGCTGTGTCTGTCCCTCACTACCCTGTGTTCTCCACCTGAAACCGAGACTGTCCTGCTCCTGGTTATTCTTTAACCTGAGCTCGATCTGTCTTATTCCCGATGTGGTTCAGTGATTCCAGACAGACCCCAGGGCTCAGGAGGAAGCCCCATTCCAGCAGCGGCAGGGTACCCAGCCCAGTCCCTGCTGTGATCTGACTCTCTGGTCACTCGCCAAGTCTGGGTTCACACATGGATAGGAGCATTTATACAGTGTTGTGTGAGCGAAGGCTTCACGGGAGTTTTGGGGTCAGAGCTTCTGTTCACACCAACTGGATCATATCAGTTACCCTCTAGTTGTGGTGCACTGGCTCCTCATTGCACTGGCTTCTCTTGCTGTGGAGTGCAGGCTCTAGGGAAGCTACCAAGAGCGACTGAAGGACTGAGGCGGGAAGCTAGAGGAGAGGAGGGAGGGTGGAGAGAGCCTGTAGCGAGTTGAGGGAAGATCCTCCTGCTTCCCAGGCGTTAGATTTGTGACAAAGCAAGGGCTGACGCCCAGAGGACCCGTGGTCTGGGCAGCGGCCGTCAGCACCAGGCCTGCTGGGGAGGAGTGGCTGCTCTCACCCTGAGGACCGTGGGTCCCTCCAGCAGAGGGCTTTTTTTTTTTTTTTAAGATTTATTTGCTATTTGTTTACTCTTGGCTGTGTTGGGTCTTCACTGCTGCACAGGCTATTCTCTAGTTGCGGTGAGTGGGGCTACTCTCAGTTGTGACGCTCAGGCTTCTCATCGCAGTGGCTTCTCTTGTTGCAGAGCACGGGCTCTAGGGCTCTCGGGCTCTCAGGCTCTCAGGCGTCAGTATTTGTGGCTCCCAGACTTGAGAGCACAGGTTCACTAGTTGTGGTGCACGGACTTGGTTGCTCCTTGGTGTGTGGGATCTTCTCCGACTAGGGATGGAACCCATGTCTCTTGCATTGGAGGTGGATTTGTTTTTCTTTTTTGTTTTTACTGGACCTGAAGGAGGATTCTTCAGCACTGGACCTCCAGGGAAGTCCTGGACGATCTTTATTTTGACCATGTTTCCTGATGGTAGGCAGCTCTGGGAGGGGCGGGACATCCCAGTCCTCCTCTGGTCCTGCTGTGTCTGTCCCTCACTACCCTGTGTTCTCCACCTGAAACCGAGACTGTCCTGCTCCTGGTTATTCTTTAACCTGAGCTCGATCTGTCTTATTCCCGATGTGGTTCAGTGATTCCAGACAGACCCCAGGGCTCAGGAGGAAGCCCCATTCCAGCAGCGGCAGGGTACCCAGCCCAGTCCCTGCTGTGATCTGACTCTCTGGTCACTCGCCAAGTCTGGGTTCACACATGGATAGGAGCATTTATACAGTGTTGTGTGAGCGAAGGCTTCACGGGAGTTTTGGGGTCAGAGCTTCTGTTCACACCAACTGGATCATATCAGTTACCCTCTAGTTGTGGTGCACTGGCTCCTCATTGCACTGGCTTCTCTTGCTGTGGAGTGCAGGCTCTAGGGTACTTGGGCTTCAGTAGTTGCAGCTCCTGAGCTCTAGAGCACAGGCCCCTGGGCTCAGTTGCTCAGTGGCATGTGGGATCTTCCCGTATCAGGGACTGAACCCGTGTCTCCAGCACTGGCAGGCAGATTCTTCAAAGAAAACACTTGTGAGCTTGTTTGGCCTCCTTCTTCCTTCTTCTTCCTTTCCATTCTATGGACCATGAGAACAGAGGTCAGGCCTTTTAGATCCATTTCTTCTAGATCCTCTTCCAAAACCTTGAGAAAGACTCAGAGCACAAGAAAGCACCCCCCACAACCCTGAGGAGCGTTCCTCAGGTAAATGGGAAGGACAGTCCTCGATGCCCCATACAGGCTCCTGCTGAGAACCTGGGAGACAGCGGCAGAAGGAAGCTTGGCCGCAAGAGGCCCGCACCTCCGGAGGCCCTTCTTTTACTAGCTGATGCAGTGGGAGGCAAACAGCGGCTTCTTAGGGAACACAGACACATGCTTGTCAGTGTCTCGATTGAGTCTGTAAACATAAGCAGAGGCCAACATTCTACTGTTCTGACTTCCGCAGTTGTCACAGAATAAATATTTGCCTTCCGAAGCAACCACGGGAAAAGCCATAAGGGTAGTATTCTCAAGTGCCACCCCTACACCCCAGCCCATGCAGAAGTCAAGGCCGAGAGCCACAGTGTGTGGACAATGATCTTCGTGGGGAAACGAGGCTGGAGACCGACAGGCACTTTGGGAGAAAGTTTGCTCTCTAAGTTTTTAACCCGTGTACCTGCTCAAGATTGTCCCATATATGAGGCTCCTCTGTCCATGGGATTCTCCAGGCATGAATACTGGAGTAGGCTTCCATTTCCTTCTCTCCCCCAATGAAAGCCTTTGCAGCGGCAGGGTACCCAGCCCAGTCCCTGCTGTGATCTGACTCTCTGGTCACTCGCCAAGTCTGGGTTCACACATGGATAGGAGCATTTATACAGTGTTGTGTGAGCGAAGGCTTCACGGGAGTTTTGGGGTCAGAGCTTCTGTTCACACCAACTGGATCATATCAGTTACCCTCTAGTTGTGGTGCACTGGCTCCTCATTGCACTGGCTTCTCTTGCTGTGGAGTGCAGGCTCTAGGGTACTTGGGCTTCAGTAGTTGCAGCTCCTGAGCTCTAGAGCACAGGCCCCTGGGCTCAGTTGCTCAGTGGCATGTGGGATCTTCCCGTATCAGGGACTGAACCCGTGTCTCCAGCACTGGCAGGCAGATTCTTCAAAGAAAACACTTGTGAGCTTGTTTGGCCTCCTTCTTCCTTCTTCTTCCTTTCCATTCTATGGACCATGAGAACAGAGGTCAGGCCTTTTAGATCCATTTCTTCTAGATCCTCTTCCAAAACCTTGAGAAAGACTCAGAGCACAAGAAAGCACCCCCCACAACCCTGAGGAGCGTTCCTCAGGTAAATGGGAAGGACAGTCCTCGATGCCCCATACAGGCTCCTGCTGAGAACCTGGGAGACAGCGGCAGAAGGAAGCTTGGCCGCAAGAGGCCCGCACCTCCGGAGGCCCTTCTTTTACTAGCTGATGCAGTGGGAGGCAAACAGCGGCTTCTTAGGGAACACAGACACATGCTTGTCAGTGTCTCGATTGAGTCTGTAAACATAAGCAGAGGCCAACATTCTACTGTTCTGACTTCCGCAGTTGTCACAGAATAAATATTTGCCTTCCGAAGCAACCACGGGAAAAGCCATAAGGGTAGTATTCTCAAGTGCCACCCCTACACCCCAGCCCATGCAGAAGTCAAGGCCGAGAGCCACAGTGTGTGGACAATGATCTTCGTGGGGAAACGAGGCTGGAGACCGACAGGCACTTTGGGAGAAAGTTTGCTCTCTAAGTTTTTAACCCGTGTACCTGCTCAGTCATATATGACTCTCTGTGACCACTGGACTATAGCCTGCCAGGCTCCTCTGTCCATGGGATTCTCCAGGCATGAATACTGGAGTAGGCTTCCATTTCCTTCTCTCTCCTGACCCAGAGATTGAACCCACATCTCTTGTGCCTCTTGCATTGGCAGCCAATTTCTTTACAAACTGTGCCAGCTGGGAAGCCCCTTGGTTTTTAGAGTCCACTAAAACTGAGTATACCCAGTCACAGGGACATTCCTGCATTGTAAACCGAGGAGCAAAATGGCTTAAACGGATGCTAACAAGGCATCCAGGCATTTGCTTAGACCAGGGGTTGTGGGGACAGGGCTGGTCTGCCGGAGCCACCAGGTAGAGTACAGGTCTGCTGTGTGTTCTCACATCTTAGGAACCGATCTCTCCAAATCCCCCAACAACGAGCTGAAATTTAAAGAGGTTTTGCTGAACTTAAATGACATGTTTAAACCTTTTATCTCCAGAAAGGAGTCTGTCAGCTGAGAACCACACTGTGCACTGAGGGGCCCCTGGCCCCTGTCCCCGCGCTTGGTGGAGGCGCTGGCTTTCTGCGGAGCAAAGAGCAGAGTATCTGTTCTGATTCATTCTCTTCATTTTGGGTTGGGAACTTGAGGAACAGCCACTTTGAGCCATTATTAGGAACTAAATCTTAAAGAAAATGGACCTCAAGAGCCATGAAGTGCCTTTAGGAAAGCCTGCCTCAATATTTTTTAAATTAGGGTTTTTCTGGGACTGATGTGATGTTCATCAGGTAAGAGCACAGGCCTCAATGAAACCGTTAAACAATCAACAGCATCTACCAGGTCAGCAAAATCAATCGAACCAACAGACATCTGCGTCCATCTCACCCCTGGCTGTGGTCTGCAGTACCACCAGGGGCCTGGCCCTCTACCGAGTAGATGAGCCCCCTCAAGCTTCTCCCTCAGGACCTGTTCAGGCACCCCAGAGACTCCTTCCTCTAGGGAGACTTCTTGCCCAACTGATCTTTGTGGCCCTGTGGCTTGGAGCAGATTGCACCTGCCAGATGCTGGTGTCCATGCTGGGCAGGCCAAGCAGCCAGGGTCCTCCCTAACCCTCGGGGGCTGAGTGCAGCAGACAGAAGCAGATCTGACATGCTAACCAGGCACTGAACCAATCCCTGACCCAGCTCCCCAGCAGCTCATGTATACAGAAGAGGTGCTGCCCTGTCTGCCCAACGCTGGGACCCGCACCCCCCACCTCTCCTGGTGAGATGAGGGGAGCAGAGCTACGAGGCATCTGGGCTCTGGGCTGACGGGGGACAGCCAGGAGGGCTGCAAAAGGTGGAGGGCTCTGTCTGCCTCACAAGAATGTTAAGTGTTGCCTTCCAGTTTGAAACTTTTAAAAATGTAAGCATGCTCAAAGTTGAGATCTTTAAAAATTTTCTCAGAAAGGACCCCTTTGTCACTGTTAACTGCCAAGAGGGCAGACGTCCGGTTGAAAGCCCAGCTGTTCCTGTTGCCTGCCTCCTGTGCCGCCAGCCTCAGCAGCCCCGCTTCCCAGCCCCACCGGCCCCTGCGGCCCCTGCGCTTGTGGATCAACTCAAGGGTGGGTTTCACTATACACCGCTTGGGCTTGCTGTGGGCACTGAGGCCTCGGGATGGCACTGCAGCCCTGAGTCACTGTACCACTTCCTGTGCCTTCCCGCTGCACTCGGGGAAACCCGCACTCCTTGCCGCAGCCTCCAGCCCCGCTCCCCTGATCTCCAGCCTCCTCTCTCACCGCCGCATGCCCACCTTCCCTCTGCTGGAGCCACACCCCGTTTCTGCACCCAACCCGGGCCACCCCTCAGCTTTCACTTCTCGAGAGGCCCCTCACGCTCATCCAGGCTCTTCTCTGCCACCCGTGCATTTGTTACTGGCACACAGGTTTCCTCACGTGTCATCTGTGTCTCTGGACAGTGGCTCTGCTCTCCTCGCTAGAAGGCAAGTGACCCAGAGAAGGGTCACCTCCGCCATCACCCACAGAGCCCGCGTCTCCGTGTCCCAGGGAAGTGCCTACCACTGAGCAGACGTTCAGAGAAGACTTGTCAGATGAATAAACAAACAAGAAGCATACCTGGCGACTAAACAACAGCAACAGCAAAACATACACTAAATCTCCCACGAAGGCCTATCGTCTCTCTCCTGGTGTGACGTTTCATATGGAACTGGAAAGATGGCCACATGGAGGTTTTAGTGGAAAAGATCTGGCCAGACAGCTGTCAAGCCGCAGGGTCTCGGTCTGCATATGTAACCGGGGTCAGTGTGTCTGTCTCCACATCCCAAGAGTGTGCTCTAAGCCAGGATTAAGGCGCGTTGGCAGAATGTTCTCCCTGCTGGCTCCTGGGGACTGCTGTGCTACCTCAGGGTCTGGGCTCACCTTCTAGTTGCTGAATCCAGCCTCTTCAGGGTGTCAGCCCTGAGGGATCTAGAGACAGCACAGCGAGTGGGGCTTCCGAGCACCTTGAGGGCAGCAGGGTGGAGGCTGCTCGGCTGGTCAGGAGGGGGCTCCCCAGCAGGAGGCCTCCCCTGTCAGGTATAGGGCAGAGCCTGACGGCCCACCTGCGAGCAGCTAGGGGGCAGCTTCCTCTAGACACGGCCTCCCTCTCATTCAAGGGCACCTCCCCATGGAAGGCTGGGGACCACCATCTCACTGGACACATCCAGTGACCCCTATGCCAGAGACAGGATTCTATCAGAACCATGGGCCCAGAACCATGGGCATTTCCAGGGTCCCTGGCATCTGCCTGTCCCACCTTGGAAGACCCAGGCACCACGCTGGAAGGAGCACTATGCCTCCAAATCCAGGGGATCGGGAGCTGTCTGTCCTAGATCTGGTGACCCCATGGTGGGATTAGAACCACTGGTGGCCTCTCTCTAACTGGGCATATGATCACTGAGCACCCTCCATGCTTGAGGGGCGCTGAAGTGGGTCAGGCCCACCCTGCCCCCGAGACCCTGGCCATGTTGCTCCTGCGCTCACTGTGTGGGGTCCCCTGTCCTGGGCGACGCCTCTGCTCTTGAGACCGACAGTGGAGAGAAGTTGAGGGCAGGGCGGTCTGCCTGTTCCTGCCGACAGAGGCCAGGCCTGAACCCCAAGGACATGAGCACCTCTCTTGGTTGTTAAAATCATCAGACTGAACTGCCTGAAATCACCATGGTCGCCTGTCTATGTGGCAGACGGACAGCCACACCACGTGTCTACCAGCTTCCTAGCCAACAAGCCCTCCTGGGGGGCATGACCTTTGTGCCCAGGGAGTGGGGCACCTTCCTGGCTGGTCCCCACAGAGCAGTGACCATAGGTCTTGTTTCTGTCCTCCTTGCCACCTACAAGCTGCACAGCAGGAGACTGGGTGCCAGGGTGCTCCACCTTTGTCAGCTACAGCTGGGGTCACGTTGTCACTAGCTCTGTAGTCGGGTGTCCCTCCTTCCTAGGCCTTGACTCCCTTATTTGGGAAGACAAGAGTGGGACTGTGACCGCAGAAGTGCAGGGCAGTGGCGGGGTGCCCAGGGGTCCATTGTCTCTTGCTTTATTTGGGGGGAATAAAATCCGCGACTGAATAAAACTCCAGCCCACACAGGTGAGCTAACCTCGAACAGCATCCTTACCTTGACAAAGGGGCTCAGCCTTTGTTTTCTAACTGATCTAATGCGCTAACTGTGCTTAATGCAAGTTAATTAATGATGCTGTCGGCGGTGGAATTACCTGGGCAGAGCCTAGAACAGCATCAAAGCTGGGAGCCGGCAGGTGTCTGCTGGGACAGCAGAGGAAAGCGGGCCGGGAGGGAAGCCCTAAGAGGCGTTCAGGCTCCAGGGGGCCAGGAGGGGACTGCCGGCTGGGCCTCTCATCACTGGGCCAGCTTCCAGCATGCCATCCTGTTTATAGCTTCTGTGTCTGAATTTCAGGTTTGTCTGAGTCTTTGAAGCTGGGTTCATGGGCATTTCCAGGAACCCAGAATTGAGAATGAACTCAGGCTTTTTTTTTGGAAACCACAGGAATTAGAAAGAAGACTTGGGTGACCTGGCTTTCACCTGTAGTCCTTAGAGACCCCAGGAACCTGCACAGTAGAACGATGCCCCCAGTTAAAAGAGCCAGTGGAGTTTGCACCCTGTGATATGAGGCTCAGACCAGGTCTGTGCGCAACGAGGTGCATGAGACTGGGGACAGAGCGACACCCAAGGAGGAAGGCGAGCCCCCGAGTCCGAGCTTCACAGATACGAGCCTTGCACAGAAGGAAAACCCTGTTTACTTCCAAAAACTAGACAGGAACCAGAGATGAAGATCAAACATTTCAGGAAAACTGTATTTACTATTTCCTCCAAAGACATGTGCTTCCAGAATTACCCCTAAATGTCCTGCCATGGGACTGTCCTTCACAGCCTGGCTCACCTGTTGGGGGGCAGAAGGGGCACAGAAAGGCCCCAAATGAGCCAGCCAGGTGGGGCCTATCCTCTCCCCAGTGACATAGGGCCCTGCGTGTCATCGGGACAAACGCCCATTCCCCAGCTTTTCTATGTAGCTCTGTCTGTGGCAGACGCTGTCGGGACCTAACTTGGAAGGTTTTAAGGCTTTAAGGTCTCAGAGCGTCGAGTCTGGTGGGAAATATTTCTGTTGTTTGAATTGATTCCTTTTCTCCTTTAGCTCATCATGGTATTTACCTCTTTAATATTGCTTTTCCCTTTACTATTTTGAAGCAGCTGCCGTTTCTCGCTTCCCCGCACATGGCGAGCGCCTGAGCTCCCTCAGACTCGCTCCTCCTCTCTCTACTCCTGTGGCTTTGACGTCCTGCTCTGACCCTTCCCGCTGACCAGTTGCCGACGCCTCCAGCCTCCGCGGCGGAGCAGGTGTAGTTACGGTGGGAAGATAGGGTTCAGCAGCTCTGGGGTGGGAGTCTGAGCCACCCCCAAGCTGGCAGGGCATTGAGTGGCCCCGCTCGGCTGGAGTGAGAGCCAAGGCCACCAGACGAGTGTCTCCACCCGGTCTTTCTCCGTTCGCCACCCACCCTGAAACACAGGGCCGCGACTGTAGCCTTGATTCAGAACTGTCCAGGAAGGTAGCTCCGGGACCCAGTGGGACCCCCCCTACTGCACGGAGCTCACCCTCCCGGAGCAGCACTCCTCCAGGCTCCGGGAGACACTGGGGTCTCAGCACCGAGCCCCCAAACCTGCTGAGCACACAGAGTGTAGCTCCCTCACCCCACGCACAGCAAGTATCAAAACGGGGCGTCTGGTGTTTTGCTGAAAACAAAGAAACACCCTCAGGTCTTTGAACCAGCAGCACAGACACACCGTAACCGGGAAAGCTTGTTAAAACGCAACCCCAAAATGACATGCATTTCAAAAATGCACCAGGTTGTCCCAGGCGGTGACACCTCTGTCTTATATCCACAGCCTGGGCGCTTAGGAAACCACTAGAGGACAAGTCTTACCTGGAGCCCGCTGGGGGCCTGTTTCCAATTCCCGCAGAAGGTGGTCTGTGAGGAAAGCCAAGCTCCGTCCTGTTGGGGCCCTGGGCTCACAGGTGGCCGCGGGCCTTGTCCCGGGAGCAGGTGCTGGTGGGATTGGTGGCCGAACAACTGCCGGGACTCCGCGAGCTCGCTGTCAGCCCTCTTCCCTCTGCTGCCAGGCTCCCGGCTCCTCCTTGGCTGCTCAACCCCCTCCCGGGCCTCCCGCACTCAGACTCACCTGCGCCCTCTAGAGGCCTCTCCCTGCAGAAGCCGCCTGGGCGTGGAGGAGCCCTCCGCTCCTGCCCCCTGCACCTGGCTCTGACTTCCTGCCCAAAGACAGACACCCTTGGGATTTGTAAAATCATGACTCCCTTTTCTTAGGGGGCGGGAGCCTTGCTTCACTCCAAACAAACAGAGCCTTTGGGCACAAGAACAGCAGGAAAAAAATTAGCATCAAAATCCCATTCATCAAAGTGTGCACCCAAAGACGCCCCGCCAAGTCAGTCATGTTCTGCTAGGAAACCTCTTCACTGTTCCTGCCCTTCTTGCCCCCCACACCGCGCTCTCCTGAAGGTGGGTCAGCAGGACTGCACTTCTACCCCCAACCCTTCCACCATATACCCTCATCATTGCAGATAACGACACCTCCCATGACTGCAGATAGCCACACCTCCCATGAATGAAGGTAACCATATACTCCCTATGACTGCAGGTAACCACACCCCCCATGACTGCAGGTAACCATACCTCCTATGACTGCAGATAACCATATACCCCCATGACTGCAGATAACCACACCCCCCATGACTGCAGATAATCACACACCCCCTATGACTGGAAATAACCATAAATACCCAATTAATTCTAGTTAACCATATACAACCCAAGTGAGGTGGGCGTCACCTGATTTTATCCCCCAACCATGAAGTCCTGCATTGTTTAGCTGAACTTGATCATGCCAACATGCGCTGCGAATAAAGAAACTCTGGCTTCTATTTTCTCCCTGTTTGCCCAGGGCTTGTACCCTGGCGCTGCTTTTCCCAAAGCCCCTCTGCAGGGATATGGTGCAGATGTGGTGGAAAGGAAGCTGTGGTCAGGGCTGGTAGGTGCAGAGTGAGCCTCCTCTGTGCCCTCAGCAGCCCCTGCCCTGCGACATTCGCTCCTGCACTGCGACATTCGCCCCTGCCCAAGGATGTCAGGGGTGATCTGAAATATAATTGAAATTGATTCTTGCATGAATGACCTTGGGAGCTTGAGCAGTACAAAGGTTCAAAAGGCTACATCTCTCTTGTGACCGACAGTGTTGTTGTTCAGCCTCAGAGCACAGACAGAGCAGCGCTTTTCTAATTCAGGAACCACACGTCTTGTAAGACCTATCTGCAGCAGAAAAATTAAGAAAGGGAGAAAAACTGAATTTGGAAATACGGAATATTTACATTTTCATTTCGATATAGACAAATTCATTCTTCCAGTAGACAAGTTCGTGTGTCTACCAGTTACTTATCCAGTGTTGCACCAAAAAGACTGGGCACAAGAACAGCAGGAAAAAAATTAGCATCAAAATCCCATTCATCAAAGTGTGCACCCAAAGACGCCCCGCCAAGTCAGTCATGTTCTGCTAGGAAACCTCTTCACTGTTCCTGCCCTTCTTGCCCCCCACACCGCGCTCTCCTGAAGGTGGGTCAGCAGGACTGCACTTCTACCCCCAACCCTTCCACCATATACCCTCATCATTGCAGATAACGACACCTCCCATGACTGCAGATAGCCACACCTCCCATGAATGAAGGTAACCATATACTCCCTATGACTGCAGGTAACCACACCCCCCATGACTGCAGGTAACCATACCTCCTATGACTGCAGATAACCATATACCCCCATGACTGCAGATAACCACACCCCCCATGACTGCAGATAATCACACACCCCCTATGACTGGAAATAACCATAAATACCCAATTAATTCTAGTTAACCATATACAACCCAAGTGAGGTGGGCGTCACCTGATTTTATCCCCCAACCATGAAGTCCTGCATTGTTTAGCTGAACTTGATCATGCCAACATGCGCTGCGAATAAAGAAACTCTGGCTTCTATTTTCTCCCTGTTTGCCCAGGGCTTGTACCCTGGCGCTGCTTTTCCCAAAGCCCCTCTGCAGGGATATGGTGCAGATGTGGTGGAAAGGAAGCTGTGGTCAGGGCTGGTAGGTGCAGAGTGAGCCTCCTCTGTGCCCTCAGCAGCCCCTGCCCTGCGACATTCGCTCCTGCACTGCGACATTCGCCCCTGCCCAAGGATGTCAGGGGTGATCTGAAATATAATTGAAATTGATTCTTGCATGAATGACCTTGGGAGCTTGAGCAGTACAAAGGTTCAAAAGGCTACATCTCTCTTGTGACCGACAGTGTTGTTGTTCAGCCTCAGAGCACAGACAGAGCAGCGCTTTTCTAATTCAGGAACCACACGTCTTGTAAGACCTATCTGCAGCAGAAAAATTAAGAAAGGGAGAAAAACTGAATTTGGAAATACGGAATATTGACATTTTCATTTCGATATAGACAAATTCATTCTTCCAGTAGACAAGTTCGTGTGTCTACCAGTATTCATGGCTTTGGGGAGGTGGGCCAGTGGCCACTGTATTGTCAGAGGGAGCTCTAGGCACGTGGGGCTGCGAGCCCACTCGTGAGCGTGTGATGGTGGCAGTTCCATACACTATATGTAACCAAGGGGATTGATGTGATCTTTATCACATCATGAGAACATTTGGAAGTTTATCTGAAGGTGAAGAAGCATCACTTTACGAGGACAGCATGTTCTTGGGGTGTTGGATTCCACAGCCCTTTCTCTTCACCTGTCAGGGCTTTGCCCTGATCATCCTCAGAAACTGGGCGACAGGGGTCAACCCCAGTGGGCTCACTCTGACGAGGATTCAGTGGCTGGCAGAGCAGCCGCCCCGTCTCTGACTCAGTGCTCCTCCAGGCGAGGCACCCTCCAGGCTTCCTGCGGCCTAGCTGCTGAACCCACCGACCAGCAGTGGCCGCAGGAGTGGAGAGGCTGCCTCGTCTCGGGTGGCTGCTACTGTCCTGGAGGAGTGTGCGCGGAGCTCTGACAGTCATGGCTGGAATGCACATCCACAGAGCTTCAGGGGCAATCTGGATTTTTTAAAATAGGAAATCTCACTTTTCAGTATTGACAACTAACCTGATTGTGGCCAAGCAGATCAGCCACCAGACAGCACCAGGTACCCCCAGCCAGACCCCGGCCTCCATTACACCAGCTCTGAGCTTTAGACTTCATGGCAACCAAAGGTGTAAGGTCACAAGGCATTTTGCTTTTCTGAAATGATTTTTTGCAAATAAGTTCACCCGTTTCCTGTTGTTATTGTCATGTTGTTTCATGTTTCATGACTACAGAGTTTACATTTTTACTAGTGTGAAGGTGCTGTTGTCTGATGGGGCCTCGGTGCGGGCACAGCATCTCCCTTGGTTTGCTCGTGGTCCCCCTGGGGTGAGACGCACAGGGATCAGCCTGAGTGCTGAGTAATGCCTGGCCTAAACCTGGCTAAGTGCTGGGTAATACCTGGTCTGAGTGCTTGGTAATACCAGTTACCACTCTCCCAGTTAGAAATCACCACCTCTTTCAAACCACCAGTTCGGTTCTGTACAATCACCTCTGGTTGTGACCAAGGTGGCTTACGGATCCCACAGCTACGCAGCAGCTCAGACCTAGGTCTGAGCATTGGTTTATGGAGTCACCAGGGTAGCTTTGCCCCCACCATGTGGAGCAGGGAGACCCAGTGTCAGGAGTTATGCTGAGACTAGGCACTGAGTGTGGCATGTATCCTGCTAGCACAAAAGCTCCGGGTATGGTGGTGACAGCCTGGGGAGGCTGATGGCAAAAGGCACCAGCTACGAAGCCTGTACTTTTCAGCTCTTACGCTTTATCAAGATTTGTGAAATCCATATCATTAAGAGTTTTAGGTTTTCCAGAAGGCAAAGATTGAATCTTTTTAAAAGTCACACCACTTCCTGTTTATTCTTAGAGCAATGTGGTGGGGCACGGAGAGAAGGGAAGTCCCTGTGGATCTGTGACTTCCTGTCGGAGGCAGAGGTCACAGGCTTGACTTCAGGCTGTAAGAGTGAAGGCCTTTATCAGAGCCAACCTCTGACCTGCCCACTGGACTCAGGCCTGTCCTGGGCTCCTGGCTCCACCGCCTCACCCGTGTCCCAGTGGTGATCCACCTGCCCGTCAAGGCAGCCTGAAGGGCTGAGGCCAGCCCGTGGGTCCCCTTCATCACCAGTGGCCACAGCAATGGCTTCTGGGAGCAGGGCCAGGAGCTGAGTCCAGTGGGTCTGTCCTGTGGGAACTCTGACCTTTGTGGCATCCTCAGAGCTGGGGCAGAGATGGCGTGCCAGGCAGGGAGGCTATACCTGCGATGCAGACTGTGTCCATTGAGAAGCCCACAGGAGGGAAGAAGCAGATGCTGTGGAAGTTCAGGGAGAATGGTTGTCACTCCTGGAAACTGGGGTAGATCCTGGAGGACTTGGGCCTTGACAGGGACAATGACAGATGGCACTGCTTTGCACGATCCAGGCAGAACAAGCCTCATAGCACTCCATCAGGCTGTTGTGCCCATGCTTTCTGTGCAGGTGAGAAGACCGAGGATTCGTCTGGTGGAGCAACTTGCCCACTTGGCTCTTAGGGGACAGTCAGGTGACCTCCCTGCTCCAGGTGACCACCTGTTCCAGGTAACCTTCCTGCTCCAGGTGACTTCCTGCTCCAGGTGACCTCTTCATTATGGTGACTGCTGTTTCTGTGTTTAAACACTGATTTTACAAGGAGCCCATTTTTGTGAAGTGGTGACTTATGCAGGGAATGGGTAACAGGAGAGTGTTTCACAAGCCTGGCCCCACACAGAAGCCCCCAGAGTCAAGAATGAATGCTGGCATGCTCTCCATTCCCTCTGAGACCCTCATTGGGCCCTGCTCCTGTGGGACTGTGGGGCTCCATCCTCTGTTGGTGCACCTCCTGTTGCAGAGGAAGCTCCCAGGGGCAGGATGCATCCCCAAGCCCCACACGGAGCGTCCTGTGTGTGAGCTCACTGTGGACACCCAGCTTGTGTCTGTGGAGTGAGTGAATGAGGTGGGCTTGAAGAAGTCACAGCACTTTGTTAATTACAGCTGCCAAACACTGACCTGCAAAAATAAATTCAAATTTTAACAGAAGTCCTTGGGCCTCTTGCTGTGACCTCTGCTGGGCCATGGGCAGGGGGCCGCTGGGTTCTCAGTGCTCCTGACATCTGACTGAGGTGCCAGCCAGTGAATGGCTCGGCAGCTGCTGCGGATCAAACAAGAGAAACACGCCCCCTGCGACGACCGCTCTTCTTTCATATCTGTTACGGCCACACACTTAGGTACAAAGATAGGCTGATACATTTCGGTGGGGACTTTTGTTACATGAGTGCTTAAAAATGATTACACTTGGGGGCTTCCCTGGTGGTCCAGTGAGTAAAGAGTGCAAGGGGCACCGGTTCGATTCCTGGCCTGGGAAGATTCAGGCACGTGGAGCGGCTGGGCCGGTGTGTCCAATTACAAACCAGTGCTCTGGATTCCAAGTGCCTAGAGCTGGTGCTCTGCAACTAGAGGGGCCACTGCCATGGGAGGCTCACACAGGCCAAAGAACAAAGATCGATGAAAATAAATAAAGAACCAATAAGAGGCCACAGTTTTAAAAAAATGGGCAGAGGACCTAAATAGGCCTAAAAAAATAGTCATAATTACACTTATTTTTTCCTGTAAGAACAGTATGGGTATGTCAGAGATTTGGGCAGCACAGAATAACCTAAAATGTTTGTAATCTCAGCAGCCAAGGTTAACATCTTGATGCTCGTTTGATCAACCTTGCTCTCAGTGCTGCTTGGTTCCACAACTGTGATCTCGCTGTAGGTGCAGCTCCGTGCTGTGATCTCTGTGTGTGTCTTTTGAGTATGAGACATAATCCCCTAGAAGCACAGTTTTCATGGCCAGCTGACGCTCAGTCACCTGGATGTGCTATAATGCATGTGACAGTCTTTCTACCTTTGGACGTTGTCGTGGATACATCAGTGTGTGGAGGCTACAGAGGAGAGTGAGTCTCAGGGAGACACCCAGATGGGGCTTATTCCTCCTGATTCCTTGAGGCAAACACGGTCTTTTCTGTTGGTTGATTGTTTTCGAACTCACCTGTATCTTCCAACAACTCGCATCTCTACACCTTGAATCTTAAGTTTGGGGCACCAGCTAGGGCTTCCACCTCAGAAGACGAGTGTATATTTATCATTTCCATGCCCCCCACCCCGAAACACCCTGTCCCCCCATGCTTCCCCTCCCTGAACCCTCCCCAGCACAGTGGCTCTCAAATTCGGCAAGATCACCCTCAGCACCTGCATTCCATTATCCTGTGCGTGCCGACTCTGCTCGCTGCTGAGGCACTTGGCCAACCATGGTTCCCTTTCCCCCATCCACGTCTTGTTTTCCTGGGATTCCGAGAAGCCAGTGGAAGAGATGGAGCAGTGACTCAGCCACCACCAGGGTGATGACGTGGGAGCCGTGGCAGCCCGCAGCCGCTCACCTCCTTGCTTTGAGAACATGGCTGCTGCCCCTCCAAACCCCACGCAAAACCTCCCTCTGGCCTAGGCCACTTTGACCCCTCAGGGGACGTGGCTTCAGCTCCATGAGGCTGGCCCAGTCCTCCCGCCCAGGCTAGCCACACTCCGTACCTGGCACTCTGGCCCTGGGTCGCCGACGTCCACAGGTGAGTCCTTGGTCTCTTCTCTGCAGTTAGACCCCTGTTTTCTGGAGCCCAGGTTTTCTCCTTTTCTGCCTTATCCTCTTACTCTGTTGAGTGCATCCCTGGGATACTGAAGGACAGCAGGCATCCCTAGGCAGTGACTATTCTAGGCCTTGTCTGAAAATGTCCCCATTTTGCCCTCTTAATTTCTGGCTTGAGTGGGTATAAAATTCCAGGTTAGAAATCGTGTCCTTTGAACCTCCAGTGTTGAAGTTGAGAGGGTCACAGCCATCTGGTTCCTGGTCTTCACAATTCTTCGTTCTTCTGCTTTTCCATCTGGAAGCTCGAACGGTCTGCGTGTTCCCCAGACTCTGAAAGGTCGTGATTTTGTACCACAATTTGCCCCTACTTCCGCCCATCGTGGGGGACTCAAGGGCCCCAATTCTGTACCGCGTTCTTTCTCTTCCTTTTATCCTGATGAACCCCCTGCTGTATGGGTGTCAAGCTCTGGCCCTAAGTTCTCTAATTTTCTTCTATTGTTTGGCTGGTTGATTTTTGCCCATTTCTCCTTCTTCCTTTGGGGAAATTTCCTCTGCTTTACTTCCAAACTCATCCATTGGGTTTTAATTTCTGCGGCCATTTCTCAATTTCCCAGAGCTCTTTTTGTTCCTTAAACACATACGAGCACCTATGCTCTTTCCTCTCAGATGCTGCGCCGTCTCTTGTCCTTGAACGTGGTGACGTTGGGGACCTCCGGTGACATTCTTCCTGTCTAGGTTTGTCTGGTTGGGTCTGTTTCGCCACAGAGGCTCTACCAGATCTCAGGCTGTCTTTGACGCCTGCCCACCTGTGAGGAGGTTAAAACTGATCAGAGGCTCTGAGATTTGTCAGCTTCCTCATGGGGCAGGATGCTGCAGCCGTCTGTCTTGTCTCCGAGAAGCCAGTGGAAGAGATGGAGCAGTGACTCAGCCACCACCAGGGTGATGACGTGGGAGCCGTGGCAGCCCGCACCCTCACCTCCTTGCTTTGAGAACATGGCTGCTGCCCTCCAAACCCCACGCAAACCCCCCTCTGGCCTAGGCCACTTTGACCCCTCAGGGACGTGGCTTCAGCTCCATGAGGCTGGCCCAGTCCTCCCGCCCAGGCTAGCCACACTGCACCTGGCACTCTGGCCCTGGGTCGCCGACGCCACAGGTGAGTCCTTGGTCTCTTCTCTGCAGTTAGACCCCTGTTTTCTGGAGCCCAGGTTTTCTCCTTTTCTGCCTTATCCTCTTACTCTGTTGAGTGCATCCCTGGGATACTGAAGGACAGCAGGCATCCCTAGGCAGTGACTATTCTAGGCCTTGTCTGAAAATGTCCCCATTTTGCCCTCTTAATTTCTGGCTTGAGTGGGTATAAAATTCCAGGTTAGAAATCGTGTCCTTTGAACCTCCAGTGTTGAAGTTGAGAGGGTCACAGCCATCTGGTTCCTGGTCTTCACAATTCTTCGTTCTTCTGCTTTTCCATCTGGAAGCTCGAACGGTCTGCGTGTTCCCCAGACTCTGAAAGGTCGTGATTTTGTACCACAATTTGCCCCTACTTCCGCCCATCGTGGGGGACTCAAGGGCCCCAATTCTGTACCGCGTTCTTTCTCTTCCTTTTATCCTGATGAACCCCCTGCTGTATGGGTGTCAAGCTCTGGCCCTAAGTTCTCTAATTTTCTTCTATTGTTTGGCTGGTTGATTTTTGCCCATTTCTCCTTCTTCCTTTGGGGAAATTTCCTCTGCTTTACTTCCAAACTCATCCATTGGGTTTTAATTTCTGCGGCCATTTCTCAATTTCCCAGAGCTCTTTTTGTTCCTTAAACACATACGAGCACCTATGCTCTTTCCTCTCAGATGCTGCGCCGTCTCTTGTCCTTGAACGTGGTGACGTTGGGGACCTCCGGTGACATTCTTCCTGTCTAGGTTTGTCTGGTTGGGTCTGTTTCGCCACAGAGGCTCTACCAGATCTCAGGCTGTCTTTGACGTCTGCCCACCTGTGAGGGAGGTTAAAACTGATCAGAGGCTCTGAGATTTGTCAGCTTCAGGCTCAGTTTTATGGCGAGAAGGCAGGGCATGGGTCGTCAGTGTCTTCAGGGTTTCCTTGTGGCTGTTCTCCATGTGCCCCTCCATCCCTTCTCGGGGTCCAGGCCGGCTGGGCGCTGGGGTTGCTGGCTGCATCATGTTCCTACAGCTCCTCTCCTTGTGGGGCCTGCATTTGGGGGCCTGGCGCCTCAGCCCAGGAGCCTCCACAGACCTGCCTGGAGCCTTCTGTCCCCTCCACACCCAGGACTCTGCAGCCCTGCGCCTACTGCCTCCACGAGCAGGGAGGGCTGCGCCCATGGCACCTCCTCCTCAAGGGCCGCCCACGGGCACTAAGGTTTCAGCTCTGCTGTCTCAGCTCCCACTCTGTCTCCAGAGCTCGTGTCACGTTGAAAGTCCCTCTTCTGGCCATTTTGCTGAGGTTGGGAGGCAGCAAAGGCATGTGTCAAGTCAGTGTCTCTAACAGGCACACTGTGTCCTGGACTTCAAGGAGTCCCATTCCCGGTGCGTCCCAGCCCGACGCAGGAGGAACCGGGAGTCCTACCACCTTTTCTGCCCTAATATCTGTCAAGACAGCCCTCTGTTTCTCTTTTTTTAAAAAAATGTAAGCTTCATTTAAGAAAGAGGCACTTCCTATCTGGTTACTCTCAACAACTGACTCAAATTTTGGAGGCTGTGCAAAGGTGGAAGCATTTCTGTAATTTTTTTTTAAAGGAAATTGCCAGTAGTACTGAATAAAATGTAAGAGGAAAAATGTTGAATGGCATCTGGAGATCATAGATTAATTGGTGTTATTATCAACATCTCTGATTTGATGGTTATACTGGTAGAGTTCCCTTATAAAAAGGAAATATGTTCTGGAATATTAAGAAATAATGGGTCATGATGCCTGCCCTTTGTGTGTAGAAATGCTCTCAAGTGGGGAATCTGATACAGTGGCAAATAGCTCTGTGGCTTATTTCTACAACTTTCATGTATATCTGAAATGATTTCAAAATAAAATGTTTCAAAGGGGCTTACACCCCCCTTCCCAAGAAAAAGGGGAGCTTCATGGGTGGGGGAGTTCTGGCCTGCCAGAGCCCTGCTCACAGCTGGGGCGAGAAGGGCTGCTCCCTGTGTGCAGAGGCCTGTTGCCGTGGTTCCAGCTGGCCCTGCAAGGACACTGATTCTCAGAATTCTTTTGCCTCCCTGCTTGCTCAGTCGTGTCTGACGCCTTGCAACCCCATGGACAGACTCCTCGGCCCACGGGATTTCCCAGGCAAGAATACCGGAAGGGGCTGCCATTTCCTCCTCCAGGGGAGCTTCCTGACCCAGGGACTGATCATCTGTCTCTAAGGCCGTTCATTTCTGCCCCTTTCTCGGGCGAGTGGCTGAGTATGGACCCATGTCCTTCTCGTGACACCAGCAGGGATGGAGCGATTAATCTTCAGAGTCATACAGCTTGTGGTTGAAAGCTGAGGACAAATTCAGAGCAGATTTTTATAAAAATACATTTTTTATCGTCAGCACAAAAAGGCAATTTTTCCCCATGTGATTTACTTTTTATTTTAGGATTATTTTTTTCATCCCACGGCTGTCACCATGGTAGCCCGATTAGTTTTTAACTTTATGACTGAGTTCCCTTGAAAAGCTAGTGGTTTAGCATGTTGTTTGCTTCCTTTTAGGAAGCGTTAATGTGCCCTTGATAGAGGGGTGATGGCAGGTGCTCGAGGTTGCACCCATCATTCCGTGTGAAGGTTCGCTTCTCAGGAAAGTGCTGTTCTTTCACGTGAGGGGTGCCTTCCTTCCAAGGCGCACCTGTCCACCTTGAGGAGTTCATGAGAAGCATCACTGCACCAGGGATACAGGCCATGGAACGCTCTGCAAACACATCACTAGAAAGGCGGGGAGTGTGTGCCTGCAGGCAGCCCCGTCACACACACAGACACACACACAGACATACACAGACACACACACACACACACAGACACACACACACACACACACACACACACGGTTCATTCAGGCCTGTTTGTATTGCAAAGTGCAGGGTAATCTCTCCCAACTCGTTCTTAATGGCTCTGTGGACTCCCATCCTGGCTTGTGACTGGGTGAAGTGGGAAGATCAGAGTCAGTCACGGTGTTCCCCACTTTTAAAGATTTATTTATTTTATTATTTATTTTGGGCGGGGGTCGGGTTGGGGAGGGAGAGGAGCAGGCGGGCTACTTCTATTGGTCTTTCATTTCTCTATTTTCATCCGTCTTTGTTCTTTGGCTCCTGTGGGCCTCCCTTTTAAAGGGGGTTTATTTCATTTTGCCTGAAACACTGATTCTCAGAATTCTTTTGCCTCCCTGCTTGCTCAGTCGTGTCTGACGCCTTGCAACCCCATGGACAGACTCCTCGGCCCACGGGATTTCCCAGGCAAGAATACCGGAAGGGGCTGCCATTTCCTCCTCCAGGGGAGCTTCCTGACCCAGGGACTGATCATCTGTCTCTAAGGCCGTTCATTTCTGCCCCTTTCTCGGGCGAGTGGCTGAGTATGGACCCATGTCCTTCTCGTGACACCAGCAGGGATGGAGCGATTAATCTTCAGAGTCATACAGCTTGTGGTTGAAAGCTGAGGACAAATTCAGAGCAGATTTTTATAAAAATACATTTTTTATCGTCAGCACAAAAAGGCAATTTTTCCCCATGTGATTTACTTTTTATTTTAGGATTATTTTTTTCATCCCACGGCTGTCACCATGGTAGCCCGATTAGTTTTTAACTTTATGACTGAGTTCCCTTGAAAAGCTAGTGGTTTAGCATGTTGTTTGCTTCCTTTTAGGAAGCGTTAATGTGCCCTTGATAGAGGGGTGATGGCAGGTGCTCGAGGTTGCACCCATCATTCCGTGTGAAGGTTCGCTTCTCAGGAAAGTGCTGTTCTTTCACGTGAGGGGTGCCTTCCTTCCAAGGCGCACCTGTCCACCTTGAGGAGTTCATGAGAAGCATCACTGCACCAGGGATACAGGCCATGGAACGCTCTGCAAACACATCACTAGAAAGGCGGGGAGTGTGTGCCTGCAGGCAGCCCCGTCACACACACAGACACACACACAGACATACACAGACACACACACACACACACAGACACACACACACACACACACACACACACGGTTCATTCAGGCCTGTTTGTATTGCAAAGTGCAGGGTAATCTCTCCCAACTCGTTCTTAATGGCTCTGTGGACTCCCATCCTGGCTTGTGACTGGGTGAAGTGGGAAGATCAGAGTCAGTCACGGTGTTCCCCACTTTTAAAGATTTATTTATTTTATTATTTATTTTTGGGCGGGGGTCGGGTTGGGGAGGGAGAGGAGCAGGCGGGCTACTTCTATTGGTCTTTCATTTCTCTATTTTCATCCGTCTTTGTTCTTTGGCTCCTGTGGGCCTCCCATTGCTGTGGCATCTGTCGTTGCAGAGTGCTGGCTCTGGGCGCATGTGCTCCAGAGCTCCGGCTCGGTAATTAGACACATCGGTCCAGCTGCTCCGCGGCACGTGGGATCTTCCCAGGCCAGGGATCAAACCAGCACCCCTTGCACTGCAAGGCGGTGTCCTTACCCACTGGACCACCAGGGGAAGCCCCTGTTCCCCACTTTTAAACAACAGGGAAACACTCCAGTTCTGAGTTGTCTAGACAGGACGACCAGCCAGCTAGGATTCCAGTGTATTGGAGACAGAATTGAATGTGCATTGTTTAAGCACCAGTAAGCCCTTTAGTGCTCCATTTATTTTTTATGAAGCCGTTGCAATCAACAGTCTCTCCGAAGGACAGGAAAGGCCTCCCACCCATGAGAACACACCCTTTCTTTCCACATGGCTGCCTGAGCAGCAGCTACTTTAGAAGTTGGGCTCATACACGAGGTGAGACCCCGAGTTAGTGAGCTTGATCTCCCTGTGCTCCGTGGTAAACCCCGTGGAGTCCTGGGGGTGCATGCGGGTAAGGCTTGCTGTGCAATTGGGGTGGGGGCCAGCAGGAGAACAGGGCTGAGAGCAAGGTCCAGAGTCCACGCAGGCCCTGAAACTGGAGGGGCAGGTTAGGGGATGCTGGCCCTCCGGCTACATGTACCCCACCCAGCCCTGACCTCTCTCCCAACTCCACCGCCCAGCCTTCTGTGTCCCCTAGGCCCCAGGTTCTTCCCTGCAGCTCAGAGCCTGTTCCCAGAGGCAGGGAGTCAGGAGAGCAGAGCCGTCTGGCTGAAGGGCTCCCTTGAAATGATGGAATTTTCTTTGATGAGTTATCCCCCTGGCCTCTGGGATGATGTTGCTCTTGGCAAAGAGGTGGTCCCTGTGCCTCTCAGGTCCCTCCCCCACATCGCTCAGTCCTGCTCGGGGACTCAGCCTGGCGGCACAGCCTGCTGAAGGGAACTGAGTCCTCAGTGGGGTCGTGCTGTGCCCTTCCTACTTCCTTTGTTGGGTCCAGGCATCCAGACCCTGCTCGTTCCCAACTCTGGGGTCTGAAGGGGTGACAGACTTGGTCAGCTGAGTAGCCTGTCTTTTGGACACAAGTTCAGACCTTCTGACCCCAGCCTGGAGTTTTGGGATGAACAGAGGTCATCCGCCCAGCCTTCACCCCTGTCTCCCAGAGGGTCCTGGGCCCTTGAGATGTGTGGGGGCTCCTTGGTGGGGTTGGGGGGCTGGTGGGGCAACAGGACAAATAAGTGGAGTCATCTGGTAGTCATGACTTCCACTGCAATAGTCTGTCCATTCAGGCCTCACCTCACTCCCGAAGGAAAGTGTAAGACTCTGTGGTTATTACTGTTAACAGGTACCTGGAATCCTTTCTGGTGAGACATGGCTGAGGTATGACGTTGTTGGTTTCAGGGGACCGAGGGCCTGGAGTACCAGCACTGGGTCCTGTGGGCATCAGGTGCTGGGCCCATCTTGCCATAGAGCCTGCCTCTCCTCTGGCTGCTTTCTGTCCCTCCTGTCTGGTGAAGTTAGGTGACTGTCTGCTCGAGGGCGGCACAGGGCTGAGCATGGCCCAGCTGGGAATGAGGTGGAGGCAGCTCCTGTCCTGCGGGACATTCAAGGGGACCCTCCAGCGCTCAGGAAAGGGGCAGTTCTGGAGGGAAAATGGTCCTTCCAGGGGACGAGGTGGCTCTGTACTGTGGGTCTGCCTTACAGCTCCAAAAGCAGAGAAGGGGGCCTATGGGAATGGGAAGCAGCCCCCACCTGCTTTAGACCCCAGGGTGGGCCTTCTGGTCCCCTTCTCCACGAATCTCTCCTGTCCTCACTGGAGTTGTGGCTGAGGAGCCTGGGAGGCGTGTCCGCCACCATTGCCGATGACCTGTGTCCAGGGGTCAGCGGGCTGAGCGGATGCCTCCACCAAGGCTGTGACCACCCAGTGGAAGGTGCGATGACCTGGGAGTGACCTCAGAGTTGTCAAGGGTGGCCTGGAGCCTTGCTCCCTGGCCAGCTACCCTCATGAAGGTGACACTAACTGTCTAGGATCAGAGATCAGACTCTGTGCCTGGTCAGCACGGTTCATCCCGTCACACCCACAGGGAGCCTCTGTCCAGCATCCACTCGAGCCTGGGCTGGGTCTCAGACTTACTGCCTGGTGTCCTTCTCCAAGGAGAATTAGCCCACCCTAACTGCCACCTTGGGGCATCCTGCCTGTGTGAACAAGGTTTCTAGTCCGCCTCGGGGATCCTGAAGGTAACCCCAGCCTTGCAACCCAGGGACTGGATTCTGTTCTCCACTCACCTGTGTTTAACATTTCCCTTCTCTAGCCATATGTAACTCCCTTAAGTTTCTCTTTAAGTGGACTTCACATACACGTGGCAGGTCTTGTAATATCCCTGGGAGGGTTGTGGTTAGGAGGCGCAGTGGCCTGTCGCTGTGCCCATGGACATCACAGCTCCCAAGGGCGCCTGGTGCCTGCAGGCGAGCTGGAAGGATCAGCTGAATGTGGAAATGAGAAAAAAAGCCCCTAGAACGAGAATCGTCCGGGCATCAGGTGCTGGGCCCATCTTGCCATAGAGCCTGCCTCTCCTCTGGCTGCTTTCTGTCCCTCCTGTCTGGTGAAGTTAGGTGACTGTCTGCTCGAGGGCGGCACAGGGCTGAGCATGGCCCAGCTGGGAATGAGGTGGAGGCAGCTCCTGTCCTGCGGGACATTCAAGGGGACCCTCCAGCGCTCAGGAAAGGGGCAGTTCTGGAGGGAAAATGGTCCTTCCAGGGGACGAGGTGGCTCTGTACTGTGGGTCTGCCTTACAGCTCCAAAAGCAGAGAAGGGGGCCTATGGGAATGGGAAGCAGCCCCCACCTGCTTTAGACCCCAGGGTGGGCCTTCTGGTCCCCTTCTCCACGAATCTCTCCTGTCCTCACTGGAGTTGTGGCTGAGGAGCCTGGGAGGCGTGTCCGCCACCATTGCCGATGACCTGTGTCCAGGGGTCAGCGGGCTGAGCGGATGCCTCCACCAAGGCTGTGACCACCCAGTGGAAGGTGCGATGACCTGGGAGTGACCTCAGAGTTGTCAAGGGTGGCCTGGAGCCTTGCTCCCTGGCCAGCTACCCTCATGAAGGTGACACTAACTGTCTAGGATCAGAGATCAGACTCTGTGCCTGGTCAGCACGGTTCATCCCGTCACACCCACAGGGAGCCTCTGTCCAGCATCCACTCGAGCCTGGGCTGGGTCTCAGACTTACTGCCTGGTGTCCTTCTCCAAGGAGAATTAGCCCACCCTAACTGCCACCTTGGGGCATCCTGCCTGTGTGAACAAGGTTTCTAGTCCGCCTCGGGGATCCTGAAGGTAACCCCAGCCTTGCAACCCAGGGACTGGATTCTGTTCTCCACTCACCTGTGTTTAACATTTCCCTTCTCTAGCCATATGTAACTCCCTTAAGTTTCTCTTTAAGTGGACTTCACATACACGTGGCAGGTCTTGTAATATCCCTGGGAGGGTTGTGGTTAGGAGGCGCAGTGGCCTGTCGCTGTGCCCATGGACATCACAGCTCCCAAGGGCGCCTGGTGCCTGCAGGCGAGCTGGAAGGATCAGCTGAATGTGGAAATGAGTGACAGAACGAAGAAACAGCCCCTCCTAGACCACTTTGGTAGAAGCACCAAGTTGTTACCCACATTCTGCCTCGATGGATTCTGAAACCTTCCCAGACCCTACCCTCCTTGTGGGCTGGACGACAGTGAGACGTCCTCGGAACCGCTCAGCTCCTCACAGGCCACTGACGTTGGTGGACGGCTCTGTGGGCAGCCTGCTCTGTGCCTCTCTAGGGCCCAGAGCTCACATGGGAAGGAGGCTCATGCCCAGACCGGCCTATGGTCACTTGGTCAAGGAGACTGCTCACCACGAGTCCTATCCTCCTTCGGGCCCCTGGTCAGCCTGGCCCGTCGGCCACCCCAGGGAACACGAAGGTGGATGCACAGCCCCAGGCTGCTCCTGGTGTTCTCCACCGAGGCTCAGCCTCACCAGCTGGGCCGAACCGAGCCAGACTGGGTACTGGGTGACTGCTGCGGTACTGCTGGCCCCGCAGGGGCCCCGGACGCCTGGGGGCAGCCCCGTTTTGGCTCCTAGTCAGCAGAACCCTCCTCCTTCTGCGCATTTTCTTCAGCAAACAAGCTTTTACTTTTGTAAAATTTTTTTCACATGAAAGTGGTGCCTGCCCCTGTCTCCCCACCCCCACCCACATCCGTTCACTCACTTTGACCTTCTGCCAAACACTGCCTCTTGAGGCTCAGCCGCCCACCTGCCCAGATAACGTGTCACAGTGTGTCAGGCACAGGGGAGTCCTCAGCCTTCAACCTCCCCGTAGGTCACAGGAACAGAGCCTGGACTGTCTCCTCTCTCTCTTTAGGGCTTTGTGGCAGGTTCCTTAGGGCTTCCGCTGGCTCTTCCCCTCCCAGGACCACCCACCTCCCCCTGTTTTGCTAAACACACCATAGATCCTCCGAGATTTCTTTCACGGTTAATGTTACAGCCTGTCTGTGTGCACAGAAGTCTCGTGGATTCTCCTTCAGGACATTTTCCAGAGTGAGCTTGCCCAGGGATGGTTCTGTTCGGCTTTTGAGGGGGAGGGTGACACAGGACAGCTGATCAGAGGCCAGCTCCCCCACCTCACCTGGGTCCCTCCCCCTCCCTCAGCCCAGTGCTTTACCTGAAGCTCAGGTTGTGATCCTGGAGCCTTGATTAGAGTGAACATCGATGAGGACTCAGGTCAGGATGGAAACTTAACTCCCCTTCCCCCTAGCTCTTCACTGCCACCCCTTGGCATCCAGACCACGGCTGAGCTGCAGATTGGGTGGACTTGAAGGGAAGCTCCGCCACACCACCAGGAGCTCATTTTCCCTGGATGAGAAGGAGGCTTTGTGTTTGACCTGCGTCAACCTAGACAGTGTATCTAGCAGAGACGCCTCTTGTCTAGCAAAGGTACATATAGTCCCAGCTATGGTTTTCCCAGTAGTGTTGTATGGATATGACAGCTGGACCATAAAGAAGGCTGAGCGCCAAAAAACTGATGCCTTTGAACTGTGAAGCTGGAGAAGACTCTTGAGAGTCCCCTGGACAGCAAGGAGATCAAACCAGTCAATCCTAAAGGAAACCAACCCTGAGTATTCATTGAAAGGACTGCTGTTCAAGCTGAAGCTCCAATCCTTTGGCCACCTGATGAGAAGAGGCTCATGGGAAAAGAGCCTGATACTGGGAAAGTAGAAGGCTGAAGGAGAAGGGGGTGACAGAGGATGAGATGCTTGGATGGCATCACTGATTCAATGGACATGAGTTTGAGCAAGCTCGGGGAGATGGTGAAGGACAGGGAAGCCTGGCATTCTGCAGTCCATGGGGTCGCAAAGAGTCAAATAGGACTGAGTGACTGAACTGAACTGATTTGGGGGGAGAGAGGTGGACCCCCTCTGAGTGTTGATCAACTCATGGACCAAGACCTTCCCTGAGAAGCAGCATCTCCCTGATGGAGTACTGTGGCCTTGGCCAGCTGTGGATGCACACATCCATCTCAGTTTTAATCTGGCCTCACTTGCTTCTGTGAGCCGGGATCCTAGACTCTCCCTGCAAAGCAGAGCCTTGAGGGAAGGCTGTGGCCCCCGGCCCCCACTGCCTTGGGTCTGGACTGGCCCCAAAGTTTGAGAGCTTCAGTACTTTCTTCCTGTTCCCTCCTCCTCCCCAGTCCCAGTCTCAGGTAGGTCAGAACGCTGGGGAAAAGGACACAGAAGAGGAACCTAGGGTACTGGGGGGCCAAGTTGAGGGTCTGCATGGGGAGGGGATGAAGCCAGAGAGCCAGCAGATGGGGGTACCAGCGGAGCAACAGTAAGCCCACCTACCCCCACATTCCCCAACTCTCCACCCATCTCATGGAGCTAGACTCAGACAAGATGCCCCCAGACCCTCTACACTGCACTCCCAGATGTATCTCAAATAGCTTGGTCCAAGCTTTAGGGTCTGGGATGAACTGACAGCCATGGTGAAAGTTGTGGAGACATCTGGGCTTAGGTGTGGCCTCTGCTCTGCACAGAACTTCCTGTTAACAGTCGATAAATGGTGATGGCTAATGATGGCTAATGATGACCTGGGAGCCCACCCAGGAGGAGAGGGCTTGAAGAGGGAAAAAATTACAGAAAAGTGTTGGGGCCCACTTAAGAGAGGGGAAAATGGGGCTGGGACCCAGTGTGGCAGAGGCCTGGCCACATGGCTAGCCATGGAGAGCTATCTTGAGTTCTTGAGGAGTTACTGCCCTAAATCACACTTTCCAGGGTCAGCTTTGGTTGGTACACATCCAGACTGACTGACACGTTTTAATGCAATTCCTGATGAAATTCAGGCAAGGTGCTTTGTAAACCCAAATGTGTTTATCCCAAAATTGACACATAAAGACAGGACCTGGGATGCTGAAACAACCATGAAATGAAGAGGAAGGCGGGAGAAGTCTGTGTGTCTTCCTTCCCAGCTCCACGGACCTAGGGAGTGTAGTCTCAGCACAGGCACAGAGACTGAGGTCAGAAAACAGACCCTCACAAAGGTACCCCTTGACCTAGAAACGTTCACCTTAGTTTGGACTTGAATTCACATGGCTGGAAACCCAGAGTCTTTCAGTTGAGATCACAGACCTGTTTTAGGACCTAATGAGGCTTGAGTTCCTGATATCTCATCGCAGAACATATTCAGTGGGAGACAAAGCGAGAGGTAAAAAGTAGATTTATTCATAGAGAAGCACATTCCACAGACTGTGGTCCATCTCAGAGGGCGAATTTGGTCAAAAATGTGGCGTGGTTAGTTTTTATGGGCTGAGTAGTTTCATTGGCTAATGGGTGGGAGGATTATTCCAATTATTTGTGAGAACATGTGGAGATTTCCAGAGACTGGGCCACGGCCCACTCTTTGGTGTTTTGATGGTGCCTTGGAACTGTCATGGCACTTCTGAGTGTGCTGTTTAGTTTGCTGATTGAGGATTAAGGTCTACTCAAAGTTGACTTGTCTGCCACTTTGGACCTATCTGATTCTAATGGGTTTGTGTCCTCGGGCTGTGTCATTCTTTCAAAGGTTGTGCCCTGCCTCTTTCCCTCCTGTTTCAGACCTGGGACTCAGACAGAGAAATAGCTCACAGTGCATCACAGGCTTAGACATGAAGGACAGATCCATGAATTGGAACTCAGATCAATAGAAACCTTGAACTCCGTGAAAGACCCTGTGAAGATCAAAAGGCAGGTTACAGACCAGGGGCATGTTTACCAACCACACATCTGACAAAGGACTAGGATCCGAAATAAAGAACTCTTGAAACTTGAGTCAACAAATAATCCAGCTAGAAAACAAGCAGGAAACAGGCAGGGATATTGAAAGGAAGAGGATAAACAGATGGCAAATAAACACACAAAAAGATGCTCAACATGACCCACCATTTGGGAAATGCAAATCAAAACTTCCGTGAGCTAGCATGGCACACCGGTCAGGACAGCTGAAAGAAACATAGCAGGACAACCAAATGTTGAAGCTGCTTTGCTCACATGTTGCTAGTGGGATGGAAAACAGTACAGATACTCTGGAACACCGTTTAGCACTTACTGATAAAAGAAGGGATGCAGTTATCACAGGACTGAGCAATGGCAGTCTTGGGCATATATCCCAGAAAAGTGAAGATTTGTATTTACATCACAATGTATATATGAGCTTCACAGCAGCTAAACTCGTGACAGTCAAAAAGTGGAAACAGCAGATACCCTTTGTGACTAAGTGAAGTGACTAAGGAAAACCTGGTGCATCCATATCATAGAATACTTACAGTTCAGGACAAAAAGGAGTGAACTATTGATACACAAGGTATGTTGGTGCAATTCCAGGGACCTGTGTCAGAAGGAACAACCAGGGCTTCCCTGGTGGTCCAGTGGGTAAAGAGTCCGCCTTGGAGTGCAAGAAGCATGGGTTTGATCCCTGGCCCAGGAAGATCCCACCTGCCATGGAGCGACTGGACCGGTGTGTCCATCCACGAGCCAGTACTCTGGAGCACATGCACCCACAGCTGGTGCTCTGCAACGAGAGAGGCCACTGCAATGCGAGGCCCACACAGGCCAAAGAATAGAGATGGATGAAAATAAATAAGTGAAGAACCAATGAAAGAGGCCAAAAACAAACAAAGAGTAACAACCAATCCCCAATATTGTATCCTGTATGACTCTATATAATATTTTTCACAGGACAAAACCTTAGGCCTTCTTTATTTATATTGTCATCTGCTAACTTTGATAGTAATCACATCCTTTCTTTTCTTCTTTACTGTCTAACCAAGCGTCTCTAAACGTCAAAGGTTTTTAAAAACTTCATTGTGTTGTAATCATATATGGTGTGTTACATTCCACTCAGCATCAGTGTGTAATACAATGCATCTAAGATGTTCCTGGACCTACAGCTCTGATGTACCTCAGTTATGTCTGCTTTCTTCTCTTGTTGGAACAGCGGGATTGCTTGGCTAGTCTAAGAAACATGGCATGAATGTTTCTGTGTGTGTGTGTGTCTCTCTTTGGGGTTGAGTATGAAGAAGTGGAGTTACTGGTTCTCAGTAACTCTTCAATTGGGCTTCCCTGATGGCTCAATGGTAAAGAATCTGCCTGCCACTGTAGGAAACAATGATTCCTTCCCTGATCTGGAAAGATTCCACAGACTTGGGCGCAACTAATCCTGGATGCTACAGCTAGTAAACCCTCTGCTCTAAAGCCCGGGGAGCCACCTCTACCATTTCCATGTGCTGCAGTGACTAGAACCTGAGGACCCTAGAGCCTATGTTCTGAAAGAAAAGAAGCCACTGCAATAAGAAGCCCAAGCTCGCCCCAGGTAGAGAAAAACCTGTGCATCAACCAAGACCCAGAGCAGCCAAACACAGAAATAAGCAACTTTTTAAAAAGATCACCTTCAATTGTTTCCTAAAGCAATCATACTGACTCCTATCAGGTAACAGTTTTGAAAGCTCCTATTTGTCCACATTTAAGCAGGTGATATGGTTCATCTCTTTAGTTTTGGTCTTTCTGGCACATGTACAGGTGTATCTCATGGCACTTGTCATTTGCATTTTCATACTATTAAGGAGGTCAGTGTGATGGTAAAGTTTCTGTGTTGGATCAGCTCAGTTGTGTGGCCAACTGAACCTAGATGTTGCTGTGACGGTGTTTTTCAGATTCGATTAACATTTAAATCAGTGACTTTGAGTCAAGTCGATTGCTCTTCAGAATGAGGTGGGCCTTCTCCAATCAGGGCAGAAACTGAGGGGGTTTCTGAAGAAGAGGGTCTTTTGCCTTCTGGTACCTTCAGACTCAAGACTTCAACACAAACTGCCCCCTACATTTGCCCCCGGCACCCACGGGACTACCAACACCTCTATCAGCTCTCACCTACCTTCTTCATTGTAGCCATGGCTCTGGGGCAAGGACTATGCTGCAGGCTGTGCTGGCTGACTTGGACTTCAGTGTTCTGCTGGGCGTTAGCTTCACAAGTCTCACCCATGCCCTAAGAAGATTTAAAAAAATAGTTTATTTAGCTTTCAACTATGTCCCAGGAGGGAAGACAGGTCCTAACTGTCTAGTCTATGTAAGTGGAAATCCTCATGATCATTTTCACGGTGGTTCAGATGGTAAAGAATCCACCTGCCAATGTAGGAGACACAGGTTTGATCCCTGGGTCAGGAAGATCCCCTGGAGGAGGAAATGGCAACCCACTTCAGTATTCTCACCTGGAGAATCCCATGGACAGAGGAGCCTAGTGAGCTACAGTCTGTGGGATCACAAAGAGTCAGACATGACTGACTAACTTTCACTTTCAGTGACCATCTTCATAGTCAGTAAATTTGTTTTACTTTTAGAATTTGTGTTTATGCTGCTATCAGATGGTCTTATGTGAATTTAATGAACTTTAAAAATGCATTTTGCTTCATTATGTGTAATAATTGCACCTTTATACGAAAAATAGTTGTTTTCATGTATGCAAGTTCTGGAGACCCATACAGAGTCGGGAGCTCCTCACAGTGTTGCCCTAGATTCTTTGGTCCACACACTAAATACGTATTACAGAGTGAAGGAATTCAAGGAAAATCACTCTATTATATAATTTAGCCAGCACTTAATTAAACTCCTCTTCTGGGTCAGGCCCAGAGATGGAACATGGTCGCTTGGTCCAGTTGAGTTTCATGTGCCTCCACAGACTCCTGGACAAGAAGTGGGTGGGGCCTTCCGTCCACACACAGCTGGCCATGCTCATCGCAGGGACTCCTCCACCCAGAGGAGCTGTCCTTGTGCAACCAGCTTGAGGACTCACCACTGTGCAGGCTAGGAGCTCCAGAGATAAATAGGGTGGAGATTGTCCTCAGAAGCGGCAGGAGGTCCAGAGACCCTGTGCCCACCCAGAGGCGGGTGGAACAGGAGTCTTCCTGAGTTAACAGATTAGCCAGGCATGGCTTACAGTTAGTCATTTGTACATAACTTCTGTTTTCTGAATTACTCTATGAAACGTATTCACTTAAGAGGCCCTCTCTTGAGATTGTATTTGCCTTGTTCATTTGCCTAACCATTACGTTTTATTTAGAATAGTCAATACCAGAGTAAACTGCTCTTATGGTTTACCTTTGAATTGAAGAAAAATCCCATGTTTGCATAAGAGTGCATGGGGAGAGATGATGACTTCATGACGTGAACGGATTTCATAAGCACTGAACGGATTTCATAAGCACCCAGGCGCAGTTACCTGGGTGTCCTCTGGCCAGGTGCTGGAAGACAGTCATCAGAAGATGAAGCGAGTGAGCCTTTGCTCCTGCGGGAAGGCTCAGGGGAGACTGAACACCACGCCCAGTAGTGTTACCTCCAGCATGGTGTTCAGTGTAACTACTCCCATAGTTACCTTTTTTCTGGGCTTACGCTGCGACTATTCTAGAAACACTGGAAGAATGCAGGCAGCCCCAAGCTGCCCCCTGCCCCCACGGGCTGGAGTGGAGGCCAGAGAGGGTCCATGGCTTCACACAGCTTGTTGGCTCATCAGCAAGAGGACTGACGAGGAAGAGGAATCAGGAGGGGCCCTTCCCCCAGCCCAGCTCCAGTAAGGACATTTCCGATGGAATTCTATGTCATGGGAAAATAGAATTATTTCACCCCAAATAAGTGATTAGGACAGAGAAACCTTGAGGTTATCTCTCATTATAGTTTAATTAAAACAGAATTTAAAAATAAAATTTATCAGATAAGTCACCGATTTTATTGTAGAAAACAGTCTTTATGACATTGTCTTTCTCTGACTCATTCTGTTAAATTTTTACAACATCACAGAACTATACAATGCTAGGACGTAAACAAGTGAAGGTTTATTGTTCAATTCTTTCTCCCTTTGAAGTCCTGCTTTGAAGTGTCTGTTGACTGGGGGCGGTCTGGAAGAAAGAAGAGCATTCGACTCTTGTCTGTTCGGCTCATGTTTGGGCATTTTAGTGTGAATCGGGCACCCTGTGTGTCCAGGAGGCAAGCTTGTAATGTTTGGATGGAAAGTGCCCCAGAGTCCTTCCGTCCAGGAAGAGGTTTCTTCTGTACAAACAAGTGACTCTGCTGAAGGCTTCGTGTAGGAAGGACTCGTGTGTTAGGAAGGAGCAGGCATGAGGGAAGCTCCCTCTGAATAGGACCGGGGCGGGCGAGCCATGCAGGGACACCTGAGCGGCCAGGGCCAAGGGGACCAGGAAGTCTGGAGGGTTGACAGGGAGAGGGCGGGGCAGACCTGAGTGGCAGATGAGGTGCCAGCACTACGCTTGGTATCCAGCAGGAACCATGTGTTGAAAGCATTGATAATTATCATTTTTCATCTTCACCAGGAGGGCTAAGGCAGGGGGCAGCCACTCTAGGGAGGAAGGGCCTTCATGTTGAAGTTTGGGGCCTGGACAGAGAGTTTCCCACAAACAGAGGAGACTGGACTTGGGCCAGGAGGTGAGACATAGATGCCTGGAAGTGGCACGTGGGAGTGTGTTTGGGTTTCTGTTGTGCTGTCTTGGCCTGGAAACCCCGGAGTTCTGACCACACAGTAACTTCCAGGGAGACGGTGTCAACACGGAGGACACCGTCCACAGCGAGTCCAGTTGTCTGGAACTGGAAATGTATGCATCCTCTTCCCCCAGCCCTCGCCCATCAGCAGGACTCGGGTCTAGGCGGGAAGATTATGAAGTGAAAGTCTCGGTGTCCAGCCTCTGTCTGCCAGTCTGTTCACAGCTTTTTGTGCCAGAAACCCATTAATGGGATTTGGTTCTGGTGGTGAGATCATGGAAGACTTTGTTTTTCCATTTTAAAATTTGTGTTTGAATTAGGTGAAACATTTTACAAGCATGTATAGCTTTTTATTTTCTAAGACGAAACAGAGCAAAGGGAACTAAAGGCTATTTCCACTTGAGCTGATGGAAGAAGCAAGTTCACCCCTTCCACTCGTGGTCGTGGTCGTGGTCCCAGAGCCTGTCTTAACCACAGGCTGCTTAGAGCCTGACAGGTTGGTGAGGGGTGGGGAGCAGCAGGCAGGGCAGCTCCTCCCTCCCTCCTGCCGGCCCTGCACCTGCCGGAGCCCCTCTGGATGAATTGGGTGCTAGAGCAGTCGGGGAGTCACCGGGTGCCCCTCCTCGGCTCTTGCTGGTGCCCGTGCTAAGGAAGCTCTGTCCCATCAGCCCGCTGTTGTGCTGGTGCCTGGCGGCCTGAAGAGCTGCTAAAGCTCAGGACCCAGGCCCTCCATAACCCTGACCCCTCCACGACTCTCGTCGGGACTTCTGACCGTCCCAGACGGGAAGGGAACACTTTGCCCTCCTGATCCCCTGTCATTTACTTTCAGGGTTCAATCATATGTTTGGCATGAAAAATCAGACTGTCTTCCCAGAAGAGGGGACTTGTAATGCTATGCAGACGTTACATTTAACTGTCTTGGGCAATTGTGTGATGCTGTCCTGGAGCTGTGGCTCAGAGCAGCTGTGACGGCTCAGAGCAGCTGTGACTGCACAGAGCCACGAATCCATCTTTGTCATCAGTGGTGAAGCTGCAGCTGAGGCCCTTCCAAGCCGCACACTGACCCTCCAGCCGCAGGAACACATGTGCTGCCCTCAGGGCCTGGGACCCACAGGCCATTCAGAGGCAGCCCTCAGTGTCTGCTCTCTGGAGACCTTTTGCGTTTTTCTTTTAATTATTGTAGGAAACCAATCAATCTTTGGGAGACCAGGGTCCCCTGCAGGCCGCTGCTGCCTCATCTGTGTGAGTCCGTGAGGCCCTGATGGCTGCCTCTTGTAGCACCCATGCCTTGTCTTTTCTCGTGGGTCTCCCTCTGGGCAGAGGGGAACAAATAGCAGCAAGGTCCACCTCTTCTGTGTCTGGACCGTGAAACAGGGAAGGGGGCTAATGGATCCCAATATTTCCCTGTTTTAGTAGAGATCTTTTTACCAGGTTGGTGCAGCGTTTCTCCTTTGTGGACCAGCCACGGTTTCCCTCTGTCTCTTTTCACAGTGTGAAATGTGCCCTTTGTGAATAACATGGAGAAGAAAGAAAACCATTTTTCTTGAAGGAGCCAGAAGGCAAGAATTTCAAACAAAGGTGTTTTTAATTGAAGGTTTCCCTGGAGACTGTGAGCTCATTATGGGATGGTTGGAACCAGGAGGCCAAGGGCAGAGCCCAGCTGACTCAGGTGGCCTGTCCTTCCCTCAGCAACCCCCTCCCTGCCCTCCATGCTTAATGCCTCTGGGAGGGGTGCTTGTGTGTATTTTTAGGGTGCTTTCTCCAGAGCAGCCAGTTGTCCGTCTCAGTTGGGTTCTTCGAACAGTGAGCTTTTCTCTGCTTGTCCTCTTTGGAGCCCCCTCCTTGTGCCTGGAGAAGCCCTCCAGCCCCAACCCTGTGGGCTAATGTACAGAGGGACACACAGGCTCTGAGGACAGAGAGGTGATTGAGGCCCTCTTCCTTTGATTTAAGAACCTCTTTGTGATCCAATTAAACTGGTTTTCATATTTATTTCTGTCAGTGTCAAGGGACTCTCATTATGCGGGCGCTCAAGGGGCCTCTGAGTCTGAGAAATTGCCTCTCTTCTCTGTCGAGCGTTTATGGAACATGGAAATTTATGGAGCTTTTAAATAAGATCTGTGGATCATTCTTGCCAGGAAAACCTCCTCAGAACCTAAGCTTTTCCTCTTTGGAGGTGTTCTTCATTTGCTCAGGACAGATAGCAAACCCAGGAGTGTGTGCACACACACGCACACCACTGGCCTTGGTGTCTGTGCACCACGCCCCCCTTGGCTCTCTGGCCCTGCGAGAGGCTGGTCTAAGCTGAGATGTGCTGTAGGCATAAACCACCTGCTGGATTTCAATGACTAAGTGAGAGGAAAGAACGTAAAACATCTCAATGGTTTGCATTTGCTTACATGTTGCTGTAATATTTTGGATACAGTGGAGGAAGTGAAACATAGTATTAAAATCAATTTGCCTGTTTCTCTCTAGCATGCATCTGTGGCTCAGATTCTGCTTCCTTTGTACAGCCCTGGTGTTGGTCGTGCACTCAGTGCTTGAAAGCAACACTGTAATGGGCTGTGAATCTGATGTTCCCTCTGCAGGCAATTCATGCTCAACTGTAATGATCATTTTGGGTCCAGTGAGTCTTGTGGATTCAGTGCATCCTTTTTTTGGGGGGCAGGGGGGCGGGTTGGGGAGGGAGGGGGGCAGGAGGGCCACTTCTATTGGTCTTTCATTTATCTATTTTCATCCGTCTTTGTTCTTTGGCCCGTGTGGGCCTCCCATCGCAGCGGCCTCTGTTGTGGCAGAGCAGCGGCTCTGGGCGCATGCGCTCCAGAGCTCCGGCTCAGTAACTGGACACATCGGTCCAGCCGCTCCGTGGCACGTGGGATCTTCCCAGACCAGGGATCGAACCGGTGCGCCTTGCACTACAAGGCGGTATCCTTACCCACTGGACCACCAGGGATGCCCAGTGCATCCTTTTCATGTATCATCTGTGATGTGTTAGCTAGATACTCCTGTTTTTTAAAGAGATAACAGAATATAAAGAATGTGGATGGAGATTCCAAGTTTGCTGAGTTTTAGGGAGTGTTCTGGGCCCAGGGGAGGAACGACCGGGACGACCCGGGCTGCAGCAGAGAAGAGTCTCCCACACCTTCCTTGCCCTGGTTTCTGCCCTTGTCTGGTGCCCCATGCCTTCTTCTGGGAGCTGGCTTCCGCTACAGGACGCTGGGCCTGGCTGCTGGGGCATCCTGATCTGTGTCGCTCAGTGAGCCTTGTACAGAATGTCTGCAGAAGATTTCTGTAATCACCTCTGCTCCCAGCTCCATCGGCCCCCCACCAGCCCACACTGCTCTCTGAGCCTGGGGGCTTCTCCAGGTGCGCGTGTGGCGTCACCCCCTCTGCTCCTGACCAGGACAATGCAGAGGAAGCTGCTCCGCTCCCCGTGTGCATCTCTCCTCCTCCCTGAGCTGCTGTCCCACCAGCAACCTCGTGTCCATCCGGTAGGTTGCCCTGGAAACCACAGACTCTGCTTGCTGCTCCAGGGTTAACCCCCTTCCTCCATCACTGACCCACCCCAGTTCTCTCCCCAGAAGGGGATTTCTCCACTGCCTCACGCCGGCTCAGACCCACTCTGGTCTCCACAGCCCACAGGAAAGTATGCGGAATGTTTGCTTTAGAATATTTTCTGAACATTTCTTGGCTCAACTCAATATTTGGTACATCAACCTTAGAAATAATAACCCAAGAGGGAGAAGGGTAAATTATAGGAAAGAATGTGCTTTTCAAATCCAAGGAAAAAGCCAGCAGCTGACTGGGTCATCAGGGTCTGTCTGCTTTCATTACAGTTGCTCAAGAAAGTTCATGTTTGTGATATTTTAAATTCTTCTTCTTCTTTTTTTTTTTTTTTTTGGAGCAGGGAGTGTGGGGGCAACTGAATTTTCTGAATTGCTTCTAGACGACACAAGAAGATAGAGCAAACTTGGGTGAGAACTGGCCAGGGCTGGCTCGTGGTTATTCCCCACCATCACGGGATCCTCAGAGACTGTGTCCTACGGCTGGAACCCCTCCTGTTCACGGGGCTGGTCAGCAGGTCTAAGTCACTTTCTGAGAGATTACATGGCCTCTCCGTCTTTTCAAAAGGTTTGTCATGCTGGTCAGACAATAGGTGCTTAGCAAATTAACTGGCTGTGTAAATACTTGAAGGAGACGATGTGTTTATTCACTCCTGTTGGTGCAGCTTTGAAGTTTAATCGCTAACAGTAATCACAATATTGACCCCTAATCACTAACGTGGGTTTTCTGATGCTCCAGGAATCCTCCCAGTTTCCTGAGAAATGTCAGACAGTCCTTTACACTTAAGTTTAATTCTTCTGAATAAAGACAAAGAGGAACAGCATCATTTATAGAAAGAGGGGGGCTGTCTTAGTGCTTTAAGCACGAGTTCAACATATTAAAATATTTGTATCTGTGAGAAGTGACCTTCATTATTTTTTGGAGTAAACTTTGAACACAGTCTGATTTTCTAAAGCAGCAAACAAAACAATTCTTAATTCTAAATGTTCCCTCCAGCAAAAATGGCGAAACAGTAAATTCCCCTATTTATCTGAAGGGCATGTTAATGTGCTCACCCAGCTTCCTCAGAGCTCGTGCCTGGACCAGCAAGGCTGAGCTGAGCCCCCTCCCAGGGTGACCTCAGCTGCAGTGACAGGCGGTGCTCTGGCTGTCACCTGGCCCAGGGCCCAGATCTCTGGAGAAACACCCTGCACACTGTCCCTGGTGGCCCTGGAGGCCCTGGTTGCGTTGGATGCTCTCGCAACAAAGCAGAGGGCTCCTTGGCCCACAGGATGCCTCACGTGATGCTCATCCTCAGCCCCAGAAAACAGAGAGACAGGCTCAGCGGGGTTTTCTCAGCCTGAACGTGCTGGTGTCTGGGAACCCACTCGCCCCTCACCGTGGGCCACAACCCCAAGGCACCTGCTCCAGGCCCAGCTGAAGGTCCGGTCTGGACCCCTGGAGGTTCTGCCTGAGAGGAACCCCACACAGTGCGGTCCCTACTCAGGGGCATGTTCCACTCAGACCCCTGGATGGAAACAGAAATAGCCCCTGGGAGTTGCTGTCTGGAGCCGGGTATGAGCGTCCAAAGAGCCGGTGGAGCGCCCGTCTGCAGGAGGCCAGGTCTGCAAGCTGGCCTTACGAGGAGTCCACGAGGACCTGGCCTCGGCCCGGCTGTGGGCAGGCCCTGTGCTTCCTGTCTTGGTCACACAGAGCGTGCCTGTGCTTGCTGACTGGCCAGCGCAGAGAAGAGACAGGGGTCCTCCCAGTCTTGGCTCTGGGAAGGGGTAGGCTGCCAGGCAGGCCTCCCTGCCTTGGCCTTGGCCTCGGTCAGCCCTCAGCTCAAAACCTCCATCCTCCACCCGCCACCTCGTCCTCTGCCCTCTGCCCCCACCGCGTTCCTTTCTACTGCCCCTCCACGGGCCAGGACTGTCCCCACCCTTAGGCAGAAGCGCCTCCCAGCCCCAACGTCCACTGTCCTTCATCTTGCTTTGCTTCCTCCACCTGACATTTTAGATGCTTGTTTCTAAAGGGCAGAGGATTTATGTCTTCTTGTAATTGCTGGACCCCAGTGTTCACCCTAGTGCCTGGCACATGATAAACGCCAAATCCATTCTGTGATGATTACATAAAAAAGTATGATGCAGGAATCCATTTGGAAAGCTGGGATGTTATTGTTCAGGGCTGTTATTGACTCCTGGATCACACAAACCTGCCATTAACTGCTTTGGGGTGTCTGGGACTCCCTGTCCATGGTGTGAGTCCAGCACCCCACATTTTCTCTGGGTTACGGGTCCCACCTGGCAGGGGTTTCAGACCCCTTTATTGTTGGGTCCGGGGTCAAGAGTGTAGACTGTCCCATGTGGGCCCCTTGGCCACAGACTCTGGGGTCCTGCCGGGACCACCAGGGCAGGCCCCCCTTCCCTCAGCCCCAGTCTCCCTGAGGTTTTTGCCTCCTTTCCTGCCTCTGCACTTAATTGAGCTGATCTGTTATCAAACTTCAAAAGGCAGGAGGCGCCGTCCCTCCCGTGGGGGCCCAGCCTGACTCAGGTTCCCCCCGCCACCTCCCTGCCTGTGTCTTCACTTAATTGAAGGATGATTTGCATGAACTAAAGCACACAGATCTGAAGGGTTCAGCTGGATGAGTTTGGACACATCCGTATGCCTGTGTAGCCTCCCCTCCGGTCATGACGCCCCTTCCCCTCTGTATCACAGACCCCAGTTGGGATCATTCTAGCCTGTGACACTTGTGGGCTCTCCTGGAGGTGTTTGGAGCTTCAGGCATCCCTTTACTGCCACAGCAGTGCTCTGTGGTATGTATGTACGGGATTCATCCATTCACGTCAGGGTTATTTTTAGCTTTCTACTGATTATGAATAGGGATGCTGTGAATTTTATTTGAATCTGAGAGGACAGAGGTCTTATTTCTGTTGGGTAAATGGTAGAAGAATGGCTGGTTCGTAGATCAGAGCTGGATGCTGAGCTGTGTTCCCAGGCACTGTGTCAGTTCCTTCTCCCCTGGGAAATAAGACCCCGCATGTCCATCTTCCTGACACCAGCCACCCCAGCCAGTGCAAGTTCGCGTCTCCTGGTGGCTTTCATCTGTGTTTTCATGATGAGCCGTTGGACTTCCCAGGTGGTGCTAGCGGAAAAGAATTTGCCTGCCAATGCAGGAGACATTAGAGACTCAGGTTCAGTCCCTGGGTCAGGAAGATTCCCTGGAGAAGGAAATGGCAATCCACTCCAGTATTCTTGCCTGGGGAATCCCACAGACAGAGAAGCCCAACAGCCTACGGTCCACGGGGTCACACAGAGTCAGACACAGATGAGCAACTGAGCACACATGCACCTGCAATGACCCGTTAGAGTCTTCTCACATGCTTGGTTTCTTTTGTGAAGTGTCTTTTGCCCATTTTTAAGTGCTGGGGTAGCTTACGGTGTACCTTCTTGTGACTGAGGTGCGGCCGGTTCCCTGGCAGATCCATGTGGTGTGGACATTCTTCTCTGATTGTGTCTTTGTCCTAAGAGTCCCCGTCTGCTGCTGCAACCTTGTCCGCCTTCCTGCACAGCCCCAGGGCTACTGGTGCGCCATCTGACTGATGCTTGCCCATGGCTGCTCTTCAGCAGAGCCCTGGGCCCTGGAGGTCATGCTCTGTTTCTCTCCTTGCCTCTTCCTACCCACGGAGCCAGCATGAAGCATCTTCCTGACTGATGGCATTTGTCACCTGGTGGCCTCTGGACCCTCTGGAGCCATGTGGACAGTCCTTGCTGTGTGCTACAGAGCCACAAGCCCTTCCTGGTTGCCCCCAACATCCTGAAGGCACTCAGTCCTCAGAACGGTTTGTTCTTCTGGCCCCTGAGCCCCTCTAAGGTGGGGCCCTCCTGGTCCTGCTCTCTTCTTGCCCCACCAGGTTGGGCACCTGCCTGCACTTGGTACTCATGACAAGTCCTGAGAGGAAATGCGTGAACACACTCAGGAGATGAGCCCTGGGACAGTCTGGCCGTGTGGACACTGATATGCAGGCCACTGATCAATGTCCACAAGGTCGTGGAAGGAGGCATTGGAGGGGAGAGTAGGGGAGGCCTGGTTCCGTCCCTCGGCCCCTCTAGTGAACCCAGTGCTTCGTGGAGCATCTCTCATTTGCCTCTGGGGTCCCAGGGTGATGTCTGTCAGTCTCCATGTGTTCCCTGGAGAGAAAGAAGGCCATGACTCAGGATGAACTTTGAAAATCAGTCCCCCTTGCCCTCTGCAGCCTGTCACTTTAAGCCATACCACTTGTCCGGAGAGAAGGGCGGCCATGTCTGTTCACATGATCTGCAGGGCCAAGCCAGTTACTCAGGGAGGAGCTGCACGGGCACCTTTTGGGGCTGAAACCGCACTGTGGTCAGAGTGTCTCTGATGGGTCTCGATGACAGCAGTTCGGTCCTCGACATGGACATTTCGGTGAGAAAATTGCCACGTGATGAGCATGATGGACCTGGGAGCCGTGGTAGGTGGTGACCTCAAGGCCTCTGCAGACGGTTCTCCCCTGTGGACCCCCGGGCCGTCTGGCCAGGGCCCTGGCAGCTCTGGAGCTGCTCTCGAGGGAGTGACTCGAGACCAGACCCCCTTCCCCGCAGCCTCCTCTCACTGGCCTTCCTGCGACCCCAGGGCTACTGGTGCGCCATCTGACTGATGCTTGCCCATGGCTGCTCTTCAGCAGAGCCCTGGGCCCTGGAGGTCATGCTCTGTTTCTCTCCTTGCCTCTTCCTACCCACGGAGCCAGCATGAAGCATCTTCCTGACTGATGGCATTTGTCACCTGGTGGCCTCTGGACCCTCTGGAGCCATGTGGACAGTCCTTGCTGTGTGCTACAGAGCCACAAGCCCTTCCTGGTTGCCCCCAACATCCTGAAGGCACTCAGTCCTCAGAACGGTTTGTTCTTCTGGCCCCTGAGCCCCTCTAAGGTGGGGCCCTCCTGGTCCTGCTCTCTTCTTGCCCCACCAGGTTGGGCACCTGCCTGCACTTGGTACTCATGACAAGTCCTGAGAGGAAATGCGTGAACACACTCAGGAGATGAGCCCTGGGACAGTCTGGCCGTGTGGACACTGATATGCAGGCCACTGATCAATGTCCACAAGGTCGTGGAAGGAGGCATTGGAGGGAGAGTAGGGAGGCCTGGTTCCGTCCCTCGGCCCCTCTAGTGAACCCAGTGCTTCGTGGAGCATCTCTCATTTGCCTCTGGGGTCCCAGGGTGATGTCTGTCAGTCTCCATGTGTTCCCTGGAGAGAAAGAAGGCCATGACTCAGGATGAACTTTGAAAATCAGTCCCCCTTGCCCTCTGCAGCCTGTCACTTTAAGCCATACCACTTGTCCGGAGAGAAGGGCGGCCATGTCTGTTCACATGATCTGCAGGGCCAAGCCAGTTACTCAGGGAGGAGCTGCACGGGCACCTTTTGGGGCTGAAACCGCACTGTGGTCAGAGTGTCTCTGATGGGTCTCGATGACAGCAGTTCGGTCCTCGACATGGACATTTCGGTGAGAAAATTGCCACGTGATGAGCATGATGGACCTGGGAGCCGTGGTAGGTGGTGACCTCAAGGCCTCTGCAGACGGTTCTCCCCTGTGGACCCCCGGGCCGTCTGGCCAGGGCCCTGGCAGCTCTGGAGCTGCTCTCGAGGGAGTGACTCGAGACCAGACCCCCTTCCCCGCAGCCTCCTCTCACTGCCCTCTCCTTCTGCGAGGTGACGGCCAAGGGCAGGGTGTCATGGTGGACGGTGCCCCTGGCCCCCCAGCCCCAAGCCGACTTGAGACTGCCTGCTCACTCCTCTGGATGTCCTTCCTGTCCCCGTCCAAGCCCTGCCTCCTTCACGGCCTGACTGTGTCACTCACAGCTTTTGCGGGAGGGGGACAATTTCAGTAGTTACTCATCGTGAGCAGTGACCTGTAGGAGAGGGTTTTCTGCTCAGGTTAAACCAGAGGTGCCGTGGGCCTGCAGGCTTGAGGGTCTGGGGTGGTGGTCCTGGGTCACGGGGAAACCAGGCTCACCTAGGTGCCAGCATCAGAGCCTAGGAGGCCCATTGTGCCCAAGGCAGGGGTGTCCCCAGCAGGAGAAGTGTGGGTAGGGGGCTTGGCCTCAGAGAGCCCACCCTCACCCGCAAGGCTGACCAGCTCCAGTGCCAGCCCCCTTGCTGTAATAAATGCGGGTTCACCAAGGCCCGGCTGCGGGAGGAGGGTCTCTGCCCAGGCAGCCCGCCCCCACCTGCCCCAGGAAGCATGGTCACGGGTCCAAACCCCTGAATTGGGGGAAAAAAGGGGTGTCAGGTCAAGGAGATCCAAGGGTCAGGAAATATGGCAGCCTTCTGCTGCCAGAGCCACCGGCCGTCAGGACTGACCCGGGTCCCCCTACTCATCTGACAAGAACCTGATTTCCTGATCTGCCAAGTCTGATTTATCACCATGGCTGATAAATGCCAAATAACTGAAATCCCTGAATTCAGTGCCTCTGCCGATTATGAATTTTCTAAGGATACAACTGCTGTTACGTGGAGGGATAGAGAGTTGGGTCAATTCACATTCTCAACATGTACGGCACCTTTGGGGCTGAAACCGCACTGTGGTCAGAGTGTCTCTGATGGGTCTCGATGACAGCAGTTCGGTCCTCGACATGGACATTTCGGTGAGAAAATTGCCACGTGATGAGCATGATGGACCTGGGAGCCGTGGTAGGTGGTGACCTCAAGGCCTCTGCAGACGGTTCTCCCCTGTGGACCCCCGGGCCGTCTGGCCAGGGCCCTGGCAGCTCTGGAGCTGCTCTCGAGGGAGTGACTCGAGACCAGACCCCCTTCCCCGCAGCCTCCTCTCACTGCCCTCTCCTTCTGCGAGGTGACGGCCAAGGGCAGGGTGTCATGGTGGACGGTGCCCTGGCCCCCAGCCCCAAGCCGACTTGAGACTGCCTGCTCACTCCTCTGGATGTCCTTCCTGTCCCCGTCCAAGCCCTGCCTCCTTCACGGCCTGACTGTGTCACTCACAGCTTTTGCGGAGGGACAATTTCAGTAGTTACTCATCGTGAGCAGTGACCTGTAGGAGAGGGTTTTCTGCTCAGGTTAAACCAGAGGTGCCGTGGGCCTGCAGGCTTGAGGGTCTGGGGTGGTGGTCCTGGGTCACGGGGAAACCAGGCTCACCTAGGTGCCAGCATCAGAGCCTAGGAGGCCCATTGTGCCCAAGGCAGGGGTGTCCCCAGCAGGAGAAGTGTGGGTAGGGGGCTTGGCCTCAGAGAGCCCACCCTCACCCGCAAGGCTGACCAGCTCCAGTGCCAGCCCCCTTGCTGTAATAAATGCGGGTTCACCAAGGCCCGGCTGCGGGAGGAGGGTCTCTGCCCAGGCAGCCCGCCCCCACCTGCCCCAGGAAGCATGGTCACGGGTCCAAACCCCTGAATTGGGGGAAAAAAGGGGTGTCAGGTCAAGGAGATCCAAGGGTCAGGAAATATGGCAGCCTTCTGCTGCCAGAGCCACCGGCCGTCAGGACTGACCCGGGTCCCCCTACTCATCTGACAAGAACCTGATTTCCTGATCTGCCAAGTCTGATTTATCACCATGGCTGATAAATGCCAAATAACTGAAATCCCTGAATTCAGTGCCTCTGCCGATTATGAATCTTCTGCTAAGGATACAACTGCTGTTACGTGGAGGGATAGAGAGTTGGGTCAATTCACATTCTCAACATGTGCGTGACTAACACACCCCCGCCTGATACCAGGTAAAGTCTGGGGAGCAGTCACATCCCAGGGGCCCTGCCTGCTGCCCCCTCGCAGGAGGAGTGGTCGCAGAGGCCTTGCCTTGGAGCAGGCCCTTTGGGTCAGGTGATGAGGAAGACGGGCCTCAGTTCTGGCCCTGACTCCCTCCTCAGGTGGGAGGCCTTCTCCAAGCCACCCCCCCAACCCCCCCACCGAACCAGGGGCTGGACGGGGCGCCACCACCAGGGTATGAGCTGTCCTGATCTGCACACGGTGCAGAGCGTGGTCCTGGAGCATAGCCAGTGAACTTGCCCCAGTGTCTGAGCCGGGTAATCGCCACCCAGCATGGCGCAGAGTCTTCCACACCCCACACCCACACTTCTCCCCACAGCCCTGCCCGGCTAGAGGCACAGACAGACTTAGGATGGGACCACTGCAGCTGGAGGAGGTGGACCCCAGCAGTGGGCAGCCCCCTACTCCTTAGGCCACTGCCATCCCTGGATGAAGAGCTCAGGCCAGATGGCTCTGCCGGCAGCAGAAGCCTCCGATGGGGAGTGGGGGCTTTGGGGGAGGGCTCTGGCAGCCTCTGGAGTCTCGGCCTCAGGGCGACCACCTGTGCAGACAGAGCACCCCCAGCTCACCACCCACGCTGCCCCTTCCCTCCTCCTCTGCAGCCTCTTCCACCTGCCAGGCTGTGGTGCCTCCACCCCGGGGCCAACCGGAGAGCGGCCCATCCCAGCCTGGGGCTGCCAGATCCCTCCTCTGTGCATGTGAGACCTGGAGGCTTTCCAGCTGTGCCTGTACATCCCTGGGGGCTGGGGGGCAGCCAGCGAGCCACCCACTCCCTGGCGTTTGATCCTGACTCCAATTACAGGTCGAGCCTCCCACTGCTTCCTAGCCCCTCAGCGCCTGTCCTGAACCTGGGTCTTTTTTCCCTGCCCTGGTGCCCTGGCCTCATGACACCAGAATGCAGGACCTCCCCAGGATCACCGGCTGCCTGCGCCTCCTTGTGTGCAGGGAGCACTCCCGGCGATCTTGCCCTTGAACAAGGAAGCAGGGAGTTGGCTGGGGAACAAACGTGCAAACGTTCCTGCCGGCACCTGAGTACACACAGCACGTGAGCCCCACACAGGCCCTGCAGGCCCCTGGCTGGCGGTCTTAAAGGAAGAGGATTTTCTTTCCTAACTTATGACAAATCACATCTAGGTAGCGGCTTACATTAGGCAGGCTGGCTAAAAGAAGTAACTGCAAGTAACTGGAAAACTGGATTTGTGCCTTTGACAAACAGGGTTTTTTTCTTTTCTCACCAACATTAAGCTGAGGCTTTGTTCCAGGGTTTCAGCAGCAACCACTAACAGTAGCCTATTGGTCTCCTACTCATGCCCATTGCCACAAGGCTGCAGGATGGCTTCCACAGCTCCAGCCCTCACATCACTCAAGGTAGCTGGGTCTGGTTTCTGGCGCCCACCCAGCAATGGCGCGGAGTCTTCCACACCCCACACCCACACTTCTCCCCACAGCCCTGCCCGGCTAGAGGCACAGACAGACTTAGGATGGGACCACTGCAGCTGGAGGAGGTGGACCCCAGCAGTGGGCAGCCCCCTACTCCTTAGGCCACTGCCATCCCTGGATGAAGAGCTCAGGCCAGATGGCTCTGCCGGCAGCAGAAGCCTCCGATGGGGAGTGGGGGCTTTGGGGGAGGGCTCTGGCAGCCTCTGGAGTCTCGGCCTCAGGGCGACCACCTGTGCAGACAGAGCACCCCCAGCTCACCACCCACGCTGCCCCTTCCCTCCTCCTCTGCAGCCTCTTCCACCTGCCAGGCTGTGGTGCCTCCACCCCGGGGCCAACCGGAGCGCGGCCCATCCCAGCCTGGGGCTGCCAGATCCCTCCTCTGTGCATGTGAGACCTGGAGGCTTTCCAGCTGTGCCTGTACATCCCTGGGGGCTGGGGGGCAGCCAGCGAGCCACCCACTCCCTGGCGTTTGATCCTGACTCCAATTACAGGTCGAGCCTCCCACTGCTTCCTAGCCCCTCAGCGCCTGTCCTGAACCTGGGTCTTTTTTCCCTGCCCTGGTGCCCTGGCCTCATGACACCAGAATGCAGGACCTCCCCAGGATCACCGGCTGCCTGCGCCTCCTTGTGTGCAGGGAGCACTCCCGGCGATCTTGCCCTTGAACAAGGAAGCAGGGAGTTGGCTGGGGAACAAACGTGCAAACGTTCCTGCCGGCACCTGAGTACACACAGCACGTGAGCCCCACACAGGCCCTGCAGGCCCCTGGCTGGCGGTCTTAAAGGAAGAGGATTTTCTTTCCTAACTTATGACAAATCACATCTAGGTAGCGGCTTACATTAGGCAGGCTGGCTAAAAGAAGTAACTGCAAGTAACTGGAAAACTGGATTTGTGCCTTTGACAAACAGGGTTTTTTTCTTTTCTCACCAACATTAAGCTGAGGCTTTGTTCCAGGGTTTCAGCAGCAACCACTAACAGTAGCCTATTGGTCTCCTACTCATGCCCATTGCCACAAGGCTGCAGGATGGCTTCCACAGCTCCAGCCCTCACATCACTCAAGGTAGCTGGGTCTGGTTTCTGGCTGTACCCAGTGGGCTCCTAAGAGAAGAGGAACACGTGTTCCAGTGCCAGGCTCATCTCATCTAATCCTATGGTTGTTCTGTAATGTGAGTGTTAAGGTGTTCCCATTTTGGTCACAAAGAAAGTGAAACTTAGAGGGAATAAGGACTGATAAGAGGCAGATCAGGACTAAAGTTTGAGCAAACTCTGGGAGACGGTGGAGGACAGGGAAGCCTGGTGTGCAGTCATCCATGGGGTGGCCCAGAGTCGGACACGACTGAGCGACTGAACAACACCAAGCGGCAGAGTGCGGACTGGAGCTCACCTCTCTCGCTGTAGCCTTCTCCTTCAGCACATGGTAGAGCTAGGTTTGCCCCAGTGCAAATACAGAGTGGTGTTCCAGAAGCTCTTCAGCAACTAGAAAGCCCTCGGGGCTGGACGAAAGAGTGGGAAGCAGGTGAGGGTGGGACATGACCCTGAGAAGGAGAGATGCCTGTTCTGCCCACTTCTTGACCGGAAGACATTCTGCCCGGCACCCCCCACCTCCTGAGCTCTTGCTTCTGAGAAACCGTCCGTCCTCTTGGCCCAGCAGCCCTGAGTCTGTCTAGCCACAGCTGGTGGTGGGAGCTCTTTACTTCAGCAGATGGAGGGACGGCTGGATCTGCAGGGTCAGGGCCAGCTCAGTTCTCTAAACATGAAGAGACAGAAATTGTGGAAGCTAGGACCTCTGGAGCTAGTCAGTTTCTAGCAAAATCCTGGAGTGGATTTTTTTGTTGTAGTTAATTTATTTATTTTGGCCGTGTTTAGTCTTTATTGCTGCTCACAGCTTTTCTCCAGTTGCAGAGAGGGGGCTCCTCTCTAGCTGCCATGAGTGGGCTTCTCATTGCAGTGGCTTCTCTTGTTGTGGAGCACTGGCTTGGGAGTTGGCCACGTAGGCTTACTTGCCCCGAGGCATGTAGGATCTTCTGGACCAGGGGTCGAACCCGTGTCCTCTGAATTGCAAAGTGGATTTTTTTTTTTTGCCTCTTTTTATTAATTTCTTATTTATTTATTTAATTTTTCATCCATCCTCACTCTTTGGCCTGTATGGGCCTCCCACTGCAGTGGCCTCTCCCACCTCAGAGCACCAGCTCCAGGTGCATGCGCTCCAGAGCACTGGCTGGCAACTGGACACATCGGTCCAGCCACTCTGTGGCATGCAGGATCCCCCTGGGCCAGGAATCGAACCGGTGCCCCTGCACTGCAAGGCAGACTCTCCACCCACTGGACCACCAGGGAAGCCCTGAAAGGTGGATTCTTAACCACTGGACCATGAGGAAGTCCTGGAGTGGATTTTTAAACAGACTTAAGTTGAGCCAAAATAAACTGATATTTTTTATTCTGAGTGTGTAAGACTTCTGGGGTGTAAGACTTCCGTGGGACACATTTGATGGATGAATGCACCCAAAGACCATGGCTTGTGCCCATGGAAGCTGTTTATCTATCCAGTTCTGTTGGACACATTTTAATCAATAATTTCAGGGAAGATGTAGACAGGATGCCTTAGAAATTACAGAAAGCACAATTCTGGGAGGGCTAATTTACGAGCTGTATACAAAGTAAAATTTCAAAAGACTTGAAAGACAGGCGCCTTGGGGCTTACATAATAATAAGGAATCTGATAGGATTCATGTGCCGTCTGTAGCTTGGGTTCAAAGACTGAGCTGAGGTGCTCAGGCCCAGGGGGTCCTGGTCCCTTGGGAGGCAGAACGCAGAGAGTAGGAGCAAAGGTGGTCCCCGACATCTGACAGAGCCGCACGGTCGAGAGGCGCCCTGGGTGGAGGCTGTCCTTGCGCTCTGGCTTGTCTCCAGCGTCCCAGCTCCTGATCTGCCAGTTCCGCGTGCTCTCTCTCAGTCAATTTTTCTGGACTGCACGTCCACTTGCTTGCTACTTTGTCTATTTCCAAAGCCCCAGCCAAGTCAGCCCTGAGGTTTGCTCGAGTTTTCACGTGTTTGGAGGATGAAATCCCACATTGTCCCCCACCCCGACCATGCTGCCACAGCTCGAAGTGTCAGGACCAGCTGGATGGGAGTGAGCTGATGAAGATCAGACACCTGTGGCCCTCCGCCTGGAAACCAGAGGCCTGGGGGGCAGGGGAGGTGGGGGCAGTGGCTGGGGAGGTGCTGACACCCCATGGTTACAAAGAGAAGCACAAGTAGTTGGTGGGACGTAGTGGAGACCCGGGGCCTCATGCAGAAGGGAAGTGCTCCGTGCTGTCCAGGGGGCCCTCACTTTCCCCTCAGGCTCGGCTTCTGTCTCCACCATCTGGGATCCTTCTTTACAAAGGCCCCCATCCGTACCTCCCCCGCCCCCAGTGGGGGAGCTGACTCACGGAAATTCAGATCTGTCTCCTCTCGTTCCTGCTGGAAATATGCATGTGGTTCCTTCTACCCCAGCTCCTCAGGGGAAGGCTGGGGTCCTGAGAGTCCCACCCCTGCCCCACTACCCCCACCCTGGTGATGCTTTGGTGGAGCTGGGCTGCGGGGCTGTGGCTGGGACCCCGGGAGCAGCAGGAGGTGACCAGGACTGAGCCTTCAAGGAAGGTCAGCTGGTGACAAGGGGAGCCCCGCACCTCTGTCTGGAGCCCAGTGTCAACCTCAGGAACGTGGCCGCATGTGGGGACGCTGGGCTCTCGTGACCGGTTGTCGGAGCTATTGGCACCTGGTGGGTGGGGGCAGGAGCGCCCAGGGGACCCCGGGTGTTTCTGCAGAGGGAGCTGTGCACCTGGAGAGCTCGTGAGGTCACAGCTGTGTCTCCGACGCTGAGAACAGGACACAGTACAGAAGACGCTCCGTGAACATCGAATGAGCAGGTTCTGGCACATACGCAGCACTGGGGAAAAATCCACACTAGTCCTTTTATTTCTGATGAGTTCTTGTAGTTTTGGAGCCAAAGACTTTCTGAATGACCTCTGCCCGTCTTCTGGCAGTGTGGTTGAGTGGGCAGGTGCTGGGCCTGTCTCGGCCTGTCTGGGCCCAGCTCAGCGGCAGGAGCTGTGTGTATCTGGCAAGCCCCTTCACCTCTCTGGGATTTCATTCCCTCGTCTATTGGGTGGGATAAAATTTGTTTCTCTTTTTAATCCCTCAGACTTATGGGATGAGCAGATATGATTCTGTGTCAAAGTGCTTTAAGCACCAAATACCCTTAAATTATGACCTTTAAGTGGGGCCTCCTGCAAAGTGGAGAGCTCCCTGATGTCACCACAGTCAGCACCAAGTAGTGGGGGGCCGTTACCTATAACTCAGAGGGCCTGCCTGTGACAGGCATCTTAAGACCAGCACATGGCCCTTAAGACCCACGGCAGGTGTCTCCCTCATCAGCGTTTGCATTCAAAATTTTCAGACAGTACTTGGGACAATACAAATAAATGTCCTGTCTCGAGTAATTTTCCTCAGAGAGACACAAGGGAAACTAATCAAGGGAAAATCCAATAAAATCTTTTAAAAATGCAAGGTGGGCATTGTAAGTCCATGGCCTGGGCCTCCAGCTGGTCCCACGGCGCCTCAAGCCGAGGACCGTGGTATTTCATTTGGACGTGCGTCACGCAGAGGGATCGCATTTCTTCTGAACATAATATCAAAGGATGCAGCCGATGCCAGCACGTGGTGATCTGCAAACATGTGCCCAGGAGGGCAAGCAGCCCCTTCTCAGGGTGCCGGCTGGCTGTGAATCCAGCTGGTGACAGGAGCCTGAGGCTGCGGTGATCCCTGTGACTTCAAAGCGGGGCAGCAGCCACTCTCTCTGCTCAGCGGGGATCAGCCCTGAAGCAGCTTTGGAAACGTGGCCAGTGTACGCATTACCCGCCTGGCAATGCCGTTCACACCTCCCCTGCTGCTTTTGGAAGTCGAGCTCTCTCCTGAGTCACTGGTCCATTCGTTCGTCCAACAGCTGTTTATTAGATTCGCACTTCAGCTGGGCAGAGTCGGACACAACTGAAGCGAGGTAGCATGCATGCACGCACACTGCTGGGCGGTGCTCTGAGTCCCCAGAATCTTGTGGGAAACTAGACAAGGGACCAATAAACAAGTGAGTAAGCTGTGTAACTTCAGAGGCTCATAGTGTTCATTTTGTTAAATGTCCATACTGCCTAAAGCAATGTACAGATTCAAGGCAGTGTGTATTAAAATTCCAATAGCGTATTGCACCAAAATAGGGAAACAATCCTAAAATTTGTATGGAATCTGGAAAGACCCCCAAATAACCATATCACTCTTGAGAAAGAACAAATCTGGCGGCATACATGCCGTGACTTCAAACTATTGCAACCGAAACATGGTGCTGGCATAGAAACAGACATGTAGATGAATGGAACAGAATAGAGAGCCTGGAAATATACCCGCGCGTATATGGTTGCTTAATCTATGACAAAGGAGGCAAGAATACACAATGGAAAAAGAACAGTCTTGTTAGTGAATGTTGTTGGAAAACTAAACAGCTACATGCAAAGGGTGAAACTGGACACCGTCTTACAGCATGACAAAATCAGCTCAAAAGTGATTGACGTCTTGAACACAAACCATGAAACTAATATACCTAGAAGGGAAGACAGGCAATAAGCTCCTAGACATCGGTCTTGCTGATGAGTTTTTGATTTAACATCCAAAGAGCCGGCAACAAACAAGCATCAACAGGTGAGAACACACGCACCTAACAAGCTTCTGCCCAGCAAAGGAAACCACTGACTAAGTGAAGAGGCAGCTTTCCTAACTGGAGAAAAGAGATGTCTAGATGGGCAGGGGACCAGGACGTACAGCCAACAGGCATGTGAGAACATCTCAGCGTCCCAGGCCTGATCACCAGGGTAGTGCATATCCGCACCTCACACCTGTCAGGACAGCAGACTTCAACATGACAAGAAATAACAGGTGCTGGCGAGGCGGTGGAGAAAAGGGAGACCCCTACACTTTGTGGGGATGAAAATGGGAACAGCCACGATGGAGGCTCCTCGAAAAATTCAAAGCAGAGCTCCCGTATGATCCAGCATGTCTGCTTCTGGGCATTTATCTGAAGAAAACAAAAATACTAATTGGAAAAGATACAGGCACCCGCCAGGTTCATTGCAGCACTGCCTACAATAGCCAGGACACGGAAGTAGCCTGAGTACCCACCAGGGACAATGAGTAAAGAAAACACGTCAGCTGAACATAAAAATGGAGTGCTGTTCGGCCGTGAAAGGAAGGACGTCCCGCCATTTGTGACAGCTTGGATGGCCCTAGGGATGTGATGCTGAGAGAAATGGCAGGGCCCTCGTGTGGAAGACACTTGAGCCTCACAGCGGAAGCCCTGCACCCTCAGGACCTTGAGCGGCTATGCTGGATTACTCCTTTTTCGCACTGGTCTTATGTTCAAGGCAACTTAAACCATTGCAAACTGGCTGCAAAGCAGAGGTCTGTGGACCTTCAGAGGTCAAGGTCCTGGTACAGCTGCCCAAGGAGATACCTTGTTCTCCAGGTGAGCACTGACAGTGGCTTCTGTTGCCTCTCAAATATCCCCCCTCCCATCCTTCTTCTTAGGGAAAACCTACAGCAAAAGGGCCATAAAAAGAACACGAGCCAGCCAGGTGTCAGCAGGGCCTTCCCATGAATTCCACCTTCAGGTTCATGTCAACCAAATTTATACATTAAAACCATCCAGCCTGTCTCCAGTTGGGTGAGAAGGGGAAATTTGGAGACTGAAGAATTAAGATTTTCACATGAAAAAGGCATCTGCAAAGACAAAGTCACTCAGCGTGCTGGCTGAAAGCTGCTGCGAATCTTTCAGAAATCAAGAGGAGCATGTTCCTGCTGCGGGTGAGAATGCTGTCAGTATGAACAGCCAGACGGAGCCCAGTTCCACGTCCCTCATGTTCCTGAAGCTTCTGCAAGTTGGCCTGGGACCTCTTCGAGGCTGGTCGTGACACTGCTGGCCCTGTGGGCTTCTAAGAGGCGTGTGGCTTTTTATCTCTGCCTCCTACAGGGGTGAGAGGTGGGGGAGTGACCTAGATTCTGTCTGACTCTTGCCAGAGATGTTTGAAATCAGAAGGAGCTGAGGCTTGTGAAGCCGGGAAGATGAACACAGCGAGCTCTCCTAAGACTCGAGGGCAGGTGGAGGGCCCACGGCTTGTTGCCAGAGGAGGACGGTGTGGCACTCAAGGCTGCACTCGTGTTTTGTTGGCTTCTCCATGGAGGAGCGAGGTCTCCAAGTGACGAAGGAAAAAGGGACCCAGGCATAAGGTAGCCAGGCCTGGGGCAGCAGAGACGCCAGTTGCGGGCTGGTTACCCGAGGACCATGGAGATTCCGGCCCATGTCGTGATGCCAAGCCTGGGGCCCACTCTTCTTGTATCTGCCAGGGGCTTGTTCAACAGCCAGTCAGGGGAAGCCCTTGAAAGAACTGGGCATCTGCAAAGTGGAGGCAAGAGAACACCCCGGGCTTCAACAAGAGGAAGAGCTGGCTCAGGGAGTAAGAGAAGGCCCTGAGCCTTGGCAAGAGGGGGTTTCCCCGTGTTTCCCGCCAGACAGGAGCTCAGCCTCCACCCTTGAGGCTGAGGTAGTATCTTGTTCGCTGAGACAGTCCCACGGGGGCCTCTGAGCACGGGGGACGGGGGAGCGTGTGTCGGGGGCAGATGAGGTGGGCAGAGACAGGCGAGGTGGCTGCCCCACCCTGAGCTCTGCCATTACCTTGGATGACGTCACTCTGAGGAAGATGTAGAAGAGCCCATGCTGGGCAGTTCACCCGTAGTATTTATGTGGTTGCTAAACACGACACTACATTAGAATGAAGAAAATGAAGACATGGAAGCAGAAATGATGCCAGGTGAAAGCTTGCTCCCCATGGATCACACCCCCCCCAACAAAATCTGGGCACAGAGAGGCCTGAGGAGGGACTGCCGTGTGGAGCTCCAACTCGAAGGATCTAATTAATTCAGGACCTTGATGGCCTCTTAAGATGGTGATTGTGTCTCACTGGAGGTGACCCAGGTGAGCCCAGGCGGGTGACAGTCCCAGGCAGGTAGACAGGAAACCCAGAAGAGAGCAAGCTTCCTGTCACCAGTTAGGCTTTGTGTTGAAGATTTCATTAAATTGCTTCCTCTGAATGCAGCTCACTGCTGATTAATAAAAGTATGCTTTCTATTTACAGGAGGTGGATACTGACTTTCCCCTTGTACTTTACAGGCAAAAAAGACTTCATAAATGTGGGTGCAAATTACATTTAACTCGTTATCAATAGATTAGAGATGTGGCTCGGCTAATCCTGATGCAATTAGGTGAAGTTAAAAGGATGTTGAATCAATTTTCTTTTCCTGAAGACAATCTTCTTGGAATGAGTCACAGTTTTTTTTTTTTTTTTTTTCCCCCTGTGGTCCTTCTGTTCTTATCATCATAAAAGGAACTTTTGATCTTAAATTCTGCCGCCTCCTATAACGAGGAGTTGAGCACCAAGCTCCACAGCCCCTTGCCCTGGCTCTGTGCCAAACGTTCTTTAGAAAAGGTCCTGAGAATAGCATCTCTCTTCTCAGTGACTGAGGATCCAGGATGCTCCTTTCACCAGCTCCCTTTTCTGTCTAGTTTGCGACAACCGGCCAGAGGGTGGGGTGGGGATGCAGGCCCTGACACACGCGGGCATTGTGTACAACGGCTCAAGTTGGATGGTAAGTGAAGCATTCCTGCTCTGTCTGTGCTCCTGGGGTGCCTGGAAGCAGGGCTTACCACTTTCTTCAGGAGGAGCACTGGCTCACACCAGGCGGACCTCCCTTGGGAGTGGACCAGGACACTGCACGTTACCGCAGGACCTGACTGGCCCTGCACGCCTGCCAGCAGGGGAAGCTGGAGTCCGCATCGTCAGACCATGTTGAAGTTCCCGGTGCCCACGTCCCAGTCCTGCGGTCACTTGTGTAGAGATGCTCGGGTCCTCAAGGTCTCCCTCCCATACCATGCTCAGACCCTGAGTCACAAAACAGCTCCCAGGACTGAGCCTTAGCCTCCCTGCCCCGTGTCAGCTCTGTGTAGCATCTGCGTGTGAGACACACAGGTGCGTTGCTGGGAAGCACCTGCAGGCTAGCTGGCTTGTAGCAGGCGGTGCAGGGTTCCCACCGTCCGCAATCTGGCTGTCAGTGCGAGTGGGCGGGTCACTGGAAGGTCGGGTGTGGGAAGGTCCTGGGAGGCAGGTCTCCATGCCTTGCTGCCTCAGGGGAGATCACGACCAGTTCCCACAGGAGGATGGGAGCAGAGGTGACGTGTGCCCTCCAGCTGCAGGGCGCTCCCGACCCTGAGAGGGCCAGGCAGCACCATGCCGGGTGTGGGCCCAACACCATCCCTCCACCACGCAGAACGCTGCCCTGGACACAAGTCAGAAGTGGACCTTCACTCAGTCCATGCACAGAAAACGTGATGCTTGCTTAGTGCAGAAACCAGCAGGGCCCTAACAAGCCTATAGATAGTGGTTCAGATACTGCTGGAGTATTTTCCTGTGGAGAAACTTCCTGTTTGTTGGCGGTCCACTCTGTTTCTGAATTAATAGAGGGCTGTTCAGTTTGTCTTCCTCCCCTGGCCACGGAGTGGCCCATTTTCTAAATCTGTATTTTCAGAGGCTTATTTTTCTAAAAATTTTTTAATACTTATTTTAATTTGTTTATTTGTTATTTATTTGGGATGGGACTGGATCTTTTGTGCTGTGTGGGCTTTTATCTGGTTGAGGCCAGCGGGAGCTACCTCTGGTTTGGGTGTCTGGGCTTCTCGTTGCAATGGCTCCTGTTGTCATGGGGCATAGGCTCCAGAGCTGCTCCTTGGCATGTGGGATCTTCCCGGGCAGGGATTAAACCTGTGTCTCCTGCATTGGCAGGTGGACACTTTACCACCAACCCACCAGGGAAGTCCCAAAGGTTAGTGTCTGGGCTCTGTGGGTTTTCATGGGAACCGCATCGTCAGACCATGTTGAAGTTCCCGGTGCCCACGTCCCAGTCCTGCGGTCACTTGTGTAGAGATGCTCGGGTCCTCAAGGTCTCCCTCCCATACCATGCTCAGACCCTGAGTCACAAAACAGCTCCCAGGACTGAGCCTTAGCCTCCCTGCCCCGTGTCAGCTCTGTGTAGCATCTGCGTGTGAGACACACAGGTGCGTTGCTGGGAAGCACCTGCAGGCTAGCTGGCTTGTAGCAGGCGGTGCAGGGTTCCCACCGTCCGCAATCTGGCTGTCAGTGCGAGTGGGCGGGTCACTGGAAGGTCGGGTGTGGGAAGGTCCTGGGAGGCAGGTCTCCATGCCTTGCTGCCTCAGGGGAGATCACGACCAGTTCCCACAGGAGGATGGGAGCAGAGGTGACGTGTGCCCTCCAGCTGCAGGGCGCTCCCGACCCTGAGAGGGCCAGGCAGCACCATGCCGGGTGTGGGCCCAACACCATCCCTCCACCACGCAGAACGCTGCCCTGGACACAAGTCAGAAGTGGACCTTCACTCAGTCCATGCACAGAAAACGTGATGCTTGCTTAGTGCAGAAACCAGCAGGGCCCTAACAAGCCTATAGATAGTGGTTCAGATACTGCTGGAGTATTTTCCTGTGGAGAAACTTCCTGTTTGTTGGCGGTCCACTCTGTTTCTGAATTAATAGAGGGCTGTTCAGTTTGTCTTCCTCCCCTGGCCACGGAGTGGCCCATTTTCTAAATCTGTATTTTCAGAGGCTTATTTTTCTAAAAATTTTTTAATACTTATTTTAATTTGTTTATTTGTTATTTATTTGGGATGGGACTGGATCTTTTGTGCTGTGTGGGCTTTTATCTGGTTGAGGCCAGCGGGAGCTACCTCTGGTTTGGGTGTCTGGGCTTCTCGTTGCAATGGCTCCTGTTGTCATGGGGCATAGGCTCCAGAGCTGCTCCTTGGCATGTGGGATCTTCCCGGAGCAGGGATTAAACCTGTGTCTCCTGCATTGGCAGGTGGACACTTTACCACCAACCCACCAGGGAAGTCCCCAAAGGTTTATATGTACTGATAGCTGGAATATAGCTTTACTGTGGGTATTTAACGACTGGGAATGACAGGACACAGCCATTCCACCACTGAATATCTGAATACCAGGATTCATCCAGAGCAGGTTCAGACTGACCAGGGGGACAGCTCACTGTCCAGGGCATGAGAGGCAGGTCTCAGGGCTGGCTCTCTCCCCACTCTGTTCCCACTTTCTCCAGCAGCTCAGGGCCCGTCCCTGGAAGGAGGCTGCAATCCGCTGACCCCCAAGTTGGGAAACAGTGTTCTCCCAGGAAAATCGACATTTCCAGCTCAAGTTCTGACACCTCGCCCCCATCTGGAGGGCCTGCGTGTCTGGCGCTCTTCACACCAAGGAGCTCCTGTGCCCCCTGCTGGGTGGGCAGGGACAGAGGGGGCTCTGAGTGACTTCTGAGGGGTGACACCGCCCCTGCCCCACTCACATGCGGGGACCAGCCACCACGGGCCACACTGAAGGCCAGGCATGTGGGCCTCTCGGTCAAGCAGGGGAGAGAAGCTGCCTCACCGAGCCCAAGTGACAAATGTGTGAGGCAAGGGAAATGGTGCCCTGGTTTCAAGCCACTGAGTTTGGGTGTTTTCCATATGACAGGAGACCCTGGACCACACACTGAGATGCCCCAGGACAGCCTATAGGGCCGGCCCGCCAGGAGGTCTCCTAGCAGAAAACAAACCACCGTCAGGGTTTCAAGTGCTGCTAGTCTGCAGTCAAGGTCCTCATTCACTCCCAGCTGCTCGGGGAAGAGGATGCAGGAACTTTTCGCGGGAAGGTGAGGGCACTGATGGCAACGTGGACAGAGGCCTGAGCTGGCCTGGCTCCTGGAGCGCAAGAGCGGGAGGAAGGCTGGGGGGCTGTCCCAACGTGGTGTCTGTGGGTCTGTCTGAGTCCTCTCTGCTGCCTGCAGGGGGCTTCTCAGGGAAGCGTCATCCCAGGTCACGTGAGGCTGTGACCCTGCTTTCCAAGGAGGCTCCCCAACTCCTCCTCCAGGGCCTGGGAGGGAGTGGTGCACGCAGGCTGTCAGCACGCATTTCACCCAGAAGGTCTGTGTGTTTCACCAGAGCTCACAGTAGAAATAGCGCTTGGCAGATCCACAGCTGTAATCTTTCCTTGGAAGGAGGCGAGCATTATGTCACCCGAGAAAAGGCTCCATTTTTCTTCTTTGTGAGACTGATTCTTCTATGTTGGCGCTATGTCTTTCGTAAGCATTTCACATTTTTCTAGAAAACACATCAGTATTATTTATAATTGACAGCTTCCCCTTGGATAATCTAAGACATACTTCTGCCAAGACATGAATTCAGATATTAAATATTAGTCAATGTCAATTATGCTGCGATTATTCGGAAGCTTTTCTTTACATTCAATTTCCATTCATTTTGCCTATGACTAATTTAAACACAGGAGTTTCTTTATCGGGTTAAACGTGTCCCGTGCTTTAGCTGATGGCGCATCAGCTTCAAGGGGCAGTGAATCTTTCTGAGTTTTTTCAGGGTGGGGGCCCAGGGACAGAGGGGCTCTGAGTGACTTCTGAGGGGTGACACCGCCCCTGCCCCACTCACATGCGGGGACCAGCCACCACGGGCCACACTGAAGGCCAGGCATGTGGGCCTCTCGGTCAAGCAGGGGAGAGAAGCTGCCTCACCGAGCCCAAGTGACAAATGTGTGAGGCAAGGGAAATGGTGCCCTGGTTTCAAGCCACTGAGTTTGGGTGTTTTCCATATGACAGGAGACCCTGGACCACACACTGAGATGCCCCAGGACAGCCTATAGGGCCGGCCCGCCAGGAGGTCTCCTAGCAGAAAACAAACCACCGTCAGGGTTTCAAGTGCTGCTAGTCTGCAGTCAAGGTCCTCATTCACTCCCAGCTGCTCGGGGAAGAGGATGCAGGAACTTTCGCGGGAAGGTGAGGGCACTGATGGCAACGTGGACAGAGGCCTGAGCTGGCCTGGCTCCTGGAGCGCAAGAGCGGGAGGAAGGCTGGGGGGCTGTCCCAACGTGGTGTCTGTGGGTCTGTCTGAGTCCTCTCTGCTGCCTGCAGGGGGCTTCTCAGGGAAGCGTCATCCCAGGTCACGTGAGGCTGTGACCCTGCTTTCCAAGGAGGCTCCCCAACTCCTCCTCCAGGGCCTGGGAGGGAGTGGTGCACGCAGGCTGTCAGCACGCATTTCACCCAGAAGGTCTGTGTGTTTCACCAGAGCTCACAGTAGAAATAGCGCTTGGCAGATCCACAGCTGTAATCTTTCCTTGGAAGGAGGCGAGCATTATGTCACCCGAGAAAAGGCTCCATTTTTCTTCTTTGTGAGACTGATTCTTCTATGTTGGCGCTATGTCTTTCGTAAGCATTTCACATTTTTCTAGAAAACACATCAGTATTATTTATAATTGACAGCTTCCCCTTGGATAATCTAAGACATACTTCTGCCAAGACATGAATTCAGATATTAAATATTAGTCAATGTCAATTATGCTGCGATTATTCGGGAAGCTTTTCTTTACATTCAATTTCCATTCATTTTGCCTATGACTAATTTAAACACAGGAGTTTCTTTATCGGGTTAAACGTGTCCCCGTGCTTTAGCTGATGGCGCACAGCTTCAAGTATCTTCTGAGATCTGGGGCCAGACTGAAAATAAAGCGTTATGTCTCCAGATTGCAGGAGAATCTATTATAATTCTTTTGGAGACGGCGAACAAAAACACAGGCAATGGCAGGATTATTTTTAATCCCCAAAAGCACTTGCAGTATTTCTGTCCCAGCGCTATGGAAACTGCAGGCGGCGCCGGGGGAAGCCCCGCCCGCGCAGTGGTCCTGCAGAGCCGAGGCAGCTCCAACTGGCTTCTGTAACTGAGTGGCCTGGTCCCTCCGTTTGGGCAAATTCACGTTCAGATAATCACTAAGCCCCCACCTGATAGGACTGAGGGAAGCCAAGAGGTTGGTTTGGACCCCGCTTCTGCCTCACCCACCAACCCCCACCCTGAAGGTCAGGTTCCCTTTCCACAGCAGCCGTGAAGGGGGGCCCAGCCTGCCCAGGGCCTGGAGTCACGCTGTCTTACACCTGGCGTCGTGGGGATCACCCTGAGACATTCTGGGCCAGTCTCTGCCAGAAGCCACCTTCAACCAGCAGGATTCCCAGGGGCACCTCCTGGAACCACTCTCACACTTCGGCTGCGGTCCCTGGGTGCTGGGTCAGGAGGGTCTTCCAGCCTCAGCCACCTGCTCGCTGGGTCAGCCGTCCATGAGTACCGAGACCTGAGTCTCAAACAACCTTGCTGCTTCTTGGAGGGTGACCTCTCTATCCGCCAGCCTTCAGTCTGAAAGTATCTAGGAGAGGGGCTGAGAAGACTGGAAACCAGCTAGCAGTCTCGCACGATGTCCTGAGAGGTTTGGGGCAGTGGCTCTTGGTGCACTGGCAGCGGAGGCTCCCTCTCACCTGCCTGAGCTCAGGTGCCTTTTCCCGCAGAGACACCCCAGCCTCCCTCCATGGCCCCGGGTGGCTCCTCAGCTTTAAGAAGCTCACGTTGTGCCCAGCCAGGTGTCCAGGTGTCTCAAGGCGAGATAGCAAAGGTGTGTTTCTGCAGAGCAAAGATGTATCCTGACCTTGGACTAACGACATTTACATCAAAACCATGAGGAGTCACTGCCTCAGACATAAACACTGGCACGTGTCCTGTGAGCCCGAGAAGATGCTCTGTCACCTCCTCTGCGTCATTTGCACTCCGTCACACCTGTGAATTTTCTGCTATCTGCAGATGGTCTGTGCTGGAGCGACTGAGGGTACCTCCTGCCACAGGCGCCTCATCCTGATCTGTCAAGCAGGAAGGCAGGAGGCAGGAAGGTTCTTCTCTTCCCGCTCTGAGGGAGGAACGCAGCTTTCTTATCTCACCCACTGAGTCATCCGTCACCTACAGGAAGAACCTCTCTCAGGTCTGCACGTCCAGCTCCGAGTTCCCTCTGGAGTTCTGTTCGCATTGTGAGCTCCAGGCACCTGTGCCTCCCGGGACTGCCAGTATCTCTGACTCGTGCCTGAAATAAGACTAGCTGTCTGGCCTCTTATCTCAGCCCCCGGCTCTCCTTCTCTGTCGAGGGCCTTGATGGTGCCTCCCACCCTTTCCCCCATTCCTCCCCAGCCAGAGGAGGTGTTTCTTTTCTAAGTGTGTATGGCACCTGCTTGCTCATGGGTACAACTCGCAGGAGTGTGGATTCAGGAAAGGCAGACGGAGCGTACGTGTTGCGTGGGAGGGACAATGAGGTCAAGGGAAGCACAGGTTTTCTGGAAAATAGGAGCGAGGGGGCTGAGGGTTATGGGCTGCCCACCCTTCACCTGGCATTTGGCACCTGCTTTGGTTTGGGATTTCCCAGAAGCAGGTCCTACAGGTGGGTCCGAGGGCAGGTGGCTTGTTTGGGAGGGGAGCCCAGGAAGCCACAGCAGGGGAAGAAGGAATGCACACAGTGAAGTCAGCCAATAAAGAGTTCCCTGGCCAGCAAAGCTCCACGCCACTGGGCACTCAGGGACCATGTCGTGTCGTCTCTCCCAAGGCTGAGGAAGCTGTTTTGCCTTCCAGGGCCAGGCTTGGCATTTGGAGCCTCTGTCTTTACCTAATGCAGAGAGCCCGGTGCTGGGTGTGGGTCGGGCAGGGAAGGGAGCACAACTGTGGGGCCTGTCACCCCTACCCCATTAGCATTGTCAAGGCGAGATAGCAAAGGTGTGTTTCTGCAGAGCAAAGATGTATCCTGACCTTGGACTAACGACATTTACATCAAAACCATGAGGAGTCACTGCCTCAGACATAAACACTGGCACGTGTCCTGTGAGCCCGAGAAGATGCTCTGTCACCTCCTCTGCGTCATTTGCACTCCGTCACACCTGTGAATTTTCTGCTATCTGCAGATGGTCTGTGCTGGAGCGACTGAGGGTACCTCCTGCCACAGGCGCCTCATCCTGATCTGTCAAGCAGGAAGGCAGGAGGCAGGAAGGTTCTTCTCTTCCCGCTCTGAGGGAGGAACGCAGCTTTCTTATCTCACCCACTGAGTCATCCGTCACCTACAGGAAGAACCTCTCTCAGGTCTGCACGTCCAGCTCCGAGTTCCCTCTGGAGTTCTGTTCGCATTGTGAGCTCCAGGCACCTGTGCCTCCCGGGACTGCCAGTATCTCTGACTCGTGCCTGAAATAAGACTAGCTGTCTGGCCTCTTATCTCAGCCCCCGGCTCTCCTTCTCTGTCGAGGGCCTTGATGGTGCCTCCCACCCTTTCCCCCATTCCTCCCCAGCCAGAGGAGGTGTTTCTTTTCTAAGTGTGTATGGCACCTGCTTGCTCATGGGTACAACTCGCAGGAGTGTGGATTCAGGAAAGGCAGACGGAGCGTACGTGTTGCGTGGGAGGGACAATGAGGTCAAGGGAAGCACAGGTTTTCTGGAAAATAGGAGCGAGGGGGCTGAGGGTTATGGGCTGCCCACCCTTCACCTGGCATTTGGCACCTGCTTTGGTTTGGGATTTCCCAGAAGCAGGTCCTACAGGTGGGTCCGAGGGCAGGTGGCTTGTTTGGGAGGGGAGCCCAGGAAGCCACAGCAGGGGAAGAAGGAATGCACACAGTGAAGTCAGCCAATAAAGAGTTCCCTGGCCAGCAAAGCTCCACGCCACTGGGCACTCAGGGACCATGTCGTGTCGTCTCTCCCAAGGCTGAGGAAGCTGTTTTGCCTTCCAGGGCCAGGCTTGGCATTTGGAGCCTCTGTCTTTACCTAATGCAGAGAGCCCGGTGCTGGGTGTGGGTCGGGCAGGGAAGGGAGCACAACTGTGGGGCCTGTCACCCCTACCCCATTAGCATTGTCTCTCTAGGGGTCCCCATCAAGCAATAAAGTGGATAGGTCTTGCCTCCCTAGCAATGGACAGCCCTGGGGAGCCCAGGCAACCTGCACGGGTAGTGACCTGACCGTGGAGTCTGGGGCACCAGGGACAGCGTGAGTGTGTTGCTCCCCAGGTTTCCTGGGGTCAGCCCAGCTTGCACCCACATCCCCTGCCCTGTTGACCAGAAGGTGCCCACCCCTCCTGAGGCCCCTCTGCTCTCTCCCCCCTCTTGCCCTGTGGCCCACTCTAAGGGCTCCCTGAGCGCCCACTGCCTGGGGCTCCAGCTGCCTACAACCTGACCATCCTCAGCACTTGCTTTTTCATGAGCTTGGGGACCTGGGCCTGTAATGACGCCAGCTCTGGCCTTCCGCCTCTTGGACACAGGTTCGGACTCTTCTACTGAGCAGCCATGTGACCTTCGGCAACTCACTTGTCCTCTCTGTGCCTGGGTTTCCTCCCCTGCAAAGTGGAGGTCTCCTGTTCACCCACCTAGCGGGGCGTGTGGAGGGTGTTCCTGTATTCCCAACGGCTTCTGCCTCAGCCTCTTCACAGGCCCTGGTCCTCAGTCCCAGAGCCCCTGCTGAGGCTTTTTTAAAAGTGTAGTGAAATACACCAGCTCACCATTTTAAGTGTTCCATGGCATGAAGTATATGCACGCGGTCCTCACACCATGTTTCCTGAGTTAGATTCTTCCTCGCCCCAAGAGACCACATTCAGCACTGCCGGCCCAAGCCTGTCTCAGACCGTGAGGGGCCGTGAGGGACCTCCAGTCGCCGCTGGCGAAGTCTGCTCCCTCCTGCTTGCTCACACACCCGTTGCTCCCTCTTCTCCTGCCAATCTCCTCTGTTCCTCACCCTGAACTTCTGACCTTGCGGATGCCCTCTGCTCTGCCCTGGGGTCGTCTCCCCTCCTTCATGAGGCTCAGTGCCTCCTCCTTGAAGCCCTCCAGGCTGCCCTTCACGGGGACGTTTCAGTGCTGACAAGTCCTGAGGATGGGCTGTGAACTTTGTCCTGAGCTCCCGGGTCCAAGGTGTGCCCTATCATACGGTGCTCAGGACCAGGGTGCTTGGCCAAGGGAGCACAACTGTGGGGCCTGTCCCCCCCTTGCAAGGGTCCCCATCAAGCAATAAAGTGGATAGGTCTTGCCTCCTAGCCCTGGGGAGCCCAGGCAACCTGCACGGGTAGTGACCTGACCGTGGAGTCTGGGGCACCAGGGACAGCGTGAGTGTGTTGCTCCCCAGGTTTCCTGGGGTCAGCCCAGCTTGCACCCACATCCCCTGCCCTGTTGACCAGAAGGTGCCCACCCCTCCTGAGGCCCCTCTGCTCTCTCCCCCCTCTTGCCCTGTGGCCCACTCTAAGGGCTCCCTGAGCGCCCACTGCCTGGGGCTCCAGCTGCCTACAACCTGACCATCCTCAGCACTTGCTTTTTCATGAGCTTGGGGACCTGGGCCTGTAATGACGCCAGCTCTGGCCTTCCGCCTCTTGGACACAGGTTCGGACTCTTCTACTGAGCAGCCATGTGACCTTCGGCAACTCACTTGTCCTCTCTGTGCCTGGGTTTCCTCCCCTGCAAAGTGGAGGTCTCCTGTTCACCCACCTAGCGGGGCGTGTGGAGGGTGTTCCTGTATTCCCAACGGCTTCTGCCTCAGCCTCTTCACAGGCCCTGGTCCTCAGTCCCAGAGCCCCTGCTGAGGCTTTTTTAAAAGTGTAGTGAAATACACCAGCTCACCATTTTAAGTGTTCCATGGCATGAAGTATATGCACGCGGTCCTCACACCATGTTTCCTGAGTTAGATTCTTCCTCGCCCCAAGAGACCACATTCAGCACTGCCGGCCCAAGCCTGTCTCAGACCGTGAGGGGCCGTGAGGGACCTCCAGTCGCCGCTGGCGAAGTCTGCTCCCTCCTGCTTGCTCACACACCCGTTGCTCCCTCTTCTCCTGCCAATCTCCTCTGTTCCTCACCCTGAACTTCTGACCTTGCGGATGCCCTCTGCTCTGCCCTGGGGTCGTCTCCCCTCCTTCATGAGGCTCAGTGCCTCCTCCTTGAAGCCCTCCAGGCTGCCCTTCACGGGGACGTTTCAGTGCTGACAAGTCCTGAGGATGGGCTGTGAACTTTGTCCTGCGAGCTCCCCGGGTCCAAGGGTGTGCCCTACATGGTGCATGGGTGGACGGGTGCTCAGGTACGTGCAGGATAGATGAGACTGACTCAGGACACGCGGACCCAAGATACGTATTTAGATCACCACTAGGTGGGGACTTGCAGAGCGTTTTCCCATTAATTCCACACATGTTTATTGAACACTGGAGATATCACAGTGTAAAACCATGTGGCTCGTCGGGGGCTTGTATCATAGTGGGCTGTGATCTTTTCTACTCATTCTGTTCCCGAGGCACAAAGATTAATAAAATCCATCCGCCATGATTTCACAACTATAAGCCTTCCTCGGGTGCAAAAATGAGGTTAAAATCATGACCTCTCAGGGCCGTTTACAGGATTAAATAAAAACATGCACGTTTTTGGCACTGGCGCCTCAACAAGTATTACTTTCTCCCTGAAAAGTCAAAGCGACACAGCTTCACAAACTGCAAGACAGCCTGACCTGTGGGCTGTAGCGCGGTCCTGGGATGTGCAGGGTCCGCGGTCCAGCTCCGGTCCCAGGCCGCAGCGGACCCGGGGCTGCGTCGGTCCCGGCTGGGCCCAGAGCGGCCACGAGGGGGCAGCGCTCGGCAGGGAATCTGCGCCACCGGCCGCGGCCCCGCTGCCCCCAGGCCTCCGTGCGCTCCTGCGACGCTCTGACGCGCCCGAAGGCGGGCGCCGCAAGGAGACCGCAGCTTCCCTCGTCTGCACCTCCCGAGGAGGGATCGAGCGCGTCCCCAAGGGCTCCCCGCGCGAGGCTGAGGTCCGGCAGGCAGCGGCTCAGGCTTGGACCCGCGTCGCCGCGAGGACCCCGACTCCGCCTCTCCCGGAGCCTCGCGCGCCCAGCCGGCTCTGGGGCTATCACTTCCGCGCGCCGCCGGGCAGGGGACCGGCCGTCGTCGAGGCGGAGGCCCGGGTGTTGGCTGCATCCCCAAGCTGCTGGCCGGCGCTGCCCAAGGAGGCGGTCGGGGTAGCGCCGCCCAAACTTTCCTTCGCGGCGGCGTGAGGCGGAGACATCCCTCTGCGAGGCCGGGCGCCAGAGAAGACAGGCCCCGGGCCTGCGCTGGGGAGCACCTCGGAGTCCCTGGGGGCGCTGGAGGCGCCTTAATTGAGAGCAGGACTGGTGGGCGACCTGTGCACAGGAGCGGGCAGGTCAGGGCGCGGCTGCCCCTTTTCCGAACCCCGCAGTGATCGTGACCTCCGCGCGCTCCCCGCGCACGTGCTCGCGGCCGAGGACAAGGAGGGGTCTGGCTGCACCCGCTGGGCAGCGGCTCGCGGGTAGGCCCAGGGCGCACAGGGGCGGCGCGGGGGAGCGCGCACGCTGCGCCCCCGCCTCCCCCGGGATCGGACTGGCCGCTGAGAGCCCAGAGCCGCCGGGTGTCTGGCCCGCCCGGCTGCGCTGCGGGACCCAGTGCTGGCCGAACTCGCGGAGGGACAGGTGTAGCCCGCATTCGCGGGCGCCAAGCGCCGAAGAACTGGGTGGGCTTGGCGGTCCGAAGGGGGCTAGCGGGATCCGGAGCTCCGGCCCTTGCCACGCAGGCCGACTGGTACCACTTGGCGCTGCCAGCCGCAGGGAAGGAAGTCGCGGCGCAGGCTGGTCAGCCAGCGGCTGTCCGGGCACGACCCTGGCGCCCACTGCCTGCGGCGGCCCCCTCCACCGCCCGGGGACCTAGAGGTGCGCGCGGTCGCCACCGGCGCCGCCCCCATGCTGCTCGGAGCGCCTAGGCTGTGCGCCTCCCGGGCGGCCGCCGCGGCGCAGAGTGAAGGCGACGGCGACAGTCTGGGCGGGGATATGGACGAGTCGTCGCTGCTGGACCTGCTGGAGTGCTCCGTGTGCCTGGAGCGCCTGGACACGACGGCCAAGGTGCTGCCGCGAGGCTGAGGTCCGGCAGGCAGCGGCTCAGGCTTGGACCCGCGTCGCCGCGAGGACCCCGACTCCGCCTCTCCCGGAGCCTCGCGCGCCCAGCCGGCTCTGGGGCTATCACTTCCGCGCGCCGCCGGGCAGGGGACCGGCCGTCGTCGAGGCGGAGGCCCGGGTGTTGGCTGCATCCCCAAGCTGCTGGCCGGCGCTGCCCAAGGAGGCGGTCGGGGTAGCGCCGCCCAAACTTTCCTTCGCGGCGGCGTGAGGCGGAGACATCCCTCTGCGAGGCCGGGCGCCAGAGAAGACAGGCCCCGGGCCTGCGCTGGGGAGCACCTCGGAGTCCCTGGGGGCGCTGGAGGCGCCTTAATTGAGAGCAGGACTGGTGGGCGACCTGTGCACAGGAGCGGGCAGGTCAGGGCGCGGCTGCCCCTTTTCCGAACCCCGCAGTGATCGTGACCTCCGCGCGCTCCCCGCGCACGTGCTCGCGGCCGAGGACAAGGAGGGGTCTGGCTGCACCCGCTGGGCAGCGGCTCGCGGGTAGGCCCAGGGCGCACAGGGGCGGCGCGGGGGAGCGCGCACGCTGCGCCCCCGCCTCCCCCGGGATCGGACTGGCCGCTGAGAGCCCAGAGCCGCCGGGTGTCTGGCCCGCCCGGCTGCGCTGCGGGACCCAGTGCTGGCCGAACTCGCGGAGGGACAGGTGTAGCCCGCATTCGCGGGCGCCAAGCGCCGAAGAACTGGGTGGGCTTGGCGGTCCGAAGGGGGCTAGCGGGATCCGGAGCTCCGGCCCTTGCCACGCAGGCCGACTGGTACCACTTGGCGCTGCCAGCCGCAGGGAAGGAAGTCGCGGCGCAGGCTGGTCAGCCAGCGGCTGTCCGGGCACGACCCTGGCGCCCACTGCCTGCGGCGGCCCCCTCCACCGCCCGGGGACCTAGAGGTGCGCGCGGTCGCCACCGGCGCCGCCCCCATGCTGCTCGGAGCGCCTAGGCTGTGCGCCTCCCGGGCGGCCGCCGCGGCGCAGAGTGAAGGCGACGGCGACAGTCTGGGCGGGGATATGGACGAGTCGTCGCTGCTGGACCTGCTGGAGTGCTCCGTGTGCCTGGAGCGCCTGGACACGACGGCCAAGGTGCTGCCTTGCCAGCACACCTTCTGCCGCCGCTGCCTGGAGAGCATCGTGTGCTCGCGCCGCGAGCTGCGCTGCCCCGAGTGCCGCATCCTGGTGGGTTGCGGCGTGGACGAGCTGCCAGCCAACATCCTGCTGGTGCGCTTGCTGGACGGCATCCGCCAGCGGCCTCGCGCCGGCGCCAGCCCCGGCAGCAGCCCGCCTGCGTGTCCCGGCCTGGGTTCGGGGGCGGCCTCTGCGCTCGCGGGTGGCGGCGACGGGGGCAGCTCTCCTGGCTCCCCAGTCCTCCTTCCCGCAGCGACCAGCGCCATCTCCAACCTGCGTGAGCTGGTGACCAGCAGGAGCGCGCCCCCGGGAAAGGTGGGTGTGCGCTTCTCCAAGGTGCGTGTGCGTGTGTGTGTGTGTGTGTGTGTGTGTTGAGAGCAGGAGGCAGTGCGGAGTGGCAGGGGGCCCCAGGTGCTCCCCGATGGCCTTCACATTGCGCTTCTTTCCCCTCTCAGTTCTCTCCAGTGATTCCGTGATGTAACCCTAGAAGTGCGGCTTCTCAGCTCTGGGACATCAGATGCTCCCGTCCCAGCCCCTCCCCAGCTTCTCCTTGCACCTGCTGTCCACCCATCCGGCCCCTCTGGAACCCCTTGCCCACCTGCACTTGTTATGTGACAGCCTGTGCGTGTGTGGCAGCCCCCCTTCAGGGTGGCCAGGACCCCTACCTCCACTCCCCTTCAGCCCGTCTTGGCTCTGGCCACGTGTCCGCACCTGCGACTCTGCTGGGCCCTCGGCCTCCCTACTACACCCTTCTTATCCCGGACCCCAGGCGAGCCCTCCACACACCCTGACTCGCATGGACTGAACTTAGTGCCTGGTGACGTTGCAGGTCCTGTCTGCTGGCAAAACTGTGGACCTCCTGCCTGGTGCCTGGCCAGGGAGGACCTGGCAGCAGCCAGTGTGTGCCAGGGTTGCAAAGACACGTACTGCAAACCTGTTTAGCAGGAGACCGGAAGTCCCCCTGGGGCCCACAGATGTCCAGCTCAGCCCTTGGTGGACTTGGCCTGCTGGCCGCCCTGGCCCTGCCCCTGGCCTGGGGCCTGCTGTGCTCCCACTGGGCTGTTGTTTCAGGGTTTGGCTCCTTTTTCCTTTGGTGCAGCTCAGGTTGCGTCTTGGACTGCTGCTGTTTCAGAGACCGTATCGGGAGGGTGCTGGGGCTTTGGTTTCAGAAGCTACTCAGAGCCGTGTCATTCCACACTTCAGCAGCCTTGGCTCTGTTGCTGGACGGCATCCGCCAGCGGCCTCGCGCCGGCGCCAGCCCCGGCAGCAGCCCGCCTGCGTGTCCCGGCCTGGGTTCGGGGGCGGCCTCTGCGCTCGCGGGTGGCGGCGACGGGGGCAGCTCTCCTGGCTCCCCAGTCCTCCTTCCCGCAGCGACCAGCGCCATCTCCAACCTGCGTGAGCTGGTGACCAGCAGGGCCGCGCCCCCGGGAAAGGTGGGTGTGCGCTTCTCCAAGGTGCGTGTGTGTGTGTGTGTGTGTGTGTGTTGAGAGCAGGAGGCAGTGCGGAGTGGCAGGGGGCCCCAGGTGCTCCCCGATGGCCTTCACATTGCGCTTCTTTCCCCTCTCAGTTCTCTCCAGTGATTCCGTGATGTAACCCTAGAAGTGCGGCTTCTCAGCTCTGGGACATCAGATGCTCCCGTCCCAGCCCCTCCCCAGCTTCTCCTTGCACCTGCTGTCCACCCATCCGGCCCCTCTGGAACCCCTTGCCCACCTGCACTTGTTATGTGACAGCCTGTGCGTGTGTGGCAGCCCCCCTTCAGGGTGGCCAGGACCCCTACCTCCACTCCCCTTCAGCCCGTCTTGGCTCTGGCCACGTGTCCGCACCTGCGACTCTGCTGGGCCCTCGGCCTCCCTACTACACCCTTCTTATCCCGGACCCCAGGCGAGCCCTCCACACACCCTGACTCGCATGGACTGAACTTAGTGCCTGGTGACGTTGCAGGTCCTGTCTGCTGGCAAAACTGTGGACCTCCTGCCTGGTGCCTGGCCAGGGAGGACCTGGCAGCAGCCAGTGTGTGCCAGGGTTGCAAAGACACGTACTGCAAACCTGTTTAGCAGGAGACCGGAAGTCCCCCTGGGGCCCACAGATGTCCAGCTCAGCCCTTGGTGGACTTGGCCTGCTGGCCGCCCTGGCCCTGCCCCTGGCCTGGGGCCTGCTGTGCTCCCACTGGGCTGTTGTTTCAGGGTTTGGCTCCTTTTTCCTTTGGTGCAGCTCAGGTTGCGTCTTGGACTGCTGCTGTTTCAGAGACCGTATCGGGAGGGTGCTGGGGCTTTGGTTTCAGAAGCTACTCAGAGCCGTGTCATTCCACACTTCAGCAGCCTTGGCTCTGTTGCTGGGGCAAGCCAGCCGTGGGACGCTTGTTTACGTGAGAGGCGAGGATCTACTCGTGTTTTGTTTAAATGTGGAGAAGTTTAAAAGGATTGTTGATTTATTTCAAGTGTTTATTTTAGAAAGTATAAACATACCCCTCTGCTTCTGACCTTTTACAGGTCTGGTGGTGCAGAAGCCATTTAATTAACCCTTCCCATGTCTGAGCCCCTGCAGTGAGGGGAAGGTTCTCTATTTGAATTGCTCAGTGCTACAGGGTCCCTTGGGTGTTACTTTGGAGTTTAAAGTCAGACTTTACCAAACTTTTTTTTTTTTCCCCTATGGCTCAGGGGGAATGACTATTCTCAAGTCAAAAATAATCAGAAAGTGAAAGTCGTTCAGTCATGTCTGACTCTTTGCAACCCATGAATGAACCATGGGATTCTGCAGGCAAGAATACTGGAGTGGGTAGCCTTTCTCTTCCCCAGGGAATCTGCTCAACCCAGGGATGGAACCCAGGTCTCTCGAATTGCAGGTGGATTGTTTACCATCTGAGCCACTGGGGAAACCCAAGAATACTGGAGTGGGTAGCCTACCCCTTCTCCAGGGATATTTATAAATGAAGGGGAATTGGTTGTGTTAATTGCATGTGTGCTCAGTCACTTCAGTGGTGTCCAACCCTGTGCGACCCATGGGCCTTGGCCTGCCAGGCTCCGCTGGCCCTGCTCTCCTCCAGGGGATCTTCCCCGCTCAGGGATCCAACTTGCGTCTCCTGTGAATCCTGCACTGTCGGCAGATTCTTCACTGCTGAGCCACTCGGCCGGGGCTGGCAAACTGGACCTGGGGGACCTGGCAGCAGCCAGTGTGTGCCAGGGTTGCAAAGACACGTGCAAACCTGTTTAGCAGGAGACCGGAAGTCCCCCTGGGGCCCACAGATGTCCAGCTCAGCCCTTGGTGGACTTGGCCTGCTGGCCGCCCTGGCCCTGCCCCTGGCCTGGGGCCTGCTGTGCTCCCACTGGGCTGTTGTTTCAGGGTTTGGCTCCTTTTTCCTTTGGTGCAGCTCAGGTTGCGTCTTGGACTGCTGCTGTTTCAGAGACCGTATCGGGAGGGTGCTGGGGCTTTGGTTTCAGAAGCTACTCAGAGCCGTGTCATTCCACACTTCAGCAGCCTTGGCTCTGTTGCTGGGGCAAGCCAGCCGTGGGACGCTTGTTTACGTGAGAGGCGAGGATCTACTCGTGTTTTGTTTAAATGTGGAGAAGTTTAAAAGGATTGTTGATTTATTTCAAGTGTTTATTTTAGAAAGTATAAACATACCCCTCTGCTTCTGACCTTTTACAGGTCTGGTGGTGCAGAAGCCATTTAATTAACCCTTCCCATGTCTGAGCCCCTGCAGTGAGGGGAAGGTTCTCTATTTGAATTGCTCAGTGCTACAGGGTCCCTTGGGTGTTACTTTGGAGTTTAAAGTCAGACTTTACCAAACTTTTTTTTCCCCTATGGCTCAGGGGGAATGACTATTCTCAAGTCAAAAATAATCAGAAAGTGAAAGTCGTTCAGTCATGTCTGACTCTTTGCAACCCATGAATGAACCATGGGATTCTGCAGGCAAGAATACTGGAGTGGGTAGCCTTTCTCTTCCCCAGGGAATCTGCTCAACCCAGGGATGGAACCCAGGTCTCTCGAATTGCAGGTGGATTGTTTACCATCTGAGCCACTGGGGAAACCCAAGAATACTGGAGTGGGTAGCCTACCCCTTCTCCAGGGATATTTATAAATGAAGGGGAATTGGTTGTGTTAATTGCATGTGTGCTCAGTCACTTCAGTGGTGTCCAACCCTGTGCGACCCATGGGCCTTGGCCTGCCAGGCTCCGCTGGCCCTGCTCTCCTCCAGGGGATCTTCCCCGCTCAGGGATCCAACTTGCGTCTCCTGTGAATCCTGCACTGTCGGCAGATTCTTCACTGCTGAGCCACTCGGGAAGCCCAATTGTTAATTAATTTGGTTTTCATTGTGATTAAATCCAGTTATAAGTGTTCTTGTTAACAGATTTTCGTACTTTTCTTTCCTGCCTTGCTGTTATTGTCTAAGGTATTATAAATAAAGACCTTTATTTGCAAAACAGGGTTAACTCCTCCGGCTCAAAGAATGAAATGGTCTTTGAAAGGATGCTTCTAACAAGGACGTTTTGTGAGCTGATCAGTTTTGTGAGCTGAGTCTGATCAGGAGGGTGGGATGCCTTGAAGCACTCCTGGAATCCACATCGTTGGCAACGTTTAAGGATACTTGTGAAGGGGCTGAACTTCTAATTTTTAGTGATGATACTTAGTACCAGGGAATTAATTTTTTGTCGCCCGGATTTAGCATGACTGGCTGACTTTCTGCCTGCTAACAGAAAGTTCAAACCATGCAAACAGAGTGACTGACTTTCTGTTCGCTGACATGAACAGACTCCGTCCAGATGTGTCTGAACCTAGTGGACTCTGGGACACATTGCCTTCTTTCATTTTCTTGCATTGCTTAAGTGTGACCCTCGGTCCTTTTTTCCAGGACCACTTCACCAGGACTACCCTTGGGTCTTAGGAAGAGTCTGAATTAAATCTGGTACTACGTTTGTTTATTTTCAGAGAGGAGAAAAAGAGTACTGTTGGCATGGACTCTAGTATCATCTAGCCTTTAGCCACGGATTTTCAGTAGTTGCTGGGTGTCTTCCTGGGCAGCCAGATGTCCTGCACAGAGGCCTGTGAGCAGCTCTGTGAGTGGCAGGTAAACCCTCCAGCTACGCATCCCTTCCAAGTAGACTTTGGTATGTGACTGTCCACTGGAGTGAGTTTGGACCGGGGTGTTGCTGCTCGCTGTTTAATACATGGGCACTGGTTATCACCAGGTACCGTATATTCCTTAGTAGTAGGGAACTGAACCTAAGACAGTCTCGTTTCCCAGTGAGGAGCTCCTCCCTCTTCCTCTGGGTCACTGGGAATGTGTGGACGGCTTAGGTAGGTGGATTAGCGTAGGCCCGCTTAGATGTCTGTGGATTTAGTGACAGGTGGCTGCTGGGATGCACATTCTCCGTTTGGTTCCGGAAACACTCTTGACAGCCTCACTCCCATCTTTTGCTGGAGGGGTGTGAACCTGCCGGCCTGGTGGGTGGGGCTCTGTGTTCACCTATGGGTTTGAGGGCGAGGCGTTTAGAAGCAGTTAAATCGGCTGACCTGGAACTCTTACATCACATTTTGGTGCCCACCGCTGAAGCCTGGCAGACGCCCACCATCCTATGTGGCGCTCAGAACTGCCTTAGCCCATGGGATATGCTGCTATTGCAACTGCCGAGTTTCTCAGCCTAACCTGGTTTTTGTTCTGTTTTACAGTTTTGCAAGGTGACCCCTTAAGCACCCTAATGACATTGTTGGGGGTTTTCAGGACAGCTGGTCTTTCTGAGAGGGGTTTTGCAGGTCCCAGTGGAGTAATTCGGAAAGTAATGTGTCTGAAGAAGGCACTGATATCAGACAGCTGCGGTCTTTGTGTGAATGAGCTTTTGGGAAATCCCTAGCCTTGTATTTGGCATACCCCTGCACTGTGTAGGCAGCGTCCTGCGTGAGCCATGGGGGCACATCCCCAGTGGAGCTGGCGTTATGGGCCATGGCCGTTCTGTTCTCAGGAGGTTGCTGGGGGCTCCAGGCTGGTGTCATCAGAACTCTGTGAAGGTTAAAGGAAGGACGCTATCACAGTTCAAGGCCTATGGAAGGCTTGGCTGAGGCTCTTGCTGATGGGAAACTCAGTCCTAGTGTTTGATTAATTTGCCCACAGGTACTTGGGGTCATTTAAGCTGGAAGCCTGTGTATTTCTTGGCCAGTGTGATGGGGACCTGGTGATAGGAGTGACCCAATAATCGAAGAAGTGAAATGAACCACAGCAATGATGTCTGGTCACTATTTTAGCTGATAAACACACATGCAGAATTATTTGCTGTTTCTTGGATGCAGAATCAGGAGTGTTTTGGGGTTCTAACTTGGCTTTCTGGTTTAAGCCACAGGCACAATTTATGGTTTCCTATTTGCTTCTTTCAAATGGACTGAGGATTAAGAGACTTTCATAATATTATGAGTGGAGCACCTTCCAGATTTTAAATAATTCCCCTCAACGTGCTCTGTTTTTGTTCCTGCCAAGGGACAGCTTTACAGCCGTCACTCTCTGGTAAGTCTTTCCTAAGTCACCACCTTGGTCTTCCAAGGAATGGTTTTTCTGCACTTGGATCTCTTCCGTTTACGTACTATTTAATTAGAGTTTATATTTGTATGTAGGTATAAGCATGCTTGCAGAAATGTGCTTGGGAATCCAGACAGCGGCTCCTGGTGAGCGTGGACAGGAGTGACGGCCTGGGTGACAGGGGTCAGGTGCAGCCCACCGTAGGATGGACCCCTCGGCCGCCCTGTGGAGAGTTAGGGCCAGGACACAACTTGTCATCTGGGTGGGAGGCTGTGACTTGGACCAGGTCACAGGGGCTCCAGGAAGAGGCCTCAATGTCAGAAAAGCTGGGCCACTTCCAGGATGGCAGGCGGTGATGTGGTCACGGTTTCATGGGGTGGACACAGACATCATGATGGAGGAGCTGTGCCCAGTCTTCCTGGAGGTGTTTTCAGAAGAGCCCTGGGTGCAGGAATAGGTCCTCTGGGACTCGTGGCCATCATTGAGCTCCTGCTGTGTGTTGTCGCTGGGCAGTGTAAATGTGTCGCCTTGCTTTCTGACTGAGGCCCAGCAAGGCTGCTGCTTAGCCGAAGGAAACTGACCTTGAACCTTAGATGCGCTGACTCAGGAAGCTCTGGCCGACAGGCTTCCTGGTTAGCTCCTCTCACTGCCACAGACCAGATAAGGCCTATGGAAGGCTTGGTTTTCAGTCCTAGTGTTTGATTAATTTGCCCACAGGTACTTGGGGTCATTTAAGCTGGAAGCCTGTGTATTTCTTGGCCAGTGTGATGGGGACCTGGTGATAGGAGTGACCCAATAATCGAAGAAGTGAAATGAACCACAGCAATGATGTCTGGTCACTATTTTAGCTGATAAACACACATGCAGAATTATTTGCTGTTTCTTGGATGCAGAATCAGGAGTGTTTTGGGGTTCTAACTTGGCTTTCTGGTTTAAGCCACAGGCACAATTTATGGTTTCCTATTTGCTTCTTTCAAATGGACTGAGGATTAAGAGACTTTCATAATATTATGAGTGGAGCACCTTCCAGATTTTAAATAATTCCCCTCAACGTGCTCTGTTTTTGTTCCTGCCAAGGGACAGCTTTACAGCCGTCACTCTCTGGTAAGTCTTTCCTAAGTCACCACCTTGGTCTTCCAAGGAATGGTTTTTCTGCACTTGGATCTCTTCCGTTTACGTACTATTTAATTAGAGTTTATATTTGTATGTAGGTATAAGCATGCTTGCAGAAATGTGCTTGGGAATCCAGACAGCGGCTCCTGGTGAGCGTGGACAGGAGTGACGGCCTGGGTGACAGGGGTCAGGTGCAGCCCACCGTAGGATGGACCCCTCGGCCGCCCTGTGGAGAGTTAGGGCCAGGACACAACTTGTCATCTGGGTGGGAGGCTGTGACTTGGACCAGGTCACAGGGGCTCCAGGAAGAGGCCTCAATGTCAGAAAAGCTGGGCCACTTCCAGGATGGCAGGCGGTGATGTGGTCACGGTTTCATGGGGTGGACACAGACATCATGATGGAGGAGCTGTGCCCAGTCTTCCTGGAGGTGTTTTCAGAAGAGCCCTGGGTGCAGGAATAGGTCCTCTGGGACTCGTGGCCATCATTGAGCTCCTGCTGTGTGTTGTGCGCTGGGCAGTGTAAATGTGTCGCCTTGCTTTCTGACTGAGGCCCAGCAAGGCTGCTGCTTAGCCGAAGGAAACTGACCTTGAACCTTAGATGCGCTGACTCAGGAAGCTCTGGCCGACAGGCTTCCTGGTTAGCTCCCTCTCACTGCCACAGACCAGTCAGAGACCCTGGCCCCAAACCAGGCAGCCGGGCCCTAAGGTCACTCTGCCTGCGGCTGCAGGTGCCCTGGGCCCTGTGGGTAACCTGTGTGGAGTGAGGTGGCAGCAGGGATCCCGGGGGAACTGTGTTGGCAGTGGCCTTGGGGGGATCTTCGGCAGCCGTAAGTGTGGGGCCCCGGGCACATGGGGTCTGTCTAGGGCTCCCTTCTGTCCTCAGCGATGCACCTCATCCCTTCTCCTCTGTCACCATCCTGGGAACACCTGCAGCCCCACCCGGGGTCTCAGGGCCCTGTGAGGAATGTAGGGTGGGTGGAGGATTTGGTGGGCACTCAGGACTGGCACTAGGGGTGGGTGGGTTCATCCCTGGGCAGATGGTTTGGCTTTTCTGGGCCTTCTCATCTATAATGTAGAGAGCCTGTCTGCATTAGTGGGTGAAGGAGGTGATGCATTTGGGGCCCAGCGCACCCTGGTGGCCTCAGCTCAGTACCATCACCAGCAGGCAGCTGGAGACCTTCCTTAGATCTCACTGAGATGCACTCCATGGGCCCACCTGACTGCTAGCAAAGTCAATGTACAGTGTCCTGAGTTATGACGGTGGGGGTGTCTCGTACACACGCGGCCTCTAGGCCCAGTTCATCCCAGTTCCTGGGAGGAATCGTTGAGTGTTGAGGAGTGTCTAAGGCAAGGACGTGAACCTGTTTCACCTTTAAATTGCTTGCAAGTTTTATCTGTGTCATTGAGGTATTGTGCGCCATCTTTACAAGCTTCATTCATGTGAAAAAAAAGTTCAAAAGTGTAGGTGATGATGGTATGTTACCGTGAATGGCATCAGATTCTTGATCTCCAACAGAGAAGAATTCACATTGGGATCAAAAAGACTCGGCTTGGGCTCCCCTGGTGGTGCAGTGGGTAAGGACACCGCTTTGCAGTGCAAGGAGCACTGGTTCGATCCCTGGTCTGGGAAGATCCCACGTGCCGCAGAGCGGCTGGACCAATGTGTCCAATTACCGAGCCGGAGCTCTGGAGCACATGCGCCCAGAGCCAGTGCTCTGCGACAACAGAGGCCGCCATGATGGGAGGCCCACATGGGCCAAAGAACAAAGATGGATGAAAATAGATAAATGAAAGACCAATAGAAGTGCCTCCCCCCCCCCGCCCCCCCAGCTCCAAGACTCGGCTTTGGTCACTCAGAGCTTTGTGAAATAAGTTTATTAAGTAAAGAGGATAGGGCTTCCCTGGTGGTGCAGTGGATAAGGACACCGCCTTGCAGTGCAAGGGGCGCCGGTTCGATCCCTGGCCTGGGAAGATCCCACGTGCTGTGGAGCGGCTGGACTGATGTGTCCAACTACCAAGCCGGAGCTCTGGAGCGCATGCGCTCAGAGCCAGTGCTCTGCAGAGAGAGAGGCCACTGCGATGGGAGGCCCACACAGGCCAAGGAAAGAAGATGGATGAAAATGGATAAATGAAAGACCAATAAAAGTGCACCCCCCCCAAAAAAAAAGAGAAGAAAAGAGGATATAGAGAGAGAGCTTCCAGCATAGACACTGGAAAGGGTTTAGAAGAGAACCCCAGAAGCCACTTTAGGCGTGGCTTTTATACTTTTTCAGTTGGTTATTAACAGTAGTTTAAAACAATATTTTCCAGTTGTAAAGGGCCTGTAGACCCACACCCACATTAACATGAGATTAGCTAGGAAGGTCTCCAGACCTCAGGTCTAGGTATAACATTCTAATGTGAAAGACCTTGTTAGGCCCACAGTATTAACATAACATTTAACTAGAGGATGGTCTCTAGGCCTCAAGGCTGGCTGAGACATGTTAATGTAAAGGCCTTCTTAGGCCCACAGCATTAACATATGACAAGAAAGTTAGTTTCAGTTTCAGCATTGAAATTCTTTGTCTTTCTTTCCCTATTTTTCCTCCCCACTCTCCTCCTTGGGACCTGCTGCCTCCTTATCAAATCTGCCTACTAGCTCCTTTCGAAAGGTCATCTGTTTTAGGGAAGGCAGTTTAAAAATCTTGCTTGGTGCTGACTTACTGACTGGTGCTCTGCTAGGGTCAGGGCACAGCTTCCTCCTTAGGATGGCGGGTTGGGAGGGTAAGGGGGTGGTGCACACCTCCCACCTCTGCAGGGCAGACTTACCCCTACTGTTCCTTCATCTGCCACCCTGTGGCCCTGTGGGCTCACTGGAGCAGGATGAGGTGGAGTCTCAATTATACAGTTCTTTCCAGTGTGTGGTTCAGTTCAGTCTGTATTTACCCTTTATTTTTTCAACTAAACAATCTTTTCTGAGGTACATTTTTGAAATAAAGCATCAACAGGATTCAGCGGGATGGGAGGGGGTGCTCTCGCTTTATGATGCTTGAAGAGTCCAAGGTCACTTTTGAGCAGATTTGCCTTCTTTGGAAGATCTTTGGATCTGATGAATTTGATGCATGTGTGGTATCTGTCCTCTTGGAATTTTAATTCACCTTGAAAGCTGAGGGTGCTAGACAGAGCTTTTGGCTTCAGTGAGTGGTTTAGGACCTATGACGTGGCTCCCTTCTCTCTCCAAGGGAAGCTGAAGTAAAGATGTGTGGAGCAGCAGCATGATTTGGATGCTGCTCTCCGGCTGCTGCTCCTTTGGGCTGGACTTCAGCCTCGCCAAGAGAGCTGGTGTCCAGGAAGCCCTGGAGCCCAGGGAGCCAGCGCTGAGCCTCAGGGAGCTGGTGCACAGAATGCTGCAGACTGAGCCCCGTGCACACATGCCAGGCAGTCCTGGACAGGCCACGATGCTTGCGCAGCAAAGAAATGATTTATAGGTATTTGTTATTTTCCATCTGCTGCTTGGTCAACACATCTTAGTCACATTGAGTGAAAATCTTGCTGTACTGGATGGAATTCTAAATATAGCCCCATAAGGTGGCCAGAGAAAGATGCCGTGTCAATTACTCAAGAGGGTCGTGTGCATCAGGTCTCACGCTGTCACAGCTCCCAGTGCTTTCAGAAGTGATCTGCTCTTAATTGTCCTGTGAGTGGCCTTTCCAGTTACATTTCCCTGCTTCTAGGTGTTAGGACTCTTGGTTTAGTAACTTGAGTTTTTACAAGTATGACAGGTAAATCATCAGCTTGGTGCTGACTTACTGACTGGTGCGGGTCAGGGCACAGCTTCCTCCTTAGGATGGCGGGTTGGGAGGGTAAGGGGGTGGTGCACACCTCCCACCTCTGCAGGGCAGACTTACCCCTACTGTTCCTTCATCTGCCACCCTGTGGCCCTGTGGGCTCACTGGAGCAGGATGAGGTGGAGTCTCAATTATACAGTTCTTTCCAGTGTGTGGTTCAGTTCAGTCTGTATTTACCCTTTATTTTTTCAACTAAACAATCTTTTCTGAGGTACATTTTTGAAATAAAGCATCAACAGGATTCAGCGGGATGGGAGGGGGTGCTCTCGCTTTATGATGCTTGAAGAGTCCAAGGTCACTTTTGAGCAGATTTGCCTTCTTTGGAAGATCTTTGGATCTGATGAATTTGATGCATGTGTGGTATCTGTCCTCTTGGAATTTTAATTCACCTTGAAAGCTGAGGGTGCTAGACAGAGCTTTTGGCTTCAGTGAGTGGTTTAGGACCTATGACGTGGCTCCCTTCTCTCTCCAAGGGAAGCTGAAGTAAAGAGTGTGTGGAGCAGCAGCATGATTTGGATGCTGCTCTCCGGCTGCTGCTCCTTTGGGCTGGACTTCAGCCTCGCCAAGAGAGCTGGTGTCCAGGAAGCCCTGGAGCCCAGGGAGCCAGCGCTGAGCCTCAGGGAGCTGGTGCACAGAATGCTGCAGACTGAGCCCCGTGCACACATGCCAGGCAGTCCTGGACAGGCCACGATGCTTGCGCAGCAAAGAAATGATTTATAGGTATTTGTTATTTTCCATCTGCTGCTTGGTCAACACATCTTAGTCACATTGAGTGAAAATCTTGCTGTACTGGATGGAATTCTAAATATAGCCCCATAAGGTGGCCAGAGAAAGATGCCGTGTCAATTACTCAAGAGGGTCGTGTGCATCAGGTCTCACGCTGTCACAGCTCCCAGTGCTTTCAGAAGTGATCTGCTCTTAATTGTCCTGTGAGTGGCCTTTCCAGTTACATTTCCCTGCTTCTAGGTGTTAGGACTCTTGGTTTAGTAACTTGAGTTTTTTTTACAAGTATGACAGGTAAATCATCAGCTGTTTAGATAAATCGTCTGGAATTAGAGCTTGACCTGTTCATTATCACTCAATGACAAATATGCTTCAATATATGTAAGTGGATTTATGTATACATATATCACACATAAAAGATGCTTGCTCCTTGGAAGGAAAGCTACAACAAACCTAGACAGTGTATTAAATAGTAGAGGGGTCACTTTGCCGACAAAGGTCTCTATAGTCAAAGCTGTGATTTTTCCATTAGTCATATATGGATGTGAGAGTTGGACCATAAAGAAGACTGAGCCAAGAATTGATGCTTTCCAGTTGTGGTGCTGAAGAAGACTCTTGAGAGTCCCTTGGACTACAAGGAGATCAAACTAGTCAGTCTTAAAGGAAATCAACCCTGAATATTCATTGGAAGGACTGATGCTGAAGCTGAAGCTCCAGTACTTTGGCTGGTATACAAAGAGCTGACTAATTGGAAAAGACCCTGGTGCTGGAAAAGATTGAGAGCAGGAGGAGAAGTGGGTGACAGAGGATGAGATGGTTGGATGGCATCACTGACACATTGGACATGACTTTGAGCAACTCTGGGAGATGGGGAAGTTCAGGGAAGCCTGGCGTGTTGCAGTCCATGGGGTCGCAAAGGGTCGGTCATGACTGAGTGGCTGAACAACAACAAATACATGTATAGTAATGTATAGGAAGTGTACATATATGCATATCATTTTTATAAGTTACATGCTTACCATTATTAATTTGGTTGGCACTTCATCCCTTTGAATGAAAACTTGGGGACTAGCTGACTTCTGCAGACCTTTAGTTACTCACAAGGTGTCATGTGCTGAGAAACCCTGTCTAGCTGGACTATCTTGGGGAGCAGTGACAAGAAAGGCCTGTCTGTGCCCACGACACATCCAGCCCTGGTGGATCCCTCTGGCTCTGTAGCCAGTGGCCGCCGGACTCGGGCAGTGCTGGCCTTCCGGGTGCCGCCCAGGCTGAGCGCATGGCGTGAAGGGCCCAGATGTGTGGCCACCTGAGGGCCACCAGCTGTTCCTGGGCCCCATGGGGCCAGTGGAAAGCCAGCCTCATGAGGTCGTGTCTTCTGGACAGATGCGGAGAGGCTGGGCCTTGAGGTGTCTGTGAGTGTCGCCAGGTGCGGGCGGGTTCTTGGGAGACCTGGAGGAGGTTTGAGGAAGTGTCTGTGGCGACTGTGGCTGCTGATGGGGCTGTTTGGTTGGGTGATAGAGCCCATTAGACCCAGGGAGGTGCTCGCTGAGGTTTAATTAAAGATGGCGTCAGGCAGAGACCACAGCATTTAAACACGTGGAAGGGGCGATGGCTAAGGCCGTAGCTCACATCCAGGACTGAGGAGGCAGGATGTGATCAAATCTGATGTTGCTGCCAGCGGACCGTCAGGCTGCCGTTCGCGGGGGCAGGTGGTCTCCTCCCGAGTCTCATATTTGTGGTGACAGCGGCCACAGTGGTTTAAAATTTTTATTTTAGGTGAATTAACAACTTGTGGAACAGTTCCGATTGGTGACTCTACCCAAAAAAGCAGTCCTATTTTTGTTCTTCATGGAGCAGGCTGAGCCCAGGTGAGTGGTAGTCTGAGGCCTGTCTGTACTTTCCAACTTCAGCCTCCTGTCCTTATTCATGGGGGGCACTCAGGGCTCTGGGGGATGGGGGGCGGGCCCAGTGGCCGGATTGAGCGCCGTCCTGGCTGGCACCCCCTGACCTTTCAGACCTCTCCGTCTGACTTGGGGAGCACTGTCTGCCCTGTTGGGCTTTGGCTCCTGGGCTTCCTTTAATCAGAGTCAAGCATCTGGCAGACGGCCTCAGTTGTTAATCATGTTATTAATATTCATGTTGACCATCATGTGCTCCTCAGCTCAGGGGTCCCCAGTGCATCACAGGCTGACAGACACAGACGGAGCCCAGGTCACGGCTCCAAGCGCCTGCTCCACGCCCCTGCCGGTGCTCCGGGACAGGAGGGCTGTGTGGCCCCTCTGGGCATCCAGACAGCTCTGTGACCACGTAAAGGCCAGGCTCTGGTCTCTGACCCACCGCCTGGAGCTCAGGGTGTGGGTATTTCAAGAGACTGACTACTAGCTGAAAAATCGCAGGTGCAATGAAATGTCTTGCAACGTGTGTGTTTTATACTCTAATTGGATTAATTTAGGTTGTATAAAAAAGCCAGGGAGCTCTGTTTGCAGCCTATAGATGATGTCTTTATTCTATGGAAGAAACTGTCCTTGAAAGGATTGTAGCTGTGGCCGTTTATGCGCCTGGTGGCCCTGGACAGGGGCTGAGATCAAAGTCCTCTAAATGCTGCAGTGCAGATCTGGCTCAAAGGCCTGATATGGCTGGTCTGAGTGCAGCCTGGTGTTAGCTTGTCAAGGTCCACAGATGGTGCACACGCCAGCCCTGGGCAGTGCTGGGGTGAACCACAGGGGCTGCGGAGGTTGGAGGGGTCAGGGAGATGTTTCGTGGAAGCCCCCTGACAGCCCTCAGCTCACTAAGCAGTGCAGAGGGGCAGGGGCCGGGTGTGGAATCCTGGGGTCCCAAGGTGCGTGGAGCAGATGTGGTCGTGAAGGGAGGTGGTCAGGGCCAGTGAGGTGAGCAACCAGCTGGACAGGCGGTTATGGGGGGGCTAGTGGCCAAGGGTCTTTCTCAGTCATTTTATTTGGAGCCCAACACCACTCTGCTCATTAATTCACTTCAGAGAGAGTTCTTTGGGAAAAGTTTCATACAAAAACAATAAACTCATTAGTCCACTCTGTCCTTGTGACAACTCAGCAACCTGGGCATGGCGCTTGCCCCTTTGCAGAGGAGTGGAGGGACTTGAGCTCTGCTGGAGCCATGAGCCCCTCTGCATTGGGCAAAGGCGAGGTGTGAGTGAGTTGTGAGCTGGGTTAGGAGTCTTTCTCGTTCTTTCCTCCTCACCAGGCTGCTGAGCTGGGGAGATGCCAGGACACTTCCTCCTGTCTTTACCATGCAGTGAAAGAGACGGGTCAGTGGGAGGCTTTTATGGAGGAAGAGGTGGAGGAGGTGGAGCTGGGCTGCAGAGCCAGAGGTCGCTGCTCCCTGTGGAGGTCCCCGTGGAGGCCAGTGTAGTGGGGTGTGACGGGGCCGTGGGTTCTTCCTACGTTTGAAGGGTCGTCTGTTCACATGGTGAAACGAACATTATGGTAGCTCAGTTAGTGACCCCGGGTCCCCAGACATGTCCTTCTGTCCATCTCAGGCTGCTCCCCTGGACCGTGTGTTAAAATTGGGCCCAGATGTGTCTGGGGCTCCACACTTGTGACCATGGAAACGGACTGAATACAGACTCTCCACCCAGATGTCCTTGAAAGGATTGTAGCTGTGGCCGTTTATGCGCCTGGTGGCCCTGGACAGGGGCTGAGATCAAAGTCCTCTAAATGCTGCAGTGCAGATCTGGCTCAAAGGCCTGATATGGCTGGTCTGAGTGCAGCCTGGTGTTAGCTTGTCAAGGTCCACAGATGGTGCACACGCCAGCCCTGGGCAGTGCTGGGGTGAACCACAGGGGCTGCGGAGGTTGGAGGGGTCAGGGAGATGTTTCGTGGAAGCCCCCTGACAGCCCTCAGCTCACTAAGCAGTGCAGAGGGGCAGGGGCCGGGTGTGGAATCCTGGGGTCCCAAGGTGCGTGGAGCAGATGTGGTCGTGAAGGGAGGTGGTCAGGGCCAGTGAGGTGAGCAACCAGCTGGACAGGCGGTTATGGGGGGGCTAGTGGCCAAGGGTCTTTCTCAGTCATTTTATTTGGAGCCCAACACCACTCTGCTCATTAATTCACTTCAGAGAGAGTTCTTTGGGAAAAGTTTCATACAAAAACAATAAACTCATTAGTCCACTCTGTCCTTGTGACAACTCAGCAACCTGGGCATGGCGCTTGCCCCTTTGCAGAGGAGTGGAGGGACTTGAGCTCTGCTGGAGCCATGAGCCCCTCTGCATTGGGCAAAGGCGAGGTGTGAGTGAGTTGTGAGCTGGGTTAGGAGTCTTTCTCGTTCTTTCCTCCTCACCAGGCTGCTGAGCTGGGGAGATGCCAGGACACTTCCTCCTGTCTTTACCATGCAGTGAAAGAGACGGGTCAGTGGGAGGCTTTTATGGAGGAAGAGGTGGAGGAGGTGGAGCTGGGCTGCAGAGCCAGAGGTCGCTGCTCCCTGTGGAGGTCCCCGTGGAGGCCAGTGTAGTGGGGTGTGACGGGGCCGTGGGTTCTTCCTACGTTTGAAGGGTCGTCTGTTCACATGGTGAAACGAACATTATGGTAGCTCAGTTAGTGACCCCGGGTCCCCAGACATGTCCTTCTGTCCATCTCAGGCTGCTCCCCTGGACCGTGTGTTAAAATTGGGCCCAGATGTGTCTGGGGCTCCACACTTGTGACCATGGAAACGGACTGAATACAGACTCTCCACCCAGACTTCTATACTTGCACAGCTCAGACACGCACACGAAACGCTACTGGGTAAATGTGTGTTCAGATGATGTCTTCTGATGGCTCAGATTCTAGACTTCACCCACCCAGCAGGATTCAGATGGAGGCCAGTTGTGAAACTTAAAATATTCTAGTCTCCACAGTACAAAGTTAAAAAGCAGTCGATGGAGCTTCCCTGGTGGTCCAGTGGGTAAGGACACCGCCTTGCAGTGCAAGGGGCTCCAGTTCGATCCCTGGCCTGTGAGAATCCCACATGCTGTGGAGTGTCTGGACCGATGTGTCCAATTACCGAGCCGGAGCTCTGGAGCGCATGCCCCCAGAACCGGTGCTCTGCAACAACAGAGGCCACTGCGATGGGAGCCCCACGTGGGCCAGAGAACAAAGACGGATGAAAATGGATAAATGAAAGACCAATAGAAGTGGCCCGCCTGCCCCCTCCCTCTCCAACCCGCCCTCCCCCACCAAAAAAAAACAAAACAAAACAATTAAAGATAGTTCATTTAAGAAAAAAAAAAAACAACAACTCCCTCCTCAAGAATCCGTGTGGTGGAATATTATTTAAAAAAAAAAAAAAGGCAGTCGATGAAATTGGCTTAACAATGTATCTTATTTAGCCTTCCAATCCAGATGAAATTGGTTTAATAATGTAACTTATTCAACCACTCCATCCAAATGTGGAGACCTGAGTGCCACTCAGCACAAAGCATTCTCAGGGTGCTTTGCCTCGCTGGCCCACGCCCAGCGCGGAGCCTGCTGTGGCCATCACTGGCCAGCACATCTCAGCCATGGTTCAAGGGCCACTCATGGCCATGGAGCCCCCGGGGGCACCGTGCTGCTGGTGGAGCTCCAGACACCGCAGTAGAGGGCTGACATCTCTCTTGCATGCCTCCTGTGATCTGTGCCCACCTGCATACTTTTTGAGGGTCTCTGGGTGATGCCAGGACCCTCTCTGAAGAGTGGAGGTGACAGGATCTTCCGATGACACAGGCCCTTGGGGACGCGGTGTGGTGAGAGCTGGGCCTTCAGGAAGGCGTCCCGAGGACCTCACTGAACTGCTGGTGTGCTGGTTTCCTGCCTGGCCGGTAACGTAGGTCCCTGCCCTGCCAGCCTCCTCGTCAGCAGGCTCTTCTCGGGTCCTGCCTGGCACGGTGTCCTGCCCCCGGGAGAGAGTGAAATCCAGCTCTTGTAGGAGGGGCCATATCCCAGACCTCAGCAGTTACAAGACTGTCACCTGCCTGGTGTCTGTTTCCTGAGGTGACAGGCGCACTATGGGGAGGGGTGCTTCCCTTCTCTGTCACCCATGATGTCTTCTCGGCAGGGAGGTGGGGACCTCTGAGCTCATCTCATGACACCAGGCAGGGTGGGTCCTTTGGGTCTCATGTGCCCTGGGGACGGCATCCAGGGTAAAGCAAGGTTCATAAGAGGGTTTCAAAGTTCACGTGTGGACCTGGGATTTCTGTCTTTCCTGATTTGCACTGTGTATTATTGGATTTATATATCAGGCTGCGGGGACTTTTGTTCTCTTTAAATGACATGATTTAACAAAGAGTTAGCATTTCATTGGAAAATCAATTACTGGGTTCGGGCTGTAGTGGGCTTGGGTGGGGACTGACTGGTCCTGGCTGGTCGGCAGCCCCAAGCCCTTGGACAAACTTGAAACTGTAGCATTTGTTGTGTCTTTGCTTTGATGCTTAGGGTTTATTTCAAGCAGAGTATCTGGCCTGTGATTTAGTCCTGAATTACAGCATTGAGCTTTGATGTGGCTTCCGTGGAAAGGCACGTGTGTAACAGCATGTGGGCTCAGGCGTGTCACGGTGCAGCCTAGACCCCTAGCCCCAGACTTCGAGACTGTAGTGGAACTGCTTGGTTTGGTGGCCCTCTCCCACAACTAGAAAACACCCTGAGCACAGCCGTCAAGGCCCAGCACAGCCAGAAATAAATCATTTTTAAGCGAGCTTTGAGCAGACCCTTTATTTTTAAGGATCCCCAGAATTAGTAAAAGGAAAGAAGTTACCTTCACTAGGGGAAGAACTTAAAACTAAATAAGTAGTTTTGAACAGTGTGACCTTAATAGAAGATGAATCGTTTTCGCCAACTTTAAGCTGTCATGCCATGAGAGGAGTTTTTAATTATTCGTAAGATAAGTGCTGATTTATCTTTCCTGAACAGTTGAACATTTGATGATAATAATTGCCTTGTCAGGCCACTGAAGCACCTCAGACAGCAAGCAGGTGTCCACCTGGCCCTCTGCATTTGTATCCACGAGACACCCTCGGTCTCCCCTGGGGCCGTCTCCTCTTGCTTTTGGTTGACACACTGGGAGAACTTTCTTAGGGTTTTTTTTAAGTGCTAGATCCAGACCTCAGCAGTTACAAGACTGTCACCTGCCTGGTGTCTGTTTCCTGAGGTGACAGGCGCACTATGGGGAGGGGTGCTTCCCTTCTCTGTCACCCATGATGTCTTCTCGGCAGGGAGGTGGGGACCTCTGAGCTCATCTCATGACACCAGGCAGGGTGGGTCCTTTGGGTCTCATGTGCCCTGGGGACGGCATCCAGGGTAAAGCAAGGTTCATAAGAGGGTTTCAAAGTTCACGTGTGGACCTGGGATTTCTGTCTTTCCTGATTTGCACTGTGTATTATTGGATTTATATATCAGGCTGCGGGGACTTTTGTTCTCTTTAAATGACATGATTTAACAAAGAGTTAGCATTTCATTGGAAAATCAATTACTGGGTTCGGGCTGTAGTGGGCTTGGGTGGGGACTGACTGGTCCTGGCTGGTCGGCAGCCCCAAGCCCTTGGACAAACTTGAAACTGTAGCATTTGTTGTGTCTTTGCTTTGATGCTTAGGGTTTATTTCAAGCAGAGTATCTGGCCTGTGATTTAGTCCTGAATTACAGCATTGAGCTTTGATGTGGCTTCCGTGGAAAGGCACGTGTGTAACAGCATGTGGGCTCAGGCGTGTCACGGTGCAGCCTAGACCCCTAGCCCCAGACTTCGAGACTGTAGTGGAACTGCTTGGTTTGGTGGCCCTCTCCCACAACTAGAAAACACCCTGAGCACAGCCGTCAAGGCCCAGCACAGCCAGAAATAAATCATTTTTTTAAGCGAGCTTTGAGCAGACCCTTTATTTTTAAGGATCCCCAGAATTAGTAAAAGGAAAGAAGTTACCTTCACTAGGGGAAGAACTTAAAACTAAATAAGTAGTTTTGAACAGTGTGACCTTAATAGAAGATGAATCGTTTTTCGCCAACTTTAAGCTGTCATGCCATGAGAGGAGTTTTTAATTATTCGTAAGATAAGTGCTGATTTATCTTTCCTGAACAGTTGAACATTTGATGATAATAATTGCCTTGTCAGGCCACTGAAGCACCTCAGACAGCAAGCAGGTGTCCACCTGGCCCTCTGCATTTGTATCCACGAGACACCCTCGGTCTCCCCTGGGGGCCCGTCTCCTCTTGCTTTTGGTTGACACACTGGGAGAACTTTCTTAGTCAACCTACATTCCTGGCTGTCTGCTCTTTGCTTGGCACAGTGCTAGATGCTGAAAGTTCAAAGGATAATAACTAGCATGCAGCCTAGTGGGGAAAACCATCTGTACTCACTCTTGTGTAAAGTGACAGTCGCTTAGTTGTGTCCGACTCTTTGCAACGCAGGGACTGTAGCCCTCCAGGAGTGGTGGCCCCATGAAGGGCTGTTAGGCAGGCAGGTTAAGTGCCACCTGAGGCTGGTGCACAGAAGGATATGTGACTTTCTTTCACATCTATAAAAGTGCTCATGGTGGGACCCATGGGTGTCACCAACCAGGCAGAAACAGTTGGACAAGAAGTGGTTCGTGGTGGGGGTTTCTTACCTCAAGACCACGGCTCCCAGAAGGGTCCAAAGAAGGACCTGGGAGCCCTGCGACCCTGGGAACTATGCGTGGCTACTCATGGACTTCGGTTTTCCTGGGGGCTGCAGCTGTCAGATTCTCACAAGGAGGGTGGGGGCATGACCGCACCAGGCTGGAGCCATGATCTGGAACAAAGAGGGGTCCCGAGATGGGTGGGGTGGACATGGTGGAGGGCGGCCTGGGTGTCCCAACCACACTGAGATCCTGATCTTCAAAGGAAATAGAAAACTCTTAACGTGACTCAGGCTGGACGCTCAGAGGAAAATCACAGGCGTTATTCCACTTGATCCCTGGGGAGATTTTGATGTAAGGAGCATCAAAGCCCATTAGACAAGGCAGTTCTTCTGATTTATTCTGGCTGACTGCCTGATGGCGTGCGGGTCACCAGCAAGTAAGCTTGTTTGTTTAATTCATCCTTCTTTGAGGTAGGATTTCCATCCTAAATTGAAAGTTTCTAGGGAGGAGCAGCCTTATTTGATTGGTTTTTCTGTCTCCCAAAGCATCTAACTTTTTACTCAGGAAGCCAAAAGAACTAAGAACCCAAGTCTTTTCTCCCAGTTGTTAAAGCACGTTTCTATGTTAAGATACAAGCAAAACAAACAAACGCACATCCTAAAACCAAAACACTTTCCCTTCCTACATCTAAACTCCATCTGTCCTGTTACACTAACCACAGCTGAAAATATTTGAGAAAGTTTCAGAAGGTTCCAAAAAGCAAAATTTGGGTTTGCTGCACTAGCAGTTGTTTGCACAGCATTTACCTGTCTCAGGTGTTATCAGTCACCTATGGGTGACCTCTGGTCTGCCGAGGGTGTGCGTAGGCAATGTGCACATTTTATACAGAGGACTTGAGCTGGTGGATTTCATTATCCTCGAGGGTCCTGGGACCCTTCCCCACAGACACCCAGGTGTTGCAGAGAAGAAGCCAATTCTGATTCCATATTGGAAAATGTTTCTTTAACATGCTTTTCATGGCTTTTGTTGTTATAATTGTACAGAATGGCCTACCCCAGAGAACCCAGCCCCTCTGCCTGACTGTTAAACTGAAGTGCCTTTGTTCAGAACCCTGTCCACCTGAGGATGACCAGAAGGGAGAAATTAACACATCCTCTGCCTGAGGCTTCCCTGGTGGCTCAGATGGTAAAGAATTCACCTGCAATGTGGGAAACCTAGGTTCCATCCCTGGGTTGGGAAGATCCCCTAAAGAAGGGAAAGGCTACCCACTCCAGTATTCTTGCCTGGGAGCTCCACCGCTCGTCCATGGGTTGCAAAGTTGGACACGACTGAGCGACTTTCACTCCTCACTGCCTGAGGCTCGCCATTCTAGGAGATGTTTACAAGATTAAGGGTCTTTTTGCTTTGCTTCCTCCCCTCCCCTCATCTCTGATCTACAGAAGAACCTGGCATCCAGACCTCGTAAGATGGTTATTTTGAGGCTCTAGCCTGCCATCTTCTCGGTCAGCTGCTTTCCAAATAAACTCATTTGCCTTGCCTCAGCACCTCGTCTCTCAGATTCATTGGCTTGTGTGGCGAACAGAGCGAGCTTGGACCCAGAAACATGGGGATGACTGTATCACGTTGACTTTCGGACCCCATGACTTTGACCTCCAACGTGCTGTTTTCCAGAATTGAGCCCTGGTGGTTGAGTGAGGCAGACAGCGGCTCGGTCTGCCCTCCCGCGTGGAATTCACTTGGTTAGAAGTCTTGTGTCACTCGCTTAGATCTAATTAACATTTTTAATTGGCATGTTGTGTAGCTCTGGAAGCTGCTTATTAGATTTCATAGGTGTCTCTGGCAGCACAAAATATTTAATGAGCAAAATAATTGTGTTACAGTGAAATGAATTTGAATTAATAAATGAGCCAAATGATGACTTCATGGAAACTCCTGAGAACTTTGGTTTGGTTATCTTCTCAGCGTAATATATGAAAATGGACTTTTGCATGTGTGGAGGTTTTGGAGGAAAGACAAGTGCTTTTTCTTTTAGATGATGGAAATCCCTTATGTGGGGGTGTGGTCTTAATCTGAATGATCATCTGTGAGGAGAACTGGCACATGTCCTTTGAGGCCGATGAGCCTGGGGCGGCCCAGGTGGCAGCAGGAGGGCTGGGCGGAGCCTCTCTGACCAGGCAGGTGACCTCTGACCGTAGCTCCAAGGAGAGCCAGGGTCCACCCCCCAGAAGGGTGCCTTTGTTTTCAGAACCCTGTCCACCTGAGGATGACCAGAAGGGAGAAATTAACACATCCTCTGCCTGAGGCTTCCCTGGTGGCTCAGATGGTAAAGAATTCACCTGCAATGTGGGAAACCTAGGTTCCATCCCTGGGTTGGGAAGATCCCCTAAAGAAGGGAAAGGCTACCCACTCCAGTATTCTTGCCTGGGAGCTCCACCGCTCGTCCATGGGTTGCAAAGTTGGACACGACTGAGCGACTTTCACTCCTCACTGCCTGAGGCTCGCCATTCTAGGAGATGTTTACAAGATTAAGGGTCTTTTTGCTTTGCTTCCTCCCCTCCCCTCATCTCTGATCTACAGAAGAACCTGGCATCCAGACCTCGTAAGATGGTTATTTTGAGGCTCTAGCCTGCCATCTTCTCGGTCAGCTGCTTTCCAAATAAACTCATTTGCCTTGCCTCAGCACCTCGTCTCTCAGATTCATTGGCTTGTGTGGCGAACAGAGCGAGCTTGGACCCAGAAACATGGGGATGACTGTATCACGTTGACTTTCGGACCCCATGACTTTGACCTCCAACGTGCTGTTTTCCAGAATTGAGCCCTGGTGGTTGAGTGAGGCAGACAGCGGCTCGGTCTGCCCTCCCGCGTGGAATTCACTTGGTTAGAAGTCTTGTGTCACTCGCTTAGATCTAATTAACATTTTTAATTGGCATGTTGTGTAGCTCTGGAAGCTGCTTATTAGATTTCATAGGTGTCTCTGGCAGCACAAAATATTTAATGAGCAAAATAATTGTGTTACAGTGAAATGAATTTGAATTAATAAATGAGCCAAATGATGACTTCATGGAAACTCCTGAGAACTTTGGTTTGGTTATCTTCTCAGCGTAATATATGAAAATGGACTTTTGCATGTGTGGAGGTTTTGGAGGAAAGACAAGTGCTTTTTCTTTTAGATGATGGAAATCCCTTATGTGGGGGTGTGGTCTTAATCTGAATGATCATCTGTGAGGAGAACTGGCACATGTCCTTTGAGGCCGATGAGCCTGGGGGCGGCCCAGGTGGCAGCAGGAGGGCTGGGCGGAGCCTCTCTGACCAGGCAGGTGACCTCTGACCGTAGCTCCAAGGAGAGCCAGGGTCCCATTCCTCTCTCTGGTTCTGGACGTGATGCCAGTGAGGAAGGCATGATATGAGAAGAGTGGTCCACAGGCGCAGAGCTCCCGGGGCATCAGGTGAAGACGAGCACCTGGGCACCCCCTGCCCCCGAGTCCCACTCCCTGAGCTGGTGTCCAGGGCTCTTAGCCTCCCTCCAGGGCCCTCCTGACTGAGCAATCCTGCCTCCCACCCTGTGGGAGGAAAATCGAGGGCCCCCCCAAAAATCACTGAAGAGGGACCCAGGGCTGTTAAGCAAACAGAGGCTGGCTTGTTCTCATTCTTTGAAGGCTTCTTTGGTTCAAGAAACAAGCACACTCAGACCGGCGAGGCAGCTGGCATTTGTTGGAGGTTCCCCCACGTGGGGACCCTGGTGAATATGGGGCCCAGGAGGCAGGGCCTGGGAGAGGCTGCCCCGCAGGGTGTGCCCACCCGCCAGCTTCTTGCTCCAGGCGTCCCCCTACCGCTTGTGCAGTCTCTGCTTCTCCCCTCAGGCCACCTCTCCTGCCTGGGCATGCAGCATTCCCAGGCTGCGTCCTAAGGGCAACCATGGTAATGGCCGGGGAGACTCTGGTTTTGAAAATATACCCCTCAACCCCAGCCCCTGTGACCCCAAACATGCTTCTATGTGGAGCATTTGTCTGTCCAGAGGTTCTGTAGAGAGGCAGGTTACCCATCCAAGATCACACAGCTGACAGGCCCCAGGCCATCAGTGTCTTGTCTCTGAGGCCTCATCCCAGGTGTAAGTGGCCCTGCTCCCGAGCAAAATAATTGTGTTACAGTGAAATGAATTTGAATTAATAAATGAGCCAAATGATGACTTCATGGAAACTCCTGAGAACTTTGGTTTGGTTATCTTCTCAGCGTAATATATGAAAATGGACTTTTGCATGTGTGGAGGTTTTGGAGGAAAGACAAGTGCTTTTTCTTTTAGATGATGGAAATCCCTTATGTGGGGGTGTGGTCTTAATCTGAATGATCATCTGTGAGGAGAACTGGCACATGTCCTTTGAGGCCGATGAGCCTGGGGGCGGCCCAGGTGGCAGCAGGAGGGCTGGGCGGAGCCTCTCTGACCAGGCAGGTGACCTCTGACCGTAGCTCCAAGGAGAGCCAGGGTCCCATTCCTCTCTCTGGTTCTGGACGTGATGCCAGTGAGGAAGGCATGATATGAGAAGAGTGGTCCACAGGCGCAGAGCTCCCGGGGCATCAGGTGAAGACGAGCACCTGGGCACCCCCTGCCCCCGAGTCCCACTCCCTGAGCTGGTGTCCAGGGCTCTTAGCCTCCCTCCAGGGCCCTCCTGACTGAGCAATCCTGCCTCCCACCCTGTGGGAGGAAAATCGAGGGCCCCCCCAAAAATCACTGAAGAGGGACCCAGGGCTGTTAAGCAAACAGAGGCTGGCTTGTTCTCATTCTTTGAAGGCTTCTTTGGTTCAAGAAACAAGCACACTCAGACCGGCGAGGCAGCTGGCATTTGTTGGAGGTTCCCCCACGTGGGGACCCTGGTGAATATGGGGCCCAGGAGGCAGGGCCTGGGAGAGGCTGCCCCGCAGGGTGTGCCCACCCGCCAGCTTCTTGCTCCAGGCGTCCCCCTACCGCTTGTGCAGTCTCTGCTTCTCCCCTCAGGCCACCTCTCCTGCCTGGGCATGCAGCATTCCCAGGCTGCGTCCTAAGGGCAACCATGGTAATGGCCGGGGAGACTCTGGTTTTGAAAATATACCCCTCAACCCCAGCCCCTGTGACCCCAAACATGCTTCTATGTGGAGCATTTGTCTGTCCAGAGGTTCTGTAGAGAGGGCAGGTTACCCATCCAAGATCACACAGCTGACAGGCCCCAGGCCATCAGTGTCTTGTCTCTGAGGCCTCATCCCAGGTGTAAGCTCTCGAGTGGCCCTGCTCCCGCCACTGGGTGAAGTGGGCTCCTTTCAGGCCTCCTCTTTCTCATCTGTCACCAGATGTGCAGGAGTCCTGAGTGGGGCTGACAGCTCGGGTGTGTTGATGCCACGCTGTGCCGGCTGCCCGGTCTCCTACGGCCATGGTGTCGTGCCCCCTTGGGTGCTGCTGGGCTGGGCGTGGCATCTGGGCAGGTCCACATCCCCCTGCAAGGTGTTCTCTCCCCTGGAGTCCTGAGAGACTTGTGGTCAGATAGTCATCTGCAGACTTTCTCTCCTATCTCCCAATGAGAAGTTTCAGATCCTGTTCATCAGAGTGACCGGAGATGAGTAGGGACGCAGTGGGCGTGGCCGGCACTGCCCAGCAGGTTCCACCACCTGGGGTGGGGTTGAGTGCTGATCTCCTGCGGTCCTGTGGTCCCTGCTGCCACCCAGGCTCCACTCGGGGTCACACAGCCTTCCACGAGAGTGCACCCCCAGTGCCTCACTCATGGGTTCCCTCTCCTCCACCTGCAGCAGACCCCCACCCGCCCCACCCAGTTCTCCCTCCGAGGTGGCCGGGGCCACAGGTCAGGGTTTGGAGGGGGCAGGGCTGTGCCTCCTTCAAGAACATGTTTACCTTTCAAGATCGCTGAGCATCCAGGGGGAACTTGGGAAACGGCCTCGTTTGGGGGCCTCGTCAGCCACGGAAAGTACCTGTGGTTCCCTTCATTCCCGGCCCCTGGCAGTGTCACACCCAAGTCGTAGCTGTGGTTAAAACAGGACACACGGGTTGGTGTCCTCTTAATCTGGGTCTCCGTCACTCGCAAGGCCATCGCAGGTCACCGGGTAGATCCTGTCCTCTGGTGGACACAGTGTGGCATCTGGAATGCTTTCCTAATTCCTGTGGGTTTGAAGGGTGGCTGCTTTTCTGTGTATCTACCAGAATCACATGGCAAGGGTGTGTCATCTGGTCACCATTGCTTTCTCAGTCGATGTGAATAAAATCTCATATAAGACGAGTTCAGGGTATGCATTTATTTAAACAATAAAATTGGGTTGTTAGAGATTTGGGCAAAAGTGAAGGCAGCCCTGTTTGTTCTTTGGGAACCAGTTTTAAGTCCCTGTCTGAAGAGGCCGGATGGTTTAACAGAGAGAGGAGGCCCGTGTTCCTGGAGGGTTAGAGCAGTGCTACGACCTGCAGATGCCTGAGGCCTGGCAAGCGGGTCTCTGGGAGTTGGGGGGACAGTCCCCACTATGGACAGGACACTCCTGGCCAACTCAGCTCTAGCTCACGGGGTGAGAAGACGTGCCATAGGCAGGAGGTGCGCACTCCCTGCGTTTCAGACAAGTGGCTTGTCCACGGTGTGAACCCTGGGTTTAGCTGTTAGAGGACTCATCTGTAGTTGACCTTGTGAGTTTCAGCAGGAGACAGGCGCCATCTCCAGGGTGCAGGGTCCCAGACCCAGGTGTGGACTTGGCCACTTTGGTGTAGACTCAGCCACCCTTGTGGACCACTGGCCTCCAGCCGCCCGGCAATCCTGGCTCTTGCTTCCTTGAGGTCTGGACGCAAAAGAGAGCAGGTGTCCGGTCTTGAGCATGGTGTTCTTTGTCCTGGCTCCCCTCGGCTCCAGGGGTCGCTATCCTCCCGGGTCTGAGACAGACATGCCCCATGGCTGGCACACCAGGGCTGAAGAGTGGGCAACCCATGGCATCCAGGGTCCCAGCTGCCCATGAGCTCCTGAGAAGGGGCGTCCACTCCGGTCCTGATTGCTTTGGGGCTATGGCAGCTTCTCACAAAGCGCTTCCTTCTGCCTCTGGGTTTCTCAGCATGCATGGGGCTGCTTTCGCTTGGCTTCTGAGACTTTCTGAGAGGCTTCGATGCAGGAGCGGAACAGAACAATCTGGTTATTTATTGACATCCATGAATATAATGAAAATGGAGCCGCCATTCCAGGCTGCTCCACTAAGTGCCATGGAGAAGGAGAAAGTGTTTGCTTTTCTGGGGCGTTTATAGCAGCTGGCATTTATTCTAGCACTTTTTGTATTTAATAAAAGAATCCAAAAATACATTTGAAGTGCTCTTTTTCAGTCTGAAGAATAGCGGCCCCCCCTTCCTCCTTTATTTAAACAATAAAATTGGGTTGTTAGAGATTTGGGCAAAAGTGAAGGCAGCCCTGTTTGTTCTTTGGGAACCAGTTTTAAGTCCCTGTCTGAAGAGGCCGGATGGTTTAACAGAGAGAGGAGGCCCGTGTTCCTGGAGGGTTAGAGCAGTGCTACGACCTGCAGATGCCTGAGGCCTGGCAAGCGGGTCTCTGGGAGTTGGGGGGACAGTCCCCACTATGGACAGGACACTCCTGGCCAACTCAGCTCTAGCTCACGGGGTGAGAAGACGTGCCATAGGCAGGAGGTGCGCACTCCCTGCGTTTCAGACAAGTGGCTTGTCACGGTGTGAACCCTGGGTTTAGCTGTTAGAGGACTCATCTGTAGTTGACCTTGTGAGTTTCAGCAGGAGACAGGCGCCATCTCCAGGGTGCAGGGTCCCAGACCCAGGTGTGGACTTGGCCACTTTGGTGTAGACTCAGCCACCCTTGTGGACCACTGGCCTCCAGCCGCCCGGCAATCCTGGCTCTTGCTTCCTTGAGGTCTGGACGCAAAAGAGAGCAGGTGTCCGGTCTTGAGCATGGTGTTCTTTGTCCTGGCTCCCCTCGGCTCCAGGGGTCGCTATCCTCCCGGGTCTGAGACAGACATGCCCCATGGCTGGCACACCAGGGCTGAAGAGTGGGCAACCCATGGCATCCAGGGTCCCAGCTGCCCATGAGCTCCTGAGAAGGGGCGTCCACTCCGGTCCTGATTGCTTTGGGGCTATGGCAGCTTCTCACAAAGCGCTTCCTTCTGCCTCTGGGTTTCTCAGCATGCATGGGGCTGCTTTCGCTTGGCTTCTGAGACTTTCTGAGAGGCTTCGATGCAGGAGCGGAACAGAACAATCTGGTTATTTATTGACATCCATGAATATAATGAAAATGGAGCCGCCATTCCAGGCTGCTCCACTAAGTGCCATGGAGAAGGAGAAAGTGTTTGCTTTTCTGGGGCGTTTATAGCAGCTGGCATTTATTCTAGCACTTTTTGTATTTAATAAAAGAATCCAAAAATACATTTGAAGTGCTCTTTTTCAGTCTGAAGAATAGTGGCTTCCTCTGAGGGGAGGAGGCAGCCCCCTAGCAGTGCGTCCAGCTTCCCCAGGGCCATGGGGAGACCCCAAGCTCCAGTCCAACCCAAGGCTCCCAGAAACCTGTGACTTCACTGAGGGTTGACTTTCTTCTGGATGAAAAACTGAGTCTGTGCCCCATGGTGACAGCAAGGCCTCGGACGTCCTGAGCCTATGTAGCTGTGTGGGGCCTGGTTCTGGGGGACCCTGGCTGTATCCCCATATTCACTTCCAGGCTCATGTGCCTCACGGCCTGAGACAGGGGTTACCTGCTGGACACTCCCTCCCCTGACTTTCTGTGTCACCCTCCTGGGGAGAAATGACCATCGCAAACAGATTTTGTCCACAGAGAGTTTTATTTAGTGAAATAAAAAAGCCTGTTAATAAAAAGCCCACTTCCCTGATGGTCCAGTGGTTAAGAGTTTGTATTGCAACGCAGGGGACTCTGGTTCGATCCCTGGTCTGGGAAGATCCCCACATGCCATGGGAGAACTAAACCTGTGCACCACAAATACTGAGCCTGCGTTCTGAAGTCCCAAACAAATAAATATTTTTAAAAAGTCTGGTATCTATGTCAGTGATCTCCATCTATCATACCTCCCACTAAATGACTTTCTAGTGAATCACAAATATACACCCTGGAAATAGGTCAATTTAATGTCTTATTAAATAAGCAAATTTGACATTAAAAGCCCAGAAAATAGCTTTTATGTTTGCGTTGCTCCTGATCACTTGTCCAGAGTGTCCAGCAGTTCTGACTGTCTCTCACGAGCCCCAAGGTGCCCCTCACCCCTCAGTGCAGGTCCAGCTGCTAGTGGAGCAGGCCGCGGTGTCAGGCACACCTGTGGTTGGCGTCAGGCGGGGTCACGCGTTGCGAGAGGCTGACAGCAGCTGGGATTGGGGTCCTTAGCCATGTGTCCACAGGGAGGGGGCTCTCAGGACCCTCTGACCCTGTTATTGCCCTGAACCCTCCTGTGATCGGGAGACTGTATGTAAAGTGTCATAAAAGCTCTGATGAAGCTCTGCCTTGATTGCAATTGGATCGGCATTTGGTTTCTATAGGTTGTTTCTGACAGGATGTAAACTTCTGACATGTTGATTCTTCTGTGAATCTCACGACACTGAGTGAGCAGATGGCTGTTGAGATGGCAGGCCACCTGCCTCCTGGTGTGCCTCGTCACATGGCCCCTGGTGCATGCTTCTCGTATTGTTGTGTTGTTTCCACAGCCGCATGCACATCAGGTCACCTGCAAACTGTTTAATAACATTCATGGTGCCTGGTATCCCTGCCTTATCCAGTCCCATGGTCTGACACCCCAGGGCTGGGGTGACCAGTAGGTATGACACACAAGACTGAAGCTTAAGTTCATCATTTTCAGGGAATCATCAATTAAGAAACCATTTAATGAGACACGTGTGGGATACAAAGCACCGTGCTGTAGGTAATGAGAAAATACAAGGGCCTGTTTTGCCTGCTAGAAGCAAATATTTTTGCAGGGGAGATAACGCCAATTAATTTAAATAATTGCTTTAATAGGAGAGTCAGCAAATCTTTTCTGTAAAACCAGCTGAGAAATATTTCAAGCTTTGTGGGCACTGGTAGCCTCCCTGTGCTGTGGTGGCAGGCCGGAGGCTTGTACGTGTAAGATCTTGGCGCAGCAAAAGAGGCACATCAGCCAAATTATAAGCAAAAAGTTAAATTTTATTGGGATCCTGCTCCTGGGTGAGGTTCACAGGTCTGTGAGAGGGGCTCATGAAGTCGCGCCCAGAGGCGGGCAAGGGGTTTTTATTTGCTCGGGATAAAAACATAAGTCGGGGGAGGGGTAAGGTCTTGCACCTGTGCAGAGGCATTTAAGAAAGTAAGTCAGCTGTACTCAACCTAGACAGGACGGTTCTGGATGCAGCTGGCGCCAGTGATGAGTCAGCAGGAAATCTTTTGCGACCACTGCCTCTTGGAACGGGTAGGCCCCATAGACCTTCCACTAACCTAACAGGACGATATGCAGATACCGCTGGGGAGAAATGGGAAGACTGCAGGTTGAGAGTTGGGAGCTGTTGCAGGAGTGGGTGGGGAGGCAGAGGCGACGCCCTTGGAGGGGAGGTGGGCTGGGGTGGGCCTTGAAGTTCGGGCGGGAGGCTCCTGGCAGACGTGGGAGGGGAGGTGGTTGGAGACCGAGGGCGTGTGCTGACTGGTGGTGGGTCCACGAGGGCTTGAGGGTCCTGGGACTGTGCCTCTGGCTTGGTGTTCTTGACTTGGGGTCCTGTTCAGAGGAAAGTGGGGTCAGCAGTGGATCTGTGAGTTTAGGGGGCCCTGCCTACACTTGTAAACTGTTTCTGGTCACCCTCAGCAGCCTGTCTTGGGGAGACCCAATGCCCCAGTGCCCTCTGGGTCTCCTCTGGGTGGCACAGTTCCTGTGTCAGGGGGCTGGATGGGCAGGCCTTGCCACGTGTGCGCATGGAGAGATGGTAACTGAGGATGATGCAGCCAGGTGGTGGAGGTGGCGCACCGGGCCCCTTGTCACCAGCCGCGTGGACGTCAGAGGAAGCCCGTGCCAGGGCATCTACTGCAGGCTGCCAGGCGTGGGGTGGACACGGTGCCCAGGCTGGGGCTGGGCCAGGGCTCCTTATCTGTGGTTAGAGAAGAACCACCCTTTGGGGTGCTCAGGCAAGACCTATGGGCATCTTTGTCTCTGTGCTTTCAGCAGAAGACCCCTCCTAAAGGAAACACTGTAGTGTGGTATCTTCTGTTCCGGCCTGGCCAGTTCTGGAGGAAATGGTTTGAAAGTGCTGACCTGGTCTGCATTGCACTGTTCCCCAAATGGAGAAATGGCAACAGAGTCAGAACCGACTGGCTTACAGTCACATATCGGCTCAGTGGGGGCAGTCTGCAGATGGCCGTGACCTGTGTGGGGCACCGGCCTCCTTGCTTCTTTGTGGTTGTGTCTGTACCCAAAAGGGGACCCGTCACCCACGCCCAGTCTCATGGGGATGTTTGTGGAAACTGTGGCTTACCAAAACCAAGTGATTCGAGGTGCTTGGGTACAAGAGGCAGGAGAAGGAGTTTTTTAAAATCTCTTTATCTTGACCCAGGGGTCAGTGTGGAGAGAAATTGCTTTGCCTCGTTCAGAGGCGAGCAAGCAAAGGTTTCAGATTGGAATGATGGAGAGAGATATCTTGATAGTTCTAACAGCTGGATTTTGGATCCCAGAGACCTCGCTGTAAGAGAAGGGGAATCAGATGCGACACTTCATGCTCCCCGGAGGTGAATCTGAGGGAGGGAAAAGTACATCGCTGGTCATTCTTCCCACGTTTACCTTTTTTTCTTTTTTAGCAGTTTTATTGAGATAGAGTTCATGTTACAGGCAGTTCACACAGGTCCTTCTGGTCCATTCGGACACGTGAGGCCAGCACACAAGTCCATGTGAGGAAGTTTCTGACACCCAGAAACTAGCCTCCACCACCTCCCCTGGCCCCCAGAGCTCCCACTGGTCTACCTCCTGTCTCCAGGCTTCCTGTTCCTGGGTTTTCCTGTGAATGGGTCAGTACCGTAAGTGACCGTCTAAGACTGGCTTTTTTGTTCAGAGAAGGTTTTCCAGGCTCCCTGTGGTGAGAGAATCAGCTCTCCAGCCCTTTCTGAGGCTGACTTATCTCGCACTGCGTAGGTAGCTCCACATTGTGTTGGCCCAGCCCCACCAGTGGTCCCCGGGCATGTGGATGCCACTGTGCTTGCCTGTGATGGTTACACAGAGAGACATGTGCACCTGCCATTTGGGAACCCAAGTCATTCCTTTCCTCACATGAGAACTCCCTGGCAATTAAAGGGACAGCACTGGGTCTGACGAAGTGTTCGGTTGCTTCCAGGACTCTCCCGAGGTCTGTGGCTGGTGAGTGGTGATGGCTGTGCTGAGTCCAGGGGCTCCTGGAGGAGAGAAGGTCCTACACGCAGCCTCCCCTGCCCATGTGCACATGGCATGGGGGTCTCCATGTCAGGAAGTTCTGGCCTCTGTCCTCAGGCTCTGGGTTTGTGGACAGGGCCGTGGTTGGCCTCCCCGCCTCCACCAGCACCCCCCACTCTCCACCAGAGCTCTGATATTGGGTCAGCTCCACCCACCTAGTGAGCCCGGCACTCTCGCCTGCAGGAAGGCTTGCGAGGTTCAGGCTGGGTCTGTGTGCTGTCCACCGCCCCGCCCTGCTAGCCCTCCCTGCCCCTACCCCTCCTGCCCCTCGCGGGGGAGCCAGGCAGTGCCCTGGTGGTTCACCCTGGCACAGGCTCACCTCACTGCCTCTGGCTGATGGCCGGGCAGGGGCCTGACATCCTCCAGTGCTTGGGTGGATGGTCGTGGAGCAGCAGAGACAGAGGACTTAGCCCGCACGTGAAGGCCAGCTGGCCTGCAGATGAGTGTCTGCTGCTTCTTCCGACGTCTAGCCACATCCCCATGCCCTCGGAACCCATGTTTTCTGAGGCCTGCTTAATTCAGTCCCATTTGCACCTCTCCTGGAGCAGGTGGCTTCACTCTGGAGCTATTTTGGGGCCCCTTTCTGGAAGATGAGTCTCTCCCCGCAGGCAGCCTCTGACCGTGCCAGAAGGCTCTGGCTGGATGGTGTTTTACTTTTCTGAGCACTTGCTATTTTGGGCTTCTTAGGTACTCAGTTAACCCAGAATTCTGATAAGGTGTTTAAAATAGCCTCTGGACTCCCGTGGGCTGTTGCACTTCTAAAGTTACTCTTCTGTTTTTTTGTCACCACTCGACGCAGGGGCTGAGTCAGGTGACGGGACGGTTCTCTGTTCCCTCCTCTGGGTGTCTTGTTGCCAGTGCCCGCCCCACAGTGCACAGGGCAACAGCGTGGCCAGCTCTGGGCCTTCTGGAAGCTTCCGGGGATGTGGGTCTGCTGTTCCTCCGGCACAGGCTTTTCAAAGGCAGGAATCCCTATAAGGTAGCAGTGAACAGGAGGCATCTCCTGTCATTTAGCTCAAAACCTCTCAGGCCAAGGGGGGTGAGTGTTGCTCAAGGTCACTTGCTGGTCAGCCAGGGTGGAGCTGCTGTCTGGAATCCTGTCTACCCTTGGGGCATGACAGATGGCCTTTGGGATGTCATTCCCTGGACCCCTGACAGGCCACCTCTGAGCAGGTGGAGCTGACATTGGTCTGTGGGTGCCGTCCCACCACCCTGCCCCAGGCTCGTGCTGAGAAAGACCCCTGCTCAATTTCCACGGGATCCCATGGACAGGCCTGGACTGGCAGTCTCAGCAGGGATGGGTCCACTGTGGCGGCTGCTGTGCCAGTGGACAGTCGGGCCACATGGGCTCAGCTCCCCCAAGGAGTGTGGCCCTGAGCAGCCCCTCTTCGAGGCCCCTCCCAGATGCCGACGACGGTCACTTCCGCGACCTTCAAGGACTATGAGTGACGCTGACTGCGTGGATTGTGAATGAAAAAGTAAAATAAAATCCAGCTGTGCTCTTGCACTGTGAGTACATAGCTGCAGCGTTGTGCCTGAGGTGGAGAAATTTACGACCCAAAGAATAAATCCTTGATAGTGTGGGATAGGGGCTCCTTGAACGTGCCGCCGACGAAGAAGACTCAGAGCTGGGGGCAAGGAGGGGACTGCCTTGCAGAGTCGGGCCCGTGTCCCTGGACTTGGTCAGTGTCTGGAGACGGCTGGTTGGCCCCAGCCCAGGGTGTGAAGCCAGCTTCTGTGGGTGGGGCTGGTTGGGGTCTGGTGCTCGGCCTGGGCACAGAGTCTTGGAGGGAGGTGGGGCCGACGTCTGTCTTTGAGAAGACTGTGGCCGCTGTGCTGTCAGGCCCGATGGGGCCATATTACATGTCTCCATGTTCTGTTAAGGCAGTTCTGGGGGTACAGCCACTTTGAGTTTCCAGGAGGACAAAATAAAACTTGGACTCCAGACTCCTGTCTGTAGAGGTGACGCTGAGGGTCCCCTGGGGCCTGGGGGTAGTGTTTTGTAGGAGTACAGATCCTCAGAGCCCCCTCCGTCCCTGTGGGCTGTGGCAATGAGCAAGCCCCCTATCCCCAGACTATCATCCTTTGCACCCATCCTGGCTTTTCCTGGGGATACCCACCTGTGTCCTGGCTGGTCAGAGACTCCGAGCCGCCTTGGCCTGGTCTGTAGCCGGACCTTGGCCCTGCTGGCAGGGTGGCTGGGTGCCCTCCGCACCAAGACACTGGCAGCTTCCTGAGTGAACCTAGTCATAGCCTCCCAGCAAAGTGGGGCCTGGACTGGCAGTCTCAGCCCCCCCTGCCCCAGGCTCGTGCTGAGAAAGACCCCTGCTCAATTTCCACGGGATCCCATGGACAGGCCTGGACTGGCAGTCTCAGCAGGGATGGGTCCACTGTGGCGGCTGCTGTGCCAGTGGACAGTCGGGCCACATGGGCTCAGCTCCCCCAAGGAGTGTGGCCCTGAGCAGCCCCTCTTCGAGGCCCCTCCCAGATGCCGACGACGGTCACTTCCGCGACCTTCAAGGACTATGAGTGACGCTGACTGCGTGGATTGTGAATGAAAAAGTAAAATAAAATCCAGCTGTGCTCTTGCACTGTGAGTACATAGCTGCAGCGTTGTGCCTGAGGTGGAGAAATTTACGACCCAAAGAATAAATCCTTGATAGTGTGGGATAGGGGCTCCTTGAACGTGCCGCCGACGAAGAAGACTCAGAGCTGGGGGCAAGGAGGGGACTGCCTTGCAGAGTCGGGCCCGTGTCCCTGGACTTGGTCAGTGTCTGGAGACGGCTGGTTGGCCCCAGCCCAGGGTGTGAAGCCAGCTTCTGTGGGTGGGGCTGGTTGGGGTCTGGTGCTCGGCCTGGGCACAGAGTCTTGGAGGGAGGTGGGGCCGACGTCTGTCTTTGAGAAGACTGTGGCCGCTGTGCTGTCAGGCCCGATGGGGCCATATTACATGTCTCCATGTTCTGTTAAGGCAGTTCTGGGGGTACAGCCACTTTGAGTTTCCAGGAGGACAAAATAAAACTTGGACTCCAGACTCCTGTCTGTAGAGGTGACGCTGAGGGTCCCCTGGGGCCTGGGGGTAGTGTTTTGTAGGAGTACAGATCCTCAGAGCCCCCTCCGTCCCTGTGGGCTGTGGCAATGAGCAAGCCCCCTATCCCCAGACTATCATCCTTTGCACCCATCCTGGCTTTTCCTGGGGATACCCACCTGTGTCCTGGCTGGTCAGAGACTCCGAGCCGCCGCCTTGGCCTGGTCTGTAGCCGGACCTTGGCCCTGCTGGCAGGGTGGCTGGGTGCCCCTCCGCACCAAGACACTGGCAGCTTCCTGAGTGAACCTAGTCATAGCCTCCCAGCAAAGTGGGGCTCCCTCCAGCAGAGTGGGAGCCCGGGCCTCTCTGGTCAGGAGCACGGCAGGACAGACCCTGTAGCCCCTCAGTGGTGCCCACAAGACCCTCAAACACACACATGTCGATGCTCAGGAGACATTCTGATAATGAGAATTGGAATACTCAGCGTTCAAGAAAGTGTCAGAAGACTGGCCACTGATGACCAGGATCTCCACCCTGCGCCAGCCTGTGGGCAGGAGAGAAGATGGAGGGAACCTTCATCGCTTGTATTCAAATTCAGTTATCTAGCACAGTTGCTTTTCCTTCTGGTCTTTCTGTCCATCTTGGATGAAGGATGAAATAAAACCCTGATTCACAGATGTCTTGCCTCCGCCACAGGTGAACCAGCATCTCTGAGGAACATGGGGTGTAACCCCAACATCATTAAGAACCAGTGTCAGGTCAGCAGCGAACACGGGGTTCATGTTTGGGTTTCCCCGCTTGTCTCCTAAAATTTGCCCTGTGCGTTCTGTTAAAGTGTAGTTCATTCATTGCTTTGCCTTGTCCTGTGGCTCTGGTCACTCTGATCCAGATCTGGGCTTCTCAGCAGCACTGCGGTATCTCCGATGAGCAGTCAACCCCTGGCCTCCCCTCTCTTGTGAAGTCAGGTGGCAAACCCCGCATTCTGACGCCACAGGCCTCTGGGGACTCTAGGCCTCTGGTTCTGAAAAGCCCCATGCTGGGTTTGCAGGTTGTTTTATATCATTCTGTGAATCCCAAGCTTTTCCTCCAAATTGGTAAGCTCTGGGGGGCGCTGAGGGTCCCCTGGGGCCTGGGTAGTGTTTTGTAGGAGTACAGATCCTCAGAGCCCCCTCCGTCCCTGTGGGCTGTGGCAATGAGCAAGCCCCCTATCCCCAGACTATCATCCTTTGCACCCATCCTGGCTTTTCCTGGGGATACCCACCTGTGTCCTGGCTGGTCAGAGACTCCGAGCCGCCGCCTTGGCCTGGTCTGTAGCCGGACCTTGGCCCTGCTGGCAGGGTGGCTGGGTGCCCCTCCGCACCAAGACACTGGCAGCTTCCTGAGTGAACCTAGTCATAGCCTCCCAGCAAAGTGGGGCTCCCTCCAGCAGAGTGGGAGCCCGGGCCTCTCTGGTCAGGAGCACGGCAGGACAGACCCTGTAGCCCCTCAGTGGTGCCCACAAGACCCTCAAACACACACATGTCGATGCTCAGGAGACATTCTGATAATGAGAATTGGAATACTCAGCGTTCAAGAAAGTGTCAGAAGACTGGCCACTGATGACCAGGATCTCCACCCTGCGCCAGCCTGTGGGCAGGAGAGAAGATGGAGGGAACCTTCATCGCTTGTATTCAAATTCAGTTATCTAGCACAGTTGCTTTTCCTTCTGGTCTTTCTGTCCATCTTGGATGAAGGATGAAATAAAACCCTGATTCACAGATGTCTTGCCTCCGCCACAGGTGAACCAGCATCTCTGAGGAACATGGGGTGTAACCCCAACATCATTAAGAACCAGTGTCAGGTCAGCAGCGAACACGGGGTTCATGTTTGGGTTTCCCCGCTTGTCTCCTAAAATTTGCCCTGTGCGTTCTGTTAAAGTGTAGTTCATTCATTGCTTTGCCTTGTCCTGTGGCTCTGGTCACTCTGATCCAGATCTGGGCTTCTCAGCAGCACTGCGGTATCTCCGATGAGCAGTCAACCCCTGGCCTCCCCTCTCTTGTGAAGTCAGGTGGCAAACCCCGCATTCTGACGCCACAGGCCTCTGGGGACTCTAGGCCTCTGGTTCTGAAAAGCCCCATGCTGGGTTTGCAGGTTGTTTTATATCATTCTGTGAATCAGAGGTGGGGGCCAAGCCAAAGGCTTTCTCACCTCCAGGTAAATAATTTTGGAAGTGTAGCTTTTAGCTTACGGCAGGTGACTGTTTAGGCTCCCAGTGAGGACAGACACTTCCCTCACAGGTGGGGTCAGATCAGCTCCTCTGGGCTCAATGGGCTGGGTCTCCTGCAGGGGTGAGCTGGGCTGCACGGGCCCTCTCGTTGTCCCTCCACACCAGCTCCCCTGTAATGGGGACACAGGTGTGAGCTCACTCCTGGCTGACGTTCGTCCAGTCCTCGTGTTTTCTGTGGAGACCACCTGCAGGTTGTGAGCCATGTTTATTTAGGAGTACAAGGCCATGTTTCCCTCAGCTTCAAGCAGTGCCAAGATGACCCCGTTCACTTTCTGAAAAGTGTGGAGAGGCCTGGTAACAGTGGGACCGGCTGGGTGTCCCCTGGATGCGGAGACCTTGGAGGCACCGGGACAGGAAGGTATGACCTTGGAGGGTGGCCCTGCCCTGCCCCCTGAAGATCCCGCTCATCCTCAGATGCTCCGTGGGCCCTGTTGGCTCAGACCTGACCCAGGAGCTCCGTGTCACCACCCCCCACCCCACCCCTGAGCTTGCCTTGGGTTAGAAAGGCTGCCTGTGAGTGGCCGAGCTCTGCCACTTGGGGTGGGAGTGGCGTGAGCCTCAGAGCTGGGGAGGGACCTTCCTGAATTGTTCGGAGGGTGGGGTCGGGAAAGGGTGCTTGGTGGAGGTCTGAGCGTCGGGTCCTGTCAGTACGTCTTTGTCCAGCTCAAGTGGAGGGGCCTGTTCACAGAGGCTCCGTTTCAGGAGCTATGGTTATTATTTCTGCATAAGGCTGGAGGATGGTGATCACTAGCATAAGCCAAGTATCTGATTAAATAAAGACTTTGTCTCTAATTTATGCCAATTTAAAGATGTCTCCTGTGTTCTCTTGTCTCTGGGGGGAGGGGAGGCAGGTTGCTATGGAGACAGCAAAAGAGAGACAGCAGGAAGGCTCAGCTTCGATTTTGAAAGTATTTGTGACATAGACGATTATACCTGTAACGACTTCATAGCCAGTTCATCTTCCTGGGAAACGTGCGTCTGGGATGTCTCGGTGAAATGGTGTTTCCGTGTGGAGCACGATGCTGTTCTGTGCGGTTAGGATGTTGTCGTGTGAGCGGGGGTGGGCGGGATGAAAGGACAGCTGCCGCAGGGCGGTGGGTGCCCATAGAACCTGGTAATGAAGCAGGTCTCGAAAGACTTGCTGAGGCTGAATCGCACGTGTGACTTGTCAGTGGCTAAATGGGAGACTCTGTCTCACATTTTAGGGATGGATTTAACAAACCAGCACATGCTGTTTCCTTCTGTCCTCACCTCTTGCTTCGATTTGGAATCCTTGTCTTCTGCTTGTGTTCCACCCCAGCCCCAGAACTGGGATTCTGATGTGGTTCAAGAGAAGAGGGCATTTCATTGTGGACCCGGCCGGCCCCACAGCTGATGGAACATTTGCCAAACCCCTGTCAGAAACTCAGATTATCTCCATGGGGCCCATGCTCCAAGTTTAAGGTCTGGGGACTTGAGGTCGCTCGTGACTGGGTTGGGGGTATATGTACCAACACAGCTACAGTTCCAAGCCAGGTTTTGAAGCTGGGCTTGCTTTAACATCTTTGTTACTGATGCTGGAAGCACCGGTCAACAGGGATTTAATGGAATTCACAGATGAGGCTACATCAGGAGGAAATACGGCAGGAAGTGGTGAGGCCATATCTGGGAAAGCGTAGGAACTGCCAGCCTGCAGGGGGTCAGAGGACAAGTCTTAGGAGAGCGGGGGGCTGTCATGGCCCTTCTGTGCCTCTCCTTAGCACCGTGAACACCCTGAACCCTCTAGGCATCCGGCTGGCTCTTGCGGGGAGCAGCTGCCCCAGACCATCTGGTCCTGGCCTGAGGGCAGGGCGGGGGGCCTGAGTCTGAGGCCCCGTGTGTGCAGCGGGGGGTGTTGGAGTGGACCTGGGATCGTGGGTGTGCATTTGGAAGGCCCTCTCAAGGCTGTCGTGGACTTGCTCCAGAGTTGGCAGCGCTGGGCAGGGCATCCTGCAGAGTCAGCCAGGCCTGGACGTAGAGCATCGGGCATAGACCGAGACAGAGCCATCCACCTAGGCCCTCTTGTTAGTGGATCCATCAAGCAGGATTGGCCTCTGCAGCCTCCGGGTCCATCCTTGCTGCAGCGGGCATCAGAATTCCCACCTCTAAGGACCAAATCATGTTCCTTTTTGTGTGCACACCACACATGTTGTTCATCCGTTGCCTGGGTCTGCTTTTAAAGGAGACAGAGAACTCCATATTCACTTCCAAATCTCCTGGGAATTCACTGGTCTGTAGAGCGTCCTGGGCAGGAGGGCAGGGTCACTCGTGTAGGAGGGGCCTGACCGCGGGAGGCCGTGCAGGGCCAGCAGGCTGCGGGGAGGCCTCTGCAGCACCAGGGTGTGCAGGGCTCAGGTGGTCGCTGGAGTCCTTACATCGTGGTCATTTCCTATTCCGTGTCCTTCCTTCTTGTTCCATGAATGGATTGGTGGGCAGAGGTGGGGTGGACCCAAAGCTGTTCTAAGGATACAAGCAGCACTGGGGAGAAGTCAGCCTCCAACCTCCACTGTGTTCGTGGGCTTTCTCTTCTCGTGCCAACCCGGTCTCACCCATTTCCAATGTGCCACTCCAGAAGTGAACTTTGGCGTTGGCTTGTAGGTGCCGCCGGGTCCTGCGGTTGCTCACTCAGTGACACTCTGCTTCTCCACCTCCTGGGGACCAGCCCTTCCCTCTGCTCTGAGCGACTGTTGGAGGACACACCCTGGTTCTAACAATAGCCTGGTCAGGGATGTCTTTAGTGTTATCAGTCGACTTCCACGTCAGACCGTCAGACCGTACCACGCATCATCTGCTGAGATGTATTTGCTGTGTCGTCAACGTCTGACTCGCCTGTGGTGACATGGAATTTACTTGACCCAGGGGCTTCCCTGGTGGCTCAGACAGTAAAGAATCTGCCTACAGTGCAGGAGACCTGGGTTTGTTTGGTCCCTGGGTCAGGAAGATCCCCTGGGGAAGGGAATGGCAACCCACTCCCGTATTCTTGCCTGGAGAACCCCATGGACAGAGGAGCCTGGTGGGCTACAGTCCATAGGGTGGCAAAGAGCTAGACACGCCTCAGCGGCTCCACTTTCAGAGGAGATGGTAAAAGTGCCTATTTATTGGGCTGCCTTGGGGTTTAGTTGTGCTGTGCGGGATCTTAGTGGCAGGCTTAGTTGCGCCGAGACATGCAAAAGATCTTAGACCCCTGACTAGGGATCCAGCCTGCGTCCCCTGCATTACAAGGCGGATTCTTAACCCCTGGACCACCAGGGAAGTCATTTTTAAAGCAGGCTTGTTGGGATTCTCCTGAAATAGGGTGTGGTCCGGTGACCATGGGCCCTCACCATGGCCAGCTTTAGAACACGGCTCTTCATTGCCAGGCCACACCCCACTGTGTAGGACACACACGTCACCCACCTGGTCACTAGAGAAGGGACTGCTAGTCTACTGCCATACCACCCTGATTGCGCCTGATCTTGTCTGACCTTGGAAGCAAGCAGGGTCAGATCTGGTTAGTGCTTGAGTGGGAGGAGATGCATCCGTGTGGTGTGGCCTTCTGGCTCCTAGAAGCAACACTGCTGTGGAGACTTAGGTGCATGTTTCTGCATGCAATGTTCTTATTTTCTGGGCAAACACCTAGAATGACTTGCTGGTCAGCTGGTGCCTCCGTCTGACTGTCTGAGTGCCAGCCGGCCAGCTCCTCCACTGGCGGCATCACTTCCTGTCCCCGGAGAATGAGGGTCCAGTCTTTCCGCGTAGTCCCCCTCTGCCCCTCCACCGGATCTGGCTGAAGATGGTAAGGACGAGGCCCCAGACTGTGAGGAGTGGCGCCCACACAGCTCACACCAGCTCCGGAGGTGACTGCCCTCGGGGAGATAGGAGGAAAGCTAGAGGTCGAGGCAGGAAGGGACTCCTGCTGCCCCGCCTGCCCCTCAGGTTGTTCATTTCCTGAAACCCATGGGGCTTCTCCTGTTTGCTGATGAAATCCCACCTGTACGAACTTGTGCGACTAGACAGCAGGGCAGTGAGGGGTCTTCTACCTAGGGTCAAAGCCACAGCCCCTTGGCAGACCCTAAAAGCCCTCAGGTTTCTGTGGCTTCAGTCCAGGAGACCCGGCCAGATTGGAGTGGAGGTGGGTTGGAGGAGGAGCAGCGCCTGAAGGAGGAGGAGTCAGTCAGCCCAGGGTGAGAGCCGAGGACCCAGGCCACAGGAAGCCAGCGGATGGGCCCCTGGGGAGGGAGGCAGTGCTGCTAGGCTGACCACTCAGCATTACCCCTAAGTTCTTGTTATTTAGTTGCTAGGTCGTGTCTGCCTCTTTGAGACCCCAAGGACTGTACCCTGCCAAGCTCCTCTGTGCATGGGATTTTCCAGGCGGGTTTTCCATTTCCTTCTCCAGGGGATCTTCCTGAAATCGAACCCACCTCTCCTGAACTGGTAGGTGGGTTCTTTACCACTGAGCCACCAGGGGCTTAACCCCTGGACCACCAAGGAACTCCAGACAAGTTAGAGATCTCATTAAGGCTAGATACACACTGGGAAAGATACTTACAGAGTGTACTTCAATAATGTTCTTAGTCTATGGAGAATTTGTTCAAGGTAGTTGTTTTAAACTACTGATCATGTAAAATAGCAATGAACATAACTAAATAGTTGATAATAGAAGAAATGACAGCAGTGACTGTTGGAGAACATTTGATCTTGGTGATCTGAAAACCTGTGGAGGAGTATGTGGTCTGAGTAATTAGAGAGGCACATGTTTGCAGAAGCAGCGAAATGCTGCCCCTCAGCCTTCAAGTTGATGAAGAACGTGAGAAAATACATGGTCTGGAGGAAGTGTGGTGGTCGTCGTCTGCCAGCCCCCGGGGACCCATGCAGTGGACTGATAGCCTGAAGCACTGTGTCTTGGGCTCAGGGGTCACACTGGGGATCCTCCGTCAGAATACCGGCAGGAAACAAACACACAGAAGCCAAACACCATCTCCACCAAGGCTTCCTTTAGTGTTGTGAAAAGCAGCCAACTGGGAAGACCAGCTTCCTTGGTATTAATTAATAGCATGGGGATCATGAGACTCTTGTAAGCACAGTGAGTCCAGTGTTAATGCACTCATTTACATTGATTTTTTATTAAGACTAATTCAGAAGCTGAGGGTTGGTTTTTAAAAATAAGCAGAATACCAAATGGTATGTATATTGAGATCATCCTATTTTTTTAAATCTTATAAACCTCTACATGGAGAAAAGGACAGAAGACAGCCGACAGGTAGATTATAGAGCCTTAAAGTAGATATCCCTTTTCTGTATGTTGCGATTTTGTTATGTATCCATTTGATAATGATGAAATAAAACTGAGTCTTTAAGCCCCTGACTAATGACGCTGAGCCTCGTGTCCAGGTCTGACTCAGTGGTGATCGTGGACCTTCCCCTGCGCTTCATGTGGTGATTGTGGAAAAGCTCTTAGTGCCACTGCTGTGTGCCTCTCAGATCAGCCTCCAGGCAGACAGCCTTCCAGGAAGGCCATTGCTGGAATCTCTGTGGGGCAGGGACCCAGACCAGGGCATGTCCTGATTGGTGGCCCCGGGGTTCGGCCTCCAGAAACTGGTCAGAGGTTGACAGAGCCTCCGTTCTTGGGCTGTGAAGCCAGCAGCAGCCCCAGACAACCTCATGAGCGCCATCTGTCACTGGCACACGGCAGCCCGCACCCCGCCTGGGGCAGTCCCGCTGGTGTGGGGTGGACAGCATGTCCGGGTCGAGGCAAGGGTCTCCTCACAGCAGGCACTGAGCCTCCAAGGAGGGGAGCATCGTTGTCACTGAATGATAGCTGATGGCGACCCCAGACATGACCTGCAGACGTGACCCCTGGCCTGTCCGTCCTGCCTGCTCTCAGTGAGGTGAGGGGGCTGCCTCCACCTGCCCAGAGTCCCATCACCAGGCCCGGCTGTGGGCTCTGGGGTCCTTCCTGTAGAAGACCCTGCCGCCCTGAGGTCAGAGTGTCACTGCTAGAGGTTGTCAGATGAGGGGTGAGCAGAGCTGCGGTAGTGAGAGTCACCCCCCACCCCACGGCTGGCCCGTCTGTCCCCAGCTCACACCGGCACCGGCCGCCACTGTACCAGACCCCTGTTGGTGCTCAGATGGAGTTTGTATTTCCTTGTGGTGAGTTTAGTCTGGACCCTCAGACCCTCAGAGTCTGGAAGATGAACATTAGCTCCTCCTTTCCAAGGGTCCACTGGAGACTGAAGGCCAGTTCATTTCTGTTTCCCTTGGACGAACTGCCCCTCTTAGCTGACTTGTTACAGGAAGACAAGTTTAAGACTCTGTATAAAATATCTTCATGGATCTTCATGTTTGCTGCTCACTCCTCAAGCCCAGCGCAGCTTCACCAAGATTTTCCTTCCAAGTTGGCCAGCATGGTGTACTAAGCAATTCAGGAAGTTCATCGTAAATCTTCGTTTTTTGCTGTGATTCCTCAACCTTCAGATTTTCCAGTTAAAGTTGCCTCAGGGGAATCTGTTCTTTTATGGACTCTGTAAACGTGCCAAGGCCGAGGATGCTTGGATGTGGAATCTGGGCCCTGACCCAGGTCTGGCATTATTCCCAGACTCAGGAAAGCCTTTGAGGGAATAAGACTATGGGCCTCTGTAACAAAATGCACTCATTCACACAGCAGCTCATCTGGAACACGCTCATCTGTAGTGTGTAAGCAGGTTCTGAAATCAGGACACCTGGGCTCAAGCCTTGGCCATGATGAGGTCACCCAAGACTGTGGTGGTGTCACCTCGGGTGTGATGACATCACCAGGGCGTGGTGGAATCACGTAGGGCTGTGATGATGTCACGGGAGATCAATGCTGTCATCAGAGACTTCGATGGCAACACCAGGGATGTGATGACGCCACCTGGGATGCGATGTGGGCCTCTGGGACTGGCCCCTGATGGGTCTTGTGATGAGCCCTCAGTATCCTCTGGGTGGGGTACGGTGGTCCCCAGACTTGCCTGGCCATTGCGTCCATTCTCTGATTCCTGACTCCCTGGTGGGAGAGTGGCCCTGGGACCTGCATGGTCTTGACCACAGCTGGAGGTCACTTTTGAGGGGGTCTGGTGTCCTGAGGTGCCCAGGAGTCTCACAGCCTTCTCCTGGGGTCTACAGAGCCAGCCTGCAAAGCTTCTCCCATGCAGCCTGGGAGGCTGAACTGTCGGGACCCCATGGTCAGACTTGTCTAGGGTCTGCCTGCGCCGCCTCCTCCATGGGGCTCCCGCTGGAACACTCACCCGGCTAGGATTCTGAGCATGTCCCCCGCTGCTCGTCGAGGGTCCTCTCTGGCTGACGCAGTTCATGACCTACCTGCATATCTGGGAGCCCTTCGCAGACTGACCCTCGCTCCATGGCTGGTGCACCCTCACGATGTTGCTCCTTTTGACACCAGCCTGTCAAGTCTCTGGCCTCGAGCCGTCTGACATACCCGAAAGATGAGGCTCCAGGAGGTACTTGGGGAGCCTGACACCCCCACATGCAACCCCACATGGATCCCAGCCTCATGAGAAAAGGAAGCTAATCATTGGGGAGGCACTCTTAACTGCACTTGCTTTTGCAGACTCCAGCTGGAGTCCCCACAGGGCCTGGGGGCCACAGCCTGCCCAGGCTATTAATGTGTTGGGGCCACAAGCATGTGGGGGGGCCCTCAGCCCAGCTCAGGAAGATTTTTGTTGTTAATTTTAGTCTTCTTTTATTGTTTTTTAATTTATTTATTTTCGTCCATCTTTATTCTTCGACCTGTATGGGCTTCCCATGGCAGTGGCCTCTCTTGTTGCAAAACACTGGCTCTGGGCGCGTGCACTCCAGAGTGCTGGCTCATAATTAGACACACCAGTCCAGCCGCTCCACTGCACATAGCATCTTCCCAGGCCAGGGATCGAACCAGTGTTCCTTGCACTGCAAGGCGGACTCTTTACCCACTGGGCCACCAGGGAAGCCCAGGAAGGAGGGTTTGAACATGAGTACACCATCTCTGGAAGGCGAGGTGAAGCCAAGCGTGTGTTCCCTGCAGAGAAGCCCTCGTCGTGGGCCCAGGGCCCTCCCATCTATGGAAGACGGGCTGCGTCTGCTGAGTGCTCACTGGGAATTCTGTGAGGAAGGCATCATCCCCAGAAGAGACGCCTTTCACTCTCGGTGCCGACTTTCTCCTCGCTGTCCTGAGCCTCGCGGACGGTGGAGGGCTTGGCGAGGTGGTTCCTGGGACATTTTCTGGCGCATGCGGGACAGCAGATGGCAGGGCTGTCTGCAGATCCCATGCCCATGTGGCCAGATTGACAAGCCTGTCGTGGGCTTGTCGAGGACATGAAGAAATCATCTGGCCGCTCAGGAAACTGGCATTGCATTGTTGCTAACATTCGGTTGTCGACTGTTCTTGGACTAGGTGTTAAATTGTAACTGAGGAGCTGGCATTATCAAGACAAACTGAGATTTTTCCAAGCTATTGAGTGAAAAGAAATCCTGCCTGGCCCTCCCTCGTCCTCCCTCTGTCCCCAGGAACAAAGCCCTTCCCTGCTGCCCACACTTTGGCACGTGGCTCCACGTTGCCTGTGATGATGCAGTGCGGCCACCGAGGCCTCTTGTTATCTGCTCCCGACTGGAGCAGATCCGAGACCCTTCCCTTCCACACAAAGGAGCCTTTCAGACCACCGGCTCAGGGTGCTGCTGGGCTGAGGGCCAGGCTTACCATCTCGTGGAGCGTTGTTGTTTGGATACGAGTCCATCACCTGGATGACGTGTCTCTGCCAAACCTTGGATGCAGTGGGAGCTGGTACGGAGCTCAGGACCGATGGTGACAAGGGGGCAGTGGTGGGATGTGCCCAGCACGGAGATGTCTCTGTGTTTGGTTCTGAGACACATGGAAGCTATGCAGATTTCCGTCCTGTGACTTCATGGGATGGCATGGAAGACCAGAAGAGGCGTGTGCTGGATTCTTGAAGTGTGTGCTGAGCGGGGCATGAAGTCAGGAAGTGATGGCTTGGTGGTTTTAGCCCCAAACTGGGTGGCAATAAAATCTTAAAAGGGGGGGCTTCCCTGGTGGTCCAGTGGGTAAGGACACCGCCTTGCAGTACAAGGGGCACCGGTTCGATCCCTAGCCTGGGAAGATCCCACATGCTGTGGAGCAGCTGGACCGATGTGTCCAATTACCGAGCCGGAGCTCTGGAGTGCATGCGCCCGGAGCCGGTGCTCTGCAACAACAGAGGCCACTGTGATGGGAGTCCCACATGGGCCAAAGAACAAAAGATGGATGAAAATAGATAAATGGAAGATCAATGGAAGTGACCCGCCTGCCCCTCTCCCTCCCCAACCCGCCACCCCACCAAAGAAATCTTAAAAGGGGGAACCCTGGGGAGCCAGTTAGTTCTCTCAGACCCTAGTTTGCTTGTCCGACACGGTGTGGGTGGAGCTGGGAGGCTGCTGAGCCGCCCTCCAGTCTGGCCAAGGCTTGGATCCCAGGCCATGAACTTTCCCCTCGGATCCGGCTTCTCAGCCTGAGGTGCTGACAGTGTTCTAGGAGCTCGTGAAAGTGCAGGTCTGGCTCTGAGATCCACTGGCACAGGTACCATGGCCGCTGGGCCCTCCTTCACCGGCAGATTGTCGGAGTGACTCTCGTCGGCAGCGCCTCTCGTCAGCAGCAGAGAGAACTGAGGACAGCAGGACGAGGACTTCTGTTTCCAGAAACCAGCTGCATCCCACCAGCCACTCGACCAGCGTTCCTTCTATTACAATGAAGGGAGAAGAAGCGGGTGTATCCAGGCCTACAGCACTCTGGGGTCCCCCAGGCGCACACATGAGGATGTGTGCACGTGAGCACACACGCACACATGCACCCCCAGGTCCCTGCTGGGAGCCCTGAGCCCTAGCCTCCCGACCTCACCCTCCATCCAGCACAGCCTCCACTTCCACAGCATCTCCTTCACGAACACGCTCTGCCCCACAGCTGATCGCTTTCTGGATCATCTCAACTCTGACTCCTACTTCCTGACCTCCCCGCCCCGGCTCTGGTCTCGGCAGTGAGGATGCCCATTCCTGACACGCCCCTGCCCTTGGAGTCCAGTCACACCCACTGCTCTGCTCACCCCCATCCCTGTCCTCAGGGTCCTGCACACCCAGCGCTTGGTCCTTAACCTCTAGCAGTTGCTTCAAAGTCTTCTTACCTGGTTTAGGGCTTAAGTATTATCTTCATTCTTGCTCTGTGTGTTGTCTGCCTCTTTGACCAGATGGTGCACGTGCCCCGACTGGACGCTATGCATGTGGCTACTTATTTTGTTGCAGTTTCTCGTTTTCCAGGGTGTCTGGCAGAGTGCTGGGCACATAGTGCTAGGTGTCAAGTGCTGAGTGCTGAGTGTCGAGTGCAGGGTGCATACCAGGCAATGACCTGACATCATCTCGTGGACTCACCTAGGGCCCGTGGAGCCCCTGGCCCCCTAATCTGAGAGGTGGCTAGGACCGCCCCTGAATGGTCGAATGGAACCTGGTTTGAGCTTCTAGTTCTCCTGAGTCTAGGGGCGGAGGGCTCTGTTGAACATGAGTCCTTTGAAGATGCTTCAAGATGATGTGGAGAATTGCCAGGAATGCAGCAACAGAAGGCTGTCAGGAGAAAAAAGCTGAGAAATTTCTGGGTTTGCATTATGCTTGAGGGGGAGGGAGGCTGTTTTGAGTTTCAGTGTTCTAGTGCATCTGCCTCCTTCACCGGCAGATTGTCGGAGTGACTCTCGTCGGCAGCGCCTCTCGTCAGCAGCAGAGAGAACTGAGGACAGCAGGACGAGGACTTCTGTTTCCAGAAACCAGCTGCATCCCACCAGCCACTCGACCAGCGTTCCTTCTATTACAATGAAGGGAGAAGAAGCGGGTGTATCCAGGCCTACAGCACTCTGGGGTCCCCCAGGCGCACACATGAGGATGTGTGCACGTGAGCACACACGCACACATGCACCCCCAGGTCCCTGCTGGGAGCCCTGAGCCCTAGCCTCCCGACCTCACCCTCCATCCAGCACAGCCTCCACTTCCACAGCATCTCCTTCACGAACACGCTCTGCCCCACAGCTGATCGCTTTCTGGATCATCTCAACTCTGACTCCTACTTCCTGACCTCCCCGCCCCGGCTCTGGTCTCGGCAGTGAGGATGCCCATTCCTGACACGCCCCTGCCCTTGGAGTCCAGTCACACCCACTGCTCTGCTCACCCCCATCCCTGTCCTCAGGGTCCTGCACACCCAGCGCTTGGTCCTTAACCTCTAGCAGTTGCTTCAAAGTCTTCTTACCTGGTTTAGGGCTTAAGTATTATCTTCATTCTTGCTCTGTGTGTTGTCTGCCTCTTTGACCAGATGGTGAACGTGCCGAGACTGGACGCTATGCATGTGGCTACTTATTTTGTTGCAGTTTCTCGTTTTCCAGGGTGTCTGGCAGAGTGCTGGGCACATAGTGCTAGGTGTCAAGTGCTGAGTGCTGAGTGTCGAGTGCAGGGTGCATACCAGGCAATGACCTGACATCATCTCGTGGACTCACCTAGGGCCCGTGGAGCCCCTGGCCCCCTAATCTGAGAGGTGGCTAGGACCGCCCCTGAATGGTCGAATGGAACCTGGTTTGAGCTTCTAGTTCTCCTGAGTCTAGGGGCGGAGGGCTCTGTTGAACATGAGTCCTTTGAAGATGCTTCAAGATGATGTGGAGAATTGCCAGGAATGCAGCAACAGAAGGCTGTCAGGAGAAAAAAGCTGAGAAATTTCTGGGTTTGCATTATGCTTGAGGGGGAGGGAGGCTGTTTTGAGTTTCAGTGTTCTAGTGCATCTGCCTCCACGGCTTTGGTTGGACGAGGCCCATGTGCCTGAAGGTGGGTGGGGACGGGAGGGCCTCTCCACTCTGGGAGTTGGGGGAGGGGCCCAGGTCCAGGAGGCCTGGGGGGCTCTTGACGGGCGATGCTCCTGGAGCCTCCGCTTCTGAGCCCTGGCGGCCCTGCAGGGTGGGAAGGCATCTTGACCCTCCCCTCGGCTGCTGGCACCTGCCCGTGTGGTGTGTCCGTGACTCCGGAGCCGGCAGACAGCTCCTCAGAGGCACTTATTTCCAGAGACCCTCATGTCTCAGCCCCATAGAGAAGCCACCAAAAGCTGAGCCATATTCGAAGTCTATCCAGTCTGAGAGCAATACGCATTTTTAAATGTTTGCATCTAATTAGAAGCATTATTTATGCTCACTATGGAAAATGTGGGATGCGTAAATGTATAAACCATTTAAAGGAGGAGATAGAACTTGCCCTTCCCCTAATGCAGAGTGCACCTCATTGATACTCTGCTGTTCTGCTCAGGTGTTTGTTTCCAGACATGATCGGGTCACGTCTCTGCACTGGGCTTTCTACTTCATCCTCTATTTGGAATATTTTCACTTTGTTAGAATGTTTTCAAGGCGGGACATTTAACAGCTATGAAATAGATCATCGCTGACATTTCCCTACTTCACGGAACAAGTCTCTTGGACACCGGGGCTTGCTCCTACTTTTTCTCTATTTTAAATACTATTGAATCCATTGCTTCCAGTGGTATTTTTCCTGATTTATGTTTTGGACTTTCTTCTCTTCCCTTCTGCCACTTTCCTGGCCACACGCACTGCCTGGGCAGGGCTTGTTTTGGTGAGGGCTTGACGGGGAACCTGCCTGCCTATCGGGGGCTGTATCAGCCCCACCGCGCCCCAGTAGGGCAGGTGAGGAGAAGGTTGAAGGACAGAGCTCCAGAGGTGGTGCCCGCTGGCCATGCCCGCACTTTGTGTGGCCTCTGGGCTGGTCCTGAGAGGTTGGCGAGGAAAACCCTCCTTTTAGAAATACCCAGCCCCAGAGCACAGACTTTCAGGTGCTCACGGTCGACTGGAGTCTGCTCTTCCCTGCCAGCTTGCAGGGCAGCCCGTGGGCCTGGGCCATCTCCCCCGACATGCAGTCAGAGGCCACAGTAGCTGAGGCCGCTGCACTGGCTCAGGAGCCCTGACCCTGCTTCTTCTGGTCTGAGCGCTCACAGCATCGCCAGCTCAGGCTGAGGACAGAGTGGCCCGAGGCTCGCTCCACTCACCCACAGGCTATCCACACTCCTGGCCCGCGGACCACTAGGGGACAGAGCTCAGGCAGCCAGTGCTGGCCTGGGGAGCCCCTTCCTCCAGTCAGCCTGGTTTCCCAGGCGCTGTCATCTTGGGCTGTCACCTCTCAGAGTGGGAGTGGGTTTTTCCAGAGAGGAAGTGTCTTGTCTTAGTGTCCCTGCTTGGATGCTGCCATCTGGAAATCACTCCACAGAGTCTGTGGGGACAGGTCTGGGCAGGATGCAGGGGTTTTACTTTCAGTCCAAGGTCCGGCTTTGCTGCTCTGAGTCCTTGGAACAGGGTGTCCAGCGCCTGGACCCCAGCCTGGCTTGGTGACTAGGGGTGTCAGAGCCTTCTGGTCCCACTCTTTGGGAATGTTTGTGGTCTGTGGTTGTTCTTTGCCCCGTCCTACCCCACCCAGAGGCAGGCGACTCTAGTCAGAAGCTGTTCTCCTGTCGAGGCAGGGCTGCAGGCGCAGGTGCAGCCCCTCGGTGCCTCTGCTGTGCGGCGCTGCAGGTATACGGGCACTCTGTCAGGAGAGTGTGGTGAGCACACCCTGTGTTCTCTTAACTGATCGGCAAACGTCTGAGTGCCTGCTGTGTGATCTGGGGCTCGGCCAGAAAGAAGGCGGGCTGGAGCTCCAGGTCTACGGCCTCACCACCCGCGCGGGGCCGACCTGGAGGAGGTGTTGGCTCAGCTGGGCCTCAGCCAAACCCCGACACAGAACCAGCAGGTGGAGTGCCTACAAGCAGGGCCTCGTGGGTGAAAAGGAGGATTTAGTGGGGAGGGGAGGGGAGGCGCCACTGCCTTCTTTGTTGCTCACAACACTTCAGCTGAAGCTAGGACACGCCAGGCCTGGGGCCCCAGGGTCTGACCACCTTCCACCTCCACATCACCTGCTCCCTGGTCCCCACTGTGTGCCAGACACTGGGACCAAGGGCACCCGGGAGGCGCAGCCAGATTCTGCCCACGAGGCGCTCCCGTCCAGGCAGGAGAGACAGCCAGGATATGACGTTCCCCGGATGGATACGCATCCACAGATGGGGACGGGGGGCCCTGGGGGAGGAGTCTCGGAGGGTCAGGATGTGACTTCAAGATGCCGAGTCCCCAGGAGGAGCCGCTCCTGAGGTTGCGTTAGTGTCGTGACTACAAGTGCTGTGTTGTTGTTACCCAGTCACCAAGTCATGTCCGACTCAGGAACCCCATGGGCTGCAGCATGCCAGGCCGCCCCGGCCTTCACCGTCTCCTGAGCTTGCCCAGGTTCATGTCCATTGCATCTGTTATGACATCCAGCCATCTCATCCTCTGTCAACCCCTTCTCCTTCTGTCTTTAACTTTTCCCAGCATCAGGGTCTTTTCTAATGAGTTGTCCCTTAGTATCGGGTGGCCAAAGTACTGGAACTTCAGCTTCTGCATCAGTCCTTCCATTGAGTTCCTTTAGGATGGACTGGTTAGATCTCCTCACAGCCCAGGGGACTCACCAGAGCCTTCTCCAGCATTACAGTTCAAAGGCATCAATTCTTTGGTGCTCTGCCTTATCTATGGTCCAGCTCTTACTGGAGGGGGGAATGACAAACCACCCAACATATTCACTGTGAGAACCCCGTGAACTGCCTGAAAGACAAGTGCTCTTGGTCATGGGGCCTTCTTTGAGAATCCTTAGTGAAAGAAAGCCCATAGGAGCAGGGTGGGAGGGAGGGAGTCCAAGAGGTGAAACTGCCACCTGGTGACTAGCACTGACTGGCCCTGGGGTGGAGCCCTGAGCCTGCCCTCACTTGGCACCTGGCCTCCCGAGCTGACCTGTAGCCGCACACCAGGATGGAGAGGGGTCGTCCCAGCCTGCTCCTTAGGGAGGACCCAGGGTGGGGCAGGAGGAGACAGCCAGTTCTGGGTGGGGAGTGCCCAAGTGTTGGGGGACAAGGGAGACCCCGACGTTAGGGCACCTTCAGTCGGCATACCTGAAGCCGGTTCTGCCTGGAATATTCTCACTGTCAGAGCGACAGGAAGTACAAAAGAATCCCCCAGCAAGGCTCTTCTCTGCTCACTCTCTGTTCTGCGGTCAGCACCAGAAGGAGGATGTGGCCGTGGTGTGGGCTCATTTATTTATCTGTTAAAATTCTTACAAAACCTGACGTGTCCAGCCAGGCTGAACATTCAGTCAAAAGCCTGCCACGAGGATTCGGAACTGCTGGGTGACAAGCAGGCCGTGCAGAACGGCTGTGGAAGCAGAGGGCTCGGAGCCAGCAGTGCCCCGCCGACCCCGCTCTGCAGTTTGGAGCCAGAGCACCTCAGCCCTCAGTGCAGCTGCTGAGCGGCCAGGGAGGAAGAAGCCAAGCTTGCCCGGGGTGGAGGACAGGGACGAGCTTGGCAGAGGGCTTGAGGGCAGGTGCCTGCACCAGATGGGGGCAGCCTCCCCAAGGCCTCCTCAGGGAAGGGCACAGGTGGTGCCCTAGTGCTGGTGCCGTCTCCACGTGGATGGCTCGGGCGGTGGGTCCAAGTGTGTCAGGGGCTGCTTCTCTTCTGTCGGGCCCTCCTTTCCTCTGCCTGCAGGGAGTGGACCTCTGGTAGGGGAGAGTGGACACCAGCGGGGCCGTCCCCAGTTCACCCTGGTGCCCACTGCCCTCACCTGCCTGGGAAATCAGAACAGTCTGGGCCCTTGGCTCTGACCTGGCCACCTCGGGCATGCTGGCAGCCTGCTGGCCCATGTAGGGGCGCCAGCTCCCCAGTCCGCAGTGATGGTCAGCCTGTCTGCTCGAGGACTGAACTTGTCTAAAGACAGCAGACAGCTGGTGGTCCCATGTTCCCGTGTCTTTGCAGGCATGAGGGCTTAGAGGAGGACCTGGGCCCCCGAGAGGAGGCTGAGGGACTCCTGAAGGAGAGGGGCCGGGCCTGGACTTAGCTGGAGTGGACGGGTGAAGAACAGGGTGCTCCGCACCAGGAGCACTGGGAAGCGAGGGGGTGAAAGAGGAAGGCTCTGGTCCTCCAGCTGCCAACGCCAGTGGAGGAGGACTGAGCTCTGGTGGCCCCAACAGAGCTGTGAGGTCCCCCACGTGCTCGGGGCCCCGGGGTCTGCGCTGGGCTCCTGACGCCTTGGTCCAGGTGCCCAAGTCACTACAGTGGCTTGTAAGGGGGAGACTGAATGTGTGTTTCTTGAGTGTATAACCAGCACAAGGTCTTCATTTCTCTCTTATAGTGACTTGAGATAGGAAAATATCCACGCCTGTGACCTGCTCACCAGTGACACTCATGTTTAGCTCCCATGGCTGAGATGCCTGTTGGGAAATCGAATGTGCGGAAGGTCTTTTTCACAGACTGAACTTCCTTTTAGCAACTGCCCACATCCTCAAATCCAGCGTAGCAGGTGCCGTCCAAACCTGCTGCTGTGGCCGCTGCAGGGCGCCTGGCGGTCTCTAGGGTCAGGGTCAGAGGTCGGGGATCAGGGGCTGGAGTTAGGGGTCAAGGCCACTTCTCCACCCAGAGTCCCCTGTTCTGTGCGGCACTTGGAATGGGCCTGTTTTCCCTTTGGTTTGGCTCTTACTGGGGTCATGGGTGGTTGAGGGGTGACTTGGGACTGCTCCCGCACCCATCTGTGATCTGACTCTGAACTGGCTTCTCTGGGTGAGGGAATCACACAGGATCTGTCCTTTGGCATCTGGCTTCTCCCACTCAGCATAACGTTCACAGCTCTCGTCTGTGCTGTAGCCTGTGTCAGGACTCCCTTCTTCTTTTAAAGAAATACTTATTTGTTTGCCTGAGCCAGGTTTCCGTGACTGCGTGTGATATCTTCCTGTGCCAGGTCTCAGGTACTGTGTGTGGGATCTTTGATCTTCAGCCCAGCAGGTGGAGTCTTTAACTGCAGTGTGAGAACTCTTAGTGGCAGCATGTGGGATCTAGTTCCCTGACCAGGGATCGAATCCCAGTCCTCTGCTTTGGGAATGCAAAGCCTTAGCCGCTGGGTCACCAAGAAGTCCTCAGATTTCCTTCCTTTTTGAGGCTGATACTCTGTTTATACGCATTTTGTGTGTTCATCACCTGCTGGTGGCCATGTGTGCTGCCTCCACCTCTGGGCTATAGTGAGCAGCTCTGCATGGAACTTCCTGTGTGGGCATTTGCTTCCGCGCCTGTTTTCAGTTCTTTGAGGTGTATTCTGGGGTGGGAATTGTTGGGTCCTGTGGTAATTCTGTGTTTTTCTTATTGAGAAACCACCAGCAGTTCTTAGGCTTTGTTTCCAAATGCGCTAAGGTGGAAGCAGGAGAGATTGTGACAGGCAGGCCACAGCTGGAGCATCCCTGGTCCTCCCATTCGGGTGCTTGCTGCGTGCCGACCACCCTGTGGCCTCTGCATGTGGAGCATCAGCCACTGTCTCCATCACCATCTTTCACCAAATAAGAGACTGACCCCTAGAGGGGCTACTTTCTTAGCCCAAGGCCAGTGGGGACCCACCTCTCAAGCTTTCTGAACACAGGAGGGTGAGAAGGGAATGCTCTGGAGCTCTGGACGGGGGACAAATCTCCTGGCTCACAGAAGAGACCGCTCTCCTGAGGCAGTGGTGCTTGCCTTGAGCCCTGTCTGTTGCTGGCTGGCGGTCGACCTCAGATACCGGGGGTGTGCCACCCTCCCACCACAGCAGCAGGAGCCAAGGAGAGGGGCTGGCCTTCTGGGTGCACGTGGGCACGGTCAGGTGCTGGGCTTGGGGAGCAATGTGTTCTGAGGAGGAGCAGAGAGAGGAGGTTGGGAAGAGGCTTTGGGGGTGCAGGGAGGAAGGAGAGCCAGGACCTTCCTCCCTGAGATGGGGAAAGGGAAGAGACTGGGGAGAAGACGCCCCAAGTAGCTGGGACCATTGGGATGGGGCCCCAGGGCAGATGGTGGCAGGCCCCTAAGCCGGATCTGAAGGTAGGTGGAGCAGCAGCAACCTGGGAAAGTAGCCAGGGGACCAGGCAGAGGGGGACCCTGTGTATCCTGCAGCCTGTTTAAGAAGGCAGGACTTAGGGCTTCCCCTGGTGGTCTAGTGGGTAAGGACACCGCCTTGCAGTGCAAGGGGCGCCGGTTCGATCCCTGGCCTGGGAAGATCCCACATGCTGCGAAGCGGCTGGACTGATGTGTCCAATCACCGAGCCGGAGCTCTGGAGTGCATGCACCCAGAGCCGGCTCTGCAACAACAGACGCCATCGTGATGGGAGGCCCACAGGAGCCAAAGAACAAAGATGGATGAAAATAGAGAAATGAAAGACCAATAGAAGTGGCCCGCCTGCTCCCCTCCCTCCCCAACCCGACCCCCGCCCAAAATAAATAAATCTTTAAAAAAAAAAAAAAAAAGAAGGCAGGACTTAGAATACACTTTAGAAGAATGTGGGTTTTTTTTTTTCCTTGAAATGGTTAAATTGATAACTCCTCAGTTACCTTCTGGAGGCTCGGGATTGCAATAGCAATGCTTGGGGGTTGCCAGGACGGCAGGGACAGGGTCCACGTGGCAGTGGCCCCTCAGGGGCCTGACACACAGTCTCTCCTCCCTGTAGGCACGCTGGCCACTGCTGCAGGAACAGCACTGGTGATCCCCCACTCGGCCCCCTAGCCCCGAGGAGGAGCGTCTGCTTCCTAATCTTCACGCGCCTGTCACTCCACACCGTCCTTACGGTTGTGCATAAATTTGTAAATTTCTTTAGATGCATAATACGAACCTGCTCCCTCATGAATCATGTAATGAGTCTTTTTCTTTATCTGGGTGTCTTAGCTGTGGCACGTAGATCTTTTCATTACAGCGCTTGGAATCTTTAGCCGTGGCATGTCAACTCTTAGTTGCGGCATGTGGGATCTTGTTCTCTCACCAGGGATCCAACCGGGACCCCCTGCATTGGGGGTGTGGAGTCTTAGCCAACAGATCACTAGGCAAATCCATAATCAATCTTTTTAAAGGGAATCCTCTCCACCAGCCCATTTCTTACTCTAATTTCTCTTGCCACTTTGGTTTTATTGAATGTGGGCTTTAACTGTACTGGGCTTCCATGATGGCTCAGATGGTAAAGAATCTGCCTGCTAATGCAGGAGACCTGGGTTCCATCCCTGAGTTGGGGAAGATCCCCTGGAGGTGGAAATGATAACCCATTCCAGTGTTCTTGCCTGGGAAATCCCATGGACAGAGAAGCCTGGCTGGCTACAGTCCATGGGACTGCACCTTGTTACTGGCTTCAGTTTTTGTCAGTGAGCGAGGAGCTTGACAGCCTAAGTGTCCTGGAGGGGCCATCACAGACCCATGTTAGCAGGATGTTCCCCGAACCGCCCCTTGGCTGGAAGGCTCCCGGGAGCCCTTGGCTATAGCGCCCCCCTCCACCTGGTGCTCACCTCGGGCCATGTGTCCAAGCAGCTGTTTTTCTCTTGCTCTCTGGGACCTCCTGTCAAAGGTGAGCCCTGCCATGTATCAAGCTCTGCCTTGTCTCCATGATGAGGCGTGGCTCCCAGGGTACAGGCCAGTAAGTGTAAAGGCCCCCGGATTCAGCCCCAACCTTGGCCTCCTGTCCAGTGTTGGCTGGCATCCTCAACGTCCTTTGTCCCCCGCCCCCCCCCTCCCCCCGGCTCTTCTGGGGCAGGAAGACCTGTCTGTCCTCTGCCCTCGTCACGGGGGGAGAATGGTAAGCTTTCGAGATGTGCTGGGTGGGTTTCCTGCAGAGGTATCAGAACTTTTCCCATCCAAATCGCAGAATTTCTGGTATATGGGGATTTGGAGTTCTCGAAGGAGAGAGAGGGTGAAGCGGGTGAATGTGAGTTCTGCCCTGAGTGTTGCGTGAGCTCCCGGCTCGAGGGCTCCCTCCAGCTCCCGGTGCTGCAGGGGCTCCAGTACTCGCAGTACGACAAGGGAGGGCGAGGCTTACCCTGCCTGATGGATGCTAGGAGACGGCCGCACAGAGGAGACCTACCCACAGAGGAGGAAGTTTTGCCAAGTTGGGAGTCCTCTCTGGATACACCGTCTTGCTGTGGCACAACCTGGTCAATGGGAAAGGATGTGTGGCAGTGTCAGCCCGGCCTGGCAGGCGGCTCGAGGAAAGGCAGATGCCCGGGGAAGGGGCAGGGTCTCCTAATTGACAGGACAAACACAGGACACTTGAAAGGAGGGGATTGTCTACATCTCACATCAGAGGTGGGCCGCGAGAAAACCAAAATTCTGACCAAGCTCCAGGGAGCTTCTACCACCTCCTCAGCCCGGGGTGGTTGGAACTTGAGGCCTCTGTGGAGTGGCGCTGGGATCGCTTCCTGCAGGTCTGAGTACAGAAGGTCAGTCCTGATCATTCAGAGCCAAGGGAATACTGCATTTCCAGGAGTGGATGACTCTTTAAAAAATCTCCCACAGCAAGGCAAGAGGAAGGACGGGAGAGAAGGAAAGGACAGCCCCGCATGGGAAACAGACAGAGAGACAAGAATACCTGGAACCTCCAAGCAAGTCAACCGTCCACATGCTTGGGGGTGGCCAGGCCAGAAGGAGACTGAGCCACGGCTGAGAACTGCTTCCCAGGGCAGCCTGGCAGGAAGGCTGGCAGGAACCCAGGGCACGGAGTTGAGCTAAAGTCAGTCAGGAACACTGTCGGTCTTGAGGAAGCTTGTTTCACAGTGGGACCGTCTGTGCAGCAGTGTGAGCTGGCCTTTGAGAGCTGCAGGAGGACCGGACTTCTGGCGAGTGAGTCCGCCGTGGCCTCTAGTCAGCCATGAAAGCACAGTGCAGTGCAGAAACCACACTACAAGGTGCATCAGCTGAGCACAGAGGATACCAAGGCTGTGATCGCCAGGTCATCACGGGCCAGACCGTCGGCTCAACCCATGGGTTTTCAGCAGAGAAGAACCAAATGAGGACCCTGTCCCACTGGCAGTCAGGCTCCTAAGGTCTGCGTGCTCTCCACAGTGGGGTCTGGGCAGACAGCCTATTGCCATTCACTTCAAGTGTCAGGCACAGGCACTGAGATGTTTGGAGGAGGCCAAGAGCTGGCTCTTCCCTGGCTGGTGGGGATTTAACAAATAGGCAGACTCGTCAGGAGCCTCATGCGGGATGTGCAGGCCTGCTGTCTTGGACTGTCTACCTCTTTTCATACCACCTGACGCTGCGGCAGCATCATCCAAACGTCCCAGCAGAGACAGGAGGTGCTCACAGCCGCTCCGCTCCCTTGCGTGGTGGGCTCCGGGCCACACCCGGGAGGGACCTCGGCCTCTGTGGGCACACATGGGAGGAACACGTGGGATGAAGGGGGCCTGTATTTCTGAGGGACATCCGAGCCTCGGGCTCATCAGGGCCTGGTCTGAAGAGCATCAGGTGTTCCGTCTGGGCTGACCCAGGGACAGGACCCGTCAGGTGGGTCACACCAGGGAGGATGCCCTAAAGAAAAGGCTGGGAGATTCCAGCTGGGGGTTCTGTGTGTGCTCCATGCATGGGGATACCAAGTACACACGTAGGCTCATGAAGCACATGCATGAAATAAGTGTGACCCCACCTGGATGTGCTTCTGCCTCCTGTGCCCCAGGCCGGGACCGCCCAGCAGTGTCACAGCCTCTCCTCCTGTCCCCCAGGCCTATCTCCGCCTACAGACCTACCCCTTCCTCCACAGTCTCGAGACCTGCCATGACCCTACACCTGGAGGACCACCACCCCATCACTCCCACGGCCCCGGCACCCGGGTGGCTACACCCCGACACACTGGTGGCGAATCTGGCCCCGCTGACACCCAAGGTGTTGCTGCTGCTGACGGAGGGGAGTGTCCGGTTTTCTCGCCGCTCTGAACTCCACCGCCTGGCACTGGACAGCACTCCATATAGATGGCATCCACATATGACTCTTTGTGCGTGACTTCTTTTGCTTGGCATCACATTTTCATAGGTTTCTGTGCTTGTCCACTTGAAGGGCCCCATGCTTTGTACAGTTGAGTAATAGTGTGTCACGTAGAGATGCTCACTGGGCTTGGATCCCCGGGCTGCCATGCCCAGTGACTGCCGTGGCAAGTCCTGCCATCAGTGTTCATGTCCAGGTGGTGTGTGGACAAGTGTCCCCAGGCTGGAACTAGAACTGCTGGATCACGTGGTAACTGCTGCATCAGGAGGAGCTGCTGATGGTTCCAAGTGGCCAAAGCATTTTTCATTCCCACCTACAAACTGTGAGTGTTCCTGTTTCTCAGCCTTCGTGCCAACAGATACCAAGGTCTCTTTATGGTTATAACCCTCCTTGTGGGTGTGAAATGGTCTCGGCTGCTCTTTTAGACTTTAAAATAGTAATGAAGGTTATACACCACTTACCTTGAAGGAAACCATGCTGATGGTGTGGGAACTCTTATTTGTAAAGTGCCCTTTTTTTTTCCAGCTCAGTCGCTCAGTTGTGTCTGACTGTTTGTGACCCCAGGGACTGCAGCACGCCAGGCTTCCCTGTCCTTCACCATCTCCTGGAGCTTACTCAAACTCATGCCCATTGACTCAGTGATGCCATCCAACCATCTCTTCCTCTGTCATCCTATTCTCCTTTTGCCTTCTATCTATCCCACCATCAGGCTCTTTTCCAGTGAGTTGTCTCTTTGCATCAAGTGGCCAAAGGACTGGAGCTTCAGCTTCAGCATCAGTCCTTCCAATAAATACTCAGGGTTGATTTACTTTAGGATTATCTGGTTTGATCTCCTTGCTATCCAAGGAACTCTCAAGAGTCTTCTCCAACACCACAGTTCAAAGGCATCAATTCTTCGGTGCTCGGTCTCCTTTATGATCCAGTTTTCACGTCCATACTTGACTGCTGGGAGAACCATAACTTCGACTCTACAGACTTTTGTCAGCAAAGTGATGTCTCTGATTTTGAATACACTGTCTAGGTTTGTCAGCTTTTCTTCCAAGGAGCACATGCCTTTTAATTTCATGGCTGCAGTCACCATCCGCAGTGAGGTGCTAGTGCATTCTTTAACAGTCATGTTTTGAGAAGGTAAAGCTAACCCTTTATTCTGAGCTCACTGAAGCTGTGGATGCCTCCTGGTGGTAGCGACTCTGAGGACAGGATGGATGTGGAGACACGGTATCTGGGTCTAATTCCACCCCATCTTCTTCCCTGCGGCACAGAGAGTTGGAACTCCTGGCAGTTTCAAGCACAAGCACTGACACATCTCCTGGAAGCAGCAGGAGAGACATTGCCTCCTGAGACCCTCTTGTCCCCAGTTCTGAGTGAAATGATGGATAATACAGGAACGATTATTCAACTTTGCCAGAAAAGTCTATCCTGGGACAGGCCTTAGCTTGCGTTAAGCAAGATTTTAAAATGTGTGTGTGTGTGGTTTTGTTATTCCTGGAGGCCGTCACTCTGCAGGCCCTGGAGGTCATGTAGGGGTGGTCTGCTGGGCATGTGTCCTCATGGGGCTTGGAGGCGCTTCGTTTCACCTTCTGTACAGATCAGCGCTGCCCAAGTCAGGGTGGGTCAGTCTCCACAGAGCAAGACAAAAAGCCATAGCATCTCCACACTGAGGTGGACATCAGGGACCCCTGCTCTGTTTACTTCCTTGGTACCCCCCCTGACCCTCAGCAACTCAGCCTCCTTTCCCACAACCCCTAGAATGGCTGCGTCCTGTCTGCCTGGATCCCAGATAGCCGTTCCCCTCTTAGTTCTGCTGGCTGGATGGTTCTTCTGTTTATGGGCTGCAATTCCAGGAACAGCCACTGGCGGCCAGGGCTCCAGCCTGTGGCCACTCATGCTCCAGTTTTCACATGTTGCCACTTTAATGAAAACAGTTAACTAAAAACAGCTATTACAGCCTCCCCTCTACCCGGTGTCCAGGCCAGGCGGCCCCCATACCTCCAGTGACCCCCGGCCAGGTGGCCCCCGTTCCTCCAGCGACCCCAGGCCTGCAACTGCGTGTGGGCCCACAGTTTCCACGGTTGCTCCTCCTAGTGCCAATATGAACCTCTTAAGCCTTCGTTCCAAACCACTCCTGATGAAAAGCTCAGAGGTTAAAAGCGTGTGTGGTGCGTAGGATAGTGATGAAAGTCTTCCTGCTTTGTTCTTAGCAGCATTTTGTTGGGAGGCACATTGTACACAAGATGGGGTTCATGTGCACGGAGGACAGACCAAGAGCGGGATGGGCCAGGGTGTGACTGCACCGGAGGCCCTGCTGTCCTTCCTTTGTTTCCTTCCAATGAAGCCACTCAGAGATGCGGACATGGATGCCTGTCTCCACAGGATCCATGTGGTCGACGGGGTGTTCTGTGCTCAAAACCGCCAGGGTCTCTCCGTGACCTGCTCCTGCTAAGCAGGCACCCACTGTGTTCGTGTGCCCGACGTCTAGCGTCTCCACGCAGTGTCTGGGACGGACGTGGCACAATCATCTTGCTTGCAGCCCGGGGCATCCCGGGCTCCTGGGTAAGCGTGTTCCACTGTGATCCCTGGGTGTGCTCTTGGGCCAGCACGTGGGGCCGTGAGCACCACATCCTCTCCACCGGCTGTCAGACAGGAGCCGATGTTTTCTCCCTTGCCAGCGTGTGCTGTTGTCAGGCCTTTCAATGTGTGCCAGCCTGGGAGGTTGAAATGGCCTGGTGCGTGCAGATCTCTGATGACCAGCGACTGGTGCAGCTGTGGACCTCTCATGTGCATCTTCTCTTCAGTGGGAGTCACTGACCTTGTCCTTGAAAACAAGCAGACAGTGTTCATCTCGTGGCCACTGTCGCTGCCCTCCGTGGTCTGGACACACTGACGACTCTCATCTTCCCCAGTGAGGTAGTTGAGGTAGTTGCTAGTAACAGTGGTGCCTGCCTTGCAGGTGAGACAGCCGAGGGCAATGGGGAGCATCTCACCTGAACCCAGGCCACTATCCAGCCTTTTCCCAAAACAGTTAACTAAACAGCTATTACAGCCTCCCTCTACCGGTGTCCAGGCCAGGCGGCCCCATACCTCCAGTGACCCCCGGCCAGGTGGCCCCCGTTCCTCCAGCGACCCCAGGCCTGCAACTGCGTGTGGGCCCACAGTTTCCACGGTTGCTCCTCCTAGTGCCAATATGAACCTCTTAAGCCTTCGTTCCAAACCACTCCTGATGAAAAGCTCAGAGGTTAAAAGCGTGTGTGGTGCGTAGGATAGTGATGAAAGTCTTCCTGCTTTGTTCTTAGCAGCATTTTGTTGGGAGGCACATTGTACACAAGATGGGGTTCATGTGCACGGAGGACAGACCAAGAGCGGGATGGGCCAGGGTGTGACTGCACCGGAGGCCCTGCTGTCCTTCCTTTGTTTCCTTCCAATGAAGCCACTCAGAGATGCGGACATGGATGCCTGTCTCCACAGGATCCATGTGGTCGACGGGGTGTTCTGTGCTCAAAACCGCCAGGGTCTCTCCGTGACCTGCTCCTGCTAAGCAGGCACCCACTGTGTTCGTGTGCCCGACGTCAGCGTCTCCACGCAGTGTCTGGGACGGACGTGGCACAATCATCTTGCTTGCAGCCCGGGGCATCCCGGGCTCCTGGGTAAGCGTGTTCCACTGTGATCCCTGGGTGTGCTCTTGGGCCAGCACGTGGGGCCGTGAGCACCACATCCTCTCCACCGGCTGTCAGACAGGAGCCGATGTTTTCTCCCTTGCCAGCGTGTGCTGTTGTCAGGCCTTTCAATGTGTGCCAGCCTGGGAGGTTGAAATGGCCTGGTGCGTGCAGATCTCTGATGACCAGCGACTGGTGCAGCTGTGGACCTCTCATGTGCATCTTCTCTTCAGTGGGAGTCACTGACCTTGTCCTTGAAAACAAGCAGACAGTGTTCATCTCGTGGCCACTGTCGCTGCCCTCCGTGGTCTGGACACACTGACGACTCTCATCTTCCCCAGTGAGGTAGTTGAGGTAGTTGCTAGTAACAGTGGTGCCTGCCTTGCAGGTGAGACAGCCGAGGGCAATGGGGAGCATCTCACCTGAACCCAGCAGGTGAGAGTCGGGCAGGGCAGCCCCTGGCACTCCAACTCCTGACTCATCTGTATGTTCCGGGAGCTCCTACTCAGTATCTTCACCATCTTCTCCCACCTCGTGGACTCTCTTTTTCTCTTCTTTTCAGTGCCCTTAGTCTTAGTGCTGTTGAACTGAACACTTTTTATTTTATGGTCTCTGTTTCTTATCTTATTTTAAAAAATCTTTTCTTATCTCAGATCCTTAGGTGAGCTTCTAAAAGTTTCATAGTTTTGCTTTTCATATTTAAGACGGAAATTTGGCTAGAAATAACTTCGTATACAGTGTGACCGCTTTTTCCCCTGTGAATAATCTGACTTTGCCAATGCCATGTATTAGTTGCCCGGCCTTCCCTTGCTGTGTGAGCGCCCGCACCTGGGAGCTCGTCTCCCCGGGTGGAGCTGTTCTGAGCTGAGAGAGCCCCCTCCACCTGTCTATTCCTTATCCCATTATCCTTTAATAATTGCTATACCTTCTCTAAAGCCTTGATGTCTGGTAGGACAAGGAATTTTGCTGATCCACATGAATTTTGAATTGATTTGTCAAAATCTTGCTGAGATTTCCATTGGAAATGCATTTGAACCATGCATCAATTTGAGAGAAAATTATAGCTTTTCTGAATCTTCCAGTTCAAAAATATAGTATTTCTTTCCATTAATTTAGGTGATCATTAAGGTCTTTCAATAAACTTTCATAATGTTCTCCATAAAGGAGATGCATATTTTTGTTATATTTATTATAAGTACCATTTATAATAGCAATGAAGATAGAACATATTTTTAAAACTCATGTACTCTGCTTGTTGACTGGGTATGAAAAAACAATTGACCTTTGTATGTTGGTGGTTGGATTCCAGAACCCATCTGCAGGTGCTTTTGTGGTGCACGGAGCTCAGCAAACAAAAGAAGGAGGTTATGTGAAAGTGATCAGTGTCCAGGAATCTCTGGGGAACATGCTGCTTTGGGTCCGCTGGGTTCTTCACACTGACGACTCTCATCTTCCCCAGTGAGGTAGTTGAGGTAGTTGCTAGTAACAGTGGTGCCTGCCTTGCAGGTGAGACAGCCGAGGGCAATGGGGAGCATCTCACCTGAACCCAGCAGGTGAGAGTCGGGCAGGGCAGCCCCTGGCACTCCAACTCCTGACTCATCTGTATGTTCCGGGAGCTCCTACTCAGTATCTTCACCATCTTCTCCCACCTCGTGGACTCTCTTTTTCTCTTCTTTTCAGTGCCCTTAGTCTTAGTGCTGTTGAACTGAACACTTTTTATTTTATGGTCTCTGTTTCTTATCTTATTTTAAAAAATCTTTTCTTATCTCAGATCCTTAGGTGAGCTTCTAAAAGTTTCATAGTTTTGCTTTTCATATTTAAGACGGAAATTTGGCTAGAAATAACTTCGTATACAGTGTGACCGCTTTTTCCCCTGTGAATAATCTGACTTTGCCAATGCCATGTATTAGTTGCCCGGCCTTCCCTTGCTGTGTGAGCGCCCGCACCTGGGAGCTCGTCTCCCCGGGTGGAGCTGTTCTGAGCTGAGAGAGCCCCCTCCACCTGTCTATTCCTTATCCCATTATCCTTTAATAATTGCTATACCTTCTCTAAAGCCTTGATGTCTGGTAGGACAAGGAATTTTGCTGATCCACATGAATTTTGAATTGATTTGTCAAAATCTTGCTGAGATTTCCATTGGAAATGCATTTGAACCATGCATCAATTTGAGAGAAAATTATAGCTTTTCTGAATCTTCCAGTTCAAAAATATAGTATTTCTTTCCATTAATTTAGGTGATCATTAAGGTCTTTCAATAAACTTTCATAATGTTCTCCATAAAGGAGATGCATATTTTTGTTATATTTATTATAAGTACCATTTATAATAGCAATGAAGATAGAACATATTTTTAAAACTCATGTACTCTGCTTGTTGACTGGGTATGAAAAAACAATTGACCTTTGTATGTTGGTGGTTGGATTCCAGAACCCATCTGCAGGTGCTTTTGTGGTGCACGGAGCTCAGCAAACAAAAGAAGGAGGTTATGTGAAAGTGATCAGTGTCCAGGAATCTCTGGGGAACATGCTGCTTTGGGTCCGCTGGGTTCTTGGGCCACCAGTCACGAAGCCAGGCTTGGAGAAGGGGGCACCATAAGAGCCGTTTAAGGGCACCCTTAAGAGCCGTTTCACTTCCTCCAGATGAAGCAACAGTTAAAAGATTTTCCAAACGTGTGCATGATGAACAGCATGTGATCTGTACCATTGTCCGTTTCCTCCCCTCCGGGCTGCGGAGGTCCCTGAGGGAAAGTGCCAGAACGTGTCCTCTGCCCAGCTTCCACCACGGTGAACACAGGTGGTCTGCCTGCCCCACTGGGGACGTGAAGAACACTGCCTTTCCCCGGTTTTGGCTTGACGTCAAATGTTATTGCAAAATGAGAGAGAAATGACAAGCTCCCTTTGCAGCTTCTCTGTCTTTCCCTGTGGTTCTCTTTATTTTTCTCATCTGGGCATATCTCAGAAGCGTCAAGACTTTTATCCTGGGGATTTTTCAAGCTCCGTGTGTTGTCGTGTAAATAAATGCTCTGTCTTCCAGGAAGTGGGTGGGTGACAGTGGAACAAGGGAGACTCTTTGCACCTGCTCTTAGATGCATGACAGAAGCCGCTACCAGCCCCACCAAGAGCTGGGTGTGTGTGTGTATGTGAGAGAGAGAGAGAGAGAGAGAGAGAGAGAGAGAGAGAGAGAGAGAGAGAGGACCTGGTGTGTGTGTGTGTGTGAGACTCTGTGTATGTATGTGTGAGTGTTTATGTGTAAGGATCTGAGGATGTGTGTCTGAGGAGCTGTATGTGTGCCCCTATGTATGTGTGGATGTGTGTGGAGCTGTGTGTGGGTGGGTGTGACCCCACTATGCATGGGCTCTGTGTTAAGCACTGGGAACCCTCTGGGAGGGCCTCTGAGTTGCTCACCCCTGGTCACCAGCACCTGGGCAGTGCTGGTGACGGGAGCCCTGATACATGTGCCGAGGTCATGGTCCAGTCTTTGTGCCTTCCTTCATGCCGGAATTCCCTTCCTCTCTCCCCTGCATGCTGAGCCTCTGCACGCTTTAATGCAGGCGAGGCCAGGTCAGCAAACAAAAGAAGGAGGTTATGTGAAAGTGATCAGTGTCCAGGAATCTCTGGGGAACATGCTGCTTTGGGTCCGCTGGGTTCTTGGGCCACCAGTCACGAAGCCAGGCTTGGAGAAGGGGGCACCATAAGAGCCGTTTAAGGGCACCCCTTAAGAGCCGTTTCACTTCATCCAGATGAAGCAACAGTTAAAAGATTTTCCAAACGTGTGCATGATGAACAGCATGTGATCTGTACCATTGTCCGTTTCCTCCCCTCCGGGCTGCGGAGGTCCCTGAGGGAAAGTGCCAGAACGTGTCCTCTGCCCAGCTTCCACCACGGTGAACACAGGTGGTCTGCCTGCCCCACTGGGGACGTGAAGAACACTGCCTTTCCCCGGTTTTGGCTTGACGTCAAATGTTATTGCAAAATGAGAGAGAAATGACAAGCTCCCTTTGCAGCTTCTCTGTCTTTCCCTGTGGTTCTCTTTATTTTTCTCATCTGGGCATATCTCAGAAGCGTCAAGACTTTTATCCTGGGGATTTTTCAAGCTCCGTGTGTTGTCGTGTAAATAAATGCTCTGTCTTCCAGGAAGTGGGTGGGTGACAGTGGAACAAGGGAGACTCTTTGCACCTGCTCTTAGATGCATGACAGAAGCCGCTACCAGCCCCACCAAGAGCTGGGTGTGTGTGTGTATGTGAGAGAGAGAGAGAGAGAGAGAGAAGAGAGAGAGAGAGAGAGAGAGGACCTGGTGTGTGTGTGTGTGTGAGACTCTGTGTATGTATGTGTGAGTGTTTATGTGTAAGGATCTGAGGATGTGTGTCTGAGGAGCTGTATGTGTGCCCCTATGTATGTGTGGATGTGTGTGGAGCTGTGTGTGGGTGGGTGTGACCCCACTATGCATGGGCTCTGTGTTAAGCACTGGGAACCCTCTGGGAGGGCCTCTGAGTTGCTCACCCCTGGTCACCAGCACCTGGGCAGTGCTGGTGACGGGAGCCCTGATACATGTGCCGAGGTCATGGTCCAGTCTTTGTGCCTTCCTTCATGCCGGAATTCCCTTCCTCTCTCCCCTGCATGCTGAGCAGGCTGGGCTGCCCACGCTGAGCAGGACAAGCTTTAATCGGCCAGGCGAGAGATGCTGGCATCCGCGTCTCTCCAGGGTAGGTCTCACAGACTCCAGTGTCAGTAGGCAGAGCTCATTGCCCGTGTGGGTGGAAAGGCATACTATGCTGTTGACTTTACTTAATGCATTGCAGCTTTTCTTGCCATGTGAAATAAATGGTCAGAAACCGATGTGCTCCTCTGAGCTGTTCTGATGGGGGAATGAACAGTGAAGCCCAGCCTTGGGGGCCAGCCAGTAGAAGGCAAGTGCAACCTCTGCCCATCTGCCCCTGCTGTCGGCATGGGGCTGGGCTGTGTGGTGGCCTGGGACGTGGGAGGTGATTGTGACCGAGCCTGGCGGGCTGCCACGGCCGGCCCCCATCCCAGTCTGCTTTTTGGCAGGTGCCCTGCAGGAATGGGCCCCGGCCCTGGGCAGACCTCTGCTCTACCCACGTTCACTCCAAAGTCACACGAGATCATGAAGGAGAGAGACGACTTCCTATGGGCATGACAGCCCACAGCCGGCTGATTGTCTGGGACAGGAATTGTGCTTGGAGTAAAGCTGCCCCAGGAAAGTTCCCATGTCTGTCTTGTCACTGACGTATAACATCAGAAGATGAAATGTCTCTATCAGATTTATCGCCTAAGGTCTTTGTTTGCACACAGCTCACCTGTGTGCACAGCGCGTGCTGGGTGGCGTGGACAAGTTAAGAGGACACACCGCATCCCACAGAGCCAGGCCCTTCAGCATGCTGATGCCCAGCCGTCCCCCAGCCCCTCCAGGGCCTGGGACCTGCTCTACACCGGTCTCCCTTCCGGTCCTCGGAGCTGAATTCCTAAGGAAATTGATTTTTTTTCACCTAGATATTTATAAATGCCTTATTTTCCCCTTGCCTTCTTGTATTACTCTTTCCTGGTGGTGTTGAAACAATGATGTTTTCTAAAGCATTTAAAGATAAGATGGTTGGGCTTCCCTGGTGGCTCAGATGGTAAAGAATCCACCCGCAATGCAGGAGACCTGGGTTCAGTCCCCGGGTTGGGAAGATCCCCTGGAGAAGGGAAAGGATACCCACTCCGGTCGTCCTGCCTGGAGAATTCCATGGCTTTCAAAGAGTTGGACGTGACTGAATGACTTTAAAACTGGTTAACTACGTATTCAATCAAAAAAAAAAAAACACCTAAAGATAAGATGGTGGTTAGTGAGGGCTGAAATAAGGTCCTGAAAGGGGCCGTCTGCCTGTGGTTTGGGGAAGCTCTGTGTTCCTTTCTGCCGTCCAGCACACCTTCCTGACTGGGGGTGGCTGGAGCTCCTAGCCCAAGGCCCCTTCCTATAAAGTAGGCTCTGGGGAGGATCCTTCTCGCAGCAGCCCCGGGGGAATGTGGGGACCTATGACTGGCTGAGCACCTCTGCATCGAGGCCATGCACCTTGACCTTCTACTTCACCTTCCATACTTACCAGGAGAATGTTGATTTTCCTTGGAGCACCCCTGTCCCCCTGCAAAGAGCGTCAGGAAGGAAAGCCCAGGCCCAGAACCCAGGGTGCCGTGGGGCACGTGGGATGTCCTCGCTCCACCTACGTGGGGACACGTTGTGCCTTTTTCTTTGGTGGCACATTTCTGTAGCCTTTGACTAAGGGATGGTTTACTCCTCAGGGGCACAGAGTCGATGGAAGACCTGGTGTAGCATGGTGTCCTATATATTCCTGGAGAAATGAGCGTCCAAATATGAAGAAGGAAACACCCATCAAAATAAAAGAAAGAAAGAAATAGCCAGGACCCAAAGGTAGCTTTTAATAAGAAAAATGGAAGAAGAAGCTTGAAATTTAATCAACAACAAAAGTGAAACCCTAGGACCTCCCAGCTGGTATGTGATAGAGGGACAACTTCCTTATAGATGAAATTTGTAACTAGGAGACAGGAACGTTCCGATCAAATACATTATTTGTATACAAATAATTACCTTTTCAGGTAATTTTAAATCTGAGAGTGTCTATGTTGGAAGAAGAGTGTGTGTGTGACGACCTCCATGGCAATGTTAAATGTTTTGACTTGAAAACTGCTTATGAGCAAAGAAGCTGTAAGTCGCACCTCAGATCCAGGCAGGATACAGGCTCACCTGCTGACAAGAAGACCCCAAAACAGGGGGGATGAAGTTTCCTTTTTCAACGTGACATCTGGGCTCTGCTCCACAGCCTCCTGCAAGGACACCGTTCTTCCCTCCTTTGCCTGGAGTGTAATCTTTGTGGGAAAGCTGCAACCACCCCCTCTTCTGCCCCCAGGGTGGGAGGTGCTGTTCCAGGCTCAGAAGGGGAGGGACAGGAAGTGAAATTTCCCTCTGAATGTCCCTGCAAAATGCAACACGACCCAGAATTGACACAAGTCCTCTCGCTGGCCTTCACTGACTGGAATTTGACATGTGGCCAAGGCGCCACATGAGCAGGGCTGGGAGGTGAAGTTTTTAACTGGTGAGCTTGACTTCCGCAGAAACTTGAAATACTCTCCCTGACGGGAGGAGCAAGGGGGATTGGGGGACAACTGGCTGTCACTGCTGCTTTCTGAGACTCCCAGAACTCCTGAGTGGTTTGAGACTGGGTACTGTCTCCCTGGGGCCCATCCACTGTGCCGGGGACTCACCAGGTGGGTCTCCTCAGGTGGCAGGCCCTGTGTCTCCAGCTCCTAGCCTTCGCTCAGCCTGGTTCCTCTTTGGCTGACCCCTGGGATTCCAGTTGTCTGGGCCTGGCCAGTGTTAACAGGGTTTGGACCTGCATGGACCGTTGACCTCCCATCCTGGGAAAAGTCCCTCTAGCCCAAGGTCCCTGAGGTTGCTCAGCTCTTTTTCGACCTAATGGACTATAGCCTGCCAGGCTTCTCTGTCCATGGGATTTGCCCAGCAAGAATAGTGGAGTGGGTTGCTATCCCCTTCTCCAGGCCCTTAGTCAGGCCCTAGTCCGAAGACTGGCTTGGCAGCCCACAGGGTCAGCTGTTCAGTAGGTGTTTCGAGCGTATGATCTGAACCAGGCAGGGTCGGGGATGATGCAGTGTCAACTGCAGAAGTAGGTGGTATCTGTCCTGTGGCGGAGAGCCCCATGTCCCAGGGGGGCCTGCGGCTGGCCTCGGGGGTCCTCTGGCTGCTGCCTTGACACCTGCAGTCCCTCCCTGGCCCATGTCGGCCTGCCCTGGACCTTGTCTCACACTCGTGGTTCATCTCCCTGAGGGCTTCGTGGATGCGAGGCTGGAGGCGAGACCCTGGTTCTCGCATCAGCGGCCCCTTTCGCACCATCTAACTTCTATTCCTCACCTCCAGGAGTGCCCCCTGACTCTTAAAGAGGCCCCTTGCTCTCAGTCTTGCTGTCGATGGTGGTCTTGGTGGTCTGGGCAGGGATCAGTGAGGTGGGAGTGTCCCCCTCCCGGCCTTGCTGCCCCCGTCTCCCTCCTGGTCACAGATGAGAGCAGACAGCAGCGTGTCTGCCCCAGCAGGTGTGGCTGAAGCCACTGAGGCTGTGTGCTCGCTCCCTGTCCAGCACTCTGACCTCCAGGTCGGTCAGTGTGACTGCTGGAGCCTGTGGCAAGGAGCCCGTGCTGGCACTCGGTCCACTCCTGTCTCTGCTTGGGAGGCGTCGGGCCCCCTGCTCCCCTTGCTCACAGGCTGGGACCCATGGGAGCTGGCCACTGCTGAGAAGGGGGAGAGAAACCCAGCTGCCCTGACCTTCACTGACCAGGCCCAGGGTTAGGTGGCGGGTGCCCAGGCACCAGACAGGGGCTCAGGGGGCCCTTGTTACTGAAGAGCAGGGAACCCGGGGGTGGCTTGAGTCAGGACGGCAGACCAAAGGGGTGGACAGGCGGGCTGACCTTTGACAGGAGCATGGGAGCATCCCAGGACCTGCCTCAGGCTCTTGAAATTGCACTTGTGGACAAGGCTGCCATGAGCTTGGGAAGCCTGGAGCCATGGCAGGTGGAGCTGGAGGGTCTGTGGTGGCTGGGACCCCTCATTAGCGCTCTCAGCCCTGGGAGTCCTTCCCCTTTTGGGTGGGCCTGGAGCTTGGGGCCTTGGCCCAAGATGGCAACACAGGAGGGTGCAGACCAGCCCAGCAAGTCTGTCTTCTTGGCTTGAAGCCCCAGATGCACGTTCTGAGTGGCCATCCTGGGGCTGGTGGTGGCTGGGAATCCAGCAGGTGGAGATGGCACCTGGGGGACAATAGGTCAGCATACAGCAGTGGGAAATGTGTCTGGAGCCAGAGCCCGGACAGGGGGTTCTGCCTCCTTTCAGCGAGGGGTCCCGTCTCTCTGAGTCCCTGTGAAGGTCTCTCAGCTCCTCCTCAGCCTCCTTCCAGCACAGTGTGCTGTGCTCATGGAGGTGACCTTCTCCAGACCCCCATCCAGCAGGCCTGGCTCTGTGCTCCTGGGATGGTGTGCCTCCTCCTGGGCTCTTAGACTCGGGGACTCCGCAGGCCAGGCCCTGGGTGGGCAGTCGCTGAGTAACCACATGTTCTGCTTCCAGGGCCTTCCGCAGACACTTACTGGCAAAGCCCTGCCTGGCCACGAGGGTAAGGAGCCCGGGGACCTCAGGAGCAGCGAGGGGAACACCGTCGTCCTGCAGCAGCGGGTGGACGAGCACTGGTACCACGGCCTCCTGCCCACCGGCTTCCTCCAGAGTGGGCGGCCCCTGCCCCAGGCCCCACCCCAGGGCAAAGCGCTCTATGATTTCGAGATGAAGGACAGAGACCAGGACAAGGACTGTCTGAGCTTCAGCAAGGTACACTGGGTTCAAATGTGGTCTTCCCCAACCAAGGCCCCAGCCAGGAACCTGGGCAAGCGTGTGACTCCCGGCCCTGCCCTGTGCCTCCCCTGAGCCTCCTCTTGCTGGGGGATGCTGGGTGGAAGGCGGGGGCGCCCCGCCTGACAGGTGCTCTTTGGTAATGAGGGAAGGACTCTTGTTACCCGAGTCATGTAACCCCTGTTACCCTTGAGCCCTGGGAAGGGGCTAGCTGGGAGATAGCAGCAGAGACACCTGTCAGATCCTTGGGTGGGAGCCAGGCCCAGAAACCAGCCCATCCTGACCCATCCTGGAGAGCACAGGGGCTGGATGCGTGTGCCTGGGCCATGGGAGTCACCAGTGAGACCTCGGGACCCAATACGGTGGCAAACCCATTGTGTTTCCTGTGAGCTTGTCCTGGGGCCAGAGCAAGACCCAGAGAGGCCTGGTTTCTGGCCTCCTAGCCTCGGGGGTGAAGTGTCAGGGGCAGGGATGGTGGTCTCGGTCCTTGTGAGTGTGCCTCCTTCTTGGCTTCTTCACCTGGGTCCCGGGCACTGCCGCTCCTCCCTGATGGCAGGCGCAAGTCATGTCATCGATTTGGTGATCTTCGTGCTTGCCCACCAGGGTTCCTGGGGAAAGATGGGAGCCTGTCTTCCGGATGTTGAAGCTGTTGCTTGGATGTGAATTGTCCGAAGAGACACATGTGCTGACAGATGTGAGAAGACTGTGCTGGGAAGGGCACCTGAGCGGAGAGCAGCAGGGAGGGAATGCAGGAGAACTCCCCTCCCCGTGGCTTGCAGATGGGTTTTGAGGTGATGGGTTAGTTTCTGGGCTGTCCCTGGCCAGTCGTCTTGCTCGGCCTGTGTCTGGTCTGACTCAGGGTCCTGGCTGGCTGCACATGCATCTCTCAGCCGAGCTGGATTCTAGCACCAGCATTTCTGGGAGGTCCGCAGACCTTACTGTGGGCTGGCATCTGCTCCCAAAGTCTTCTTGGTATAGCTTGTTAGTTCTGAGCTCCCTGTTGGGATCACTTGTCATGAGATAACTCCTGTGAGTGGTCACTGTGGTGCCTGGGCCAGGGCGGAAGGGTCCTGGCCGGAGCAGAGGGGTTCTGGCCAGCGGGCCCCTGGCAGAGCCACCACTCTCAAGGGCTGCATGGATCTCCCCCTCCTCTGTGTCCTGTGCTGTATCTCCTCTTTCAGGTGCTCCCTACCACATGGTTGTACACACAGAACTGGGTGCCAGCTCAGATCTCTGACCCAGAGCGTGTGTCCAGCTCACTGTGAGCCTCTCCTCTGCTCAGAGCAGAGCTTGCTGTGGCGCCGGGCACTGCAGACTCCATTCTGAGCCAAAGTGACCTGCTCTATGCAGCCTGTTCCTGCTGCTGCTTATGTCTTGTTCCATCGTTCAGCCTAACGGTGTATGATCTTTCGTTCAGAGCTTCAGCTCCCTCCTCTTTCTCCTTCATGGTGCTCTCATGCTCATTCCAATGGTCACCCAGGACTGTGGCTTCCCTGGATGCAGCGTCAGGCGTCCCGCTCTGAGGCTGAAGCGTGGGCTGGGTAGTGAGGCCAGAGCAAGACCCAGAGAGGCCTGGTTTCTGGCCTCCTAGCCTCGGTGGTCAGGGGCAGGGATGGTGGTCTCGGTCCTTGTGAGTGTGCCTCCTTCTTGGCTTCTTCACCTGGGTCCCGGGCACTGCCGCTCCTCCCTGATGGCAGGCGCAAGTCATGTCATCGATTTGGTGATCTTCGTGCTTGCCCACCAGGGTTCCTGGGGAAAGATGGGAGCCTGTCTTCCGGATGTTGAAGCTGTTGCTTGGATGTGAATTGTCCGAAGAGACACATGTGCTGACAGATGTGAGAAGACTGTGCTGGGAAGGGCACCTGAGCGGAGAGCAGCAGGGAGGGAATGCAGGAGAACTCCCCTCCCCGTGGCTTGCAGATGGGTTTTGAGGTGATGGGTTAGTTTCTGGGCTGTCCCTGGCCAGTCGTCTTGCTCGGCCTGTGTCTGGTCTGACTCAGGGTCCTGGCTGGCTGCACATGCATCTCTCAGCCGAGCTGGATTCTAGCACCAGCATTTCTGGGAGGTCCGCAGACCTTACTGTGGGCTGGCATCTGCTCCCAAAGTCTTCTTGGTATAGCTTGTTAGTTCTGAGCTCCCTGTTGGGATCACTTGTCATGAGATAACTCCTGTGAGTGGTCACTGTGGTGCCTGGGCCAGGGCGGAAGGGTCCTGGCCGGAGCAGAGGGGTTCTGGCCAGCGGGCCCCTGGCAGAGCCACCACTCTCAAGGGCTGCATGGATCTCCCCCTCCTCTGTGTCCTGTGCTGTATCTCCTCTTTCAGGTGCTCCCTACCACATGGTTGTACACACAGAACTGGGTGCCAGCTCAGATCTCTGACCCAGAGCGTGTGTCCAGCTCACTGTGAGCCTCTCCTCTGCTCAGAGCAGAGCTTGCTGTGGCGCCGGGCACTGCAGACTCCATTCTGAGCCAAAGTGACCTGCTCTATGCAGCCTGTTCCTGCTGCTGCTTATGTCTTGTTCCATCGTTCAGCCTAACGGTGTATGATCTTTCGTTCAGAGCTTCAGCTCCCTCCTCTTTGCTCCCTTCATGGTGCTCTCATGCTCATTCCAATGGTCACCCAGGACTGTGGCTTCCCTGGATGCAGCGTCAGGCGTCCCGCTCTGAGGCTGAAGCGTGGGCTGGGTAGTGAGGTCAGGCAGCAGGGCCCCTGGTTCCCACTCCCCTGCCCAGCCCACGCTGAGATCTCTGGGCCCTGGTGCTCTGTGTGGTCACTCAGGATCAAGAGCAGGGACCTAGCCATCCCTCTGGGTGGGACAGGGCCCTGTGAGGAGATAGACCAGTTACAGCCGATGGGGCCGATGCAGGCCTTCCTCAGGGCCTCCACTGAGTGGACGGCGGTAGAGCAGGAGCTCCAGCCTCTCCTCCTGGCAGGTGGGGAAGATGCCTCCCTCTCCTACTTCACCATCATGCGCTCCGTGTGCCAGCCTCGGCCTGGGACTCTCCACTCGAGGGTTGTGCCCAGAGCCTGCTGGACAAGGGATGAAGGGGCAACTGTCTGCTCACCAACAGAATGGGCTGGGCCAAGCCCTGCTGGGAGCTGTGCTGTGTCGGGGAGCCTGACGTCTGGCAGGAGAGACAGGACAGGAACATGGAGACAGTTCCTGAGAGTGACAGGCTGCGTGGTCACCCAGGAGGCATGTGGGAGGTTGGTCAAGGCGGTGGGTAACATGTGGTACTCCAGTAGAGACCTTAAAGCCGCCTCATGGGTAAGTGACAGCTCGGGCCCCTGAGCTGCACCCGGGCCACCACTGTGCATCATGCGTGTCCCGGCGCCGTGGGCTCTGCTGTTGCACTGGGTGGCCCCAGGCCTCCCTGGACAGGCCCTTTCAGTCTAGACGGGAGCAGAGGTGTGGTAACCAGTGGCCATGCATCCCAAGGGCTGCACTTCTGGGACTGGCTTTCTCTGAGTCTGTGGATTGATATGGGTAACTGGAGACCCTGGGGCAGGATTCCTGATGAAGACTGTGCTGTGGCCTCGCCAGTTCCCCACGTGTCCACGCAGGCATTCCACTCCACCCGCCATAGGTTAGGGCACAGCCCCCTTGCCCGCGCACCTGCCCTTTCTCCTCTCTCCCCTCCTGAGGCCTGCAGCCCGCATCCCTGCCACCCCACCTGGCAGCCCGAGTTGCCTCTGCCGGCCTGGATTGCTGGTTCTAACACTCCCCTTTCATCACCTGAAGAGAGCATGTGGTTTGGGACGCTTGGTTTTGCCTCCAGGGAGTGTTTTGTTGTTTGGACAGGTTCCCTTCTGGACTCAGCAAAGAAGGAGGGAGTGTCTAAAACCCATGGATGGTGCTAACATACCTTAAAAACATCACTGTGGTGGAACTGAGGAGGTATAGAAAGGCACGAAGCATGTGCATCAAAGCAGGATTTTTACCTTCAGTGTCAGCTCTTGAACACTCTTATTCAAATTGCATTAATTAAAGTCATTCTAAAACCAAAGGCTCTGTTTCATTGAAGAAGAGAATGCATAATTACTTCAGGAAGAGCAGCTATAAAAAGTCCAATTTATAACTTCTCAGCCATCCCACCCCAGTGCCAGGGATGTGCGTATGAAGACACAAGGTGACAACCGTGCAGCATCCCGGTCTGCCTGCCGGTTCCTCCACGCTGTCGCCTGGGCCTCCACGTGATGGGGCAGGGTGGGCCGGGACTGGTCAGGGGGTCTCCAGGTGTGGGGGACCTGTGGGGTGCTCAGGGCTGGCCAAGCCCATCAAAGCCCCACCACTGTCCAGACCGGCTGCCGGTAGCATCACAAGCCCTCCGTGCCACCCAGTGTTCACCAGTCTTCCCTGACGAGGGGATCCTTTCCTTCGGGGATCAGCCTACCATTGGTCCCAAAACCGGTCCTTCAGACCAGGGGTAGAGATCAAATGTGTTCAGAGTCTGGACACTTTGGTGAGACAGATTCAAACTGTGACACTTCTATTTGCCCTTCCTAACAGAATCATCTGTCTGCAGCTTGGCTTTTCCTCCACAGGAGTCATGCAGACTGGGGATTTGGGTGAATTAACCAGAAATGCAGTTAAAACCCTCTGAGGTGAAGCCTGACTCCTTTGCTCATATGCTGGCCCTGGGTGTGGGTAGGAAGGCGGTCCGATCCTCGCATGACCGCCCTGAGGTCTGCCCCTCCGCCATGTTGGCAGAGCTTGGAAGGAGGAGCAGCCTAGGCGTCCCTATGTCTCACTGGCCCTTGGCCAGCCTCACTCACTTTCCCCCCTAGAGTGAGTGAAGGGCCTGCTCTAGAAGAGCAGAGGTGAGCGTGAGACAGACTGTACCACTGCAGATCCTGAAACGCCAACTGCCTGGCCCGGCCTGCAGGGGTCTTCAGTGGAGGTCCCTGCCCATCTGCTCGGCTGGCTTTGCCAAGGCCTCAGTGCCCCCCAGGAGTGTGGCACAGTTGAACACGCTGAGGTTTGAGGGGATGTATTTCTTCACATTCCCAAGAGGCTGCAGGGCAGGTGTCTCCCCTGGCCCTGGGTTGTGAAATATGACAGCAACTCTGAGGCCTGATGAGGACCCAGGCATTGCTTTCTGGGTCCTGCACTGATGGTGTGATGGTTGGCAGGACCCACGGAACTTGGTGCCAGTGGCTGTGCGGTGCCGCCCAGCCGTCCGTGTTGCTCACCGAGGCCATGTCCTCATGGGGTTGGGGCACTGGCAGCAGCAGTCCTGGGAGGTGCTGTGTGTTGGCCTGCATCCTCTTGGGGGAGGTCACCATAAGCCCCACCTTAGAGCCCTTCCACAGGCACTGCAGACTCCAGGACTGGGCTTCCTCAAGACCGACGACTAACAGGGAGGCACGCAGCCCCACCCATCAGCAGAAAACTGGATTCAAGATTCGCTGAGCATGGCCCTGTCTGCCAGAGCAAGACCCAGCTTTCCCCACAGCCGGTCTCTCCCATCAGGAAGTTTGCACAAGCCATGTATTCCACTTTCCCTCCCCAAATTCCTGGCAGCCACTGATTTCTTTCCAGTTTCCATAGTTTTGTCTTTTCCAGAATTTCACAGAGTTGGAATTACACAGTCTATAGTCTTTTTCACATTGCCTCTTTCACTTAGTCGTATATGTTTAAGGTTCCTCCATGTCTTTTCATGGCCTGATCTCTCATTTCTTTGTAGCTCTGTGTACTATTCCATTTGTCTGGATGGGCTACCGTTTATCCATTAACCCACTGAAGGACATTATTGTTGCTTCCAAATTTAGTTGACTACATCCATGTGCGGGTGTTTTTGTGTGGACATAAGGCTTTAACTTCATTGGGTAAATACCAAGGAGTGTGACTGCTGGAAGGTATGGTCTTCCACAGTGGCTTCTCCATTCTGCATTCCCACCAGCTGTGGTGAGAGTTCCTGTTGCTCTAGATCATCACCAGGATTTGGTGTTGCCATTGCTCTGGGTTGGGGCCATTCTGTGAATCATAGTGTACAGGGGTATCTCACTGATGTTTTTCTTTTTTTTAAATTTTGGCCTCTTTTACTGGTCCTTCATCCATTCATTTTCATCCATCTTTACTCTGGCCTGTGTGAGCCTACTGTTGCAGTGGCATCTCTCATTGCAGAGCACTAGCTCTGGGCACACATGCTCCAGAGCGCAGTTTTGTAACCAGATACACTGGTCCAGCCACTCCATGGCACGTGGGACCTTCCCGGGCCAGGGATCAAACTGGTCTTACACTGCACTGCAAGGCAGACTCTCCACCCATTGGGCCACCAGGGGAGCCCCTCACTGCTGTTTTAATTGGCCTTGCCCTGATGACCTATGATATGGAACATCATTTCATGTGCTTTTTTTTCCATCTGCGTGTCTTCTTTAGTGAGGTGTATGTGATAATGCTGACCTCATAGAATGAGTTAGGAAGCAGTCCCTTGGCTTTGCTACTCGAAGTAGTCCCTTTGAAAGAAATTGTTAGAGAATTTGGTCTAATTTCTTCCTTAAATGTTGCTAGAATTCACAAGTGAACCCATCTGGGTCTGGTGCGTTCTGTTTTGGAACTTTGTTAATTATTGATTCAATTTCTTTAAAAGATATAGACCTACTCAAATTGTCTATTAATATTTTTCTTGTGTGAGTCTTGACAAGTTGTGTTTATAAAGAAATTGGTCCATTTTGTTTATTAAATTTGTGGGCATAAAATTGTTCATAATATTTCTTTATTATCCTTTTAATGCTCCAGGGATCTGTAGTAACATCCCTCGTTCATTACTGACATTAGTGAGTTGTGTGGTTTCTCTTTTTCCTCTTGGTTACCCTGGTTAGAAATTAATTGACTTTATTGATCTTTTGAAACATCATCTCTTTTATTTTATTGTTTTTTTTCTGTTGATTTCATGTTTTCAACTTCATTACTTTCTGCACTGATTTTTATTAGTTCTTCTTCTATTACTTTAGATTTTTAAAACTTTATTTATTTTTTCATTTGGCGATGCTGGGTCTTAGTTACATCACGAGGGTGGCATGTGGGATCTAGTTCCCTGACTAGGGACTGCACCTGGGCCCCTGCATTGGGAGTGTGGAGTCTTAGTCACTGGACCACTAGAGAAGCCCCTGCTGGATCACTTAGTCACTGGATCACTAGAGAAGACCGTGTTCACTTTGGATTTAATCTGCTCTTCTTTTTTCATTTCCTAAGGATTATTGATTTTAGATCTTCTTTTCCAATACATGTATTCAGTGCTGTTAATTTACTAGTAAGCATTACTTTCACTGTAGCCCACCAGTTTTGACAGACTGTCTTTTTATTTTGACTTACTTAAGAATATATAAAATTTTCTCTTGATGTTTCGTCTTTGAAACAAATTTTATTAGAATTTTGCTAATTTCAAGTGTTTTGAGATTTTATCTTTCTGATACTGACTTCTGGTTCAATTCCACTGTGGCCTGAGAGTGAACCCTGTATTTTATGCTCTTAGCATTGCTAAGGCGTGTTTCATGGCCCAAAATGCAATGTGTCTTGGTGAATGTTTCGTGTGAACTTGAAGAGGATCTGAACTTTGCTCTTGTTGGAAGAGGTAGTGTGTAGATGTCAGTTGTGCCCATCTGATTGATGGTGTTCTTGAGTTCCGCCTTCTCCTCACTGATTTTCTGCCTACTGGGGCTGTTCATTTCTGATAGTGGGACATTGAGGTTGCCGATCTGTAGTAGCAGATTCATTCTTCTTGGTGTGCTCTCAGTTTTTGCCTGTTTTTAACACTCTGTTGTTGGGTCCATTCATGTTAAGGATGGTTATCCCTTGGAGAAGTGATGCCTTTATTGCTATGTAATGGCCTCTTCATCCCTGATAACTCTCCTTGCTTTCAAGTCTGCTTTTCCTGAAATTAGCATAGCTGCTCCTGCTTTCTTTTGATTCGTGTTAGTATGGTATAGCTTTCCTTATCTCTTTATGCTTCATTTATATGTATCTTTATATTTAAAATGGGTTTCTTGTAGGTAACATATATTTGGGTCTTTTTTTTTGATCTACCCCAACAATCTCTGTCTTTTAATTTGTACATTTAGTCAATAGCTGTTCAGAGTGGTTATTGATATTGAATTAATATTTATCACGTTTATTTTCCATTTCTTTGATTTTTGTTCCTATTTTTCTTTTCCACTCTTTTTTGCCTTCTGTAGTTTTTTTCTTTGTCTTTTATTCTTTTAATTGAACAATTATATGATTGCATTTTCTCTCCTGCCTCAGCATATCAGTTGTACTTTTAAAAATTTTTTAGTGGATAAACAGTTACAACTGATCCAAGTCCACTTCCAAGTAACACTATACTGTTTCACAGGCAGTGTGGCTACCTTATAATAACAAAATAATTCCAGTTTCTTCCTCTTTATTTATTTATTTATTTATTTATTTTATTTTGGTGGGGGTGGGGTGGGAAGGGAGGGGAGCAGGCGGGCCACTTCTATTGGTCCTTCATTTGTCTATTTTCATCCATCTTTGTTCTTTGGCCCGTGTGGGCCTCCCATCGCGGTGGCCTCTGTTGTCGCAGAGCACTGGCTCTGGGCACATGCGCTCCAGAGCTCCGGCTCAGTAATTGGACACATAAGTCCAGCTGCTCCGTGGCATGTGGGATCTTCCCAGGTCAGGGATCGAACCGGCGCCCCTTGCACTGCAAGGCAGTGTCCTTACCCACTGGACCACCAGGGAAGCCCAAGTTTCTTCCTCTTGTCCTTTGTGTCATTGTGGATGTTCATTTAATTTATACGTCAATATACATAATATATACTTACACACTTATATATACATATGATATACACACATGTGGTAGGGAGATAGGTATACTTAATCAGATGCATTGTTGCTGTTATTATTTTGAACTATTTCTTTGCTTACCTTCACTTATTCCTTCTCCAATGTCCTTTCTTTATGTAGACTCAGGGTTTTGACCTATACAGCTTTTCTATTCTCTAAAAACTTCTAACATTTCTTGTAGGTAAACTTTTTATATCCTTTGGCTTTCAAGTCTGCTTTTCCTGAAATTAGCATAGCTGCTCCTGCTTTCTTTTGATTCGTGTTAGTATGGTATAGCTTTCCTTATCTCTTTATGCTTCATTTATATGTATCTTTATATTTAAAATGGGTTTCTTGTAGGTAACATATATTTGGGTCTTTTTTTTTGATCTACCCCAACAATCTCTGTCTTTTAATTTGTACATTTAGTCAATAGCTGTTCAGAGTGGTTATTGATATTGAATTAATATTTATCACGTTTATTTTCCATTTCTTTGATTTTTGTTCCTATTTTTCTTTTCCACTCTTTTTTGCCTTCTGTAGTTTTTTTCTTTGTCTTTTATTCTTTTAATTGAACAATTATATGATTGCATTTTCTCTCCTGCCTCAGCATATCAGTTGTACTTTTAAAAATTTTTTAGTGGATAAACAGTTACAACTGATCCAAGTCCACTTCCAAGTAACACTATACTGTTTCACAGGCAGTGTGGCTACCTTATAATAACAAAATAATTCCAGTTTCTTCCTCTTTATTTATTTATTTTATTTGGGTGGGGGTGGGGTGGGAAGGGAGGGGAGCAGGCGGGCCACTTCTATTGGTCCTTCATTTGTCTATTTTCATCCATCTTTGTTCTTTGGCCCGTGTGGGCCTCCCATCGCGGTGGCCTCTGTTGTCGCAGAGCACTGGCTCTGGGCACATGCGCTCCAGAGCTCCGGCTCAGTAATTGGACACATAAGTCCAGCTGCTCCGTGGCATGTGGGATCTTCCCAGGTCAGGGATCGAACCGGCGCCCCTTGCACTGCAAGGCAGTGTCCTTACCCACTGGACCACCAGGGAAGCCCAAGTTTCTTCCTCTTGTCCTTTGTGTCATTGTGGATGTTCATTTAATTTATACGTCAATATACATAATATATACTTACACACTTATATATACATATGATATACACACATGTGGTAGGGAGATAGGTATACTTAATCAGATGCATTGTTGCTGTTATTATTTTGAACTATTTCTTTGCTTACCTTCACTTATTCCTTCTCCAATGTCCTTTCTTTATGTAGACTCAGGGTTTTGACCTATACAGCTTTTCTATTCTCTAAAAAACTTCTAACATTTCTTGTGAGGCAGGTCTCCAGGCAACATATTCCCTTGGTATTTGTTTGTCTTGGAAAGTCTTGATCTCCCTCTCACTATTAATGGGTTATTTTGAAGGGTATAGAGCCCTCAGTTATCATTGTGTCAAATGTTTCTCCTTTCTTCCTGCTTCTCCTTCCTGTATTCCCCTTATGTGTATATTGCACACCTTACAGTCATCCCACGGTTTCTGGACATTGTTTTTTGTTCTGGATTTTTGTTTACTTTTTTCAGTCTTTGTTCTCTTTGCTTTGCATTCTTGGAGGTTTCTACTGAGACATCCTTAAGCAAAAACTCTTTCCTCATCTGTGTTAAATCTGCTGATAAGCCTAGAAAGTCTTTATGTCTGTTGGAGTGTTTTTGATCTCCAGCATTTCTTTTGGGTTCTTTCTTGGACTTACCACCTGTCAGTTTGCGTTGGCTACCTGTTCTTGCATGTGACCTGCCTAATGATAATAAGATAATAAGAGCCCTTAGCATATTCCTCATAGTTGTTTTAAATTCCCCGATTGATAATTCCTGTCATGTCTGAGTCTGTTGTGATGCTTATTCTGTCTCTTTTTTGCCTTTCAGGACATCTAGTGATTTTTTTCCAATTGATATTCAGCCACGAGGTAAAAGGCACAGCTAAAAATAGGCTGTTAGTGACGTGGTGGTGATGTGTGGGGGCTCTGCTCTTAGAGTCGCATCTTCTAAGAAACTATTCCTCCAGGCTATGAGCTCTACCTGTGTATCTCCAACTTTCCTGTCCTCCTTAGGCAGGACCGGGTGGCTGCCTTGGGGTGCAGCTGGTTCTGTTGGTGAACATACTATAATTTATTGAACCAACCCTCTTTGTGCATTTGTCCTTGGTTTTTCTCTAGTTGAACAAACACTGTAATGAACATGCTCAAGCTGAATCTTTTTTAAAAAAATTTTTTGGCCTCTTTTATTGTTTTTTTATTTATTTATTTTTCATCCATCTTTTATTCTTTAGCTCGTGCGGGCCTCCCATTACATTGACCTCTCTCGTTGCAGAGCACCAGCTCTAGGCGCATGTGTTCCAGAGCGCTGGCTCATAATTGGACATACTGGTCCAGTTGTTCTGCGGCATGTTGGATCTTCGCGGGCCCGGGATGGAACCGGTGCCCCTTGCACTGCAAGGCACACTCTTTACCCACTGGACTACTAGGGAAGCCCTCAGAGCTGACTCTTAGTGCATGTCTTTCAGTTTCTTAAAAAAGTGGCTCTAGGAGTGTTCTGTCAGATGAGTGGGTGTGCAGGCTGTCATGTTTGGTGAGACTTGCGGAACTGCTGCTGTGAATGAATGTGTATCCTCGACAGCAGTGGCCAGGTGCCATAGCCTTCCCACTGACCACCTGAGTCGGCTTGTGTTCATCCCTGCAGATAGACGCCCGAAGAACAAAGAGGAGAGAAGGAGTTTCCCTGTCTGAAGCTGTACTTTTTGAAGATTAGGTGTCACATGTTAAAATGGATTTAACAGCAGTTTGCTTTTTTTTCCTTTCTGTAAGCTACGTGACTTTTGCCCTTGGCCTGTTTTCCTTTTCAGTTATTTATCTCTTTGTCCTGCTGTGTCCCTAAATCCTTATGTAGCAAGGGTATTCAGTCTTTGTTTCCAGTTTCCTGCAAGTATTTTGCTAGAGTATTTGCCTTTTTGTTTTGTTCTTGCTGGTTTTAACATAGAGAATTTCATTCTTCTGTAGCCAAATCATTGTTATTTTCTTCTTAAAACCATCCCATACCAAAAAAAAAAAAAAAAAAAATCCCAGCTGAAGATTAAACATCTCTTCATGTTTTCTTTTTGGAAAAGCAAGGTTTTTCTTTTCCTTTTCTTCTAACATTTAAATTGTATGGTCTTTTTTCCTATATTTATACTCTTGCAGAAGCTCTGGCTTGTAGGATACCTTTGATTGCCTTTTCCTTTGTGCTATTGGTGAGGTCTTGGATCCGCCCTCTGGTTGAACCTGAGTAGAATTCATTACGGGCATAGGCTCCTGATCATGAGCTTGATGTGGGATAAGCAAGCTGCCCTCTCTGTTCCTCCCTCCTAAAGCCAGCCGGCCACTTTGGCCCTCACGCATATCAGGAAAACCCACTGCCCCGATGGCCGAGAACTGTCTACAAGGAAACCTTAGTAGGTGTCCCCCTGTGCAGAGAACTAGCCACCCCCAAATGCGTGGAAGCCTGTGCATCCCTCAGTGTCTGCGGCCTTTCCTGGACTGTATCAGATGGGAAAAGAAATCCTTGGAAGTCACGCTGCACGGCCCCTCCACTCACAGGGAAGCAGCTTCTTCAGTGATGTCAGGAAGGCCCTCTGATTCCAAGAGGCTCCCACCCCATGTCACTGCTCCACGTGGAGGTGTCCAAGGGCCTTGGAAGGGCAGGTGGTGCTTTCAGACCCAGAAAAGCCCACCTAGTGCACTGCAGGCCCCGGCAGGCCTCTGGTGTCCACACAGATCCTGGGGAACAAATGCAGGCAGTTTTGCTGTCAGGGGCACTGGTGGTTGGGCAGACAGCCCGTCAATGGGTGCACTGTGCCCCAAGCAGCACGAGCCTGGCCCTCGATGCCCACTGCTGCCTGTCAGCCCTGCTCCTTGTCCACCCCCGTCCTTGCTGACCGGCACTGAAGCTCCAGGCACCTGTGGGGCACCGGGCAGGTCCTCCCTTTCTACATCCCTGTCTTGCTGCTTCACACCTCTCCTTCCTCCTGCCTCTGCCCGCCTTCTGCCTCTGTCCTTGGTACTGTTTTGTAAGGGATAGGGAAAGGGGCAGGGCACAATTTTTGAAAAGAATGACACACCCAGAGGCACCATGACAGTTCCCCTTCTTCCCTAAAAGCTGGAATAATCCTCCCACTCATTAGCATATAGAATTACCGAGTCTATAAAAGCTAAGAAGGCAGTGTTTTCAGGGCCACTGGATTCGCTTTACCATTGCCCACACTCCATCTGTGGAGTGTGCTTTCTCTGAATCTGAATAAATCTATTTCTTACCTATCACTTGGTCTCTTGCCGATTTCTTCTCTGCAAACAGACATGAAGAACCTGAGTCTCAGTTGGTCCAGATGTTGGGTGAGTGATTTTAATTACCAGGGTTTTGGCTGGGCTTGAGTCCTGGCCTTGTGGGTTCAAGTCCCAAACAGAGTTTTGACTGGTTTCGAGTTCTGGCTGTGTGGGTTCAAGTCCCAGGCAGGGTTTTGGCTGGGATCGAGTCCCGGCCAAGTGGGTTCAAGTCCCAAGCAGGGTTTGATTAGGTTTGGGCCCTGGGTTTAAGTCTCAAATCAAGGTCGAACACTTTCAGTCTGGCGTGACCAGAATTTAACAGGGTGATATAGACTTCCATGATTCTAAGTAAATGAGTTGTATTGGGTCATATTTTGTGCTTTGATGGATGCAGAAACACAGGAAGTTTTATAATTAGATGAACCTACATTTACTGAAAACAATTTTTATCTATAAGTAATTTTTAGGAACACAAATTTTAAAAAGTACTCAGTTCACTTCAGTCGCTCAGTCATATTCAACTCTTTGCAACCTCATGGACTACAAAACACTAGACTTCCCTGTCCTTCACCATCCCCTGGAGCTTGGTCAAACTCATGTCCATTGACTCAGTGATGCCATCCAACCATCTCATCCTCTGTTGTCCTCTTCTCCTTTGCCTTCACAGTTTCCCAACATCAGGCTCTTTTCCAATGGGTCATCTCTTTGCAGTATTGGAGCTTCGGCACTGAAGCTCCAGGCACCTGTGGGGCACCGGGCAGGTCCTCCCTTTCTACATCCCTGTCTTGCTGCTTCACACCTCTCCTTCCTCCTGCCTCTGCCCGCCTTCTGCCTCTGTCCTTGGTACTGTTTTGTAAGGGATAGGGAAAGGGGCAGGGCACAATTTTTGAAAAGAATGACACACCCAGAGGCACCATGACAGTTCCCCTTCTTCCCTAAAAGCTGGAATAATCCTCCCACTCATTAGCATATAGAATTACCGAGTCTATAAAAGCTAAGAAGGCAGTGTTTTCAGGGCCACTGGATTCGCTTTACCATTGCCCACACTCCATCTGTGGAGTGTGCTTTCTCTGAATCTGAATAAATCTATTTCTTACCTATCACTTGGTCTCTTGCCGATTTCTTCTCTGCAAACAGACATGAAGAACCTGAGTCTCAGTTGGTCCAGATGTTGGGTGAGTGATTTTAATTACCAGGGTTTTGGCTGGGCTTGAGTCCTGGCCTTGTGGGTTCAAGTCCCAAACAGAGTTTTGACTGGTTTCGAGTTCTGGCTGTGTGGGTTCAAGTCCCAGGCAGGGTTTTGGCTGGGATCGAGTCCCGGCCAAGTGGGTTCAAGTCCCAAGCAGGGTTTGATTAGGTTTGGGCCCTGGGTTTAAGTCTCAAATCAAGGTCGAACACTTTCAGTCTGGCGTGACCAGAATTTAACAGGGTGATATAGACTTCCATGATTCTAAGTAAATGAGTTGTATTGGGTCATATTTTGTGCTTTGATGGATGCAGAAACACAGGAAGTTTTATAATTAGATGAACCTACATTTACTGAAAACAATTTTTATCTATAAGTAATTTTTAGGAACACAAATTTTAAAAAGTACTCAGTTCACTTCAGTCGCTCAGTCATATTCAACTCTTTGCAACCTCATGGACTACAAAACACTAGACTTCCCTGTCCTTCACCATCCCCTGGAGCTTGGTCAAACTCATGTCCATTGACTCAGTGATGCCATCCAACCATCTCATCCTCTGTTGTCCTCTTCTCCTTTGCCTTCACAGTTTCCCAACATCAGGCTCTTTTCCAATGGGTCATCTCTTTGCCGAAGTATTGGAGCTTCATCTTCAGCATCAGTCCTTCCGATGAATATTTAGGGTTGATTTCGTTTAGAACTGACTAGTTTGATCTCCTTAAATTGCTCACTAGATTGTACATTGCCACACACTTCCGTTGAAGGGTCTTGGCCTCTAAAATCAATAGGAGGGAGGAAGAAAGACAGTGGGTGCAGAAGTGGGGATGGATGGTTTTCATGTCAGATCTCAGAATGAGTCATTGCTTAGAGTTTTTCCTTAGCCTCGATGACACTGATGGGTCTCTTGGTTCTGTTTCTGTTTTTGTGCATGTCCCTGGGTTGTCGCCGTGGGGCACTTGCAGGATGAGGTCCTGACCGTACTCAGAAGAGTGGACGACAACTGGGCAGAGGGAAAGCTGAGAGACAAGATTGGCATCTTTCCCTTGCTGTACGTGGAGGTGAGGCCCCGCCCCGCCCCCTGCTGTACAAGGGGTGAAGTCATGCCCCCTCACGTGGCAGGAGGCAGGACTCCCCTGTGGATGGTTCCTGCTTCTCTATTTACCCAGTTTCCTCTTCCTCGTGGGCCCGGCCGTTTCTCCAAGCCTGCCCAGGTTCAGCGAGGCTTGCCCGGGAGATCCCAGGGAAGAAGAGCTCCCTGCAGACATCTGCCCCACCCCGCCCATCACGAGCTTTGCCAGGACCTGAATGTAATGTTGAGGCTCCTGGACTCCAGGTTTGGGTCAGCGACCCCTCTCCTGTAGTGGAGCACTCTCTGGGCTGGTCTGAGGCCTGGGCTTCCTGCCTCTTCTCTGGGTCTTTTGCGCCCTGCGTTTCCCATGGCCAAGCAGGGAGTGTTCAGACCCTTTGACCCTTCGAGCCCTGGCTGCTGTGGGCTGTGTGTCAGTGTGTGCGTCCCTGCCTGACCCCCTGCTGCACCCCTGCACCCCTTGGAAATCATTTCAGCCAGTACTCATGGTGCATGTGCCCTGGACCCTTCCGAGGAGTCCTTGTTCCTCATCTGGCCTCTCACACCCCGGGCTTGAGCACAGCACTGCCCCCATGTGACTGACGCGCCCACAGAGGGCCAGGGCTGGACTGACCCCAGGTACACGGCTCTCCATGCAGCCCCATTCCCAGCCCCCAGCCCTGATCAGAGCCTGTGCTCCCCGGCTGAGGATGAGCTGCACCCAGGTGTTTGTGCAGAATGACAGGGCTCAGGACACAGTAGGAGGTAAATTGGGGACTTAACCCGCGGAGGGGCGGGGGTGTTGAGATCTGTGAGGGGTGGGGAACCAAGGCAGGATGTGGAGGCTGGGCAGGCTGCTGGTGAGCCGAGAAGGGTTAGCCATGACAGGGGACAGGTGCGCGGCTGCGCAGACATTGGTGAAGGCGGCTCTCGAGGAGGAGACAGCCCAAGGAGGGGCTGGGGTGAGGTTGTGGGGAGGGAGCCCAGGGAGGTGCGAGGGCAGGAGGGGCTGAAGGGTGGAGGTGGAGCTGTCCAGAGTGGTGCTGCAGGCGTCCTGTCTCCATCCTGCGACCCTCCAGTTTCACCAAAGCCCCCATGTCCATCTGTCCACGCAGCTGGATGGATGTTCCCAGAGCAGCATGTGTCGAGAGTCCGCATCCTAAACCTGGAGCTGCGTGCACACCTAGGGGCCTGTCTTCTGGCTCTACTCCTCCCTCTGACCCCCACACTGGGGTCAGGATCCTGTCCGACCTCCCATGGCCCTAGGGCACCTGCAGACACCTGTGTTCTGGATGTGGAGATGGGAGTAGGTGAGCCCCAGAAAATGAGGCAGCCCATCCCAGGGCAGGGGCGTCCAGAGAGCCTGTGCCTTGGGGGCCAGAGGCAGACCTTGGCTGCTGGTGGTATTGAGGCCTTGGCTGATCCTCTGGGGCTGTTGGGGTGCTCTTTACAGATCCAGGAGATGAAGGAGCCAAAAACGGAAGTTTTGATTTAGCGAAATAAATGGCATGCCCAAAATGGTATGGTTGCTAATGGCAACGGCTTCCCGTGAGAGAGGCCTCAACTCCAGCATGTGATTGCTGTGGGGGTCTTCCAAGCCTCTACTGATGGTGATGCTGGACTTGGCCCCTCTTGCTCCTGGAGCACCATCGCCGCCCCGTCACCTCCCTTTATGAAGAGAGCGTGCTATTCTGAGCTTTGGTCTCTAACGTGGTGTCAGAGCTGCCAGTGAGCCTGAACAACAGCCCTGAGCTCTCTGCTGTTTCAAAGGTTCAGGCTGCCCCTCATACATGGGGTTTGCCAACCCAGGAACTGCTGGCTATTTCTTCTGTCTCAGAGTCTCAGCTCAGGCCTCGGGGTAGGCAGAGCGCTTCCAGGGAGGAGTTTGGGGAAGGTCTGTGGTTCCTAGTAGGAGGTCCACACCAAGGCTCAGGGAAGAAGCAGACGCACGCAGGGGCCCGAACCCCCTCTCGGCCTCAGTGCCTCTACAGATCCTAGGTGTAGTTGGGATCCGGGGGACAGACCTGCTAGGGTGTCCTAGCTGGGGGCACAGCTCCTGGAAGAGAAACCCTGTGTGCCGGGGACTCATGGCACTGGGGCAGTGGGGTTCTGACTTCTTGCTCCCAATATGGGATGCAGGGGAGCAGGAAGGCTGCTCTCCTGGCCCAACTCTGGACCCACAGGCTACCCGGGCCTCATCCAGCTGTGCGATGTGTTTCTCCCTCTGCCGATGTGGACAGTGCCGTGTCCACAAGGGCACTGGGAGTGTCCGGGGAGGGACCAGACACAGCCCTGCACAACGACTTCTCGCCCGAGGAATATCGATGCTGTTGGTTTACAAGCTGCTGCCTCCTGGTACCTCTGATGGGATGCCAGGGTTGTGAGTTTGGCTCTGCATGTACAGGTGTTTTTGTTCCTACCAGGACTTACAGGCCCTGTTCTGGGGTGTACTGAGCTATGCAGAGGCGGGGTGATGGATCTGTGCTTCGCTCTTGGCTTGTTAGGCAGGACTAGGGCACCTCAGCTGATTGTATCCACTTCTGAGACTGTGTTCTCCACCCCACGTCTTGTGCTGAAGAGGATCTTCCCTTCTGAGCTGTCCGATATCCTGTGTCTGAAAGCCCTGTCTCATGAATCTGTGTTTATCCTTTCAGGTGAGAGGGTAAATATGGTCCCTGTTACTTCTCCTTGTTAACGTGTGATGGTTTAGAATTTTGAAGTAAGAGTGACACCATTATGTTTTACTCCTTAAACTAATCCATGTTATATGTCAATTATATCACAATAGAACAGGGGCTGGGGGACAAATAAGGATGATAAAATTAGGATCCAGAAGGTGTTTTCGGTAGAACAAGACATCTGTGGGCCGCCCATGGCTCTCCCGTGCTGAGGCCCCCAGCTCCAGGTCTGAGAGTCAACAGCTTCCCCTGGCGACATGAGGACTGAGTGGAAGCCTCTGGGCTCATCATTACATATGGAGACAGGTTACAACCACATCCGACCAGTGTCCTGGGCTCAGCGCTCCAGGTAGGCTGGGGTGGTGGCATAGGCCCGTGGCTCCTCCGTGGCTCCCGAGCAGGTGTGACCCTTGCTTCCTCACCCAGTCCCTAACTCTTTTTTTTTTTTTCTTATTTTTAAAATTTTATTTATTTATCTTTTTGGGGGGTGAGGTGGGGAGGGAGGGGGACGGGCAGGCCACTTCTATTGGTCTTTCATTTATCTGTTTTCATCCGTCTTTGTTCTTTGGCTCCTGTGGGCCTCCCATCGCAGTGGCCTCTGTTGTCTCAGAGTGCCGGCTCTGGGCACATGCGCTCCAGAGCTCCAGCTCGGTAATTGGACACATCAGTTCAGCTGCTCCACGGCATGTGGGATCTTCCCAGGCCAGGGATCGAACCGGCGCCCCTTGCACTGCAAGGCTGTGTCTTTACCCACTGGACCACCAGGGGAAGCCCAGTCCCTAACTCTTACGACACCCTGATTCTGCCACATCAGGGCTCACCTGACAAAGTCCCAGGGAGGAGATGGGAAGGGAGCCACACAGGGGTTCCTGCCGTAGAACCCTGGGGGAGACCTGACTCTGCTTGGAGCTCTGTTTCGTTTCTCCAATTGCCCGTCCCATTTCTCTGGAGCTTCTACGTCCATGGGCAGCTGGGGCAGGGACGCCCCTTCTGGGCCTGGACACGAGTCCTGCCTGCCTTTCTGTGTCCAGGTTTAGACTATCTTCATGAAGACATAATGTGCTTCCCTCACAAGCTACACCCAGACACCAAAGGGCAGGCTCGGCATAGGGATGTGGGGGAGGAGCCAGCGGGGTGCGACCAGAGGGAAGATGACTTCAGCATCCCTGGGTCAGCCCTGCAGGGATCTGAGTCTGCATCCCAGGGCTCGATCCAGGCACCAGATGTACCCCGGACTCCCCACAGATGCAGGTAGATGCGTGATTACCGGCTCTCCTGACCCCCTTTTACCTGTTTGTGAAGTCCTTCTTACAGTGCAGAGCATACGAGGTAGGCATGTTATGGTCTGAGAGTCAACAGCTTCCCCTGGCGACATGAGGACTGAGTGGAAGCCTCTGGGCTCATCATTACATATGGAGACAGGTTACAACCACATCCGACCAGTGTCCTGGGCTCAGCGCTCCAGGTAGGCTGGGGTGGTGGCATAGGCCCGTGGCTCCTCCGTGGCTCCCGAGCAGGTGTGACCCTTGCTTCCTCACCCAGTCCCTAACTCTTTTTTTTTTTTTCTTATTTTTAAAATTTTATTTATTTATCTTTTTGGGGGGTGAGGTGGGGAGGGAGGGGGACGGGCAGGCCACTTCTATTGGTCTTTCATTTATCTGTTTTCATCCGTCTTTGTTCTTTGGCTCCTGTGGGCCTCCCATCGCAGTGGCCTCTGTTGTCTCAGAGTGCCGGCTCTGGGCACATGCGCTCCAGAGCTCCAGCTCGGTAATTGGACACATCAGTTCAGCTGCTCCACGGCATGTGGGATCTTCCCAGGCCGGGGATCAAACCCGGGGCGCCTTGCACTGCAAGGCTGTGTCTTTACCCACTGGACCACCAGGGGAAGCCCAGTCCCTAACTCTTACGACACCCTGATTCTGCCACATCAGGGCTCACCTGACAAAGTCCCAGGGAGGAGATGGGAAGGGAGCCACACAGGGGTTCCTGCCGTAGAACCCTGGGGGAGACCTGACTCTGCTTGGAGCTCTGTTTCGTTTCTCCAATTGCCCGTCCCATTTCTCTGGAGCTTCTACGTCCATGGGCAGCTGGGGCAGGGACGCCCCTTCTGGGCCTGGACACGAGTCCTGCCTGCCTTTCTGTGTCCAGGTTTAGACTATCTTCATGAAGACATAATGTGCTTCCCTCACAAGCTACACCCAGACACCAAAGGGCAGGCTCGGCATAGGGATGTGGGGGAGGAGCCAGCGGGGTGCGACCAGAGGGAAGATGACTTCAGCATCCCTGGGTCAGCCCTGCAGGGATCTGAGTCTGCATCCCAGGGCTCGATCCAGGCACCAGATGTACCCCGGACTCCCCACAGAGGCAGGTAGATGCGTGATTACCGGCTCTCCCTGACTGCTCCCTCCCGTGGCATTTATGACCTGTTTGTGAAGTCCCTTCTTACAGTGCAGAGCATACGAGGTAGCATGTAAACACCTCGTGTCTCGGATGCCCCGTCACCCTGTCCGTCTCTGCAGCTGCAGAAGTAACCTCTGTGAGCCCAAACCAGTCACGCTTCCTTTCCCTTCTTGCCCTGGTGCAGCACTTGGCACACAGGGGGCAGTTCATGCGATTGTGTAGTGTTGTTGGGTGTGGGCCTGTGCTCCACAGATGTCTACGTGTTCTGTAAGGACTAGTCCCCTACCTGTTGCCGAGGTCTTGGCTGGGACCTTCCAGCATGCCTGCTTGTGAGTGCATGGGGACTTAGCAAGTCCTTCGAGACCAGCTCTTCTGGGCCTGCACCCCTCTCCACCTCCAGCCTCCCTGGAGCCTCTGTGCAGGGGCCTTGCTCACAACCTGCACGGTCCAGCTACATCTGGGTCCAGGAGAAAGCAGAGGCGCTGCTGTCTCCCGGAGACCAGCAGGATGGCAGTGTCAAGCTGGGACTGAAATGCAGGTAGGAGCTGGCCAACACCTCTCCTGGGGCGTGGCTGGCTGTGTTAACCCTTCCTGCTCAGGCGCCAGCTGCTTTCCTCCTGTCCCATCACGTGTTGCCTGCGTGAGCAGCACTGACCCTGCAAACCATGCACTTGAAAGATGGGATTCTTTTTCAGGCAATTGAGCTCCCTCCGCTGGATGTTGCTTGACTCAGAAACTTTGTATCCTCACCTGCCGTCCACTCCCCTGCACTCTGCTCAGGGACACAGGCTCCTCAGTGCTCCAGCAGACTGCCCTCCTTGTGGCATGCCTTCCACAGGTGACTTCACTGGCTTCCCTCCCCACCAGCTCGTCTGGTCTGGTCCCATCCCCAACTCAGAAACTTCAGTGAGCATCAGAGTTGTCAGGAAAGCCTGGGCTCAGCCCCAAGCCTGATGCAGTAGGTCTGGGTGGACCCTGTGTCTGAGAGAGAAGTGGGGAAAGAGGCTCTTTAAAGATTTCATGTGGTCCAAAGGGTGGCCTTGGCTGTGGATGTGGGGTCCACCTGCCCCTTGGGTGGGCCTCCCTGGTGAGGGTGAAAGCAGACATAGCTGCAGAGGATTGGGCGCTGGGAGTGTATCAGGTGGCAGCAGAGCAGGGCTCAGCTGAGGTTCAGGCTGTGTTCGGTGAGGAAGGAATGGCATGTCTGTGCAGCCAAAAAGGGTCACAGGCATCCGGGCGTTTTCCCTCCAGAGCAGAGAGTGTTCGTGGGGAAATGGTCCAGCAGCTTCTGCTGCCGCCTCTGGATTCTTCTAAGATGAGACCAGGAATTACTTCCGAGGTCTGCCCTCTGGCCACGTGGCCTTGGCCTCCCTCTCGTCCTCATGTTCCTCCCGCTCCCTTCCGCCAGCGAGTCTGTGTAGAAGAGAGTGTGTGAGTCCCTGGTGACTTGGGCCCTTCTGACCTGACCCACGCGTGTGCTCGGAGGCACTTTCTGTAGCCGTCGCGACTCCCCCGGTTATCGTAGTGAAGAAACATAGCTAATCCTGGCCTGGAAGCTCAGGGCTCTCCTCTGTGGCTTTTCTTTCTTCCCAACCCTCAAAGTGAGAGCAGTGAGGAGCTATGCGTGAAGCTGTGGAAGATGCCGTGCCTCTGGGTTGGCTGGCGTGTCTGGGCCCTGGACAGAGAGCAGGTTCCAGCGCGTGGCCGTCCCAGCTGCCACTTGTTTATTGAGCGCCTGCCATGTGCCTGGCTAGCAATGACCACCTGCACTTGAAAGATGGGATTCTTTTCAGCAATTTTGTTTACTCAGAAACTTTGTATCCTCACCTGCCGTCCACTCCCCTGCACTCTGCTCAGGGACACAGGCTCCTCAGTGCTCCAGCAGACTGCCCTCCTTGTGGCATGCCTTCCACAGGTGACTTCACTGGCTTCCCTCCCCACCAGCTCGTCTGGTCTGGTCCCATCCCCAACTCAGAAACTTCAGTGAGCATCAGAGTTGTCAGGAAAGCCTGGGCTCAGCCCCAAGCCTGATGCAGTAGGTCTGGGTGGACCCTGTGTCTGAGAGAGAAGTGGGGAAAGAGGCTCTTTAAAGATTTCATGTGGTCCAAAGGGTGGCCTTGGCTGTGGATGTGGGGTCCACCTGCCCCTTGGGTGGGCCTCCCTGGTGAGGGTGAAAGCAGACATAGCTGCAGAGGGATTGGGCTCTGGGAGTGTATCAGGTGGCAGCAGAGCAGGGCTCAGCTGAGGTTCAGGCTGTGTTCGGTGAGGAAGGAATGGCATGTCTGTGCAGCCAAAAAGGGTCACAGGCATCCGGGCGTTTTCCCTCCAGAGCAGAGAGTGTTCGTGGGGAAATGGTCCAGCAGCTTCTGCTGCCGCCTCTGGATTCTTCTAAGATGAGACCAGGAATTACTTCCGAGGTCTGCCCTCTGGCCACGTGGCCTTGGCCTCCCTCTCGTCCTCATGTTCCTCCCGCTCCCTTCCGCCAGCGAGTCTGTGTAGAAGAGAGTGTGTGAGTCCCTGGTGACTTGGGCCCTTCTGACCTGACCCACGCGTGTGCTCGGAGGCACTTTCTGTAGCCGTCGCGACTCCCCCGGTTATCGTAGTGAAGAAACATAGCTAATCCTGGCCTGGAAGCTCAGGGCTCTCCTCTGTGGCTTTTCTTTCTTCCCAACCCTCAAAGTGAGAGCAGTGAGGAGCTATGCGTGAAGCTGTGGAAGATGCCGTGCCTCTGGGTTGGCTGGCGTGTCTGGGCCCTGGACAGAGAGCAGGTTCCAGCGCGTGGCCGTCCCAGCTGCCACTTGTTTATTGAGCGCCTGCCATGTGCCTGGCTCTGGGGAGAGGCATCTTGAGACCCAGACACGCATGGGCAGAAGGTGCAGCTAGAGGCCATTTGTCCTCTGTGGAGAAAACAGAGCTGAAAAGGGGAGGGAGGCAGTGGGAGCGGGGCATAGCTCTCTTGCTCAGAGGTCTGGCAGAGAAGCCACTTGAGGGCAGGAGGGAGGGAAAGGAGCTAGTTGGGCAGGGCCCAGGGCCGCCCCGAGCTGCCTGTGGCTGAGGGCCAGCAGAGCCAGGGTGACCCAGTAGGCCCAGAGGGGAGGGATCTGGGAGGGCCAGGGCTGTAGGAGGCCAGCCCGTTCACTCCCGGGGCTCCTGAGTTTGCTCCACACACCACGGGTGCATGATTCCAGACCCCTCCCTTCTCCAGGTACAGCCCTTTCCCTGTCTGCTGACTTCCCTGCCCCGACCATGTCTTTCTTGTCTAACCCTGCCTTTACCTGGGACTGATAGAGTAAAGCGGATGTAGAGAGAAACTTTAGAGGAGAAGTGTTCATCTGTGCTGGGTCTTGGGGCCCTCAGAGCAGCCCTGTTGTCTGTCACAGTCTCTGAGGCAGCTCCTCACCTGGTCTCACCTCCCTGTGGTCCACTGTCACACACAGAGCAGACTGTCTCTACTGGGGTGACTCCGGCCTCACTCCTGCTGTGACCCTGGGGGCTGTTGCTTTCAGAGTAAATCCAGGCTCCTCTCTGTTTGGGCCCAAGGGATCTGCGGGCTCGCCCCCTCCTCGCTGCGTCCCTGTCCCCACCACATGGCCTTCCCCCGTCTCCTGGATGGGATGGGTCCCTCCACCACTTGTCACAGAACAGAGAAAGGCTTGGTGAACAGGGTGAAGCTGAATTGGTTTTCTGTCTCCGGAGGGTGCTCCTTGGGGTCCCCTCGCCCGTGGCAGGGGTAGGAGGAGCCCAGAGCCTCTCCCCTGGGGAAGCAGCACTTGTCACTCTCCCTGCAGGCGGTGGAGGCCGCCTTCTCCAGGGGACATCAGCACCTGCAAAGTGACTCAGGCCGCCCTGCAGCCCAGCTCTCCTTGGAGGTGGCGTGGTGAACGTGTCAGCCCTGGGCAGGCGGTGGTGGGGTGCTGAGCATGCGGCTGAGGGTCCCATGTGGCGGTTTCTGACACGGACTGTGCAGGCTCCCCAGGACTGATGAGGGGCTCCAGGGATGCTCCTCTAGGGCCGAGGGGGATTGTTGGAGCCCAGCAGCATCATCGGTGCTGTTATTTCTGTACAAAAACCTGGAAGCACAGGGCGGGTAGTTACACTGGTGCCTGGAGCTACCTGCTTCGGCTCTTCAGTTGGCCCTGCAGTTAAGTTGCAGAACAGGGGCTGCAGGAGGCCGGCTCCAGGGTCAGAGGTCCCCTGAAAGTGGTGGGGGGAGGGACCTCAGCACCGGTTTGCTCTCTGAGCAGCACTGTTGAGGGAGCAAATAGTAAACCCTTAAAATAGAGCGAAAAAGGTGAGCCTCAGTGGAGGCAGCATTTCAAAGGAAATGATCCTGGATGTAGATCACACATTTGGGGGCCTGGAGTGAATTGTACACCCCTCCCCTTTGCTGTGAAGGATGGGTGTCTGTAGTGAGATGCGGACAGCCCTGTGCCCGAGCCCTCGGGAGCAGCTGGACTCCAGCACCCAAGGTCGGCCGGCTTGGAGGCGTGGACAGGCCACGCCTCCCTCTAGCTGCACAGATCTACAGCAAAGGTTGCCAGCCCTTCCTCACGCTGGCTCTCAGGCTGTTGGCCCCCCACAGTTTTGAGCTCACAGCCTGGGCTTGGCTTGTGCTCCCTGTGGGCCCCCACTTCTGGTCTTCAGGGGTGTCCTGTTCTAGGGGGCCCTTGTTCTGACCCGTCCCTGGACCGCAAAGTCAGGGCCAGGGGTGGGAGGCTGCGTCCTGCTGCTGCGCGAGCTGGGGATGATGTGGGGCCTCCCCTCCCCTGGAACGTTTCACAGGCAGCACAGCTCAGCCAAAGCAAGGAGAAGGGAGCAGCCCCTGGAAAACAGTGTCTCAGTAGAGAGCCCAGGTGCCACTGCAGCCTTTCCTGGGTTTTCTCAACACTGTGTGTGTGGGACGTGCTGTTGGAAGGTTCCAGCAGCTCAAACACGCTGGTGGCTTTGAGGCACAACCAGAAGGCTGGACGTGGGGTACAGCTGCTCTTCACTGACGCCCCCCCTCTCTTCTCAGCTCAACGAGGCTGCCAAGCAGCTGATGGAGATGGACAAGCTGAGCCTGGCCTCGGCATCCAGCTGCCTCGCCGCCTTGCCCTCCGACCCCAGTGCCATAGCCAGTGTGGCCCCTGGCCTCCTGTCTGGCAGCACAGGGGCGGTCAGCGCCTTCCAGCGGCGTGTGGACAGCAAGAAGAACACCAAGAAGCGGCACTCCTTCACGGCGCTCAGTGTGACACACAAGTCCACCCAGGCCACTGGCCACAGGCGTTCCATGGAGATCAGCGCCCCTGTGCTGATCAGCTCCAGTGACCCCCGGGCTGCGGCCAGGATCGGGGAACTGGCGCACCTGTCCCGCAGTGCTCCTGCCCAGGTAACACCACTGGCCTGCCTCCTGTGGGCCCTCCTCGGCTCCGTTCGCTCCCCTCCCCAGGTTCCTCAGCAGGCATGAGGCCAGGCTGTTGCACCTTTTGGCGTCCCAGCTCGGGTTTCCCAAGCCCCAGTGAGAGGTGTATCCCTGTCTTAACTAGCACTCACACAGCCTGGTGGACGTGAGGTGCTTCTCAGGGGCCCCAGACTCACTCTCTGAAGGTTTCAGCCTGGCTCCTGAGCTTTCTGATGCCAGAGAAAGCCTGGCCCAGTGCTCCTATGTCTTCAGCATTTCGTGAGCCTGGCCGATGTGCTCCCTGTGACCACGTGTCTGCAGAGCCTGTCTGAGCGGGACGAGACCCCAGCTCCGCCCATGGGGAAAGCTGGAGCGCTTGCTTTGCTCTCAGCCAACCAGACCAGGCAGCCCTGGAGCCAGGCTGGTTCTGCTCACGACTTGACAGGCCAGGCAATGAGGTGTGGGGCCAGGAGCTGAGATGTTGGGGCCCTGGGACCCGTGTTCCCCCATTACACTGGAAGCACACTCTGTAACCAGGCTCAGGACCTCAGTGAAGGTGTCAGGAGAGGAGAGAGGTCAGGGGAGGCAGCTGTGCCCATCTCTGGACCTGTCTCTGGACCTGTTGAGAGGAGGGCAGTGGAAATGCCTGTGAGTTTGGGGTGGGCCGGGCCTTCCCTGGGGCTCAGACAGTAAAGAATATGCCTGCACTGTGGGAAACCTGGATTCCACCTCTGGGCTGGGAAGATCCCCTGGAGAAGGGAGGAGCTACCCACTCCAGTATTCTTGCCTGGAGAATTCCATGGCTTGTTCATGGGGTCACAAACAGTTGGACACGACTGAGCAACTTTCACTAGCAGGGCTGTGGGGTTCCCCAAGTGGAACCCACCTGCTATGCAGGACACACAGGAGGCTGGGTTCCATCCCAGGGTCAGGAAGACCTCCTTGAGGAGGAAATGGCAAGCCACTCCAGTATTCTTGCCTGGGAAATCCCATGAACAGAGGAGCCTGGCGGCTACAGCCCGTGGGGTCACACAGAGTCCGACACGACTGAGCACTCCCTCGCCAGGGCTGCGAACGGCAGGTCTGGTGTTGAGTGTGGTTGTGGGCAGGACCCTAGTGCCACCTTTGGGTCTGAATCCTCAGACACTCCCAGCTCCTGCCTCTGACCCCCTAGGCCCTGGCATCAACCTTCACCTGGCTGCTCCTGGAGACCCCCGGGGCCTCAGATGAGCTCCAAGCACCTTAGTGTGGCCCAAGACGCCCTCGAGACTCAGGTCCCCCCTGCTGCTGTCTTCCTAGCATCTCACTGGTCACTCACGCATGTCCACCTGCACTCCTGCTCCCACCTGGCTCCCTGCCACCCAGGACTTCTCACGGACTCCTCTGCGGCTGGCCCCCTCCTCCTTCCCTCGTCCCTCCTCCCACCTAAAGGCCTCCTACATATGTGAAAGGCCCGCACCCCACTCTCACCTGCCCCTAACCTTACCTCACTGGCCAGGGCTGCAGGGCTGTCCCTCGCCTCTGTCGTGGACTGTGTTGCCTTTGACACTTGTGGGTGTGGCCATCTCCTCCATCCCAGGACTCAGGGTCCTTGGCAGGGATGAGGTGCCATTTACTCCAGTTTCTGGGCTCCTGATCCCTACCCGCTGTCTCCCCTGCATGGCTAGGGACCCGAGTTGACTGTGCTGCATTCTCTAGGGTGTGTACATGGTGCAAGTGCTCAGGAGATGCTGCAGGACCTCCACGGGTCCAGGGAACTCACCGCTGGCTGCTGAGAGGGGCTGGCTGTGAGGTGACCAACTGAGATCTCAGATGCCAGCCCTGCTCACACTCGACCCTTATGAGTTATTCCTCCCTGCCGTTCAGGGAGGTCAGAAGTTAGCCTAGGTCCTCATGAACGACGGGGCATCACTGGTCACGATACTGCTGGGGAGAGGGGTTATCAGGAGGGCAGAGGGAGAGAGGCCGTCCAGGTTGACGCTGCTGCTCAGAGTCAAGGACCTGGCTTGCTGAGGTTGGGGTTCAGGGCAGGAGATGCCTGCCCACCCAATGGAGCAGCCTGTCCTAACCCCAGTCCAGCAAATGACCCAGATTCACTCCCCTGCTGCCTGGGAATCACCACTGGAGTGTGGAGCTACCGAGCCAGACAGCCTGGGCCAGTTATACCGTGGAATGGGCAGCCCCAGCCCTCCAGGCCTGCCTGTTGCCGCACCTATCAACCTTCACCTGGCTGCTCCTGGAGACCCCCGGGGCCTCAGATGAGCTCCAAGCACCTTAGTGTGGCCCAAGACGCCCTCGAGACTCAGGTCCCCCCTGCTGCTGTCTTCCTAGCATCTCACTGGTCACTCACGCATGTCCACCTGCACTCCTGCTCCCACCTGGCTCCCTGCCACCCAGGACTTCTCACGGACTCCTCTGCGGCTGGCCCCCTCCTCCTTCCCTCGTCCCTCCTCCCACCTAAAGGCCTCCTACATATGTGAAAGGCCCGCACCCCACTCTCACCTGCCCCTAACCTTACCTCACTGGCCAGGGCTGCAGGGCTGTCCCTCGCCTCTGTCGTGGACTGTGTTGCCTTTGACACTTGTGGGTGTGGCCATCTCCTCCATCCCAGGACTCAGGGTCCTTGGCAGGGATGAGGTGCCATTTACTCCAGTTTCTGGGCTCCTGATCCCTACCCGCTGTCTCCCCTGCATGGCTAGGGACCCGAGTTGACTGTGCTGCATTCTCTAGGGTGTGTACATGGTGCAAGTGCTCAGGAGATGCTGCAGGACCTCCACGGGTCCAGGGAACTCACCGCTGGCTGCTGAGAGGGGCTGGCTGTGAGGTGACCAACTGAGATCTCAGATGCCAGCCCTGCTCACACTCGACCCTTATGAGTTATTCCTCCCTGCCGTTCAGGGAGGTCAGAAGTTAGCCTAGGTCCTCATGAACGACGGGGCATCACTGGTCACGATACTGCTGGGGAGAGGGGTTATCAGGAGGGCAGAGGGAGAGAGGCCGTCCAGGTTGACGCTGCTGCTCAGAGTCAAGGACCTGGCTTGCTGAGGTTGGGGTTCAGGGCAGGAGATGCCTGCCCACCCAATGGAGCAGCCTGTCCTAACCCCAGTCCAGCAAATGACCCAGATTCACTCCCCTGCTGCCTGGGAATCACCACTGGAGTGTGGAGCTACCGAGCCAGACAGCCTGGGCCAGTTATACCGTGGAATGGGCAGCCCCAGCCCTCCAGGCCTGCCTGTTGCCCGCACCTATCTGCCTCTGTCAGCAGGGCCGCTGGGGCCTCGCCCTGGACACTGGGAGAGTCATGGGCCAAGCCTGCTTGCCCGCTGTGTGGTAGATGGAAGGCCACATGTGCTGACCTGCCATTGTCCAATGTTAGAGCAGAGCTGCTGGTTGTGCAGGGACCATGTGGCTCACAGAGGCTCAAGTTCGTATTGCATGGCCTTGTGCAGGGACACTGGCCCAGCCCTGGTTGGCAATGTTCCTGCCGCTGTGACAGTGTGGGCTGTGGCAGCCACCATGTCGGGGAGATGCATGCATGGAGGGGAGCCCAGCTCTGCTCATGGGGGTGGAGGTGGAGCCCAGGGCTCCAGGAAGAGCCGAGTTCTGCAAACAGAGCTCGGTGCCATTTTCCTGGAGGTTCTGTACCGCCTGTGGGCTATAAATGCTCAACGCCGAGGCCGGCAACCTCAGACAGCAAAAGGAACCCCCAAAACCAACACGGGTGTGTCCATGCCTGCTGTGGGTGGACGGTGTGGTGGTGCCCCCGCCCAGCAGGCTCTGGCCTCATCCAGCCAATGGTGAGCTCTCACCCGACACTGTGCCTCTCAGCGCCAGGGAGACTGGCTCACAGACAAGCTTCAGATAAGCCAATGAGCCCTTGCTATGAGGAAGATCTGCTTTACCCAGGTGGCACTAGTGGTAAAGAACCCACCTATCAATGCAGATTAGACTTAAGAGACATGAGTTCAATCCCTGGGTCGGGAAGATCCCCTGGAGAAGAAAGTGGCAACCCACTCCAGTATTCTTGCCTGGAGAATCCCATGGACACAGGAGCTTGGCGGACTACAGTCCTTAGGCTCACACAAAGTCAGACTGAAATAACTTAGCACAAAATCAGCAGAAGAGGGAGTTTTTGAGTTCAGCGGTGAGAACACCCCAAAAGACCATTTCTCTAGTGTCTACAGAGTGAACCGGGAGAGTCCTCTCCGGGGGCTTTCAGGCACCCAGCTGCAGGGGGGATGGGGTGGGGCTGCGCCGCCTCCAGCTGCCTCCTGTCTCTCAGCCCCAGACAGGCTCTATGGGCAGGGACCCACTGTAGCCCGTTTCTGGCCTCTGTAGTCACAGCCTGCAGAGAACCTTGTGTTCAGCATTTTCGGAAACTTACAACTTTAATTCTTTGCTTCATAAAGAGCAAAAAAAAAAAAAAGAGGAAAAAAGTACCAAAAAGTGAGCACGAGATGAATAAAGTGTCTCATCCCTGAGAACCTTGAACATGTAGAGCTTTCTCTACAGACCTGGAAATTACCTCCCAGGACTCACCGGCCTTGTCCCGGGGCCAGCAGTGTGGGTGGGGGCTTCACACCCATGCCTTGCAGCTACGGCCGCTACCACAGCCCTACCACCGACCAGCAGCCCAGGGGCCTGACTGAGACGGTGCCCACAGTTGCCATCCCCACGGGGGCTGCCAGACACACAGACGGATGGACAGACACCCTGCACAGAACTGTGAGCAGGGTACTCGAGCCCCATCCTGGCTGGGGCGTCTCACTCCGTAGGGGGCACCCTCTTTCTGAAGGCAGGTGACAGGTCCTGGGAACACGAATCCTGTGCATTTTGTACAAAGACTTCGTCTGTTTGCCCACGGGGATGGCGGTGCATGGCAGCTACAGGTGGCTTCTTGGCCGGAGACGGCCCAGCCAGCAGGCTCCCGTGCAGCGCAGCGCATGGAGATGCCTGGACGCTTCTTGGTGGGAAGAGGCTCCTCCTGTTGACTCAGAGTCAAACCTTGGACGCCCAACAGGTCAGAAATCATTGTGTGACTGCCTTGCTCACTGCTGTTCAGTTAGCACTTGGTGGGTTTCAGCCTCGGCTTGAGCGGCTCCCTGCAGCTCCCGCCTTTGGGTGCCGATCCCTCTTGGGGGACCCCGGAGGCTTGTCCGGCTGTTAGCACCACTTTGGCTCAGCGGGATGAGAACAAGGCTGGGGGTGCGTGCCCTCACTGCAGACACACGCAGGGGGTGGTCAGTGTTTCAGCCTTTGCACCCTGCGGCCACGTGGTCTCTGCTGCCGCTGGCCACCCACCTGGGGCAGGAGAGCCTTGCTGACTGAGGCCGGGGTTGTACAGCCAGGTGTGACCACAGGTGGGTCTGGGGACCCGAGCAGCCCTGGAGCCAGCTCAGGGCCTGGTGGGGCCTTTGGGGGGAGTGTGAGTGGGGCCACTTGAGGTGAACTTGGCCACCTGGCGGCCTGTGTCTTGGCTGGCCTGCCAGCTTTCCTGGGGCCGATGGAGAGCACCATGGATGTCCCGTCAGCACAGACTGATGGCTCCCTCTCCCAGGACAGACCGGGTCCTTCAGATTCCTTGGCATCTGACCTCGAGCTGCCAGCCCAAGCTCTGCCAGCCTAGGCCCTACGCCTGGTCACCCAGGCCCTGCAGGCTGTTGACTGTTCTTATTGGAACCAAGCAAAGCATTGGGCTGTAATCGGTTTATGCTGAAGTTTTCTCTAGGAAACACATTCTTGAGAATCTGACTTAAATCCTGTGTCCTGGCGTGATTGCGGGCAATGAGTAAAATGTGCCCATTTCACAGCTCCTTGGTGGGGTGGAGGAGATGCATATTAAGAATGAAGGTGAGGTGTTTCTTCTCAGGGCCTTGACTGTGCCAAGGAAAGCAACGTGGAGCCCCCTTTTAGCTGAAGCGCAGCTACCAACCCATAGACCCTTCTCCCGTTTATTTTAACCCCGGGGAAGATTGAAGGCCTGGCTCCCCACTACTGCCCAGGGGCCCCAGCGAAGGCCACAGTGGGGCCTCTGGTGTCCGGTTACTGACGTGAGGGTTTAGAGTCACGTCTGGGGCTGCTTGTCTTAGACACCTGTCAAGTGCTCGTGGGCCGTTGCTGAATGGTGCCTGTGGAGTCCCTGGAGTCACCGCTCTGTGGGTCAGTGGCCCCTGAGGACTGAGTCTCTTGCATCCTCACCCTGTTGGCGGCTCCTCGGGACGGACCATGCTTGGCTCCTGGGGTGAGTCCCAGAGCATGGCCATTATGTCGCCTGGAAAGATTCTGCCTCATCTCAGGAGGCACCTTCCTGCGATGGGCTGATCAGGCACAGGGCCGGGCCGGGCAGGAGGGGCTGGGAAGGTGGGGCGAGCCATCACCAGGAGGTAGGAAGAGCCTGTCCCAGGGTCACCTTCCCAATTATTTTTATATAAAAGCAATTGGAGCCCTCTCTTTCCTTCTTCCCTGCGCAGTTCCCTCACTCCTGCCATGCCCTCACTCATCCCTTTGGGCCCGAATCATTTAAAAGTAAATCATTAAAAAATCAAACTGGAATCAGCCTCCGGCCCGCAGCTACAATGAGACCAGCCCTGATCCCGGCAGGAAGCCTGTTCCATGTGGTCACAGGGGAGGGCAAGGGACTGCACTGAATGACCTCAGACCAGACACTTTCCCGTCCCTCAGGCAGGTTCTTGAGTGATGTGTTAGGCTGTGGCTGTGCGTCTGGTCAGCGCCAACTGCCCTCACTGGGAGCCCTGGGTGATGCCTGGTGCTCATGAGCCCTTAGTCCCGATGTTGTTCTGACGCCAGGGTTAGCCCAGGGCTGCCTCCGTGGCTCCTGGCAGGACCGCCTTGTCTGCGGCTGCGTCTGGTCTGCTGGGCCTGTGTCCTCGGCCAGCCACAGCTCACCTGCACCCTCGGTCAGCGGGAACAGATGTGAACTCGGAGGGGCGGGGGGCCCGCCCCAGCACGACGCGGCCCCATGAGAGCCACAGGGGAGCCTCATGGCCCCGGTGCGAGGTGAGCGCTCTCTGCTCCCATCCAGCACCTGTCGTCTGGAGTGACGGTGGGGTCTGCAGGGCCCACTGTGACTCCCATGCCACAGTGGCTCAGCCCACAGCCACAGCAACCTCCCTCCCTGCCCCCTGCTGGGAGGCGGGGGCAGACTCGCCTAGCTCCTTTCCTCCCGGTGCATGGCGGCTGGGGTGGCTGGAGGGAGACCCGGAGCAGGCCGTCTCCAGGCACAGTGGGACTTAGCAGGCCACGGAGGCTTCACACATGGTGCCTGACGGCTGGTGGCTATTTCAGGAGGGAGCCCCTTTGACGAGAGCAGGGTCACGGGTCCGGCTCCAAACCAGTCACCTTGTGGGTCCTGCCACCCGGCTGAGGCCCTCCAGCCACACCATGGCCACAATGCTCAGGCCTGGTCAGCTGAGTGGCCATCCCACAGGGTCACCCCATAGTCCTCTCCTGGCCCCTCCTGGCCCCCCGGCAAAGGTGGCATGGATGGGATCCAGGACACATGAGGTCACCTCAGCCAGAGTATGAATCTTGAACAGACCCCAGATAATTGAAATCTGTCATTCTGTGTCTGTCACTTTGAAAATGTATTGGAAAACCACTCTTGATAGCAAAATGATGGGAAGTTTCAACAATTAAAAAAAATTATATGTCAACTCCCCAAGTACCCGCTTTGCCATGTATGGATATCTCCCCTGGGAAACACACCAGTCTTTTATGGAAACAAGCTAAACATGGTGCCTAGCCCCCTCACCCTCTCCCGCTCGAGCCTCTCCACCCACCCTCCCACACCCACCCATGCTGATGTGTCTCCCATCGCCTGGGCCATGCTGATCGGCTGAGTCTCAGCTCAGCTTCTCTGCTTCCTCTACTCTTCCTTGAGGCTGAACCTTCACCTCCGACCTCCAGTGACTGCCCAAAGAACCATGCCAGAGTCTCCTGAGGGCTTGCTCAGAGGTGTGAACATGTTTCCACTCACCAGGAAGGTGGGATCACAGTGGTCACTTCATCGTCCCTCATTCCTGTCTTCCCTGCTGGAGGCCCAGAGTCTTGGGGACCAGGCTTCACCGTCTTGTCTGGTGCCCAGCTATTCCAAGTGGGGGGTGCACCCCAGCCCTGTTGCTGCACTGTGGTCAGGCAGAAGTTGGGGCCCGAGATGCAACCTGCCTGGGTCACAGGCTGAGAGCTGAGGGCTCAGCGACTGCCCCAGGGTTCTCAAGTGACATGTTAGGGTGTGGCCGGGCTGATCCTGAATGGTATGATATGTTAGGGAGTGGCCATGCTGTACGCCCACTCCCCAGCCCCTGGCCCCTCCCACTGCCTCATCCTCAGGGTCCAAGTGAATCAGACTCACCATGTCCAGTGCCCGGCTCGTGACCTCCTCTGGGTCATGGGTCTTTCCCCTTCCCTTCACACAGCATCTCTGTCTGGCCCATCGCTAAGACCAGAAACTTGCTGGTCCTCCTGGACTCCCTTCCTTTCCTGAATCCACTTGTCCTGTTGGTACGGGGGGAATGACAGCCCCAAACACGTTCATGTCCTGATCCCCAGAACCTGTGAGCGTGTGGCTTTCCTTGGCAGGAAACCATAGACAGGAGCCAGGAGACAGTCCTGCACCCTCTCAGCCAGTGCGACCACAGGTCCTTCTGGGTGCAGGCCGGAGGGTCAGAGGGGCAAGAGGACCGATCCCCTGGTTTATTGTCTGAGTCAGATAGAAGCTGGAGGACTGACCTCCGGGGTTCTCAGCTACATTAGTTTCCTGGAGCTGCTGCAGCAGGAGGGTGCACTGGCTCCTTTGGGGCTGGCAGAAACCCTGTCCTGCCCCTTCCAGCCCCTACTGGATGCCTCCTTGCATGCAGACACGTCGTCCCAGTGTCCTCTCACTGCCTCCCCCTCCATGGTGTGTCTGTTCTTTCTGTCTCATGGATTCATCTCATCTCATGATCCTTGTGTTATATTACTGCTGCAAAGACCCCAGTTCCACGCCCGGTCCCATTCACAAGCACCGGGGCTAGGACTTATACACATTTTTCGGGGTCAGAATTCAGCTTACTGTGCCTCTCAGTACTCTGAACAGAAGACAGGGTGCCTGCCACCAGGGATGGCTGGGGCAGTGTGAGCCCGTGTGTGATGAGGGGCCCGGGAGGATGCCCTTGCTGGCTGGCTTTATGGCATTCTATAAGGTGGCCTTGGGGTCACCTTGCAGCCCAGACCCTCTGCATGGCCCTTAACCAGCGCCTCAGCTGCTCACCGTGCGCCTGACACTTGGCAGGAGGGCTCAGCGACTGCCCCAGGGTTCTCAAGTGACATGTTAGGGTGTGGCCGGGCTGATCCTGAATGGTATGATATGTTAGGGAGTGGCCATGCTGTACGCCCACTCCCCAGCCCCTGGCCCCTCCCACTGCCTCATCCTCAGGGTCCAAGTGAATCAGACTCACCATGTCCAGTGCCCGGCTCGTGACCTCCTCTGGGTCATGGGTCTTTCCCCTTCCCTTCACACAGCATCTCTGTCTGGCCCATCGCTAAGACCAGAAACTTGCTGGTCCTCCTGGACTCCCTTCCTTTCCTGAATCCACTTGTCCTGTTGGTACGGGGGGAATGACAGCCCCAAACACGTTCATGTCCTGATCCCCAGAACCTGTGAGCGTGTGGCTTTCCTTGGCAGGAAACCATAGACAGGAGCCAGGAGACAGTCCTGCACCCTCTCAGCCAGTGCGACCACAGGTCCTTCTGGGTGCAGGCCGGAGGGTCAGAGGGGCAAGAGGACCGATCCCCTGGTTTATTGTCTGAGTCAGATAGAAGCTGGAGGACTGACCTCCGGGGTTCTCAGCTACATTAGTTTCCTGGAGCTGCTGCAGCAGGAGGGTGCACTGGCTCCTTTGGGGCTGGCAGAAACCCTGTCCTGCCCCTTCCAGCCCCTACTGGATGCCTCCTTGCATGCAGACACGTCGTCCCAGTGTCCTCTCACTGCCTCCCCCTCCATGGTGTGTCTGTTCTTTCTGTCTCATGGATTCATCTCATCTCATGATCCTTGTGTTATATTACTGCTGCAAAGACCCCAGTTCCACGCCCGGTCCCATTCACAAGCACCGGGGCTAGGACTTATACACATTTTTCGGGGTCAGAATTCAGCTTACTGTGCCTCTCAGTACTCTGAACAGAAGACAGGGTGCCTGCCACCAGGGATGGCTGGGGCAGTGTGAGCCCGTGTGTGATGAGGGGGCCCCGGGGAGGATGCCCCTTGCTGGCTGGCTTTATGGCATTCTATAAGGTGGCCTTGGGGTCACCTTGCAGCCCAGACCCCTCTGCATGGCCCTTAACCAGCGCCTCAGCTGCTCACCGTGCGCCTGACACTTGGCAGGAGGCACTGCGAGGGGTCGTCCTCCTGTCATCTCACAGAATGGATCCTGGGGTCTTTGAGCGCCTGGGTCAGGAGCGACGCGTTGCTTCACGTCCTATCCACTCTATCTGCCCCTGTCCACTTCAGGAGGACCGGTTTTCTTTAGTGCTCGGGGTGTGGCTTTGAAGAAGCTCACATGTTCTGTCTGGTTTTTTTTTGGACACACACGGGAGTAACTAACTCAACTCCTGAGAATAAAGGCAGCCCCCATCCCCATACCTCCATGGTGGATGCCACATGACGCTGTCCAAACCAGACTGGGCTTGAGTGGTCTCCAGAGCTGCTGCGGGCAGAACGGGATCACTGACCGCCAGGCTCTCTGGAGCCAGCAGTCCACTCACTGTGTCCTCTGTCTCTTTGCAGGACTCCTCGGCCGGATCTGCCTCAGCCGCTGAACAGCAGGGCATGGCTCCCAGAGTTCAGTTGCCCCTCAATGTGTGAGCTGCTATTTATGCTTTGGGGCACCCAGCTCTCAGCACCTCGCCCAACCCTGCTCATGTATCCACCTGGGGTTTTCTCGTGTGCCACCCGCTTGGTTCTGTGCTCACAGGACAGGTGACAGGGCTGCCTGGAGATCAGGCTGGCAGGTTCACCGTCATCTAGCTCCTCCGACATTGGTTACCAGCAGTAGAGTGGTTCAGGCATTTGATGACGCTCACTGACCACTCAGGAAAGGGCCCCAGAGGCCCCTGAGCAGGTGGGTGTGGGCCCCGTGGGGCAGAGGAGGGCATCACAGACTTCCCAGATGCAGCCTCCTGCCGTCCAGCTGCTCACCGTCCCCAAATGGAGCCAGATGAATGTGGCTGGAAAGTGGGATGCTCGTCTGTTCAAAGAATCTGTTCTCGTTAAATGACAGCTCCTAAGAGGTGTGCTGTTTAGCATTGCCATTTAGGTGTTCTGAAGACCGCATTGCTGACTGCTGTCGTTTGGCAATGAGCTCGTGGCTTGCATAAACATTTAAGGTGGAGCATGTAGCTGTGGCCAGCACAGTGGCAGGGTGGAAGGTTCCCGGGGCCAGTACAGCCAGAGGAACGTGCAGAGCCTGTGTCACTGCAGAGCACGGCGGATCTTGGGCACACAATGCCTTCGTGGTGCAGCCTGCCTGTCTGCGGAAGGGTTCACAGAAGGCGGCCGCGTCCTCTGTGCAGGCTCAGCTTCCTCCTAGAGTCCCATCCTGATGCTTGTGTTCTTTGGGCGTCTGATAGGAGTCCCTGAACACCCTCCCTTGCCTGCTCGCTCTGCCAGCACTGGGTTTTTGTCACAACTGACTCAACCAAGGGCCTGGGACCCACCCCTTTCATGTGGCTTGCTGAGTGGAGGTGGGTGCTGTCTGTGAGTCTCCAGGCAGAAATCCAGGACAGCACCAGACAGGAGGTGCCATTTTTCAGCCAGCGCCTCCTGTCCAGTGAACTGGGTGCAGGGCCTTTTTCAGAGGAAGCGGCCTGTTCTGCGGGAGACAGCGGGACCCCTGTCGCTCCCTGAGTGTGAAGTGGGACAGGAGACAGGGACAGAGATGACCAAGGGAGTTGTCTTGGCATCCCCAGCAAGGTGCCTGGAATGCAGGAGCTGTTCACGTGTTCATAGAGAGCCACATCGTCCCCTGCTGGATGCCAAGGGTCCCGGCGACAGCCCAGAGCCCTTGCTTTTATGCCCCAGGTCAGCCACCCAAGGAGGCGACTCTGCTCTGAACTCCAGAAAGTAAGTTCTGAAAGTATCCCCTCGAGGGTCATCAAAACATTCTGGAGGCCTCAGCCTCCTAGGGCCTTCTGTGTCATAGAGGCATTAAGTTTGGGCAGACTTTGCAAGGATGTCTTTCTCCCCCGAGCCCTGCTCTGCCCTGGAGCATGAGGGGGGCAGTGTGGTCCCTAGCCCCTGCCCACTCCCTCTGCCTCACCCCAGAGCCTGGCTGTCCCTGTTAGCATGGAGAGCTTCGTTTGGCTGACAGAAGGAAGTCAAATGCCTGTTTCAAAGGATGCTGAGCACTTTGATGGGAATGTGTGCGGGTCAGGGTGGTCGTCAGTATAACTGGCTACAGCAACGAAATTTGTGCATTTAGGGGCTGGGGGCCAGCAGTGGCAGGGTGGAAGGTTCCGGGCCAGTACAGCCAGAGGAACGTGCAGAGCCTGTGTCACTGCAGAGCAGGATCTTGGGCACACAATGCCTTCGTGGTGCAGCCTGCCTGTCTGGAAGGGTTCACAGAAGGCGGCCGCGTCCTCTGTGCAGGCTCAGCTTCCTCCTAGAGTCCCATCCTGATGCTTGTGTTCTTTGGGCGTCTGATAGGAGTCCCTGAACACCCTCCCTTGCCTGCTCGCTCTGCCAGCACTGGGTTTTTGTCACAACTGACTCAACCAAGGGCCTGGGACCCACCCCTTTCATGTGGCTTGCTGAGTGGAGGTGGGTGCTGTCTGTGAGTCTCCAGGCAGAAATCCAGGACAGCACCAGACAGGAGGTGCCATTTTTCAGCCAGCGCCTCCTGTCCAGTGAACTGGGTGCAGGGCCTTTTTCAGAGGAAGCGGCCTGTTCTGCGGGAGACAGCGGGACCCCTGTCGCTCCCTGAGTGTGAAGTGGGACAGGAGACAGGGACAGAGATGACCAAGGGAGTTGTCTTGGCATCCCCAGCAAGGTGCCTGGAATGCAGGAGCTGTTCACGTGTTCATAGAGAGCCACATCGTCCCCTGCTGGATGCCAAGGGTCCCGGCGACAGCCCAGAGCCCTTGCTTTTATGCCCCAGGTCAGCCACCCAAGGAGGCGACTCTGCTCTGAACTCCAGAAAGTAAGTTCTGAAAGTATCGCGCTCGAGGGTCATCAAAACATTCTGGAGGCCTCAGCCTCCTAGGGCCTTCTGTATCATAGAGGCATTAAGTTTGGGCAGACTTTGCAAGGATGTCTTTCTCCCCCGAGCCCTGCTCTGCCCTGGAGCATGAGGGGGTCAGTGTGGTCCCTAGCCCCCTGCCCACTCCCTCTGCCTCACCCCAGAGCCTGGCTGTCCCTGTTAGCATGGAGAGCTTCGTTTGGCTGACAGAAGGAAGTCAAATGCCTGTTTCAAAGGATGCTGAGCACTTTGATGGGAATGTGTGTGCGGGTCAGGGTGGTCGTCAGTATAACTGGCTACAGCAACGAAATTTGTGCATTCCGTGGCTGTGTCCTTTGAAATTCAGCTTTGTTCTCCTCTCTCAGGATTGCTTTGGCTCTTTGATGTCTTTTGTGATTTCATACAGATTTTGGAATAATTGGTTCTAGTTCTATGAAAAATGCCATTGAAATTTTCATAGGGATTGCACTGAACCTGTAGACTGTCTGGGGGAGTATGAACATTTTAACAATCTAACTCTTCTAATCCTTGAGCTCAGAATGTCTTTCCATTTTTGTGTCTTATGTTTCTTTCATCAGTGTCTTATAGTTTTCAGTTTTTTTACCTCCTTGGTTAAGTTCGTTCCTAGGTATTTTATTCTTTTAGATGCAATTGTCTATGGGATTATTTCTTTCACCATTCTTTTGGATGGTCTGTTGTTAAATTTCCATATATTAAATTTCATATGCTGCAACTTTATGAAATTCATTGAAAATTTCTAGTAGTACTTTGATGACGTCTTCAGGCTTTTCTGTATATTGTGTCATGTCATCTGCAAACAGTGACAGTTTTACTTCTTCTTTTCCAATGTGGATTTCTTTTTCTTGTCTGATTGCTGTGATTAGGATTTCCAGTATTACACTGAAAAAAATGGCAAGAGTGGGCATCCTCATCTTGTTCCTGATTTTAGCAAAAATGCTTTTAAGTTTCTCAAAGTTGAATATGATATTTTGTTATTGTTCTTCAGTCATTAAGTCATGTCCGACTCTCTGCAACCCCATGAACTGCAGTGCACTAGGCTCCCCTGTCTTTCACTGTCTCCTAGAGTTTGCTCAAACTCATGTCCATTGAATTGGTGATGCTGTCTCACCATTTCATCCTCTGCTGCCCTCTTCTCCTTTTGCCTTCAGTCCTTCTCAGCATTAGACTCTTTTCCAGTGAGTCAGCTCTTCACATCAGGTGACCAGAATATTGGAGCTTCAGCTTCCATCATCAGTCCTTCCAATTAATATAGACTTCCTATAGGATTAACTGGTTTAATTTGTACTCCAAGGGACTCTCAAGAGTCTTCTGCAGCACCACAATTTGAAAACATCAATCCTTTGGCACTCAGCCTTCTTTAAGGTCCAACTCTCACATCTGTACATGACTACTGGAAAAGCCATAGCTTTGACTATGTGGACCTTTGTTAGCAAAGTGATGACTCTGCTTTTTAATACGTTGTCTAGGTTTGTCATAGCTTTCCTTCCGAGAACCAAGCATCTTTTAATTTTGTAGCTGCAATCACCATTTTCAGTGATTTTGGAGCCCAGGAAAATTAGGTCTGTCACTGTTTCCATTGTTTGCCCATCTATTTGCTACGAAGAGATGGGGCCACATGCGATGATCTTTGCTTTTCGAATGTTGAGTTTTAGGCCAGCTTTTTCACTCTTCTCTTTCACCTTCTTCAAGAGGCTCTTTAGTTCCTCTTTGCTTTCTACCATAAGGTGGGTGTTATCTGCATGCCTGAGGTTATTGCTATTCCTCCCGGCAACCTTGATTCCAGCTTGAGCTTCATCCAGCTGGACATTTCACGTGGTATACTCCGGATATAAGCTAAATAAGCAAGGTGACAGTATACAGCCTTGTTGCCCTGCTTTTCCAATTTTTTAAAAAATGCTATTTGGTATCATTATTTTATTGTTTTTTACAATTTTTTGGCCTCTTTTATTGATTTTTTTTTTTTTTGGCCACTTGTATTGGTCTTTCATTTATTTATTTTCATTGATCCTTGTTCTTTGGCCTGTGTGAGCCTCCCATTGCAGTCGCCTCTCTCGCTGCAGAGCATCAGCTCCGGGCGCATGTGCCCCAGAGCTCTGGCTCAGCAGTGGGACACATCGGTCCAGCTGCTCTGCGGCACGTGGGATCTTCCCAGGCCAGGGATCGAACCAGCACCCCCTGCACTACAAGGCAGTGTCTTTACCCACTGGACCACCAGGGAAGCCCCTATTGATTTTTTTATCCATTTATTTTCATCCATCTTTATTCTTTGGCCCATGTGGGCCTCCCATCATGTGGCCTCTCTCGTTGCAGAGCACCAGCTCTGGGTGCACACACTCCAGAGCACTGGCTCATAATTGGACACACCAGTCCAGCCGTTCCACAGCACGTGGGATCTTCCTAGGCTAAGGATCGAATGGGTGCCGCTTGCACTGCAAAGCAGACTTTTTACCACTGAACCACCAGGGAAGCCCCCAGCTTACCCAGTTTTGAACCAGCCAGTTCCATGTCTGGTTCTAACTGTTGCTTCTTGTTCTGCATACAGGTTTTGCAGGAGGCGGGTAAGGTGGTCTGGTATTACCGTCTCTTCCAGAATTTTCCACAGCTTGTTGTGGTCTACACAGTCAAAGGCTTTAGTGTAGTCAATGAAGCAGAAGTAAGTGTTTTTCTGGAATTCCCTTGCCTTTTGCCTCCTGTACAGTATCACAGACCTCCGTCCACAGTTCTTCAGGCACTCTTTCTATCAGACCTGATCCCTTGAATCTACTCATTACCTCAGCTGGATAATCATAAGGGATTTGATTTAGGCCATACCTGAATGGCCTAGTGCTTTTCCCTACTTTCTTCAATTTAATCCTGAATTTTACAGTAAGAAGCTGGTGATCTGAGCCACAGTCAGCTCCTGGTCTTGTTTTTGCTGACTGTTTAGAGCTTCTTCATCTTCGGCTACAAAGAATATAATCAATCTGATTTGGGTATTGACTATTTGGTGATGTCCATGTCTCTCGTTTTGTTGGAAAAGGGTGTTTTCTATGACTAGTGAGTTCTCTTGATAGCTATGAGTTTATCATGATGGCTCTTATCATGTTGAGATATATATCCTCAATATCCACTTTGTTGAGAATTTTTATCATAAGTGAATGTTGAATTTTGTCACATGTTTTTTTCCAATATCTAACGAGATGATCATGTGGTTTTTATTCTTCATTTTCTTAATATGGTGTATCTATCTCATTGACTGATATGTAGATGTTAAGTCATTTTTTTCATCCCTGGAATAAATCCACTTGGTCACAATGTGTGACTCTTTTTTTTTTTTTTAAAGATTTATTTATTTATTTATTTAGGGCGAGGGTCGGGTTGGGGAGGGAGGGGAGCAGGCGGGCCACTTCTATTGGTCTTTCTTTTCTCTATGTTCATCCGTCTTTGTTCTTTGGCTCCTGTGGGCCTCCCATCGCAGTGGCGTCTGTCATTGCAGAGCACTGGCTCTGGGCGCATGCGCTCCAGAGCTCTGGCTCGGTAATTGGACACATCAGTCCAGCCACTCCATGGCACGTGGGATCTTCCCAGGCCAGGGATCAAACTGGCGCCCCTTGCACTGCAAGGCAGTGTCCTTACCCACAGGACCACCAGGGGAAGCCCTGTGTGACTCTTTTAATGCATTTTTTCATTTGATTTGTTAGTATTTTAAAAGATTTTTGCACCTGTGTTTGTCAAGAATAACCTGTAATTTTCTTTTTTTGTGGTGTCTTTATCTGGTTTGAGTATCAGATAATGTGGCCTTATAAAAGGAGTTTGGCTTCCCTCTTGTTTAACTTTTTGGAAGAGTTTGAGAAGTGTAGGTATTAAATCTCTGAATATTATGTAGAATTCATGAGTGACGCTCTCTGGTCCTATAATTTTGTTTTTTGGGAGCATTTTGATATCTAATTTAGTCTGCTTACTCATAATCAGCCACTTCCGATTTTCTGTTTCTTCATGATTCATTCTTGGAAGATTATGTTTCTAGAATTTTTTTCATTTCTTGTAGGTTGTTGTTGGCATATAATTTTTCTTACTAATCTCTTATGACCGTTTATATTTCTGTGGTATCAGTTATAACCTCTTTTTCATTTCTGACTTTATTGTTTGGACCAGATCTCTTTTTTCTTGAGAAGCTTAGCTAGAAGGTGAAGAATTTTATCTTTTCAAAGAACCAGGTCTTACTTTCACTAATCACTCCTATTGTTTTTTTTTTTTTAAGTCTCTATTTCATTTAATTCTGCTCTGGTATTTATTATTTCCTTCCTTCTGTTAGCACTGCATTTTGTTAACACTTTGTTTTCCTAGTTCCTTTAGGTGTAAGGTTATATTGTTTCTCTGAGATTTTTCTTGTTTCCTGAGGTAGGCTCAGATCACTGTACACTTCTCTCTCGGAACTGCTTTTGCAGTGATCCACAGATTTTGGATCATTGTGGTTCCATTTTCATTTGTTTCTAGGTATTTTTAAAATTTCTCCTTTGATTTTTTTTCTTCCCAGTGGCCCATTTGTGGTCTTCAATTTCCTTGTTGTTTTTTTGTTGTTGTGGTTGTTGTTTTGGTTTTCCCATTTTTCTTTTGATTGATTTCTGGTATGACACAAGTGTGGCTCTAGAAGCTACTTCTTGTGATCTCCATCTCCATACGTTCATGGAGGCTTGTTTGTAAACTGACTGATTTATCGTGCAGGGCCTTGCCTGTGTGCATTCTGCAACTCTTAGATGGACCGTTCTGTACGTGTTTATGAGGTCCTCTCTTCTGAGTTTGGTGAGCATCGTTATGACCGTTACTTTTAACTCTTTAGCAGGTAGATTGCTTGTCTCCATTCTGTTTAGGTCTTTCTCTGAGGCTTTATCTTGTTCTTTCAGTTGGAACCTATTCTTTTGTCCCCTCATCCTCCTTAGTTCTGTCTGCATCTCTGTGTTAGGAAGTTAGCTGCCTCTCCATGTCCTGAAGGGTTGGCCTCGTACAGGAGATGTCCTGGGGGAGCCAGAGGCACCATCCTGCCTGGGCACCAGAGGCAGGCCCTTGAGGGTCCCCTCTGTGGGCCTCATGCTCCTCCTGTTGTGGGGACTGCAGCTACTGTGGAGGTTTGCTGGTGGGCGGGCCCAGTCACAACCACTGCTGGACAGCGGTGGGGGCAGCTGGGGTGTTATGGTATTTTTTCTGTGGTATCAGTTATAACCTCTTTTTCATTTCTGACTTTATTGTTTGGACCAGATCTCTTTTTTCTTGAGAAGCTTAGCTAGAAGGTGAAGAATTTTATCTTTTCAAAGAACCAGGTCTTACTTTCACTAATCACTCCTATTTTTCTTTTTTTTAAGTCTCTATTTCATTTAATTCTGCTCTGGTATTTATTATTTCCTTCCTTCTGTTAGCACTGCATTTTGTTAACACTTTGTTTTCCTAGTTCCTTTAGGTGTAAGGTTATATTGTTTCTCTGAGATTTTTCTTGTTTCCTGAGGTAGGCTCAGATCACTGTACACTTCTCTCTCGGAACTGCTTTTGCAGTGATCCACAGATTTTGGATCATTGTGGTTCCATTTTCATTTGTTTCTAGGTATTTTTAAAATTTCTCCTTTGATTTTTTTTCTTCCCAGTGGCCCATTTGTGGTCTTCAATTTCCTTGTTGTTTTTTTGTTGTTGTGGTTGTTGTTTTGGTTTTCCCATTTTTCTTTTGATTGATTTCTGGTATGACACAAGTGTGGCTCTAGAAGCTACTTCTTGTGATCTCCATCTCCATACGTTCATGGAGGCTTGTTTGTAAACTGACTGATTTATCGTGCAGGGCCTTGCCTGTGTGCATTCTGCAACTCTTAGATGGACCGTTCTGTACGTGTTTATGAGGTCCTCTCTTCTGAGTTTGGTGAGCATCGTTATGACCGTTACTTTTAACTCTTTAGCAGGTAGATTGCTTGTCTCCATTCTGTTTAGGTCTTTCTCTGAGGCTTTATCTTGTTCTTTCAGTTGGAACCTATTCTTTTGTCCCCTCATCCTCCTTAGTTCTGTCTGCATCTCTGTGTTAGGAAGTTAGCTGCCTCTCCATGTCCTGAAGGGTTGGCCTCGTACAGGAGATGTCCTGGGGGAGCCAGAGGCACCATCCTGCCTGGGCACCAGAGGCAGGCCCTTGAGGGTCCCCTCTGTGGGCCTCATGCTCCTCCTGTTGTGGGGACTGCAGCTACTGTGGAGGTTTGCTGGTGGGCGGGCCCAGTCACAACCACTGCTGGACAGCGGTGGGCAGGGCTGTCACTTGGCTGGGGTGAGGCCTTGCCTAGGTGCAGGGGTGGACGGGGCTTCATCAGGGCGTGCCCACGGATGCTGACAGGTTAAACAGAGCATTCCAAAATTGGACCCACCAGGTGGCATTGGCAAGGTAGCCTGCAATCTGTGAAATGACTCCAGCCAGTGACTCCATCCCCAGGGAGCGTCCCACCTGGTTCCTGCCTCCCTGGCTGACGCTTCAGCATTAGTGGCCCATGTGCTATTCAGTCTGGTTTTTGCTCTGGCTTCTGGGTTGAGTGAGTCTGCCCACAGCTCTGCTGAGAGCAGGTCTTCCACTCCAGGTGCTTCTGTAGTTTTCCTGGGTGTTCTCTGTTGCTTTTCAAAGCCAGGTGTTTGAGGGGGCTGGTCTCTCCTGAGCAAGGTCCAGGGCTTGGGTCCCTCCTGACTGGACCGTGACATCTGGGGAAGGGTTTCCTGGCTAGTCCATCTCTCTACCCCCATGTTGCCCTGCCCCGTGTGCTGGAGGCTCTGTCCATCCAGTGTTCAGACCCCTCTCTGAGGAGGTGGTCCCTCGTGGGGCTGTGGATGTGCTGTGTCCCTGGTAAGAGGCAAGTTCAAGAACGTCCTTTCCTCCATCTAGAACCCTCTTCTCGGCCGGTCCTGCTGAGTGAAGATCAGCACAAGTCATGCTGGCCTGAGCCCGTGAGGCCCTGAAAGCTAGAGGAGCAGGCACAGGCTCTTTGCAGGAGGATGGGAAAGAATCTCACTTATTTTCGAAGAAGTGAGCAAGCTGTCTTATGGAGGTGGAAGGGTGTGAAGTTAATGAAGGCGCTAAAATTCTTTAATCATGGCTTGATTGGAGTCTATAGACAGTAAACAGCAAGTGGAGCTCTTCCACAGAAAGGAGTGGTACTGCGGTGTGTGGCGGCTATTTTCGGCAGGCTGCTTATGGGAGCACAGCTGCCAGGAGTGGCCGGGCGGTCACAGCTGCCAGCACGTCCAGGTTGCACTGTGCTGTCTGACAGAGGGCACTGGGGATGTGCCTACTTCTACTCCCAGGGCTACAGCGACCTGGAGGAGGGGGCATCTCTTCTGATGGACATGAGAGCCCCCTGCTGCTCACCTGGCTCTGGAATGAGGCACTCTGAACCAGACCTCCCACTCTTGCCTGAATCAGGTCCCTTCAGCACCAGTCTTGTGTGTGACTCACAGAGGGCAAGTCTAGGCCTCCCCTCCACAAGCTGCAGGCACTGCAACCTCTGTGGAGGCCTGTGCTGAGCTCAAGGCCTCTGGAAGGAGGTGGGGGGACCTGGAACCCACGGGCACTGCCTGATGCCCCCGGTCCCCACTCCTGGCTCTGTGAGAACTGGTCTACAGCTCCACGGCCTGGCCTAGGGACTGTGGTGAGTCAGGTGGGCCCAGCCCTTGGACCCAGCCCTTAGACCCAGCCCTTAGACCCAGCCCTTCGCCCAGCCCTGCAGGCTGGCGGCACATGTTTGGCCAGCATGACCGAGGGCATGGGGTGGAAGGGGTGCAGAGGATGCACTGTCTGCCACGGCCACACTTGGACCTGGACCAAGGGACCCGGCACCCAGCAGAGACAGCAGGACTGCAAGCATCGGGCTGGGAGCTCAAGTGTGGTCCCTCCAGGGTGTCCCCAGCCAGCACCGCCCATGCAAGAGCTGCAGGCAGATGTGAAGCCCATGTGCAGGAAAACACCTGCAGGGTGGTCTGGCTTCCCCTGAGGCACTGAAGGGAGCGGAGGTGTTCCGGGTGAAGTCAGATTGGTTTACACTCCGTCCCTGAGCCATGCCCACCATGAGGCTGAACTTTAACGGTTGAGACCAGAGGAAGAGTTGCTCCTCTGGGAATGGATTCACAATAAAGATGAAGACAGCATAGGTGTCAGGAGCTGCCCACAGGCGCAGACCTCTACATAGAGCCCAGCTCTGGGCCTCTCCCCAGGCGCCCGTGGGGCACACAATCCTGGGGTCACAGACCCCTGTCTCCAACTCACTGCACAACCACAGATGCTCCATCTTTTTGAGCCTCAGTGTGCTCAGTTGTGAAATGGGCAGGCAGCCCAGCCTCCGAGCTGACATGGGGCTCAGGCAAGACTGTGACAAACGCCAGCTTCCCGCCTTGCCTGGACCCTGGGCGCCCAAGGAAGGGCTGGGCTCTGCAGCCTGTCCCACAGGCCCACGGCAGTGCCTCCTAAACAGAGCTCTGGCTGATGACTTTGATGAGGAGGGTGCCCTGTCCGTGGGGGTGAAGGTGTTCTAAGAGTGTGTCTCCCTGCATGGTGAGCACCCTAGGGTGCCAGAATCACTGGGCATCTGATAAATGAATTCACAGTTGAACTCTGAAGGAACTGTCACCTCCCACACTTATGACCCTAGATGCTGCTGCACGTGAGGAGGCAGGACGCAGGATAAACCCAGACCTGCCTGCAGACCGGCTCACGACTCGGCTCGGCAGAGTCCCTGGTCCTAGAGGTGGGGCCACTGGCACCCCCAAGTGAGGCCTGCTGTTGGTCTAGGTTGGGGAAGTCGGGTGGTGGTTTCAGCCAAGTTCCCTCTGTGGCCCATCTTCTACCTTCAGGACTTCATTAGGAGTCAGGGTGTCTCTAAAGCACAACTGGGATTTTACAAGAAGCCTGTTCTGATGTAAAGGCTTCATCAGGGTGCGGTGAGGCCCACAGTCTGAGAGGGCTCATTCTCACTGGGATGGGGAGATGCCGAGAGGTGAACCCAAGCCTTGTTCCCAGTGGCTTAGGGATTCCTGGGATGTTGAGTGGGACTCTCAACCCCAGAGATGTCACTCTGTTGTCTAAAGGCCACTCCCGGATCTCACACAGACACAGCACTTTGGGGCTTTGCTGTTCCGGTGAAGTCAGATTGGTTTACACTCCCCTGAGCCATGCCCACCATGAGGCTGAACTTTAACGGTTGAGACCAGAGGAAGAGTTGCTCCTCTGGGAATGGATTCACAATAAAGATGAAGACAGCATAGGTGTCAGGAGCTGCCCACAGGCGCAGACCTCTACATAGAGCCCAGCTCTGGGCCTCTCCCCAGGCGCCCGTGGGGCACACAATCCTGGGGTCACAGACCCCTGTCTCCAACTCACTGCACAACCACAGATGCTCCATCTTTTTGAGCCTCAGTGTGCTCAGTTGTGAAATGGGCAGGCAGCCCAGCCTCCGAGCTGACATGGGGCTCAGGCAAGACTGTGACAAACGCCAGCTTCCCGCCTTGCCTGGACCCTGGGCGCCCAAGGAAGGGCTGGGCTCTGCAGCCTGTCCCACAGGCCCACGGCAGTGCCTCCTAAACAGAGCTCTGGCTGATGACTTTGATGAGGAGGGTGCCCTGTCCGTGGGGGTGAAGGTGTTCTAAGAGTGTGTCTCCCTGCATGGTGAGCACCCTAGGGTGCCAGAATCACTGGGCATCTGATAAATGAATTCACAGTTGAACTCTGAAGGAACTGTCACCTCCCACACTTATGACCCTAGATGCTGCTGCACGTGAGGAGGCAGGACGCAGGATAAACCCAGACCTGCCTGCAGACCGGCTCACGACTCGGCTCGGCAGAGTCCCTGGTCCTAGAGGTGGGGCCACTGGCACCCCCAAGTGAGGCCTGCTGTTGGTCTAGGTTGGGGAAGTCGGGTGGTGGTTTCAGCCAAGTTCCCCTCTGTGGCCCATCTTCTACCTTCAGGACTTCATTAGGAGTCAGGGTGTCTCTAAAGCACAACTGGGATTTTACAAGAAGCCTGTTCTGATGTAAAGGCTTCATCAGGGTGCGGTGAGGCCCACAGTCTGAGAGGGCTCATTCTCACTGGGATGGGGAGATGCCGAGAGGTGAACCCAAGCCTTGTTCCCCGAGTGGCTTAGGGATTCCTGGGATGTTGAGTGGGACTCTCAACCCCAGAGATGTCACTCTGTTGTCTAAAGGCCACTCCCCGGATCTCACACAGACACAGCACTTTGGGGCTTTGCTGCAGTTGCTAACACTTGCCTTACTTCTGAAATCTGGATTGATACCACTGAGGAAGTGGGTGCCAGTGAGCACTGCACCTGGTGTGGGGTAGTGCTGTGCTAGGTACAGGGGTAGGGGGCTGCGCGGTGTGTGGGAAGTGCTGAGCTGGTTTACAGAGCAGAGGAGCTGAGCCAGCTGTGTGGGGGGCTGCATCGAGCGTGGAGGGCTGCCCTGGTGGCTGGGACCTCCAAGCCTTGCACCGCTACTCCGCAGCAGGGACCGCATCTCCTCCCATGGGCAGCCCTCTGTCTACAGCTTTACACTCCAGTGGGCAGGGGACAGTGCAGTGGCTCTTGAAGTCACCCAGACCCAGAGGCTGGGAGGGTGGGTGGCAAAGAAGGAGGCCCCAGAAGACAGCTATCCCCCAGGAGGGGCAGCATGCCCACCAGGCACCAGGAGATGATACTTCTTAACAGTACATGCTGGGACTTCTCTGGCTGTCTAGTGGTTAAGACTGCATGTTTCCATTGCAGGGAGTAAGTGCAAGTTTGTTCCCTGGTTTGGGAACTAAGAGCCCATGTGCCATGCACCACAGCCAAAAAAAAAAAAATTGTTTAAATGCATCTAGTTCCTTGTTGGAGTGAAGCTGCCCCCCTTTCCTGTCTGGATCTTGTGAGCAGTGTATATGCCTGAAACCCTTCTCTCTGTTAGGTCAAGCCACCCATTCTACAACCCCCCAGTGCAGCAAAACACCAGAGGTTCTGAGGGTGGGAGGCAGTGGCTTGGGCATTTCACAGGGTCCTGGCGAGTGAGGGGCATAGAGTCTAAGCCCCCGGCCAGCGTTCACACCGTCAAACTGTTCAAAAATCTTAAAAAGTAGAATTTCAGTTAGTCACAGATCCAAGGCGTCCCTAACTGGACTGGTTTTTCTTTAAAAGGGCCTCTGAGTCTACCGGAGTTTGGATGGATGGGTGAGCGGGCAGGTTGGACCAAATGAGGAAACCCACCCAAGGCTGCGTAGTTCACCTGTTTTCCCTAAAGCTTTCTCTTGCCCAGGGCATCAGGTATTAATCAGAGCAAAGAGAGCAAAATGAGCCCAGGCAGCCGGCTCTCTTAGCCCTGGCAGGGCCTCCGCGACCTCTCTGAACTCTGCCTGCTGGTCGAGGGTGTGGGGCCGTGGCTCCAGGGGCTCCTCCTGGCCCCTGGCCGCGGGGCTGCGAGGGTGCCTGGCATTCCAGCACTGCTCACCCTCCTGTCTCTGGCAGGTACCTGGCACTCTACGCCTACAAGCCCCAGAAGAGCGATGAGCTGGAGCTGCGCAAGGGTGACACGTACCGCGTCCTGGAGAAGTGTCGGGACGGCTGGTTCAAGGGCACGGCGCTGCGCACCGGGCTCTCAGGCGTGTTCCCCGGCAATTACGTGACGCCCGTGTCCAGGTGAGGCCCCCGCTGCCCGCCACCTACAGCTGCGGCCGCGCTGGTGCCTGCACTCGCACCAGAAACGGGGGGCCAGGGACCGCGCCCCACCAGTCTTCTGCCGCCAGCTGCCCCCCAGGAGAAGGTGGCTGGGAGCAGCAGGAGGACCACACGTGTGTGGAACACAGGGCCGGGTCTCACAAGCACGTGTGTGTGTGCGTGTGAGCATGGTGAATGCGTGTACAAAAAGTGCACACCATTCACACCTGTGAGGGAAAGATTCCACATTCCCAAAAGTTAACTATTAGTGTTGGGGGTAATTCATGTTTTTCCTTCTTTGTCACTTCCATGGGTGTTTTACAAATTCACTGTTATATTATTTTTATAAACTGGGGAAAGCAAGTTTAAAAATCAGCTAGAGGTGATCCAAGGTGGTCAGATATTTCCTTGGAGTGGGGTGTCCACTGCAGGGCTGCTCTAGGATTGGTGTCTCACAGAGGAGCCCAGGACACCCCAGCCCCGTGTTCACAGCCCAGAACCTGCAGGTCTCTTACAGACCCCCGTCCCCCAGCTTATGCTCTCTTTGCAACAAGACTGCAGGCAACTCAACACCCAGACCTGCACTGATGCCTGCCTGCCAAAGCAGCAGGCACAGAGCTGTGTCACCCAGGCCCTCCTGGAAAGGCATACCATATATGAGCCCCGTGGCCGTGAACAGGTCCCTTCTTCCCAAGCTGCTCTGCTGACGCTCTTTCTGCTGCCCCTTGGGTGGCTCCCAAGGTCTTGTGGCTGAGATCCTGAGGGGACAGAAGGAGTTTTCCTGGCTCTTAGGCAAATGGAAGGCATTTGATCCTAAAAATGGGCCCCGGGAGCTCCCCAGCCCAGCCCTGCACTCTTGGCACTGGTGCTGGTTAGACCAGCATGTGCCGGAGAAGTTGCTGGGGCCCATCTAGAGTCCACGCTCCTTGGGGTGTCTTCGACTCTCCACACCGGCTTCTTCTGGAAAGTCTTGGGTGAAACTGCAAGTTCCTTGGTGCCCTCATGACCACAGGCTGGTCTGCATCCTTTCCTGGAGGCCCAGGGATGAGGAAACTTCATCCAGAGGGAGCCGGGCGCCTGCCTCCTGCTGCCTGCCAGATGTGCCCAAGCCCGCTCCTTCTGCCTGCGTTTGGGGACACACAGCTGTTAGACTAAATCATGGCAATGACTCTGGGACAAAGTATCTGATTAGCATCACTTCCTTGTTTCCTACGGCTGTTTTGCTATTTCTCAAGTATGCACGTGGAGAAACTGTGCGGCTGTGACAGGGGCCCTGCTGTCCAGCCTGGGTACTGGGCGCCACATGCCCAGGTCATCCTGGTGCTGCTTTAGGGCTTGTCCTGGACCACGTGGCCTCTGGCTCTCAGAGCATGGGAGGGGCGGGTGAGCGGGCCTTCATCCAGTCTGCCTGGTGCGGGTGCATCTGCGCTTTCCCCTGACTTCATTCTGCTTATTTCCGCAGGGTTCCTCTAGGAGGGGCGGGGCCATCCCGGAATAATGCAATCGGAGGGTCTCCCTTGGCCAAAGGGATGGCCACAACCCTGCACCCAGGTGGTGGGAGTCTGAGCAGTCCGGCCACGGCCCTGAGACCAGCCCTTCCCTAGGGGCCCACCTGCAGGTCTCTTACAGACCCCCGTCCCCCAGCTTATGCTCTCTTTGCAACAAGACTGCAGGCAACTCAACACCCAGACCTGCACTGATGCCTGCCTGCCAAAGCAGCAGGCACAGAGCTGTGTCACCCAGGCCCTCCTGGAAAGGCATACCATATATGAGCCCCGTGGCCGTGAACAGGTCCCTTCTTCCCAAGCTGCTCTGCTGACGCTCTTTCTGCTGCCCCTTGGGTGGCTCCCAAGGTCTTGTGGCTGAGATCCTGAGGGGACAGAAGGAGTTTTCCTGGCTCTTAGGCAAATGGAAGGCATTTGATCCTAAAAATGGGCCCCGGGAGCTCCCCAGCCCAGCCCTGCACTCTTGGCACTGGTGCTGGTTAGACCAGCATGTGCCGGAGAAGTTGCTGGGGCCCATCTAGAGTCCACGCTCCTTGGGGTGTCTTCGACTCTCCACACCGGCTTCTTCTGGAAAGTCTTGGGTGAAACTGCAAGTTCCTTGGTGCCCTCATGACCACAGGCTGGTCTGCATCCTTTCCTGGAGGCCCAGGGATGAGGAAACTTCATCCAGAGGGAGCCGGGCGCCTGCCTCCTGCTGCCTGCCAGATGTGCCCAAGCCCGCTCCTTCTGCCTGCGTTTGGGGACACACAGCTGTTAGACTAAATCATGGCAATGACTCTGGGACAAAGTATCTGATTAGCATCACTTCCTTGTTTCCTACGGCTGTTTTGCTATTTCTCAAGTATGCACGTGGAGAAACTGTGCGGCTGTGACAGGGGCCCTGCTGTCCAGCCTGGGTACTGGGCGCCACATGCCCAGGTCATCCTGGTGCTGCTTTAGGGCTTGTCCTGGACCACGTGGCCTCTGGCTCTCAGAGCATGGGAGGGGCGGGTGAGCGGGCCTTCATCCAGTCTGCCTGGTGCGGGTGCATCTGCGCTTTCCCCTGACTTCATTCTGCTTATTTCCGCAGGGTTCCTCTAGGAGGGGCGGGGCCATCCCGGAATAATGCAATCGGAGGGTCTCCCTTGGCCAAAGGGATGGCCACAACCCTGCACCCAGGTGGTGGGAGTCTGAGCAGTCCGGCCACGGCCCTGAGACCAGCCCTTCCCCTCACCGTGGCCCAGGCCGCAGCCCAGCACCAGGCTGCCTCTCCCCCAGTGGGCACTTGTCTGAGGCACTCAGTCCAGCCTGTGGCCAGTCAGGCCCGGAGCACCGGTCCCGCGGGTATGTAGCAGGCTCTTGGGGGCCTCCTTCTGCTGGAAATTTGAGGAGGGTGGTCTCAGTGACACAGGTTAGGCGCATTCCCTGCCCCGGGTCTTAGCTGTCCATGAAGGGCCCGCTGTAATCAAGAGGTTGTGCCAGTCCTGGGGAACATGTGGATACAGCTTGAAAGCCTGTCCTGCAGCTGGGATGGATTTGAGAATTCTCAGGTGTTTACCCTCCATCCAGAGAGAGGACTGGCTGGACCAGTGAGCTTACCTTGGCACCCCTGAGCACCCCTGTGAGCCACCATGGGTCACCCACATCTGCGTGCCAGGTGCCAGGGGTCTCCCAATCAGGTGGTACCCCCAGGATAGGGTTGGTGATGAGACAGATCCACGGAGGGCCGTCCTGAGATGCTCTGGGGCTGAGAAAGGCATGGCCGCTGACTCTTCACCTCACACAGCTTCCTCCACAGCAGACTGAGCAAATGTCGGGCCAGTCCAGAGGGTGCTCGGTGGAGTGTGAGATGAGAGGAGGTGGGAAAGGGGAGGTTCCTGAAGGTGTAGAAGATGCGTTTCAAATGCATCTTGTTTGGAAGCTTGGCAGTGAGCTAAGAGGAACCACTAAGCTTGACTCGTAGGGTCCTCCTGGGAGCCGGGCCAGTGACCTTCCGACACATAAGCCAGTAGTACCACTGTCGCCAGGGAAGGAACCCAGCTCCGAGGGATGTGCCTCTGAGCTTCATGGGAATGACTCAGAGTTCTTTTCCACTCCAACCTTGTCCTTAAAGATCATCTCTCCTTCTCAAAGTCTTTTGCTTTCAAATCATTTATTTATAAAAAATTTGAAAAAAAGGTGGAGAACAGGGAAGCCTGGAGTGCTGCAGTCCACTGGGTCGCCAAGAGTCAGACGACTTTGAGACTGAACAACAGGAGTCCTTCATGTGTGTGTGTGTGTGTGTGTGTGTGTGTGTATGTTTTTTTCCTTCTATTAGTGAAAAGTGAGGTCTGTTTCTACAGCTGGCCTGTGGGCTGTGAGAACCTGTTGTCTCTAAGCTAGGAGAGTCTGCAGCAGGAGTGCCTGCGGCCAACCTCTCACCCAGTCACTGCTTTCCGCTGGTCATGGCACAGGGCAACCGACAGGGCTCTCTGTAGCCTCCTGGTGTGGATGCAGCCCCCAAGGCCCAGAGATGGGGTGCCCAGGGAGCACCGTGCCGGCTGCTTCATGAGTGGGGAGGCATGCACTGAGATGCTGGTCTCCTTGGCCGGGGTCTGCCGGGCAGTGCCTCCTGCTTGTGACCCTCTCGTCCAGTTCCAGCCTGCTCCATGCTCCACAAGGCTGACAGCCTGGGCAGGCTTGGCCTGTGTAGAGCTCCCTCCAGCTCTGCACCAAGTGCTCCACGGGGGTGGTCGACACTCCTCCATGCAAGGAATTCCTCAGTTCAAGGAGGAGCATGATCTGCTCTTCTCATTTGTGGAATGGAGTAACAGCAGAATCAAAGAAATCTGCTGGCCAGGACTCTCTCTGCCTCAGTCACCATGGTAACCACTATGGGTGACAGGCATGCTCTTCCATCTGTTTAATTCATGTGTAGGGGAGTGAGGCCCAGGATGGTCTAATGGTGTGCCAGGTATGTTCCAGCCCGGGGCTCATCTCCAGCTCGTGCAGCAGCCAGACGATGAGATGCCCCTGTTGTAGCAGTATGTAAATGCCTCGGAGTCCCCACAGCGTTTTCCACTTCCTTCAGCATCTGGAGAGTGAGAACACACAGTCAGAGGGTCGTTCCCTGCAGAGACTGCCCCTCTTGGCAGACCTCAGCATCAGTACCTGGGAGGCCCTTGTCAGTGTGCTCAGCCTGACCCATGGTCAGGTGGTTGGACAAAGGCCTGGGGGCCTTGGCTATGGCACCCCAGGGCAGGAGCTCCATACAGCCTGCCTTTATCAGCAAAATGCCCTGGGAGAGAGCTGGGTGCACGGGAGCTCCGCTGGGGTTTGGACCTGGTTCTGCCCTTATTCAGAGAGGAGAACAAGGAGACACAGGTTACACTAGAGTCGGAAAAGGACTGGGGGCTGCGAAGGTGCAGGGAGCAGGAGGGGTGCCTCCCTCAGACCAGGGAGGAGGGCAGGGGTGGCTGTGGAAGGGCCTGTGGCCTGCGGGAGGAGGCGACGCTGCCTTGGTTCCTAAAGGACAGACAGGAAGTACCTGGGTGGAGCGAGCTGACAGGAGTTCCAGCCACGGAGGCGTGGAGATGGGCGGGACTGTGGTTTGTGCTGGGGTGACTATTTATTTTAACGTGACTAGGTAGCCTCCTGGTGTGGATGCAGCCCCAAGGCCCAGAGATGGGGTCCCAGCACCGTGCCGGCTGCTTCATGAGTGGGGAGGCATGCACTGAGATGCTGGTCTCCTTGGCCGGGGTCTGCCGGGCAGTGCCTCCTGCTTGTGACCCTCTCGTCCAGTTCCAGCCTGCTCCATGCTCCACAAGGCTGACAGCCTGGGCAGGCTTGGCCTGTGTAGAGCTCCTCCAGCTCTGCACCAAGTGCTCCACGGGGGTGGTCGACACTCCTCCATGCAAGGAATTCCTCAGTTCAAGGAGGAGCATGATCTGCTCTTCTCATTTGTGGAATGGAGTAACAGCAGAATCAAAGAAATCTGCTGGCCAGGACTCTCTCTGCCTCAGTCACCATGGTAACCACTATGGGTGACAGGCATGCTCTTCCATCTGTTTAATTCATGTGTAGGGGAGTGAGGCCCAGGATGGTCTAATGGTGTGCCAGGTATGTTCCAGCCCGGGGCTCATCTCCAGCTCGTGCAGCAGCCAGACGATGAGATGCCCCTGTTGTAGCAGTATGTAAATGCCTCGGAGTCCCCACAGCGTTTTCCACTTCCTTCAGCATCTGGGGGTGAGAACACACAGTCAGGGGGTCGTTCCCTGCAGAGACTGCCCCTCTTGGCAGACCTCAGCATCAGTACCTGGGAGGCCCTTGTCAGTGTGCTCAGCCTGACCCATGGTCAGGTGGTTGGACAAAGGCCTGGGGGCCTTGGCTATGGCACCCCAGGGCAGGAGCTCCATACAGCCTGCCTTTATCAGCAAAATGCCCTGGGAGAGAGCTGGGTGCACGGGAGCTCCGCTGGGGTTTGGACCTGGTTCTGCCCTTATTCAGAGAGGAGAACAAGGAGACACAGGTTACACTAGAGTCGGAAAAGGACTGGGGGCTGCGAAGGTGCAGGGAGCAGGAGGGGTGCCTCCCTCAGACCAGGGAGGAGGGCAGGGGTGGCTGTGGAAGGGCCTGTGGCCTGCGGGAGGAGGCGACGCTGCCTTGGTTCCTAAAGGACAGACAGGAAGTACCTGGGTGGAGCGAGCTGACAGGAGTTCCAGCCACGGAGGCGTGGAGATGGGCGGGACTGTGGTTTGTGCTGGGGTGACTATTTATTTTAACGTGACTAGGACAGGTGGGAAGGCGGAGCGGGGTGCTCATGACAGCTTCTCTGTGGAGGCAGGGTTTCCTTTAGGTCCAAAGCACCGAAGCGTGCAGGGGCAGCGCCAGGGAGCGCGAGAGAGGTGCTGAGCCCCAGAGGGCTGGCGTGAGGTCTGTGGGGAAGCCAGAGGAGGGAACAGGGTGGTCTCTTCCACTGGATCCAGGAACCTCAGCTTTTATCCTGTGGGCAGCGGGGCTCCTGAAATGGATTTAGATAAAAGACACAACCAGATTTTCATGTGCAAAGGATAAAGCTAGATTTCTGTTTATGGCCAAGATAAAGCAGTGATGTCAGGATTTACCCTCCCACCAGAAACAACTGAAAAAACGAGGACTGTATAAAACAGTGATTGTGAGACCCTGGGTACTGGAAGACCAAGGACAGTGATCCATGAGACAGAGATGAGACCCCAGAGGAAGGTCCCAGCTCACTTGCTGGGGAGAAGGGCAGATGTAGGCCTGGGGAGAGTATGAAGGCCAGCCCAGTAGGCTCCTTGAATGGGGCATGTGGAGACGTGTGCCTGAACCCCAGAGTGCTCAGTGTCCCTGGGCCAGAACAGTGAGAACTGATGGGCAGGCACGCGAGGGGAGCACGTGGGTCAAAAGCACAGGACAGATGGGTCTTCACACCCTACTCCCTGCAGATACTCTGTGGGGAGGTGCCTGTTCCCACCAGCCGGCTCCCAGGACGCCAGCCACAATGGAGAGGAACTCGCCTGGCTGTGGTAGCCCCGCTCTGGTGGCAACACAGAAGCACCAGGCCTGCCGAGAAAGCAGGGAAGCATGCCCCACCACGATGAGATCAACAGCCGGTCATCCAAGCTGACCCAGAACTGATGCTGTTGTTTGCAGTAGCAGACACAGATACGAAAAACGATGGTACGCTTGCATTCAGTATGCTCTGAAATGTACGTAGCCGCATGGAAGATTGGTTCCTTTTAAAGGACAGACAGGAAGTACCTGGGTGGAGCGAGCTGACAGGAGTTCCAGCCACGGAGGCGTGGAGATGGGCGGGACTGTGGTTTGTGCTGGGGTGACTATTTATTTTAACGTGACTAGGACAGGTGGGAAGGCGGAGCGGGGTGCTCATGACAGCTTCTCTGTGGAGGCAGGGTTTCCTTTAGGTCCAAAGCACCGAAGCGTGCAGGGGCAGCGCCAGGGAGCGCGAGAGAGGTGCTGAGCCCCAGAGGGCTGGCGTGAGGTCTGTGGGGAAGCCAGAGGAGGGAACAGGGTGGTCTCTTCCACTGGATCCAGGAACCTCAGCTTTTATCCTGTGGGCAGCGGGGCTCCTGAAATGGATTTAGATAAAAGACACAACCAGATTTTCATGTGCAAAGGATAAAGCTAGATTTCTGTTTATGGCCAAGATAAAGCAGTGATGTCAGGATTTACCCTCCCACCAGAAACAACTGAAAAAACGAGGACTGTATAAAACAGTGATTGTGAGACCCTGGGTACTGGAAGACCAAGGACAGTGATCCATGAGACAGAGATGAGACCCCAGAGGAAGGTCCCAGCTCACTTGCTGGGGAGAAGGGCAGATGTAGGCCTGGGGAGAGTATGAAGGCCAGCCCAGTAGGCTCCTTGAATGGGGCATGTGGAGACGTGTGCCTGAACCCCAGAGTGCTCAGTGTCCCTGGGCCAGAACAGTGAGAACTGATGGGCAGGCACGCGAGGGGAGCACGTGGGTCAAAAGCACAGGACAGATGGGTCTTCACACCCTACTCCCTGCAGATACTCTGTGGGGAGGTGCCTGTTCCCACCAGCCGGCTCCCAGGACGCCAGCCACAATGGAGAGGAACTCGCCTGGCTGTGGTAGCCCCGCTCTGGTGGCAACACAGAAGCACCAGGCCTGCCGAGAAAGCAGGGAAGCATGCCCCACCACGATGAGATCAACAGCCGGTCATCCAAGCTGACCCAGAACTGATGCTGTTGTTTGCAGTAGCAGACACAGATACGAAAAACGATGGTACGCTTGCATTCAGTATGCTCTGAAATGTACGTAGCCGCATGGAAGATACCTTAAAGACTGCAATCCAGCTTCTAGAAATACCTACAGTGTGAGATCAAGAATACACTGGATGGCACCAATGGCAGATTAGACACTGCTTAGAAAATGTCACTGAACTTGAAGGTCCAGCAATGGAAACTATGAAACAAAGAGATAAAACACAAGTTAAAAAAGAATGAACAGAGCCATCTGTCAGTAATGGGACAACTTCAAGTGGCCAAGTATATTTAACGGTAGTCCCCAAAGTAAAGTTGAGAAGGGTGGGGCAGAACAGTCGCATGAATAAATAATGACCAGGACTGCTCTAAATCGGATGACAGCTATAAATTCATGGATCCATGACACTCGGCAAATCCTGAGCACAAGGAGTGTGGAGAGAACTACAAGGCAGATTATGATCAGATTGTTCAAAATCTGTGATGAAGACAGCCCTGAAAGTAGCAAGAGAGAAAAGATATAGAAAGTAGGAATGAATGAGTAGGGCTCATAGACTTCCTGTCAGGAGCACTAAAGGTGAGAACACAGTGAGAAACTGAACAGGTCCTAAAAGAAGTGAACCCGTGAGGTAGGGTTCGACACCTGGCAAACAAGTCTTTCGTGAATGAAAGCTAAATAAAGAATTATTCAGACACAGCAAAGCTAAAAGATATCATCACTGATAGACACTCACCATAAAAAATGTCCAGCAGTGTTCTTTAGGAAGAAGGAAAACCATCCCAGGTGGAAACAGGCATGTGCACAGAGCTTACAAGGTAGAAGGTCAACACACAAAAGGCCGGCCAGACAGAATGGGTCCTTCACACCCTACTCCTGCAGATACTCTGTGGGGAGGTGCCTGTTCCCACCAGCCGGCTCCCAGGACGCCAGCCACAATGGAGAGGAACTCGCCTGGCTGTGGTAGCCCCGCTCTGGTGGCAACACAGAAGCACCAGGCCTGCCGAGAAAGCAGGGAAGCATGCCCCACCACGATGAGATCAACAGCCGGTCATCCAAGCTGACCCAGAACTGATGCTGTTGTTTGCAGTAGCAGACACAGATACGAAAACGATGGTACGCTTGCATTCAGTATGCTCTGAAATGTACGTAGCCGCATGGAAGATACCTTAAAGACTGCAATCCAGCTTCTAGAAATACCTACAGTGTGAGATCAAGAATACACTGGATGGCACCAATGGCAGATTAGACACTGCTTAGAAAATGTCACTGAACTTGAAGGTCCAGCAATGGAAACTATGAAACAAAGAGATAAAACACAAGTTAAAAAAGAATGAACAGAGCCATCTGTCAGTAATGGGACAACTTCAAGTGGCCAAGTATATTTAACGGTAGTCCCCAAAGTAAAGTTGAGAAGGGTGGGGCAGAACAGTCGCATGAATAAATAATGACCAGGACTGCTCTAAATCGGATGACAGCTATAAATTCATGGATCCATGACACTCGGCAAATCCTGAGCACAAGGAGTGGGGAGAGAACTACAAGGCAGATTATGATCAGATTGTTCAAAATCTGTGATGAAGACAGCCCTGAAAGTAGCAAGAGAGAAAAGATATAGAAAGTAGGAATGAATGAGTAGGGCTCATAGACTTCCTGTCAGGAGCACTAAAGGTGAGAACACAGTGAGAAACTGAACAGGTCCTAAAAGAAGTGAACCCGTGAGGTAGGGTTCGACACCTGGCAAACAAGTCTTTCGTGAATGAAAGCTAAATAAAGAATTATTCAGACACAGCAAAGCTAAAAGATATCATCACTGATAGACACTCACCATAAAAAATGTCCAGCAGTGTTCTTTAGGAAGAAGGAAAACCATCCCAGGTGGAAACAGGCATGTGCACAGAGCTTACAAGGTAGAAGGTCAACACACAAAAGTCAGTTTTGTTTCTCTGTACCAGATATGAGTAATTGGAAATTGTCATCTTAAAAATACCAATTTCGATAGCATTAAAATATAAATTACTTAGGAATAAATCTGATAAAAGCTGAGTCAGACCTGTACAATGAACACTCCAAGATACTGCAAATTAAAGAAAGAAATTAAGGAAGTCTTCAGTATTTACAGAGATATGCTTTGTTCAGTAGTAAGAATACTTAATGTTGTGAAGGTGTTTATTCTTCAAAAACTGACCTAAGGAGTCAGTAGAATACCAATCAAGAGCTCACCCAACCTTTTGGTGGAAACTGACAATCTGCCACCCAGATTCATACAGGCATACAGAGGACCTTAGTCAAGAAAAGTTTGGGAAGAAAAACAAAGTGGAAAGCTAACACTGATTTCAAGACCTATGATAAAGCCACAGTTATCAGTGTGGTACTGGTGTGAAGACCAGTGAAGAAATCAGTAAGTACTTTTCTCTGAAAACAGAAGAGCGGAGCCATAGGCGATCTTGTCCAGAGGACCAGTGATGGGATGGGGAGTGGGAAGCAGCGTCTCAGGGCGGGAGAGGCTCCAGGGCTCCTGGAAGAGCTCAGTGTGGATGGAGCCCTGCCCCTCTATCTGGCCAGAGAGTGGATGGTTTGTTTTGATACTTCAAGAAGCAACTCTGTGGATGTCAACAAATGGAGCAAACAAGAGTTGATGCGCTGGCCCCTTGGGCTCCAGGGTGAAGCCACGGGTGGTGGCTGACTGTCACTTCCTGTGGGAGAAGATGAACTCACAGCCCCTGGAGAGCATCAGGGGCCCAAGCCCAGTGCCCTGGTTCTGAGGGTGGAACCCCTCTGTGCAGGGGGTAGTCATCGCTCAGCTCACCCGGGGATGGTCAATATTGAACCCCCTTCTGGGCGAGAGAGGTAATGGGCCCCCACCTGGGTTTCGGAGTGAGTCCAGGTCTGGCCTGAGGGCTGGGTCTGCACCTTTCCTGTAGAACCAGACTCAAGCCCCTCTCCCCACCCCCTACCCTTGCATTTGGTTCTGAGAGGAGGCCCCAGAGTCCAGCCAGAGGCTTGGGAAGGACGGCTGAGGGGGTCAAGGAGAAACAGGGAGGGCGGCGAGAGGCTCATACTCAGGGAGCCTGTGCACAACGCTCGCGAACGTCCTGTGTCACCCTTGAGAACCGGAGACGACTTGAGGTGGGGACATGTCAGCTCCTCCAAGAGGAAAAAGAAGGAGTAACGTCCATCCCCCAAAGAAGGCAGTGAACACTCCAAGATACTGCAAATTAAAGAAAGAAATTAAGGAAGTCTTCAGTATTTACAGAGATATGCTTTGTTCAGTAGTAAGAATACTTAATGTTGTGAAGGTGTTTATTCTTCAAAAACTGACCTAAGGAGTCAGTAGAATACCAATCAAGAGCTCACCCAACCTTTTGGTGGAAACTGACAATCTGCCACCCAGATTCATACAGGCATACAGAGGACCTTAGTCAAGAAAAGTTTGGGAAGAAAAACAAAGTGGAAAGCTAACACTGATTTCAAGACCTATGATAAAGCCACAGTTATCAGTGTGGTACTGGTGTGAAGACCAGTGAAGAAATCAGTAAGTACTTTTCTCTGAAAACAGAAGAGCGGAGCCATAGGCGATCTTGTCCAGAGGACCAGTGATGGGATGGGGAGTGGGAAGCAGCGTCTCAGGGCGGGAGAGGCTCCAGGGCTCCTGGAAGAGCTCAGTGTGGATGGAGCCCTGCCCCTCTATCTGGCCAGAGAGTGGATGGTTTGTTTTGATACTTCAAGAAGCAACTCTGTGGATGTCAACAAATGGAGCAAACAAGAGTTGATGCGCTGGCCCCTTGGGCTCCAGGGTGAAGCCACGGGTGGTGGCTGACTGTCACTTCCTGTGGGAGAAGATGAACTCACAGCCCCTGGAGAGCATCAGGGGCCCAAGCCCAGTGCCCTGGTTCTGAGGGTGGAACCCCTCTGTGCAGGGGGTAGTCATCGCTCAGCTCACCCGGGGATGGTCAATATTGAACCCCCTTCTGGGCGAGAGAGGTAATGGGCCCCCACCTGGGTTTCGGAGTGAGTCCAGGTCTGGCCTGAGGGCTGGGTCTGCACCTTTCCTGTAGAACCAGACTCAAGCCCCTCTCCCCACCCCCTACCCTTGCATTTGGTTCTGAGAGGAGGCCCCAGAGTCCAGCCAGAGGCTTGGGAAGGACGGCTGAGGGGGTCAAGGAGAAACAGGGAGGGCGGCGAGAGGCTCATACTCAGGGAGCCTGTGCACAACGCTCGCGAACGTCCTGTGTCACCCTTGAGAACCGGAGACGACTTGAGGTGGGGACATGTCAGCTCCTCCAAGAGGAAAAAGAAGGAGTAACGTCCATCCCCCAAAGAAGGCAGTTAGGAGGGAAAAAGCTAAGGCACAGGTGGATAGATGGGAGTCAGAAACCACTGGATACGTGACAGAAGCACCTTGAAACTTTGCAAAGGAAGCCTGTCCTTCAGCAGGAAAGCCCTGCAGGTGACACGTTTGGGCTTGCACACAGCCAGGATGGACCTGACCACCCAGGACCACGCAAAGGGCTTGTCCAGAGGGGGAGCAAAGGCGAACCAGCAAGGACACTGGGGTGGACGCTAAGCTCCTGACGACTTCTAACACAGCTTTCAGACATAGAGGAGGCTGGGAAAGAACCTACAAGGGTGGTCTGGGGGCCCCCCAGATGGAATTGAGGCTGTCACCCTGAGTCAGAACCACAACCCCAAACACAAACCCAAGCACACTGTGCTAAACTGTCCAGCCTTGGAAGATGAGCAGACACCAACCCGACAGAGAGACCAGCGAGAAGTAAGGAGGGCCACGTGGACAGTGTTCCGGGTGCTTGGGTGTTAAGGCAGCAAGAAAGGGTGTACTGGGAGTGGGGTTGGAGAGCCCACTACAGGAGAGGACAGGGTGGACAGGAGAGGCAGGGTGCTCGGGCCCTGAGCCCCGGAGGCTGAGGGGCTGCGTCCAGACAGAGGTGGCCCTGATGCTGTGGAGTTTCTAGCATCTGCTCCTGCATGCAGTGGGAGCCTGGCCTGGGAGTGAGGGAAGGACAGAGGTGATGATATGCAGGTCGTTTTTCACTGACCTGCTCTCTGTAAAGTGCCCACTGGACCTGGTCCTGGGAGGCGGAGCAGACCAAGGAGAGCTTGGGGGGATTCTGGGCCCAGAGTTACCTCAGTAATTCCAACTGTTACTGAGTTAAGCTCGCTTTGCTCACTAATGAATCGGAGAGACTATGACAATGAATCTGAGAGACGAGGTGTTGAGGCAAGGAAAATGACTTTATTTGGAAAGTAGCTGATGGCAGGCTCATGCCTCAGAAAAAGCCATCTTACTGGGGTTTGGATGCCAGGTTATTATATAGATCAGAGATGGGGGGAAGTGAAGAAGCAAAGCAAAACGGCCAGTAATCTAGCAAACTTCTCTTAGAATGGCAAGCCTCAGGCAGGGGAAGTATTTACTTCTCTCTTCCTGCCATCTAGAGGTGGATGGGATTCTGGAACAAAGATATTTTACTGTAACACTCCTGCAGAGGGACAGGGTCCTTGGGAAAGCCCTGCAGGTGACACGTTTGGGCTTGCACACAGCCAGGATGGACCTGACCACCCAGGACCACGCAAAGGGCTTGTCCAGAGGGGGAGCAAAGGCGAACCAGCAAGGACACTGGGGTGGACGCTAAGCTCCTGACGACTTCTAACACAGCTTTCAGACATAGAGGAGGCTGGGAAAGAACCTACAAGGGTGGTCTGGGGGCCCCCCAGATGGAATTGAGGCTGTCACCCTGAGTCAGAACCACAACCCCAAACACAAACCCAAGCACACTGTGCTAAACTGTCCAGCCTTGGAAGATGAGCAGACACCAACCCGACAGAGAGACCAGCGAGAAGTAAGGAGGGCCACGTGGACAGTGTTCCGGGTGCTTGGGTGTTAAGGCAGCAAGAAAGGGTGTACTGGGAGTGGGGTTGGAGAGCCCACTACAGGAGAGGACAGGGTGGACAGGAGAGGCAGGGTGCTCGGGCCCTGAGCCCCGGAGGCTGAGGGGCTGCGTCCAGACAGAGGTGGCCCTGATGCTGTGGAGTTTCTAGCATCTGCTCCTGCATGCAGTGGGAGCCTGGCCTGGGAGTGAGGGAAGGACAGAGGTGATGATATGCAGGTCGTTTTTCACTGACCTGCTCTCTGTAAAGTGCCCACTGGACCTGGTCCTGGGAGGCGGAGCAGACCAAGGAGAGCTTGGGGGGATTCTGGGCCCAGAGTTACCTCAGTAATTCCAACTGTTACTGAGTTAAGCTCGCTTTGCTCACTAATGAATCGGAGAGACTATGACAATGAATCTGAGAGACGAGGTGTTGAGGCAAGGAAAATGACTTTATTTGGAAAGTAGCTGATGGCAGGCTCATGCCTCAGAAAAAGCCATCTTACTGGGGTTTGGATGCCAGGTTATTATATAGATCAGAGATGGGGGGAAGTGAAGAAGCAAAGCAAAACGGCCAGTAATCTAGCAAACTTCTCTTAGAATGGCAAGCCTCAGGCAGGGGAAGTATTTACTTCTCTCTTCCTGCCATCTAGAGGTGGATGGGATTCTGGAACAAAGATATTTTACTGTAACACTCCTGCAGAGGGACAGGGTCCTTGAGGCAAGCTATTAAACATGATTATAATAACAATAGCAATGGAAAGCAAGTCCAGGAAACAGTTTGCAATAGGGGGCCAGAACTGATTTTTCTCCCTGCAACACTAGAACAAGTTAGACTGGAGGGTGCGCGGCCTTCCTCCCACAGCCCCCATCTGCTCCAGTGTCGTTGGCCGGCAGGATCCGCAGGCAGGCGACAGGTCCTGCCTGCTGAGGCGAGATTGAGGAGCCCTGGACTCTGATCCTCGTCCCAGCTGTGAAGCGAGCCCCACCCCTCAGGAGCGTTAGCTTCTTCTCCAGGGGTTCAGTTCTGTGCAATCTGTACAGGACTTTTAGCCGTACAGGTGTCTCTTCTGTCAGACACATATTCTGAAAGAATTTTATTCAAAACTTACTATGTGCTAGGCAGCATTCCAGCTGTTTGGAACATGTTAGTAAATTAGACACGAAGGCCCCACTATGCGGAGCTTACTCTGGGGAAGGGGAGGAAGGCAGTGAGCCATTGGTGAGTGATCGTGGCTGGTGTTGGGCCAGCTGGAGCACTGACGTGGGAGCCAGGGGCTGGGCTGTCCACTTTGAGGTGGAGACCGCCCAGCTGCACTGTCCAGAGGTCCCCTCACACACAGAGGTGCTTGATGACCCTGGACCTCCCCAGGCTTCTCTGCTGCTCTTCCATAGTGTTGACTAAAAAAATATGCGCAACCTAAAAAGTTGAGAGTTAGGTTTTATTTGGTAGGAGTGTTAGGACTGGAGCTCAGGAGACAGTATCTCAGGTGACCCTGAGAAAGCAGACTTGGAGGAGGCAGGGGAGGAGTTAGGCTCTGCACGGGCTACATACCAGTCTGCAGCTGGGGCAGGTAATCTGAATAGGAAAAGAGTACTGTTAATTAAAATTTTTGGAATGGGAGTTCTGGAATTTGCCAGGTTATTATATAGATCAGAGATGGGGGAAGTGAAGAAGCAAAGCAAAACGGCCAGTAATCTAGCAAACTTCTCTTAGAATGGCAAGCCTCAGGCAGGGGAAGTATTTACTTCTCTCTTCCTGCCATCTAGAGGTGGATGGGATTCTGGAACAAAGATATTTTACTGTAACACTCCTGCAGAGGGACAGGGTCCTTGAGGCAAGCTATTAAACATGATTATAATAACAATAGCAATGGAAAGCAAGTCCAGGAAACAGTTTGCAATAGGGGGCCAGAACTGATTTTTCTCCCTGCAACACTAGAACAAGTTAGACTGGAGGGGTGCCGCGGCCTTCCTCCCACAGCCCCCATCTGCTCCAGTGTCGTTGGCCGGCAGGATCCGCAGGCAGGCGACAGGTCCTGCCTGCTGAGGCGAGATTGAGGAGCCCTGGACTCTGATCCTCGTCCCAGCTGTGAAGCGAGCCCCACCCCTCAGGAGCGTTAGCTTCTTCTCCAGGGGTTCAGTTCTGTGCAATCTGTACAGGACTTTTAGCCGTACAGGTGTCTCTTCTGTCAGACACATATTCTGAAAGAATTTTATTCAAAACTTACTATGTGCTAGGCAGCATTCCAGCTGTTTGGAACATGTTAGTAAATTAGACACGAAGGCCCCACTATGCGGAGCTTACTCTGGGGAAGGGGAGGAAGGCAGTGAGCCATTGGTGAGTGATCGTGGCTGGTGTTGGGCCAGCTGGAGCACTGACGTGGGAGCCAGGGGCTGGGCTGTCCACTTTGAGGTGGAGACCGCCCAGCTGCACTGTCCAGAGGTCCCCTCACACACAGAGGTGCTTGATGACCCTGGACCTCCCCAGGCTTCTCTGCTGCTCTTCCATAGTGTTGACTAAAAAATATGCGCAACCTAAAAAGTTGAGAGTTAGGTTTTATTTGGTAGGAGTGTTAGGACTGGAGCTCAGGAGACAGTATCTCAGGTGACCCTGAGAAAGCAGACTTGGAGGAGGCAGGGGAGGAGTTAGGCTCTGCACGGGCTACATACCAGTCTGCAGCTGGGGCAGGTAATCTGAATAGGAAAAGAGTACTGTTAATTAAGAGAAAATGAAATCATTTCTTTCATATGTATCTAGCTATCTGGGGCCAGTCCTGCTTTTTTCATGCATGCTAAGTCAACTCCGTGTGACCCCATTGCCGACTAAAAAAAGATGGACAACTTGAGAGTTGTGGGTTAAGTTTTATTTGGGGCATGATTAGGATTGTAACCCAGGAGGCATCTGAGATGGCTCTGGGAGACTGCTCCAAAGAGGCAGAGGAGGAAAGTCAATATAAGGATTTTGGTGTGGGGGAGTTCAAACACTATGAAACAAAGGGTTTCCAAAGGTTTTGTTTTATAGATGGTTTGGGAGAGGACGTAGTATCTTCATGAAGGGATTTAGTGCCTTTCTAGGTGTGAGGAGATGCAAGGATTGAGATAATAAAATCTGTTCCTAAAAGCCATTTACCTATCTCAAGACCGTTCCACCAGCTCCCAGGAGTACAGAGTGCCTTGCCCCACCCTGATTTTCTCCAGAGAGGTGTTGAAAGTCAGCAGCTCCCAACAGCACGGCCTTCAGTCTCCACAGAGGCAGATGACAAATGCCCCCGTTGTCCATTTGTAGTTGATCCCATGGACTGTAGCCTGCCATGCTTCTCTGTCCTGGAGTGGGTTGCCATGCCCTCCTACAAGGGATCTTCCCAGCCCAGGGCTAGAACGCCAGTCTCTTCTGTCTCCTGCATTGGCAGGTGGGTCCCTTACCACCAGCGCCACCTGGGAGGCCCGCTTTCTTTCTTTCTTTTTTTTAAAAAACTTTTATTTATTTATTTTTGGCTGTGCTGGGTCTTTGTTGATGTGTGGGTTTAGCTGCTCTGTGGTATGTGGGATCTTCCCGGATCAGGCTCAAACCTGTGTCTCCTGCATTGGCAGACGGGTTCTTATCCACTGAGCCAGTTCTTTATTGTTCACTTACTAATTCCTCTTTTTATCACAGAGATGGTGAATGAGGATGAAGGCTGGCCCCGCCCTCCCCGCGTCAGCTCCTTAAGCACTACAGGGGAGGAAGTAGCTAATGGCTTCTAGATAGCTGCCTTTGTTTCCCCTCGGCTCAGAAATTTGCATTTGGAAAAGGTTTGTTTACTGGTAGAGCGCTTAAGCAAAAACCATTTCATTTCTCTGGGCTTCAGGTTTAACGAGCGCTGGACAGGGTGTTTCTAAAACCCGAGTGTATGGGCTCATCCCTGCGGACACGCCCAGCCCAGATGCAGGAACCTGGGCAGTTCAGGAAGAGGGTGTCGGCAGAGGTGCGGGCCGGACGGCGAGGCCCGGCCCCGCGTCGCTGCGAGCGCAGACGTGCCTTCCGCTCACCCTCTCCACCCCTCTCTGCCAGCTGCCCACTCGGCCCAGGTCCAGGGCCGGCCGACAGCCACGGTGTCGCCCCTGCGCGCCCAGAGCTCCCGTCCCGCCTGTCCGCCAGCCTCCGGCCCCCAGTCTTGGGGTCCCCGCAGCACGGCGCCCAGCCCACGCCGCAGGGCCCCGGCCGTCCGTTCCTAAAAGCCCTTTACCTATCTCAAGACCGTTCCACCAGCTCCCAGGAGTACAGAGTGCCTTGCCCCACCCTGATTTTCTCCAGAGAGGTGTTGAAAGTCAGCAGCTCCCAACAGCACGGCCTTCAGTCTCCACAGAGGCAGATGACAAATGCCCCCGTTGTCCATTTGTAGTTGATCCCATGGACTGTAGCCTGCCATGCTTCTCTGTCCTGGAGTGGGTTGCCATGCCCTCCTACAAGGGATCTTCCCAGCCCAGGGCTAGAACGCCAGTCTCTTCTGTCTCCTGCATTGGCAGGTGGGTCCCTTACCACCAGCGCCACCTGGGAGGCCCGCTTTCTTTCTTTTTTTTAAAAAACTTTTATTTATTTATTTTTGGCTGTGCTGGGTCTTTGTTGATGTGTGGGTTTAGCTGCTCTGTGGTATGTGGGATCTTCCCGGATCAGGCTCAAACCTGTGTCTCCTGCATTGGCAGACGGGTTCTTATCCACTGAGCCAGTTCTTTATTGTTCACTTACTAATTCCTCTTTTTATCACAGAGATGGTGAATGAGGATGAAGGCTGGCCCCGCCCTCCCCGCGTCAGCTCCTTAAGCACTACAGGGGAGGAAGTAGCTAATGGCTTCTAGATAGCTGCCTTTGTTTCCCCTCGGCTCAGAAATTTGCATTTGGAAAAGGTTTGTTTACTGGTAGAGCGCTTAAGCAAAAACCATTTCATTTCTCTGGGCTTCAGGTTTAACGAGCGCTGGACAGGGTGTTTCTAAAACCCGAGTGTATGGGCTCATCCCTGCGGACACGCCCAGCCCAGATGCAGGAACCTGGGCAGTTCAGGAAGAGGGTGTCGGCAGAGGTGCGGGCCGGACGGCGAGGCCCGGCCCCGCGTCGCTGCGAGCGCAGACGTGCCTTCCGCTCACCCTCTCCACCCCTCTCTGCCAGCTGCCCACTCGGCCCAGGTCCAGGGCCGGCCGACAGCCACGGTGTCGCCCCTGCGCGCCCAGAGCTCCCCGTCCCGCCTGTCCGCCAGCCTCCGGCCCCCAGTCTTGGGGTCCCCGCAGCACGGCGCCCAGCCCACGCCGCAGGGCCCCCGGCCGTCCGTCCCGCTCGCCTCGGCAGCCTCGGTGGTCACGCCGCCCAACGTCACCGCCGCCCACCTCAACGGGGAGGTCGGAGGAGGCCCTGCCGGCGGCCTGACCGCCTCCAGCCCCGCCAGTGAGGGAGGCAGACCTGACGAGAGGAAAAACGAGAAGGTAAGTGCCCAGCGGGTGATCGCACTTCGTGGGCGTCAGGCGCAGATCGCTGTTTGGGGAGGGTGACTGGAGGCCAGGGTTTGCAGGCAGGTTAGCAAAAAGTGCCCCCTCCTCAAGAGGCTTTCGTTCCTTCTGCTGGGAGGTCGCGGTGAGCTGCTCACTTTGCTGGATTGGACACTTGCTGGCGAGTGTCAGGACATCTGATGCCGCAGACACAGGCCGCCTCGCACACGTGTGGGCAGAGATGTCCCCACGCAGTGCACCATCCCGGACAGAGCGTGGACCGCGCAGGCCCCGCTTAGCCCCCGGCACAGGCCAGAGGAGGGCCCAGCCTCGCAGCAGGTGTGGCTGGCCCTCCGCTCTTCCCCAGCACTGAGGGAAGTGGGCTTACTTCAGGAAGAAAGAGAGTCCAGGGAGCTGGCCTCTGCACCTGCCAGCCATCAAGTGAGCCGGGACTGGAGTCCGGATTTCAGTGCTGCCAGATGTGTTCAACCCACATGTGTAATTTACAGTCTTCTTGGGGCCACGTTGTGGAAATAAAGTTAAAGCGATTAAAAATTAGGAAAAACGGGAAATTCATTTTAATGGTGCCATCTACTAGTCCCAGTATCTAAAAATGTTGTTCTTTCAAAATGTGATCTGTATAAAAAATTCATTTATGGGTCGTTTTACCTTGTTTTCACTTTTGTTCTTTCAAAGCCAGGAAGATGTGTCCCGTAGTCAGGCCACCATGCCGCTCAGGCTCTGCTGGACTGCGGGCCAGGTTTGCAGTGGGGGTCACTTCCTTTACTGACTTCACTGTCCAAGTGGCTTTTCACACTCTTCTGTGGCATTGGACAGTCTGGGGGTGTTTCCCCCACCTCTCTTTTTCACTTTTTGAAAGTATTCATTAATGTATTTATGTCTGTGAGGGGTCTTAGTTGCAACACTGGGGATCTTCAGTCTTCACTGTGGCACGTGGGGTCTTTAGTTGCATGTGGAATATCGTTGCCTGCACAGGAATGGAACCCAGATCCCTGCATTGGGAGCACAGACTCTTAGCTGGTGGACTGCCGGGGAGGTCTTTGTGGATGCCTTCAGACCTTTCAGTATAAAACCAGCTTTGATTACAGGGTTCCCCTTGCTTAGGGCCTCTCTTGTCGGTGGGGGCAGCACCCAATCCATATGGTGAGCCCGTCTGCCTGGACCCTGGAGGCACACCCACCCTCAAAACCCATGCTCGGGGCTTCCCTAGTGGTCCAGTGGGTAGGGACACCGCCTTGCAGTGCAAGGGGCGCCGGTTTGACCTCTGGCCTGGGAGGATCCCACGTGCCGAGGAGCGGCTGGATGGATGTGTCCAATTACCGAGCCGGAGCTCTGGAGCGCATGCGCCCAGAGCCGGTGCTCTGCGACAACAGAGGCCACTGCGATGGGAGGCCACCGCGGGCGAAAGAGCAAAGATGGATGAAAGTAAATAAATGAAAGACCAATAGAAGTGGCCCCAGCACTGAGGGAAGTGGGCTTACAGGAAGAAAGAGAGTCCAGGAGTGGCCTCTGCACCTGCCAGCCATCAAGTGAGCCGGGACTGGAGTCCGGATTTCAGTGCTGCCAGATGTGTTCAACCCACATGTGTAATTTACAGTCTTCTTGGGGCCACGTTGTGGAAATAAAGTTAAAGCGATTAAAAATTAGGAAAAACGGGAAATTCATTTTAATGGTGCCATCTACTAGTCCCAGTATCTAAAAATGTTGTTCTTTCAAAATGTGATCTGTATAAAAAATTCATTTATGGGTCGTTTTACCTTGTTTTCACTTTTGTTCTTTCAAAGCCAGGAAGATGTGTCCCGTAGTCAGGCCACCATGCCGCTCAGGCTCTGCTGGACTGCGGGCCAGGTTTGCAGTGGGGGTCACTTCCTTTACTGACTTCACTGTCCAAGTGGCTTTTCACACTCTTCTGTGGCATTGGACAGTCTGGGGGTGTTTCCCCCACCTCTCTTTTTCACTTTTTGAAAGTATTCATTAATGTATTTATGTCTGTGAGGGGTCTTAGTTGCAACACTGGGGATCTTCAGTCTTCACTGTGGCACGTGGGGTCTTTAGTTGCATGTGGAATATCGTTGCCTGCACAGGAATGGAACCCAGATCCCTGCATTGGGAGCACAGACTCTTAGCTGGTGGACTGCCGGGGAGGTCTTTGTGGATGCCTTCAGACCTTTCAGTATAAAACCAGCTTTGATTACGGGGTTCCCCTTGCTTAGGGCCTCTCTTGTCGGTGGGGGCAGCACCCAATCCATATGGTGAGCCCGTCTGCCTGGACCCTGGAGGCACACCCACCCTCAAAACCCATGCTCGGGGCTTCCCTAGTGGTCCAGTGGGTAGGGACACCGCCTTGCAGTGCAAGGGGCGCCGGTTTGACCTCTGGCCTGGGAGGATCCCACGTGCCGAGGAGCGGCTGGATGGATGTGTCCAATTACCGAGCCGGAGCTCTGGAGCGCATGCGCCCAGAGCCGGTGCTCTGCGACAACAGAGGCCACTGCGATGGGAGGCCACCGCGGGCGAAAGAGCAAAGATGGATGAAAGTAAATAAATGAAAGACCAATAGAAGTGGCCCGCCTGCCCCTCTTCCTCCCCAACCCGCCCCTCCCCCCCCAAAAAGCCCCCATGCTCACGGGGGTGCCCAGGCACCACAGAGAATGCTCAAGTCTCCTCCCTCTAGTCTCAGAGAGAGGCTCTTCCCACTCTCCCCTCTGCGGGAGAGGCTTCACCTTAGCCCTGATGCTATGTCCCCCTGAGACCAGCAGGTGCCTGGGCATGAAGGGACGGACCCCTTGCTCTGTATCTGCTGGAAGGACCCACCCTTGGGGCCCACTTCTCCCACCTAGCTGCCTGGCAGGAGACCAGTCTCCCCAGGGGGATGGGTGGACCCTCTTTATATCTTGGTCAGCCATCCTAGAAGACAGGCTCCTGAGGTCTCCCTCAGAAAGGGAGGAGGCTCGTTAACTCCATGTACCATCCTGGTTCTTGACCCCGGTTTCCTCTGTTACTTGAGGGTGGTCAGGAGTGAAGGGGCCTCGTGGAGAGTTACCCCCATCCCTCACTCTGTGGTTGCTGGCTCTGCTTTGGAGGTGCACTTGGGTTCCACTCGAGGTTCACGCTCAGCCAGCAACTCCTTCCTCACTAGAAACAGCCATGTCATCTCGTCTCAGGTGGCCCTGGGACCCAACCAGCAGAGCACATGGAGGCAGGGCATGCGGAGGGGCTGAGGGAGTGGAAGTTACATGCTGAGATCCCAGGCCAGGTGACTTGACCTGAGGTTAGTGTTAGACTGGGAAGGGAGCCTGTTTGTGAGTTGCTTTCTTTTCTCACCTCTCAGAGTGAGAACAAATGAGAAAAAGCGCTGGTTTGAAAGGCCTCTGTGGGTGCTCCCTCCCGCATCCTCAGTGGAATTTTCCCAGTTTAAAGTGCAGAAAGCCACCGCCACCGCTATCATTCCTGGCAGGAGGACTGGCATGAGCCACCAGGGAAGCCCCAAATTTGAAGCTCTTAAACAAGCTGGCAGTTTTTCCCTAAGGGAAAAACCTCTGGGTTGTGAATTCATTTACCCCGTGGGGACTCCGTGCACGGAAGAAGCCTGTGTTATTTAAGGTGTGGATAAGGGGGAGGGCTGCGGCTGTCCCATTCTATGACCAGTGTGTCAGTTGTTGCCAGAGTGTTCCAGTGTCAAGACACGCAGTGGCCTTCGGCCTCAGCCCCACCAACAGGGTAGCAGGAGACGTCCTGCAAGCATTATTTCTAGGGCGGGAGAGGGCTGGGCCTGACCTCGCCAGGACTGGGGTCCCCTACAGCCCCCTTCCTCACACTGACCTCCTGGGAGAGGAGAGGCCCCTACATAGGGTTCCCTGCCCACAGTCAGTGCGGCGTCCCCAGTGGGATTCGATTCTGCAGGAAGCTCGCTGAGCCCAGGAGCCACATTCTCAAGGGCTTCTAGAACCCTGCCTGGTGCATGAATGAGATGCTGAAGGGTCTGGCGGTCATCTGGCCACCTGTAGGCTGGGGAAACCTGCGTCACCCCCGGGACATGTATGCTGGGCAGCCCTGCCTGCCACAGCGCTGCAGAGGGCACTCTGGCAGAGTGGGACGCTCTTTGCTGACTGCCGGGCCTCTGGAGCCCTCATGGCCTCAAACCTTCCCCTGGCTCCCTGCAGCCCAAGTGCCTGGTGGGAGCAGGAGGGCTGGCGTGTGGCGGATGAGTCGTCCTCAGGCAGAAAGCCATCCCATCCTGAAAGTGTGAGTCCCAGCTGTTGGAACAGCAAGGCTTTATAGGCAACTTGTTTTTCTAGAGAACATGCTGCCAGAGTGCCCCTACCCCCGTGACAAGAGCACTGACCCTGAGTGGGACAGGACAAGCCCTCCAGTCTGTGGAGAGCTCAGAGTGAGCCTGGAACCTTCTCCTCTGCGCTCTCCAAGGGGGCCTTGCCCCCATTCCCACCCCACGCCCTTCTCCCTCTGAGGCCCCAGCCCTAGTCCTGGGCTGAGACTCCATCCAGTGACTTCTGAGCCTCAGCTCAGGGCAGTGCTGGTGAGCTCTCAGGGCCTGGTGGGTACCTGTGGGGCCAAGGCCAGGCAGCTGGTGGCGCAGGGAGTAAAGCAAGGTGGGACGGATACGTGTGGAGGACTGGAGGCTGGCCCAGGTGAAGGCTGGCAGTTTGGTGGGGCTTTCCCAGGGGGCCTGTGTTATTTAAGGTGTGGATAAGGCTGCGGCTGTCCCATTCTATGACCAGTGTGTCAGTTGTTGCCAGAGTGTTCCAGTGTCAAGACACGCAGTGGCCTTGCCTCAGCCCCACCAACAGGGTAGCAGGAGACGTCCTGCAAGCATTATTTCTAGGGCGGGAGAGGGCTGGGCCTGACCTCGCCAGGACTGGGGTCCCCTACAGCCCCCTTCCTCACACTGACCTCCTGGGAGAGGAGAGGCCCCTACATAGGGTTCCCTGCCCACAGTCAGTGCGGCGTCCCCAGTGGGATTCGATTCTGCAGGAAGCTCGCTGAGCCCAGGAGCCACATTCTCAAGGGCTTCTAGAACCCTGCCTGGTGCATGAATGAGATGCTGAAGGGTCTGGCGGTCATCTGGCCACCTGTAGGCTGGGGAAACCTGCGTCACCCCCGGGACATGTATGCTGGGCAGCCCTGCCTGCCACAGCGCTGCAGAGGGCACTCTGGCAGAGTGGGACGCTCTTTGCTGACTGCCGGGCCTCTGGAGCCCTCATGGCCTCAAACCTTCCCCTGGCTCCCTGCAGCCCAAGTGCCTGGTGGGAGCAGGAGGGCTGGCGTGTGGCGGATGAGTCGTCCTCAGGCAGAAAGCCATCCCATCCTGAAAGTGTGAGTCCCAGCTGTTGGAACAGCAAGGCTTTATAGGCAACTTGTTTTTCTAGAGAACATGCTGCCAGAGTGCCCCTACCCCCGTGACAAGAGCACTGACCCTGAGTGGGACAGGACAAGCCCTCCAGTCTGTGGAGAGCTCAGAGTGAGCCTGGAACCTTCTCCTCTGCGCTCTCCAAGGGGGCCTTGCCCCCATTCCCACCCCACGCCCTTCTCCCTCTGAGGCCCCAGCCCTAGTCCTGGGCTGAGACTCCATCCAGTGACTTCTGAGCCTCAGCTCAGGGCAGTGCTGGTGAGCTCTCAGGGCCTGGTGGGTACCTGTGGGGCCAAGGCCAGGCAGCTGGTGGCGCAGGGAGTAAAGCAAGGTGGGACGGATACGTGTGGAGGACTGGAGGCTGGCCCAGGTGAAGGCTGGCACAGCTGCCCCCTGTGGGGCTCCAGGGGCTTCCACTGCTCAGTTTCACCATCAGTGAGGCAGCAGTATGGTGTCTGCCATCCTGGGTTTGGAAGGAGGAAGTAAGCTAATCTCCATCACGCGTTATTTTGGGCCCATTGCTAAGTCATGTCTAATGCTTTGGGACTGCATGGACTGCAGCATGCCAGGCTTCCCTGTCCTTTGCTTTCTCACAGAATTTGCTCAGATTCATGTCTATTTAGTCAGTGATACTGTCTAACCATCTCATCCTCTGTTGCCTCCTTCTCTTCCTGCCCTCCATCTTTTCCAGCATCAGGGTCTTTTCCAATGAGTCGAATATTCAAATCAGGTGGCCAAAGTACTGGAGCCTCAGCACCAGTCCTTCCAATGAATATTCAGGACTGATTTCCTTTAGGATTGACTGATCTCCTTACATACATGTTTAGCATAGGTATTTGGACAAATGTATTAGAAATCATTATTAGGAATCTGATAGTTCATTGAAGGCCAGATCCCATAAGAATTGTGGGTTAGATATAGACATATATCTCATATCCCTGAGGTTCCTAAGGAAAGATTAAAAGGATTTAATTTTGCAGTTTCAGAAAAAGGACACTTAATGTTGCCAAATTGAGAGACGTAGCCTACTTGAAATGAACCTGGGCTCACGGTGGCTTTCTGTTTGTGAAGAGGCATTGGTTCATCTCGACACTGGAGACTCCATTTCTTGTGTCCACCAAGAAATCCGGGTGTAAAGGGGTTTTTCTTAAAGTCTTTAAGCTTCTCACCTGACATTTAGCCTGAAGGGTGGATGGTGCCCCAGAAAACTATTCCAGACTCTCCAAGGGGCCTGCCCCATTCCCACCCCACGCCCTTCTCCCTCTGAGGCCCCAGCCCTAGTCCTGGGCTGAGACTCCATCCAGTGACTTCTGAGCCTCAGCTCAGGGCAGTGCTGGTGAGCTCTCAGGGCCTGGTGGGTACCTGTGGGGCCAAGGCCAGGCAGCTGGTGGCGCAGGGAGTAAAGCAAGGTGGGACGGATACGTGTGGAGGACTGGAGGCTGGCCCAGGTGAAGGCTGGCACAGCTGCCCCCTGTGGGGCTCCAGGGGCTTCCACTGCTCAGTTTCACCATCAGTGAGGCAGCAGTATGGTGTCTGCCATCCTGGGTTTGGAAGGAGGAAGTAAGCTAATCTCCATCACGCGTTATTTTGGGCCCATTGCTAAGTCATGTCTAATGCTTTGGGACTGCATGGACTGCAGCATGCCAGGTTTCCCCTGTCCTTTGCTTTCTCACAGAATTTGCTCAGATTCATGTCTATTTAGTCAGTGATACTGTCTAACCATCTCATCCTCTGTTGCCTCCTTCTCTTCCTGCCCTCCATCTTTTCCAGCATCAGGGTCTTTTCCAATGAGTCGAATATTCAAATCAGGTGGCCAAAGTACTGGAGCCTCAGCACCAGTCCTTCCAATGAATATTCAGGACTGATTTCCTTTAGGATTGACTGATCTCCTTACATACATGTTTAGCATAGGTATTTGGACAAATGTATTAGAAATCATTATTAGGAATCTGATAGTTCATTGAAGGCCAGATCCCATAAGAATTGTGGGTTAGATATAGACATATATCTCATATCCCTGAGGTTCCTAAGGAAAGATTAAAAGGGGATTTAATTTTGCAGTTTCAGAAAAAGGACACTTAATGTTGCCAAATTGAGAGACGTAGCCTACTTGAAATGAACCTGGGCTCACGGTGGCTTTCTGTTTGTGAAGAGGCATTGGTTCATCTCGACACTGGAGACTCCATTTCTTGTGTCCACCAAGAAATCCGGGTGTAAAGGGGTTTTTCTTAAAGTCTTTAAGCTTCTCACCTGACATTTAGCCTGAAGGGTGGATGGTGCCCCAGAAAACTATTCCAGACAGTGAGGAGCAAGGTGAGAACAGTGAATTCCACTAGCAGGAGCCCATTGCCACACTTAGTTTTTCATCAGCAGGGCTATGTGGAGTATGTGAGGCTGGTTCACAGAAGCCAGAAGCATTGCATGCTGGGAAGGCAGCCGCGAATCCAGAGTATTTTAGTGGGGACTAAAAGCTGTCCCATCTGCCTGTCTGTCCTGGAAGTGCACTGGCTGTCCGTAGTGGTCTAGTGGCCTCAGCCTGCTGCCAGGGGGCGCTGACCACTCAGAGGGTGGGGCATCTCCGGGCTCCTTGCTGATCTCTGGCAGACTGTGCCCTGGGCAGTGGCCACCGATGGGGAGGCCTTGGTGCGTATGGAGCCCTCGGGTCACCTGCCACCATGGACTGACCGGGGAAAGAGCTGACTGGTATCCACAGGATGGGTCATGGTGACCCTCCCTGCTGTGGTCACCCTGGGAGCGTGCACACAGGGCACAAGTTATGTCCATGTTTTCTGCCCATTCAGAGAAGGGTGACCACAGACTGCTTTCCTAGACCTTGTTACCACGTGTCCACCCTGTGCCTTCTAGGTCCCTGACCATCCAGCCAAACCACTGGTACAGTCTGTGAGTCAGTTTATAATCACACATTTGGCCATCACTCTTTCCAGGCCAAGTGTACCACACGGTGCACGGCCTGAGTCCTGTGCCCTGGGAGGACTGCCTTTCACCTTGTCCTTCAGGGGCATCCCAAACAGGGCTGTCCAGCTGCAGCCATCCTGTTTCAAGTGCTTACTGTGCAGAACTGTCTGTAAACTGGCCTGAGGTATTGCTTCCTCTGTTACTGACTGCAAGAATGAAATTCCCCAGGAGAGCAGGTTGTGGCTGGGAGAGAAAGCAGTGTAGAGGGGCAGCGGGAGCTGGACACTTCTTCGGTGATTTCTTGTGGCCTGGGGCCTGCTGGGCCCCTTATCACAAATGCTGGGTATGCCCAAATTTGTGGCCCTGTGGGTCAGGTCCCATCTGGTGTAATTATCGAAAGTCTTTAAGCTTCTCACCTGACATTTAGCCTGAAGGGTGGATGGTGCCCCAGAAAACTATTCCAGACAGTGAGGAGCAAGGTGAGAACAGTGAATTCCACTAGCAGGAGCCCATTGCCACACTTAGTTTTTCATCAGCAGGGCTATGTGGAGTATGTGAGGCTGGTTCACAGAAGCCAGAAGCATTGCATGCTGGGAAGGCAGCCGCGAATCCAGAGTATTTTAGTGGGGACTAAAAGCTGTCCCATCTGCCTGTCTGTCCTGGAAGTGCACTGGCTGTCCGTAGTGGTCTAGTGGCCTCAGCCTGCTGCCAGGGGGCGCTGACCACTCAGAGGGTGGGGCATCTCCGGGCTCCTTGCTGATCTCTGGCAGACTGTGCCCTGGGCAGTGGCCACCGATGGGGAGGCCTTGGTGCGTATGGAGCCCTCGGGTCACCTGCCACCATGGACTGACCGGGGAAAGAGCTGACTGGTATCCACAGGATGGGTCATGGTGACCCTCCCTGCTGTGGTCACCCTGGGAGCGTGCACACAGGGCACAAGTTATGTCCATGTTTTCTGCCCATTCAGAGAAGGGTGACCACAGACTGCTTTCCTAGACCTTGTTACCACGTGTCCACCCTGTGCCTTCTAGGTCCCTGACCATCCAGCCAAACCACTGGTACAGTCTGTGAGTCAGTTTATAATCACACATTTGGCCATCACTCTTTCCAGGCCAAGTGTACCACACGGTGCACGGCCTGAGTCCTGTGCCCTGGGAGGACTGCCTTTCACCTTGTCCTTCAGGGGCATCCCAAACAGGGCTGTCCAGCTGCAGCCATCCTGTTTCAAGTGCTTACTGTGCAGAACTGTCTGTAAACTGGCCTGAGGTATTGCTTCCTCTGTTACTGACTGCAAGAATGAAATTCCCCAGGAGAGCAGGTTGTGGCTGGGAGAGAAAGCAGTGTAGAGGGGCAGCGGGAGCTGGACACTTCTTCGGGTGATTTCTTGTGGCCTGGGGGCCTGCTGGGCCTTATCACATGCTTATCATCTCCATCTGGTGATAAAATGCTGCTGGGTATGCCCAAATTTGTGGCCCTGTGGGTCAGGTAACACCCAGTTCACCCTCTGTCACATGGTACCGTGGTAACCTGTGGTCAAGTGTCCAGTCTCCTCTAAGGCTCAGTAGCACCCCAGAGCAGTGTCTCAAGAGGAGAGGAGTTATTTGAAGAGGCTGATAGAGCTTTGCTCCCTAATCCTAGGGGCCTGGGCTGGATACACCTAAAGGGATTAGAAAAGCTCTGTTTGGCTGAAACATGGACAGTGCGTTAAGGTGAAATGCCAGAGCTGCTGTGATTCCCTGACTGGAGTGTTCGAGAGGGCTCGTCACGCCAGCCCTGCTCACCCACCTGGGATGGAGAGGAGGGGTTGGCTAGGAGCTGGCCATTGCTGCTCTGTGTGGGCGACCCCATGGGAGCCCTGGGTGTAATTAGAAGACCTGAAAGCAGTGGGGTGGTTGTGTCTGGGGTGGCAGGGACTGAGTGGTCACGCTTACCTTCTAAGGACAAGGTGGGCAGAGTTACCACAATGGGCAGCAGCGTCAGGTCCATCAGAAGAGCCCACTGGGTTGAGTAATGGAGCCTAGAGCCCTGAGGAGAAAGCAGCTGAGCAGGAGATGGGTTCCACCTGTGCCAGCAGCCAGGTTCTGGATCTGGTGAGCAGAAGTCTGACCTGGATCACAGAGTCATGGCCCCACAGTCGGTTCTCAGGCTTCCAGACCCAGAACCCCTTCCTAAGCACTCTGTCAGAACTGTCTGGCAAGGTGGCCACAGAAAGAGAGAGTTCCTGTGGCTCCCCATCCTCACCAGTGCCTGTGGTCATCCTGTTCTGGGTTCTAAGGATTCCAGTACGTGTGTCGCTCCGTCTAATAGTTGCTTAGCGTGCTATTCCATGAAGACTATGACACCGGATGTCTTTTCATATGCTTTATTTGCCTTTGTTTATCACTTTGGTGAGATGTTGAGATCTTTTGTCCACTTTTTCATCTTTTTTTTTTTTTTGGCCACTTTTATTGATCTTTCATTTATTTATCTTTGTTCTTTGGCCTGTGTGGACCTCCCATCACAGTGGCCTCTCTCACTGCAGAGCATTGGTTCTGGGCACGTGCGCTCCAGAGCTCCGGCTCATTAGTTGGACACATCGGTCCAGCCGCTCGGCGGCCCGTGGGATCTTCCCAGGCCAGGGATCAAACCAGCGCCCCTTGCACACTTACCCACTGGACCACCACGGAAGCCCTGTACTGGAATATTGATTATGATTGTGTTGAATCTGTATATCAAGTGGGGAAGAACTGACATCTTGGCAATGTTGATCCTAACCTTCTCTGAACAGGGAATATCTTGCATATATTTACTACTTCTTTGATTTCATCTCCCAGAATTTTCTAGTTTTCCTCTTTTAAGACCTTGTACATAATTCATTAAATTTATACCTCAAAGTTTCACTTTTGGAGGTGCTACTGTAAATAAACTGTGTCTTTAATTTCAAAATGCAGTTGTTAATTGCTGGTATATCAATTAACTTTTTTTTTTTTTTAAATTTTGGCCTCTTATTGGTCCTTCATTTATTTATTTTTGTCCATCTTAATTCTCTGGCCAGTGTGGGTCTCCCAATGCAGTGACCTCTCTCGCTGCAGAGCACCAGCTCTGGGTGCATGTGCTTCGGAGTGCTGGCTCACAATTGGACACACCAGTTCAACTGCTCCCTGGCACATAGGATCTTCCCAGGCCAGGGATTGAACCGGTTCCCCTTGTACTGCAAGGCGGACTCTTCACCCACTGGACCACCACAGAAGCCCTCAATTAACTTTTTTATATTAACTTTGGATCCTGCAAATTTTCCATAATGTGTATTAGTTCCAATAGTTATATGTGTGTGTATATGAATTATTTTACATTTTCTATGAAAGCATCCTTGTGAACAAGGATGATTTTATTACTTCCTTCCCAGTCTGTACACCTTTTAGTTCCTTTTCTTGTCTACTGCTTTAGCTAGGACTTCGAGTACAGTGTTGAAGAGTGGTTGTGATCTGGCACAGCCTCACCTTCTTCCTAGTCTTAGCAGAAAAGCTTCTAGTTTCTCACCACTAAATGTAATGTTAGCTGAAGGTTTTCTGCTAATGTTCTTTTTCATGTTGAGGAAGTTTCTCTCTATTCTTAGAGAGTTTGCTGAGAGTTTTTATCATGATGGATACTGGAGTTGGTCAATTTGTTTTTCTGTGTCTGATGGTATAGTCATGTGATTTTTCTTCTTTAGCTATTGATGGTGATGGATTGTATCATTTTATTTTTGAATGTTGAGCCAACTTGGCATACCTGGGATAAACCCCACTCAGCTTTGGTATAATTCTTTTTAAACATTGTTGGAATATATTTGTTAATATTTTGTTGAGAATTTTTGCATTTATAATCATGAGAGGTATTGATCTGTGGTTTTCTTGTAATGTTTTGGTCTGGTTTTGGTACTGGGATGATGCTGGCCTCATAGAATGAGTTAGGAAGTATTCCTTCTGTTTTTATCTTGTAGAAGTGATTGTAGAAAACTGGCATCATTCTTTCTTAAATATTGGCTGAAGTTCACCAGCAAACTCATCTGGGCTGGTGCTGTTTTGGGAAGGTACTGAATGTTGAGTCAGTTTCTTTAATAGATAGAGGCCTGTTTAGATCACTTCTTTCTTCTTGTGCAAGATTTGTCACCTTGCGTCTTTTTTTTTAGGGAGGTGCGGTGCGGGTTGGGGAGGGAGAGGGGTGAGCGGGCCACTTCTATCGGTCTTTCATTTATCTATTTTCGTCCATCTTTGTTCTTTGGCCTGTGTGGGCCTCCCATTGCGGTGGCCTCTGTTGTCGCAGAGCACCGGCTCTGGGTGCATATGCTCCAGAGCTCCAGCTCGGTAACTGGACACATTGGTCCAGTCGCTCCGCGGCACGTGGGATCTTCCCAGGCAAGGGATAGAACCGGCACCCCTTGCACTGCAAGGCGGTATCCTTACCCACTGGACCACCAGGGAAGCCCACCTTGTGTCTTTTAAGGAATTGTTCCATCTCATCTAGCTTATCAAATTAGTGAGCATAAAATATTCATAGTATTTCTTTATCTGTTTCTATCCATGAGATCTTTCATATTTGACATTAGTAATCTGTATCTTCTCTTTTTTTTTTTTTTTTAGTTTTTTTTACCCGGAGGCTTATCAATTTTATTAGGAACTTGTATCTTCTGTCTTTAGTTTGTGTACTTGGAGGCTTATCAGTTTTATTGAGGCTTTGGTTTCTTTGATTTTTCTCTGCTTATTTCCTGTTTTCAACTTCAATGATTTCTGCTTTACTTTTTATTATTTCTCTCCTTCTGCTTACTTTGAATTAGTTCTTTCTAGTTTCTTAAGGTGGAAGCTCAGCTTATTGATTTTACATTTTCTTCTTTTTAATATGTGCATTCAGGGCTTTAAATTTTCCTCCAAACACTGTTGTCACAGCCTCCCACAAATTTTGATAAGTTATTGTTTAATTTTCATTAGTTCAGAATATTTTAAAGGTTTTTACTGGTTTTGGTACTGGGATGATGCTGGCCTCATAGAATGAGTTAGGAAGTATTCCTTCTGTTTTTATCTTGTAGAAGTGATTGTAGAAAACTGGCATCATTCTTTCTTAAATATTGGCTGAAGTTCACCAGCAAACTCATCTGGGCTGGTGCTGTTTTGGGAAGGTACTGAATGTTGAGTCAGTTTCTTTAATAGATAGAGGCCTGTTTAGATCACTTCTTTCTTCTTGTGCAAGATTTGTCACCTTGCGTCTTTTTTTTTAGGGAGGTGCGGTGCGGGTTGGGGAGGGAGAGGGGTGAGCGGGCCACTTCTATCGGTCTTTCATTTATCTATTTTCGTCCATCTTTGTTCTTTGGCCTGTGTGGGCCTCCCATTGCGGTGGCCTCTGTTGTCGCAGAGCACCGGCTCTGGGTGCATATGCTCCAGAGCTCCAGCTCGGTAACTGGACACATTGGTCCAGTCGCTCCGCGGCACGTGGGATCTTCCCAGGCAAGGGATAGAACCGGCACCCCTTGCACTGCAAGGCGGTATCCTTACCCACTGGACCACCAGGGAAGCCCACCTTGTGTCTTTTAAGGAATTGTTCCATCTCATCTAGCTTATCAAATTAGTGAGCATAAAATATTCATAGTATTTCTTTATCTGTTTCTATCCATGAGATCTTTCATATTTGACATTAGTAATCTGTATCTTCTCTTTTTTTTTTTTTTTTAGTTTTTTTTACCCGGAGGCTTATCAATTTTATTAGGAACTTGTATCTTCTGTCTTTAGTTTGTGTACTTGGAGGCTTATCAGTTTTATTGAGGCTTTGGTTTCTTTGATTTTTCTCTGCTTATTTCCTGTTTTCAACTTCAATGATTTCTGCTTTACTTTTTATTATTTCTCTCCTTCTGCTTACTTTGAATTAGTTCTTTCTAGTTTCTTAAGGTGGAAGCTCAGCTTATTGATTTTACATTTTCTTCTTTTTAATATGTGCATTCAGGGCTTTAAATTTTCCTCCAAACACTGTTGTCACAGCCTCCCACAAATTTTGATAAGTTATTGTTTAATTTTCATTAGTTCAGAATATTTTAAAGTTTTTCTTGAGATTTCTTTGTCCCATGTGTTATCTAAAATTATGTTGTTTAATCTCCAAGTATTTTGGAATTTTCTAGTAATCTTTCTGTTACTGATTTCTAGTTTAATTTCACTGTGATCTGAGAGCAGATACTGTATAATTTTTATTATAAACTTGCTAAGGTATGTCTTATGACCCAGCATATTGTCTGTCTGTTGTGGCAAATATTCCGTGTGAGTTTGAAAAGAATATGCATTCTACTGTTGTTGGATGGCCTGGTATGTAGATGTCAGTTTGGTCCAGCCGATTGGTGGTTACTGAGTTCAGGTATGTCCTCAGTGATTTTCTGCAGCTGGATCTTTTGGTTACAGGCAGAGCAGTGCTGAAGTCTCCAACTAAAGACTTATTAGGACCCAGATTAAACAAACGCATACCACAGAAGAGTCCTCATGCAGTGGGACTCCCAACAACCCAAGAAGCACTGATCCCAGGACTGTGTGGGAGCCCTGTGTCTCAGGCCCCATTGGTGTCGTGAACCAGCCAGGCCGCATCCCTGCCCTTCTGGAGCTGACACTGAGATGGGGAAAGTCAAGCAGGTGAATGGAGGATTAATTCATATCCTCCGGGCCTTTCAGCAGAATGAAGGACAGTGAGCAGGGCGGCGGAGAGGGGTCTGGTGTTTCTGAAGGAGTCCCAGGTGGAGAAGGAGGCACCCACAGGGAAAAGGGTTCCAGATGGGGACAGCAGGCCAGTCCCCTGAGGGGACCCTTAAGGGACCAGTCCACTAAAGATGCCAGGGAGACCCTGTGGCCAAAACACGGCCAAGGGAGTGACGGTGGCAGGGACCAGAGGTCAGCACGCTGTCCAAGAAGACCTCATGCCCACCAAGCCTCTGGTGGTCTCAAACAGAATGATGGGGTTGCCGTTGCTTCTTGGAAAACTCAGTGGTTTCCTTGGGGAGGTGGGGTGATGGGAGGCATATGAGGGTGAGGGTCTCAGAAGGACACAGAGGTGCCGAGGAGCAGGGTGCGCTCTGTGTTCTGGGATAGGATCACAGACACTCTCACGCTGCTGTCACAGAGGCAGGAGGGACAAGATGGCTCAGCCAAAGACACGAGAAAGGCACTTGTGTTGAAAACAAGGCTAGAGTTTTCTGCAAGAGCTGCACCTGTTTTTATGTAGAAACCTTCTTCCTTACTGTGTGTAGGGAGTGTGTATCCATATTCTGCGAAGGAGGGAGGCAGAGCTGCATATGTAAAGGATTAGGCTGAGCAGAGTGTTCCCGGTCGCTGCTGGTGGGAACATCAATAGTGGACGGTACACGTGCTCTGGAGGAGAGCCCAGTGGTTCCTAAAGACGTGAACCCACCACCCACTCCTGGACGTCCTGCTAGGAGAGAGGGCTCCAGGAGCAGTGTGCAGAGCAGGTCTGTGTAACGATTTGGAGCAGGACATGACCTGAAGGTCAGGCAGCTGTGGATGCATGGATCTGATGCATGGCACTGGGGACAGCACAGCAGCAGAGGGAGGAGGCGCCCACCCACACCGCAATGGAGTTTCATTGGAGCCGGGCCGGAAAAGAGACACAGCCTGGATTATACGGGTCCTACCGGGGGCAGTCACGGCCAGCTCTGCCTGGCAGTGGGTGAGCCTGGAACTGCTTTTGGTCATGGAGCAGAGCCCCTTGCCTCCACTGGGATGGAGGGCTGACTCCAGCAGGCTGATGGCCCCCCACCAGAGGATCCAGGGACCTCAGCACAGAGCAGAGATGAACTTGCCTGCTCATCAGCAAAGGAGGGGTGTGACGGGGCTTTGGAGCCCCTGGACAGGTGTCTCACACACTCACACCCCTGCAGGGACTCCCCACAGACACCTGCTCCTCCGGGGACCAGAAATCCTGTAAACAGCTCCTCAGTCCCCGGTTTCCAGAAAGCCAATAAAACAGGCCAAGGGAGTGACGTGGCTCATCAAACCAGCCCACCAAGCCTCTGGTGGTCTCAAACAGAATGATGGGGTTGCCGTTGCTTCTTGGAAAACTCAGTGGTTTCCTTGGGGAGGTGGGGTGATGGGAGGCATATGAGGGTGAGGGTCTCAGAAGGACACAGAGGTGCCGAGGAGCAGGGTGCGCTCTGTGTTCTGGGATAGGATCACAGACACTCTCACGCTGCTGTCACAGAGGCAGGAGGGACAAGATGGCTCAGCCAAAGACACGAGAAAGGCACTTGTGTTGAAAACAAGGCTAGAGTTTTCTGCAAGAGCTGCACCTGTTTTTATGTAGAAACCTTCTTCCTTACTGTGTGTAGGGAGTGTGTATCCATATTCTGCGAAGGAGGGAGGCAGAGCTGCATATGTAAAGGATTAGGCTGAGCAGAGTGTTCCCGGTCGCTGCTGGTGGGAACATCAATAGTGGACGGTACACGTGCTCTGGAGGAGAGCCCAGTGGTTCCTAAAGACGTGAACCCACCACCCACTCCTGGACGTCCTGCTAGGGGAGAGGGCTCCAGGAGCAGTGTGCAGAGCAGGTCTGTGTAACGATTTGGAGCAGGACATGACCTGAAGGTCAGGCAGCTGTGGATGCATGGATCTGATGCATGGCACTGGGGACAGCACAGCAGCAGAGGGAGGAGGCGCCCACCCACACCGCAATGGAGTTTCATTGGAGCCGGGCCGGAAAAGAGACACAGCCTGGATTATACGGGTCCTACCGGGGGCAGTCACGGCCAGCTCTGCCTGGCAGTGGGTGAGCCTGGAACTGCTTTTGGTCATGGAGCAGAGCCCCTTGCCTCCACTGGGATGGAGGGCTGACTCCAGCAGGCTGATGGCCCCCCACCAGAGGATCCAGGGACCTCAGCACAGAGCAGAGATGAACTTGCCTGCTCATCAGCAAAGGAGGGGTGTGACGGGGCTTTGGAGCCCCTGGACAGGTGTCTCTCACACACTCACACCCCTGCAGGGACTCCCCCACAGACACCTGCTCCTCCGGGGACCAGAAATCCTGTAAACAGCTCCTCAGTCCCCGGTTTCCAGAACTTGCCCTTTTCCTCTCGGCAGGTCTGGGGCTGCCCTCGGCCACCCGTGGGCTTTGTCACCCACTGACAGCAGAGTCTTTGTGGGGTGTTGGCTCAGTGGCGAGTCCTGGCTCATGCCCTGTCCCAGAGCTGAGGGAGCTGATCCAGAGGAAGAGACATCTCTGTGCAGGGAAGTGATGCCCCCCAGGCACCTTGGAGCCCCGAGGCAGGACCCATCGAGGTGCAGCCATTGGGGGAGCCCCAGGGCACTCCCTGGCCACCTGTGCAGAGAAGTCAGCCTTCCAGCCAGAGATGCTTGCTGTATGTATAGGACGCTAGTGCCTCGCTTCTCTCTGCCAACAAGGCACAATGTTGCTGAGGCCAGACTGTAGAGCAGTAAGGTCCGTCCTGGAGAGGTGCGGGCTTTGAGGTCCCCACCCCCACCTTCATGCTGGCCTGAGTCCCTGCCCCAGGGCGCACACTGGGAGAGGGTCCCCAGTAAGAAACACTCCAGGAGTCAAGTTGTGGAAGATAAACTCACCCACGACCCACGGACAGCCCTCCCCGCCCTTCGGCGCAAGCTACTCTAGTTAGACCTTCTGTGCACCCTCCTGCCAGGACTGCTCACACGGTGGTCTCTGCGGCCCTTTAGTTCCGTGACCCGTCTGCGAGGCCGCCGCTTCCTCCCTGTTAGATCAGCAGCTCCGGGAAGAGCCACGAGAGGCCTCTGGTTGACCTGAGTGCACCCAGGTCCTGACACCTCGACGTCGTCCAGACTTCCGTCCTTTCCTCGTCATTTTACTATGATGGCCACAAGCAGACATGCATGCACGATGGCGGCTCCGGAGAGACTTTTAGGAGCAAAGGAGCCCAGGGAGGCCCTTCTCAGGGAGGAACAGCCAGACTAGGGTCTGGACCGCCTGCAGGTATGGGGCTGGCCTCTCTGGACTGGTGACCAGGTGGCGGCCGCTGACGTTTCCTGGAAGCAGCTTGTGGTAAGAAGGACATGAGTCCAGGAGGAAAGTTCCAGGGTCCCTGAGATCTGGCAGGGCTGCTTGTCAACGCTAGTGGAAGTCGCAGCTTAGATCCCTCACTGGGCCTCAGAGATGCTGCCCTTGCGTGTGGAGCGAGCAGGCCTGCGGCCACCTTTCTGGTGGGATGAACTGGTTTTTATCTACCTGGTGTGTTTAGAACAATAGTCAGAAGGGCCTGTGCTAGGCACACCTGAGTAGACAAGGATGTGTTTGATCTTTCTGGTTGCATTCCAGAACCTGTTCTGAAGGATACCAGATGTCGCAGAAATTTCATCAGGATGCATTTCATTTAATCTAATAACGTGTGCTGGCCCACAGTTGTTCCACAGAAAACAAGTAGAGACCTGCTGCAAACATGCCTTCAAGGCAAGGTTCCCCTTTGGGACAAAGCCGAGAGTGGCCTGGACACAGCCTTGCACCTGAGGACTGTTCTGGCTTCTGTTTCTGCCTCTGCCTTCTGATCTTCTCCAAAGCCATCTTAAAGACCTCCTAAAGCCATTTTAGGGTTCCTTGGTGGTCCAGTGGGTAAAGACACCGCCTTGCAGTGCAAGGGGCGCCGGTTCAATCCCTGGCCTGGGATGATCCCACGTGCCGCGGAGCGACTGGACCAATGTGTCCAACTACCGAGCTGGAGCTCTGGAGTGCATGTGCCCAGAGCCGGTGCTCTGCAGCGAGAGAGGCCACTGCGATGGGAGGCCCTAGTCAAGTTGTGGAAGATAAACTCACCCACGGACAGCCCTCCCGCCCTTGCGCAAGCTACTCTAGTTAGACCTTCTGTGCACCCTCCTGCCAGGACTGCTCACACGGTGGTCTCTGGCCCTTTAGTTCCGTGACCCGTCTGCGAGGCCGCCGCTTCCTCCCTGTTAGATCAGCAGCTCCGGGAAGAGCCACGAGGCCTCTGGTTGACCTGAGTGCACCCAGGTCCTGACACCTCGACGTCGTCCAGACTTCCGTCCTTTCCTCGTCATTTTACTATGATGGCCACAAGCAGACATGCATGCACGATGGCGGCTCCGGAGAGACTTTTAGGAGCAAAGGAGCCCAGGGAGGCCCTTCTCAGGGAGGAACAGCCAGACTAGGGTCTGGACCGCCTGCAGGTATGGGGCTGGCCTCTCTGGACTGGTGACCAGGTGGCGGCCGCTGACGTTTCCTGGAAGCAGCTTGTGGTAAGAAGGACATGAGTCCAGGAGGAAAGTTCCAGGGTCCCTGAGATCTGGCAGGGCTGCTTGTCAACGCTAGTGGAAGTCGCAGCTTAGATCCCTCACTGGGCCTCAGAGATGCTGCCCTTGCGTGTGGAGCGAGCAGGCCTGCGGCCACCTTTCTGGTGGGATGAACTGGTTTTTATCTACCTGGTGTGTTTAGAACAATAGTCAGAAGGGCCTGTGCTAGGCACACCTGAGTAGACAAGGATGTGTTTGATCTTTCTGGTTGCATTCCAGAACCTGTTCTGAAGGATACCAGATGTCGCAGAAATTTCATCAGGATGCATTTCATTTAATCTAATAACGTGTGCTGGCCCACAGTTGTTCCACAGAAAACAAGTAGAGACCTGCTGCAAACATGCCTTCAAGGCAAGGTTCCCCTTTGGGACAAAGCCGAGAGTGGCCTGGACACAGCCTTGCACCTGAGGACTGTTCTGGCTTCTGTTTCTGCCTCTGCCTTCTGATCTTCTCCAAAGCCATCTTAAAGACCTCCTAAAGCCATTTTAGGGTTCCTTGGTGGTCCAGTGGGTAAAGACACCGCCTTGCAGTGCAAGGGGCGCCGGTTCAATCCCTGGCCTGGGATGATCCCACGTGCCGCGGAGCGACTGGACCAATGTGTCCAACTACCGAGCTGGAGCTCTGGAGTGCATGTGCCCAGAGCCGGTGCTCTGCAGCGAGAGAGGCCACTGCGATGGGAGGCCCTCACAGGCCAAAGAACAAAGATGGATGAAAACAAGTAAATGAAAGACCAATAGAGGTGCCCTCCCCCCAACACAAAAAAAACCCCATCAGGTTGTGCTGTAAATTCTGCTGAATCAGCAGACCTTCCTGCTTCTGTGGAAGGACGCTGGTGTTGGGGCAGGGTAGGAAGGAGCAGGGCAGACATGAGGCCGGCTCCTCCTCTCACTGCTTCCCTCCCAGCGACTTCGCCTCTGCCCTTGGGGGTCTGTGTTGGCCAGTGTGGCCTTAAACATCCCGAGCAGAAGCGAGGTCCCAGGGCGAATCTGTGTGAGAGGAGCTGGGCCGACTAGCCCTGTGGATTGAGGAGGAGCCAGTGGCGAGTATGTGGCACTGTTATTTCCTTTAATGAAATGAATTGACTGTCTGAAAAATCTCATATTACATTTTGTAAATCTTTTTGACGTCTTTTAACTTCAGAGATAATTTTCCATAATTTTAATTGACCTTTAATTGGCAGCAGTTCTTAATTTAAGCTTTAAATTTATTTTTCCCTTGGCCAAGTTTTTTGCACTAACGTTCTTTGGAACAAGCCCTCAAGACCATCGTTTTATTATTTCTAAGGTGTCTTACGGTTTTCCTGTCATGAATGGATATTTTTATATATATATATATATATATATTTCTTTTTTAATACTGGTTTCCAGATGATTCTTTGTTAATAGGATATGACTTAATTTCAGGGTGTTGGGGGGTGCCTGTGTGTTTGTCCTGGTGTCCCCTTGAGCTCTCCTGTGATGTGCTGACATTGTTTATGTGGGAGACAGATGTGTAGACCCAGAGGTGCACTTGAGAACCCGGCTCTGCCTGATCCTCTGCCCGCCACACCTGCTGAACTCCTACTTGTACGATGGCCTGTGGCTAGCAGGTGCAGGTGGTGGGGACCCGGTATGCGGCTGGTGGCCCTGCTGGTGCCTTGCTCTCCTGGGAAGGATGAGGAGAAGCCTCCAAGAGGCCGTGCCCACTTGCCCTGGGCCTGCACTCACTGTGTCTCCTCTGCCTCTATTTCATATGGAGCGGTGGCCAGAGCTCTGAGCTGGGTGAGACCTGGTGATGGACATGGTCAGACCTCGCCCGGGACTGAGAGGCTGTCTCCACCCGTCCCTGGTGGGTCTCACTCAAGGCCTCCCACCAGGCATGTACATCCTGGCTAACTCACACAGCAGGACCGTCTGGCCATGCTGCGACCAATGACCCAGCTCAGGCCTGGAGCCACTGTCCCTGCCCTGGTGCCCTGGGGTACCCACGCGGGCTTGCTGGCAGGTGTCCATGTCCGGAGTTCACCATCCCTGTGCTCTGAGAGCCCAGCCTAGCCCAGCAGAACAGTAGGAAGAACTGTCGGCCCTTGGCCTTGTGGGGTGAAGGCTGGGCCGGGGAGGGGCTCCCTCTGTCGTGGACGGCACCACAGGGCCACTGGCAGGCCTGGGGAGCCTTCACCTGGCTCTAACTTTCATTCACCTGTGTGTACTTACACACGCATGCACAGAGTACATGCATGGGCACATGTACACAGACATCATACATGCACATACTGATCCATTCACAGAGAGAAACACACAGGCACACGCGGATGCATGCAGTTGATTACTTTTAGAGTTTTCATCCCTCTTGACCGTTGGATAGCCTCTTGACAGTTGAATAGCCTGCTGCTTTTTGCCCTGGGGCCCCACAGTGTTTGGGTAGCCGGTTGCCAGCGTGGCTCCCCTTCCAGAGCCCCCGAGTGAGCACCAGGGGCTGTCCACACACCCAAGCCCGTGCCTCCCCTACTGGTCTGAAATTAGGAGACTCTCCTGGGAGCTGCTTCCTCCATGCAGTGGCCTCAGGAGCCCTACCTGGACGCCTCCGAGCCTCCTGCATGGCGCCCCCTTGTGGCTAAATGGCTGAAGCTCTCCTGGGTGTGCCCCACACGTGTCTCTGGTGGATGTGGGCTCGGGCTGCCCTGAGCTCTTCCCCACCTGCCTGCTCCCCTCCAGGATGACAGCCATGGTGTGCATTCAGGACATCAGCGTCCATCCTTTCTGTCAGCACCAGTGGTGGGAGTAGAGGAAAGCATCCGATGTGTTACTGACTTATCTTGAGGGGGTGCACATCCCTGCTAAGTGCCCCTCAAGGGAATTTCAGCGTCATGAACTCCCCACCCGATGGGGTGGGAAGAGGAGTCCCCATGTCGCCGCTACAAGGTCCAGCCAGCTCCGTGACCCAGTCAGATGCTGTGGTGGCCATCGCCGACCCAGGGCTCTGTGTCACACTCCCGAGTGCGGCCCTGCTATCAAATCCCCATCCAAGGTCAGAAGAATCAATCCCAGGAGAGCCACGGACCTGTCCGGATGCCAGGGCAAGCACGTGGCTCTGGAAGCACCTCTTGCACCTCAGCACACCCTGTTCACACATGCACACACACACACACGCACGTCCACACTCGCACCTTGGCTCCCCGGTGGTAACAGCCACACAGCACCATGGGGGCCTCCAGATGAAGCTGTCAGACACGAGTTCTGTCATGGGTCCCGGCGGCCTCCCAGCTCCAGGCAGTGGCACCCTCAGCAGGCAATGTTTCCAGGCTGGGACGTGGTCCTGAGAGGACTGTGAGTCCTGAGGTGGGGGTGGTCGGATGGGTACCTGCAGACCTGGGTCTGTGCTGGAATGTGTGCCATGTGTCGGGAAAGGGAGGAAGGGAGCATGGAAGCTTTTGGTCTTCGCTACCCTCGAGGCAGCTTTAGGACCACCGTCTCCTGACTGGGTCACATCCCTTGCTGGAAGCACCTACCCATGGGACCTTTTTTTGTTTTTCTCTCTAGAAAGACAGGAAGACTGGGCTGCTGAAACTGTTGGCCGGTGCATCCACCAGGAGAAAGTCACGCTCCCCACCATCCACCTCTCCCACCCACGACCCCAAGGCAGTGGACGCCTCGCTCCAGGGCGCGGTGGGGCCCGAGGTGTCCCTGCTGTCCATCCACAGCAGGGCCGGGTCCTGCCCTGTTGAGGGCGAGATGCAGGGGGCCTTGGGGATGGAGCCGCTGCACAGAAAGGCAGGCTCCCTGGATCTGAGCTTCCCGTCCTCCACCCGGCAGCCTCCATTCTCCACAGTCGCCATCCGCCCAGAGCCCAAGGTGCTGCCCAGAGAGAGGTACGTGGTGGCTGCATGCTCCCAGGCCTGGGTGTGGTGGTCTCTGAGATCTGGGGAGTGGACCCCCCCTGGTTTCCCTCACTGTCTCAGTGGCTTGGATCAAACAGGAGCAGGGCTTGCATTCCAAGTTCATCTAGGGCTTCTGAGTTAGGATTAAAAGGAAAACCTGGTGGAACTGAGGTGTCCAGAGCCCCAAGAGATGAGTTGTGTCCCCTAGTTCCTGGGAACCCTGAGTGACCCTGCCCCAGGGCAATTATCCTGAAAGCCTGGCCCCCTCACCCTAGATTGGCTCAGGGTTAAAGCATACAACATGGCCGAGATCTGTTTGTTTTTCACCAAAGCCGGCAATTTCAGAGTTCAGCCCAGAGTGCCCAGATCAGAAAACTGAGTCCAACAAGGCCTTGGGTGAAAGGGCCAGAGGCCGGGGTCTTGCTTGCTGGGCAGGCCTGTTTTGAGTCATTGGCCCTTCAGACAGCTGAAGGCCTAGGGGAGAAAGTGCTTCCCTTTCTGAGCACCTCCTCCTCAGAGAGCTGCTTAAACGGTAAAAAGGGTTCTGTCTCGTAGTCCTGGTGTTTCTGTCAGGATCCTTCCTTGCTTGGCCACACTGACTGATGCCAGCCTATCAGTGTGGCCTGGGGCACCATGCACACCATGTACACCACCCACAATTTACAGACATCACACGCATTACTGATACCACATACACACCACGTGTACCACCCACACTGTGTCCACCACACAGAACACAGACACCACACACCCACCTTCCTCCGCTTCCCTCTGTCTTGGGGCCGGTGCATCCACCAGGAGAAAGTCACGCTCCCCACCATCCACCTCTCCCACCCACGACCCCAAGGCAGTGGACGCCTCGCTCCAGGGCGCGGTGGGGCCCGAGGTGTCCCTGCTGTCCATCCACAGCAGGGCCGGGTCCTGCCCTGTTGAGGGCGAGATGCAGGGGGCCTTGGGGATGGAGCCGCTGCACAGAAAGGCAGGCTCCCTGGATCTGAGCTTCCCGTCCTCCACCCGGCAGCCTCCATTCTCCACAGTCGCCATCCGCCCAGAGCCCAAGGTGCTGCCCAGAGAGAGGTACGTGGTGGCTGCATGCTCCCAGGCCTGGGTGTGGTGGTCTCTGAGATCTGGGGAGTGGACCCCCCCTGGTTTCCCTCACTGTCTCAGTGGCTTGGATCAAACAGGAGCAGGGCTTGCATTCCAAGTTCATCTAGGGCTTCTGAGTTAGGATTAAAAGGAAAACCTGGTGGAACTGAGGTGTCCAGAGCCCCAAGAGATGAGTTGTGTCCCCTAGTTCCTGGGAACCCTGAGTGACCCTGCCCCAGGGCAATTATCCTGAAAGCCTGGCCCCCTCACCCTAGATTGGCTCAGGGTTAAAGCATACAACATGGCCGAGATCTGTTTGTTTTTCACCAAAGCCGGCAATTTCAGAGTTCAGCCCAGAGTGCCCAGATCAGAAAACTGAGTCCAACAAGGCCTTGGGTGAAAGGGCCAGAGGCCGGGGTCTTGCTTGCTGGGCAGGCCTGTTTTGAGTCATTGGCCCTTCAGACAGCTGAAGGCCTAGGGGAGAAAGTGCTTCCCTTTCTGAGCACCTCCTCCTCAGAGAGCTGCTTAAACGGTAAAAAGGGTTCTGTCTCGTAGTCCTGGTGTTTCTGTCAGGATCCTTCCTTGCTTGGCCACACTGACTGATGCCAGCCTATCAGTGTGGCCTGGGGCACCATGCACACCATGTACACCACCCACAATTTACAGACATCACACGCATTACTGATACCACATACACACCACGTGTACCACCCACACTGTGTCCACCACACAGAACACAGACACCACACACCCACCTTCCTCCGCTTCCCTCTGTCTTGGGGCGGCTTTCTCACGTCAGAACCTTCTTTCTTCCATGACCCGTCCTGGCTGCCGTGACTTCTGCAGGGCTCTGGCCCTCCTATGAGGCCCCCAGTGGGCTCCCTGAGCGTCTTAGTGGGGTGGGAGGCCCCACAGGTGCTGAAGCTGCCCTCGGGTCTCCCTGGTCCCTGTCCCGCAGCTCCCTCAACCTCCAGACTCTACACGGGGCTGGAAAGACCCCTCTTATACTCTGGGAATTCAGGGAATTCCTTCCATTGGCTAGCTGTCCCGGCTCCTCGGGGTGTAACCCCTGGGCCCTGGATGTGCTCCTGCCCAGCACCTACAGAGCTCCTTAGTGACCAGCACTGCTGAGCACGACCCTCGCTCTGAGCAGCCCATAGGATGTCATATCCTGGATAGGCTGGAGCTGAGGACATGGCCACGGCAGGCCAGGGCAGCTCCCGAGACACCTGGACTCAGGCCACACCCCCAACGTGTGGATGAGGGGCCCCACTGGTGCCCCCTATGTGCAAGCACCCGTGTGTAGCCATTTCTTCCCAAGGGTTTGAGAATGACAGGGCTGCTCTGTAACTGATCTCAGAGGAATGGCCTTCAGGTTAAGGATGCTGTTGAGGGAGGCCACTTGGGGTGGGGGTCGCCACAGGGAGCAGCCCTAGGTCCGCCAGGCTCTCAGGAGGTGTTCCTGGGAACCCAGCCTTTGGTGGTCCACACCACCCCGGCCTCTGGGCATTGCTTGGGGAGCAGGAAAACTGTCCTGTCCGCCTGCCTCAGGTTCGACTGAGCTCCGGCCTGGACCCCCTCACCCTGCCCTCTTGCTGCGTACTATCATCTTGCAGCAAGAGAAATACCTGCCACTTAATAGCCACATCCCTCAAAGGAGTATCTTTGCTGTCTGAGTCCCAGCCCCTACACACCACAGAGGATGACAATACCTGGGGGTTATTTGCAAAATACCTACATTAGTACCCGGAAAAGCAGGAATGTGTTTGTTGTTCAGTCAGCCTGCCGTGTCTGACTCTGCAGCCCCACAGACTGCAGCACACCAGGCTTCCCTGTCCTTTGCTGTCTCCTGGAGCTCGCTCTGGCGCCTGTCCACTGTGTCGATGATGCCCTCCAGCTGTCTCCTCCTGTTGCCCCTCCTCCTGGTGGAGGGCAGGCACAGCCGTCACACACACAAGATGACCCGTGACCATGTTGTGTGACATCATGCACGTGACGGTGACACTGTGGTGGGCGGTGGTCCTCCTCCCCTTTGACTGACAGCCTTTACCCACAAGCTCCCGCCCTCAGGCAGTGCATCCTGCTGGCCTGTTGGCTGTTAGGCTCCATTGGGATCTAGAAGTTTCTTGCTTTGATCTGTTGAGGGTCACAGTAGGTGGAATAATGGCTCACAAAGACACCTCTGTGCTTATCCCCACACCGAGGCTAAGGTGGCAGAGGGACCAAGCAGGCAACCTGAAAATGGAGAGGTCGTCCAGACCCCAGCGGCTCGTGTGACTGTAGGAGTCCTCGAGTGCAGACAAGGAGCTCCAGCCTCTGCCCCAGCTTTGAGGTGGAGGAAGAATGGGAATGCTTCCTGGGAATGCTGGCAGCTTCCAGGAGCAGGAAAAGGGGAGGCAGCACAGTCGCCCCAGGAGCCTCCATGCCTCGACTTTGTTCCCCTGCGTCTAATGTCAGACTTAACCACCAGATGAGAGGCGTGTGTGGTCATGTGCTGTCTGTGGGAATCCGTCAGAGACGCTGCATGGACCCCAGGCCTGTGTGGACCTTCGAGTGCGGTGGCCAGCGTGTGTTCTTGTCATTTCCAAGGTCCTGGCAGGACACCACTGTGATGACCACAACCCCCACCCCGGAGCCACTTGTCCTCACCAGGGAGGGCCCTTCCTGTGACACAGAGGGTGCCCCCAGCTCCCCACGAAAGAACGGCACCTGACTGTTCGCTGGGCCCTTCAGGTCTGCGTTTCAGCATCTTGGAAGGATCGGGACAGAAATCTGAAAGCTTGTCTTGCAGACAGTCGGCCCACATCCTCTGTCTGGGCTCTTAAATCACAGGATTGCTCCAAATTATTTTTTTGAAGCACCAAATTAATTTTTTTCTTGAAAATTCCATTTTTAAGTTGCTTCTTTCACATCTGGCAGCTGAGGCAAAAGCTAAAACTTGTGAGAAATGATCTCATCATGTTCTTTCCTCAGTGGCTTGGAAGAGGGGGCAGGTGTCTGCAGGGGAGGAGGCGGTGGCTGAAAGCTGGGGGAGCGGTGCTGGTCCTGGTCCTGGCAGTCACGTGGCTCGGGGTTGGAGGCGGAGCTGCTGCCCGTGGGGTGCTGGCTGACTTCCTGGTGCCACTGTGTCTCAGCGGCCACCTCCTCCAGGGATTGGACAGGGAGAGGGCAGGTCCGTTTCTTTTTCCCAGGGGGAGGTGGAACCCTGCGCTGGTGCGGCACTGGGGCAAGCCATGGACTAGCTTCTTTGACGGGTGGGAAATGGCCAAAAAGACACCTCTGTGCGTATCCCCACACCGAGGCTAAGGTGGCAGAGGGACCAAGCAGGCAACCTGAAAATGGAGAGGTCGTCCAGACCCCAGCGGCTCGTGTGACTGTAGGAGTCCTCGAGTGCAGACAAGGAGCTCCAGCCTCTGCCCCAGCTTTGAGGTGGAGGAAGAATGGGAATGCTTCCTGGGAATGCTGGCAGCTTCCAGGAGCAGGAAAAGGGGAGGCAGCACAGTCGCCCCAGGAGCCTCCATGCCTCGACTTTGTTCCCCTGCGTCTAATGTCAGACTTAACCACCAGATGAGAGGCGTGTGTGGTCATGTGCTGTCTGTGGGAATCCGTCAGAGACGCTGCATGGACCCCAGGCCTGTGTGGACCTTCGAGTGCGGTGGCCAGCGTGTGTTCTTGTCATTTCCAAGGTCCTGGCAGGACACCACTGTGATGACCACAACCCCCACCCCGGAGCCACTTGTCCTCACCAGGGAGGGCCCTTCCTGTGACACAGAGGGTGCCCCCAGCTCCCCACGAAAGAACGGCACCTGACTGTTCGCTGGGCCCTTCAGGTCTGCGTTTCAGCATCTTGGAAGGATCGGGACAGAAATCTGAAAGCTTGTCTTGCAGACAGTCGGCCCACATCCTCTGTCTGGGCTCTTAAATCACAGGATTGCTCCAAATTATTTTTTTGAAGCACCAAATTAATTTTTTTCTTGAAAATTCCATTTTTAAGTTGCTTCTTTCACATCTGGCAGCTGAGGCAAAAGCTAAAACTTGTGAGAAATGATCTCATCATGTTCTTTCCTCAGTGGCTTGGAAGAGGGGGCAGGTGTCTGCAGGGGAGGAGGCGGTGGCTGAAAGCTGGGGGAGCGGTGCTGGTCCTGGTCCTGGCAGTCACGTGGCTCGGGGGTTGGAGGCGGGAGCTGCTGCCCGTGGGGGTGCTGGCTGACTTCCTGGTGCCACTGTGTCTCAGCGGCCACCTCCTCCAGGGATTGGTCAGCAGACAGCCGTTTGCAGAGAGGCCAGGAGCTGTCCGCTCATCCTTGCCTTGTCCACTCTGAGAGGGGCCGAGGTGGAACCCTGCCCTGCTTGCATGCTGCAGGCACTTGGGAGCCAAGCTGGCCTGGTCCCTTGGTGCCAGGACCTGCTTGCCCACCCGGCCAGTCTCAAGACCGCCTTCCTTTCTGCCCTCTGTTCCCACCGCTGTGAGCTCCCAGGGCTGGGCCTGGGTTTTCTCCACCTAAGTCTTCCCTGAACCCCCCTGCACCAACCCCAGCCTGGAAAGACCAGACCCCAGGCCACGCACAGGTGGTCGAAGGAGGATGAAGTTGGCGTCCGTGTTTTCATTTCATGTCTTGGTCCTTAGACATCTGCACCAGATCCTGAGAACCCCTGTTGCCTGGCCCCCATCCCCCAGAATCTAGTCCAGTGGGCTGGGGTGCCCAGTCTGTGGGTTTCATTTAATGTCCTAGTTTCTGCAAGTTCAGGAAATACCAGGTCAGAATCTGCAGACAGAAAGCCTCGAGGACCCTGAGGACCCCTAGCTGCCAGACTCCTTCAGGACCCGTGGGTGCAGCTGCGGCTGATGGGGAGGAAAGGCCCAGGGCATGGTCAGCCGTCTCCCCTCCCGCTCCCCAGCCAGGAAGGGAGGAGGGGAGGGCCGGGAGGGCTCAGAGGTGCGAGAGCATGGAGGGGTGACTGGAGAGATGGGGTGCACAGTTTGCACGTCTGGCCCAGGGAGGCTGCCCGTGGGTCACTGGGACTTGAGCTGGAGGACAGCAAGTGGCCTGACTGAGATCTGTGCTCACCAACCCAGCCCTCAGCCGCGTCTTCTCTGCTGCTGCCCACAGCAGCGGTGTGGCCCCTGAGCCTGGGAGCAGGAGCACCCACGGCCATCTGGGGATGGAGTCCCCTGTGAGTGAGCCCCGCAGGTGGGGTTGGGCTGGGAGGAGGAGCTGTGGGTCCTGACTGGGGCTGGGGTCAGTCTTCTGAGGAGGGAGGGGGGAAACACAGAGCTTCTTCCCACCTTGCTGTTCATCTGAGCCGTGTGGTTCCAGCTGAGAAGGGTGGTATGGATGGGGGCGGGGGAGGCTGGAGATGAGCCCAGCAAGGCCCAGAGCCTGGCTGATCCTTAGAAGGGGGAGCCTCTGCGAAACTCCACCCCATGCCCAACTCGCGGGGTCTGAGACACCTCTCAGCCGTGGTTCACAGCCAACAAGAACAGGCGCCCTGTGGGCCACTAGATGCCCAGAGTGAGGATCTGCACGGCACCCCTGCTTCCTGGGTCCCTCAGTCCCCTGCCTGGTTGTTGCCCATGAAAGGGTGATGGGCGTGGGGCCAGGGGGACACCTGAGGTCTCTGGGGCCCCCAGCTGGAGGGGTGTGGACAGGCATCTGCTGGACTGAACAACAGGGAGGGACAGGTCACAGCCATCTGCCCCGTTCGAGGGTGGTTTAGAGGAAGGCTGGTCCTCAGAGCCGCCTCCATGAGGGTTTCCGGGCAGGGGTGGCGTGCAGGCTCACCCCGGAATCTTGGCCAGGCGCTGCTGTCTCAGATCTGGGGAACCCTCGGTGAGGTCAGCTGCTGAAGCCCAGCTGTCTATTCCTGATCAAAGCCCGAGTGCCCGGCAGGCAGAGGCTCCTACAGGGGAGATCCCGTGGGTTTTATGGCACGTTGGTCTGAAAACAGGGATAGGATGCCCTGGACATCTCCCCAGAGATGGTGGGCCGCTCACTCCGGTGTCTGTTTCCCCAGGTACCGCGTGGTGGTCTCTTATCCCCCACAGAGCGAGGCGGAGATTGAGCTGAAGGAGGGGGACGTGGTCTTCGTGCACAAGAAACGTGAGGACGGCTGGTACAAGGGGACCCTGCAAAGAAATGGCCGCACAGGCCTCTTCCCCGGCAGCTTTGTGGAGAGCTTCTGAGGCTGCGCGCCCACGCGCCCCCCAGGCACAGAGGTGCAGGGACCCCAGGGGAGCGGCTACCCGAGGCCCCAGGTCCTTTTAGGCCTGCTGGGGCCCGGGCATGGCAGGGCGGTTTCCTCCCACGATGCTCCTCTGCCCTCTCCTGGTGGGGCCGGTGAGTCGGGAGACTGTTCTCAAGGCGGCTGCGGGCCCACGTGACTGGATGGCTCCCTGCCTGTCTGTACCTCAGGCACCTCCACTAGTGCCCCGGCTTGGTGTCCGGGGCGAGGCCACGCTGCGCTTCTCGCCTTGCTACCACCGTCCTGCTCGCGGGGCCCTTTCTTACATCTTTTTACAGCTAAGCTGTTAGATTATAAATCTCTACCAGGTCGTACACTGCCTATTTTTCATGCATCTGGTGCTGCCTTTTTGTAAAACTGGTCAGGATGTGGTTGAAAATAATCTCTGGGGAGACAGCCAGTGGGAAGAACTTTTACAGGTGCCGTGGGACCCAGGGGAACCGGGTCCTCATGGTCTTGGTGCTCCTGGGGTCCTTGGGGCCTCGCGTTGGCAGGAGTTTGGAAGAGCCCATCTCTTTAGCCCTTTCAGAGGTCCTGCCCCGTCTGGCTGTGGAGGAACAGGACGGGGCCCGGGCTGGGAGCAGGGTTTCCCTCCTGGTGTTAAGAGGAGACCCTGCCTAGGGCTTCCACAGCGTGAGGCGGCCAGCACAGTTCAGGTGTGCTGCCTTGTGGCGGTTTCCCTGTTTCCTTTAAATGGATCACAGCCCTTCTCTCAGTGCAAACCTTGGTCATGAAGACCAGGCACTCGAGGGCAACCAGGCCCAGCACAGGGCCACGGGAGCAGAGTCGGGGTGTGTGCGGGGTGTGTGGGCTCTGGCTGCGAGATTCTTGGCACTTTGCACAGTCACACACACGCACCCCTTGTTTCTGTTAGACACAGGCGTGTGTGATTTTGGAGGAATGAACTGATGACAAACCACAATGTGTTTCCAAGTCTTTGAATAAAACTGAACGTGGAGAAGTCTGCTTTCTGGATGGGGGAGCAGTCAGGTGGGGCTGGGCTGGGTGGGAACAGAACTGGCAGGAGAAGCCCACGTCCCCTCCACCCGTGTGTGGGTACACAGACCTATCACCGCCAAGAACCTTGGGCTGGGAGACCCGCGGTCTGTGTCAAGGTGGCAGGCCACTGAGGGGATGAGGTCACCAGACAGCCACGCCTGGCCCAGGGAGGAGTTGGCTGTTGGGCAGGAAAAGCTGAGCCTGGTGGGCGTGAGCGTCTCTAGGTGCCCTGCATGGTCTTGCTTGCCTGGAAGGGCAGAGTGACTTTCTGTCTGTCGCTGATCCTCCATTGCTTGCGGGAAGCCTTCATGCCAGGAGTCATTCAGATCCTGTGGGCCAGAGGCACCTGGAATCAGCCTTCAGGCCAGCACACTTGTGGCCTCGCCTTGAGTACCCTCAAGGCGGGGAAGGCATCTGGTGCTGCCTTTTTGTAAAACTGGTCAGGATGTGGTTGAAAATAATCTCTGGGGAGACAGCCAGTGGGAAGAACTTTTACAGGTGCCGTGGGACCCAGGGGAACCGGGTCCTCATGGTCTTGGTGCTCCTGGGGTCCTTGGGGCCTCGCGTTGGCAGGAGTTTGGAAGAGCCCATCTCTTTAGCCCTTTCAGAGGTCCTGCCCCGTCTGGCTGTGGAGGAACAGGACGGGGCCCGGGCTGGGAGCAGGGTTTCCCTCCTGGTGTTAAGAGGAGACCCTGCCTAGGGCTTCCACAGCGTGAGGCGGCCAGCACAGTTCAGGTGTGCTGCCTTGTGGCGGTTTCCCTGTTTCCTTTAAATGGATCACAGCCCTTCTCTCAGTGCAAACCTTGGTCATGAAGACCAGGCACTCGAGGGCAACCAGGCCCAGCACAGGGCCACGGGAGCAGAGTCGGGTGTGTGCGGGTGTGTGGGCTCTGGCTGCGAGATTCTTGGCACTTTGCACAGTCACACACACGCACCCCTTGTTTCTGTTAGACACAGGCGTGTGTGATTTTGGAGGAATGAACTGATGACAAACCACAATGTGTTTCCAAGTCTTTGAATAAAACTGAACGTGGAGAAGTCTGCTTTCTGGATGGGGGAGCAGTCAGGTGGGGCTGGGCTGGGTGGGAACAGAACTGGCAGGAGAAGCCCACGTCCCCTCCACCCGTGTGTGGGTACACAGACCTATCACCGCCAAGAACCTTGGGCTGGGAGACCCGCGGTCTGTGTCAAGGTGGCAGGCCACTGAGGGGATGAGGTCACCAGACAGCCACGCCTGGCCCAGGGAGGAGTTGGCTGTTGGGCAGGAAAAGCTGAGCCTGGTGGGCGTGAGCGTCTCTAGGTGCCCTGCATGGTCTTGCTTGCCTGGAAGGGCAGAGTGACTTTCTGTCTGTCGCTGATCCTCCATTGCTTGCGGGAAGCCTTCATGCCAGGAGTCATTCAGATCCTGTGGGCCAGAGGCACCTGGAATCAGCCTTCAGGCCAGCACACTTGTGGCCTCGCCTTGAGTACCCTCAAGGCGGGCAAGGCCCAGGGCACGGGCCCTGTCCTGGAACCAGAGGGCAGGGTGCCTGGAACCCACCAGGTCACAGAGGAGGTGAGCACTGGAACTGGGTTGCAGAGGGGCCACAGGAGGCTGCAGACCTCCAAAGTTGGGGCACCTGTCTCCAGTAGCCGGCAGAGGGCTGCCTGCGGCCCAGGAGTCGGGGCCCCCTGACTGCTGCCATGAACCTCTGGCTCTCCCATCCCTGGACAGGAGCTTAGCCAGGCTACTTTCTTCTTCTATAAGAGTGGAGTGAACTTGAAGGGGGCGGGGGAGGGCAGGGCTGCTCTGCGGTGCTGAAGCCTCCAGCCAGCCTTCCAGCAAGCCAGGCCAAAGACCGGTGGCCACAGGGGCCGTTGAGACCGAACATTAAGTGCTCAGATTTCATGGCTCAATGGGCCCGCAAACACCAACTCCCAAGGCAGGGGGCTAAGCTGGGCCTTCATGGGAACAGTGCATCAACCGTGAGGGATAAGGGGGTGCAGTGCCCGTGGGATCTGCAGGCCACCTAGTGGGGTCCAGACAGCAGGTGTGAACATGGTCACTCCACCCCACCCCACGAGCCACATCCGAGTCCTGGTGGGGTTTCTTTGCTGGTTTCACCTCTGCGGGGGAGTGCGGCAGGGAGGGGCTGTATGCTAAGCGTCCTGCGGATGGAGAACCACCACCCCCAGGGTCTCAATCCTTGTCAGGTTGGTTACAAATGGCAGAGAGGCTTTGAGGTTGCTAGACACGGACCTCGAGTTGGAGAGCCCTTCCTGGCCACCTGGCAGGCCCAGAGTGATCACAGGGTCCCTGCCAGGACCTCCGGGAGCAGGAGCACTGCGTGGGAAGGATTTGGTGCCCCGTGCTGGCTCTGAAGCTGGATAAGCCGTTGTCTCCTCTGACCCAGTTTGGGTCCTGAGTGACCCCGGAACCCGCCAGGCCTCAGTTTCAGGAGGGCTGGAGTGGATCTTTTTTGAACTAGGATGGGAGGAGGACCAATTGGGCAGAGGGAGAGGGGCTCCTACGAGAAAGCGTCCAGTAGGGTCCCCCCAAGAACTGCTGAGAAAGAGGCTCCAGGTGACGGGGAGGGCCCCATGGAGGATGTGAGCACTAGGACCCGGCTGCAGAGGGACCACCTGGTACTGGGCAGGACGCCAGCCTTGTGACGAGGGTTGGGGGGTACACATGAGGTTTGGGGGGCCCTGAACATGGGCCAAAGAAAGAGCGATCCCTAGGAAGGGGGAGTCAGGGGTCAGGGCGGCGGAAATGCTCACTGGGCATCCTGCCCCAGTGCTCAAGTGGGTCTCAACCTGAGGGCTGGAGAGGTTCCTTCCCCGCACCTCCCACACCCGGGTGAAACCACCAGAGACAGCCTTGCTGGCTCCATGGTTGGCGGAACGACCCTCCTGTTCCAGGCCCCTCAGGCTCTCAGCTTTTTGACACCTAACTACCAATAAGTAACTCTTGCCCTGACTGTTCCCCCAAAATAAAACGGCTGAGCTGACCCGGGAGGCGCGGGGCTGTGGTGGCTCTGCGTAGGTGGTTGCAGGAGCAGGTGAGGAGCAAGGGGAGGCGCGGGGGAGTGGGCGTGTGCTGAGGTGGGCGGGCACACGGTATCCTTCTTGTCGAAGGAGAAAGTTAAGGATGCGGGAGCAGGACCGGGCTGCGGGCGGGGCTGGGTCTGGAGGTCCCTCAGTGCGTGCTGTGTTCTCTAACCAAAAACGTCGTTTTCAGTGTAAAAGTCAAATGACCCATTTGAAATGGAAGTCAGAAGGTGAGCAGCCGCTGCCTCTTGGCGCCACGCTGACTTAGCTCGGGAAGAGAGGGCAGGCCCTGTCAGGCTGCCTGGGGGCACCTTCAGCACCTCCCCCTTTAATGTGCCTCTGAAGTATGCGTCAGCCCTAATAATCACAGATCATCAATGATAGATCAGTCGTAGATCATCCTGGGAATGACCTCGCAGCTGCTCGCCTGCCGCTTCACTGATTTATGATTTTTTCAGTGAAGTCATCCAAGGACCTGTTTTTTATTTCGTTAGTTTTTAAATACCTTATTTGCTCACTTACTTTTGGCTGTGCTAGGTCTTCGTTGTTCCACAGACTTTCTCTGGTTGCCGGGAGCCGGGGCTGGCTGTTCTCTAGTTGCCATGCTGTGGCTTCTCTTGTTGCAGAGCATAGGGGCTCTAGGCTCACAGGCTTCAGTAGTTGCAGGCTGTTGGTTCAGTAGTTGTGGCACGTGGGCTTAGTTCCTGCTCAGCTTGTGGGATCTTCATGAACCAGGGATGAGCCCGTGTCTCCTGCACTGGCAGGCAGGTTCTTTACCACAGAGCCACCAGGGATGCGCGGGACCTAAATTGTAATCAAATGCTTCTGAATTGTCTGTGGGGCCAAGTCAAACCACTGCCAGTAAAAGGGACGTTTCCAGTTGGCATAACACAGGACTCCATGAGTTCTCTAATTTAAATGATGGCAGTGAGGTGTGAACACAAAGTCTGGTGGAACAGGTGGATATAAAGGAAGGCAGAATCACCACCATGCTTCTCTCAGGGGAAGAGATTCATGCACAACCCAAATAACTGTAGAACCTTATATACAGAAACTTGCAGTTTACCAAGGAGCATGACCAGGGTTTCCAAGAGGAGAATGGAGTTTTGAAGTAGGTAAATGCAAAACTGCTGGGGTGAGTGCAGGGAGAGGGCTCCCAAAGTCCAGCTGCAGGAAAGTGCACCTGTGGGGCCTGGGGAGGAGACCAGTAGTCGGAGGGGACTCCCAGGATGGGCAGGCAGGCAGGCTCCTCCTCAGCTAGAGACGAGGTCTTTTTCAGGCTTTGGAATTAATTGTTTATTAATACAGGTGGTCGGTCAAATTGCATCAACCAAGTAAAATGGTAAAAACTGCTTTAAACATTATATCATCGAATCCCTAGAACTCTTTGTTCAAATAAAATCTTATTTGGAAGCATAGGATACAAACAAGATGAAATCAGGGCTTTCTTTGACCCGGGAGTGGAGGCCTCCCAATCCACAGCCCTCTGCCTGTCTCCCAGACAAACACGAGCTTCCATAGTTTGTTTCTGTGACAGCTGACAAGCCATCTGTAAGCTGGCCTGCTGTTCTAATAAACACCTGGAGGGCCTGATCAGGATGTTTAGACCCAGAAACATAATCCAGAATCAAGATTGCACAGCTTGGTCGACTGTTCAGTGACCATACTCAGCCCCGCCTGCTGTCCTCCATGGAGGCCATGCTCTCAGAATGCCTCAGGATTTGGCTTTGAGCCTAGATGCACTCATTTCTTCTCTTAATCAGCACTAGGGGGAGGAGCACTGGCAGCAGACGTCCCTGGACAGCCACTTGGCGACCTCAAGGCTCCTGCCTCCTGAGCCACGCAGCTGCTGCGACCCTGCCTGCCATGACCCTGCAGGAGGACCCAGGTTCTGTGGAGTGATCATCCTGTGTCCCACTGGGAAGGCAGCTTCTCCTCACTCTCCTGATGGAAAAGCCTCTCCTGACAGAGGAACACTGGCTTTCCCTTCCTCTCCCGGGGGCGGATGGCCCCTACATGCATTTCCCAGACTGCCCTGCAGCCAGGCCTGACCCTGAGAGTGGACCCCCTTCTTCTTCCCTTCTTTCGGAAAGCTGGGGTGTGAGTGTGTAGACAGCTGTATCTGGCCATAAAGAAAGGAGCAGGCTCTGTAGACAGAGGAGGAGGTGGGGGCTGTGACCAGATGGTGCTGTGGGAGACACCCTGACCACGGGAGAGAGAACGAAACATTGTTTAAGCCACTGTCACTGGGAGGCTCTTATTAGAGTAGTCAGCCTTTTTCCTCTTAAGCCTGTGTGTGTGTGTGTGTGTGTGTATGTGTTAAAAAACAGTCTCCACTGGATTGCTTTCTAACCTGATGTTCTATGAATGGTCCTCTCTCCTTGGGTCATAGATGGAGCAGACATTGCTGCGTGACCAAAAGCCAGTTCTGACTTCTGCTTAGGGGCATAATTGAAAACAGAACTGGATGTGCCCTTCCACGTGTCATAGCTAGAAAAGCAATCAAAACACAGGACACTAGAACACGGGCGTCACAGCAGAGCGATTCCCGGAAGAAGGGCCCTTTTAGTGAGTGAGGGCCGCCTCTCAGAGGACCAGACAGGGTGCTTGGGCACCAGGATTTAGTTTCCCACAACTCCAGAGGCTGGGAGTCTGATATTGAGGCGTTGGCAGCAGTGACTCTGCCTGGCGTGTGGACAGCCGTCCCCTCCCCAATCATTCCAGGGCTCCCTCTGTGCCTCTATGTCCTGACCTCCTCTTCTTGGGAGGACACTAGTCCTGTTGGATTAGAGCCCACCCACAGGACCTCGTTTACTTCACTGACCTCTTTTCAGGCCCTACACCAAGCATGGTCACATGCTACAGCTGCATTGCCCAAATTTTCTTGTGTGTTTTTTTGTTTATAAAGTTAAAAATGTGGTGTAAATTTGTCTCTTTTTGAGCTGTAGGATTTTTTTCAAAGTGTATTATTTAATTTCAGAACATTTAGTAATTCCCCAGGTATCTTTTCATTACTGATAGCTAGTTTAATTCTATTGTGGTCAGATAACATATTTTATACAATTTAAACCCTCTTACTTTTATCTATTGAGGCTGGTCTTAGGGTAAAAATATGTTCTTTGTTGGTGAATGTTTTGTGTGCCCTTGAAGAGAATATGTGTCCTCTCCTGGGGATTGGAGAGACCTCTAAATGTCTGTTAGATCAAGCTGATGGATAGTGTTAAGTCTTCTTGAGCTTTATAGATATCTGTTGACTTGTATCAGTTACTGAGAGAACGTTGCTGATGTTTCCGGTCACAGTGGTGGATTTGTCCTTTTTAATGTCAGTGGTATCTGCAGGTCTCTCTTCAGTTCTGCCAGTTTTTTTTCGTCAGGTACTCTCCATCAGTTATTAGGTGCAGACACATGTGAGACTAATAGGTCCTCCTGGTGAATCGGCTCCGTGATCATTCAGAAACGGGCCTTCGTCCTCGTGCGGCTCCTGATTCTGAGTTGACTTGTCTTGGTCATGTTGCCTCTTTAGCCTTTGTCTCACTCACATTCTTGGATTCTTGTTTTTTCCATGCTTTTAACTCTGTCTTTGTATTTAAAGTAGTATTTCAGGCAGTAGGTAACTGTGTCATACTTCTAAAATCCAACCTGACAGTCTCTGCCTCTTGACATTGGAGTGTTTTGATTGGATTTAAATCTGCAGGCTTTCTGTTGTTTTTCTTTTTTTTTTTAAACCTTTATTTTACTTTTAACTTTTACAGAGTTTTGTTGTTTACAGATATGTATGTTCTCAGATTAGTCATATGTATATCCCCCCTTCCCTCCCCTCCCGACCATCACACAGCACCCCTGAAGGATCCCCTTTTCTCACAGAGCAATGACTAGAGCTATTTTCTTCACTTATGATAGTACAGGCCTTCATGCTACTTCCTTTACGCCTCTCACCCACTGTTCCTTCCCCACAATGTCCATATGTCCACTGTCCATGTCTGTCTTTCTGTTGCTTCACTGCATGTGCCATCATCACCATCCTACTAGATTCCATATATATGTGTTAATATACTGTATTTGTCC